>JAWPNB010000003.1:34513750-35894166 GCA_033996785.1 Trichosanthes truncata
CTGAAACAATAGAAAACCAAATTGTTGGATGCTATTCGAAAGTAATAAAACAGAAAATAAACCCAGAAACAGAATTCTCCAAGGAAAAACGCTGCTGCTCTTCTTCGACCTTCCTCTCTTTTTAAAGATAATCCGAGGCCTAATCTTTCCATCTTTGGCTCCTTAATTCTTGGGTAGACTTTGGGCGTGATATTCAAGCTGGAATTTCTCCCATAAATCAAGCAAATCACGTGAATTTTGGTGAATCTCCGCGAATTCCGTACTTGATTTATAAGTCCAGAGAATGCAACATTCTTCTTCTTTGTTCTTCACCTTGCCTTCCCAAGGAAATGCAATTGCATTTCATTTGCAATTTCTTCCCTTCTTCAAATCTGCACAAAAACTCAACTTAAGCCAACTTTCTTGCATCTTTCCACTTAATTCCTTCTTTTATCATATTCCAACAAGCTTGCATGAATTTATTTAAAAATGTTATTTTTAGCTTGCTTGTTATTCAACAAAATCCACAAAACTGGCAAGAACAACTTAGTTTTAGAGTTAAATAATTCTCATTATACAATAACACTCCAATCTTTGAAGCAATTTCCTTTGTTTCAAATTTTTGCGTTTCTTTGATTTAATTTGTTAAATCTTTTTAAACTTTAGAGTTAAGATTAGTATTGATTAAATTCAATACGATTCTTCTCAAGTTTCTCTCTGTGGTCGTTCCGTCAGCCCTTCCGTCAGTAGGCGTTGGTAAGCGCAAGGTGTTCCAGGCAGCAAGGCGTAAGACCGTTGGTAAGCCGCGTGTTCCAGTCTACAGTTGGGTAGTTCGTGGAGAGAGAAACGTTTGAAGGATTTTATTGTTTTTAAACAATATTATTTTTATCTTTAATCTTCAATTTGATTTTATGAATTATGTCTAAGTTACTCAAATCTTTGTTACCAAGAAAATTACTCAAAGGAGAGAGTTCTTCTTCATCTACTCAATTGGCTCAATCTACTCAAGAAGATGATACTCATAAAGCAGAATCAAATGCTGACGAACTCGCCAGCTCTACAAATGAATTACTCCAGATAGCTAAAGTGGAGCAACAATTAGCTAACTGGAATATTCCAAAATTAGACCCAACAACGGTCTATTACAAATCTACTTTCAATTTTACTCAAGAATGGGGAGTAAAGATTGTTGAAGACAAGATTGCTGTCCACAACAATCCTGAGTCTCTGAATCTCCTCACCAGGAATCAAATCCTTTCACACAGAGAGGATTACTCATATATGCATCTTGGATTAGTCCAGGTTGCCATCAAGCCATTGTTCAGGGCCGGCCTTAATACTCCTATCCTTCTCACCTTGAGGGATAAGAGATTTCTACGGTTTCAAGACTCCCTTCTAGCGATGGTTGAAACCAACTTGGAAAGCGGACAGACATATTTCAATTGTTATCCATGCTATCCGCTATCTCTTCAAGATCCCAGAATTTTAAATTCTTTAATTCTGGATGTTTACTTCAAAGATCTAAACATGCAACCAGATGCTCATGCATTCGTTGTCATATTCAGGTTATGTTATCGTCTAATGAAGACAGAGATAGCTCCAAGAGCCTTAAGGGGTTCCCCTAAAGGAAAAACTATACTCCTTGAAGCTAATGTTGCGAGATCTAATAATCAGGTCCCAAAAACATTACACTGGTCAGACATAACTCGGAATTCTCATTGGGTACTCGAACGGGCTATCGCTCCTGCAGTACCACCTCCGAAGTCTGCCACTCAACTGGTTGAGCATACGGATGGAACTGTTGAGATAAGTTTCACCCAAGAAACTCCATCGGTTCCAAAAGTCTCAACCTTTGCCCCATCCAGGCAAAGTACTTCAGATTTTGAAGGAGAAGCTTCATCCTCCAGAAGCTTCGAACACCAAGAACCATTGAGAAGATCTTTATCTGCAAAGATTAACTCAGTGGATTTTGCTCCTCGCATACCAGAAACAACATATGTGAGGACAAATTCTCCTACTCAATCAGATATGGATGTCAGAAGCTAATTCAATGAGCTCAACGTCATATCTGAGGGATTCAAGGTAAACATGGAATTCTTAAAAGAGGATTTCATGGACCTGAAATGGAAAATGCCTAGGAAGTTTTTCTTCAAGGCATATGAAAAAGAAGAAAGAGAAGAGTTCAAAGCTACGTGGATCTCTACCATGGAAGCCCTTGAACAAAATATTCCTTTCTTTCAATGGTTCGCCAGCCGAGAAAATTATGATGAGCAGGTGAACGTTATAAAAGAAACTCTCTGGAAGACTCAAGAAGGAGAAGTTTCTAGTACTCATCCACCCATGGAACAAATTGAATTCAGAAATTCCAAGGGAAATCTAGTTGTTGCCTCTCCATTCAAGCAACTGACTTTGGAAGAGGAAAACAAAAACCCCTTTAAAGGAATTCGAGGAGTTTTTGCTCAAAACAACACAAACAAGATGCTATCCACTATGACAGAACAAATGGATCGTATTGAGGAGAAGGTTTTCACTCCTCCGAAGATTCAAAAGCCTCTCCGGATAGGATCATCTGGAATCCCAATAATTGAGGATACTCTCTCAAACTTTGGAAGAATTCCAGGAGGGTCAGTTCCATTATTAAAAAGCAAAGAAGAGATCTTGCTTGAGTCAATTCAACAAGAGCTCAACAGGCTTAATGGAAAGTCTCCTCAAATCAACGTACTCAATGATGACGAGATAGCTGAGATAATTGTAGAAATGCAGCAAGCAGCAATCTTAGATGAAGAGCCTAGAGAAATAAATAGAATCTCTATGCACTCAAAAAGTAACCCAAGGACTTATTATCCCAGGGCTACTCACCCAGATCTGGCCATTGAAGACCGAAACCATATTATGGGCAGTTCATTCGATGGGTCATCCATTCATGAATGGAATATTGATGGTCTTTCTCAATATTTGATCATGAATCTCGTCCAAGAAATGTTTGTTGCCAACGCAGCATACACTTCAAAAGGCGCAACCGATCATCAAATTGCCAAACTTCTTGTTGCTGGATTTACTGGCATTCTAAGAGGATGGTGGCAAAATACCTTTTCTGATGAAGAAAGGAATCAAATTCTTACTCATAGATCTTCTATCGAAGAATCAGATACCACAAGAATAGTAAGAGAAGTTGGAGAATCTTCTTCTACTGCTCAAAGTAGAGCAACTGGCGTCACTGCTGCAGCTCTTTCTTCAGCACTAACGGCTACATCACCCACAAGAAGAGGGTATAAAGATGATGCCGTAACTACTCTCTGCTTTAGCATAATCAAAGCTTTTGTTGGAGACAACAATGAATATGTTAATCAAGCAGGAGTATACCTTCAAAGACTGACTTGTCCAAAGCTTCAAGACTTTGAATGGTATAAGCAGACTTTCCTAACAGAAGTCTACAAGAGAACGGATGCCCATAGCCCGTTCTGGAAAGAAAGATTCATAGTCGGACTACCAAAAATATTTGGCTCTGAACTATTACTTCATCTCCGAGAATTTTACAAAGGAGAAATTCCATGGAGCTCGGTCACTTATGGCGAGCTTGCTCACTTCGTCATTAGCCAAGCAGGAAAGCAATGCCTTGAAGCTGCTCGGCATGAAAAGCAAAACTAGTCCAAAGAAAGAAAACAAGAATATGGGCAGTTTTGCAAGACGTACTACTATTATCCTGAAGCTCCATCTGTCAGGAAGAAGAAGAGGCTTAATCAAGCCAAAGTTCATTACTCAAACTATCGGCAAAGATCCAAGACTAGCAGACCATATGCTAAGGGTCATTACCGAAAAGTTCAATATAGTAGGAAGAATCCTACTGTTAATAGAAATTTTTCAAGAAGACCTTCTTCAAAAGTCCAGTGCTATAAATGCAGAGGATTTAGGCATTATGCTCCAAAATGTCCAATGAAGAAGAGAATCAACGAACTTAGTATCGAGGAAGATATTAAGAATGAGCTACTTCAAATAGTACGAACAAATTCTGAAGATTCAGTTTATGAAGATTCAGAAGAAGATCAAGTACTACAACTCCTGGAAGAATCTGATACAGATATTTCCGAAGGAGAATTACCTCATGAACCTGACTGCAAAGGAGGGAGATTTTGCGGTTGTTTTAACTGCATAAATGTCCTAACTAAGGATCAGGAATTACTATTTGAGGCGGCTGAACAGATTACAGATGCCAACCTCAAAAAGAATATACTCATTCGTCTGAAGGAATCTCTTCAGAAAGAAAAAGAACATGCTTTGGATGAAACTCATTATCCAAACATCGAAGATGTCTTTTCTCTCTTCAAAAAGGAAAGACAAGAAATCAAAGCTTCAGATTTGAAATCTGAAATCAATATACTCAAGGAGGAAGTTAAAAAGCTTCGCCTTGATTATCAAAAGGACGTAGCACTATTGTCCGTCGAAGTTGCCATGATCAAGTCAAATCAGGCAACTAGTTCAACAGCTCAAGTAGATGGAGAACTTTCAGAATCTTCAGCAGAAGAAGAACAGTTCATATCCACCTTGCAAAAAGTCCAGTATCAGAAATGGTATGTTAAAATATCATTACGGGTACAAGACTTTTCAATTAATGCAATTGCTCTAGTTGATTCAGGAGCAGATCATAATTGCATTCATGAAGGTATTATTCCTTCAAGGTACTTCAAAAAGACTATGGAAGTCTTGAAAGGGGCAAATAATCAGCCTCTATTCATCAGGCACAAGCTTCCGGAAGTTCATATATGCAACGAAGGAGTCTGCTTTGTGACCTCATTCCTATTAGTCAAAAACCTAAATCAAGCAGTGATTTTAGGTACTCCATTTATTACTCAATTATATCCATTACAGGTAACAGACAATGGAATCTGTTCAACGATCTTGGATAAAGAGATTATATTCAAATTTATCGACCCATTAAGAGAAAGTAATCTTAATGTTGTTGATAAAATCAACCTCAAGAAGAAGCAGATTGACTATCTGAAAGAAGAAGTCAGCTTCAAGAAAGTTGAAGAACAACTTCAACTACTTGGAGTCCAGAGAAGAATCCAGATAATTCAAAAGCAAATTGAACAACAAATTTGCTCCACTCATCCAGATGCTTTCTGGTCGAGGAAAAAACATATGGTAACTTTACCATATGAAAAGGATTTCAAAGAATCGAATATTCCAACAAAGGCACGACCAATCCAGATGAATTCTGAATTATTAAGCCACTGCCGGAAGGAGATCGATGAATTACTCAAAAGAAAGCTGATAAGACCATCCAAGAGCCCATGGTCATGTGCTGCTTTCTATGTCAATAACCAGGTCGAAAAGGAGCGTGGTGTCCCAAGGCTGGTAATCAACTATGAATCCTTAAACAGTGTCTCGATAAGAAGGAATCAATAGTACGTTTCCACTCCGGAGTGTGGAACAGTACTCAGCAAAATTACTCAACAGTGAAACAAGAAATTCTGGCTATAGTTTTATGCGTCCAGAAATTTCAAGGTGATTTAATCAATAAATCGTTTTTAATAAAAACCGATTCTCAAAGTTCTAAATTTATTTTAGAAAAAGATGTCAAAAATTTGGTTTCAAAACAGATTTTTGCCCGTTGGCAAGCAATATTATCATGTTTTGATTTTCAAATTTTGTCTATAAAAGGGTCTCAAAACCCTCTTGCAGATTATCTTTCGAGAGAACATCTCTCAAAGAACACACTCTCTCCTCCCGAGAGAATTCCTCTCTCTAGAGAGCCTCCCTCTTCTCAAAACTCTGAAAGAAAGTTAGTATGCTCTGAGGTTGCAACATAGTCTGATCTTCCTCATCAGAAAACTTAATTTCATATTCAAGTTTCCATCTTCGATAACTCATCATGAGTTCAAGAAAAGGAAAAGGAATTGCTTCCTCTTCCACTTCAAAGGGAAAGGCTACCACCTCTTCCTCAAATACTCAAAGATCTACTCCAATCCGTATCGAGGATTTTGCTCTTCCCGATACTTCCTTTACTCCAGTAAGAACACGTGCTCAACGTCGTTCTGCCGACATAAGGATACAGGAGCCTTCAGCTCCACCAGCTACTCCATCTGTTGCAGGTTCTTCAACCTACAACTCTGTTGTGTCTCCACCGACACCTTTTACTCCAAAACCTGAAATTTCAGGATATTTCCAAAAAGCTCATGTAATCACTGAGATCCCGATCGAACCAGAATGGGACTCTGAAAGCTTTGCTGAGCTAACTTCCCATATCTATCCGGGTGATTGTTGCTTCATGCCGGAAATCCTTTCAAAAACACGGCAGTTTTATGAATTAATTCTTATTGATTCAAAATCTGCTGAAATTACTCATATATCGGACAGGAATAACCCTTCCGTAATTTCTTACTCAAAACTCAAAATCTTCCGAGTCATTACTCCTCAAAGGTGGAATCAAAAAATTTATACCGAAAAAAGATTCTCAATTCGGTATGATCCACCATCTTACTCATATAGAGACTATGTAAGAGCATGGACAACCGTCCTTTGGTACCGTGCTTTTAACCACTCCTGGTTCATCCAGTTCTGCCGACAGGCTCATAAACACCAATACCCTATATGGTTTATGACTTGGTGGCATAACTTTGGCCTTTCTCCAGAAATTTTTCCTGCTCCTATTCAGGAATCATTCCATTATTTTTCTCAAAATATATTCAAAAATATTTATCCATTAACCTTTCGGTTTTCCCTTCATTTCCAAGTTCCATGGATTTTTTGCTGGAACTTAACTACTCAAAACCTTCACCTTAATCAAAAATATCTGGTGAAGACTCTCAAAATTAAATGGTGGGACAAATTTAATGTCACCAACATTAATCTTCCTCAAATTAAATCTTGGTTTATCAACATACCAGAAAATCAAGATTTTTCAAAGAAAGCACAACAAGAATTCCAGAAAAATAAAGCTGCCTTGCTTGCTTCCCTTGCTCAAACAGCCACAGAAGCTGATCTTCAAAGAGTTCTCCTCCAGAACTCAAACTCAAATAGGTCGTCATCTCCACCTCTTTCCATCATTGATGAAGACGATGACGACATCAATCTTAGTGACCCTTAGTCACTACGAACCGTCCGCAATGACATTAAACTACGAATTTACTCAAAAATACTCAAGTGGATATCTGCAAGCAGATATCTTTCTTCAAACGGAGTTCCTTCTCCTAAAAGGACGGCATGGTTCCCATTGAACCTTTTTTATAAAATTAAAAAAAAAAAAAATAGATAGATGTATATTCTTCTTCTGTAAATTTTATTTCTATGTAAATTCTTAAATTTGTACAGTATGGAAGAAATCCTTGTATATTTCAATCCGATTTCTTCAGTAAATACATGCTTTGCACAACAAAAGACACACGAAGAAACATTTCATCCTGATTCGAACTTTCAATCTTCCGACGCTTTCTTCAAAGGACCTGCTGCGGAGGACCGTTGCGGCCATTTGGTGTTCCAGGCAGTATTGTAAGTCCGTTGGTAAGCCATGGCCTTGCCTCCTTGCCTCCTTGCCTGAGAAGATATCAATTCAAGATTTCAAGATTCGTTTCATGGAAGAAAATACAAGACACTTTATTAAAGTTATTTTCCAAAATATCTTTAATAAGGGGGGAGTATGCATGTGCAAAGCTTCAACAACAATCTCCACATCCATCTTCACATTCACCGCCACCATCCGACAACTCCGACAACACTTTTTCTTTTTCAACTTTACTTTTTCTTTTTTCAAACTTTGTAATAAATAGATTAGACTGAGTAAATATTTAGCAAGTGAAGCTCGTAAATATTTCTCGATGACCTTTCCTTTACAACTCGGAAGTCTTTTATAGACTCTGGATTTGAAACGGAAATTAAACTAAGCTAACTAAGAGATAAGTTTGGACCGACAGGACATGCCCTGTGTGAACCAAACTTTCTCAATGGAGACAAATTACGTTCTATAAAGAAATAAAACAAACAACTTTAATAAAGTAGAGGAATCTACTTTATCAAAAGTAATAAAACAAAAACAGTAAAAGGCGGAAAGTAAAAAGCAAATAGTAAATGACGGAAAGTAAAATAAATAATTACAAAAGACAAAATAAAATGATAAACTTTGAAAAATAAAGACGAATCTTCATCATTCTGGTCCAGTCGTGCTTGTCCTTTCATCTTTAATAAAGTGGCTTTATTAAAGTGATGCGTCAGTCTTTCATTATTGCTTCTGTCTGATACTTTAAGATTGTTGAAGAGGCAAGGATACACCGGAGAGCTTACCAACGGTTTCACTGCGCCCACCTGGCGGCTTGCTATCGGGAACACAACTCCTAAAGATCCGCAGCAGGTCCTCATCTTCAACCTTTGAAATCTTCAAGCAATAGTCTTTCACTGAAACAAATAGCAACTCTGAAGAGGCTGATCACGCTAGCTTGTTTCCAAGTAGCAACTCTGGAGAGACTTATTACGCCATCTGCTCTGTTGATGTGCTGGCACAAGACTGGAAGTGGATGATGATTTTACTATGCACAATACAGAATCCAGATCTGTTCAAGGGATTCTGTACATCTGATACTATACATACTATTAATTTACAGACTCAAAACTTTACAACATAGATAATGAGGAACTAATTTCCCGATTATGAAAACTAAAGAGAATATACAGAAAGATACAAGAAATTGTACAAAAATGAATCTAAAATCAAGATCTAGAATCTTGACTAGAAAAGACTAAAAGAATGTACAGGAAAGATGAAAAACATATAGAAATATAAACAAATATATACATTAGTTTACCCTCATTTCGGAGGTTTTTATTTTTTATTTTTTATTTTTTATTTTTATTTTTATTTTTATTATTTTTATTATTTTTATTTTTTTTTTGCCGAAATTGGCGAATTTATTTGCCTAAATAGGCTCTGATACCATTTGAACAGAATTTCTTGCCCCATGGATTGAGTGTGTATACCCTTTTCTGAAACACTCAAAGGGTATAGTTGTGTGAGGAATGGAGTTCCTAACACCATATCTTGGGTCAGGTTCTTGACCAATAGACACGAAGTTATGAAACATATCCCTTCTTTGCAGATATGTATTTCAGGCAACTTGTGTTCTATCTTCAATGGTTTTCCACTTGCTCCTTTTAGGATTTCTTTGGTCTTCTCAAAGTATTTTGAGGGTATAAGTCCTTCTCGGATGCAGTTCTGATCTGCTCCTGAATCTATCAAAGTAATGAGGGTTAGCTTAAAATCTTTAACTTTTAAGGTTACCTCTGTGTACCATTTTTGGTATGATACTTTGGTGATGGTATTGACGTATACTTCTTCATTTATCTTCAATTCTGGAGATCCTTCGGTGATCTTCTGTTTTCCTTTTTCCAAGGAAATAATCTTCGATGAAAGTTTAAGGAAGTCATCCTTATAACTTTGCCTTAGAGTTGAGACCTCGCTTTTGAGGTTGTTGATTTCAAATTGTAGGTCTTCAATGGTGACCACCTTTGCTTCTTCAAATCGTCCCCAGACGTCATCTATGGTGATGGTCTTTACGTCTAGGTCGGAGTTCCTTTTCTTCTCTTCATCCGAAGGTTTCTTTTTCAAGGAATCCTTCAGCTGCTTTAAAATCGTGACCTTCATAGATTCTTCTGGGATTTTCTCCACAAGATCTAGAAGAAATTCTTGATCGTTGGTTATAACATTTATACTGTTGTAACAGCTGCATGCTCTTCCACCATTTCAGTCTTTTTTATGAGTCATTTCGAATTCTCCTTCATCAGAATAAGAATCTGATGCTTCTCTTATCTCTAGAACTCCATCATCTGATTCTTCTTCAGAATAGTCGCTGGAGTCTGTATTGAAGGCCATTAATAACTCCTTTTTAAGATCCTCGTCTATTTGGAGTTCATTGATTTTTCCTTTCAAGGGACATCTATTTGAATAGTGTCCGTATTTCTTGCACTTGTAGCACTGAATTTGTCTCCCAAATTTTTTGTGCGTTCTTTCGACCTGATGAGGGGCTCTCTCATGATCCGGTCGAATTACCTTTTGCTTATAGCCTCTTGATTCTCGATATACGGTAGGTTTTGAGTATTCTCTTCTACCCGTATATCCTCTTTTGGGCCTTGAATAGTGCTTGCTTGTCTTCAGCTTTCTTTTCTGAACCTGTGAAGGGGCATTCCTTTGTGGTATGACATTATACATGTCACAGAACTGGCCTAACTCCCTTTTTCTGTTGGCGGCTGAAACAGCCTTTTCTTGTGCTTTCTGCTCCAAGCACTGCTTCATTCCAAAATTGACAACATTTTGGATTATCTCTCCATATGAAATGGCGTTCCAATTGAGGACTGGTCCCGTCTTTAGCTCATTCATGTATTGGATTAGTTGAGACTGGAATATGGGTGGAAGTCCGGTAACAAACCTTTGCTTCCAAATTTCGCTCTCGCAGTCGTCACGTTTGTATACTTCCGTTAGGAAGGTATCTTTATACCATCTGAAATCTTGGAGCTTTGGGCACCTGAGATTATTCAGAGATATACTTGCCATGTACCTGTAATTGTTTGTCTTCCCCATGAATGCTTCTGCGATAGCATGGGTAAGAGTAATTACGGCATCTTCTAAATCTTCTTCTATGACTTGACGGGATTCCGCAGTCGTAGCTGTAGAGGATGAGGCGTCTCCTGTTATAGTAGGACCTTCACGAACTCCTACTGTGTCTGTTGGCTTTCTTGACACGTGTCTAAGAATTTGCTTACTTTCCTTCTCAGTGTAACGGTGATCCAACCATCCTTTTAGGATACCTGAGAATCCTGCAGAGAGGAACTTGGCTGATTCATGATCTGTGTGTCCTTTTGTGATGTAGGCTGTATTTGCCATTAACATCTCTTGGATAACACTCATGATCAGATATTCTGATAGGCCATCAAGATTCCATTCATAGATTGAATCTCCATCGTATGACCTATACGTCATATAACTTCTTTCTTCGAACTGCAGATCCGGCTTAAAAGGCCTAGGATACCAGTTCCTTTGCTCGCTTTGGTTAGCGGTCTGCCAATAACTCCGAGTATAACTTCTTTGATTCTGTATTTTCATTACATCTCGAGCTCATTCTTTACGATCTTCTGGTTTGAGAGCCACTTGACTCATGTGCTCTATCATTTGATCAATTTCTGATTCATTCAGTACATTGATATGTGGTAGTGGTTCTTTAGCCGTTAGTTTCTCTAGACGGCTGTCTACCTCCTGGATGAATTTGTCTAAGCTCTTATCAAGGCTTGACTTCATTCGGGGTATCGATCCCCCTACGTCTGTTCTAAAGTATGGAGCTGAAGGCTCTGTACTTCCAAACTCTTCTTTTGGGATCTTGCCCTTTGGAGCTGGAGTTTCTTCAAAGACCTTTTCTTCTACTCTGTTCAGTTGTTCTGACATGGTAGAAAGAATCTTGTTGGTATAGTTGCTCTGAAGTTGAAGTCCCCTGATTCCCTTAGAGGAATTCTGTTCTTCAGTAGTCTGGTCAATCAGTTTGAAAGGAACTGCTGAGACAGTTTGGTTTGAATTCTCAAACTGTATCGCTTCCAACGGAGGGTGTGTAGAGTTTACAACTACTCCTCTGGAGGTTTTCCATGATACTTCTTTCAAAACATTGATTGACTTTTCGTGCCATTCTTCTTTGTCCATATACCACTCAAAGAATGGTATATTTTCTTCCAAGGTCATCATAACCTTCTTCCATTCGACTTTGATACGCTATCTTTCTTCAGCATCAAAGCGTTCAAAGAATATTTGTCTAGGCTCTGCCCATATGGGATCTAAGAAGTCTTTTCTTAGAGCCTCTAGATCTATCTGGAACTCACTCTGGATCATGTTGAGCTGATTTGCTTCCATGTCCGTCTGGGTTGGCGAAGTATTCCTTTGGTAGTGAACCTCAGGAATATTTTGGTCTAGATTGACCTTCTCTATTATGAGCGAGTTCGATCTTGGTAACCCTGCAGACGAAGAAGGTGCTGCCTTACTTGTAGAGGCGCTATGTCTGGAGGGAGCGAAGTGAGTTATCTTTGATTGTGGAGGATCCTCATCTTCGAATTCGATGTGGACACTGCCATCTGGTCTTTCCTCTATGAGGGTCAGCGTTCGAGGCTTGGGCTTTGGAGGAGTAAAGGCTTTCTCCAAGTCCCATTCAGACCTCCTTGTTATATCTTCCCAAGACAACATCCCGGGGATTTCTATCAAGGAGTCTTCGCGTTTGCTTCGAACAGAATCGTCTGCCCTTCTGGAGGTGCTTCGACAATACATCTTGGTTCGAGAGTTGTCTTCATGATTTTGTAATTGATTAGCCATATTACCGCGAATCCTTCTGTCATCTTCTCAACATTCAGATTCTTAAACTTGATATCCAATACTAAAGTATTTAGTATATTGGGATCAGTTAAAGAAATCGGAAAGTTGGGATAGACATTGAAGTAGACTGGTCCTCTTGCTATGTTCGCTTCAATGAGCCCCAGCATAGAGTTCTTGTAGTCTAGGTGTCTCTTGTCTCTGAGTGCGACAAGGATTGGAATATCTAGGCCTGGACGGTATAAGGGTCTTATACCTACTTGGACTAGGCCGATATGAAGGAATTGATAGCCTTTCAGCTTGTGCTCCCACAGCATGTCGGAGGAGAAAAGGCGTATCTTCTCTGGATTGTTGACGATTGGAATTGTCCTCTCAACAATCTTGATTCCCTTCAAGTTGAAGATCCCGGTGTCATATATTAACGACGGGTTTACTCTTGGAACATTCCATTGAAGAAGTGATCTTTCAATGGATTGGATGGATGATAGTGTGTTCTTAATATTAAGATCTGCACTATCTCCTTCTCTGAATCGGTGCTTATTAGCTTCTTGCACCATTAGCTTTTCAGCTTTTTCTACTCTGGTGGCAATTGCCTTCTTCTTCATGTCTTCGGCTTGTCGCCTTCTTGCTTCAGCATTTGTCCTCCATTTGTTGAATAAAGTCTTTACACGGTCGGTCATCCGATTGTAATATTTTCTTTTCTTTAGAATCAGAGAGAATAAAGTGAATTCTCTTTAATAACTTCTTCTTCTTCCTCACCAAGAATCCGTCTTCTCGTTATCAGGGGGAACGGGCGGCTTACCAACGGTCTTACGCCTTCTGCCGGGAACACCTTCAGCCCTTGCCAGACACCTGACAGCCACGAGACCAAACTGATAATAGAAGGGATTGGAAGAAAAAGTATAGTAAAAAGAATTAACTAAATATTTAGGATCACTTTTTAAATGTGACCAATCGAGAAGGTGACGATCTTACGTATCTTATTTCATTTTGAATCTTTAGAATTGATTCATGAAACTCCTTCAAGCCATCATTAACTACAAGGTTGAGAACATGTGCAAAACATCTAACATGCATAAATTCTCCATTCAAAATATCTCCATTCCAATTTTTTACTTTTCTAGCTAAATACGAAACAACACCATCATTAGAGCTTGCATTGTCCACTGTCACAGTAAAAATTCTTTCAATCCCCAAATCTAACATGCATTTCTCTAAATATTTTCTAATTGTATCTCCTCTATGATTGGCAACTAAGCAGAAGTTTAAGATCCGTTTGTGATTTCTCCAATCATCATCAATAAAATGCGCAATAACAACCATATAATTCAAATTTTGAATTGATGTCCATGTATCAGTTGTTAAGCACACTCTTTGATTAGGTGTTGTCAAGGCTTTCTTCAAATCTTTCTTTTCACTCAAATAAAGATTCCAAATATCCTTAGCAACTGTCATACGACCAGATGAAACAAATTTTGGTTGAAGTGTATTACTATACTCTCGAAATCCTTTAGCCTCTACAATTTTAAATGGCAACTCTTCCTTCACAATCAACCTAGAAAGCATCATCCTACATTTTTCTTGAGAGAATGTAGTTGCAATTAAATTTAAACTCCCTTCTTCCTCTTTAGGTTGAACAAAAGTTAATTTTTTTTGTTGATTATCATTCACTTTTCCAGGATACATCGTACACTTTGATTCTATGTGTTTCAACAAGTTCATGGTGTCATCTCTTTAAGTGTCACGTGTATAAGTTATGCCACAATATTTACTTGTTGCTTTAGGATTAGATTCTATACCAATTTTGGTAAAATGCTCCCACGAACTTGAAGATTTAGTTGTTCTAGCCTTCTTACTCTTTCTTGGAGATTGGACTGATGGTGATTCCCCATCTTGATCTTCTGTCATCGATTCTCATTCGGAGTGTTGTTGAAAGTTTCAACATCGACAGAAGGTTGAGATTCCATCTAATAATTTATAAACCAAATTGAAAATTGTTTATTAAGTTTGAGTTTAGAGTCACTGATCGGTGCTTTTCGCTACAACACACAAGTGCACGTGATCGAAGTAAGAAAGAAACTGGAAGTATTCCAGAGTATCGTACCCAAGGGAACGGATTTTAACAAAATCTTATGAAGACGACACAAATTTGCTTACAAAATGCAATTGGGGTAACCGAAGATGTAAAAATTTAAGAGGTTGGTTTGTTAACAAAGAATGGATGAAAAATCAAAGAGTTAAAATAGGGATTCAAGTGATTCAAGCACCTTTGGAAAAATGCTATTCAAATGCAATTGCAATCTTGACTAAACATGTGAAGACTAAGTAAACCGAATTCAACTCCTATTCAATTTTGATTCAAAATCTTTAGGAGACTAAGTGATTAAACCTATATGTCTATGGCTAATCTAACTTAGATACTTTCGTACACAACTCTAGTGGTTTTGGAGTCTCGCCCTATGTCTAGGGTCGATGTTCAGAACTTATTTCTAAGCCTTTTCCTCCATTGCTTTTATGACATCGGCTTTCCCTTAACTCTTTCAATATTAAGTTCAAGCTTGACAAACAATCACTAGTTGGCCGACTAGGTTTACCCAAATCTAAACTCAACAAAAGCAAACTAAGTTCACATGCTAGCTAGATTAGTTATGCTATAGAGCTTTTACATTTTTCCTTAGGGCCTTCACCAACTTGAACCCCTAGAGAAAATTTAGCTCATTATGGAAGAAATGAAAACCCAAAATTTACTTGTTAAAAATTTCATAATTAATTTAAACAAAATAAGGTAAATAAATTCCAAGCAACCCGATTGATTTTTTTATCAAAAACACCTTGCTACAAAATTAATTTAACAACTTAAGTGCCCACAAAGAAATTGCTCACAGTGCTGAAGTTAACAATTTAAAACATGAGATTTCATGCATTTGGACATTCAACTCCTATGAGAACAAAATTCTCCAGAATTTAAATAAATTGTATAAAAGGTGGAAGAAATTGAAATCTAGAATTCTTTAATTTATTCAACTCCACAACATGCAAGAAGTGTAAGTAAATAAAGGCTAACTCTCTAACTAAAATTGTAGCAGAGACTGAAAAATTAAAAAGAGAATTATAGAACAAAAACAGAGTAGTAAACTAATGTATGTTCCTCGCGTTGATCGACCCACACATACCTTCACGGGTTGTTAGATCTTCACCTCCTCGAACTCTCGTTAAGGAGGGGTCAAGCTCGAAATTTTACAGAACATAATCAAGGTTGAATTACTGGAAGAAAAAAAATGAAATCGAACTACAGGTTGCTATCCGCAAGAATTAAAAACCAGAAAAAACCCATATCAAAAACAGAGTATAAATCGAATCGAAATTCCTTCTTGAAGATAGATCAAACTCAGAATTTAATTGAGCTAAACTGCAAGAATGAAATTCTGAAACAATAGAAAACCAAATTGTTGGATGCTATCCGAAAGTAATAAAACAGAAAATAAACCCAGAAACAGAATTCTCCAAGGAAAAACGCTGCTGCTCTTCTTCGACCTTCCTCT
The DNA here is from genome assembly GCA_033996785.1 of Trichosanthes truncata. Taxonomy (NCBI): domain Eukaryota; kingdom Viridiplantae; phylum Streptophyta; class Magnoliopsida; order Cucurbitales; family Cucurbitaceae; genus Trichosanthes; species Trichosanthes truncata. The sequence continues at coordinate 34,529,600 of JAWPNB010000003.1, forward strand.
CTTTTTAAAGATAATCCGAGGCCTAATCTTTCCATCTTTGGCTCCTTAATTCTTGGGTAGACTTTGGGCGTGATATTCAGGCTGGAATTTCTCCCATAAATCAAGCAAATCACGTGAATTTTGGTGAATCTCCGCGAATTCCGTACTTGATTTATAAGTCCAAAGAATGCAACATTCTTCTTCTTTGTTCTTCACCTTGCCTTCCCAAAGAAATGCAATTGCATTTCATTTGCAATTTCTTCCCTTCTTCAAATCTGCACAAAAACTCAACTTAAGCCAACTTTCTTGCATCTTTCCACTTAATTCCTTCTTTTATCATATTCCAAGAAGCTTGCATGAATTTATTTAAAAATGTTATTTTTAGCTTGCTTGTTATTCAACAAAATCCACAAAACTGGCAAGAACAACTTAGTTTCCCAAATCACAACATCAACCATGTCACATAATACTTTTTTTTTTTTGAGTTAATCAATATCTTGGGTGTTGTTAGGTCATTTTTTTCATGTTCTAAATTTCTAATTCTCATTCACTGTTGTGTCATTGTTCATTTAGACCACGAGAATAACTGGACTTGATATGAGGAAAAGTTGCTCTATAGCTATTCACAGTGTCAACATAAATAAAAATTGTTACATGAATGTAATATCCTGTATGTTAGAAGATACCATTTAAACCTTTATGCTAAATTTTTTATTATACTGAATTGATAACTAAAATTTTGCATTATTATTTAATCCAAATTGATAACTGGAAGGAATATTGTATTAGTAACTTCAGTTGATGAGACTAGAGTTGTACTTGAGTAAGGATTAGAGACCTTCTGCAAGGGGTTATATCAATGCAAGCTTTATTTTGTTGAGTACAATAATTGATATACTTCTAATTAGATAATATTCCAATACAAAATTACATAGAAAAAGAAATCTTCTGAGCAAAGAGAGTATTACTTGTGAGCTGTGCAATTTCGGTCATCGGTCAATGATGCTAGACTGTCTTGTCTGATTACCTTCACATCTTCACTAGTTATGTATGTCACAGAGGTAAAACAACCAGAGTGGACTGCTGATCGATGATGCAGTTGCCAGTGCAGGATAAGAGAGGAGGAGGAGTGACGTGAGGGAGAATCGAGATGGCAGCTGTCAGTAGATGGAAGTGGAGAATTGAGAGTGGATGTTCGATGGGAGAGGAGACTAGGAGTAGAACTGTGTGAAGGAAAGAATGAGGGATTTAGGGTTTATTTAGGTATATTTATGTACCTCAATTCGATTCAGTTTTTGGCTGGATTTTTCAAACAAAAATCGAACCGAACAAAAAATTATCGATTTTCTCTAAATTCAAACTGACCTGTCCAATATTTTGCTAAAAAAGCGAACCAATCCACTGGATCAGTTTGGTTTGATTCGATTTCCTCGATTTTCAATTATTTGTATCACTTCTAGGTGCTAGGCTTCTAGTTTTGATTTCTCCATTGTAGCGCCTAAGCGCCATGCTTTTGCTGGTTTGCTTCACGTCGTAGCGCCTGGGCACTATGCCTCTATCTTTTTCTTCTTTTCTCGCACCTCCCACGCCTAGGCACCATTGGCCAGCACCTCGGTGCTGTGCTCTCAGGAATTTTTAGCCTGAAACATCATTTTTTCTTTCCAATTTCTACAAAAAGACACCTACAAGGAAAATAAACAAAAACAAACAAAAAATCAAACAACTAAGTCAATAAAAGGCCTAAAAAATTGTAACGATCGACACTTTCAGGTACTAATTAAAGGTTTAATTTTGAGATTTGAATTAATTGTAAGGCCAATTTCATGTTTAAAGTTGTGTGGAAGTTAATTTTGAAGTTTTGCATATTTGGGATTAGAGAATTGGAGGGTAGATTGGGAAGAAAGAAGGAAAAAAGAGATTTAATTGATGTTTAGGGAAATTTTGTTATTTAAGAGACTTTAAGCCAAGCCTAAGCCCAAGTAGAAGCCAAGCCCTAATCTCTTCTCTAATATTTTAATTTGCACGCAGCCCTAGGTTGAGTCAAGCCTCCAAGCCAACCCTTACAGCCAAGCTATCTTCTTCTTCATCTCCTTCTTCTTCTTCCCTTGTTTTTCAACAGCCACTCCATTGAAGCAGAAGGAAATTCTTCCAGCAAGCTCCTCGCCGCCCCCACCACCCCAGATCAGTTTCCCGTCGTCGCGCAGCCACCAGCGAACCCCAGACCACCACCGAATCGCCTCTGTGTAGGCCACCCCGAGCTACAGATTCGTGACCGCCTCCATGAACGCCGTCACCGCTCACCCTCATGCACACGCACAGCGAAGTCTCCAGATCTGGTGTCAACACGCACTCTCGAACCCGATCAGACCTCACCGGTAGCTCAAACCACCTCCACATGAAGCTCCACGCGCCGCCATGCCGCCGCTTCCTGATCTGTGTTTTGAGATCCTGACAGCTCTAATTGTATCCTGATTTGGGTAATCTTGGTCAAGATCTGAGTTTTGGATTAAGAAATTTTAAGAATTATTTGAATAACGAGCTAAGATTTGGTTGACAATTTATTTCAGGATACCCATTATCAGATTAAAGTTAATTCGATAAAATTCCAGTAGGGACTCATTACTACACCACCCACCTCTCGAGATTAATTAAATTGGGATAAGTAGGAAGCCAGAGTTGGAGAAGACTTTGCTGCTCAGAATAAGAATAATTATTCTGTTGAGGTAAGTAATTATTTGGATTAAGCCCTTTAAGTTACTTGTGACTTGGTTATTATTATGAATTTTAGAAGGTAAGCATGCAATTCATAATTATGAAGCATGCTATGTTTAGATAAATCTTACCATGGGCAATTTGGAATTAAATTTGGACTAAGTTTATGGCTATGTTGGAATAGAGGGCTTAAGGATTGGAGTTATTATGAGGAACATGTGTATTATTAAAAGAACTTACTTAAAATAATAAAGGGATGAAATTATGTTATCCTGGTAACTATTTGTGGGTAAAACTTAGCTACATAAGCAGGTGAATATTCTTGTTGAAGAATTTATTGTAGTAAACCCATGGTGGGTGTAAGCCCTAAACTCTCTTTTGATCATATTGTGCTCATATATGATGTTTTGACATATGCAAATTGATATAGGTTGCACTAAAAGATGTCGTGGTAGAATTTGGGAATCTCCTAAGTTGTGGATATTAACGTACACAAAGCTTCATAAGGAGACAGGTTACGCATTGGGATAAGCATATTAAAATTTGAGTTGAAGTAAGTTAAGGTCATGAGCAAGTTGGGTACACATTAGGTGTATGTTGTGTTGAATACAAAAGCTGTAATTTCTAATTAATTTAGTTAAAATTTCTTTACAATTTAGGTGGATTGAAAGGGACTTAAAGTCTAAAGAGAGAAGGAGGAGCTGGCCATTTTAGTTACATTTTCGTTGGAGTTTTTTTGTTATAGTGGAAGGATGAGCTGTCCAACACTTGTGACTGCAGTAGACAGCTGGAAGCTCTAGGAAGTGGATAAACTTAAAACAGTCATATCTCTCAATCCACTTGAGCAAATTCGATGCTTCTTGAGCCAAAATCTCATAAATTGAATGAAGATTAGGTCTGGAAAATTTTGTGAGAAAATATGAAGAAGAAGGTCGTGAAAATTTAAGAAAACCGAGAGGTGTTCCCAGTTTTTCGGCCAGCAGAACAGGGTGAAGAAATCTGGTGATTTTGAGCTCTTGAGGACGAATTAGAAGCTAAAATTTTGAGGTAAGTAATTTTAGATGTTGTATTTGAGGGTTATCAAAAAATATTAGATGGTTGTTTTGCTAAATTTTGAGGAACCCAAGCTAAAAGTTGAACCTGGAATTTTAGGTGCAAGAAAAAAAAACTGCTAGCAGAACAGTGTGAAGAAATCAGTTTCTTTTGAGCTCTTGAGGAGGAATTAGAAGCTGAAAATTTTAGGTAAGTAATTTAAGATGTTGTACTTGAGGTTTATCAAAAAATATTAGGTGGTTGTTTTGCTAAATTTTGAGGAACCCAAGCTGAAAGTTGAACCTGGAATTTTAGGTGCAAGCAAAAAAAAAAACTGCTAGCAGAACAGTGTGAAGAAATCAGTTTCTTTTGAGCTCTTGAGGAGTAATTAGAAGCTGAAAATTTGAGGTAAGTAAGTTAAGATGTTGTACTTGAGGTTTATCAAAAAATATTAGGTGGTTGTTTTGCTAAATTTTGAGGAACCCAAGCTGAAAGTTGAACCTGGAATTTTAGGTGCAAGAAAAAAAAACTGCTAGCAAGAGATTGAAGGAGATGTGCTTCCATTTCTACATACCTTACACCCAAGTGTGTATGGTTATTATGAATTGAGTTATGAGACTGAATTAGATATGTTTTTAAGGTGTATAAGGAAAGGAATTAATGTTATTAATTTCTTTTTCAGGGCAAACGGAGATAGGAATAGCTTATAATCCTTGGAACCCTTTTGGTGATTGTGAGTGACTCTATTTTAGAACTATGCTTGACCTTTGTTTTTCTTCAAAAGCATAAATGTTGATCATTGAAACATGCTTGACTTACTTTTGTATATTTTTCATGGAGCTTTTAATAGAATGTCATTGATGGCACTTAAGCATGATTTGAATTAGTTTGTAACTACACATTCAAGCATGGAAACAAAATTATGGAAGTATGATTTCCTTTAGAAAATGCCTTGTGTAAATCCACTTGGAAACATGTTTAGAAAGGAAAAGTGCAAATGTTGAGAATTTGTTGTTTGTGTTATCAAAACATGATTTCCAAGGTAATCAAAGTATGCCCCGGTATGTTGTTAACCCCCAGTACTGAAGGACATTGAGAAGGTTCTTGGGAGGGAAGAATCATGATTTCCGATACTGAAGGACAAAGAGAAGGTATTCGGGTAGTAACTGGTCTAACCCCAATACTAAAGGACATAGAGAAGGTATTCGGGAAGACCAGTGTGTTCAATGGCATTCCACGTGCACGTGAGAGAGGTATGAACGTTGTTGGTATAGAGATGACTCTACCACAGCTAAGGTTCGAAAGTGGTATCATGTTATGAGTTTTATTGTTATGAGCTTCTACGCTTTTGAAATGTCTATTCTTCAGTATGGTACTACATTATGAGTTTCTATGCTATACATAATGTGGTGACTTAAACCTGTAAATGGGTAGCATGGTTTGATTATGCTTACAAATAAGTGATAAGTTATCTCTAACTTGTAGCTTGTCCATCATTATGCTTCACCTTTGAGCTTATAATGTTTTTTAAGATAGACACTCACTGGGCTTTCCAGCTCACGTTTTCAACATGTTTTCTCTCCCCAGGTAGCAAACGAGTTCCTGGTGCTCAGCCTTGACAAGACCTGTTTGCCACCACGCCGTTTTAGCTCCTTGTATATACACTTTCTTATGTATATAGGTTGTAGTAAAAGCATTTTAGCGGGGTTGTAATAACTATAAAATGTTATGACTTGTTAAAGAACATAGGACTGAAAGTGAATGTGTCTTGCTCATATGTGTATTTGAGCGTTTCAAACTTACTTGTTCAAACGTGCTGTGTTGCCTTCATTTTCAGCTATATGTTGGGATGGTCAGGGAGAGCTAGTAATAGGGTTGATTGTCTCTATCTTTACATCTCTTCCTAGGTTAGGCAAGTAAGCTGGGAAGGGGTGTGACAGTGGGTTCATGTGAATATACAATAATTTGAGTAAGCTTGCCTATGGTTCATAAGTTGAGTTGGTCAAGTAATAAGTTCTTTTGAAATCATTATAGGCTGAGGTGAAAGATCTCCATAAAAGGAGAAAGCGAGCTAATTGAGCCAAGGTAAGAGACTTTATGCCGGTATGCTTAAATGCAAGTTGGGAACTGAATTGAAATAAAAATTTACGCTCAAAATGAAAAGTTTTATAAATGTTTTATTTATGATTTTTTTATAAATTTTAAAATGTCCTATTTCATATGAAAATGTATTTTTGACATGTATGATTGCCAAATATTCTCATGAATGTTATGCATGATTTATGATTTTGATTTATGATAAATGATATGAGAATGTTGCTTGTGTTGCATCATGGAATGAAAAGTTTAAAATGCTTTGGGACCTCATGCATACATGTGAATTTTCATGATAGGATGATTTCGAAGGCTGTGGCAATTACGCCCTAAATTTAAAGATGTACATCTAAATGAAAAGGAACCTGAAAAGGTTAAATGGAAAGGAACCTGAAAAGGTTAAAATGAAAAGGAACATGAAAAGGTTAAATGGAAAAGAAATGTTAGGTTGGGTTAATTGTCCACATTAAGCCCAAGAGAAAAGTTAAAAGAGAAATGTTTCCACTATGAAAAATGTTTTAGGTCCCACTAGAGGAAAAAGTTTTAAAAATCACTTTGTATGTGTTTGCATATCCTAACCCCGGTAGTGAAGTCACTTACTGAGTATTTTAAATACTCACCCTTTTTCAAAATATTTTTCTTTTCAGGTAAAGGCAAAGGCATCCTAGGCGAATGACATGATAGTTGCTGCAAGAGGCCATGGGTGACCTATAGAAGTTTTCCTTCCGCAATTTCTTCATTTTTAGCATTTTTAGAATATCTTTTTAGCAGACGTGTTATGAAAATTAACTCAATTGTTAAATGTTTTTAGTTTAATCTTATGCTTTAACATAAAGGGATCTCGAGGTAAAGGTTTTTGATTGTTTTTATAAAGGTTTATTTCTTTTTGAAATATTATTTAAGTTTGATTTTTATTTCATTAGCATGCATTTAGTAACGCCCTAGAAAGTCTAATAGGAAAAGTAGGGTCGTTTCAAAAACTAACCCAAGCCCAAATGCACCTTACTTTGCAGCGGAATTGAAGACCGTGGAGCTCGAGTTCCTTGTAGATTGCCACGAGAATGTGGGATCAACATCGTTTTAGCATTTTCTTCCATTTTTCCTTTATTTTCAGTATTTAGATTAGGTTGTAATTAGGGATTTATGTTGGTATTGGTGATTATGAGTAGCTAAATCCCTAAATTTTATGGGTTTGATGGATTTCTTTGGAAAATTGCTTAATTAATTAGTGTTTTGGGCTTAATTGATGTGTATGTTCATTTATATATGCATTTAGGGCTTAATGCCTTTAATCATGTGTTCTTCAATTAATTGAGGTATATCTAAGTTGAGCTCGATAGAAGAAACTTAGTTTAGCTTAATGTGCAATTAATTAATTACTTAAGTGACAACAAGATTATTGATTAATTAATTGTAGTTGGTGATGAAGATTAATTAATTGAGCACTGTTAATTGAATTGTTTTCTAAGTAGAAACTCGACGGAGAGAAGCTTAGGCGAGAATTGAATGCATGATTGTTGGTTAATTACTTGAGTGATAGCAGAATTAATAATTAATCAATAAATGTTCATAATGAAGAGTCTTAGTGCCTTGTGCTAATTAGCTAGTGCTAAGGACACCTAGGTTGGTTACTTTAGTACTCAATTGGAGGAGACTGACAGGAAATTCCATGATTTTAGGCTTCTAGACTTATGAATTGAACATCTAATTTTTCCTAATTTCCTAATTGATTAAGTGAATTAAGGTCCAAAGAATGAAATCAATGCCTAATAGGATGCAAAATAGTGTTATTTATTGGCTTAGTTTTATGCTAGTTTTGCCATGGTTTTGTATACTTTTGTGTGTTTTTATGTATATTTTGCAGAAACCAAGCATTCAAGACAAAATTGATGAATTGAAAGATATTTGGACGAATTCAAAGCAATTTGTGGCCTAAATTGAGGATCCAAGTGTTGAAGATGAAGATAAGGCAATTGGACCCGAGAGGATGGCATTGCAACGCCATTTATAGTATTGCAACGCCTATGAAGCAACCTTTCAACATGGGGACCTGAGGGTACAATGTTGCAACGCTGGCCGAAGAAGATTTTTTCCTTTTTTGCAAAATGCTAAGGATAGCGTTGCAATGTTGCCCCTAGCGTTGCAACGCAATCTTGACATTATTTGAGGGAACTCTTTATTTGTGCAAAGGGAGCAATTTTTGAGAGACCAAAACCCTAAATCGATTCATACACTGTCTAAGGAGGAGACTCAAAGCTTGAGATCGTGGACTTCACGTCTGGAACGAGTGTTGGCATGCAACCTTAGTCTAATCTCTTTTCCTTTAACTTTTCTTTTGGTTTTAGGAGTTTTGTTATGGAGTTTAATGTTGTTTATCTCTGTATTTAGACAAGAATGATTGTGTATTTGAATATTTGTTGATTTTGTAATTGAGTGCATGTCTTTACATCTTTTGTGCATCTTGTTATTATTGTCTAAACCTTTGACCATGGTTTTGCATGTTAGGCTAGATTTAGCTCGAGAGAGTAAATTTATCCTTAGAACAATAGATGTATGACTAGATTTAATTTGTTGCACGAGAGTGTGTAAATTAATTTTAGAAGTCTTAAGAGAATCACCTAATGCCATGTTTAGTAATACAAATAGATCGAAAGGTTGAGTTATTGCTAGGCATGAGTTCAATTGAGCTCGAGAGAGGATAGTGATCACTTAGTAATTCTTGGTTTAGGATTAATTGCATGAAATCAATTCTTATCTATCTCAAGAATTGGACTCCAACTTTGTAAATAGTAGTTTTAGATTTTATTTTGTTTTTGACTTCATCTAAAGTTTTGTTTCTCTAAATAAAATTGAGTAAAAGTAACTGTAGTACTTAATTAAGGGCTAATGAATTCTAATCCCTGTGGAGACGATACTTAACTCAATACTATATTAAAACTTAATACCGTACACTTGTGGGTATTTGCGAGCACTTAAAAAGCATGTAACAATGCCCATAGAATTATCCTTTGTGATTGTGTCTTTATTTATCTTTGCTTTCTAGTTTAGCTTTGTAGCTTAGCTCCTTTTCCTTGATTTTGTTCTCTAAATAAAGTTAAGTAAGAATATTCTAGTAATTAAACAAATTAACAATTCCAATCCCTGAGGAGACGATACTCGTATACTCAAAATCACTACATTACTTGACCCCGTATACTTGCAGTTATGCACAGAAGTACACAGCAGACCTATACAAATGAATTTCGAATTACTAAAACATTGCCAAAGAGAAATTTAAGAATTATTAGACAAAGGTCTTATACGACCAAGTAAATCACCTTGGAGTTGTATGACATTTTATGTTAATAATCAAGTAGAGATTGAACGAGGAGTACCATGGAGGAGTACCTTGCCTAGTAATTAATTACAAACCCTAAAATTTTGTTTTAGAATGCATTAGATATCCTATTCCAAATAAAAAAGACTTAATAAATCGAATTCAAAATGCTTCTATATTCTCAAAATTTGATATGAAATTTGGCTTTTGGCAAATACAAATTTCTAACAAAGATAAATATAAAATAGTATTCAATGTTCTATTTGGACAATATGAGTGGAATGTAATGTCGTTTGGTCTAAAGAATGCTCCTTCTGAATTCCAAAATATAATGAATGATATTTCTAATCCATACCAAGACTTTACAATTTTTTACATTGATGACATTTTGGTTTTCTCTCAATCTATATATCAACATTTCAAACATTAAAATATATTTTATACAATAATTAAGCAAAATGGATTAGTAGTCTCATTATCCAAAATAAAATTATTTCAACAAAAAATTACATTCTTAGGATATGATATTTTCGAGGAAAAATACGACCAATTCAAAGATCAATAGAATTAGCTAATAAATGTCCAGATGAAATTACCAATAAAAATCAATTACAAAGATTTTTAAGATGTTTAAATTATATTTCAGATTTTATCCCAAATCTAAGACAAATATGTGAACCACTTTATCAAAGACTTAGGAAAACTCCTCCTCCTTGGTCTCATGAGCATACATACATTGTCAAAATGATGCGTGATTTTATTTTGTGCATGCAAAACAGCAAGTGTACGGTGCCAAGTTTTAGTATAGTGAATTGAGTGCAAGTGTCATCCAAGGATAGGCTTTCTAGTTTAATTAATTATTGTAGTTAATAACCCTTAATTTTAGAGGAATTGTAATGGGTAGCAAAATATATTAGGATATTTTCAAATCTAGCCATGGCTTTTGAAGATTTGCAAATATAGCAAAAAAATTTAAATCTGATTTTCATTTTTTTATTATTCCAATTTTATCCTCATTGGTGTATCAACAAGTATATAAGTAGTATATCTGATATACTTTATATTTGGTATATCAATAGTATATCAGTAGTATATATGATATACTTTACATTTGGTATATCATTCAATTGATATATACCTAACACGAAGTATATTAATAGTATATTACTGATATATTATTGATACACTTCTTTTTAGTTGTATCAGTTAAATGATATACTCTATATGAAGTACACCAGTAATATATTAAGGATATTTTGCATAATTGGTATATCACTAATATACCTAACATTGAGTATATCAATAGTATATCATTGATATGCTTCATCACTTTAAGTGACGAATAACTATGGATAAAGTAAAAACTATAATAGAGTATATCAATAGTATATCTAATATAATGAATGTGTAGTATTGATATATGATTGAGATACTTCATATTAGGTATATCAATCAAATAATATACTTAGAATAAAGTATATTAGTACTATATCATTCATTCACTACTGATATAGTACTAGACAAGCTAAAAACTAGTCCATCAACAAAAAAGTAATGACCAAAATCCATTAATAAAGTCAAGAACTAAAATCAAGTATATCAATAGTATATCACTAATATACTTCATATTATGTATATCTCATATATGAATTACTGATATATGCTTGATATACTTCATATAGGTATATCTGATATACTGGTTATGAATTACCAATATATTGTGATATATTTTATATTAGAAAATCATTTCATTGATGTATCTAAATAAAGTATATCAGTAGTATATTGTTGATATATTTTATATTAAGTATATATGATATACTGAATATAAATTACTGTTGTATCTGATATACTGAATATAAATTACTGTTATATTCTTGATATACTATTGATATATCGAATATTAGAAATTTCATTTCATTGATATACCTATATAAAGTATATCAGTAGTGTATTACTGATATATTTCATATTAGGTATATCAACAGTACATCACTGATAGACTGTTGATATACTTCATATTGTAAAAATGCGGGATTAACAAAAGAGAGATTAAATGAAGGGCTATTTTGGACTTTTTGCAGGTTTCGTTTAGGCTCGACTGACTTTTTGTGCTATATTTACAAAGGGGATAAAGAAGAAACACGCTTGCAATTGGGTCAAACTTTTTTGCCATTGTTGCAACTACTCCTTAATTTTATCTAGAGAACCTAAAAGAAAGAATTCAATAACTAGAGACTAAATCTACGCTAAGCTACCTAATGAAGACAACTGGAGGAGACAATCTCAAGACTTAGAATTCAACAATTAAGTTTTGATTTGACCAACCAAGGGACTCAATTTTATTTACCAGTCAATTATAAGGCAAGAAGTTAAGAATTAATAACTGACTCCTTCAAGCTCAATTACTCTTGTATTCGATTAGAACACTAATATGTTTATCTAGATTTCAATCAAACAAGGCATTAATCACTAGTACAAATTTGGGGTTTAATGACGGGCATTGCCTGTCATTATAGGGAATCGATGTGACATCTTTTGGTGTGTCATTGTAGGCTACGATGATGGGCGACTTTTAATGACGAGCAATGCCCGTCATTATAGCTTACAATGACAGACAACTTTTAATGTCGGTCAATGTATGTCATTAAAAACATGTCTGTCATTAAAAGTATGACCGTCATTAAATGTCCATCATTAAAAATTTGTATGTCATTAAAAGTCCGTCATTAAAAGTACGCCCATCATTAAATGTCAAAATTAGTAGTTTTCAATGACACGCAATTTCCGTCACCGTTTTATCAATAATTTAATTAAAAAAATTAGTTGCAAACACAGCTAAACAACAATATTTCTCTTTCTCGACCTATGTACAAAATAAAATCGTAATAGTATTGCATTTTTACACAAAGAAGTAACTTTACAAACTTAACTTTAATTAATAAAATATAAAATATGTAAACACTTCTTATATTGCCTCAAAAAATACAATTTCTCTATACGTACACATAATACAAATATGACTCTTCGTCCATCTACAAACTACATCTACCTTACAAAGATAAGTAAAATTGCTAAACAAAATAAATACAAGACTCTGAAACCTTTCAACTTGAACTTAAGACCAACCAATTGAAGTGGAGGAGTGGTGAAAGACGTGGCAACACAACTAAATTGCGCTCCCTATTTAGGCTACAATTAGAAAATATACTATTAGTATCTAAAAGAAAGCAAGTGAAAAACTTTGATAAAATTAAAACGAATGAAAAGAAAGCAAACTCTACTCACTACCATAAATATCAGTATCATCAAACTCACTCTTATAGTTATTAGAGGTTTGGAAGGAGAGAAAAGCATACAAATTACTAATTAGTTATTGGAAATTACCAAGATCTCCAACCTATACAAAATGTAAATTACCAAAGACTAACACAACCCCATTAGAGCTCTCAAACACCAAAAAAGGCCAGGGAAAAAAACTAAACGAAAAAAGAAAAAAGCACATAAGCCCCACAAAATTGATCTTCGCAAAACACACCAATCAGATCATAGAAATGAAATTCAAAGCCTAAGACGAACTAAATTCAGTGAGTGCAAATCTTCCAAGGAAAATGCAAATGTAATACAATTTGAATCAAAAAGATGCATATGAAAAATAACTCATGAATATGAAAACAGAGAAAATAAACTGAGAGAACAAACTCTAAAAGACTAGATAATACAGAAAAATTGCATCTATTTCCTACGACCAAACATTAGGCTGCCAAACAGAGCAACCCTTGATGATGTTTTGCAAAGTTTCCCCTGCAACACGAGGATTCAACTTCCTTCAAAAGGGTTACCATAGGTTTTTTATGTTCAAGCTAGTACATAAAGGCAACAAATTTTAAGAGCCTTTGAAAGGTCTCTCTGAATCGAAATGTTTACCATTCATTCCAGAATTAAAAAAAAAAAAACAAAACAAAACCAAGTAAAAAAGAATGAAGCCAGCCAATTAAACTAAAAAATATCCATCATAACCAAAAACGAACTTAAATGCAAAACTAGATCTATTCCAGATCAAATACTTCTAATTAGCAACTTACAAGCATATATCTATTCCATTAAAAATGACAAACTACCAAAATAGTGCTACTCAAGGTAAAGGAACAACTTACTTTGATTTGGTTGATTTAATTTTACTTCCGTTTCTTTCCATACCAAACTCTAGCATGAACATTATCTCAGTCTGCACAATATTTTTAGATAGTAAAACAATCAGAAGTGTGAAAAGAATAACAAACATGCTACAAGTAAACGAAAAAAAATTGTGGGAATGAAGAATATAAATTGGTGATCTTCACAACTACAATTCCTTATATCAAAACATATCTTATATCAAAACACACCTAAATGTAATATATGGCAATATGTTCCCATGAGGGATAAAAAAGCTTATAAGGCAATATCTTAACTGTGTTCATAGAAGTCAGATTCTAGCATTTATTGCTCAAAAACTTGTGTCTCAATATTACTTTCATTAATAAGAATTCATCTCATTAGTAACCACCCTCAGTCAGTCCAGGGTTCAAATTTGCCAATAGAATCTCTAAGGCAAACCATCCAATTGTTTCTATATACTGATAATTTCTTAGTTTAAGCAAGTACACTAAAATTTTTAGCTTCAAATTCCCACCAAATAATATAAAAACAATAACTATCAATCTAAAGAAACAAAAATCTACTTTCCTATAACACCATCAAGCAAAAACCTTACATGCAAAGCTCTAACCAAAAGAGGGTTATTCTCCAAAATTTCCATGAACAATCCTTTAGCCATGTCCACAGCTGCCCCATTGTCTCATAACAAAGAGCCAACAAAAGCCTCCATTCAACCTCATCCGACTCAGTATCAATCGACCTCATAACATACTTAATGGCCTAAAAATATTGTGGTCCTAAAATCGCACCAGCTAGAAATTAAGATTGTCTTTCCAAATATTCGCCATTATCAACATGAGAAAAAGAAGTAAACTTAATAATTTTTTATCAACTAGAAGCAATATTTTTTTATCAACATTTACCTCGGCCAAACCTCTATCTTCATATTCCATATATCACTCTTCCTTAATTGCAATCATAAAAACCCAAAACCCAAAGAATAGTGAGATTACAATTCCAAGACAATAAATGTACTTTTTCTCTATCTTTTCTAATGATGAAACAACAAGTAAACGAATTTTGGCCTTTCCTAAGTAAGTAGGAGTTAAACAAAGGAATAAAGCATAAACATGATCAAACAAACTCACAAGACAAAATATATTGGAGGAGTTAAAAAGTTACCTATATGATATGTTATCACTTAATGATTCAAAAGGAGAAAATCAACCCCCAAAGGCAGACATAAGTATAAGTCTATCACTTATAAGAATTCAAACATATCACATAATAAGTTCTTACAATGATTCTAGTGCCTGTTATAATTCCCATCAAGAAGTTTGGAACCAATGAAGCCACAACCACCATCAACCCTTCTATTACAGAAATGCAGCAAAAAATATTGAGGCAGAAGAATATGTAGTGGGAGAACTCCGACCAATACTTCACCATGTAGAAGGTGATCATCCTAGAAATAATTCAAATCAAAACCAACAATGGGAGAGAAGAGAGGCAGTTTAACCATACAAAATTATAGGCTAACATGTAAGCATGTTGTAACTCCATAGTACCCATTGAGCCTTTCTCTGTAAAACATATGAAAAAGATGAAATTGTTCATGCAATTTGTTCCAAGAATTGTTTGTTTATCTATGCGAGTGAACCCAAAAAATTGAACTTCATGTACTTCAACATAAGTTATCATCCTTTGGTATTTGTTTTCTCATTTTAGCATAATAGGGATTCTACCATGAACTTAATGTGCAAACTTGAACTCATCTTACAACATAACGCATGAGGATTCAACATCAATTAAAGTTGAAGGTTATATTTGTATGAACTTTGACTACTCATACTCAAATATGAGAGAAAATAGTGTAATTTGCAATATAAACCAATTGATACCCTAGGTCCTAGTCTTAATATCAAAGTTTGTATTTTAAGTGCACACTAAACCATCAAATTTTAATGATCTTATGTCATTGTGGTCATCTCGATATAAGCTTGTTGTTATAGAGAAGGAGAAAGTCAAGGATTTCAAGGGAGGAATTTATAAAAGAAGGTAAATGTTCAAAAATTAACCTCAAGCTTCCCTCCAATGATGGCTCCTTCTCATTTTCATTTCTCAGCTTCTCCATTCCTTCTATAATAACATCAACACTACTTCCAAATATCGAATAAATCTAAGCCAGTAGCTACAAATGAAAATCTTGAGGAAATCATTGTCATAAAGCTGGAAGTAATTCAATCCATGAATATAACTTTTCAAAAACTCATGTGTTAATAGAGAAAATCTCAATTGAATGAAAGAATAGAAACAAGCAATTTAAGTTTTAAGGAAAAAAAATTCCCAATGAAATAAAATAACACACATATAAGATCCCTAAAATTGTTTAATTGTGAACATAATCAAAATTATAGGCTAACATGTAAGCATGTTGTACCATATCTACCAAAACTTAAAAATTTGAGACTTATACAAACTCCACCAACATAGACCAAAGCAAGACAATATGAATAATGTGGAGTTTGATAACTTAGAAACAAAAATGAGAAACAAGTTTTCCTATAAATATTATAAAGGAAGCAACCACCACAACCTCTTAATTAATTGTTAATTGTTTTATTTTTAAATATTTGTTAATTGTTAATTGATAAAACTTATACCTCTTATCAAATTTCGCTACATCCATATACTAATTATAACAAAAACATCATAAAAATCTCTCACAAGTAAAAGCTTTCTAATTTTAGAAAAAGTCAAAACAAAGTAATTAAAACAGAGAGCAAACCTTGAGACAGTTCAAGAACCTTCAAATCGAAGCACTTCTTGCATAAAAGATCAACACCAAAATCAGAAACTTGCAAACAGCACTTCAAGCTATAAAAATATCTAATTTCCCATAAACCAATCTACATACATTCAACATCAGGAAAACTGCCCAGAAGTCATTAAAAAAAATACAAACTACAAACAATCGATTTCATCAATCGAGAATAAATATAAGAATTTGATCCAATCCCAACACCAGCCACAGTCATATCAATCCAAAATTTCCTACAATTTCTTCGAGCAACTAATAGGTGCATTAAAACACTTCATTTGGGGATGTGTTCTTTTTCTTCAAAAAGCTAATTAAAAACGTTTTGTAAAATGGGTTTTAAGATTTTTAAAAACACTTCATTTGGGGATGTGTGTTCTTTTTCTTCAAAATTAAAAAGCTATGGTGAAAAGTATTCACAAATACACTCCTCCATAGAAATTGTACATGAATAGAATAAGAAACATAAGGCAGAAAGTAAAAAAGGGAAAAAAGAGTCATAACTTCTTATTTCCAATTTCACACACGAGAAAAGATACATTAAGATCAAGATTAAGGCCTTCCAAAATCTAAATTTCATTCTTGTGAGATTATTACCATACATTAAGATCATTGACATCAATGTGAAAAGTAAATTAATAGCAATCACATTCACATTGAACTTCCTCTCCAGCCACTTCCATACTCTGTAACAATAGAGTAAAATTGAAATGGGAAAAACAAAAGCTGAAACTTGGTCGAGCAGTGAGCAGAGTTATGGCTTAACCATTTGGAAAGATGTTCCCTTGAAAAGGCAACACAATGGAGGATGGAACAAATGAAGAGGATGCGGTCGAATGGCTTACCCATTAGTTTTTACCCTATGTTTCTTCTCGAGCGCGCCAGACGACGGAACCCCCTCGACCAAGTGCTTGATAAGATCGGCTCACTTAACAACTTCTGCTTTAATTTGATCATCTCACTTCGTGGCTTCGGTAGAAAATTCCTTGGAGCGTTTAGCAGTCACCGAAACGATATTGGACAATCTAGGGGATCAGATCGTGAGCTCTTGGGAACGCCTTACAGCTTTCAGAGTCAGCTCCTGTGAGTGCTTCGTTGCTTCCTCGGCAAAACTTCGAGCTTTGTTCCAAAACTACTTAAATGGAAGTTCCATTTGAGTGTTGAAGAACGCTGGATTCATATTAGAAATAGAGGAGGAGGAATTGTGAGATTAGAAAAGTGAAGGGAGAGTTTAGGTTTAGGTCATGAAGCAGAAGAGATGGAAGATGGGGGAGGCGTGAATGATTAAGGATTGAGGTTTTTTTTTGCAAAACATAATGGAGGGGTGCGGGAATCAATAATTTTAAGCCCGCCTGTCAATTTTAATAGCATTTAATGCATCCAATGACCGACATTAAAGCAAAAGAAACAATGTCGGTCAATGACCGACATTGTAGCTATAATATTTTTTTTCTAATTTCTATGCGTTTTTTTACATGTCCGTCATTGTTTCTATGCGTGAATTTTTTAGACTGTCATTAAAGGTCAATTTTGTTGTAGTGAATGAAACTTCTTTCAAATGGCTTCCTAGAGAATTTTTTATTTTCGTACAAAAATTTACTTAAAATCATGCATTCAAATCTAGAGTTAAATTTGACTCTTCCAAGCTAGAACTTAAATCAAACAAACATATACTTTAGCCATAAGCATAAACCTTAAAGTACCAAATACATGAATAAATGAATAAGATAAACCAAGTCCTTGAATAATCAAACAACCACAAAACTACAAAGAAACTACAAAGAAAAGGGAAAGAGAAACTCTCTGAGCCTGCCACACTCGTTCCCGTCGTGATGTCCCACAATCTCAAGCCTTAAATTTCTTCCTTGGCTCTCAAGAGTGTCCTTTTGGTCCCAAAAACTGAGTGAGAATCGAAAATAAACTTTTCCTCTCCAATTGGTCTACCCCTTTCCACATTCAAAATGTATTATTTATAGTATTGTGGCTAGCTTCTCAATGCTAATTCATGAAAATAAAAAAGGAAAACATGGGGTAGCGTTGAGATGCTAGAAATGGTGTCTCAATGCTACAACGTATAGGCAAGCGTTGAGGAGCGTTACGAAGCGTTAAGTGATGGAAATTTCAAGTTAGTACATTGTGATACTTAAAGCAACATTTCAACGTTGTGCTTGAGATTCTTCAAGCTTGGTTGCATAAAAACATGGCATTGAGACGCTATAAACAACGTCTCAACACTATTCTCTCTAGATTTCTAGCTTCTGCTTGTCTTTCATTTCCTTGAAAGCTCCAATTTTATGCCTCTAAGCTCCAAATGCTCTAATATCTTCTCCAAATGGTCAATTTTGCTTTACTTGCTCGAATCCTACAAAATAAACTAGTAAGTACATGAAAGTACACATTGAAGTCACAAACTAGCAAGAAATTAAGCCTATAAATAGCACAATTTTGTGTGCTATCAAATACCTCCAAACTTAGATTTTTACTAGTCCTCGAGCAAAATAAAACACAACTACTCTATGAATTAACATTTTCATGCTAGTAGCTCAAGCCTCCATGTTTTATACAACAAATGATTCACAGTAGTAGAAATAAATCAAGCATACTCTATCATCGAGAAATTTAAATTTAGTCCTCTAACCCCTCGTATGTGTGTGAAGCCTTTGTTATTTTATTCTTTATAAGCATGGAGTAGTTTTATACAGCCCTCAATCTGTTTTCCCCTACTTATAGCTCTAAGTTTCAATTATTAAGCCTTTTCACACTTAAGAAAATAATATGCCACTAGGGTGCTAGAACAACGGGGTAAACCTGCCTCAAACTTGCATTTTTCATTATTTTAATGGACACTAGCTTTTACACTTCCACTGTAGGGACCTTTACTCAGAGTACTTGCTTAATGAGTAGCCTAACTAATCATAATGGAGGTAGCTCTTTTTGTCCTTAACTTTAAGCACAAAAGTTATTATTATTATTATTATTATTATATATAGATATAGATAGATATATTAAATGGATATAAAGTGGTTCAACTAGGTAAGTATATACACATGAAATTTCTCCTAAGTGTAACATTGATAACTATCATGTAACTTGGCCTTCTAATTAGTTCATAGTCTTTTTGGGTGAAAACAAACATATGGACCATATAATCCTATTCTAAGCCTTCAAAACCACAATAGGAGGACTAAGTGCTCTAAATGTATAAGGGAACCAAGAGGAAAATTTAAATTTACTCAATTCAGGAATATTCTCCCTTACTTTAACCATTGCAAAACATCATTAATAAGAACATATCCTAGGCTATTATAGTCACAAACAATGCATGCAAATTTATCCAGATCATGCTCAGAAAATTTTAAAATTATGCTCAAAATTCAGAATCAGGACTTGTTAAAGTACTGCCCACCCCCAAAACATAAAACCTACATTGTCCTCAATGTAAAAATAAATATAAAGCAAACAAGGACCATGATAAAAGAGAGAATGGTGAGTAATACTGCCCTGATACGTGGGAGGAAATCTCTAAACTATCCTCAGTACATGGCACAATAGAAACACTTGAACGATTGAGGTCTTGTGCAAATGGGAATGAGATTAAATGACACTCAAATAACCTATACTAGAAAGGAAAAACTAGAGCAAAGATAGAGGATGAAAGAACTTGGGTTGCCTCCCAAGAAGTTCTTTCTTTAACGTCTTTAGCTAGACGAGGCTCAAGTGGTGAATTAATTATTGAACGAGTCCATGCCGCCATCCTTGATGAGCACCCACTCCAAAGGATCCTTAATCAACATCAATTCATAAAACTCATTAGTCAAACTATCAACAACATCCACAAACATACCTTGGCCTACTTGCTGGGGTACCTCATTGCCATTCTCTAATGAAGGAACTTAATGCTATGCATAATGTTAAAAATCATTAGAGATGTAAGTTTTGCCTTATTACATAAGAATTATTTGTCCTCAAGAAAATCATTCATGATAAAAAAAACTTCTTGACTTATGAAATATTTGTTTGATCAATCTTGGATGTTTAAGTAATTTAATTGTTTTAGTCTAATAGGTGAAATCAACTCCCTAGGGTATTCTCTCATCTGATTGTTTCAAATTTTATTAGAATTGTTATATTTAAATCTTGCAACCATCATTCAATTCTATTCTTTAATTTTTGGGTTATAATATTCATAGTACTTAGGTGAATTAGAAAACCAATCCTGAAGATGATACTCGAACACTCTTTCACTATATTAAAACTTGACCCGTACACTTGCAGTATTGTGCAAAAATAACGTAATAAATTTTTGTCGCGTTGCCAGAGATTGGCGATTATTTAATTCACTTAATACTGTGGAGAACTCACTCAGTCTTAATTTAGAGCTTTATTTTATTTTATTATTTTTATTATTTTTGTTTTTTCTTTGAATCTTTGTCTTTGTTTCTGGATGTGTTGTTGGTTGGTATATGAGTTTTTATGAGAGCCTATTTTTAGTCTTCTTGAATTAGATCATGACTTTCTATAGTTATGGGTGGCCTTATGGGGAGTTTCAACCCACCCAAGAACCAACACCATCTTTCAATCCTTCCCCTTTTAACTACACCTCGTATGACATTGTGAATGTTTCTTATGGTTTTCATGGCTATTAAATGCCTAGTCATTATTATTTTGAGTCTATGAGTTATGAATTTTTTTTTTATGGTAATGATGAGTGCATTTGGAACCAAGATTCCTATCACCCAACCCAAATTGAAGAAAAACCTTCTCTTGAAGACCTTTTGCAAGAGTATATTTTAGAGTCAAGGGTTAGAAATTTTTGTCAAAATGAATCAGAGAGGTTGGACAGGATAGAGGCTATGGTGGAAGAACATGGGCTGCACTAAATCGTATAACCATGCAAATTTGTCAAATAATTGAAACACTTAAAGCCCTACGTGAGCAAAATGTTTTCGTACCACTGAGGCAAATCACTCTAGAGGAATATACATAGATAGTGGGGATGAGTTGGAGCAATTTGATACACACCAGGAACAGGTTTGTGAGGTAGAAAAAGATAGTGAACTCATATTGTAAGAGATAACTCAAGTGATAAAGTATGAGGCTGAAAAGCCTACCTTTATTTTATCTCCAGAAGCTTCTCTTAATCTTGATCTTTCTTTTTCTTATACTCACGAGTCTAGTTTGCCTTATTGTGAATTTTCTCCTTTTATTTCATTAAACAAAAATAACAAAAATATTTCTCTTTCAGGTACCCATGAAAAAGTAAGTGAGCCTACTAGACCTAGTAAGTTATATTGATTCAAGCAAGAAAGGCCCAAAGAAAATAGAGGAGTTTTATGTGCCTTGATGCATGCACATGAGTCCCGTCTAGCTAGAGACATTAAATAAAGCACTTCTTGGGAGGCAACTCAAGTTTATTTCTTTCTTAGTTTTAAATTTTTCGTCATTTCTTTTTCTTCTAGTTTGTGGCATGTCCTTGTTCTTATGCCTCTATTGATTGTATGCCTCTATTGATTGTTTTTGTAGGAGGTTAATCACCAGTCTTCTGTCACAAATTTGATGACGATGTTGAGTCTCTCATTTACCAGGGCAGTATTGTTCACTCTTCTATTTTCTTTGTCATTTGCATGCATTATTAGATAAAAATAAGACATTTAAAGAGTTTGATTAATTAATTTTGTATCATTGGAGCTTATAACATGTAGGTCCATAAGGTCCCTTTGCTGGCTCATATGAACAATTAGGGATCAACTTCGTTGAAAGAAAATTTGAAACATTCAAATTAATATTTAATATATTTGATATATTAAATGAGGAAAAACATATTTATTGTGGTTGATACATTAAATATCAAATAAAATTATTAATGTATTAAGATGCATACATACATGCATGCATGCATACATATATATATATACATATATATATATATATATACATATATATATACATATACATATATATATATATATATATATATATATATATATATATATATATATATATATATATATATATATATATATATATAATTTGAATAAGATTCAAATAAGAAAATATATATTATGAGAATTTTAAATATTTGAATGAGATTTGAATGATTTAAATATATATTTTAATATTAGATATTAAAATATATGTTATTTAATTAGGGCAAAGTTTCGCCCTAGGTGGTCACTATAAATAGGACCTTTATGGGTTAAGCAAAAGAATGCCTCTTCCCTTGAGAGAAAAGAGTTCTTTCAATTCTCTCATCAATTCTCTCTCTCTTTCAAAGAGGCTGCCACAAGCTTTGATCTTGTGTTAGAGTCATAGCAATGAAGACTTTGTGGAGGCCTTGGAGATTTGACTTCATTGGAGTTTGGTTGGTGATTTCTTTGAAACACTAGTGAGATGAATGCTAGAAAGGGGAATATAACGCTGGATCATGTAAAGAAATATAGTAGTATGCGTTAATAACAGCCCTTTCCAGATTTTTGTCACTCAGCGCGCTAGGGAAAGTATACACCAGCAGCGCTCACAAGCAGTACCTGGAATATTCCAGGGTCGAGATCCATAGGGAAGGCAAGTCACAATTTAACTGCACAATAAATTTAGTAGCGCGTACACAGCAACATGGTGTGGTAACCAAAGATGGGAATGATAAGTTGGGTTGAGGTGTGCGAACGTAAAATAATAAAACAAAGGTAAAGACGCACTTGATATAATAGGCTTCTAAGATAAAGAAATGACAGGCAAGTAATGTGAGACGCGTTGAATCGTTTAGGAGACAATGCCTGGCTGAGGCTACCTAGTGCTTGCGTTGTCTCTATACACATGAATGGATAAGTGATAAAGTTATTTATCCTAGGCAAGGGGACCTCCGAATGCCTCCCTCTCGGTATCGCATTCACAATTAATGCAGGTTAGATTCCTCTTTGCCCTTGTTAAATAACTTAGTCACCGCCCCTTTTTAGCCTATAAGTGTTTAAGTTATCCCTAAAACAACCTAACAAACTATGTTCACTCTTGCTCTTCTTAAGCCTTTCAACATTTCTTGACCCTCCCAGTGCCTAAAACATGCTACTACTTAAAGTCGAATGGCCAATCAGACCTAAGCAATTTAAATAAACTTTCTTAGGAAGAAGAGTCATAGATAAACTTCACCACATATACGAAACATTGCTAACAAAAGAGCCATAGGCCAAGTCTTGATGGAGAGCTTAGCTCATAATGCAAGTAAAAGACATGAACTCAAAAAGCAAATACATAAGCAAATAAATGTAAAACTAAGTAGGGAAGGCTGGATAGATTGTTGGCGCAGTGAGGTCCTTCGTTGGGGCTTTCACTTCTTACCTTTGGACTTCACCAAAAAATCCTTCTCCGACCACTCTTTTCCTTCTCTTTCTCTTTAGACTCCCTAAAAATGGATTCTCCGAAAAACCTTCCTCGAAATGGATAAGGGGCTCCATTTATATGAGAGAACCCAAGGCACATAGGCGAGGACCACAAAAGTCAAAATATCTTCTGCCAACTGCAGGCGAATGCACGCCAGTCAGTGGTCCCCCCTGACATTCTTCTTTTCTGTCGCTACATGCCTGAAAATTATAGGGGTGTGACAATCCTCTATCCGCTCTTTGACAATATAGGTAGGCATCCCTTGATCCCATTTTCTGTCGTTTTCATGCTCGACACCTTAAATAATTTTTCCATTCGACGCGGCGCTTCCATCTGCTTCCCTTACTTTAAGCTTATTTGCACACATGACACTAGAAAATGGCTCAACGCATCATTTTAAACAAACATTTAATGGTCTTGATATGCGTTGAAGATAAATATGCTCATATTAAGATGCGTTTCTATTAAACTGAATTTTTGCTGTAACGCCCCAGACCCAGGATTCAAACCAGGATTTGGAATCCGGATTCGGCACCTAACGACCCCGGCATTCCCCTACATCCCCCTACATCTTCCGCGGCCTGATCACACTACCTACTTGTCTTCAGCTGCTTGCGAGAGTGAAGACTGTCTCCACAAACCAACACAAGTCCTTTCAGCATGCTTTGTCCTCACTCACATGTTTTCTATGAAAATTCCTAGGGGTTCACCCAACATAGAATTGCTCCAGGCCAGCACGCTTAACTTTGGAGTTCCTATGATTGAGCCACCGAAAAGAAAGGTGCACCTTGTATAGGTAGTAGCTATCAATTCTTTTAAGCATTTTCTTAACCATGCCTTGCATAGCCTCAGGATCCCTCTCATTCGGATGTGGTCTCAGTTCATTCATGTACTCCTCCTAACCCTGGGCGTTACATGCCCACCAGCTTCTGCCTTGGTTAGTCCCCGAACCACATCTTACTAGGAGAGGTTTCTCTCTGATACCATCTGTAACGCCCCAGGCCCAGGATTCGGACCATGATTTGGAATTCGGATTTGGCACCTAACGGTCCCGACATTCCCCTGTATCCCCCGCGGCTTGATCACGCTACCTACTTGTCTTGAGCTACTTGCGAGAGTGAAGACTGTCCCCACAAACCAACACATGTCCGTTCAACATACTTTGTCCTCACTCACATGCTTCCTAGGAAAATTCCTAGGACGTCACCCAACATAGAATTGCTCCAAGCCAAGCACCCTTAACTTTGGAGTTCCTATGATTGAGCCACCGAAAAGGAAGGTGCACCTTGTTGGTATAGGTAGTAGCTATCAATTCTTTGAAGCATTTTCTTAACTATGCCTTGCAAAGCCTCAGGATCCCTCTCATTCGGATGTGGTCTCAGTTCATTCATGTACCCCTTCTAACCTCGGGCGTTACATTCGCGTCGAGGCATTCAGTGGTCAATTTTAGTTTCCTTAATAACTTGTACTCACAAGTTATCAGAGTTGGAGCAAAAAGATTGAAGACTTGCCAGACAAATTCTCTATTATGTTCGAGGTATGTAATTCTTAGCCGAAGAGTTTTTTGTGCAATTCTAAAATAAACTCAAAGCCGCAAGTGTATGGTGTCAAGTTTTAGTATAGTGTTTAATGAGTGTAGAGTATCGTCCTCAGGAATGGTTTTCTAGATTAATTGATTACTAAGAATAGTAACATCCAATTTTATTTAGAGAAATAATTAGAGAAAAGTGATTAACAAAATAGGTAAAACTAAAGAGAGATGTCAAAGAGAGAAAAATCTAGGAAATTGACTTCACCGATTAAATCAATATTTTAATTAATTAATCCAAGATATGATTATGCAAAACTATAAGCAAGAAATACAATTATCAAAGAACTCTTCCAAGCCCAATTGACCTCATGCAAGGCTATAAACCTAACGTATACGTCTAGATTTTAATAGCATACAAGGTATTAAGAATTTCTTTTTATGCTTCTAAGAGAACTCCTCATTCACGTGCAAGAATTTACAATTAGTTGTGTTTGAAGTTATTCTAATCTAAATGTCACTCTTTCAAGAACAAATTAAGAGCATTCAAACACAAATAGTTATAAGTGATAAACGGCTTGTCGAAGGCTCTATCAAGATTAAATTTATAAAACCGAACCTCTAAGTATTTTGCAATAATAGTGGACAGGGTCATCCATAGGGATTGGAGTTCTTAGATTAATTAGGTACTGTAGTTAATTATGCCCAATTTTATCTAGCGAAACAAAACTTTAGAGTGATCAAAACAAATAACATCTAAACTACTATTTACAAGGTTGGAGTCCAATTTTTGAGAAACATATTGGTTGATTAAATTAAGCACAATTTTGTAGATAAAGAATTGATTTCATGCAATTACTCTTAAGCCAAGAATTACTAATTTATCAAAATCCTCTCTCGAGCTCAATTGAGCTCATGCCTAGCAATAAATCAACCTCTCAGTCTATTTTTATCACTAAACATGGCTTTAGGAAATTCTCTTAAGGCTTCTAGAATTAATTTGCTCACTCTCGTGCAATAAATTAAATCTAGTCACGCATCTATCGTTCTTATGGATAAATTTATTCTCTCGAGCTAAATCTAACCTAACAAGCAAAACTATGGCCAAAGGTTTAAGCAATAAAATTGAGATGCATAAAAGATGTACATACGATCATTCAATTACAAAATCAACAAAATTCCAAAACATACAACCATTCTTGTCTAAATACAGAGATAAACACATTCTAGTCCTTAACAAAACTCCTAAAAAGCAAAAGAAAAGTAAAGGGAAAAGAGAATAAACTAAGGTCGCGTGACAACACTCGTTCTCGACGTGAAGTCCACGATCTCGAGCTTTGAGTTTCCTCCTTGACTCTCCAAAGTCTCCTCTTAGGCCCTTAGACAGAGTATGAATCGATTTTAGGGTTTGGTGTCTCAAAAACGGCTCCCTTTGCTCGAATGAATAAGTTCCCTTCTATAGAGTCGAGACAGCGTTGCAACACTATCCCTTCGAATTTTATAAAAAAGGGAAAAAATTGTTTGAGTAGCGTTGTAACGCTATAAGTAGCGTTGCAACACTATGTCTGCTGGTCTCCAAGGCTGAAAGGATGCTAATGTAGCGTTGCAACACTACAAGTGGCGTTGCAACGTTATGCTCTCGGGTTCACAAGCTTATTTCCTTCTCTTCAACACTTGGATCTTCAATTATAACTCCAATTTGATCCATATTCATCCAAATACTTCTCAAAAATCTGGCTTTGCTCCAATTGCTTGGTTTCTATAAAATACACATAAAAATACATGAAAGTACACACAATCATGGAAAAACTAGCATAAAACTAAGCCTAGAAATAGCACACTTATGCATGCTATCAATAAGGCATAATCAATGCATTAATTAACAACCAAAATAACAAATTCAACAGCAACATCAATCCCCTAGCGACAAGCCTAGCCACTCATAATCACTGAAAATAAATATAGGCTATTATCAAAATCCATAATAACAACTACAAAGTAAAAGGAGAAAAAGGACTATTGTGATGTGTTGATTCTTGTTCCCGATGTAATCCTCACGCTCTTGTGCTTCAAAACCTCCACCACTCGCTCCCCAAAAGTGTCCTTTAGTCCCCTCAAATGTGTAGAAATAAGTTTAGGGTTCAATTCTCTCTCAAAACGGCCCTTTTTTCTACAAACAAATAAGGATGCATTTATAGAAATCATAACAGTATCGAGACGCTAGGTTGCAGTGTCTCGACGCTGTTCTTCCCAAATTGCACATCTTCGAAATAGGAAGGGTAGCGTTGAGACGCTACCTTGTAGCGTCTCAATGCTACCTGTGCGGATTCTATGGCTTGTTGGGCTGCGATTGTATGGTTGAGACGCTACTAATAGCGTCTCAACGCTATGCTCTCGAGTTTCTTAGCCCTTTATGCTTTCCTTGCTTCACATGGCTTATCAATTTAAGTTCCATTGGTTCCATATTTGCCATGGTATCTCCAAAATCTCCAATTTTGCTCTAATTGCTCAATAACTTAAATTTAAATGAATAAATTCGTGAAAAGCATTGAATAAGCTATAAAAGCTAACAAAAGCAAAGCTTAGGAATAGCACATTTTGTGTGCTATCAAATACCCCCAAACTTAAGATTTTGCTAGTCTTGAGAAAAATAGAACAAAATCACATCACGATTTCACTAATGCCTAGACATAACTCGAGCCTTAAAGATCTAAATAAGAGAATTAAACAATCAAAGAAAATACTTAAACACAATCATTCATTAAGAAAGTTAAATTTCATCCTACTCATCCCTCACGTGTGTGTGCCTAGCCTTCCCTCTTTTAGTCTTTACTAGCCTGAAACAACTTCATAAAGTCCTCTATTTGATTTTTCCCTACGCTGGCTCTAAGCTCCAATTATTAGATCCTCCTACACTTAAGAAAATAATTACTCACTGAAGAACTTAAAGATTTGATTGGATAACCCCAAATTTGCCTCTTTTTACTTTTAAATCAAGAACCCTAGCTTTCACACATCCACTGTAGGGACTCTTACTTAGAGCACTCGCTCAATGAGTAGCCTAATTGATCACAATGGAGGCAGCTCTTTTTGTTTCGATCCTTTTAAACATAACATATTGAATCAAAAATGCAAAAAAATTTCTTTTGTTTCAACATGCAAAAAAATTCAATATAGGCAACATTCACGCATAAACTCTTAATACAACATTACAAATTATCATGCTAATTGACCCTCAAATCAGTTCTTAAGCCTATCAAGGTGACATCAAACTTTCAAACAAAATAACCTTGTTCTAAACATTCAAAACTAAATGAAGGAAGGCTAAGTGCTCAAAAGTTGTAAGGGAATTCAAAAAAAAAATTTAAATTTAACTCAACTTCAAGACATGCTCTCATATTTCAAATGATTGTACAAAATTTTATTAATCAGATCACATCCTAGGCTTTCTTAGTTATCAATATGCAAAAGATTCATCAGAGAAAATTTTCAACACATGCTCAGGACTCAAAACAACTTAGTACAAAGTACTCCCACCCCCAAACTTCAAACACATGCATTGTCCTCAATGTATAACATATTTAGACATCCATATGAACAAAGAAAAAAAATGAGAGAGTAAACAATATTATCCTGATTAAGGGAGATACAATCTTTTCACCATCTCAATGGAGCAAGGTAGAAGAATTCAAGCGCCTATAACATAAAACAAAGGAAACAAGGTAAAGGCACATGACAAAAAAAACATGAAAAAATTATCAAAACTAACACAAAAGGATAGAAGCTTGGGTTGCCTCCCAAGAAGTGCTTTGTTTAACGTCTTCAGCTAGACGAGGCTCATGTGTATGCTTTTGGGTGGTTTCTTGTCCTTAAACTCACTCTCCTTCATCTTATCTTCGTTACTGAACACTGCATCTAGAGAATCACTCAAAACTACACACTTTTCATAGTTAGGATATAAAGAATTTTCCAACTCAACTCTAAGACAAGTACTTACCTCCTCATCTGAACTTTGGGGTTTAAAATTTTGAAATTCTACCTTTTCCTTGCCCACTTATAAGGTCAATGTACCTCTGTGCATGCTAATGCCTGCTTTAATAGTATTTAAGAAAGGTCTCCCCAGTATGATTGGAATCTCAGCATCCTCCTCCTTGTCCAGTACTATGAAGTCCACAGGGAATATGAACTTGTATACCTTCACTAGGATGTTCTCCACAACTCCTCTAGGGTATGTGATGGACCGGTCAACTAATTGTAGTGAAATTATTGTTGGTTTCACTTCCTCCAAACCCAATTTTCTGTAAACAGAGAAAGACATCAAATTAATGTTGGCACCTAGATAAGATAAAGCTTTAAAACAAAATTTTCCAATAGTATAGGGAACAGTGAAACTCCCAGGATCTTTCAGTTTTTTAGGTAACTTTCTTTGAATGATTGCACTGCATTCTTCAGTAAGATTGATTGTCTCATAGGCCTTCAGCTTCTTTTTGCTTGACATGATCTCCTTCATGAACTTCACATAGTTTGGTATATGCTCCAAAGCATTTGTGAAAGGAATATTTATGTGAAGCTTTCTGAAAATATCTAAAAAAATTTCAAATTGATAGTCAAGCCTTTTCTTTTGAAAACGTTGAGGATATGGAATAGAATTAGGAATAATAGAGATGGGACTTAGCAGATTTCTCAATGGCGAGTTCAGTTGTTGCTTTTGGAACCTCTTGATTAGGCTCCTGTACCTTTTCTAGGATGGAATCCTCACCTGGTATTTTATTTGATTCAGTCAATGCCCTTCCACTTCTCAAGGTGATGGCCTTACAGGTTTCCCTTGGGTTTACCTCAATATCATTGGGGAGCTTACCTTTTGCAGGTGTTCAAGGTGGTGGCTATATGACTGATTTGTACCTCCATGTTTTTTATGGCTGTACCATGCCCATTGACAATACTTTCCAACTGGTTAGTTCTGCTCCTTGATTCAGTGATGAATGCCCCCAACATGTCCTTAAGGGAGGGCTTCTTTTCAACTTGATATGAGGTGGATGCATAACCTGGAGGAGGTTGCAGAACATTCTTATTATTAGCATAGGAGAAAATTTCATGTTTTCTTAAACCTGGATGATAGTGAGATGGAAGATTGTTCTGCATCTGATGTCCTCCATAGTTGGAATTTTTGTTGTTGACATCTTGGGGCTGCTCGATATTAGTTTCTCCACCAACTTGAAAAGATTGAGCTGCTGCAATGGAGGCTATTGACTGAGGAGTTCCTGTGCCTACAAGTTTAGACAAAGCATGAGTTAGTGATGCCATTTGAGATTTCAATGCACTTAACTCATCCACCATGTAGAGGCAAGCAACTGTTCCTTGAATTGAACGTTCATTTGGCCATTGGTAACTTGTGGCTGCCATTTCCTCCAATAATGTTCGGGCCTCCTCTACAGTTTTAGCCAAAATAGTGCCTCTAGCTGCTGCATCGAGGATCGTCTTGGTGTTGCCTGTGAGCCCATTGTAAAACAACTGGACTTGGAGCCAGTCAGGGTGCCCATGCTGAGGGCACTTCCTCAATAGCTCCTTATATCTTTCCCATGCCTCGAACAACTGCTCACCATCAAACTGTATGAACATTCCTATCTCCGTCCTAAGCTTGGCAGCCTTGGCAGGTGGAAAGAATTTGGTCAAGAATGCCTGGGCTAATTCCTCCCAAGTGGTGATGCTCCCAGACTGTAGAGATCCCAGCCAATCCTTTCCCTTGTCCTGCAGAGAAAAGGGAAAAAGGCGTAAGCGAAAGGCATTAGCAGGTACACCATTTAATTTAACAGTGCCACAGATTTCCAAAAATTTTTGCAGATGAGAGTTAGGCTCTTCAGTGGCAAGTCCTCTGAATGCATTGTCTCTTGTCATCTAGATAAGGCCTGTCTTTAACTCAAAGTTGTTGGCATTGATCGGTGCATGGACTATTCTAGATTGATGAGCACTAAACACAGGTTGAAAATAGTCCCTTATGGCCTTTGGCTCCTCCTCTTCTCCTTGGTTTTCCATGGAAACCTCTTGAGCTCTTCTCTCTATTAGGATTCTTTTGCAAGTTTTTTCGATTTCAAGATCAAAAGGAGCAAGGAATGTCTCCTTATCCTTTTGCATACACTGCTCCAATCCTAAAAAAATTAAAAACAAGTAATTAAAACCAAAATAAATCAAAATAACAAAAAGAAACTAAAGAAAACTCTAAACTAAGACCAGATGCTTTCTTCACAATATCAATTAATCTAACTAGTTGCCATCCCCGACAACGGTGCCAAAAATTGTTGCGTGATTATGTGACCATACAAAGCCACAAGTGTACGGTGTCAAGTTTTAGTATAGTGATTAGTGAGTGCAGAGTATCGTCGTCAAGAATGGTTTTCTAAATTAATTGATTACCAAGAATAGTAACATCCAATTTTATTTAGAGAATTGATAATTAGAGAAAAGTGATTAACAAAATAGGTAAAAATAAAGAGAGGTGTCAAAGAGAGAAAAGCCTAGGGAATTGACTTCACTGATTGAATCAATATTTTAATTAATTAATCCAAGATATGATTATGCAAAACTATATGCAAGAAATACAATTATCAAAGAACTTTTCCAAGCCCAATTGACCTCATGCAAGGCTATAAACCTAACGTATCCGTCTAGATTTTAATAGCATACAAGGTACCAAGAATTTCTTTTTATGCTTCTAAGAGAACTCCTCATTCACATGCAAGAATTTACAATTTGTTATGTTTGAAGTTATTCTAATCTAAATGCCACTCTTTCAAGCACAAATTCAGATCAACAACTCATGCAAACATTGGCCAAAAGTTAACAAGCATTAAGAGCATTCAAACACAAATAGCTATAAGGCATAATCAAAGCATGAATTAACAACTAAAATAATGAATTCAACAGCTACATCAATCCCTTAGCGACAAGCCTAGCCACTCATAATCATTGAAAATAAATCTAGGCTATTATCAAAATCCATAATAACAACTACAAAGTAAAAGGAAAAGAAGGACTCTTGTGATGTGTTGATTCTCGTTCCCGATGTAATCCTCAAGATATTATGCTTCAAAACCTCCGCCTCTCGCTCCCCAAAAGTATCCTTTAGTCTCCTCAAATGTGTAGAAATAAGTTTAGGGTTCAATTCTCTCTCAAAACGGCCCTCCTTTCTGCAAACAAATAAGGATGCATTTATAGAAATCGTGACAATGCCTTCAAAAATTGTGCGTCTTCGAAATAGGAAGGGTAGCGTTGAGGCGCTACCTTGCAGCGTCTCAATGTTGCCTATGCGGATTCTATGGCTTGTTGGCCTACGATTGTAGCGTTTCAACGCTATACTCTTGGGTTTCTTGGCCTTATGCTTCTTTGCTTCACATGGCTTATCAATTTAAGTTCCATTGGTTCCATATTTGCCATGGTATCTCCAAAATCTCCAATTTCGCTCCAATTGCTCAATAATTGAAATTTAAATGAATAAATTCGTGAAAAACATTGAATAAGCTATAAAAACTAAAATAAGAAAAGCTTAGGAATAACACATTTTGTGTGCTATAAAATACTTCACAAGAAAATCAAGAACAGAACAGAATTAATTTTCAACCTGGTTTTGGGCAAAAAATCGACAAGTAATGCAACAGCAGAAACCAATAAGCCAGGAAATACAAGGAACATCTTTGAAAAGTATTATAAAAGAAAATATGTCAAAGAATGACTCAGTAATCCAAAGTCAGCAAGCATCTCTGTGGAATTTAGAAATGCAAGTTGGGCAGCTAGCAAACAAGCTGAAGACAAGCCCTCAGGGCAAGCTTCCTACAGATACTGAACTTCCAAAGAGGAAAGGCAAGGATCAGGTTCAAACTATTGAATTGAGAAGTGGGAAACCTCTTGCTCCTACAAGAAATTTGAGTAAACAGAAACATAAGGTTAAAAGTCTGTTGTGCAAATAGATGAAGGGGTAGTAGTGATGCGTACAATTTACATTTCTGCAAGCGCACAGGTCAAGTAATAAAAATGGTAAGTATTTACCAAGTATTGCATCCACATGGATTGGTTTCAATTTAATTAAGTACCACAGTTACTCTCACTTAACTTTATTTAGAAAACATAACCAAAAGAAGCAAATAAAAATGAGCTAAACAGTGAAAAATAAAAGCAGAAAATAAATGGGAGACTCAATCCTATGGGATAAACTTGGGAATAGGATCAATTACTCAACTAAAAAGACAATTACAACTAAATCAACAGTGAACTCATAAGTTTAGAAATTCTACAGGCATGGTACCTCCTGTCAGTCTTGATAACTATCCAAAAGAGAGTTATTAGCTAGTCTTGCTTACCTTAAATTCCCATAAATTGAGTAGAATACTAGTACTTTTATGATTAAATATCTCCTAAATCCTTTGTTATAATTGAATAGCTTCTTTGGAGAGTTTTGATTGTGTGATTTAAGTAATTGGAAGCTAAGAAAGCACTAAATTATGCTAATTTTGGTGTTACATAATTTATGAAAACATTTTGTCAGCAAAATTGTAGGAGCAAGAGTTTCAGCATTCTTGGGAGCAAAAACAACACGTAATATATCATGTGAGAAGGAGTTCATTAATCGAGTTAGCACTTTTGTCAGCTGATTCAGCCCAAAACAACCAATGAGAAGTGGCCACCTGTGCCCTACATAGCTCAATCAACCCTGAAAATCATTTGGAGGATTATAAGGATGGTGTAGCCGTATTTTGAAGGGGAGAAGATTGGAGACAAACTTTGGAGAAGAGTTTTTGGGGAAGAAGCCAGGGGAGAAAAAGCTAGAAAAAGGGGAAGCTGCTGCAACTTTCTTCTTTCAGTAACAATTCTTTCTTCTTCTTTTTTAATTCTATTTTTTGAATTCTTTAATGGCATTCTTTTATTGTTTTATTTTATTTACAGCTTGTAATATGAACTAAATCACCTTTGGGTGAGGATTAGGAATGTTTTTATCAATCTAATAAGGGGTTATGGTTCCTTGGCTCATTTCAATGTGGTTTTTTAGTGTTTTTAATGCTTTGTTTGGGTTTGTCTGGCTAGAACATACTGAACATTATTCTCTTGAGTTTTGGGAGAAACAAAGGAGAATTGATTGCCCAAAAACCACATTAGCTCCTTGTTTGAGTTAGTAGTTAACTAAGTAGGTATGTTAGGAATAATGACCTACCTAATGCACATTCACAGTATGTTTAATCAATGTGAGTTAATGGAAGTTAAACCACTAAAATTGAGAAATTTGAAAGGATTCCTTGTTCAATGTTGTGTGGGTGGGGGGAGAAAAGTTCTTATTGTAGCATTCTTTATTTAGAAAGATTAAAATTATTCCTAATCCAAACCCAATTCACGCACTCTGTTACAAGTCATTTTCATTCTATTGTTTGAGCATTTTTTGTGTTTATTATTTTGTTAGTATCTTGAATCTTGATTCAACATGTTTAGGTTAGTTAAAACCCCAAATTATTCCTGCTTACCGTTTGAGTTTACTAAAAAGTTAGCTTAAGTTGAGTGAATTATATTACTAATCCTTGTGGAGAAGAATTAAATACTTATCACTTGCTGTTGATTGTGTGCACTTGCATAGTCTAAATTGAAATTAAATTGAGTATTTTCCAACACACTGTTTAAGGCAACAAGTTTTTGGCACCATTGTCGGGATTAGTTTGAGTTTTATGTTGCTTAAGTTAATTTTTGGTAAATTAGAGTTTAAAAGTGTGCTGAATTAGCTGTGTTGTTCTTATTTCAGGAGCTAGTAGTTGCTTAGGAACGAATATCCTAAGTTTGAATTTGATTTAGACCCAAAAATTGAGAGGACATTCCATAGTAAAGGAAGGGAATATAGGGATAGGAATAGAAACAATCTAATGGACCCATCAGCACCTCAGTTACCTCCTATAGAACTAGTTGAACTGATAAACTAGTAGAAACTAAATCCTGAAATGAATCAGCAAGTTAGGGTAGACAATTAGGCTGAGAACCCTTTTCTTTTAGCTAATGACAGGGAAAGAGCTATTAGAGCCTACACAATCCCTATGTTCAATGAGTTAAATCCTGGGATTGTGAGGACAGAAATAGAGGTACCCAATTGTGAAATGAAGCCTGTCATGTTTTAGATGTTACAAACGGTGGAACAGTTTTATGGGTTGAGTTTAGAAGATCCACATAAACATCTAAAATCATTTCTGGGAGTAAGTGACTAATTTATAATAAATGGAGTTTCAAGGTATGCTACCAGATTAACTTTGTTCTCATATTCTTTAAGAGATGGAGCAAGAGCATGGCTTGACATAGTTCCTCCAGGTTCCATTACCTCATGGAATGATTTGGCAGAAAAATTCCTAATCAAATATTTTCCTCCCACTAGAAATGCTAAGTTGAGGGCTGAGATAATATCATTCCAAGAATTTGTAAATGAAACGTTTAGTGAAGCATGAAAGTCTTAAGGAGATGCTTAAAAAATGCCCTCATCATGGTCTTCCCCACCGTATTCAGATAAAAACATTTTATAATGGGTTAAATCTAGCTACTCAAAACATTGTAGACGCTTCAGCGAATGGTGCTCTCCTCTCAAAGACATTTAATGAAGTGTCTGAAATCTTTGAGAGAATCTACACCAATAGTTGTCAACAGTCTGATGTGAGAAATAACCCAGGGAAGAAGAGCAGTAACAATAAGGGAATATTGGAAGTGGATGCTCTATCATCCTTGAGTGCATAGACTACATTTATGGCTAATATGCTAAAGAATATGTCTGTTGGAAATATTACCCAGAATGTTGCACCAATGAATCAAGTTTTAGCAATAGCCTATATTATTGTGGAGCAGGACATACATTTGAATTCTGTCATGAGAATCCAGCTTCAATTTGTTACATTGGTAATCAGAACAGTCAAAGAAATAATACGTACTTCTACACCTATAACTAAGGGTGGAGCAATCACCCCAATTTTTCTTGGGGTGGTCAGGGTAGCAGTTCTCAAGCTCCTCAAGTGCAGCCAAAGTTGGGGTATTCCTAAGGATTTGGTCAGCAAAATCAACAAGTTCTACCTTAGCAACAAAAACAAATGAATCAACAAATTTTGGAGACCTCTAGAAAGTTTGATGAAAGAATATATGGCAAAAAATGACGCCATAGTACAAAGTCAGCAAGCCTCGTTGAGAAATTTGGAGCTACAAATGGGTCAATTGGCAAGTGAATTAACGACAAGACCACAGGGAAAATTACCTTATGATATTAAAATTTCGAAAAGAGAAGGTAAAGAGCAGGTTCAAGCTGTGGAATTAAGAAGTGGTAAGTCCCTTACTGAAGCATAAAAGATGAGTAAGCAAAGACAGAGAAGTAAGGAAACTGCTATACAGACCGAAGCTGAAGACAAGGTAGATGAGTTGAATTTAAAGGAAATGGAAGATATGGAAATAACTAGAGATGCACCTTCAGGGTCAACTACATGTGTTCCTATTACCATGACCATTTAAGCCACCCCCACCTCCCTACCCTCAAAGGTTAAAGAAAAAGAATCAAGATGTTCAGTTCAAGAAGTTTTTCGATATCTTTAAACAACTTCACATAAACATTCCTTTGGTTGAAGCTCTTGAGCAGATGCCAAAGTATGTGAAGTACCTTAAAGATATGTTAATAAAGAAGAAGAAAACAACTAAGTATGAGATTGTTAGTTTAATTGGAGAGTGTAGTGCTATTTTTACCAGCAAAATTCCCCCAAAAGTTTAAGACCCAGGATCATTCTCAATTCCAATATTTATAGGAGGTCAGTATATGGGAAGAGCACTTTGTGATCTTGGGGCTAGTGTCAACCTTATGCTACTTTTTGTTTTTAAGAAATTGGGCATAGGTGAGGTTAGACCAACTACAGAAACTCTTCATCTTACAAATAGGTCGATTACTTATCCTGAAGGAAAAATAGATGATATTTTAGTGCAAGTTGATAGGTTCATTTTCCCAGCTGACTTCATAATTTTGGATTATGAGGCGGGTAAGAAAATTCCTATTATTTTAGGACGACCTTTCTTAGCTACTGGAGGGACCATGATATATGTTCCACAAGGGGAGATTACACTGCAAGTTGATGATCAGAAAGTTAAAGGGGAGATTACACTGCAAATTGATGATCATAAAGTTATGATATGTCTTTTATAGCATTTTTTTCATTGCTATAAAAAATGCTATGAAAGAGCAATCATAACGTTTTTTGCCAACACTATGAAAATTTTCCATAGCATTAAAATTACGCAATTGAAATAGATTTTTCATAGCGATTTTTATAGCGTCGAACAAACTCTATGAAAAGTCGGAGACTTTCAATAACATCGGCTATGACCGTGTTTCGAAAAACGCTATCGAAAGTCTACGATAGCATTTTTCTAATGCTATCGTATGTGATATTTCTTGTAGTGTGACAAAGTTTTTTCCTCCAGCTAAGACTACCAAGCTGCGAATGGAGATAGGTACATTTTTCCAGCTTGATGGAGAGAAATTATACGAAAGATGGGGATGCTATAAAGAGATGTTGAGAAAATGCCCTCAGCATGGGTATCCGAAGTGGTTACAGGTACAGTTATTTTATAATAGTCTTTCATCTAGTACTAAAACCATTCTTGATACTAGTGCAAGAGGAAGTTTTTGGCAAAAACAGCTGAGGAGGCACATACTTTGTTGGAAGAAATGACCGTCACAAGTTATCAATGGCCTTTAGATCGCTCTTCTTCTTCGAAAACTGTTGTCAGAATCTACAAAATAGACGAGGTAAGTGCATTAGAAGTACAAATGGCTTCTTTAACTAATGCGTCAACCAAATTATCCATTGCAAAGGCCACATTATCGATTGCCTCTCTCGCAACGTTGGATTCGAGGAGCTTAGAGGATCAGTCTATAGAGCAGTGCTAGTACGTGCAAAATAGAGGCTATGGATTTCAAGGGAATCAGAATCTCCAGAACTATTACCATCTAGGTTTGAGAAACCACGAAAACTTTCCATATTTGAATACTAATAATGTTTTGCAACCTCCTCAGGATTTTCATCGACGTTAGTACCATAGGAGAAAAAGCCTAATCTGAAGGAGATGTTGGGGGTATTCATAAAGGAACAACAGGGAGTTAATCAATAACTGCAGACATCAATTACTACTTGGCTGCAGCTGTTAGTGGCCACGACACAACGTTGAAGAACATGGAGGTGCAAATAGGTCAAATTGCTCAGTGATATTGAGATCAACCCAAGAGAGTAGTGTAAAGCAATTACACTGAGGAGTGGGAATTAGTTCAGTGGGCATGTGTAAAAGGTAGTAGTTGAAAAGGAAAAGACAGAGAGTAAAGGGGTTATGGCAGAAAAAACCACACCAGGTAAGCTTTCTTACCCCTCTTTTCCTTTTATTTTTGATGATGAGTCTTATCCCTAGGAATCCAAATAGAATGATGAGAAGAAAGAAGAAAAGGCGTTTGAGAGAAAGAGGACCAGTAAGAAAGATGAAGCTTTTCTCGAGGACTAACAAATGTTTAAATTTGGGGTATTAGATAGCGCTCAAATAGTACTATCTTATGACCTATTATTTACCTAGTTTTGTGCTTAATTAGTGAGCTTTGATGCAATTTATTGTTGATTTTGTTGAAAACAAGCTTGAGAAGAAAAACCAGAGTTAGGGAGTAATTTGGATGAATTTGGAGGATTTTTGTGCCTAATTGAAGATCCAAGAAGTGAAGAGAAGATATTTGAAAAGTTGAGAACAGGAGATTGCATTGAGACGTTGTCCAGAGCATCTCAATGTCATGCTACAGCCTATTTTTGAAGCCAAAATCGAGAGGATAGCGTTGAGACACTGTCCATAGCGTCTCAATGCTACCAAGAGGCGTCGTAACGCTAGAAGCACGCCAAAGACAATTTTTGTCCGTAGTTGCAAAACGCTACTCATAGCTCTTAATGTTGGTGGTGCGCGGGCTAAGGAAACGCTGCATTTTAGACAGTGTCTCGATATTGTCTCTAGCGTCTCGACGCTGCCTAGATAAGAAGTATATATTCTTCTCATTCTCTTCAAGCAAATGAGGCCAAATCAAGGGTTTTAGCCTAATCTCGATTTCATACCAAAATTGGGAAATTTTGCGAGAGAATTGGAGTTACATTGAAGAACGTAGAGCTCGGGTTCGTTGTAGATTACCACAAGAATGCGGGATTGACATCATTTGAGCATTTCTTCCCCTTTTCTTTGATTGTGGTTTATTATTGATGGCTGTAATTTAGAGTTTAGAGGATTATTTGGTGATTATGAGTAGCTAAACTCTAATTTCTATGGGTTTGAAGTAGTTTATTGGACCTTTTACTTAATTAATTTGTAATTTTGGCTTAATTGATGTTTATGTTCATTTATGCATGTAGTGTTTAATGCTTTTAATTAGTGATATTTGGTTAACTGAGGCATGTCTAAGTTGAGCTTGAGATAGGAAACTTAGTTTAGCACTAATACATGTCAATTAATTAATTACATAAGTGACAGCAGGATTAATGGTTAATTAACTGTAGATTATGTGAAAGTTAATTAATAGATCACTGATTAAATGAGCTTCTTTCTAATGGAAACTCAATGGAGAGAAGTTAAATGAGAGCTTCCTGATCGAACTGAAACGTGGGGGCTTTAAGAAAAGATTTTTAGTTTAAAAACAAAGCTCCAGTCCAATGCAAGTGCACACTGTAGATGCAAGTAATATAAAACTTGAAGTATTCCAGAGTATCGATCCCACAGGGAACAAACACAACAAAATTCAAAAGATAGCAAGTATTGTTCTCAAATTGCAATTTTGGTAACCAAGGTAATAAAAATGTTGGGAGGTGTTTTTGGCAAAAGAAAATAATTATAAAAAAATTATGAAAAAGGAAATTCAAGTTGTTCGTGCCCCTTTGGAAAGAAATGCTATTAAAATGCAATTGCAACCGTAGCTAACACAAGAAAACTAAGTAAACCGAATTCACTCCTATTCAATTTTGCTTCAAAATCTTTAGGAGGCTAAGTGATTAAACCTATATTTCTATGGCTAATCTAACTTAGATAATTTTGTGCACAATTCTAGTGGTTTTGCAGTCTCACCCTATGTCTAGGGTATTCAGAACTTATTTCTAAGTCTTTTCCTCCATTGTTTTTGTGACATCTGCCTTCCCTTAACCCTTTCGGTATTAAGTTTAAGCTTGACAAGCAACACTATTTGGCCGACTAAGTTTACCCAACATTAAACTCAACAACAAGTTTCAAGTGTTGGCTAGATTGATTATGCTTTAAGCTTTACATTTTTCCTCTAGGGCATTCACTAACTTGAATCCCTAAAGGGAAATTAGCTCATTATGGAAGAGATAAAAAACAACAATTGAAATAATACAAAACCCATAATTAAACAACTAAATAGAAGAAGTAAAAAACCAAATTAATAATGCAGAACAAAATGACTTTCTTATTGCAAAGTGAAATGAAGAAGAACTTTATCAAAATCCTAAGGTAATTTCAAGTAAATCAAAATAGTAGTAGCACTTGACTAAAATCCAAACTATTCTAGACTAAAATTCAAAAGAACCACTTGGCATTGTTGTGAATACAATGAAAATTAATCAACCTAACATCAACTAAATTCAACAAACTCACAAGAGGGAATTGAAAAATAGAAACTAAAAAATGATAAAAACATGAGAACTACTACAAACTTATGCAATCCTTGCTTCAATTAAT
Source organism: Trichosanthes truncata (assembly GCA_033996785.1). NCBI lineage: Eukaryota > Viridiplantae > Streptophyta > Magnoliopsida > Cucurbitales > Cucurbitaceae > Trichosanthes > Trichosanthes truncata. The sequence continues at coordinate 34,570,343 of JAWPNB010000003.1, forward strand.
CCAAATACCCATTCAAAAGCAAATGGATCTTCACCTCCTCTAACTTTCATTGAGGAGGGATCAAACTCGGAATTTCACAGAGCTAGGATGATGAAAAACTTGCTGGAAAATGATGGAAAAAGAAGAACTACGGACTGTGGGCGAGAAGAAAAACCCAACCACTTTTTTGGTTCATTCTTCCTTCTTTTATAGGTGTCGGGGGCTAGGGTTTCCATCTTTTCTCTTCTACAACCTTGGGTCAACTTGTAGGCATGAAATCGGGCTGAAGAATCTCCCAAATCTTGCAAAAATCTCCATAAATCGCGTAATTTCCATGATTTTTGCGTTTTCCAGATTTTTACAGAAATGCAGTTGCATTTCTGTTGCATTATTTTCTAGATCTGCAAGAATTTTCCAGAAATGCAATTGCATTTCCATTATGGAATGCAATTGCATTTTGTGCTTGTTCACAAACTTGTTTTTCTGAAGAAATGTAATTGCATTTTTGTACTTGCTCCAAACCCACAACAACAAACTTGTTTTCCCAAAGAAATGCAATTGCATTTCCAAAATGGAATGCAATTGCATTTTTGTACTTGCTTCAAACATACACAAAAATATCAAATTAGTGTAATTTCTAACCTCTTTTCAACTTCTTTCCTATTTTTCATTACTTCAATGAGCTTTTATGAATTTAACTAATAAACACTATTTTTAGCTTGCTCGTCATACAACAAAACACACAAAAATAACAAGAACAACCTAGTATAAGGATCAAATAATTCTCATAAATGAGAATTATCACTTACATGCATGACTAGTGTTTGTTTACCTGAGTGACAACAGGGATAAAAAATAGACATTAGAGGTCAATAATGAAGGTCCTTAATGCCATGTTGTAGTTAATTAAGGCTACAGACACGTAGGATTATTCATTTAATATGAGAATTACAGGAGACTAACAGGAGATTCCATGATTTTAGGCTTTTAGACTTATGAATTGAACATCTAATTTTGCCTAATTGCCTAATTGATTAAGTAAATTATGGTCCAAAGAATGAAATCAATGCCCATAGAATTAACACTCATATTTGTGTCTCCAATTGATCTTTGCTTTCTAAGTTTGCTTTTTAGTTTTCCTTATTTTCCATTGATTTCGTTCTCTAGATAAAACTAAGTAAGATTATTCTAGTACTTAAATAAATTAACAATTCCAATATCTTAGGAAACAATACTTGAACTACTCAGAATCACTATATTACTTGACCCATATACTTGCGGTTATGTACAAAAGTATACGTCAAGTTTTTGGCGCCGTTGTCAAGGATTGGTTAGTATAATTTGTTTAATATTGGGAAGAAATTTCTTAGTTTTAATTTAGAGGTTTTATTTTTGTTTTATCTTGCTTGTTTTTTTTTTTTTTTGCTTTGAGTCCTAGTCCATTGTTTCTAGTTATGTTGTTTGTTGGTGTTTCTTTTTAGCTTGTGCTTAAATCATTATTGTTTCTTAGATGGCTTCTAATAGATTTAGGTGGCCCTTTAGGGAATCTGAGCCTGAAGAACCAACACTGCTTTCTAGTTCTTTTTTCGTTAGTTATCCCTCTTTTGATCATGAGACTGTTAGTGAGGATTATGGTTTTCTTAGTTACCAAATGCATAATTATTACTATACTGAATCCATGAGTTATGAAAATCCCTTGTATGGTAAAGATGGGTGCATTTGGAATCATGATCCTTATCCTACCCATTTGTATCCAGCCCAAGTAGAGGAAGAATTCCCCTTAGAAAAATAATTGAGAGAGTTTAGAGAGGATTCTAGAGCTAGGTGGTTGCAATTAGATGAATTGCTTGAGAGACTCCAGACCCAAAGGGAGGTTAGAGAAGTGCAATCCACTTCTTTACGATGTCTAGTGAGTAAATTGGCCACTGATTCATTGATAGCCTTTCAGGAGTTTAATTCTTTTGATAGTAATAAGTTTGGGCAGCTGAGAGAATGGTGTATTAATATTGGGGAAGAGTTGTAGTGTTTAGACACACACACGGATCAAGTCAATGATGAAGAACAAGAGGATGAGCCTATTATTTTAGAAGAGGATGTTCAGGTGGTAGAGTTTGAGGCTGAAAGACCTGAGTTTGTTTTATCTCCTAATAGTTCTCTTTATCCTGAGTGTTCTTTTTATTGTTCTCATGAGTTCATGTCAGAGTCTGATTATTTTCATCGTTCTCCTTTTATGCTTTTTATAATTAAAAATAAAAAAAATATTTTTGTTTTAGGGGGCCGATGAGAAGCTAGTGAGCTTGCTAGCTTTGGTCTGCTTTGTTGATTATAGGAAGAAGGGCCCGAAGAAATATTAGAATTTTTACTTGTCTTGAAAGCCCACATGAGCCTCGTCTAGCTAAAGACATTAAATAAACACTTTTTGGGAGGCAACTCAAGTTTCTTTCCTTTGCTTTCTTTCTTATTAGTTTCATTGATTTTTTTTTCTTTTAGTTTGTTTTGTGTTGATCTCTTGCTCCCATTGGTTGCTATTTTTAGGAGCTCGAGAATAATTTCTTCCACATTGTACTCCAGTTGATCGAGCTAGCATCAAGGATTCTCTCGCACTCCAGGGTAGTATGATTCTCCATTTATTCTTTTTAATTGTCCTTAAGCATGTTGAATTTGATATGAGTATTTTATATATTGAGGACAATCCATGCTTTAAGTTTGGGAGGGGGGATGTTTGTTATTTTGATTTGAGCTGTGCTGAATTTCTTTTGTGATTTTTATAATGATTTTTTGCATTGAGTGTGATGAGGACAGCCTGTGATGTGCGCTGAATAGTGAAGTTTTTGCACTTTTTTGTGAAATATGAGACCATGTTTGGGATTCGAGTAAATTTAAATTTTTGCTTGAATTTTCTTGCAAGTTTTGAGCACATAACCTATCTATTGTTAGTGTTGAAGGCTTAGAGTAGTTTTATATTGTCCGGATATTTGTTGTCACCCCAATAGGCTTAAGTTCTGGTTTGATAGTTGACTTACATGATAGGGTGTAATGTGGTACGTAGGAGAAAAGGCATGTTTATATGCATGCAAAAGAAAAAAAATGAAAAGAAAGAAAAGAGAAGGAAGACAAGTGAAAGAAAAGAAGCTTGTAATGTGTAAAAATGATCAAGGGTAAAAAGAGTTGTCTCTATTGTGATTAGTTAGGCCACTCATTGAGCGAGTGCTCTGGGTAAGGGTCCCTGCAGCAGTTGTGTGAAAGCTAGTGCTCTTGAGTTAAAATGATGCAATTTGGGAGAGGTTTACCCCATAGTTTTAGGTGCCTAGTGACATACTACTCTCTTAAATGTAGGAAAACTAGATAATTGGTGCTTAGGGCCAATGTAGGGAGCAAATGAATGGAGGACTCTATAAACCTATTCTGGACTTATGAAGACTACATTAGGAGGGCTATGCACACACACGCACAAGAAATGCAAAGTTTAAGTTTAAATTTGCTTGAAATGTGTTTAATTTGTTTCCTTTAAATTGTTCTTATTTGTTATTTAGAACATTGAGGCATGAGTCATTATGATGCAGTTGTTGATTCATATCTGGGTTTTGTTTTAGCTTTTCTCAGGACTAGCAAAGGTTTAAGTTTGGGGGTATTTAATAGCACTAAAATAGTGCTATCTTATGTCCTATTATTTAGCTAGTTTTGTACTTAATTAGTGTGCTTTGATGCCATTTATTGTTGATTTTGTTGAAACCAAGCTTGAGAAGCAAAACTGGAGTTTGGGAATAATTTGGATAAATTTAAAGCCTTTTTATGCCTAATTGAAGATCCAAGAAGTGAAAAGAAGATATTTGAAGAGTTGAGAACAAGAGAGAGTATTGAGATATTGTCCAAAGTGTCTCAATGTCATGTTGCAGCTTATTTTTGAAGCCAAAATTGAGAGAACAATGTTGAGACACAGTCCATAGCTTCTCAACGCCACCAGGAGGCGTGCAACATTAAGCTCAATGCTAGAAACGTGCAGAAGACCATTTCCGCCCGTAGAGTTGAGACGCTACTTATAGCTTCTCAATGCTGGGGGTGTGCGCGCAAAGGAAACAATGTGTTTTGGACAGCGTCTCGACACTGCTTGGATGGGAAGTATATATTCTTCTCATTCTCTTAGGGCAAATGGAGGCCAAACCGAGGGTTTTAGCCCTAATCTCAATTTCATACCTAAATTAGAAAATTTGGGAGAGAATTGGAGAGGAATTGAAGATCGTGGAGATCGGGTTCGTTGTACATCGCCACGGGAACGCGGGATTGGCATCGTTTGAGCATTTCTTCTCTTTCCTTTGATTTCAGTTTATTTTTGGGGGCTGTAATTTAGAGTTTAGAAGATTATTTGGGGATTATGAGTAGCGAAACTCTAATTTCTATGGGTTTCACGTAGTTTATTGTACCTTTACTTAATTAATTAGTAATTTTGGCTTAGTTAATGTTTATGTTCATTTATGCGTTTAGTGTTTAATGCTTGTAATTAGTGGTCTTTGGTAACTGAGGTATGTCTAAGTTGAGCTCAAGAGAGAAAACTTAGTTTAGCACTAATGCATGTTAAGTAATTAATTACATGACTGACAACAGGATTAATGGTTAATTAATTGTAGATTATGTGAAGGTTAATTAATAGATCACTGAGTAAATGAGCTTCTTTCTAATGGAAACTCGACGGAGAGAAATTAGATGAGATCTTAAATACATGACTAGTGTGTAATGTCATGTTGTAGTTAACTAAGGCTACAAACACGTAGATTAATTCACTTAGCATGAGAATTGGAGGAGACTGACAAGAGATTCCATGATTTTAGGCTTCTAGACTTCTGAATTGAACATCTAATTTTAGTAAATTAAGGTCCAAAGAATGAAATCAATGCCCATAGAGTTAACTCTCGTATTTGTGTTTCCAATTTATCTTTACTTTTTAGGTTAGCTGTTTAGTTTTCCTTGTTTGCCATTGATTTTGTTCTCTAAATAAAACTAAGAGTATTCTGGTACTTGAATAAATTAACAATTTCAATCCCTATGGAGATGATACTTGAACTACTCAAAATCACTATATTACTTGATCTGTATACTTGCAGTTATGTGCAAAAGTATGCACCAAGAATTTAAGAGTATTTGGATGACAATGGAGCAAAAAAAGAGGAGAAAATAAGGCTAAGGATGAAAAAAAGGTCAAGCTAGGCATTTGAACCCGAGAGGAGAGCGTTTAGACACTGAACATGGCGTCTAAACGCCATTCTTTATTGGCCGAACCCGAGAGCTAGCATCTCAACGTTGTCCTGTGGCATCTCAATGCTAGGAAAACAAGGAGAGGGGTGTTTTTGTTCGTAGCATCTAGCGTCTCAACATTGGAGGCTTGCATGGGTTAATGAAACGAGGCGTTTAGGCAACATTGAGACATTGTGTCGATTGAGGGTATAAATTCTTCTCACCTTTGCTCGAAAAAGGAGAGACACATCTAGGGTTTTAGACCCTCATTTGTGGTAATTGGCTATTTTGGGAGACATTTAGCCATTTTGGAGGCATTTGGTGGAAGATCGAGGCTTGGGAAAATGAAGATCGTGGCGGAAGTAGAAGATCAACAAGGTTTTTAGTTTTTCTTCTCTTTTATTTCCATTTTAGTTACTGTAATTGGGCTGTGATAACGCTTCATAAAAGAGTTATTCTTGCTTAAAATCTCTTACTAAACCTCGTCGTTTGAGGTGTTTTGATAGTTTTTGGCTCTAAAGTCCCCAATTCAGAATGTCTTTGTTTGTGTGATTTAATTTATCTAAAGGCTTTAATAATGGTTGGCTTTTGGTAAATAGTGAGCTTAATCTTCAAATTTTGTCTCAGGTGGAAGCAAATTTAAAGGTATAAAGCTGGAGAATGGAATAGGAGAGAAATGAAAACAGCTTTCCTGAAGCATCCTTTCATTAATGAGACACCTGATACACACGTGCAAGACTTCATCATTAATTGAGCAGTCCAAAAGTAAAGCCAGCTGGACTAAAGTGGACCAATTGGGAGTTGCCAATGCAACAAAACCTTTCTAATCAGCCCTGAATTCAAAGCTGAACATTTTGGAAATGAAAGAGAGGTTTGAAAAAAGGGGAAAGTTTACAAAAAGGAGGAGAAGAGCTGAGCGAAAAGCCTATCTGCATTAGGAAAGGGAGTTGAAGATAAATGAGGGAGATCTTTGGAAGCTATCCAAGCTGCATTTGCCTTTTATATATATATATATATATTGTTTCTCTTTCTTCTTTGTTCGTCTAGTGTAGAAACTTCTCTATAATGGATTTATTGATGTTGTTGAGCAGTTTTAATTATGTTATTATAGCTAAATAGTTTTAGGCAAGGATTAGGGAGCTTTATATTGTAGAGAGGCTCAAGTTGAACTACATTCATGCTAATTTACACTGGTTTGAAGTGTTTTTCATGGTAATATATGAATTGAGTTTGGCCAACTTATTCATCTATTGTTTACTTGCAATTTGGGAGAAAAAAATAGGAAACTAATTGCTTCAAATGACATTAGGACTGATTACAAGTGAGGTTGCAGTGAAATGGGTAGGTTAGGGATAATCACCCACCTAATACACACAAGTATTAAGTAAAAATTGAGTAGTTTAAATGGGAATTTAGCTATTGATTAAGGAAATCTGGGAGGATTTCGTGTTAGAATATTGTGTGGTATAGGTTCGCATGAATTTTTCTTTAGCATAGTAGTCTCAAAACAGTACGATAATTCCCTAATCCAAGCCTGCTTTTATCTCTAAGTGAAATTACCTGTCGTGCTATTTGCTTTTGTTGCATTTAGATTCTATTGTAAGCTCCATTGGCTATTTGTTTAGCTTAAAGTACATCTTTGAGATCCATCACTTGATGTTTTTGTTTGGTTACCTCTTAATTCATTAAGAGTTGATCTAAACTTGATGAATTTCCTTAATTAATCCCTGAGGAAACTATTAAATTACTTATCACTTGTGCATAAGCTGTGTGTACTTGCACAATTTGGGAGTGTTTATTGAAAAAATAACTTCACTCTAGTAGGCAACAAGTTTTTGGCATCGTTGCCAGGAATTAGAGTTATTTTTACTTTGTTTTCGTTGATTTTTAGTGAATTTGAGCTTAAGGAGAAATCTAACTAAGGTTGATTTTCTGTATTTCAGGTACATTTACTGTGTATGAATGAACATCCTGGGTTAGAGTTTATTTTAGATCCAGAAATATAAATGACCTTTAGGAGGAGATTTAGGGAACAAAGAATATCTATGGCTGATCCACAACTCCCTAGAGATCCCTTAGAGCAGCAATTACCTAACCCTAAGAATAGTAGCAACCAATTCTTGAAATGAATAGGCTAGCTTAAGTGGTTGATCAGGCTGAAGTTCCTGCCAATGCTATTATTTTAGCAGATGATAGAGAGAGAGCCAGTAGAACCTATGTCAGTCCCTAAGTAGATGAGCTAAATCTAGGGGTAATAAGACCAGAAATACAAGCCCACAACTTTGAAATGAAACCTGTTATGTTTCAAATGCTGCAATTAAGAGGTCAGTTTCATGGATTGCCTTTAGAAGACCCACATTTACATTTGAAATCCTTTTTAGGGGTAAGTGATGCTTTTGTCATACCATGAGTGACAAAAGATGCTTTAAGATTGATCTTGTTCCCTATTCCCTTAGAGATTCAGATAAGGCTTGGCTAAATACTCTTCCTCCAGAGGCAGTAGATACTTGGAATAGCCTAGCTGAAAAGTTCCTCATAAAGTATTTCCCACCAACTAGGAATGCTAGATTTAGGAATGAGATAGTGGCTTTTCAGAAGTTTGATGATGAAACCAATAGTGAGACTTGGGAAAGGTTCAAAGATCTATTTAGGAAATGCCCTCACCATGGACTCTAGTGGGTGACTGAACCCCTAGTAAAAATGAATGCTAGAAAGGGGAATAAAATGATGGAGCATGTGATGAAATGTGGTATAATGTGTGAATAATAGCCCTTTCTAACTTTTTGTCACTCATCGCGCTGGCGTAATCATACACCAGACATGCTCACAAGCAGTACCTGGAGCATTCCAAGGTCGAGATCCACAGGGAAGGCAAATCAAATTATAAAATGCACAAGCAAACTTGGTAACACGCTCACAGTAAGAGGTGGGGTAACCGGATATGGGAATGATATATTTGGTGTGTGAACATAAAATTACAAAAATGTAAAGATGTGTTTAAGACGATACGCTTTTGGGGCAAAGGAATGTGAAATGCATTGAATGGTTAAGAAGACAAGACCTGGCCGAGGCAACCTAATGTTTACGTCGTTTCCATGCACATACATGAATAAATGATGAAGCTACTAATGGACCTAAGCAAGAGAACCTATGAAAACCTCCCTCCCAGTATCGCATTCCCACTTAACTCAAGTTGGATTCCTCTATGCCCTTGTTAAACAACTATTCACCGCCCCTTTTTAGCCTACAAGTTGTTGAGTTGTCCCTAAAACAACCTAGTAAACTAAGTCCACTCTTGTTCTCCTTAAGCCTTTCCATATGCCATGACCCTTCCGGTACCTAAAACATGCTACTACTTAAAGTCAGGTGGCCAATCAGACCCAAGCAATCTTAAGAAGAAGGTTCGTGAATAAATTTCATCAATTAGACATTTAGTGTAAGAGAAACATTTTAACAAAGGGGCTATAGGCAAGTCTTGATGGCGAGCTTAGCTCATAATGAAACTATACAAAAGAAGAATGCATAAGCCAAATGCAAATAAGAGTAAGTAAGGCCGGCTGGAGCGTTGGTGCGGTGAGATCCTTCGTCGGGGCCATCATTCTATTCTTCTCTTCTCTGTAAATTTCTCTATCTTCCTTCCTAATCCTCTTCTCCCCATCTTCCCCCATCATTAGTCATGCCTATGACTAATGAGATTGTGATTCCTAAGGCTAAATTTGAGAGAATTCCTCTACACCATGTTATGTTGAACAATGATCCTTCCTTGTGTTTGAACACTGGTCCGAATATGAGTGTGGTGGGATAATCTAATGTTGTGATTGAGGATGCAGGAAAGAGAAAGGATGGAGGGTTCTTTATTTTTTAGCCACCTTGAGCGTATTTATGAACCTTTTCGAGCTGATGTCGCTAAACAAGTGCTTCTTGGGAGGCAACCTAAGTATTCTTCTTTATTGTTTAGTTGTTCATGTAGTTAGGTTGGTTGATCTGTGCTTTCATCTTTGTCTTTGTGTTTCATGTGCTCGAGATGGAGTTTGATCTTCACATCTCCCATGGTTTTGTTGTGGTTGTTCAGTGTCTTTGTGGTCTCTCACTTGACAGTGCAATATTGTTTCTCCTCTATCATTTGTTATGTCCTTTTTCTTTTAGGAAGTTTGTTGGTTTATACATTGAAGGCAATGTATGGTTTAAGTTTAGGGGGAATACATGTTATGCATGAGTTTGATTTGAAAATTTTTGTTGTTTGATTGAGTTGATGTGCTTGATTGATTTATGATGAGTTGTGTTGCATATGTTGTGATTAGAACAATCAAAGATGTGATCTGAGTAATGGGTTTATTTTTTCATGATTTTTGAGGAATTTGAAGTATGTCTGAATCTGAGTAAATTTAAAAGTTTTTCTTTGAATTATTTGTACATGCTAAACACATAGCCTTCTATTGGTGTATTGAAAGTTTCGAATGGTTTTATGATTTCTAGAAGTTTATTGTCACTCCAATAGGCTTAAGGCATAGCTTGTAAGTGAACTTGCATGATAGCTTGTAATGTTGAGCTTATGACAGGAAAAGAAAACATGTTATATCCCTGCAAAGAAAAAAATTGAGCTCAGAAAATTTAAAAAAAAATAGAAAAGTGAAAAACTTGTGCTGTGTAAAGATAACTGAGGGTAAAAAGAGCTATCTATGTCATGATCAATTAGGTCATCCATTGAGTGAGTGCTCTGGATAAGGGTCCCTACGACAGATATATGAAAGCTAATGCCCTTAACTCAAAGTAAAAAGCAAGTTTGGGGGAGTACTACTCCGTAGTTCAGGCACCTAGCTAGATATTACTTTCTTGATTGTGAGGAAGTTAAATTGAGTCTTAGAGCCAGTATAAAGGGAAGATGAATAGAGGATTTCATAAACTTATTCCAGGCTAGTAAAAGCATCATTGGTTAGGCTATGCGCGCGCACACACACACAAGGAGTTCAAAGTTTAATTTAAATTTCTTGTGATGTGGATGTGCATGCTCATTTCATTTTTCCTATTCTTAAATTCATTATTGAGATCACTGAGTTTTGAGTCATTATTATACAACTATTGATTCATATATGCGTTGATGTGTTGTTTTTCTTGAGACTAGCAAAAAAATTAAGTTTAGGGGTATTTGTTAGCACTCATTTAGTGTTATATTTATCCTAATTATTTAGCTAATTTTGCATAGAAAATGTGAGCTTTGACATTAATTTGTGTTTAATTTCAGGAACCGAACAATTCGAGAGGATTTGGTGATTTTAAGAGATATTTGGTGTTTTGGAGCAAGAAAATAGTCAATTTTGAGGCTAAGGATGCAAAAGAAGCCAAAAGGAGCAATTAGATCAGAGAGCAGAGTGTTTAGATGCCAAAAATGGCATCAAGACTCAAAATTTCAAGTTGCAAATCGAGGGCAAGCGTTGAGGCGCTATCTTGTGGCGTCTCAATGCTAAAAACACACTCAATGGTGAATTTTCGTCCATAGAGTCAAGACACTACATGTAGCACCTCAACACTCAAGCCTGCGCGTGCTAATTGAAACGGTTCGTTTTGACAGCATTGAGATGTTGTCCTTAGCGTCGAGACACTACATCGATAAAGGTATAAAACCATCTTATTCTTACTTAAAAAAGAGGGACAGATTTAGGGTTTTCAAACTCTTTTTGCGATTGGACTACTATGGGAGCCTTTGAAGGCCATTTTTGGTGGCTTGGGACGGTGGATAGAGGTTCAAGAAGCACAAGAATCGAGGCAAACATTGAGATTTCGAGTTTCTACTTTTTTTTCTCTTTATTTCCATCTTAGTTTCTGTATTAGGGTGGGACTATAATAATGTTAATTAGTGGCTAAACCCTTAGTTAGGGTGTTAATGGATCTATTTGGACCATGGTTATTGATTAATTGAAGTTTATTCATATTGTCACTCATTTTAGTTCTTTTATGCATGAGTGTGCTTAATGACTTTAAACTACCAACTATAGTTTAATTGATTCTTACCTTGAATTCAGCTTGAAAGAGAGTGTTTAAGCTTAGAAATACCTTGCATGACCTTTAATTCTCACCTAAGTGACATAGGACTAATGGGAATTAATTGAGGCTAATAATGAAGGTTCGTAATGTCTTGTATTAATTAATTGGCGCTAGGGACACCCAAGTTAGTTAATTAATCTAAAAAAATTAGAGGAACTCGATCAAGAAATCCATGACAATAGACTTCTAGGCTTAAAAATTAAGTGAGTCGTCATATCGAATGCTCAATTAAGCATTAACCTTGTCCAATTAGTGAAATTAATCCTTAAACGCCTTAATCTTTGGTGTTCTCTATTAATTGCATATTTTTGTTAGTTTTAATTGCTTGTTTAAATGTCATTCTGATTATTTTCCTAAATAATTTTGGTCTTAAATATTTGCAGTAATTAATTTTCACTAAGTACAAGTTTCCTGTGGATTCGATACTTGGTAGGAATACCATTTCATATTTCTTGACTCGTGCACTTGCAGAAACGTAATTTGTACACGTCAGTAATCGCTATCATTTTGATTTCTCGTGCTTATCTAAGTAGCACAAGGTCGGCTCACGTTTGCATTGTAAAATCTAATCTCTCATGTATTTTGCATGATAGGCTGTAGGCGCAAAACAACTTGATAATTAATTTATGTTATCCAAATGAGTTAGTAATGTTCTAATCAATTTCCGTTCTTAATGCAATTAGCTTAATAAGTATGGAACGCTATCATGCCCAGCTTAGAGAATTAATTATGAGCTAAATCAATACTAGGTTGAAAGGGAACCATTTATGGGCTTTTCTACTTTACCAGAAGAGTCGGTTAGTTGTTTAAACTGAATTTGTTACTTGTTTGACACTCTTGTGATCAAAGTTACATACAAAACCCGACGAAATTTCTGAATTGGTGCCATGGTAAGATTGTTTCGTTCTCGTGCTTTTATTTTCTACCTTTATGCATTTTACTTTTATGCCCTTTTGCATTTATGCACAAACCCCCTCCTCCCCATGTTACATTTCAGTTTTTATAATTTGAATTAAGAGAGAAATTAATCATCCAGACTCCCTATGGATTGATAACACTAATTTAATGCTACATTTATGTTTGTTTAATTTCTAGTTTTGCATATAATTGTGAGCTTTTGCATGTATATTTTGCATATTTCAAGAAACCGAGCATTTGAGATTGAAATTGGTGATTTTAAAGCAGCACGTATTTTGTGGAGCTTAAAAGGACTCAAAATTGGGCTAAGTGTGGAGAATAGGAGCTTCACAAGCATTTTTGGCCGAGGGTACGACGCCTTCACGCTCAAAATAGCACTAAGACACTATCCATATTGTTGAAAACCCAAGAGCTAGCGTGAGACACTATCCCATAGCATCTCGATGCTAGGAAGAGGCGTGTGCAAGGATTTTTGTCTGAAGCGTTAAGACGTTGAAGGATGCACGCGTTATTGAAACAATGTGTCCAACACAGCATCGAGATGTTGTGTCGAAGACTGCCTTAAATTCATCGTTTTAGGACTGTTTTTGGAGAGACTATTTAGGGTTTGAGACCCCTATTTTCAATTCTCTACCCTTTTGGGACCTGTAGATGCTGATTTGAGGTGTTCGGGAGTGGATCTTGAGGCTCGGGAGCCTAGATTTTAAGGCGACAATCGGGATTTCGGCACCAACAGGTCTTGTATCAATTTCTTTCCCTCTTTTCATGTATTTACTTGTTGTATTACAGAGGGTTTTGCTCTGTTTAAGGATAATGTTGGGCTAATTTTGTATTTAGGGGATTAGAGCATGAATAGGTTTGCATTTATGTTGTAATTGAGACTTTGGCCATTTAATTTTCTTATTATATTTCATTTTGTTGGATTGTACTTAATGCTCCTTATTAATTGGCCATCAATAAGCTGAATTAGTCCTAAATTGAGCTTGACAGAGGATGTTTAGGGTAGACTTAGTCCAATTAACGCCTTTAGATTGTCGAAGTGACATAGGAGCAACAATCGAAGGGTGAGGCTTAATATGAGCGAGCTTAATCCAATTAACAAATCAATTAACACTAAGGACACTTAGGTAAGCGATTAGCATGTTCGAATGAGACCGACAGGAGATTTCGACCAGTTTAGCTCTAGGTCTATAAAATTGGCGAGGCATAATTAAATGGCAGGTTAAATTTCTCATAAAAGCAACCTAGAAGTGCTTGATTCCCCTAAATTTCCCTTAATTGGTATCTCCCTATCCTTTAATTGTTTTTTTTAGTTCAGTTTATTTTTTCCAAGCATTTTTCGTTAGCCCTTTTCTTAAATAATTTCAATTTCGACTATTCTTGGTAGTTATTTAGCTAAAAAGAACTTCAATCTTGCTTCCCTTGGGACACGATACTCGGTACTCTTGTGCCATTTTATTATTACTTCGATCACATGCGCTTGCGTGCTGTATAAACTACTGATCATGGATCGATTCAGCCTATTGACACTATAAATGTTAGCTCGGTCCAACTATAAATATTATTTGATGGGTGTGACAAGCCTCGATCAAGACTCCAGACCTAAGGGGAGGTTAATGAAGTGGGATCCACTTCTTTAGGATGTCAAGTGAGTCAATTGGCACTGATTCACTGATAGCCTTTCATGAGCAAAAAAATTTCAATACCACTAAGTTTGGGCATTTGAGGGAGGGATATATAAATGAGAGTATGGATGAATTTGAGAGGTTTGACATGCATCAAGAGAAAGTTTGTAAGGTAGAGAAAGAAAATGAGCTTATTTTGGAAGAGGTAGTTCAGGAGATAGAGTTTGAGGCTGAAAAGCCTAAGTCAGTTTTATCTTCTAAAGTTTCTCTGGATCATGGTTTTTCTTTTCCTTATTCTTATGAGTCTGAGTCGTCTTATTTTGATCTTTAGCCTATCTTTTTATTATCCAAAAATACCAAAAATATTTCTATTTCAGGGGCCCACGAGAAGCTAATGAGCTTGCTAGTTTTAGTAATATTGATGTTAGTTTTGTGGTGAATTTGTGAGCTTTGATGTGTATTTGTGATTAATTTGTAGATTTCGAGCTAAAGGAGCAAAACCAGAGTGTTCGAGAGTTTTGGAGAATTTTTGGAGCTAAATAGATGATTATTTAAAGACCCAAAGGATAAAGAAATGAAGAATTAAGTGATGAGCCTAGGAGAGAGCGTTCAGACACTCGTGAGCGTCTCAACGCTCCAAAATGATGCAGTCAAACTTGTGAAGCCGAGAGGGAACAAGACAAGCAATCATGGAATTCAATTAATAAAAACATGAGGTCTAATGGCTACATCAATCCCTCATATACGAGAATATAGCCACTCATGTTCACTATTATAACAACTAAATTTAAAAACTACTCTATAACAACAACTACAAAACTAAAAGGGAAATAAGAGAAAAACTATTATGGCGTGTTGATCTTCTATCCCCATTCACTACGGGATTTTTGGCCTTTTCTGTAACGACCCTAAACTCTGAACACTCTAAATGCATAAGCAAGACAGAGTTAGCTCGCCTATGCCTGAAATTTCGGCAGCATGGGGACATAACTACGATGAAACCTAATATCAAGAACCTGTAAAGGAACATAACACACTTCTAAGATTTCAAAAAAACGCTCAGCACCTTCCAATCCAAGCAAAAGAAGCTGAGTTCACATCTACGAATACGAATATGAAAGACATCTCAGAACCAGATTTACAAGGAAACAAGAGTACAACTTACAAACCCAATTTAAAAACTAACATAAAAACAACCTATACAAAGAGTACATAACAAAAGCAGCCTAGGAGAAATCTACTAGTATCTCCAAAGCCTCATCAGGTCGTCGTCCCGTCATCCACCTCACTAATATGTGTCACCTGAAAATAGACGAACAGAGTAGCACGAGTGAGTATAAATATAATCAGTAAGCAGCCTACCCAAGAAACCATAGAATAAAGAAATCATACCAAGAAAGAAACTGCCCTTACTCACACTTGTGCTCAAATTTCGTATACTTTCTCCAGTTAACTAAAAAAATACCCATTTTTCCTACCTCAACTTTCGTCACTCCCTGACCTTAACTTTGTGTCATACCTGCGAGTCCTGTAACCTAGAACCCAACCTATGAAGGTAAACAACCCTCACTCTCATCACAATGGGGAATCACCCCTAAGCTAGCACACCAGCAATAAGGGAACGCATCCCCTATGCTCAACACAATGGGGAATCACCCCTAAGCTAGCATATAGGCAATAAGAGAACGCATCCCCTACGCTCAACACAATGGAGAATCACCCCTAAGCTAGCACACCGACAATAAGGGAACGCAACCCTTATGCTCATCACATCACACATCATTCTAGGCTTACAAGTTCGCAAGAAACGACAGAAACAGGGTAGGTAGCACCAATCTATCAGGATCTTGATCAAATTTGACACCTTGAAAACCCTCGTGGTATAATAACATTCTCAGAGCCATGCCCACTTCCTGAACCGGAGTTCACAATCACAACGAGCATCTCAAAGTCGACTTCAAATACACTTAAGTAGCCATGGCTCAAGCTTAGAATTAGTTTAATCTCGCTTAGCCAACGTCTCATTTATATACAAGCAATACTCAATTACCAACGACCTAGCAATTTCGCTCTATCGATAAGATAAGCATGCCTCATACATTCTTTAAAAATAAAGGCTTAACAAATAAATCCAATGGCTACTTACATCTCAATAGACTCAAGGTCGAACAAGCTTCTCTTCTTAGGACGATGTTAGCTTTAATCCTAACAATATAGAGAGAGCGCCCAACTATCTACAACCTCCATTGTCGACATCTAACATGTATAAAAAGTATCCAATTACACATTAATAACTCAAATAAATCAAAATCAACTTTCTAAAACTTACTTGGCCCCAGAAGACCAATTTCAAATGCCTCGAACTCAAAAGCTTACCAACCTCCGTAAATAAAAGCTGCTGGATTAAAGCTTAATATAACACGATTGAGTAATTTTAGCCTTCAACCAAAATGGTTTATCCTAAAGTGAATTCCATAAACCAAAGTCAACCCAACTATTGAAATATTGCTTAAACAAGCAATTTAACTCACTAAATTTTTTAATTTCAAAACCAAAACGCTTACCCACTATCAAACGAACCAAAACCACATCGAAAAGAACTCTAAAATGCCCAAAAACGACTTCAAAGCTGCTGTCCACACACATATCTGCTGGAAAATGCTTCAATCACCCACAATTAGTGAGAGGGAGATAGAGAAAGAGATAAAGAGAGACTGAAAGAGAGAGAGGGAAATGGGAACGGGAGAGACCGAAGGAGAGGAGAAGGAGGGGAGACGGGGACGAGGGAGAGGGAGGGATTTCAGGGAGGGCAGGGGAGACGGGACGAGGGAGAGGGGAGATGCGGCTGGAGGGATAAGGATGGATTCTTCTTCTTTCTTTTTTTTTAAATTAAAAACAATATATATATATATATATATATATATATATATATATATATATATATATATATATATATATAATATTACTAATAATAAAAATAATAATAAGATAATAATAATAATAATAAAACCAAGTGTTACAGTTTCGAACGTCGAAAAGCATTCAAAAAGGCCAAAAAATGCATCGAGAAAACCTCCCCAATGCATGTTCTTGCGTCGAAAGAGGCATCTGCATAAATCAGTTGGGAAAGGTTATGTCGATGCCAAAATGGTCGGCATTAGTAGAACCTGCTTTTTTCGATGCCACTATTCTGGCATTGGCTATGCTAGATCTGCCAATGTCGAACTTTCCAACGTCAGCAGATGTTTGGCAAGGCCAAACTGCTAACACCGACAGATCCAACTTCTTCCAACGCCGAAATAGTGGCATCGATAGAAATTGGTGGATGTAAATTTTTTTTTAATTTTAGATCTCCAATATATTTTTTTCCATTAGAGTCTTGTTGTACCTAAATAAAATGTATACAAAATAAAATAATTTTAAATTGCATTCAAACTGTAATTTATATCAACTAAACAAATCTAAATATGTTCATATAAATGTCATAAATCATCCTTAATATTTTTTTTCATTCAAAGTTGGAGATAAAAATAAAATTACATAAAACATTTAAGAAAACAAGATTTGCTCTTGTAGATGCATCCTAAATGTCACCGGCATAATCTTGCTCATACATCAATCCCAAAGCACCTAAAAAAACAAAATTTAATTACGTTCAATAATATCTCAATAATTTAAAATTATCAAACAAAATTAAACTTAAGTAAACTCTCCATAAATATGAGAACTAAATCAAAGTAATTCAAACAATGACAACATCCCTTAAACTAATCGAACTAACAAAAAGTTAACGTATCCAAACATATGAAACAATCTCAAACTCCAACAAACACCACAACTAAACTTAACATATTCAAACTTACAGGCAAGAATAACGAAGCCAAATGTTTAGCCAAAATCATCTAAATCTTAATGATATTCTTTAACAAAGACTAAATTGTAAATTGTTACAAATTGAAAGTATAGGACCATTACTTATTTTTTAACCTTAAATTTAATACATTTTTGAAACCTAGATTAGGAATTTTTATTATAAAACAAGTTATGAATCATATAAAATTCAATCATCAATAAGAAACTCAAAATCAAACTATAGAATTGTTCACATCCAACGATGAAAAACGTAAACATACCTATAAATTCATGCAATAAAAGTAAACCCTTCAAACTTAACTACAAAATTCTCAAACATAACTCATAATAATCCAAAATCAATAAACAATCCCACAAGAATAATTGCAACATAATACCGCATCGTGAGAGGCTTCGATTTTTATAGCCTATCCTGACGTCGTATAAATGGTATCAGGAGAGACCCTTCAATGCGGTAATCGGTGGTGTCGAAGAGGGTTATTTTTTCAATTCTCCTAATGCCATCACATATAGCATCGGGAGGAAGAGCATCTTCTGACGCCATTTATACGGCGTCAGGAGGCTTATCTCTGTCGACACTGATTGTCATCATCAGCAAAGGTCGTTGCGTTAGGAGAAAGGACGTCGGCAAAAATTAATTTTTCTTGTAGTGGTTGCAATCTCCACGTACTTAAGCTTGAAAATATCTTTCTCGTGATCCAAAAGTCTCTTTTCACTCTCAAAGTTGGGTAGAATTTTAAACTAGCGTTGTAATACTCCAAATTGGCTCCCTCTCAATCGAGGGGCAAACTGATGAATTTATAGGATTTTACTGCAGTGTTAAGATGCTAGGGACAACCTCTCGACGCTACCCTCAAATAAGGGAATGTTGGGAAAATGAATGGTAGCGTCGAGAAGCTGGATGGGAGAGTCTCGATGCTACGGACAGAAAATCCCAAAGTGAGGCGCGCGCGTGTCTTGCTTGATGGAACAAACATTTCGTAGCGTTGAGACGCCCAAAGTAGCATCTCAATGCTACCTATGCAGTATAAATGGCTTGAATGTTGCAGGTTTGAGTGTCACAATGCTTTGATAATGTCTCGACGTTATTCCTCATAATTTTTGGCTTGATTCCTTCCTTATCTTGACTTGGTTACTTGAATTTATGCCCATTTAGCTCCTTTTACATCATAAATCCTCTAAAAGCTCCGGATTATTCCAAATGCTTTATTTCTACAAAATAAACAAATATGTGCATGAAAATAACCTATTAAGCCACAAAACTAGCATAAATTAGGTCCTAAAGATAGCTCACAATGTGTGCTATCATCCCTCGATTTTGAACTTAATTTCTATTTGGTCCCTAAATTTTCAAAACTAACACTTTTTGTCCTTGAGATTTGAATTTAGTTTCTATTTGGTACTTGAGATTTCAAAAGTGATATGTTTGGTCCCTGAAGTTAATATATATATATATATATATATATATATATATATAATTAAAAATCAAATTCAAACTTTGGGGACACACAACATGTCACTTTTGAAACCTCAAGAACTAAATAAATAAAAAATCTCAAGGACCAAAAGTATTAGTTTTAAACTTTCAAGGATCAAATAGAAACTAAGGCCATGTTTACATCTCTGAAATTGTAATCAATCAATCGAAATCTGAAATTGTGGGTCTCACTTCATTACGATTGATTGTGTTTATCGCACTTTATAATGGGAATCAATCGTGGGCCCCACTCTTAAATCCTTAATCCTCTCCCATAATCTCATTCCGCTTAAAATGATACTAAATCTCATTCTCATTGATTATTATGGGGGACCCACACCATCTTTTTGGCTTACTTTCCATCATTTTGCCCTCTCTCTCCTTTAACCTCTCTTCCGATTATCTTTCTATCTTCTTCCTCCTCCTTCCTCCTTTCTTCCTTCTTTTTTCTAAAAATTCTTCATGTTGATAAAAAAAAAAGCATTAAAACTCATAATTATTTTTATGATTTTATTAAAATTTCTTCTTATCCACTTTTTGTAATTCTTCTCAATCTCCTATTTTTCATTTATTTCCTTGGATATGGCGTAATAATAATGGCAGTTTCGGTCATTGCTTTGGGCATGGCAGAAAAACATATTTGCAGCACCGTAAATTTCTAGTTTCACAAATTTACTGTCTCTTTACATAAATCGTGACTCTTTTCATAAATCAAAACAACGTTGGATGATGCGACACCAGGGAAGAATAGGATTTGGAACTAGAAGCCGATTCTCGCTCTCGTTCTCAAGAGTTAGCATTTTTGTCTTTTATCTGTAATTTTTTGCCATATTTGCAAGAACGATAATGAGAGCTAAATCAATATCTAAGATCACTATCGATATCAAGATCTAGATCGAGAGTTAGCTTTTTGGCTTCCGTGATTTTTGGCATTATTTGCCATATTTGCGAGAATGATGATGAGAGCTAAATTAATATTGATATTGAGATCTAGATTGAGTTAGCGTTTTTGTTTTAATCTGTAATTTTTGGCCATTGTTGGCCATATTTGCAAGAGCTAAATTGATATCAATATCAAGATCTAGATCGAGTTAGCGTGTTTATTTTTGTCTGTGATTTTTGGCCTTTTTAGCCATATTTGTGATATTTGTGATACTGAGAACGAGAATTAGGTCCCTTTTTTTTCTCTTATACGTGATTTTTGGTTTGGTCTGTTACAAGAATATCATTTAAAAAAAATTAAATAATATTATCTTGTTAAATCAAATAACTGTAGATTTTATTTTGAAAATTGTAAAAAAAAAATTCTTTTAAAAGTATTCATATTCATATCAAGATTATGTGTTTTGAAAAAAAAAAATCTACACCCAAATTGAAATTTGAATTAGATGAGGGAAATTTAAGATAGTTATTATTTTATTTTTAAATCCTACATTTTTTTATTTTAATTTAGGTATTAATTTTTTTTTTCAAGTATAAAAATTTGAATAAGTAAATAAGAATAAAAAATGGCACTTTAATTATTGTAACATATTTTTTAATTACTGCATTTTAATTAATTAGAAATACTAAAGGGCATTTTGGTAATCATACATATTTTATTCCAATTCCAGATGTAAGTAAACAATATCAATGAGATTATGATTATGATTCTAGTCAACTTCAAGTAAACAGCCTCAAAGGAATCTCATTTTCATTGTAATTGATTTCATTTTTATTACGAGTACGTAAACATGGCCTAAGTTCAAACTTCAAGGACCAAAAGTGTATTTTACCTAAAAAAAATACACACGTCATTGAGAATTTTTTTGTCATTCCAACAGCTTATAATTTGCATAGGAAAGGAATTATTTCGAGTGATGTGAGGTGCACTTTTGCAAGAAGTATATTGAAACAACTTGCCATATCATGTGGGAATGTAAGTTTGCGAGGAGATTGTGGAATCATTTTTATCCTTCTAATATTTTTGCTTTTTCTATGGGCATGAGTGGTTGAAACTCCTTTGATTACTGGGACTACATTAGAAGGGTCATGAGGAAGGAAGACTTGGGAGAGGTGCTCACTATCCTTTGGAATATTTGGAGGTAGAGAAACAATGTTCACTTCAACAAGGTTGATCCTTCTCATGAGGAGTTGCTCTTATCGACGGTAAAATCATTAGAGCTCCAAAGTGGTCAGCCAAAAGATCCCAAGGCCAAGGGCTCATTTTCTCCAGGAGCCTTAGCGATTCTGGTCAGAGGCAGTTGGAAGACGCCGAGGAAGGATCTTAAAAGCTGAATGCTGATGCGGCGTGGTCCAACAAGCTTAATCATGAAGGCATAGGTTGGCTCGTCAGAGATTGGAACAATGCAACTGCTGATAGGAGGATGCAAGTTCATCCAACCTAAGTGGCTAGTTAAGCTCCTTGAAGCATTAGCCATTTTAGAGGGGTTGATTAAAGTCCTTTCCTGGAGGAAAGAGTGCGACCTTTGATCGTGAAGTATGATTCGAGAGAGGTTATTAATCTATTGAATCATTCTGATCTAGATCTCTCTAAAGTTAGTTTTTTTGTTGAAGATATTCTTCTTTTAGCGAAAGGTGTAAATTCCATTCTTTTTTATTGTAATAATGCCTTGAATCTGTTACTTGGAGCTCCGAATGACCAAGTACG
Source organism: Trichosanthes truncata (assembly GCA_033996785.1). NCBI lineage: Eukaryota > Viridiplantae > Streptophyta > Magnoliopsida > Cucurbitales > Cucurbitaceae > Trichosanthes > Trichosanthes truncata. The sequence continues at coordinate 34,592,136 of JAWPNB010000003.1, forward strand.
GGCTTTTGGGCCTATTCTGTAATTTTGGGCTTTTGGGCCTATTCTGTATTAGGGTTAGATGGGTGCCGTATATAAACCCTCTAAACTCTTATTTGAGATACAATTCTGTATTCAGTTTTTCTCCTCATTATAATAAAACTCTCTCTCCCTCTGCCCGTGGACGTAGCTAACACAACGTTAGTGAACCACGTAAATCTGTGTGTCATTTTTATTTGTTCTGTATTTCTTGTTTGTCGTCTGCTTCCGTTTTAACAAACTGGTATCAGAGCTGTGGTTGTTAGGTTTTTTTTTTTACAAACAAGGATGTCTGCTGTGAACGTGAAAATCGACAAATTCACCGGGAGAAACAGTTTCGGTCTATGGCAGATCAAGATGCGATCCCTGCTAAAGCAGCAGGGGCTGTGGGCACCGCTATCTGGGAAACCGAAGAAAGCGGATGTAGATGACGATGAGTGGAATAGCCTGGAGGAGAAGGCTCATTCGACAATCATGCTGTGTTTGGCTGATGACGTCATCGTTGAGGTCGCTGATGAAGAAACTGTCGCTGGTCTCTGGTTGAAGCTTGAAAGTCTGTACATGACGAAGTCTTTAACCAAGAAGTTGCTTCTAAAGCAACGTCTGTTCAGTCTGCGTATGCAGGAAGGTACGCCTCTTAGGGATCATCTAGATCAATTGAATACAATCCTGTTAGATCTGCGTAATATTGATGTTAAAGTAGATGATGAAGATGCTGCCTTAATTCTGTTAGTGTCTTTGCCCTTGTCATATGAGAATTTTGTGGATTCGTTTATTGGTGGGAAAGATACTCTGTCTCTGGAAGAAGTAAAAACTGCTCTTCATACTAGAGAGGTCCGTCATAAGGTAGCTGGTTCAGTTACAGAAAGTCAGACCTCTGGGTTAGCTGCTACAGGGGTTACGGGACAGAAGAAAACCGGTAAAAAGAAGTTGAATTATAAAAATTCGAAGTTTAGGGGTCCTAAACCTGATGACATTTGTAATTACCGTAAAGAAAAAGGGCATTGGAAGGATGACTGCCCTAAGAAAAATAAGCAGCAGCAGAAAACGAAGGGAGTTTCTGGAGTTTCTGGAGGTTCTGGAGGTTCTGCCGCTGTGGCAGAAATTGGCACCGATTCTGAAGGAGATTTAGCCTTAGTTGCAAATGAACAGTCATATCATAAAGATGTGTGGGTTCTTGATTCTGGGGCATCTTATCATATGTGTCCAAACAGGGAGTGGTTTTCAACCTATGAGCAGATCGATGGAGGGAATGTGACTATGGCCAACAGTGATGTCTGCAAGGTAGTTGGAATCGGCTCAATCAGGTTACGGACACATGATGGTTATTTTTGCACCTTGAATGACGTTAGGCATGTTCCACTAATGACAAAGAATCTGATATCTTTGAGTGTACTTGACAGTAGAGGATTCAGTTTCAAAGGTGAAGGTGGAGTTATGTATGTCTGCAAGGATTCCAAGGTGTTTCTGAAAGGTGTCAAGCGGGGAACTTTGTATTTTCTGGCAGGTTCTACATTGACAGGGTGTGTTGCTGTTGCATCATCTGAAGTTCACAAGGAGGATATGACCAAGCTATGGCATATGAGGCTTGGCCATATGAGTGAAAGAGGAATGCAAATTCTGTCAAAGAGGAATCTTCTCTGTGGACACAAGATGCAGGATCTTGAATTCTGCGAACATTGTGTGTTTGGGAAGCTACATCGCAGCAAGTTTCCAAAGAGTGTTCATAGTACAAAGGGAACACTTGACTATATCCATGCTGATTGTTGGGGGCCTTCTCGAGTTGAATCTATTGGAGGTAGCATGTACTTTATGTCTATAATTGATGACTACTCAAGAATGACTTGGGTAATTATGATGAAGCATAAAAGTGAAGCCTTCAAAAATTTCAAGCAGTGGAAGGTTTTGGTTGAAAATCAGACTGGGAAGAAGATTAAAAGACTGCGAACTGATAATGGTCTGGAATTCTGTGGATCTGAGTTTAATGAGTTCTGCAAAAATGAAGGGATTGCCCGTCACCGTACTATTAAAGACACACCACAACAAAATGGGGTGGCAGAACGCATGAATCAGACATTGTTGGAGAGAACAAGATGCATGCTCTCTAATGCTGGGTTAGCTAGAAGATTTTGGGCAGAAGCGGTAAGCACGGCATGTTATCTGATTAACCGTGGACCTCACACAGGTATTGATTGTAAAACGCCTTATGAGGTGTGGTCTGGTAAGCCAACAAATTATTCTTTGCTAAGAGTTTTTGGTTGTACTGTTTACTATCATGTAAGTGAGGGTAAATTAGAACCGAGAGCTAAAAAGGGTGTATTTGTGGGTTTTGGGGATGGAGTTAAAGGATACAGAATCTGGTCACCTTCTGAGAATAGAGTTATACTTAGTAGAAGTGTAATATTTGATGAGAATTCTATGTTCAACTCTATTGTGAAGTCCACTGTTGCAGGAGAAAACAGTAATGTTGACAAACAGGTGGAGCTGCAATTCACTTCAGATGGGATTGAATCACAGAACCAAGGTGGAGAAGGTCAACATGTCGATCTTGAAACTGATACACCGATTGCTGCCACAGAAACTAATATGCCAGTGGTTACTACAGAGACTAATATGCCAGAATCCTCTAGTTCAGAAACACGTCAGCCAAGTATAGCTCTTGATAGAGCTAGAAGAGTTGGTGTTGGACCTCCAAAGAGGTATGGTTTTGAAGATATGGTAACTTATGCATTGCAGGTTGCCGAAGAGGTGGATCCTCATGAACCATCCACCTACAAAGAAGCTGTTTCATGTAGTGAGTCTGTTCAATGGCTTGCTGCAATGGGGGATGAGATGGAGTCACTTGACAAGAATCAGACTTGGGAGCTGATCAAACGACCTAAGGAGAGGCAGATTGTTACTTGTAAATGGGTCTTCAAGAAAAAGGAAGGAATTTCACCTACAGAGGGTGTTCGGTATAAAGCTCGGGTTGTTGCAAGAGGGTTCACGCAGAGAGAAGGAGTTGATTATAATGAGATTTTCTCACCAGTAGTCAGACATACTTCCATCAGGGTGTTGCTAGCTATGGTTGCACATCAGAATTTAGAACTTGAGCAACTAGATGTGAAGACAGCTTTTCTACATGGAGAGCTAGAAGAAGAAATATACATGACCCAGCCAGATGGGTTCCAGTTTCCTGGTAAAGAAGACTATGTTTACAAGCTGAAGAAGTCCTTGTATGGACTAAAGCAATCTCCGAGGCAATGGTACAAGAGGTTTGACAGCTATATGATTGAGCTAGGCTACAATAGGAGTCCGTATGATTGTTGTGTGTATCACAGCAAGTTAGATGATGGTTCGATGATTTATCTGGTTCTATATGTAGATGACATGCTCATAGCTGCAAAGTCCAAGTCTGATATTCAGAAGCTGAAGGGTCTTCTCAATGCTGAGTTTGAAATGAAGGATTTGGGTGATGCTCAGAAAATTTTGGGTATGGAGATTTATAGGGAAAGAGATCAGAATAAGCTTTTCGTGACATAGAAAGGCTACATTCAGAAGATATTGTCCAGGTTTGGCATGTCATCAGCTAAGCCTATAAATACTCCTAGTATTGCAAATGTTCGTCTGTCCTCTGTGTTTGCACCACAATCTGAAGTTGAGAAGGAGTACATGTCTCGAGTTCCATATGCTAGTGCAGTAGGAAGCTTGATGTATGCTATGGTCTGCACTAGGCCTGATCTTGCACATGTTGTTAGTGTTGTCAGCAGGTTCATGGGACAACCTGGAAAGGAACATTGGCAAGCTGTGAAGAGGATTTTTCGCTACCTTAAAGGTACGTCTGATGTTGGTCTTGCTTATGGAAATAATACACAGTGTTTAGTGACTAGTTATTGTGATTCTGATTATGCTGGAGATGTAGACAGTAGGAGGTCTATGACTGGTTATGTATTTACTCTTGGTGGTTCTGTTGTTAGTTGGAAGGCAACTTTACAATCTACAGTCACTTTGTCTACTACTGAAGCAGAGTACATGGCATTGACAGAAGCTGCTAAAGAGGGAATATGGTTGAAAGGGCTAGTTGGTGACCTTGGTTTACATCATGATCAGGCTATTATATATTGTGACAGTTTGAGTGCAATATGTCTAGCCAAGGATCAAGTTCATCATGAGAGGACTAAGCACATAGATGTGAGGTATCATTTCCTGAGAAGTGAGAAGAGGGTGAAGGTGATGAAAGTTGGTACTGCTGATAATCCTGCTGATATGTTCACCAAGCCTGTTCAGTATGGCAAGTTCAAACATTGCTTGGACTTGCTAAATGTTTTAAGCTGTTAATGGTCCTCTTTTAGGGGGACATTCTGAGGCAAGGGAGAAAGTCTGGGTACATCTGGTGACCTATGTGTTGCATCTGGTACATCTATTATCTATGAGAGAATTCAAGTCAAGGTGGAGATTTGTAATAATGCCTTGAATCTGTTACTTGGAGCTCCGAATGACCAAGTACGGGCTTTTGGGCCTATTCTGTAATTTTGGGCTTTTGGTCCTATTCTGTATTAGGGTTAGATGGGTGCCGTATATAAACCCTCTAAACTCTTATTTGAGATACAATTCTGTATTCATTTTTTCTCCTCATTATAATAAAACTCTCTCTCCCTCTGCCCGTGGACGTAGCTAACACAACGTTAGTGAACCACGTAAATCTGTGTGTCATTTTTATTTGTTCTGTATTTCTTGTTTGTCGTCTGCTTCCGTTTTAACATTTATAACATCCCTCGAGAGGAGAACAAAGTCGCGCATAAGTTAGCAGGTTTGGCATCTTCTTCAGGGTGCTCTTCGGTCTGGAAAGATGTTTTTCAGAGGACGTTCTTTCTCTCATTCTTGAGAGGAATCCAGATTTGTAGTTGTTGTGGTTTGCGTGGTCAATATATTCCTGTTTCAAAAAAAAAAAATTAAGTGTGCGCTTTCCCATCTTTGTAGTTAGTCCTTTACTGAAACCTATGTAACAAATAGACTACAAAGGTCAAGCCAATTACCCAAGCCTACAAACGAAACAGTCCCTCTGAAGATAAATTTTTCATGACATAACACTAGTTAGTTTTGAAAAAACAATAATTAATTAAATGGAGGAAAAAAATGTAGGCTCCGTTTGATGGCGATTTTGTTTTTAACTTTTTGTTTCTTCACTATGCATGGTTTATACATTGTCTTTAAGGAAACATTAGTAGCTAAATTGCAAAAACAAAAAGCAAATATTTAAAAACTACGACCTCATTTGATAACCATTTAGTTTTTGGTTTTTGATTTTTGAAAATTAAACTTGTGTTTTCTCCCAATTTCTCTACAATAGTTTTCATCTCCATTAAAGAAACATTTGAATTCTTAGCCAAATTCTAAAAACAAAAACTAGTTTTTGAAAACTAGTTTTTTTAGTTTTCAAAACAAGGCTTGATTTTTGAAAACATAGGTAAAAAGTAGATGACAAAACAAATAAAACCATAGGTGATAATAATATTTATAGGCTTAATTTTCAAAAACCAAAAACCAAATGGTTATCAAACGGGGCCTACTTTTTTTAGTTTTTAAATTTTGGTTTGGATTTTATAAACATGTTTAAAAGTAGATAACAAAACAAAGAAACTCATAAGTACAAATAGTATTTGTAGGCTTAATTTTCAAAAATCAAATGGTTATCAAATGGGACCGTAACAGTTTTTACGTTCTAACTTTATGCCCATACAATCTATTAATTCTAAAAAATTGAGAGAGAAAATTGGGAGGAAATTTTCTTTATCTCGATTTCTTTTGTATAATAGGTTGAACTTAAGACAACCTAAGGAAGAAATTTCAGAATCTGATTTTAGTTCTATCCTTAATATATATTTGAAATAGTAAGATACACATTCCATTATTTTGACCCAACAATCTTTAGAAAAACATTTACACTCATCTATTTATTTTAACTAATGAATTACCATCAATTTACACCTCAATATATCTATCAACTTTGCAATTTAATAGGTCAATCCAATAACATTTCAAAAATTAATGGTCGGATCTCTCACTCTCACAATTGTTTTCTTATTAACATTCCAAAAGGTAATAGGGATTGTGATGTTTTGTGCATGAAATTGTCTATCTTTTATTGTATATATTTCATTACCAAAAGGGTAATGAATTTGTCAGTACAATAACACACCTTTCATATTTTAATACTAACAAAATATTGTGCTTTAAGGGTCCAAGCCATCAAGAATTTACTTTTAACTATATGTGAAGATATGAAACATCTAATATTATAGAAATATATCGAATAAAAAGAAATGCTCATGCCATCCATTTAAATTGTGAGATAGAAAAAAAGAAGAATATCACATTTGTGTTAATTATGCTAGAAAAGCATTAGACAAACTGGTCAGAAAATTGGCAAACTTTTCCAACCCAAACACTTGATCATGAACATTAATTCTTTACCATAACAATTTTGTTTAAGACTTAGAAAAGAAAAGAAGGATTTTAGAAGAGAATTGCAAAATGAAACAAAATCTTCGTCCCACATACTAAAAAAATCTAAATCTTAAAACATAATTTTAGTTCTATCTTTTGGCTCTAGTAATTCACGAATCTACTAGACACAAAATTGAAAGTTTAAGATTTCATTAAACATAAAATTCAATTTTATATCTAATAAATTAGTTCATTTTAAAAATAAAATTGCTACCTACCCATTTAAGTTTTTGGTTTTTTAATACAAAATTCAATTTTATATCAATTTCAGGGATGTAAACATGGCCTTAGTATTGAATTCTAAAAGAATATAATACAACAACCAAACCTTCTGATGTGAAGACAGTACATAACATAACATGTAAAATAAAAAGACAGGCAGAGAGGCAGACTAGGGTTTTGAAAAGCAAATCATTCCCAAATTAGGAAAGAGAGAGGGGACACAAAAGAGTATATAGAGGAAGAAGGGAATCCATATTTAGATATCACTCAATATTTGATAATGCCAATCAATGTTTGGGTCACATTCAATGTTGCACTCATGCATGACAGCCACAACTTCTCTCCTCTCTCCACACATTATTATAATTCTAATTATAATATTATATAATATCATTATTTTTCAGAAATATGTTTTTATATACATTAGTCAAGCTCATACCCAATTGATATTGTCCACAATCCAACATAGATGATGCTAATTTCATCAAAATCAAAATACATCTCCCAAAAAGTTTGAAAGCAGAAAATTTTAGTCAACATGCCCAATCTCATCTAGACATATGTGCCAAAATTTTGATAATGTCTTTTCACTGGTTGTGGAGATGACATTTTTACATTTTAAAAATAGCATATCAAATGTAAAATTGTAAACATAATTGAATTGAAATCTAATTAACATCATCATTGATATCTAGTTGGCATCAAATATACTACTCACTCGATACCTAATACATGATTGATATCGGATATACTTGTCCATCAATGATTTAAATAGAGATGAATTGACTAAAATTAACTAAAATCACTCATAAATTTAAAATTACATGAAAAATGTCATATTTCATAAACTTGAAAAAAAAAAAAAAAACTACTCTTTTCAAATTTCTAAATTAAAGTAACCTTGCATGAAGAGTGCTAAAAAGTTAATATTAGAGGAAAAATTAAAATCTTTATCTAAAAATATGTTATCTCTAAATGCAAAATTCTTTCACATGCCCATTTCTCTTGTAGGTTGCCTTTGTCTCTGGTTGATGGGATCAAAGATATAAAAATATTAATGTCCTAAAGGAAAGTTAAAGAAAAAGGAGAAGAGAGCCCCATTGCATATAAAACCAAAAATTCTTGTATTCACTAATTTGAATTATGGAGGGCAGGTGGGGGACAAAATAATATTTAGAAGTGGGAAAATGGAATGACAAAGGGCCCAAATGATATTAACTAACTAGAAGAGAGTTTTTTTTTTTTTAGAACCCACAAAAGTTTTTATTTTGGTAAGTTTGAAATTGAAGTGATATGTATATATATATAAACAATTTAGGGTAGAGAGATATATTAATTAATAGATGTGTGTATAATAAAGAAGAAGTGTGAAAAAGGACCAAAAGGGTTTGAAAAGATTGACCTGAGAGACTGTCTTCCAATCAGAGAAGCAGAAGAAATTTAAAGGAAATATGTCAGATTCTTTCCCTTGTCTCATCTCATCTCTCCCACATCCATTCTCACAATATGGAGTACTTCTTTACTTCATACCTTGATGACTGAACTGAAAAGCCCTACAAAAAACAAAAAACAAAAAAAAAAAACCCAAAAAAAAAAAGAAAGAGAAAAAAATTCCAAACAAAGCAGATTGAAAGATTGAGAGATCAGAGAAAGCAAAACTGAATTAATTAAAAAAAAAAAAAAAGAACTGACATATGGAAAGCATATAATTGATCCAATGATAATTGATTCCAAAGAGGATAGCTGATGATCTAGCTAGCTTTTCATTTCAATCAACTTCTTTTCCCCATCCTCCTCTTTTTTCCTTTGCCCCTTCTCTCTTTTGAATTCTAATTTAGATGATTTTTGTGAATTTATATAATAAGATTCTGATGCTGCTCTTCAAAAGTCATGGGAATGGTGGTACATTGTTGGGACACAGCCCCCTTGTGAGCCATGCCTGTTATCATCTTCTCCATCCACTCTAGAACCACCCATTTGCCCCGACACCGAGGCCCCGAGATTCAGATAAACCAATCTCGAATCAAGATTGAGATTGCCGATGTTGTTGCTGTTGCTGCTGCTGCTGTGATCCTCACTCATTGGGGGGAAAATTGGAGAAGATGAAACGTTGACATTGGCATTCGCATTTCCTTCCTCGCGGGAGAGAACCAATGCGGCGGACTGGACCAGCTCGAGGCAGAGTCTGAGCTTGTTCGGTTCGATGTGGGTTAATCCTGGGACCGCGCCTTTGAAGAGGAAGTCCGAAGTTAGGGTTCTTAGGACATCTAATGGTGTGACACCGTCGACAGTTCGAACATTCGGGTCGGCATGGTGGTCGAGGAGGACGGCGACCATGTCGGGCGACACCATTTCAGCTGCCATGTGAAGTGGGGTTTTGCCTGCGGGGCCAGCCGGGTAGTTAACGTCAGCGGCGCCGAGCTCAAGCAAAGCCTTGACAACTTCACGGCTGCAATTCTCAACAGCATAATGTAAGGCCAAAGCTTCATCAAGATTCAGCCCTTCACCCATTACCATGAGTTTCACAAGCTCAACGTCGGAGGAGTCTAAGGCCCTTCTCATACGACGGATTTTTTGGTCTTCGAGGTCGGCGGCGACCGAGAGGTCGTGGTGGTGGTGATGGTGGTGGGGCATTAGAGAACGGCGGGCCAAGGAAGATTTTAGCCGAAGTTCTTCTATTTTAGCCACCACGTCGATCGGAAGGTGTTTGGCAAGCACCTCCGGTGGGAGACCGGATTTAGCAACAAGGTGAGAACATGTGGACCAAAGTTGGTGCATGTCTTGTTTTCTTGAAGCTAATAATACCTTCATTACATCTTCAATGGAGGCCTTCTCCACCATGCTTGCCAATTGCTTCTGCAAAAGGCAAAAATAAAATACCAAATAAATGGGTTGTATTAATGGGGAAAAATTCGTGTATAAGCTTCAAAAACCAAAATAAACACATGAGGAATTATTTTAGATGAATAGGAGGTTCTTTGTTTGTGTTGTGCTATAAACATAAAAGTATTAATTCAGAAGTTTTGTACTGTTCAGCTGCTAAAGGTTTCATTTCCAACAAAAACCCAAATGAGGAAAGTGAATTTTGGGGAGGGAGGTTTACATTTAACTGTAGAAAGAGAAGATGAGTGGGAATGAATAATAGATTAAAAGAAAATCCAAATTTAGAAAGTCATTTCTTAAACGTGCAAAACCATCGAAGATGCAGAGATAATAGAAATTAACCAATTACTCCAAAAAAAATCAAAAAAACAAAAAAATCAATCCAAAAAATTCCACAAGCGGAACCAATTCAATTCCAAATTCAACAGCATCAGAATTAGAAACAAAGAACAACATCTCATCACCACATGAGATAATAGGATTTCAGCCCCAAAATCATAATCTCGATTATAGATTCCAAAAAAAAAAAAAAAAAAAAAAACAGACCTCTCAATACTTAAAGAAAAAATAATGAAATCACAGTTCCCAAAAAATCTCAAAATACAAGAAAAACTACAAACAAGTGGATTAGAACAGACACTGCCCAGAAGAAGCACACAGTGATGTAGAAGGAGAGATCAGATCAGAGGGGGAAAAAAAGGAAAGGAAGGAACCTGAGTGAGCAATGCGAGCTGTTCAACGCCGAAGGATCTAGCGGCGGAGAGAGTATCAAGAGCAAGATCAACGGCGGAGGTGCAATGCGTGTGCCAACAGCCTCTCTCACCGCAATTAGGGCGAGGCTCTTGCTTCTGCGGCATGATGGAAACTTGTCCACTGTACAAAAACTGCAAGAGCAACAAAAACACCTCATACCCCACCGAGTTCACCGGAATCACTTGAGGGGTGGAAGACGACGACGGCGGCGACCCCACCCTGGACGCGGCCAGATCGAGCCCGGAAGACGGCGGAGGGTCCGGCCCACAGAAGAACTTCCGAAAGAACAAACTCCTAGCCGCCAAGATGCAGCGGTGGGCGTGAACCAGACGCCCCTCGACGCTGAAGGTGACGTCGCTGAAGGCCTGGCCGTTGATGAGAAGATTAAGGTAGTCGAGGGAGAGGGACCTTAGAGACTCTTCAAGGGTCATGGCGCAGTAAAATAAATTAAGCTTCACCAAAGTAGGTCAATTTTGACGATGATTGATGATGATGATGATAAAAACCAGCTTCAAGAGAAGATGAACAAGAATAAGGGTTTCATTTCATCTGGGTTTGATTTTGATTTTTGGTTTGTTCGTTGTTACTGTGAGAATCTTGGGCGGAGAGGGGAGTGGGGAGTGGGGTGTGGTGCTGTTGTGTTGCTATTAGATATTTTTCAGACTATAAAGAGAGAGAATGGGAGAATGGGAGATGGAGAATGGAAAATGGAAAATGGATGGCTCTTTTGGGCGGCTGATGTATTAAAAACCCAATTTTATTACATTAAAAAATAAATTAAAAACAAACAAGTTTTGTATGTATAACCATTATTATTATTATACTCATTTCTGTACATGTTGATGTGGGGGTTTCTGGGAAATCTATTGTTTATTTTATGTGTATTATTTTATGTTCCAAAAGGAGGATACGCAAAAAGTTTCCCATTTCTTTTCTCACTATTTATACAATTTTCCTTTATATATATATATATATTTAAAACTATAGTATTCAAATTATCTCCAATATTATAAAGCAAAAGAAACTAAAATAGCAATTTAACCTTAATCTTCCTATGAAGGAAAATTGTATAAATAGTGAGAAAAGAAATGGGAAACTTTGTGCGTATCCTCTAACCTACTATCTTTTAGAGAAAGTAGACGTGTTATAACTTCTAAGTTATGTTCATTTCATTTTGATGTTTCAATTTTATATATGTATAGTTTGGTTAAATATTCAAAGATCTCCTTGCAAGTATTAGGTATTTACAGTTTTTTGGATGTGGTAAGAGAGATGATGAGGTGGCATATCAAAAAAAATGTTATGTAAGAAAGCTTTTAAAATTTGATAACGGTAGGACGTTTAATTTGGAAAATTTTGACCAAATGGAGAGGACGAAAATAAATTTTTTAAAGTCATAAAAAATCATGTTAAAGCTAAACACAAATGATAGAACTAAATAGCAATTTAATTCTAAAATAATTGTGGGATGATTACTAATTTTGAATCAAGCTTCAGAAGAATATAGTTAAATAATTATATCATGGAAAAGAATAGTTACAATTAAAGTCAATTTTAAATATAATATACGATTTATATATATATAATTGACGTATTGATGATTTTTTTTTTTTTTATAAATTTTGTTGGATATACATTAGTGTATACATACAAACATGTGTAACACTAATTTATCAAACAAAACTATACTCTAAGATTTTTCAAATTAGTGATGATGCAAAACTATGATCTTCAATTATTCAGGGTATTATAGAAATAATTAGTGTGTTGACTAGCTATGATGGAACCATTTTAACCTCACTATATATGAATTTTATAACAAAGTTTTCTGCATTTTTTTCACTGTTAAATGATGACAACAAATATAATTAATGGTTGAGAGTAAAATCAGCAAGAGGTAATTTCAATCATGATTTTTTTTTTCTTTTTAAACCTTTACCCTTTATTCTCCTTCTTATACGTGCATTAAAAATTTTAAAAAAAAAATGAATCTCAACATAATTCAGATATAAAATTATTAAGTAACAATTTTTAACCTAAGATAGATCTCAAATCTCCATACGATATTTAAATGGTAATATTTTCTAAAAAGAAAAATAGATTGTAATTACTATGATTTTCTTTGTTTGAATTTTTATTTTTAAAAATAATTTTAAAATCTAAAAAAATAAGATTAAAATATCATTTTGATTCATGTACTTTAGGTATCATTCCATTTTGATTATTGTACTTTCAAATGTTTAAATTTAGTTCTTGTACTTTTAAGGCAAAGAAATTATTTATAAACAAATTTAATTTAGAAAAATAGAATCATTGTAAACAATTTTCAAACTGAATGAAGTCAAGATTGAAGAAGAAAAAAAACAAACCTTACTTTACCTTGTTTGATTCAAATATAATGGGTGAAACATATTTTGTTAAAAAAGAAAAAAGAAAAGGCGAAATAATAAAAAGGGGCATGGAGAAGAGTGTTGGATGGGTCCAGAGGGGTTCAAAGCTTCCACAAACAGCCCTATAAAAGTTAATTTCATTTTGAAGGAATCAGATGTGCACGTGGGAGCTGCTTTGGCACGTGCAAATGTTTTTTCTTTTAAAAAAAACATTTTGGAATATTTGGATTTTAAAAAAAAAAAAAAAAAAAAAAAAGAAATGTTAAGTAGTAAAAAGAGAGGAGGGAACTGTTAATTTGCCCTCTCCAAATTTGAAGGAAAAAAAAAATGGTAGAAAGAGAAAGAGAGAGAGGAGGGAAAATCAAATCCATTGGATTGACAGCACATCCCACTGACTGTCTTATGATATCAAAGACCATGGATTTGACATTTGACTTGTCTTTTCACTCTGTCTCCTCTCCACAACCCCACCTCTCCCCCCTTTTATTCCCTCTTTCTGTTCACCTCTTTTAGTGCATTTTACTTGTACACAACTTTCCCTCATATCCAATCCTCTCTACATTACTTTTCTTACCAACTTCCAAACCCCCCTATTTTCTTATATTTACTCCCACTACCACAAAATTATTCATCTTGTTTTAGCCCCTTACAACATAACTAACTCAATATATAATTCAATGGATAAAACTCTAACACTTGAGTTTAAGAAGTGTACATGAATGTACCGATATTACATTTGAATGAGAGGAGATCCTAAAACTATGCAAGCATGATTAAGATGAGCTTAAAAGAATTGATAGTTTACTATCTATACCAACACGGTATACATTCTTTTTCAATGGCTCAATCATATATAAGAACTTCAAATTTAAGCATGCTTAGCTTGGAGCAATCGTATGTTAGGTTACCTCCTTAGAATATTTTTAAAATGTATTTGGTGAGGACAAATCATGCTGAAAGAAATCATATTGGTCTATGGAGAAAGTCTTCACTCATAGAAGCAATTCAAGACAATATGGTGGTGTGGTCAGGTCCCAAGAGATGCAAGGGAATGTCGGGGTCATCAGGTGTCGAATCTAGATTCCAAATCATGATGCAAACATTGGGTCTGAGGTGTTACAAAAACATATGTGGCTTTCTTTAAGGTTAAAGATTTGACCCCTTACTCTCATATTGGTTGAATTCAAATATGTGTTACTTCAACATACATACATACATATATACATACACACATACATACATACATATATATCAATGTGTTGTGATGTAGACATGTATGCATGGGAGCCGCAGAAGGTTTTCCAAGGTGGGTATTAACTTCAAATGTGTGTATTATGAGGGCATGTTTTGAAACTACAAGTGGGTGTTGGGTGATGCAAAAATGGATGGCTAGATAATAACGATGAGTAAAATGGTGATTTTTTGAAATTCAAAGACTAAAATAAATAGTTTAAAAGTTTAGAAATAAAAATGAAATTATCTAAAAGTTTAGTGGCCAAAATTAGATTTAAACTTTTATTTTATTAAGGCCTTGAACTAGCTCAATTTATTAATTTATCTATTAGTGGCATACTTGAAAGTTGTGGATTTGAATTTTGATCCCCATTTAAATAGTAATATTTCCCAAAAAAAAAATCTATACCCAGACCAAATGGTTAAAGCCATAATGTAAATGGGACACCTTTTGGATTTCCAACGAAATTTAGATTCATGTTGATTGTTTAATGAAAAATAAATTATAGTGATTTTTAAAAAAATTAATGTAAAATTTTGAGACTAAAATATAATATTTGAAAGTGTAGACACTAAATCAATCTAAGCATAGTTCAATTGATAAGACATCAATTACCTTTTCAAAGTTCGATGGTTGGATCTCTCACCTATATATTGGTTGAATAAAAAAAGGGTTTAGACATTAAATTAGAATAAAAATATGGTTTAAAACCAAAGTAGGTTTTGAACATTTATTTAAATATAATTTTAATATCTAAACATTAATCTATTTTTCATTTGGGCCCTTAAACATTAAAAAAATTAATTATAGTCGTTCAACTTTTATGAATAATATATATCATTGCATTTACACCGAAGTTTCAATAAATTAATTACTTTTAAGATTTTTATAGTTAATACTATATGTGGAATTTAATAAAAGTTGGATAACAAATAATGAGAGATTAAAAAAAAAGTACCAAAATCAAAAGTACATGAAAGTTTAAGAGACCAACCTCAAACTTTCACACCTTTATAAAATAAAGGTTTAAAAAAAAAAGATCTAAATGATATACTATCTATATTTTTAAATGTCTGATAATTTAGTCCTAAAATTTAGTATCTAAGTTATTTTTTTTTTAATAATTTAGTCCCTAACAGTACTAAAAAAAAGTTCCGAACATGAAAATGTTGTTATAAGATTGTTTACATAATTTCAATAAAAAAATGAGACACGTGCAAATGAACTTTTGTATTTGTATAAATTTGAATATAGTGGAATACAGTCTCTAGTACTTGATTCTCTAATTCTCTCTCTTGTTTGTACGTTTCACTTGAGGGCTGCAGAGCTTATTCTCGAGATTGAAGCTTCATGGGATTCTTGGGTCCGAAGAAGTGTTCTTGATCTTCGAGAAAGTATTATTTGTTCAGGAGGTATTTGATCTTCAAGAGCTAAATGAGTCTCTTATTTGGTCTTTTGTTTCTAAATTCTCTCTGAGATCTCAAATTTCTAAACCCCAAGGGAGACTCTCTATTTATAGAGTTTCTCAACGTCCTAAGTGGGCTTGGGCCTGACTGTTGGACTGGGCCTGGTTGACTTTAGACCTAAAATTCTTTGGACTGAGTCTGATTGATCTTGGGCCTAGGCTTATGGGCTGAGATTTTGCTGGATTAGGGTCTCTTATTTAGGTTTTTTTCTAAAATTGGCCCAAATTTCATATAACCCTAATTGCATAATTGGATTTGCAATAATTTAATTTAGGGATGATTGTAAATTTAATTAATTCCTAAATAAATAAATAATTTTGTTTAGTAATGACATGACAATTTTTAATTGGCCAAAATTTCTATTTCATCAAAGATATAATAAGATTCCTTACTTATGTAAATCGGTAAACTGATTGGGGACCAAATATGTCTGTAAACTACAAAGACTAAACCGTCCAAAATAAAAATTGATACAGTAGAGACTAAATTATTACATCTTAAAGTTTAGAAACTAATCATTATTTCTATGAAAATACCAAGGTTCAAAAGTGTTTTTTAACGATAAAATAGAAAACTGATCAAAGTTCAAAAAGGAAATCTACATTTAAAGCAAAATAATTCGATATTAAAAAGTTTGTTTCATACATTCGTTACATTCCTCAAACTATTTTTCAAAATATTTTCTGTCAAAAGAAAAATATTAAGAATGATTATAATTCTAAACCATATAACTATTATATATTTTATTTTTTAATGAACTCAAAGAATAAATATTATTTTTTAAGCATACATTTCCTTGGTTAATGAAAGCGAAGGATTATTCATCTAGTCACATTTGACACACGTGCATATAGAGAACTCTAAATCTTATTTTATTTTAGTCTTTGAAATTTCATATGTATATAGTTTTGCTTCTTAAATTTTAATTTTTTTTCTTTTGAATTCAATCCATATGGGATAAAAATTTAAATCTTTAACTTTTCAGTCGAAAGTTATTAACTTAACTAGTAGAACTATCCTGAAGTTGGTTTAAATTGTTATCTTTTATTCCTTCAACTTTCAATTATTTTAGTTATTTATTATAATTTTTTTCATTAATTGTTTTTTTAAAAAAAAAAACCCAAATTAGTATAAAAACCTCATACCTAACTTATTACATATCATGACTTCAACCAAATATCTTTAAGACTTCAACCAAATGTCTTTGTAGACATAAATCGGCTAGATATATGACAAAAGAAGTATTTATATGAAGTTTCTATTTAATTAATTTATTAGATAGTTAATGAGAAAGACTAAAATGATTTTTTTTTATATTTAAAATGGAAGCTAGAATATAAAATATTTAAAAATTTAAAGACTAAAATAAAATAAGTTATCAAAAAAAGATAAAAATCTTTTTAAAATTAAAATGGAAGCTAGAATATAAAATATTTAAAAATTTAAAGACTAAAATAAAATAAGTTATCAAAAAAAGATAAAAATCTTTTTAAAAAATGATAGGCACATAAAAAACAACACAAAAAAAGTAGGGGAATACATGTAATGGGAAAAGTCTCCAAAGCACTTTCTAAGCAGAGAATAAAATATACGTTTGCTTTCAGAGGCGGTCTCTTTGAACATTTTTCTTAGGAAATAATTCTTAGAAGAGAAACACATAAAAATCTCCAAAATTATTTTCTTTAGTAATTTCAGTACTCATAATGAATAAAATTTTACTTGATATGTGTGTAATATCAAAATTGCATGCTCTTTTTGCAAATTTGGAGGGACTAGTCTCATATGTAAAAATATTTGAAGATGTATATATTTTTTTAATAAAGGTTTAAATTTTATTCTAGTTATTAAACCTATAAAATATCTATTTTAGTTCTTAAACATTAAAAAGAATAATCCTTTTGGCTCTTGTCATTATTCTATTATCAATTGCTTAAAAGATAAATTAACATGATCTTGAACATATATATTACGTATTGACGAGAGACATGTATTAGAATGAATAAGTTAGCTAAGGGTACATAATGAGCGGATCTTAGATGGTAGAACCAAAATAGTATTTTTTTTTTTTTAAATTAGGGATTAAAATGGACATAATGAAGTTTATGAACCAAATAGATTTTTTAAAAAAAAAAAAAAAGTTTATGAACCAAACGAATTATTAAAAAAAAAGTTAAATTTTAAATAGAAATTAAATAAAATTTTATATAAGCAAAAATAAATTTGAACATTTTATAAAAATGTTTGTAAATAAAACATTTATCATGTTTGGACTTTGGATGGAGGTACTTTTCAGCTTCATGCATCAGCTGCTTGTTTCTCTCAGTCTATTACTTATGTTATTCAAGCGGATGTGGCTGCTCGGTGCTCTACTTGGTTGGGAGTAGTCGTCTCTTTGCTCTGATTCTCATTGGATTTGGTTCTCTTGATCCTTTAGGTTTGTTATTTTGGTTTTGTTATGTGTTTTTGCTTGTTTGTTTTGCTTGGCTTGGTTTGTGACCTTTTGGTTTTATTGTTTGAATTAGTTTCTTTGTGCCTTGAGTACCTCAGGTTGTAAGGGCCCCTTTTTACATTGAATATCTCTACCTTTGAAAAAAAATAAAAAACAATGATCTTGATAGTAATAATGAATTGTTTTTCATTCTTATTTTAGTAGTTATTAGCTTATGTAGTTGATAATTGATTTAAATATTAATAAAAATTTAAGCATGTACTATTTTTTAATCATATTTGTAATTATCATTTTTTTTAACAAATTTGTAATTACCATTTTGGAACTACTATTTTTATAATAATGAGCTTTATCGATAAAGTTATATGCAGTTGGCCCATTTTTTAATGTTCATTTTTTTTCAATTCTAAAGTTTGTAATTATCATTTCAACTTTTACACATTTTATTCAACTGTTAGGAAATTAGCATGAAGGCATCTTTGACACAAACACTTAAAAGATTTTATTTTGGTTAAATTATAAATCTAGTCGGTATAATTTTAAAAAATTAAAATTTAATCCTTATGATTTTAAAAATTAGAATTTGGTCATTCTAATTTGATAAAATCTAAAAAATATGGTTTGATAAAGCCCTCATGAATAGTTCCTATGGTATGGACTATTTATGAGGGTTTTATCAAACCATAGGGACTAATTCTAATATTGAAAACCATGAGGACTAAATTCTAACTTTCTCAAAATCATAAGGACCAAATTTATAATTTAACCTTTTATTTATTAAACATTGTAAAATTAATTCATTGACTATACTATCATATTATTTAAACTATCTTATTTGGGCATGCCTTTAAATTATATAATTTAGTCTTTATGGTTTTAAATGTTAGAATTAATCGTTAAAGTGAATTTAGCTTAAGAGGTTCAAATCCCCCCTATTCCTAAATATAGTTGAACTAGAAAAAAAATGTTATAATTAGTTCATATGGTTTGATAAAATCCTATAAACCATAGTCCTCTAACTTTTAAAATTATAGAGACTAAATTCTAACTTTTTTCAAACCATAGGGGCCAATTTTGTAATTTAACCTATAATAGGTATAATATATAATATATATGTATATTTATAAAAATGACAAGTTAAAAATTATTTACTTTCGTTTTTTCACACGTGAGCTTTCGAGAACCCAGTTCGAATCTAAACGATTTTTTATGTATGTTTGACGACTTTTAGCGAGATCCAGAGAACGACTGACATACTTACCAGCTCTGAGTGGCAAGATCAACGAATGAATATATGTTCTAAAAAAAAATTAAATATATGTTTTCATCCTTTCTCATTTTTCATAAAATTAAAAAAGAATTGTAAATAGGGAAAAGAATTCCCCGTGGGAACTTGACCTCTGTGATTTTTTCATAGAAATTTCTACCCTAATATCTCCAAAATTTAACAGAGAATTTCATAAGGATAGAAAGTGATTTGAGAAGCGGGAACAAGGATGAGGAAGTCGTGATCTCCATCCTTGTTCAGTTCTGTTGACCCTTCTAATTAAAGGTTTTTAGAAGACTATTAATTAAATTAGGACTTAGGAGTACACATGTGAAGGATACTACTTTATATTATATTTGAAAAGAAAGGAAAAAAATGGTAAAATATATGTTGTTATAACTTGTTTATCTCTTTAAATTAATATTGAAAATCATCAAAAGAAAGACTCGAAAAGTACCGTATGTACTTGAGAACTTCACTGATGTAACAGATCTTTAACACATTACTCGATTTTATAACTAAGTTATCTTCTAAAATGGTGGTGGTCAATTTTTTTGTGGCTGCGAATTAATAGGTAATTCTAGAAGGCTCGACATGCAAAATTGAAATAGAGCTTCTTAATTTCTCACCTTTTTATGTATGATTTTTAAACTTCTAATTTTAAATCTAATAAATTTGAAAATTTTTAAAATTAATTAATCTATTAAATATAAATTTGAATTTTATGTATAATAGAAGTCTAAAATTTCAATTTTGTGTCTAGTTGATTTGTAAATTTTAAAAAATTCAGAGACTTTTGTAATTGAACCTTTTATCTCCATTAATTACATCGAACAATTCTATTTAGTGAGAGAATTTATTGTACGGAATAAATGGTTATATTCTTGAAGATTAGTGATTTTCACAGAAAAGAAAGCATCAAATTACTTGTGTACATCGAATATAATGGAGTTCGATTGACAATCTAATACACAAGGGGAGCTTGTGAGAAGATCAGCCTTCATTAGAAATGAGGGACAATAAAAATATTGCGGCTAAGAAGAAAAAGAGTCAGTTTTAATTATTAGCATAAGTTATTTCAATATTTAATTGTCTTGCAAATTAGTTTATTATTCAAACTTCCTATTCTAACTTTTTAACTTTCTTATTAGATTATCCTATAGTCTAAGTTAAAATTAAGAGAACAAATTTCAAATTTATTTCACTTTCAATCTCATTTAATTTTGTAGATGGATGACGTGTCTTTAAATGTGTGTATCGACACACTAATGTGAACTTGTATTGGAGTCACATAAAATGACTTAAACAGGCATAGACAAGCGAACATTAGGTGTGGTTGAATAATAACAAAGATTCAAATAGTTACTTTTTAAACTTCAAATATTAAAATAGAAATTTTAAAAAATAAGGATCAAAATAATTAATTTCTTAAAGTCTAAGAAATAATAATGACATCTTTTGAAGGATAAAGAATGAAAACTTGGAAGTTGAAGAATGCAAATAGAGCAAACTTATGGATGAAAATAGAATTATAAAAAAAAAAAAAAGTGTTTCTTGCTAGGTGGTTAAGATAGGATCTAAGGTCACATATTATAGTTTGATCTGTAGGTTTCCTAAGTTATATAGCAAGCACTCAAAATTTACTTATTTATTTTAAGAATATAGCATTGCAATAATTGTGAAATTTAGTTAATTACTTATTTTGAGAATATAACATTGTGAAATTGACTCCTTATTTATTTTAAAAATATAGCATTGCAATAATTGTGAAATTTAATTAATTATTTATTTTGAGAATATAACGTTGTGAAATTTACTCATTTATTTATTTGAGAATGTAATATTACAATTGTGGGGATGTGAATTCAAATTTTCTAACCCCTCTCTATTCAATTTTTTCACAAAGGTCATATAGAAAATATTATTGATGTCTTAGAGCCGGTTTGATAATCATTAGATTTTTTGTTTTTAGTTTTGAAATTTATGCTTGTTTTTTTACAATTTCTTTATCATGTTTTTTATCTTTCTTAAAAAGACATTTGAATTCTTAGTCAAATTTCAAAACAAAAACAAAAATTTTAAAACTATTTTGTTTAATTTTCAAAACTTAGCTTGGTTTTTGAAAATATTGGTAGAAAGTATATAAGAAAACAAAGAATCTCATAGGTAAAAGTAGTGATTGTAAGCTTAATTTAACAAAAAAAATTACAAAAAGTCAAAATCAAACGAGACCTTAATAATTGGGTTATACCTATATTTAGGTTGGCTAGAAAATTTATTTTAGGGGCCGTTTGTTTTTTGAGAATCTAGTTAACCAGAATCTTCGTATGCCTAGAATCATAGATACTTGAAAATATAGATGCCCAACATTTAAGATAACCGTGTTTGTTTTGAATAAATAATTTATAAGAATGTCTGAAAATATTCAGATAATTATCTTTGTTTTATCGCATTTGTGTATGGGAATGTCTTAAGATTATGTGTTATATCAATAATGTCCTTACTAATCTTTAGGTAATTTACATATTAGTTTAATATAATTTAAATTTATATCACATGCATTTTGGTCTTTATTAATTTAATGTTATATTTGTATATCAATTTAGTTTATACTAACTTTTATATGTTATTTTGTAGAACAAATTAATTTATATTAGTTTGAGATTTTTATAAAATATTAATTCAATTTTAACTAATTTCTTTTTTCAAAAGAACATCATTCATTTAATTGATGGTATTTTTAGTGGATTATATTCATAACACATTGTCAAATTAGAATTCTTTAAATGAATAATATTTATTTGTAATGGATTTGTGTATGTTTTGAAATATATAATTAGTAATAGTCTTAAGAAATTATAAATAACTAAAAGAAATCCTTTCAATAGATGTACAAGAGAGAAAACTCACTAAATACAATAGTATCGGGTGACTATTGAAAAAGTAAAATAAAATGAATATTGTACTAAAGTTTATTTTATATCTAAATGTAAAATATAGATATAGCTAATTATATATGATCGTTTATTAGTGCATAAATACATTAATTTATTTTTAAATAAAAAATGAAAATGTGAAATAAAAAAAACTGATAAGGGGGCAAAAATGTCATTAAAGGATATCCTCAACATGAGAATCTTAAAAGCCCATGCTTTAAAAGGTCATCCAAAATTGGTTTGATGCGTATGCGCATCCTAAGATTGTCTGGACATTTGAATGCCAAAGTATCCTACATCCCTACAAAACAAACGGGATGATTCAAATGTCTATCCCATAAAAATCTTGGATTACCACGAAACAAACGGCCCCTTAGGCGTATCTAAAATAGTTAGGGCTCATATGTAATTCATATGTCATTTTTCGTTTTCAAATTCACTTAATCAAATGGGTTCAACAACCATCATGAGTTGACCTAGTGGTAAAAAGGCCCTTGAAAAAAGAAGAAAAAATAGGTTTAATCCATTATGACCTACCTAGGATTTCATATCCAACTATGGTCAGGTGGCTGTTTAGTGAGATTAGTCGAGGTGCATGTAAGCTAGCCTGAACACCCAGAGATATCAAAAAAAAAAAAAAAAAGTTCTACAAATATTCATTTGGCAAACTTGTTTTTCAAAACTATTTTTGAATTTTGTGACCCAAATAGTGGAAATTTTGAAAACAACTTTTTTTTTTTAATATTTTCAATGTATCTAGATTTTAAATTTGAAATTTGAAAATGCAAAATTATATTAAAAAATATATATTTTATGCTATAAACTGCATTTTTGTTAAATTTTAAATATGTATAACAAAACATTTTATAAATGACATAATATTGTAAAATAATAATAACAAAATTTTATAATAAATTAATTAATAATATTTTTTAAAAAATAAATAATTAATAATAGTTGAGAAACAACTAAATATTTAGTTGATAACTACAACTATTTTATTGTTTATAAAACAAAATTTAGACAAATTTTTAAATTGAGACTTAGTTGCTAAATTAAATATAAAATACAACGTTGTTTTTATAGTTGTCCGTATTTTCAAATTTATATATGTTTGTAGAGAACTAACCAACCACTCTTATTTTTCAATTGGCATCACATCTTCTTTTAATTAGGGGGTGGGTACTCACTCCAATAAAAAAAAAACAAAACAAAGCAAAAATGAAGGTACTTAATGATGATTTAGAGTCTTGAAAGGCCATATTTTTTTTGTTGGATTTTATATTTGTGATCTAATAAGTTTTCCAACTTAAGTGAATAAAAGTAAATAAAACCACTTGTTTTGTCTGTTAGGGGCAACAAACCCCACATATCTCTACGTTGATACGATATTATCCACTTTAGGCATAAGTCTTTATGGTTTTTTTAGTTTCACGCAAAAGACCTCATACCAATAGAGATGTTATCCCTTGCTTATATACCCATGATCTTCCCTTTATCCAGCCAATTGAAACTTTGGTCGCACTCCCAACAATTCCAACAATCCTTCCCTCGAACAAACCCCACATATCTCTATTTGAGCCTTCCCTCAAATAGTCATCTCTATTCGTTTAGCTTTTATCTAGGCCAACTTTTTTTCTCCGAAGCACATCGCTAGTCTGATAGAGCTCAACCCCTACGTCTATGAGGCTCACAATTTCTTTATTCGGCACCCGAGGATTCTACTGATACAGCTAAGTCAAGGGCATGACTTTGGCACCACTGTTAGGTGAACGACCCTCCACATATCTCCACATTGGTATAATATTGAACCTCATGTTCATCTAATATGGTATTAGAACTCATGAAGCACAAATGGGTATTCGGTCCAAAAATTGGGATCTTATCCAAGAATGATAAACAAGAGGCACTATCTTGGGAGGGCATGTTGGTGCACACATGACCTACTCCTCTCATTGTCAATTGATTTTGAGATAAAATTCCATGTTCATCTAATATGGTATCAGAGCAGGAAGTCCTGTGTTCGAACCCTGTAATGTCATTTCCTCTTCAATTAATATTGATTTCTACTTGTTGAGCATTCTACAAATTTTCAAGTCCACAAATGAGTGGAAGTGTTAGCGTATTGATATAAAATTAAATTTATTATAACCTATATGAAAGAGTTAATATCACAAAAACGGAAGCAATTTTGGATCTTAAGCACTCAAATTACATCAATTTGATCAAACAAATGGCATGCTCAAAACTGAAAAAAAATAGAGTATAAGAAAGTTTACCTTTGAAGCTCAAATTCTTCAAACCCGTTGCAAATTTCTAAACACGAACACTTCGTGGACCACCTATAGTGTCTTCCCTACTATCCTCAGGCCTTGAAACGGATTGTGGGATCCTAGTTCGAGAGAATTTTTAGAGAGAGAGAGCAAAGGTCTGAAAAAAAACACAACAGTTTTTTTCCTTCTTCTTCAAAACCTCTCTCTTCCCTTGTGTTTCTTTGCTAATTAAAGCCATTAACAAGCTTCATCAAGCTTGTTAAACTTGACAACACATAAGCAAGAAGGTTAATCATCAAAGAGGTGTCCAATTTTGGTGAATTTTGAGTTTAAGAGAGATTAGTCATCAAACCACCATAAACATCAAAATTTCCCACTTTGAAAATCAATTTTGTAATTTAAAATTAATTCTAAATTAATTCTAAACAAAATTGATTATTTAATAATTAATTAAACAATTTAATTAATTAATTAATTTAATTATTTAATTTAATATAAAATATTAATTAAATAACCGGATCAAATCTCGATCTCAAAACCAACCTCTCGAACTTGAATTCCTATTCATATATTAGACCGAACCCATATTTAAATCATTTTAAATATATCCGTCTCTCTTCCTCATAGTTTAATTCATAATTAAACTATGATACGTTAAATATATCGCCTATAATTAACGTTTACTCCAAAAAAACGAATCGTTCAATTCAAATTCTTTTTTCTCATACTGTTACAAGGCTTAGTCCAAGCTAGCAAGGAGGACCTAATGGACCTACAGATCATGAGCTCCAACGATATGAGACTAACCAGCCAAACTCTTTAGCCAAGCTAATCAACATTCGTTAACCGCCGGGACACTCCACTAAAGCCAACGGCTGCACTCTCCTCACCGTAGATATATTTCTGTCCACTTGATATAACCATAATTAGTAAGTCGACCATTCACAGGTTGTTCGTAATTACATCTGAGTCTAATAGACCATTTTACCCATGCAATTACTTCTTGTTCCTCAAGTCCCACTGATCCTCTAATGAACAATTGGTTTGTGGTCCAACTAGCAAACCGAATCCCTCTCGGGCCAATGAGAGGGTGGGGCCCCTTGTTCAAGACCCGGAGTCAGCACTTAAGGGAACAACCTCTCTACTAAACCCTAAAGCGGGTAGGAGTGAATTCCTTCTCGCAGGACTATGTCCCCAACTATCTACCTGGTCTTATCCCCAAAATGGGAGGCTTATTGAGTCGAAAATCTCGGGCCACTCTCACCCATGCAAATCAAAGGATAATCCCGAATAAACAGGAGTTCATAGCTTGCTCAGGATTAAGATCGAGTTACTTAGGTCATCATTTGAAATTGTCAGTTATGACAGTAAACAGAGTTTAAAAAGTCTAAGTGACTATTTTGCGGTCCGGTCTTATGCAAACTCATTGCATAGGACGCCCCCACTTACATGTCTCCATATGAACGATTTAGGATCACATCGTTTGTACTATACAAATTGGGCCGCATCCATAGTGTCCCTAGGATAAGGTACCCAACCCTATCCCTATACTATAGACCGTTCTGGCTATTACTCAAACTTGATCCATGTTTATGTCTCCACATAAAGTTCAAGTATACATACTATAGCCTGGGGTTCTTAGTTTATTGGATTTGGGTTATATAATGTGCAATTCACTTATTATTCAATAACATCTTGACTGAATAAATCTTAATAACAACTTCATTGAAAATAGGATTTGTTTACACATTACAAACTACGAGTTTTAGGACATAAAACCCAATACTATCAGCTTAAGCTTTTGAGTTGAATGATGATTTAACATTTTGTTTAGATTCTAAACCAACAGAATCTTGCGGCTTATTTGACAAAATATTTTAGGTCAAAAAAGTAAATTATTTTATTTCCAAAATTTCGACCAACAATTGTCATGTATATATATATATATATATATATATATCTATTTTCTCAAGTCTCAGGATAAAGATTATAAAGACGTTTTTAAAAATAGAAAAGAACTGTCTTCACACAATAGATCGTAAAGAAGAAATAAAATAGGTATAATATAACAACGGGCAAGACTTGAAAGCTCACTTCAATGGTGTTGAAGTTTCTCTCGTGCTTAAGCGAGAAACTTAGACCCGTTTGATAACCATTTAGTTTTTGGTTTTTTTTTTTTAAATTAAGCCTATAAATACTACTCCCACCTATGGTTTTACTTGTTTTGTCATATACTTTTTGCCTATGTTTTCAAAAATCAAGCCATGTTTTGAAAACTAAAAAAAGTAGTTTTCAAAAACTTGTTTTTGTTTTTAGAATTTAGCTAAGAATTCAAATACTTCCTTAAGAGAGATGAAAATCATTGTAGAGAAATTGGGAGAAAACAAGCTTAATTTTCAAAAACAAAAAATCAAAAACCAAATGGTTATCAAACGGGGCCTTATCAATTCTCTTCTTGTTAGTAGCTTAGCAAGGTGCTCGGGTGAGTCCAACTCTTGATCAAGGTGAGAGACTAAACCTTAGAAATCTATTAGACAAATTAAAGAGTGATACATAATTTAAGAGGTACCAAGTACAAAGTTATTGTTACTTAATAATTAGGTAATGCACTAATGTGGAGTTAATCATTACATCTATAAATAAGAGGTGTGATATCATTGTTGAGATGTGTAACATCTCTCTTAAATCAACTTTTTAGCTAATGGGTTAATTTTAGGTTTAGTAAAGTATGTAGTTTTTGGATTGTTTTGTTAGTTTATTTGGAAATTTTATTGTCTATTGTTTCTTTTTAATTGTAGGAGTCAAATTGAAGGAAGATGAAGAAAAATAGAAGTTTTTCCCTAAAGTTCGAGAGTGCAATAAAATATGAGAAAAAAAAAAGAGACACAGCGCCTAGACACTACAACGAAAATTGGCAATTAATTTTACTATACTTGGTATGCTCATTAATAGCATTAATGTTAGTCACAACCACCTAAGGCAGTAGGTTGACATATAAAAAACACTTATATGAACAAGTGGCAACCAAATAATGCCATAGCATGATGCTCTGCTTCTGTATAAAAGATTAAGAAACATCTTGTTTCTTACTCTTCCAAGAAATAAAAGAGTCACCTAGAAAAATAAAAAGTTTATGATCGACTTATGATCTAAATGATCACTTACCTAATCAACATCATAAACAACATGCAAATCTTAAGGATAAAGTTGAGGGAAACAAAAGACTTTAAAACTAAGTATCACAAAGATAGTGTAAGATATAAGAACAACACCCCAATGAATTGTAGTAGAAGAGGTGACAAATTGACTAACTAAGTGAATGACATACTTTATATCAGGACAATTCATTGGTGAGATAAACCAAGCTATCAACAATTGTATGATATTATTTGGGATCCAAAAAAGTGAGTCATATCAGAATTAGAATGTCTAACATTTGTCTTAATAGGCGTATCAACAATCTTATTATCCATAAGGCAAGCATGTTCAAGAATTGCAACAATATACTTAGACCGAGAGAGAATATAATCATTTGCTGATGAAGCACCTTCTATTCCCAAAAAGTACTGAGAATATAACCATTTGGTGATGAAGCACCTTCCTATTTCCAAAAAGTACTACAATTATGTCACCTCATCAATATCATTCACTAGTAATGACCATATGAAAAAGCATATTAGTAATGACCATATGAAAAAGCATATCAGGGAAGAAAAATATGACCGATATTGGTAGTTTTAATACATAAAGTGAAATCATGAAAGTTAGGACGAAACCCAAGTGAAACAATCACATAAGAAAATTTAGCAAACCAAACTCTAGGTGCTTGCTTGATACTATAGAAAGCTTTTTAAAATTTTGCAAATGTATCAATGATGATGAGCAACTCCCAAAGGAAGTAACATACATACTTTTTGAAGATCACTATTTAAAAAGGCAATTTTAAGTCCATCTGAAATGTGTGCTAATGACGTATAGAGGCAACTACAATCAGAGTGTGAACTGTAGTCATTTTCTCAACTGCAGCAAAAGTCTCTTCATAATTCATGTCTTACTCTTCATAATTTTTTTTAGGAAACTAACTAAGCTTTATATCTTTCGATTCACCCAACAAACTTTGTTTTGATTTTATAGACTTGATGAGGACCAATTGCTTGTTTACCTAGTGGAAGAGGTACCAAATCCCATTTGTCTAATATAATGTAGTAAGCTCCTCAACTATAGCTTTTTGTCACAGTGGATCACAAAAAGCATCTTTAAAAGATAAAGGCTCAGCTAGATTGTGAATATCTGACAAATTAAAGAAGAAGCGTAAGATTGTGAGTTAGAAATAGTCAAAATTGGATAATTTTGTAGACTTACGAGTATGTATAGAGGAGAAGGAGGTGGAAGTTGCAATCTTAGGATGTACTGATTAGTTTGACGTAGGTGAAGGATGGACATTCGTATTAGAAGTCAAAGTACCAGTTGTTCAACTATTGATAAGAACCTTGCAAGAATTTATGGTATGAAGTAGGAATCAAAAAGTGAGAAGTAGGCAATATAAGATGGTAGACATCAGTGACAGAAGGATTAGTATGAATAAAATCAACTTGACATTATAAAAACTAAAGGAATGGAAAAGAAAGATATATGTTCATGGAACTTATATAGGGGCTGTTTGAATGAGGGAGTTTGGTTGGGTTGAGTTGGGTTTAAAACCCAACTTCTCGTTTGGGCCACCAACTTCCCAATTCCCCACTTTATAACTCAACTCAATGGAGTTGAGTTGTAAACTCACCGCCTTCGACGAATTTCATGCATCTTTCTCTCTCAACTCTCCATTCCACGAAGCTTTCACTCGTATGTCTTCTCTCTCTCATCCTCGATGCTCTCTCTGGTCTGATCAGTTCTTTCATCTTCCTCTCTCATCCTCGATGCTCTCTCTGGTCAGGTCAGTTCTCTCATCTTCAATTTCTCCTCACTTTCCCCTCAGTCCTTTGTCAATGGAGGTTTTAGGGTTTGATCTGTGAAATAAGGTTAGGGTTTCAATCTCTCCTCCCTCTTTCCTCAGTCTTTCACCTTCTCCCATCTTCCCATTCTCTTCTTCAATAATCAAACACTAGCACTTGGAAGAAGATGATTCGTCTTATCCTTTTCCAGATCTAACCTTTTTCCCTTTTATGACTCTTGATTTGAGCTCATGCTTTATGTTTTCTCATATGTTCTGTATTCTCTTCCAGATCTGTAACCCTAAACCACAAATTTTCTCCTTGCCGCACCAAAGTAACCCTCTCCGTCAAATCCATTGTCGATTTCATGCTCTCCCTCATGCATCACACTACCCTTGATTCATTGTCTCCGTTTGGGTCTTGCACGACTAAATGCATGTTCGACCTGAGGGGTTTGAGTGAGAAAATCCTTGGTAAGGGACTTCGTTAGCCATTTGGCGCTTGGTGGGGGGATCAATTTGCTCTGTTGACAGGTTTGTTTCTTTTTCCTTTTGCCTGTCGATGATGTCTACAAAATTTGGACTTATCGTGTATATGTGATTTTTGTGACCTCGGTGTGCTTTGTTTGCTGTTTTTACGTTGATCTTTCTCCTTTTTTTTTGTCTAGTTCATCTCACAATCTCTTTGCATACTGATTTTATTATGCATTGTTATATCCATTTACTTGCGTACTAATTTTATAATACAATTTACTGTATTTGAACTTCATATATGGACCATATTTTGCATAAATCATTTCCATCTACTTAAATAATGATTTTTTTTGGCATGAATGAGTCCACTTAATACCTAAGGCCAGTCGTCGCCAGACCTGTTGCTGGTTCGTGCTGTCTGCAGCAGCGCCATTGCTGTCGCTAGAGCTGCACGTCTGTGGGTCCTCGCCAAATGCAGCCACGCACCTCAGATCTGCCCAGCTGTTTCGATACCGCTGTCGCACGTGCTCATCAGACGAAGCAATCGCTGCACGCGCCGCCGTCGGATCTGTCACAATTTTTTTTCTCTCTCGTGTGATCTGCACTAACAACAAGTGAGTGATGTTTCAGGGTTAAATTTCGATGAGTCTAGCGTTGGACAGCCTTGTATAATCCCGATTTGGAGTGGGTAAGCATTTTGGGGTCGATTCATAGCGTTCCTTTGAATGATAATATGATTGTGGTGTTGTTTTAGCCTTTTGAAAAATTGCCCATAAACTTCATAATGTTTGGAGGCCAAATTTGCGAATTTGAGCTTAATCGAGGTCATACCAGCAAGGATTAAGATTAAATTTTGGGTAAGAATGTACCATTGTTTTAGAATGAAACTATCAAGTTATTGAACTGATTTTGTTATTAATGGCTAATTAAAGTTAACCAAAGCATTTTAGACTTTATTCTAGGATACCCATTGCACTTTAAGGCTGTTTTAGGCGATTTTAAGGCAAATTAAGCTGTTGTGCAGCACTTATTGGAGGCTGTTTATGGGTAAGTTCTATGTGTTAATTTTGTTTAACAACACAATTAAGACTAAGCTTGAATTGAAATTAAATTAGCCCATAAATTAGGACATTTCGCAAAGTGTAGAGATTATTGTAATATTTTTAAGCTTACCCAAATATTTTTGGAATTAAAGGTTACCCATTGTATGGAGAAGTCGGAAAATTGGAGTTGGATCGTTTTGATATAATTTTTCAGCAAGCTAATTAATGTTTGACACCAATTTCCTTGGGAATTACTATAGGTTGTGCGAAGGATCTCCTTGCAGGAGATAGTGTTTTGGGAATTACCAAATTTCTAGTCAAGGTAAGGGACTTTATGCTGGTTTGCTTAAATGCCAGTGGGAACTGAATTGAAAAGCTACATTTGAAATGAAATTTTTTTATAAATGTTTTATTTATGATTTTTGATGAATTTTAAAATACTATATATGAAAATGAATTTTTACATGTATGATTGCCCAATATTCTTATGAATGTGATGCATGATTTATGATTTATAATGAATAATGTGAGAATACTGCTTTATGTTGCATCACTGAAAGAAAATGAAAATGCTTTGGGACCTCATGCATACATGTGTATTTTCATGATAAAATGACTTTGACGGATGTGGCAATTACCCTCATAAAATTTCAGATGTACATCTAAATGAAAAGGAGCCTGAAAAGGCTAAATGAAAAGGAGCCTGAAAATGAGTCTGATAAGGCTAAATGAAAAGGAGCCTGACAAGGCTAAAGGAAAAGAAACCTGAAAAGGTTAAAAAAAAAGGCATGGTTAGGTTGGGTTAATTGTCCACATTAAGCCGAAGGAAAAGTTAAGGGGAAACGTTTCCACTATGAAAAGGTTTTAGGTCCCACTAGAGGAAAGATTTTAAAAATCATTATGTATGTAACGTATCGGGACTCTTGTAGTGAGGTCACTTACTGATTATTTTAAATACTCATCCATTTTCAAAAAATGTTTTTCTTTTCAGGTAAAGGCGCATATATATCCTAAGCGATTGACAGAGCAGTTTGCTGAAAGGGTCATGGGTGACTTTGAAGAACATGATTTCCGCATTTAGATTGTGTATTATTGAAAAATATTTTGTTAAGTAAACAAGATGTTGTGAAACTATTTCAGTTGATTTAACGTTTTCATTCACATTATGTTTTGTAAGGATTTTAAAGGGTTTAGGGTTTTAGGTCCCACTAGAGGAAAGATTTTAAAAATCATTATTTATGTATTTGCGTATCACGACTCTTGTAGTGAGGTCACTTACTGATTATTTTAAATACTCATCTTTTTTCAAAAAATGTTTTTCTTTTCAGGTAAAGGCGCAGATATATCCTAAGCGATTGACAGGGCAGTTTGCTAAAAGGGTCATGGGTGACTTTGAAGAACATGATTTCCGCATTTAGATTGTGTATTATTGAAAAATATTTTGTTAAGTAAACAAAATGTTGTGAAACTATTTCAATTGATTTAACGTTTTAATTCACATTATGTTTTGTAATGATTTTAAAGGGATCCTGAACTAAAATATTTTTTATTGTTTAACAAAAAGTTTAATCCTTTTTGTCTATTATTAAAGATTTCTAAATTCTATTAGCATGCATGTAGTAATGTCCCCATAAAGTCTAATAGGAAAAGTCGGGTCGTTACACAAACTTCCTGACTCAACTCAACCCAACTCTGCACCCGAAACACAGACTTCCTTAACTCACTGACAAACTAACTTTGCCTAACTCAACTCAACTCTGCCCAACTCAACTCAACTCTTCGCGCCAAACGCCCCCTATATAGTTTCTTATTAGTAGGATTTTAACAACAATATTATTTTTGCCTTGCACCATAACCGAAAAACACAAATATTGGATCGAGAAGTCTATTTATTATGCTCAAAATGAGGTAAAAAGACAAAGCAGATGGATCCAAATGTTGGATTTTATAGTAAAATTTGTGAAAGAAAGTGTTGGTTTGAAACATAAAAAATGAATTGATGTTTCATTTATGTTGTTGTTATTTGACTTGAATCTCAAAAGTTTTAAAATAGTTTGAAACATCAAAATGTGTTGATATTTCTTTTACAAATTTATCTTAAAAGTTAAATTTGTTGAGTTATGTTTGAATTTTTACAAGTAACTACACAATTGAGTTATTTTGATATATGTTTCATATTGTTTATATTAATTTTATTTTTAGAGAGTTGGAGTATCTCAATCCAATTGAAGATTTATTCTCTCCTCTCTTTCTTCTCTTTAATCTTGAGTCAAATTGAGAGCAAGTACCCATGAGTTCTACCAAATTCGAGTATTTTAAGGTTGTTGTTTTACTAGAATTAGTCATTGTATCCTACTGAGACGATCGTTGTAGTCTGCTTGCAATCCATGCAGAGCGAATAATTGTCTTCAGTACAACGCTTTGTAAGCGTGCCTCGACTACTTATTGTCTCTATATCTTGAGTTTTTGAAATTGTTGTTATATACAGTGTCTGTACGATTATTTACACTGTAATTATTTGTAGTCAGTTAAGTTGTAATCAATTTTCTAGTGTTACTCAGTTCTTATATGCACGGTATATTATCTTTTAACAACAAAAAATATACAACAATGAGTAAACAAGAGGACAACTATATAATTTTTCTAGAAGTGACGATCCTAAGTTGTGAAAGGTAGGGATCCTATTAATTAAATAACTAGTAGTAATAATAACTTCACCTAAATATGAATAATCTCAATAATATGTTTATTTTTCCTTTTAAAAATATCATTTTGTTTTAAAGTATCAGAATAAGATGTTTGATGAATAGTACTGTGAGAAGCAAGTAATTCAAAAAAAAAAAAAAAAATCATTAGAAGTATATTTCTTGTCCAAGTCACATAAAAAACTCTTATTGACAATCGAAAATTGGATTTCAACAAATGCATGAAAGGAATGAAAAATAGAAAAAAATCATAGCGATGTTTCAAGATACCCACCAATATCTAGTACAAACACAACAATTAGAAAGAACATGAGTTTTCATATGATTTTTCACACTTCCTAAACTCCTGTTGAAGTTAAAAGTTTTAACCAAGATGTTTAATCATGATGAAAAAGTTAATGCCTCAAATAAAAATAAAAAGATAGTTGATTAAAAAAAAAAGACAAATCAACACTAAAGGCTGCAACTCCCACTATAAGAACTTTGGTTTTGCTAACGGATCTACTTCCGACGAAATGCAATTTCATCAAAAGAAGTAGCTCAACAAAATTTAGATTTCGTCTACAGAAGTTGTATTTCTCGATGAAATTACATTTCCGTGAGAGATGTCCTATCAACCAAATTGAGATTTGGTTGTCAATACTCAAAATGAATATGGTAGAAGTGGCATTATACCTTTGATTCATTATTTTCTTTGCATAAATAGTTAGAGTTTGTCTATCTTTTTGAAATATACTTATTTTGATCATACAATAGAAAACACACAAAAGGACTAATTAAGTACGAATGATTTCTTTAATGTTATAAAATCATATTGAAACTTATTGTATTTTACATGTATGGTTGTATGTTACATTATAGTAACCATAGTTGTACTTTTAATTGTTGTTTAATTATTCAACTTGTATCGCTACCTAGCCATTATGGTAGCCATAATTGGGTTTAGATATAAGTTTAGGTTAGTCAAGGTTTTTGATTTTGTTTCGTAGTTTGCTTGGTTGTATGATTATCTTGCAATTATGGCAGTCATACTAATAGAGTTAGTTTAGATGAGTTAAACACACTTTTTGTTTCTTTTAATGATTAGTTTGGATAAGTTTAATTATGAGATTGAAATGGGATTAGACACATTTTTGTTTGTCATAAAGATTCGTTGGGGTGAGTTTTGTGGATGTGGGGTTTGAGCGAATTTGTAGTATTTAGAGTGAGCTTGAGTGAGTTAGGTGCATTTTTTTTGAAGGGTTAGTTTGGTGAGTTTTTGAGATGTGGGGTAAATTTGGGTGAGTTAAGGATGTTTGTTTAGCTTTTACAGGTAGTCTAGGTGAGTTTGTGCGATTTGGAGTGAGTTCTATAAGCTAGGTGTCACAATCGCGCTTCTTTGGCCTTGCAAGGCAATTGTACTACACTTACTCTTGCCCTCGAGTAAGTCAGCTAAACGAAAATCTAGATCGACAATGGCACAAAGGGCCTATCTCGCAACCTCCACCCTTGCTCTTGAAAAACGGATTTAGAAAACGGGGTTAGAGAAAGGTTTGGAAAACGTTTGAAAAGCTTTTATGAAAATAAGTGTTATAGGCTAGCAAGCAAATAAAGGACAACGACTTAGATAGCATATAGCTTCGAGTAGGAAAAATTGACAACTAGTCACATCCCCCCTATAGTACATTCTAGTATAAATGCCTATGACAGGCATGAACATTAAAAAGTTGAGGAGTCATATGCTTACAGGAATGCAAGGAAACTAAACTAACATACAATATGAACAATATAAAGGGAAAACATGATAACAAAGGGTTGCAATAGGGATGCGGCCATGGGCAACACGCCCTGGACAAGCTTGACCGTGACATTCTCTCCCACTTAAACGGTTGACGTCCCTATCAATCGACTCTGCTCAAACTCGACGGTCTCACGAGCAACTGTCTTCAAATCTCCAATGTAGTCCGAGCGAACTTCTGTGTCCTGACTTCTCCTCCACTCTTGTAGGAACTCTGTCACGTCTCTACTCTGACTGTCTTCTTGAGGTGTTTTCTCAGCTAATACCTCAAAGGCATTCTTCAGGGCAATCGATGGAATCGACACTTTGTACCTTCTCATCAAAGGGGGTCGTTTCTGCTTGACTAACTCCATGCACCCTGGTGCTTCTTTTGGACATTCTCACACTATTTTAACTTTTTACCTAAACTCTTTAGTGGAATTATACGCTCGACCATTCTCTTCTCCATGACAATGGTCAATCACATGGGGCATAATGCCACGACACTTGTTTGGGCCCATATTCAGTTGTAGGGTCGATATCACTCTCACCCCATCGGTTGTTTCAGCTTTGTGTGGACTATGGTAGAACTTGTTTCGGTAATGACTAAAGACTTTGCTAGAGGTATCGAGATGACTTTGTGTTCGAGAAGAAACTCTATCCCCAACACAACATCAAAGTCGTCCATCTTGACAACCATAAAATCGGCTTGTCCACTCTATTCCCTTAATCTCACCATGACTCCCTTTGCTATTTTCGAGATGGGCAGGGCTGTCGAGTTGACATCTTTCATCCTTCCTGTATCTCTATTCCAAGACAAGTTCGGTCGTCCTGCTTTGGTTTTTGACACGAAGTTGTGGGTGGCTCTAGAGTCGACCATAGTGCTCTTGGTCGATTTGTGAGTGACCCATGCATCCACATACATGAGGCCTTTACTTGACGACTCTTTTGATTCCCCCACATTCTTATGAAGGGCACACAATAACTTTAGGGCGTCTATGTGAGGGTTTTCATTGCCTTCATTCTGTCGAGTTTCGACCTACACAGTTTCAATTTTGGTTCTTGTCTTTGTCTCAAGTGTGGCTTGAAAAGCTTGGAGGGCTGCTTGGTTTGGACATTTGACACTCGATGGGCCTCTTTACATATGAAGCAAGATGGGGGACCTCAGTTGTAACTATTCAGATGATGTTGCCCTCGTCATGAATTCCCATTCCTCTATTGGTACGATCTACCATCTCTCCCTTCATTTCTAGGTTGATCTTCTCTCCCACTATGATACGTGGTGTCGGAGCCAACGTTTTTGTGTGTAGTCAGACAAGACAGATAGAGAAAGACCCGAGTATGAATCGAAGACTTCACAAGTGCATCAAGAGTGCCTGAGAACGGCAGGGAAGATGTGTTGTCAGTATTAGAGACAATGAGAGGGTTGAAGCCAGACTCCTTGAAGAGAGTCTTACCCATTAGTGTGCAAGAACCAAGTCCATTTTCCAAGGGTTTGGGGTTACAGGTGTGCGAAAGAGATGATCAGAAGGTGTACCAGGTAGGGTGCCTTCCAAAGAGCTATTACCAGCAGAGGGATAATGCTAATGGCTGCAAGCAGAAGAGTCGGTCAGTGTGACATGTGCCGGTCAAGTGCCAAGGACTGCAGAAAGTGGGTCTATATGGGTGGACAATTTAGCTGAGTTAAGAGCCAGTTCAGTTGAGTGGAAAAGAGCTCGAGCAAATGGGTTGCTTGTTTCGTGAGAGTGCTCTAGAGTATGAGCATGTTGGTCCCTTAAGTCATTCCATCAGGCCTAAGTGGGTGACTTCACAAAGTTGTCGAGACCACCATTCGCTCAAGGAGCATCATGCTAGAAATAAAACAGAACAAAGAAGCTACAATCAAGATTAGAGAAGCATCTTTGCGGCGTCCGCCACATGAAGGTGGCTCATTGAGAGTTGGCCGAAGGGACTGCCAATAGAGTGAGGGTTGTGTCAATGTGCTTTCAGACTTTGCTATCGTATGGGTTGGTGCCACGGTAAGTCAATGTCGTGGTAGGCTTGCGAGCCTCACTCTGAAGGGTGCACCATTATGTGCCACTCAAAGAATAGGTGTGTTACGGCCAAGAACGGCCAGAGTGAGTTGGGGCACACTCCCCATAGCTTAGGTGATGTGATGCCAAACTAGTACCTTGTTGTCTACTTTGTGAGTCTCGGAGGCCAAGCCCTACGAATGGGTGCAATAAGAGCTGTAGGTGGGATAGCCCGTAGCCAAGGTGCTTGTTGTTTTGTCGTGCTTATGTTGCGAGTCTCAGGGCCAAGTCCAGTGACCGGTGTGCGAAGGTCCAAAGGTGGGATAGCTCATAAGTAGTGTGCAAGTTTCCATATTCGATCTGATGCACGATTATTTACAGCAAGTCAGTCAGCAGCCAGCCCAAGTTCGAATCATCATCAGGACGATGCTGAGTTCAAGTTGGGGAGAATATCACATTCCATTGTGTGATGAGATGGATTGTGCCCTAGAGTATGCCATTAAGGATGATGACTAGTTTAAGTGGGGGAGAGTGTCACAATCGTACTAAGAAGATAGTAGGTTGTGGCCCCCACAAGAGAAGACAGAAGCAAAGGTGGCACGCGAGTTTCGCTTGTCAGGGCAAGCGAGGGCCAAGAGAAGACAAGTGCCATGATGCGACCGAGGAGAACGGTGCATCATCTAACACACCAAGAACAGTGGACATGAATTCCAAGTTGAGGCACAAGCAAATAAGGGATAACAACGACTTAGATAGTATATAACTTTGGATAGGAAAAATTGACAACTAGTCGCATCCCCCTATAATACATTCTAGGATAAATGCCTATGACAAGCATGAACATGAAAAAGTCCACGAAGCATACGCTTACAAGAATGCAAGGAAACTAAACTAACATATAATATGAACAATATAAAGTGAAAACATGATAACAAGGGGTTGAAATGGGCATGCGGCCATGGGTAACACGCCCTGGACAAGCATGACCTTGACACTAGCACACATTTTTGGCATCTAATGGTTTTGGATAAACTTTAATTGGCATGTATAGTTGACTTTATTAGACTTTTTTTTTTTTTTTTTTTTTTTTTTTTTTTTTTTTTTTTTTTTTACTTGAGCAGTGGAAATGAATCTCAAGCAACTTGAGAAAAAAACACTAAGTTTAGAGTGTTTGATAGTGAGGTAGACATGTTAGTTCACTTTAGATACATTTTTTGTTGCTTCGCACTAAAAATACATTTTAGGCACATTCAAGCCCATTGTTAAACATTTTTAATTATTTATTTTTCCTTTTCAAGTATTTTTTATATTATTTGAAGGTTTATTATCGTAGAAAATTGTCAAGAATTAGATGAAGATGAACCTTCTAACTTTAGATTTTGGGTGTTATTATATATTCTTTATTTTGACAATTATATTATTTGAAGGCTTGCTATCGTGGAAAATTGCCAAGAGTTAGATATGATGATGAAGATGAAACCTTTTTGCTTTAGGTTTAGGGTGTAATTATATATTCTTTATAAATTCAATGTAAAGAATAATATTGGTTCTAATATAAATCTATAATTATGGTCATGCATATTTATTTATCACTATGCAATTGTGTTTTAGGTTCGAAGAAAATTTAAATATCATTTATAATTTGTAAAAAAAAAAAAATGATACCAATGTTGACGAAAAAAATTCATTGGCAAAAGTATCAATGCTAACTTTTCCATTTCGTCGATTGATATTGCTACTTTTTAGCAACAAAAGTATAAAATTGTTAGCAAAAGTTATCAATAATGCCAACATTTTCATTTCCACAGAGTTGATACTTTTGTCAACAGTAGAAAATTGTCAATAATAAGTATCGATGCCGACATTCTCGACGTGACTATGGCAACGAATTTTCCAAAAAAGATGTTTTTGTGGAAATAGGGCTTCCCATGTTCTTTTGGCAAATGGTGATTTTGTCGAAAAATCAATATTTTCCATGACCAACACTAATCAACTCTTGAGATTCCAACTCCTGCACAAAACAATTTGTGGAAGAAAAGGAAATAATGTATTCTCATTCACATAAACAAGATTCATGGTAAGAGTAGGAATATAATAAACGATGACAAATTGGGTGACAGATAGTGGAGTACTCCAAAATCTAAGATCCATAATGAAGATAAACACTTAGGGGCTGTTTGGCGCGCTGGTTTGGAATTAGAAACTTTGGGAATTCTTGGCTGGAATTAGAAACCCTGGTGTTTCTGATTACTGTGTTTGGGGTGCAAGGTTGGGTTTGGCTGGTTTGCTGAAACCTGTGTTTGGGGTGCAGGGTTGGGTTGGGCTGGGCTAAGTTTGTTTAGACTGTTTCTTTAAACAATTTTTTTAGGTTTTTTTTTTCAGATCCATTTTTTTTACTTGATAATTGTTTACTGAATTGCATATCAACATTTTAACCAATTATGTGGATCAATTGTTTCAAGCATAGTTAATTATGAATGTGTAGTTTGTACAAGTATCTCATTCACTCCATTCATGATGATGTAAAATTAAATAACATTAGTAAGGACATATATTTTAAATAATTAATACGTGGGAAAAAAGAATGATGTTGTTGGAGTAAAGGAAATCCTAATGCAAATGAATGTACTAAGTTCATAATATCATAATACATAAGCTGAAAGGAATGAAGAAAAGAAATAGCAATAGTTATCCAAAACACAAACTGAATTAAAACTAAGTAGTAGCTGAAGGTGATGAAGGCATCGGGTTGTCGTCCATGGGTGGGTCGGGTCACATCTTAAAAGAAATTCACTCTTAACAGCAAACACATACAAAACTTGGGACTTTAACAACCAAAAATCACCAAAAACACTCAAACAAGCAGGTTTAATAAGAGATTTTTAAACAGGAATAACTCTTCTATTGAAGAGTTATTAAACTTTATTTTAGAAATTTAAAAAATTGGAAGTCTATTTAAAAAATTAGGGAATTTAAAACTCTATTTCACAAAGTATTTAGAAAACTATTTTAGGAACTCTATTTTAGAAATTAAAAAATTAGAAGTTTATTTAATAAATTAAGGAATCTAAAACTCTATTTCACAAAGTATTCCGAAACCTATTTTTGGAACTCTATTTTAGAAATTAAAAAATTGGAAGTCTATCTAAGAAATTAGGGAATTTAAAACTCTATTTACAAAGTATTCATAAACATATTTTTGGAACTCTATTTTAAAAAAATAAAATATTGGAGGTCTATTTAAGAAATTATGGAATTTAAACAAAATTTTGCACCGTATTTTGAAATCTATTTCAAGGATAAATGAATTATAAAATTCGAATTCTATTATAGAAATTAAAATATTAGAAACTCTATTTTACACAGTATTTTGAAACCTATTTCAAATATATTGGGTTAAAAATTTGTTTAGTAGCCATTTTTAGTTTTATTTTAACCTTTTAAAAAATTGACTACGTGGTCGAGTCGCTGGGGTGATCGTTGGAGTGGTTGTTGGGGGTGATCAGGTTGCTGAGGTGGTCGCTGGTGGTGGTTGCACGGTGGTCAGGTCGCCGGAGTGGTCGTTGGGTGGTTGTCGACAGTAGTTGTTGGGTGGTCGGGTTGCTGGAGTCGTAATATGATTGGTTAGGTCGTCTGAGTGGTCGCTTGGTGGTTGTATGGTGGTCGAGTCATTGGAGTCGTTGTCGGAGTGGCCATTAGGGTGGTCGGGTTGCCAGGTGGTCGGGTCACCAGGTGATCTCAAAGGTGGTTTTGGGTGGTTGATTTTGTCAGGTTGTCGGGGTAATCGTCGAAGTAGTCATCGGGGTGGTCGGGTCATCGGAGTGGTCACTAGGTGGTTGTCAGCGGCAGTTGCTAGGTGGTCGGAGTGGTTGTCAGATGGTCATTGGCGGTGGTTCGAGCAAGTCGGGTTGTCAGGGTGGTTGGGTCATTGAGGTGTCAAGTTGTTGGGGTGGTTAAGGTCGCAGGGATGGTCGTCAGATTGGTTTCTAGAGTTCTCATCACAGTGGTAGCTGGAGGTAGTCGTCAATGGTGGTCGGGTCGCTGGTGCGAACGTCGGAGTTGTCGTTGTCGGTGGTCATCTGAGTTGTCACCAGAGTTATTGTCGGAAATGGAAAACGACAAGTGGAAGAGGAAAACATGACACAAACTCATGGGGTTACACTGTTGTAACCCATGGGATTGTGTTTCAAAACCAAGAGTTTTGAACACCTTGTGCCAAACATGATTTTGGGTTTGGAACCCAAACCCATTCCAACCCAAACCCATGGGCCAAACGCCCCCTTAGTAAATGAAAAACCAAGGCCAAATGATGTAGGTATGGCTCACAACTAAAATCTTTATATGCAATCATTTCAAAACACTCTAAGACTCATTGGAGGGTTTACTAAAATAATTTAAAAAAGAAATATTCCATCAAATATTGATTAGTACGCAATAGATCCAACACAATTTGAAATGAAAATGTCTCTCTTACTCAGATTGAAACATTTTTTAAAATTTTAACATTTCAATCTATATGCATTAGGATCTCTCGATTTAAGAAATTTAAATAAGAGGATCTAATCATATCATTTATTTGATAATCATCCACTTTTTTAAATTAAGCTTATAAACACTACTTCTACCTATAAGTTTCTTTGTTTTGTTATCTACTTTCTATTTTCAAAAACCAAGTTAAGTTTCGAAAACTAAAATATATACTTTTTAAAAACTTGTTTTTGTTTTTGAAATTTGACTAAAAATTTAAATGTTTCTTTATGAATGGTGAAAACCATAGTAAAGAAATTGGGATGAAACAAACATTAATTTCAAGAACAGAAAACTAAAAATCAAATCATTATAAAAAAAAGTGCCTAAATTTTTTAAGATTTCAATGATCGAAGTTCTTAAACTAATTTAGATTGTAATTTTGTTTAGTCCATTCCATCAATATCATTTACAACACACTAATAAGCCGTATCCAATAGATGGATTTTAGTATGACTTAATCAACATTTATTTAATTGATTAATGAACATATTAGTCAACATTTCTTTAATATCAAAAAACCAAATAGGCATTTGTGCTAAAATTTCAGTACACATACATGATTTTGGATTGTCATTTCCAACATTGCCTTTTGGATAGTGAATCGTAGGCAATTGAAGCCGTTGGAATGATGTGAAAATTTTTACCCAAGGATAATTATTGCATTGAAAAATGGCATGCGAGTGGTTTCTACAGTCAAAAACTGACACACAAACAGAACAAATTTTGTATTTTTCATGAAGCAGTGGAGGTCCACAAGAAACAAAAGGTATGGAAATAGCAAAATTATGGATATTTATTTTGATAATATGAAAGTGCTTCATGGTTATGGAAATTACCAATATTCACACTTCAACCATGGAATTGGATATTTATATCGATAACTCAAATTTATAGATATATCGATAGATATCTGAGTATTGATAGATATTTAAGAAAAATCATAGATATCATAGAAATTTGTTGAAATTTTGTAAATTTCTTAATAAAACATTCCAAAAATATTATTTAAGTCTTAAACAATCATTTTATACATATATATCATTAACATATACATCAATATAAGAATAGATAGAAAAATATGTCAAGAAATGAACAAATTTAATTAATTCAATACTTTCTATGTCTCTTTTTTTTTGAGTCAACAACATTTGGACGTGGAGGAATTTGAACCTCTGATCTCTTAGTCGAGAGTACATCTTAATTACCGTTGAGCTAAGCTCACTTTGACAATAATTTATAAACATGTCAATACAAACAAATACATCATTAAGCAATAATAAAATATTTTTTAGAGTTGTAGAAAATCGTTAATATGTTATTAATAAATGTATAAAAAAGACAATGAAAGAGAGGTTGAGACAAATTTTTTTAATATGATTTGTGTTTATGGATATTGGTTCCTAAATTCTTGGCCTAACCCAAAAACTCATGCTACGACTTTTTAAAGCGAGAGAAATCAAGGTACATGATGGTAGTAGAGCGAGAAGAAAAACTACTACAAAATATTGCGAATATCAGCAAAATTGTATTGCGGACGGTAAAAATAGTGATAAAATATCAATGAATATCAATAAAATATCGATAAAATACCACAGAAATTTTGACGGTCAATGGTCAAGAAGAAATATAAGCGAAATATCGATAAAGGTCGATGATATCGGCAAAATATAAATCGTGATATTCTGAAAAAATGACTCTCCCCGTTGTATCATT
This sequence comes from Trichosanthes truncata, assembly GCA_033996785.1. Classification (NCBI taxonomy): domain Eukaryota; kingdom Viridiplantae; phylum Streptophyta; class Magnoliopsida; order Cucurbitales; family Cucurbitaceae; genus Trichosanthes; species Trichosanthes truncata. Next base: position 34,635,673 of record JAWPNB010000003.1, read on the forward strand.
TATCAAAACTCTGATTTACCGATATATTATCGATATTTTAGTCAATATCGATGATATTTGCATCCCTGCACAATTTTAAAATAAATCTCTCTCACACTAACGCCTTGAAATTGAAACAACATTATTATATATAAGTATTTGAATTTGCTTAATGTGCATCTCATCTAGTTTCTGGAGACAACCCTAATTTACCTTACCATCGTTAATCGACTAATCTGAACATTATATAACACCTTCTATACAAGGAAATTATTTTCAATATTATTGTTAATCTGAACGTTTTTTGAATAATTAACTTTTTCTAATATTTATCAATGTGCGAACAAAAATACAAAGAAATTTCTTCTTATAAATTTGTCATTATAACTACTCTAAAACTTGAAGTTTATAACGAATGCTAATAGTTTTTGGGTTGGATTGGGTTGGTCAAAGCCGACGTATCGATTTATGAATTAATTATTGCTATTTGTAAATTTAACTAAATTCATTTACATATTTATTATAAAATTACTATTAATTAATTATTTTTATTTAATTAGTATATTTTATTAAAAATTTAATGAATTTTAGAAGGGTGACTAAAGACAAAATATGTACTGTAACAAACTCGGGAAGTATGAATAAACTACTGTGTGAATAAGGGTAAACTACTGTACAAACTTTGGGACGAGTAGAATAGTATTTACTGTAGCAAATCTGAGTTTACAAAACTACCAACTAAACGTGGGTTTGCCTAAGTTAATTCACACTCCCCACTTTTAAAACAGGGAACCAAACACCCCTTATGATTTTAATTGATATAATTATTAGTACGAGGGAATATAAATGATTTTTCCCCCTAAACTATACATTTGATGGGGGTAGCTAGGTAGCGCATATCCCAGTGCATGTATGACTGTTGAAAAGGGTTGAATTCTTTTAGCTATCAATCACATTCACAGTTGTATATATATTGATAGGACTCAGAAACATGTTTTTATCTAGCCTAATTCTTGTTGATTAAGAGAGTTTTATGTGCTTAAATGTTTATTTTATAGGAAATTGAGTCCAAGGAGCAATGTGGATTAATTGTTGATGTTCGGGGATGAAACGAGTTAATTTGGAGGTCATTCGGACACCAAAATAAGAAAAGGACCCAAAATGACTATTTTGCCCCTGAAGATAGGTTCGCGATGCTACATGACATTGCCTAAGACGTTGAAAGGCAACAGCTTCGATTTCAGGACAGCATCGAGACACTGTCCATAACGTCTCGACGCTGCAATGCCCAAGCGTCAAGACGATAGAGCAAGACGCTGCATAGTCTAATTAGCGACAGTGTCGAGACACTGTCCACAGCATATTGACGCTACAACATTTTTATAAAAACAATTTTCGCCACTTTTAGGCCACTCTCCCAATTTGTAGACAACCACCACTTCGATTTTCCTTTCCCTTCATTGTTCTTACACATTTTAACTTAGTATAGTTCGCTTTTATGGATTCGAGAGTAGCTTTGTCGATATCCAGCTAGACGTTTACTCTAATTCGGAAGCAATTCAAGCACCATCATGTAATTTCTTGAGATTCTCGTTCTTAATTTCATATCGTGCACTGATTAGCATGATTTTCATCTTGTTTTGATTATAGAATTGGGTTAGTGTGTTAGAACTAACAACTCTCACATGCTTATTGATCACTGCTAAGCTAGAATTTTGATTACTCCTTGTGTCGTGTTCTAGTCGCGCCTAGGCCACTATTTATATAAAAGTTGGGTGTATGCTCTCGTGTAAATCAATTAGGCCTTAGAAGTTAATCAACACACTAATTAATCAACTATCCAATTAGTTTGAATGTCTTAATCGATCCTAAGCTCAATGCAATCGGGACGTTAGAGGGTATATGGAATGCTATCGTGCCTAGCCTTAGGGTTGGTTTAGGTTTAGTTCGATGAAAGGTTGGGCTAATTTAATAAGGGATTAGAATTTTGGTGGCTTTTCCATTAAAGTTGATTAGGTGTAATCGTGTACAATGCATGTTTGGTGATCTGGAATAGAAATTACATGTTTGGACTCACTGACTTCTGAATTGGTGCATTTGTCAGTTTGACTTTATATCCTCCTTTGATTTCAGTTTTTTGTGCATATGATTTACTTTAAATCACAACCTCAGTTACATGTTTTAATCTAAATTAAGAAAGATAATTATCAATTTTATGCCTCATTGCGTTCGATTTGATAACTTTACTACAACAACTTTACTACAAATTTATTTAACGGCCTGACGAAGCTGATCATATATACAATCAAGCTGGTGGTTTAATGAATTCTTCTTTTTTTTATAAAAAAAATTGAAGGATATGTGTTGTGTTGGTAAAAAATCTTTATAATTAATTAATTATTTATATCCTCTTTTTCTCTTTCCAAACAAGAAAAGTAGAGAGAGAAACACAAAGACGACAGATATTGATATTTATTAGGTTAGCTTCTTCCAACTAGATCATGTCTGTTAATTGGTTACAATCATCAGATTTTGTTGACTTTTGACTCGTATTGATTCTCTTAGGTCTCCCCGTTATCATTGTTTATTCTGTTCCTCTCTCTCTCTCTCTCTCTCTCTCTCTCCATTATGATTGTTTGTTCCTCTTTCGCTCTCTATCATCATTGTTTGTTCCTCTCTTTCTTTCTCTGTGATGCCAAAATTAGGGTGAGTTGGTAATAAGATGTAATGTTAATGGAAATGGAAAAGACAATTTCATAAATGGGAAATGAATGAGAATCCAATAAAAAAAAACCTTATTGATTTTTTTTGAGAAAGAAACAAACAAAAAATTAAATTTTGTGGAGGAAATATAGTCAACATAATCAAAATCTCCATTTCTAATGGTGCATTAAAATTGTTGGAGTCAATTCAAATCCTTTCCTTCCATTACGTATCTCTCCCATTTCAAACTCAAAAATACATCAATATCAAGAAATATTTATCAGTGTGAGAAATGTATTTAACTTTCCTTCTTTTTTTCTTTTTTCTTTTTGTTTCAAAAGAAAACAAAAATTATATCACTATACTTATTTAAAGGATTTAAATTCAAACTTAAGATTTTTAATTTTTTTTTAAAATTAATATCTTTTTACCAATAGAGTTTTTTTTTTATTTAAAAAATCTTTTTAAAATGTTGTGACTAGATGTAGGTATTTTTATCATTAGGAAACTATATTTTTTTGTGAAATGGTTTTCTCTATGGTTCAATTAGTTTGCATAGGGGAATTTGGTTAGTCACTAATAAAAAAATAGTACCCACAAAATTAGTCTTACCTCAAACAAAAATAGTGGTCATGAATAAACCACAAATTTCCAAAAGAAAAAGAAGAAGTAGAAAGAAGGAATGAAACTTTAAGTAATTGAAGGTACTTAATTTATCACCACATGTAAAAAAAAAAAAGAAAAAGAAAAAAAGAAAACCACATTTTAAAATAATGTTGGGTATTAATTTTATTCCTTATTTAAATTTAGTGTTTAACTCGTTGAAATTAAAAATTGAAAGTTAAAAAATAATACACTAAGCAAAAAGTAGAGATAAAACAAAAATTTCAAAATATTTAAATTGGATCCAATCGTTTATCTCATGCATCGATTGTAATATAGAACCACAAAATCATAGGTTATTCTAACTTTCTTTTTTTTCGAAAAAAAAAAAAAAAAAACAATCTCTAGAATTTGAAGGGAAATGGAAGGTTGGCCAGTTTTGACTTTTGGGTTGAAAATGATTGTCCTAAAGGTGAGAGACATATGCATGTTGACACTTAGTGAGATTTGACCAAATGTATTTCAACCAAATTGCAATCTCTTTCCAGCACAAGAAATTTATGTAGTCAACGTTGCCTTTGCCCAAATCATGCAACCTTTGACATATTCACACCCATGCATCTCTTCCCTTTTTTCAACTCTTTTTTTCCTTCCTTTTCCCAACTAGTTAATCTCATTTCAATATTTATCAATTTCTTTAAATAAATGATGATATATTATTGTTTCTTTCAAGATGATTTTTTAAAAAAAAAAAATTCTTTCCCATAAAATAAACATGACTTTTTTTTTTTTTTTTTTTGCAATTTTCCATATAAAATAAAATCATATAATTCAATCTAATTAAAAATGTTAAATATTAGTGCAAAAGATTCAAATCTTATTTTAATTCTTAAATTTTTAATTTGATTTTTGGACTTTTAAAATGTTTGATTCAATCATGAACCTTAAAAAGTAATCATTTTAGTCATATATTAATTTTGTCATCAATGGTTTAGTAGAATATACGTATTAACATATATTGACATCGACTTGTTTACAAACCATAAAGGCTAATGAAGAAAGGTAATGGGTGGAGAAAATAGGGATGGTAGACTCATATGGCAAGGGGTAACATACTTTTTTAAAAAGTTGAATGACTAACATAGACATTTTTAAGTTAAAATGAGATTTAGACTAATAGGCGTGATAATAATATTGGAAGAAATATATGAGGCTATTAATTGAAATTGTAATGGCCAGAATATTGAAAAGTGCTGATGAGATATATATTTGGTTTGAACTTTGAATTAGATGGAAAAATGGGATTTCAAGAAGCATTAGTGAAGTTGCTACCACTTGCTACGGCCACTTGTATTCATAAAGGGCTGAAAGTAGAATAATCAAAGCAACAACATCCACTTTCTTATTCTTCTCTTTGATCTCCACTAATAGCTTAAATTTAGCATCATCACAAAATGCCATACAATTTGCACTAATTTGAGTGGAAACTACAACTCTTTGTCTCTGTCTCAACCATACGTACTTAGCTTCTTTTTTTCCTACCTTTTCACATTACTCACTAATGTCTTCAGCTTCACTTCACATAACTTTGTATATGTTTGATAGTTGGGAAGAGCCTTAGACTTCCACTAGGTTCCATAAATGAGTGGTTGATGAAGAAACTAAAATTGTCATCAAGTAGTCCAAAGGTCAATCTAGCCCAACTCAAATCCTAACTCAAAAGTTAAGGCCTTCTTTGATAACCATTTGAGCTCGTTTGATAACTATTTGGTCTTTGAAAGTTAAGCCTATAAATACTACTTCCGATGGGTTTCGATGTTTTGTTATCTACTTTTTAAATATGTTTTTAACAACCAAGCCAAGTTTTGAAAACTCAAAAAAAGTTTAAGAAGTAGTCGTTGTTTTTGGAATTTGACTAAGAAATTCAAATGTTGTCTTAAGAAAGATGAAACTCATTGTAGAAAAATGATGAGAAAACAAACACAATTTTCAAAATTCAAAAACTAAAAATTAAGGGGTTGTTTGATAACTATTTGTTTTTAAAAATTATGTTGGGATTTATGCTCTAAAGCCTCGCAATTAATGATTTATTTAATAATTAATAATAGTTTTGATTATTTTATTTGCAATATAATATTATCAATTATATGAAAAATACAAGGTTATTAGTGTAATCTTGAACATTATGTGGTTTACATACGGGAGGATCATGTTTAAGAAATAACTGGATCACGAAAGGTTGGGTGTTTTATCCTGGTAACACTATTGATACGACCCACTTTGTAATAGGTACAAATGATTTGATCCAAATCGTTCATGTGGAGACATGTGAGTGAGGGTATCTTATACAATAAGTTTATATAAGACTGAACCACGAAATATTTAATCTCTCTTTATAAATCCGTTAATTGAGAAGATTAATATTTCACAAGGATGATCATATGCGATTCGATCTTAATCTATGAACTATTGCTTGTGAGGGCTTGTTCTTTGATTTTCATGGGTGAGAATGACTTTTGTTGCCGATTCAATAAGCCTACCGTTTTGAGGACTTGACCAAATAGGGAGCTTGGAACATAATCTCACAAGATGGAATTTACTCATTCCCATATAGGGTAAATAGATGAGTAGTTCTCTTAAGTGCTGATTTTGGGACTTGAACAATGGGGCCCATCCTCTCACTCTTCAGAGAGGGACTTAGTTTATGATTGAATCATAAACAAATTGTTCATTAGAGGTTCAGAGGTACTTAAGGTCCAAGATGTAATTACAAGGGTAAAACGGACTTTTGACCCAACTATAATTTCGAACAACTCGTGAAGAATGGACTTGCATGTAGTGTTATATCTATGGACACAACTTGTCTTACTGTGCATAATAGTGCAACTCTAACTCTATAGTGGGCTGACCTATAGTTAATGAATGAAAATAATTAATTAAAGAGTTCAATTAATTGATTTTGTATCATTGGAGCTTATAATCTGTAGGTCCATAAGGTCCCATTGCTAGCTCATATGAACAACTAGGGAAAAATTTCGTTGAGAGAAAATTTTGAAATGTTCAAATTAAAATTTACTATATTTTGATTTATAAAATAAGGGAAAACATATTTATTGTATATCATTAAATATCAAAGAAATTACTAATGTATTAAGATACATTAAATAAAGATATTTATTAAATTTGAATTAGATTCAAATAAGGAAATAGATGTGGTAGGAGAATTTGGAAAGATTTCAATAAGATTCAAACTGGTTAGATAAATATATTTTAATATATTAGATATTAAAATATATTATTTAATTATTTACCCTAGACCGCTATAAATATAGCCCTAGGGGTGAGCCATATTGTGCATTCTATATAAGAGAAAAGAACTCTTGAAATTCTCCTCTAATTTACTCTCTTTATTTTCAAGAAGGTTCCCACAAACCTCTTTGGTCCTTTGTTCGAGTCATAGTAAGGAAGACCTTGTGGAAGTCTTGGAGTTCAACCTCATTAGAGTTGGAGCGCAAGGAGAAAAATACCCGCTAGAATATTCTCCATATTATTTTCAAGGTATGGTTTATGTTTAACCTTATTATTATTATTTATATCTAAATAAATTCAAACCAATTCCAATGCTTCTGCTAGGGTTTAATTAGATTATTCCATTCAATTGGTATCAGAGCAATCTTTGAATTTTATTAAGAATTAAATTTGTTGATGGTGGGTATTTTAGTTTATTATATATGTGATATGTGAAGATTTGCAGATTGACTGTTTAGACTATTTGGCATATAGATTTATCGCTTTGATTAGATCTTCTATTTTTTTCTTACAGATCTAGGGTTCTTTGTAAATAAATGAAAGTATATAGTAACCTTCCTGTAACTTCTGTCTTTATGTGGTCACAATGTGACCAATTGTACAATCAACTTCATCGGAAACATTGGACAATGCAAGGATGTTGTTGAAAGGTTTGATGTTAAAACAAAACTTCATATCACTACCTACATTTGATGATCTCAGTGGTGTGTGTGTGTGTGTGTGTATATTGAAACTGCAACCCATGAAGAATGCAAATGAGCAAGTGTTGTTCACTTTTCTTTTTGCCGGCGGTGGGTCTAACTTTTTGCAGTGAGTGTATGCTCATGATGCTCAAGAATTGCAGCAAGCAGATGAAGGTGTCCAAGCTTAATAACTCTTCTGACAAGCTTCTGGTGGCGGTCATCATCCAAGATTATTGCAATTTTCAAACGATGGACAAAGCTTATGTGTAACCGGGGATTTGGTGTTTGCGGTGGTGAAAGTTTTCATTTTAGTTGTCATTAGCTTTTGTTTAATAAGGCACAAGTTCATGAAAAGAGATGAAATTTAGGGTTTCTTGAAACCTAAATTTGAAGGAATAGAAAAGAAAGATTTGAAGACCAAGATATGTCTTGGAAATTTAAATTGTGTAATTTAAGTTTTGTCTTCAATTTTTCTAGGATATGCCAAATATGCCGGTTAATTTTGCTATTTTTAATTTAATTATACATGAGATGTATGTTTTAAATTGTTACATAAAGTATGTCATTTAGATTAAAATCCTACTATAGGTTAAGCAAGATCATGCATATCTTTTGAATATAATTGTTATATTTGGAAAATTTGATTAGGATGTTTTCCTAATAAGTTTATATTTTCCATATATTTGAATATAATTGGTATATTTAGAAAATTAAATTAGGATATTTTATTTCATAAATGAAATCCATGTTTTCCTAATAGGATTAGGATATTTCCTAATGAGATTAGGGTTTCCTTAAAATAAAGATATTTTGATTCATACTTTAAATAGTTTAAAATTTGAATTTAATTTTTCTTTATTTGTTTCCTAATAAGATTAGATTCTTTCAAAATAAGATTAGATCTTTTAATTTCCAAATAAGATTAGATCTTTTAATTTCTTAATAAGATTAGGTCTTCCATAAATAAAGTTAATTTAATTCAAAGATAAAATAGTTTAAGTTTTGAATTTAATTTATCTTTTATTTTTTCTAATAGGATTAGAATAAAATATCCGAGTTAATCTTTTAATTTGTTTTAAAGGGTTTAAAATGATAGAATTTTAAGATTATCTAATAAGTGAATTAGTTTTTTAATAGGACTAAAAACATTATCCAATAAGTGAATTAATTTTTTAATAGGACTAAAAACAAAGCTTAATAATTCACTTGGGTTCATTAAGCTAATAATTAATAGTTAATTAAAGATTAACGAATTTGAAATCAAAATTGACTATAAGGGAACTCTGTCTAAGGAAGATTTTTTCTAGCTGGTGTATTTAAGTTGACCGAAAGGGAGCACCTCTAAGTGAGAACTGACTTGGGAGTTGAATTAGTCAAATTTTATTTAATTTCACTAAGCATGCTCATAATGTGATTAATTTTATTTGAAATAGTTTATCCATTATATGAAAAATCCAAGGTTATTAGTGTAATTTTGAATAATATGTGGTTAACATACGGGAGGATCATGTTCAAGAAATAACCTAAAGAGTCATAGTATATAGATAAGGTTGGGTGCTTTATCTTGGTAACACTATTGATACGACCCACTTTGTAATATTTACAAATGATTTGATCCAAATCGTTCATGTGAAGACATGTGAGTGAGGGTATCTTATACAATGAGTTTGTATAAGATTGGGCCACAAAATATTTAATCTCTCTTTATAAATCCGTTAATTGAGAAGATTAATATTTCATCATGATGATCATATGCGACTCGATCTTAATCCTGAGTGAGTTATGAACTTCTGCTTGTGAGGGATTGTCCTTTGATTTGCATGGGTGAGAGTGACTTTTGTAGGCAATTTAATATGCCTACCATTTTGGAGACTTGACCAAATAGGGAGCTGGGAACATAATCTCACAATATGGAATTCACTTTTTCTCTTATAGGGTAAGTAGATGAGTAGTTTTCCTTAAGTGCTGATTTCGAGACTTGAATAATGGGGCCCCACCCTCTCACTGACCCGAGAGGAACTTAGTTTATAGTTGGATTATAAACAAATTGTTCATTAGAGGATTAATGATGCTTAAGGTGTAAAATGTAATTACAGGGGTAAAATAGACTTTGGACCCAGCTGTAATTATGAACAACTCGTAAAAGATTGACTTGCATGTAGTGATTATATCCATGGACACAATTTGTCCTATAGTGCATAAGAGTGCAACTCTAGGTCTATAGTGGAGTGATCTTAGAGTTAATGAATGAAAATTGATTATTTAAAGAGTTTAATTAATTAATTTTATATCATTGGAGCTTATAATCTGTAGGTTCACAAGTTTCACTTCCTAGCTCATATGAACTAATAATGATCAATTTTGTTGAGAGAAAATTTTGAAATGTTCAAATTAAAATTTAATATATTTGATATATTAAATGAGAGAAAACACATTTAATGTATATGATACATTAAATATCAAAGAAATTATTTATGTATTGAGATATATTAAAGAAAAGATATTTATTAAATTTGAATTAGATTTAAATTAAGAAATAGATATCGTAGAAGAATTTAAAAAGGTTTGAATAAGATTCAAATTAGTTAGATAAATATATTTTAATATATTAGATATTAAAATATATTATTTAATTATTTTCTCTAGGCCACTATAAATTCCCTAGGAGTGAGCCATTATGTGCATTTTGAATAAGAGAAAGAAACTCTAAAAAATTCTCTACTCATTCCCTCTTTGTATTTTCAAGAAGGTTCCCACAAATCTCTTTGGTCCTTTTGTTCGAGCCATAGCAAGGAAGACTTTTTGGAAGAGTTCAAGAACACCATAGGAATTTCTATATTTTCAAGTATGTTTTATGCTTAACCTCATTATTATTATTTAATTCTAAATAAATTCAAACTGATTCTGACACTTCCGCTAAGGATTAATTAGATTATTTCCTTCAATTGGTAGCCGAACCTAGTTTGAGTTTATTTAGAATCAAAATTATCCATGGTGGGTATTTTAATTTATCATATATGTGTTATGTGATAGTTTACAAATTGACTGTTTAGGCTATTTGACATTAGATTTATTGCTTTGATTAGATCTTTGTAAAACCCATAAGGGTTAGGGTTTTATGTACTTCAATTGTTACCAAATTCGAACCAATCAAACACGCCAAGATGCCTGCAAACGAAGCTCCTATTCCAGGCGAATTTTTAGTTTTTTTTGTAACCAAGTTATAAAATCAGACTATTTTATAATATTTAGACTCAATTATTCCTTACAATTCTAATTTAAAAAATTAGATTTTTTTTTGAATCTAGCCCTTAAGTTGGTAAATTAAAATTTTCTAATAATTTTAGGAAAAAGAGATTTTTATTTAAATCTTTATTTCCTAAAGTTTGAAAGTTTAATTTTAGATTCTATCTACATAATTCAAGAGAAACCCAAATCCTCAATCATTTAGGATTTTTCAAATATTTAAGAGTTTAAAATTGGGAATTTCTAAACTTCTAAAATGTTTCCTTTTCTTATTGACATTTTCATTTGGGAGAAATTAAAAGAAAAGGAAACTAAAGAGAAAAGAACAAAAGGAGCCCTAAGTTCTTCTTCTTCTTCTCCTTCCTTGTTTTCTTCTTCATATTACAACCACCCATCTTTGGCGTTGTACCCACGAGCAGCAAATTTTTCCCCCCCATTCACACACTTCAGTCTTCTCGCAGAAAGAAATTCACGACGTGGTGAGCAACTGTTTCAACTCCGGCAACCCCACGCAATAGCAGTTGCAAGCACTAGATCGTACGACAACCTTCGATGGTGTACAAGTTTTGTCCAACGCTTCTTCCTCACGCGAACCCATGTGACAATAGTGTCCGTTCGGCGATGTTGGCCAAAACTTATGTGTTTTCTCTTTCGTTTCGACAAGGTTAGATTGACCTACTTCTTTTTAGTTTTAGATCTTCAATATCCATGCCCAATCGACCTTAATTTTAGATTACCCATGCCTTAAACATCTTTGTTTTATGATTTTAGACTTCTTTGGACATTGACCAACCGCATTCGAAGAAGTTTGGTGTTGAAATCGCGTTTTCCAACAAGTTTCCAGTCTGTTTAGCGTTGTTTGGTAAGTTTCAACATGTTTTAGACCTTTCGCAAATCCATTTAAGTGTTTTAGCTTTGGTTCTAACATATAGGAACCTTTAATTTGCAGTTTAGGATCAATTCAAACACCTTCGAACAACAAACAACAAGCATAAGGGCTCTTTCGGTACGTTTTAATGCGTTCGCAAATCACTTTAGGTGTTATAGCTTATGTTATAATGTGTGAGAGCCTTCTGTTTGTAGTTTCAAACTAATTTGATCTCATTCGAACACTCCCAGCACGTGTTCGAGCTCATTTGGTGTAGTTCGGTAAGTTTCAACACACTTTTAGACTCTTTCGAACTGGATTAAGTTTGTTTAGAACTGTTAGAGTGAGTTATAAGTGGTAAGACCTTGTTTAGACTCTTTCAGTCTAAAATAAAACACTTTGGATGAGTCCTTAACCCTTGAGTACCCTCTATTTGTAGTGTTGAACACTAACAAACACATTCCAATAGTTACCTAAGTCTTTTGGTAAGTTTTAATGGGTAAATGCTTGTATTTTCTTTCTGAATTCAACTAAGTATTTGAAATCTTCTTATAACTATTGCAACTCTTCTACTTTAGGTTCGAATTATTTTTGGGCTATTCGAATAAGATTTAAGGTTGGCTTTTGGGTAAGTTTAGTTGAAAAATTCCCTTGAATAACCTTTGGGAATTGAATAAGAATTTCGAATTGAGTTCTAATCTCTAAGTATAGTCTCTAAATCTTATCATTCTTGTTAGGTACCTCATTGGGCTATTTGAATAATTTTAGAAGCGTTTTAGGTAAGTAGAATTCTACCTGATGGGTTTATTTGCTTGTGTGCTAGGATGCTGTGTGCCAAATTTCGTTATATTATGATTTATATGATTATTTCACTTGAACCTCCATATGTTCTGCGATTGTTTTGTGCTTAGTTGATACTTGGGATGTTTCTGATGTTTCATATGCTGTAATGACCTTTTGTGATGAGCATGTTGTCTTGTGGAGATTTGTTTGATCTTGTGATATGTATGTACGATGAGTTGTTTGCTTGGGTTTCCAAAGCACGTTATGGATGTATCTATAGTTTTGGCATGGTTTAAGAAGCATAATGTAGGATTCATATATTATGATGAGTTTTTAAAGGTTGGATAACCTTGTGTATGAAAACGGAAAGTTGGGTGAGTACCAAGTGCCTTAGGTAAAAATGTTGAGGGGTGGTATATCACAAGAGGACTTAGAGTAGCATCGATGGCCTTATTTTAAGATAGTTAGGATCGGTGTGCTGAGTATAGAAGGGCAAGTATTTGAGATTCATGAGAACGTTGATGGCCTTTGATGAAAAATCAGTTGGGGCCGATGGAGAGCGTTGGTGGCCCTGGATGCAAATAGTTAGGGCCAATAGAGAATGTCGATGGCCCTGAATAAAATCAATGAGGATCAACGTGTCTCGAAGGAGTCGGTCTTAGAAAGAATTGTGCGAGTTATAGTATAAGCATTTAGTGAGCTCAAGGTTTGAGATTAGGTGAGTGGACTTTACATGAGATGTTGATTCATGGATCTAGCATGTTGTGATCGTTATTTATTTTCCATGTAAGATGAGCATGTCTAATTTCGTAATTGTTGTGTATAACATGATGTTTACCTTGATGTTGGTTGGTAGCTCCTCAGGTGTGAGCTACTTACCAGTACATGTTATGTACACTGACCCACCAACAGATTTTGTAGGTGATGATGATTATGACGAGCCTGGTGGTGCTGAGGAGGAGACTTGAGAAGAGAAAGTCCATAGCTAGCTGCTTTTTATTTAGTAGTTGTCTTTGTTGTTAAGCTTTGTTTAGTTGAATTACTTTATAGTTGATTGTGCTCTATTGCAGACTAGTTATTGGTGTTTAATTTCCTTAGTTGGTTTTGTTAGTCTAATTTCTGTTGGGACATCTAGTTTGTGGACTTGGTGTCGTTGCTTCATTCTTTTAGTTATAGTTATCTTTTTATCGTAGTTGATTACATATGAAGGCAATCTTGTTACCATTAGTGAGTTGGTTTAGGTTATGAATTCTGTCTCATGTGGAGGTTGGTAATAGGCCTTTGTTAGGATACTTTACCTTTATGGAATGAGTTTGCATGGAGTTAATAAAGTAGTCGTGTTCTTTACATATTTAGCACGATGGTTTATTTCTAGTTCTCTAATAGTCGTCCGAGTTGGAGTTGGGATGTTGTTTTGTTCTGAGTCTCTAGTGGTTATTGAATTGAAGTTATAATGGTTGTTGGGTGATTCTGAATATAGAAGTGCATTTTGTTGTTTAACAGATACTAGAAAAGTTTTGGTATTGTTGTAGTTATGCCGTTATGCTGCCGAAATTTTTGGGGCATAATGGTTGTTGGATAGTAACATTCCCTAGATTTAGGCTAACTTTTGGGGGCGTTACATTTTTAATCAAAGAAACTATGAACACCCTTCAGATGACTTTTGTAAACACGAAAAATCGTGAGAGGAATCATCCAAGTTTATTACAAATTGAATGAAGCTAGAGATGTCTATGTCTTTATGCGACTGATATATATATATATAAATAAATATATATTTATATAAAAACGAAATCAAGCTAGTTTTTGGTTAAACTTTGCGGCTATTCTTGTATTGATTTGTGTGTTTATTCCATGGTTACCGACGACAATTGGTAACTGCTAATGCAAAGAAGGGAGATAATTTTAGGGTTTCTAAACTCTAATTTTGGATTGTTCAAAAAAGGAAAAGATATTGAAGACCACGATATGTCTTGAATTTAAATTAATTCTAATTTCTTAGGATATACCAAATATGCCAGTCAATTTTGCTAGTTTTAATTTAATTATGCATGAGATGTATGTTTTAAATTGTTGCATAAAGTATGCCATTTAGATTAAAATCCCACCATAGGTTAAGCATGCATGATCATGCATCTTAATTACTTTTGAATATAATTATATTTGGAAAATCTGATTAGGTTGTTTCCTAATAGAATTAAGATGCTTTTTTAATAAGTTTATATTTTCCATATCTTTGAATATAATTGTTATATTTAGAAAATTAAAGTAGGATATTTTCTTTCATAAACGAAATCCATGTTTTCCTAATAGGATTAGGATATTTCCTAATGAGATTAGGGTTTCCTTAAATAAAGATTTTTTGATTCATGCTTTAAATAGTTTAAAATTTGAATTTAATTTATCTTTATTTGTTTCCTAATAAGATTAGATTCATTCGAAATAAGATTAGATCTTTTAATTTCAAAATAAAAGTTTAGGTCTTCCATAAATAAAGATAATTTAATTCTAAGGTAAAATAGTTTTAGTTTTGAATTTAATTTATCTTTTATTTTTTCTAATAAGATTAGAATAAAATATCCAAGATGATCTTTTAATTTGTTTTAAAGGGTTTAAAATGAAAGAATTTTAAAATTAGCCAATAAGTGAATTAGTTTTTTAATAGGACTAAAAACAAGGCTTAATAATTTACTTGGGTTCATTAATCTAATAATTGATAGTTAATTAAAGATTAATGAATTTGAAATAAAAATTGACTATAAGAGAACTTTGTCTATGGAAGTTTATGTTTAAGACTGGGTATTTAAGTTGACCGAAAGGGAACACCTCTAACTAAGAACTGACCTGAGAATTGGATTAGTCAAATTTTATTTAATTTCATTAAACATGTTCATAATGTGATTAGTTTTTTTTTTTTTTATAAATATTTTTAAAACTAGATAATTCACATTAAAATCAATCTAGTCAATGTAAGGGTTATGAATGGTAGAATAAGGAATTTAGATAAATGAGATTAGCCTAATTTGTAATAGAAAATCCTATTTCAAAATACTTAGTAGGAGAAGGACATATGTCAAGATATCCTAAAGTCTGTATTATTGATTCACATCTTGAGATTCATGTGAGCCTCGTGGCAGTTTTTAGACCACCCGTCCTACGGAAGGTGTTCGCATGGGTCAATATTAAGGTGAATTTCTTGAGAAAGTATTATATTAACTGTTAGGATTTATGCCCTAAAGTCTCGTAATTAATTAATTATTTAATAATTAATAATAATTTTGATTATTTTACTTACAATAAAATATTATCCATTATATGAAAAATCCAAGGTTATTAGTGTAATCTTGAACAGTATGTGGTTGACATACAGAAGGATCGTGTTCAAGAAATAACCTAAAGAGTCATAGTATATAGATAAGGTTGAGTGTCTTATCTTGGTAACACTATTGATACGGCCCACTTTGTAATAGTTACAAATGATTTGATCCAAATCATTCATGTGGAGACATGTGAGTGGGGGTATCTTATACAATGATGTTTGTATAAGACTGGACCACGAAATATTTAATCTCTCTTTATAAATCCGTTAATTGAGAAGATTAATATTTCATCAGGATGATCATATGCGACTCGATCTTAATCTTGAGTGAGTTATGAACTCCTGCCTGTGAGGGCTTGTCCTTTGATTTGCATGGGTGAGAGTGGCTTTTATAGTCGATTCAATATGCTTACCATTTTGGGGACTTGACCAAATAGGGAGTTGGGAACATAATCTCACAAGATGGAATTCACTCATTCCCATGTAGGGTAAGTAGATGAGTAGTTCCCTTAAGTGCTGATTTTGGGACTTGAACAATGGGGCCCCACCCTCTCACTGGCCCGAGAGAGACTTAGTTTACAATTAGATTATAAACAGATTGTTCATTAGAGAATTAGTGGTACTTAAGTTGCAAGATGTAATTATAGGGGTAAAACGAACTTTTGACCTAGCTGTAATTACGAAAAACTCGTGAATGATCGACTTGCATGTAATGATTATATCTATGGACACAACTTGTACTACAGTGCATAAGAGTGTAACTCTAGGTCTATAGTAGAGTGACCTAGAGTTAATGAATGAAAATTGATGAATTAAAGAGTTTAATTAATTAATTTTGTATCATTGGAGCTTATAATCTGTAGGTCTATAAGGTCCCCTTGCTAGTCATAGTAACACTAAAAGATCAATTTATTTGAAAGAAAAGTTTGAAATGTTCAAATTAATATTTAATATATTTGATATATTAAATGTAAAAGAGGAAAATATATTTATTGTATTTGATACATTAAATATTAAAATAATTAATGTATATTAGATACATTAAACAAAAGATATTTATTAAATTTGAATTGGATTCAAATTAGAAAATAGATGTCGTAGGAGAATTTTAAAAGGTTTGAATAAGATTCAAATTGGTTAGATAAAAATATTTAATATATTAGATATTAAAATATATTATATAATTATCTTCCCTAGACCACTATAAATAGGACCCTAGGGGTGAGCCATTGAGCATTCCATATAGAACTCACATCTCCTCAATAGAGAATTAGAGAATTCGCTCTAGACTTTTTCCTCTTCAATCCCTTGAGGATTTTCTTTCAAGAGGTTCCCACAAGCCTTGATTTTGTGTTAGAGTTATAGCCAGGAAGACTTTGTGGAGGAAATAAAGACCTGCCAGAATATTCTCCATATTTATCTCAAAAGTAAGTTTTCTTAATTAATATTATTTTTAGTTTAATTTTAAATAAAATCAAAGACGATCCAATGCTTCCGCTGCGGGATGAAGAGTTCATTCCTATCATTAACTGGGAGAGAGAAATGTATCAACATATCCTATGGTCTCCATCATCGGTTCACATCGTGAGATTCATGGAGGCTCTCGTGGCGGTTTTTAGACCATCCCCCTACGAAAGGTGTTTGCATAGATCAATATTAGGGTGAACTTCTGAGATTGATAGGATTGTAGTTTTGTTTCCAATACTTGACTTATCCTATGGCGGCACTTGTTGGGATAAAACTACGAGATCTAAAATGATGAGTCACACTTACAAAGTGCTTATTAAAGTTGTTAATAATGCCTTTGACCAAACTAATAGTAACTAAATATTAGTTATTATGGTATAATACTTAGTTGAGATTGCTTCAATTTAGTGAATGAACACTTGACCTACCCTACGACGGAACTTTTTCTAACTCACTAAAGTACTATAGCATTAGAAATGATTTATAGGGTTCAATTTTTAAATCGTTTGATTTCTATGCTAAAATTGAATGAATAATTGATTGCATGATGTTAAATAATATACTTTATATATTTCAATACTATGACTATTTCTCTCAATTGTAATTTTATCACTGATAAGTCAAAATTGAAAAAAATTTATTACTTGGAAAAGTAACGTTAACACTATAATAGCAGTGTAAATTTTTGAATATGTCTTTATTGATAAATGTTCTTAAAACCCTGTTACTAATATTATTCAAATTGTTCGTGAAGCACGTTATTAATGAATCAAAAGTAAACGAGATAGCTTGTACGTATTTCCTAGATGACATGTTAGATGTCAAGCTTAATAAAAAAAAATTTAACAACAACAGATTAGATGTTGAAGTCCATAGATGCTAAATTTATATAATTGTCTAAATGATCTCGAATTTAAGTATATTTCAAAAAACCAAGAAAAGAAACTAAATGATTGAAGCTATATAGAAGGAAATAGTTTCTAAATTAGCCAGGACAATCATAATGTGAGGACTTTTTAAAATACTTCTATGGAAAGAAAAATATAAATGAAAGTAAAATTGATTTACTAGATTTTTTGTGGAATATAAATAACATCACCTAGATAGTCAATATAAGATCTACTATCAAGATTTATTCTTCATTACATTTAATATGTAATTCTTGAAAAATACATAACACGTAGAATAGTTTCTATAGGTTGGCACCAGGAAGCTCATTTAAGTTAATGTAGTGGGAGGCATTAAGATGTCATTAAATGATAATTGATACTTAATGTCGATTGTGAGATTTTATTACCACAAGAGAAATTCAATTTCTCGAACTTTATTACTAAAAGGTTCATATAGTATGAATTATTTTGAAGTATTAAAGTTTATATTTTCAAAATTATTGGAAAATACATTCAGCTGAAAATAAGAATAATTTGTATATGTTAAAATGTTAACATGTATTATACAACAAAATATTGAGGTATTCAGGATTATAGAATCCAGAATGAAAAGACAAATTGTTTTCTCGTAAAAGATACTTGACTTTGGCAATTAAGGTTGATTAAATTCAACTTGAATAGAATGAAAAGACTAGTAAGAGGTAATTCTCTAAAAGTTAGAGTTAATTATTTTACGTCTATATATTTTGTTTTTCATGCAAGATAATCATTGGACCTTTATTGGATAGGACTACAAGACCAAAGAATGCTTTGTGCTTACACATTTGACACAAATGGTCTGGTGAATATATAGGCCAAATAAAGTCATGAATATTTCATTACTCTCGTTGATGATCATTCAAGGTATGAGTATCTTTACCTAATACAACATAAATTTAAAATTTTGAAAATCTCAAGAAAATTGAGGCTAAAGAAGTAAATCTATCAAGACATTATGATTAGATCATAATAGAAAGTACAATAACCTTATGTACTCAGAAAAATTGATAGAAAATGGGTTTTTATCCCAATTATTTTAAATACCATGTATATTTATGTGAACTTATATTGTAAGAGGAGAAACAAAACCTTGTTAGACATGGTCACATCAATAGTGAGCTACACGCCATTACAAAACTCTAGTTAGGATATACAATAGAGATTACATAGTGATGATTATTCCCTCCAAAAGTGTCTACGAGACAATTTTGAGAAGAGTAGTAAAACTAGTTTACAACACTTCACTATTTGGGAATGTTAAACTTACATGCTAAAACAAGCCTAAAAGGATTGTATATGTTCAAAGACATGCCTAAGTGTAGGCCACCCTTAAGGAGTTCCAAATGGTCTTTTATCTAGTCCTAAAAAGAATAAAGTATTTGTATGATAAATATCATTTTTCTATAAGGAATGTCAAATAAAAGACTACAAACCTTTAATAAGGTGAGATAGTATTAATAAATTGGTCCCAAGTGAAGTCACTAAATAGTTAACAAAAGTTGTTAACAATTTAATTACAGTTGAAATTCAAATGGATCCTAGTCATGAATTGGATAAGCCTCATCGTAATGGGAGAGTTATGAGATGACTTAACCTTTACATGGACTTAATTGAAGCCCAAATTCTCATGTTAAATGACAAAGTATAAAGGCTTATTGCCCTCAAAGTGAGACAAATGGCAAAAGGTTAAACCTAGTAGGAGAAAGTAGATTACGAGTAAATTTTCTCACTTTGTTGCCACCCTAGAGTCTATAAGCATTATTTAATTCATTGTTGCATATGCGATATAAAAAATGAATGTTTGGAATTATTTTATGGAAAGAAATCTTAGATATTGCATCTACACAAGTCAATCAGAGAAGTTTATATCAAAAGATCAAAAGCAAAAAGGTTTGCAAAATTGATCGGGCATACATGCAAGCGCACGTGGTCGAAGTAATAATAAATCGATATTCCTACCGAGCATCGTATCCACTAGGATTGGTTTTTAATTCAATTAATTATTGCGAATAGTCTCACTTTACTTTATTTAGAGAACACAAAGCAAGAGAAAATAGGGAAATAAATTCTAATCCTATAAAGCAAGATAAATGGAAGACACAGATCGAAAGGTAATTCTATGGGCGTTGGTTACATTCTTGGACCTTAATTTACTTAATTAAGCTAGCAATTAGGCATAACCAAGTGTTTGATTCATATGTCTAGAAGCCTAAGATCATGGAATCTCCTGTCGGTCTCCTCCAAATCTCAGGTGTAATTAATTAAATCACGTGTCTATCTCATTAATTAATTCTCACCCGACATTAACGAACCTTCGTCATAGACCTCTATAGATTAATTATTACTCATGTTGTCACTCAAGTAATTAATCTATAGTCATGCATCCAGTTCTAGTCTAAGCTTATCTCTGTCAAGCGTCCACTTAGTAACTAATCAATTAGACGGTGCTCAATTAATTAATCTTCAGCACGAACTACAATTAATTAACCGATTATCCCGCTGTCACTTGGGTAGCTAACTAATTATGCATTAAGCTACCTAGGAATCTCTTGTCAGTCTCCTCCCAATCCTACCTCAATTAATTAACGAACACAATCTAAAGGCATTAAGCATAAAATGCATAAATGAACATAAACACTAATTAAACCACAATCACAAACTAAATTCAGTAAAATTAAGTGGAATGGTCCAAGAATTACAACAACCCATAGAAATTAGGGATTTAACTAAACATATTCAGCAATTACACAATATAAATCCCTAATTACAACCACTAAAGTAACTACAATTGAAAGGAAAAGGAAAAGAAAATGCAAACGAAAGACGATCTCGTGTTCTCGAGGTGATCAATCTTGAACCCGAGCTCCATGGTCTTCAAATCCACTCCTAAATGCTCACAATTGCTCTCAATACCTTCAATTCTGTTCTGGAATCGAGATTAGGGCTACAACCCTCGAAATGGCCTACCCTTGGACTAAGAAGCGATGAACTTATACTGTCTATCGAGACAGCGTTGCAATGCTAACGTTGTCCAAAATCGTTGTTGTTTCACCTTGTGCGCAGGAGTAGTGTTGCAACACTATAATTAGCGTTGCAACACTACGAATGGAGAGCTTCTTCCCAGCGTGTTTCTAGTGTTGCAATGCCACAGGGCAGAATTACAATGCTAGCTCTCGAGTTTGCACCATATAATTTGGGTGTTGCAATAACATTTCAAGGGTTGCAATGCCGTCTTCACTGTCCCAATTGCTAGTGCACCATATCTTCTCCAAAATGGCCGAAAATAGCTCTAAAATGACTAAATTACCCTCGAACACTCCGGGTTTACTTTTGTAGCTCGATTTTTGCAATTTAAACACAAATAGACATCAAAGCACACAAAATCATAGCAAAACTAACTAAAATAATAGGAAATAAAATAGCATAATTGCTTGCTATAAAAAAAATAAAAAAAGGTTCATTAGTGAAATGAGTTTTACCATTAGATCTTTGAATATAAGGTTTGATAAAAGTATCAAAATCTATGACTTTAGATAAATATTAATGAATGTTGTATAGAGAAAAAAATCATTAACTGCTTAGTGAATTTTTCTCATGTTTTATGTTAATGATATTTTACTCATTATGAATAATGTAAGATATCAATCTAACATAAAAGGTTGACTATGTAACTAATTCCAAATGAATGATTTGGAATGATTCGGTATATTTTACATGTCCCCAAAATGGATTTTAAGGACAAAATGTTAACTTTGTCTCAAACATCTTACATTGACAAAATTGTTGTCAAATATTTGATATTTATGTCTAAGGAAGAGTATCCTAAGATACCTAAAATGTTGAGAGCATATAATTAATTATCTACTCTAAGTGAGAGACAATTAATACATAAATGAGACTTAACAATTAATATACAGTTGGTTAGCATATATTAGTTAAATGAATGATATGACAATTAAGTAGAAAATTAGAAACTTTCTCAAATTATCCATGGATAATGAGAAATTTTTGTGTATGGAGTAAAAGATTTGATATTTACAAGATACACTGGTTCTTATAAAGATTTAGGAAATCTATGTTAAGATAAATTTTACCCTAGCTGGTGGAGTATGGTATACAAGTTAAATTGTTTCGCTCATGAAGCAACAAAAGGACTTGTATGACCCAAATAGTCCCTTGAAGATTTTAAAAGGTGTTCAAATATGATTTAGTCTATCTTATTTATTATGATAGTAGTGGTGCAAAGACTAATATGAAGGAAATTAGAAAACACCAACGTATAGGAAATCATATCGAGAGAGAAAAATCATCATAGTAGTGACCAAGATGGCTTTTAATGGCAGTCGTTTGGATCTATATAAAAAGACTCTCCAAGCTAGAGTGTTTGAGGGTCACCTAGAATGTTTAGGATTACGAGATATGTCTCATCTTCGCCAGAGTAAGTGGGAGAACATGTTGGGTGTAGAGTATATCCTAGAATACATGTCTCATCGGCTTTAGTACAAGTGAGAGATTGTTGGGATTTATGCCTTAAAGCCTCGTAATTAATAATTTATTTAATAATTCATAACAATTTTAATTATTTTATTTGCAATATAATATTATCCATTATATGGAAAATCCAAGATTATTAGTGTAATCTTGAACAGTATGTGGTTGACATACATGAGGATCATGTTCAAGAAATAACCTAAAAGGTCATAGTATATGGATAAGGTTGGGTGTCGTATCCTGGTAACACTATTGATACGACCCATTTTGTAATAGTTACAAATGATTTGATCTAAATCGTTCATGTGGAGACATGTGAGTGGGGGTATCTTATACAATGAGTTTGTATAAGACTGGACCACGAAATATTTATTCTCTCTTTATAAATCCGTTAATTAAGAAGATTAATATTTCATCAAGATGATTATATACAACTCGATCTTAATCCTAAGTGAGTTATGAACTCCTTCCTGTGAGGGCTTGTCCTTTGATTTGCATGGGTGAGAATGACTTTCGTAACCGATTCAATAAGTCTACCATTTTGGGAACTTGACCAAATAGGGAGCTGGGAACATAATCTCACAAGATGGAATTCACTCATTCCCATATAGGGTAAGTAGATGAGTAGTTCCCTTAAGTGTTGATTTCGAGACTGAACAATGGGGCTCCACCCTCTCACTCGCTTGAGAGGGACTTAGTTTATGGTTGGATCATCAACAAATTGTTTATTAGAAGATCAGTGGTACTTAAGATGTAAGATGTAATTACAAGGGTAAAACAAACTTACAAACAACTTGTAAATGATGGACGTGCATGTAGTGATTATATCCATGGACAAAACTTGTCGTACAATGCATAAGAGTGCAACTTTACGTCTATAGTGGAGTGACCTATAGTTAATGAATGAAAAATAATTAATTAAAGAGTTTAATTAATTGAATATGTATCATTGGAACATATAATCTGTAGATCCATAAGGTCCTCTTGCTAGGTCCCTTTGCGAGCTCATATGAACAAATGGAGATCAAGTTCATTGAGAGAAAATTTTGAAAGGTTCATATTAAAATTTAATATATTTTGATATATTAAATAAGAGAAATCACATTTATTGTATATGAAACATTAAATATCAAAGAAATTATTAATGTATTAAGATACATTAAGAAAAAGATATTTATTAAATTTGGATTAGATTCAAATAAGGAAATAGATGTCGTAAGAGAATTTGGAAATGTTTCAATAAGATTCAAATTGGTTAGATAAATATATTTTAATATATAAGATATTAAAATATATTATGTAATTATTTTCCCTAGACCACTATAAATAGGACCATTGTGTGCATTCTAAATAAGAGAAAAGAACTCTTGAAATTCTCCTCTAATTCCCTTTCTCTATTTTCAAGAAGGTTCCTACAAATCTCTTTAGTCATTTGTTCGAGTCAT
This sequence comes from Trichosanthes truncata, assembly GCA_033996785.1. Lineage (NCBI taxonomy): Eukaryota > Viridiplantae > Streptophyta > Magnoliopsida > Cucurbitales > Cucurbitaceae > Trichosanthes > Trichosanthes truncata. The sequence goes on from JAWPNB010000003.1 coordinate 34,659,498, forward strand.
AGCAAGGAAGACTTTGTGGAAGTCTTGGAGTTCAACCTCATTGGAGTTGGACCACAAGGAGAAAAAGTCTCGCTAGAATATTTTCTATATTATTTTCAAGGTATGGTTTATGTTTAACCTTATTATAATTATTTAATTCTAAATAAATTCAAACCGATTCCAACGCTTCCACTAGGGTTTAATTAGATTATTCTCTTCAAATTAAACCTATAAATATTAGTTCCATCTATAGGTTTCCATGTTTTCTTACATACTTTTTACATCTATGTTAAAAACCAAGCTATGTTTTAGACACTAAAAAATGTAGTTTTCAAAAACTTGTTTTTGTTTTTGAAATTTAGCTTGAAACTCGACTGTTTCTTTAAGAAAGACGGAAACTATTGTAAAGAAGATGAAAACTATTGCAGAAAAATTATAAGAAAACAAGCACAATTTTTAAAAACCAAAAACCAAAAACCAAATGGTTATCAAACGGGGCCTAAATGGTTATCAAACTGGTTTTTGGTATTTGAAAATTATGCTTGTTTTCTCACCATTTCTCTACAATGAGTTTCATATTTCTTAAGAAAACATTTGAATTCTTAACGAAATTCCAGAAATAAAAATTAGTTTTTAGTTTTTTATTTTTGTAAATTGTGCTTGTTTTCTCACTATTTCTCTACAATGAGTTTCATATTCTTTAACAAAACATTTTAATTCTTAGCCAAATTCAAAAAATAAACAATAAGTTTTTGAAAACTACTTTTTTTAATATTGAAAACTTGGCTTGGTTTTTGAAAACATATGTAAAAAGTAGATAACAAAACAAGGAAAACTAAAGGTGGAAGTAGTATTTATGAGCTTAATTTTAAAAAACCAAAAACCAAAAACCATAAAATGGTTATCAAAGGAGGCTTAAAGTTTGGCAATTGGCTAATTTATTCTTTGGACGTTTATCTAAATTGAATACAAATTAATCCCTTACTTTTAAAATCATAATAAATATATAATTATTTATATAATAAACTATAGATTAATATATTTTAGCCCTGTACTTTGACGCTTGTTCTATTTTAGCTCCTATACTTTCCAATGTCCAAATTTAGTCCATGTACTTTCAATAAATCTTAAAATGAGTCCCAATTGACTTTTCGAACACAAATTTAGTCTTTATTAGTCTTCTCTCTACGAATATTGGAAAGATATTCACACAAAGTCTTATCTTGGATGAAAAATATTATTATTATTAATTTACCGATTTCGATAAAAATCAACTTCAAAACTAATTTTAAGCTTTATTGAAAGTACAAGGACTAAATTTGCTGATCTTCTGACGAGAAGCAAAACTCGAACATCTCGAGTACATGGTCCAACTAAATGGATTCGTATTCACATACATAAGAATTATATAGGAACAAGACCCATGAAGCTCGGTGGAAAGGAAAGGCTTGCCAGGCTGTATGCCCAGAATCTTTCTAGTCCTTACGGGTTGGTCTCTCTTTTCTCATTTTGACCCTGTGGTCGAAACAAGCTACCTTCGCCTACCTCCCATATCTATAGGCAACAGTATTCAGAGCCGGTTTAAAAGTATAGAAACTAAAATAGAATGAGTCCCAAAGTACAAGGATAAGTTACATATTTATAATTTATAGTTATAAGGAAATTCAAAAAAATATATAAGCAACTTACAATGTTGAATCACTCTATTTAAAAAAGCCAAAATAAGCTTAGCTCAGCAGTAATTGGTATGTGCTCTTGATCAAGAGGTTAGAGGTTCAAATCTCCTACCTCCAAATGGTGTTGAACTAAAAAAAACTCTACTTAAAAAAATTGTTACAATGTTTACGGAAAAAAGTGTTTTGTGCGAAAAGATGGATTCAAATTTCATTTGGAAGTTTAGTCCAATTGGTTGTTTTAAACTTTGATCTAATAAGCCAAGGCTATAAACTAAACTCCTAAAATAGTACTTTAGACCCTTGACACCCCTCCAGAAGGATGTTTTTATTTATTTATATTTATATTTTAAAATTAAATACAGTAGTAAAATTTTGAGATTTCATGACACTGAAAAATTATCATAAGCACATTTCATGACTTTTTTTTTTTCAGTACTAGAATCCCGCATCAACTCTATACATGACGCATAAAAAATTGTCATAATTAACTGTTTTATGACACTTAATAGTTGTAAAAAAAACGTATTCAAGACATTTGTTAATTGTAATTGTAAATTTTTTTATTGACAAATAAACATCGTCAATAAAAAACACCTAAAAATGACGTTCTGTCAACTAGTATTTTAGAGTCAAGCATGTTGTTTCCATGACAACAAAAAATGTTCATGACAGTATTTTGGTGTCAAACATTTGCTTTCTTCGACAGTTTGTAGTTGTCAACAAAAAACATGTCATGACAACATTCTAGTGTCAAACATTTACTTTATTTGATAGTTTGTAGTTATCAACAAAAAACATGTCATTATAGTATTCTGGTGTTAAGCATTTGTCTTCTATGATAGTTTGTAGTTATCAACAAAAACATGTCATGACAGTTTTGAAGGTCATAGAAATGTTATAATGACAAAAAAAGTTGTCACCCAAGAAATTTCTATGACATTGATGAACCATAATAAATAGTGGTATATCACTATTTATTTATTGTAACGACCCTACTTATTCTACTAGACTTCCTAGGGACGATACTACATGCATACTACTAAAAGTTAGAAATCTTTAATGAAACACAAAACTTTAAAGCATTTATCTAGAACCATAAAAATCCTTTACCTTCGGGATCCCTTGTAAAAAACTAAAAACATGAGGACAACCAAAAACATTTAAAACCTGAAATAGTTTGTAGCATTCGACAGTTAAAAAGGTCATAAATAAATAAATAAATGACATGCTAGCCTAAAGAAGAATTGCGGAATAAAAACTTCTCCAAAGTCACCCATGGCTTCTGCAACAACTGCCCTGTCATTCGCCTAGAATGCCCTTGCCTCTACCTGAAAAGAATAGTTTTGAAAAGGGTGAGTATTTTTCAATACCCAGTAAGTGACCTTACTACCAGGTCAGGATATGCATACACGCACATAATGAGTTTTCGAAAACCTTTTTCTTTCCTTTCTTTCCTTTGGTGGGACCTAACTTCCTTTCATAGTGTAAGCATTTACTTAAAAATTCCCTTCGGCTTTTAATGTGGATAATTACCCAACCTAACCTTACCTTTCACATAGCGTCATAAATTCCTTTTCCTATAGCCCTAAGGCTCCTTTTCATATAACCTTTTCAGGTTCCTTATCATATAGATGTACATCAATAGTGTTAGGGGGTAATTACCACAGCCTTCGAAATAAATTTTAATATGAAAACATAGTGTATGCATGAGGTCCCAAAGCATTTTAACTTTTAAATTTCATGATGCAACATGCAACAAAGTTCTCATATCATCATACATCATGAATCATACATGTAAAAATCTATTTTCACACAAACAAGGCATTTACCAATTCATCAAACATCATGAATAACACATTGATAAAACTTTTATCTTGAAGGTGAAATTTCTTTTCAGTTAAGTTCCTGAATTGCATTTAAGCATACTGGCATAAAGTCCCTTACCTTGGCCAATAATCAAGAAAGAATCCTTAAATCACCCAAAATTCTACTGCCTTGAACCTCGATCAAACGATTTGGGGGCCTAATCAACCATTCCTAAGGTTAGAAATAAATTCCTAAAATTCATAATAAATTCCCAACTTCGTAAAAGAATCATGAGATAATAATTTTTCCAACACCCTCCAAATTCTAGAATTGAAGTCTAGCATAAACTCAATGATTTTTCTTGATTTCAGAATAAGAGTTTTACCTCAATTTCGAGCCCAAAACAGAACCGTACTTGTCGAATAGTTGATGGTTTGATTCAATTTTTTTTTTTTTAACAAATCAACCTCCTCCTACAATGGGTATTCCAATTTAGAGTCCAAAAAATTAATGGGTAAATCTCCAAACTTCCACATCAATTCCCAAAACCAAAATTCCAATATGAAAATCATAGGAGGGAAATACGAAACTCTTACCCATGCGAAAACAGAGGCAAAACGGGGCTGTTCGGTACCAAAACTTGCCGGAAAAACGACTCTAAAACAGAGGACTTCGCCGGAATCGAACTGCAGCGGCGATCGGCGGAGGGGAGCGGCGGATCGCGGCGGCGGGGAGCGGCGGATCGCGGCGGCGGGGAGCGGCGGATCGCGACGTGGGCGTGTGGTGTGCGGCGGATCTGAGCGTGCGGCGGCTGGGTCGTTCGTGCGGCAGTTGCGGTTCGGGTGGGGGTCTGTGCGGCGGTTCGGTCGACGGAGAGAGACGGTTCGGGGGCGGTCTGCAGCGGCGGCAATGCTCGGCGGCGTCCGGCGTGCAGTGGATCTGAGGTGGTGGTGAGAGGTGCTGAAAAAAACTTCTTTAGCCTTCCATGGTGGCTGTCGAACAAGGAGGAAGAAGATGGAGATGAAGATGAAGGCTTAGATGGCTTGAATAACTTGGCTGACCTAGGGCTTCGTGCAGAATAGAAATATTAGAGAGGAAAAATTGTGGGCTTGGCTTCTCTTGGCTTGGGCTTGGCTAAAAGTCCTCTAATCTACAAGAATGCCCCCAATCTAATTAAAATTCTATTTTCCCTCAATTCTTCCCAAATTACCCTCAATTCTCCAATCTCCATCATTCAAGACTTCAAACTTAAAATCCAATGCACAAATTGAACATAAATTGGCTTACACTTAAATTAAATAAAAAAATAAAGCCTTAATTAGTACCTGAAAGTTTCCGGTTGTTACAAACTTCTATGATAGTTTGTAGTTATCAACAAAAACATGTCATGACAGTTTTGAAGGTCATAGAAATGTTATAATGACAAAAAAAGTTGTCACCCAAGAAATTTCTATGACATTGATGAACCATAATAAATAGTGGTATATCACTATTTATTTATGCATCAAAACCATAGAAATTATATTGTCTGATACCTGTCAATACACATATTTCTAAAATAAAACCACTCCAGTTTTGGCACAAACTAAATACATGCGTAAATAAATTTTTATATATCATCAAACCAAATTTGGTCAATCTTTTACATGCAAACTAAATATGATCAACTTTGTCCATTAGAACAATTTTTACACTAGCTAGTAACATGAGGGAGTGTACCAACAAAAAAGCTAATCCATCAACTAAAAAGCTAATCCATCAACATGAGGCTTTTGCCACTAACCTAACAAAAAAGCTAATCCATCAACTAGTTGCAATATGACTGCTTTACTTCATTGAGTGCCTACAAGATGGCAAAACAATATCCATTTTAACGTAGAACTCAATATTTCTTACATAAAAACAAGAACAATATCCATTTTAACAATATCATGAGTTATATTATATCTTCTAACTGTTGACAATATTTCGAACTCAATACATTGGAACTTGCTCAAAATATTGATCTAAAAAACTACTCCTTCAAAATATGAATACTCTCAATAATATATTAGAGAGAATATACCCAAAACTAGACACATATTGTGTTTTGTTTTTCTTTTTGGGAGGGGGAGGGGGAGTGAGTTTATCTAAATGATGCAGTACATATATTTCATGAGCATCTCACATGTATTATATATATATTACAATCAATGCAAAGTTATATTAATGAAATATATAATTCTAAACTATACATCGTACCTCTTAGACACATAAGATACTTCCAATTCAAAACTACTTCCTTGAATCTAGTCATTGTTCAAAATATTGCTCTTCTACACTTTTCCTGAAACAAACTTTGAATACTCACACCACTGTACTATCTAGGAGAACTTAAGGTAAAAAATGAAATGTTGATAAAATAATCAATATCTTACCGATAGACTAGTACTTCCCATGAAGTACAATAATAGTGGGAAAGAAAATGCAGTCTAAAATAGTGTGAGCAAGTAAATTGACTACAACATTCAATCATACGAGTTTTCATGTAACTCCAAAAGAGTGTGGGCAACAAAAGTGTATATCATGCACATAATTAAATGTGTTAAATGTATACACAAAAAAGATAGCACATATATTATGCAAATAATACATGCGACCCTACAAATTCTGTCCACTCAATTCTCACAACGTTAATATCATCATGTGTGTAAGTAGATGGTGTATCTTTCATCTGTAATTAATAAAATAAAAATCAACAAGAGGACATGGGAGAAAGATTGAAAGAAAGTGAGGGAGAGTTAGGTTTTTTTAAACAATTATTTTAATAATATATACATAATTATAGGTTAAAATACTATTTTGGTCTCTGTACTCTGGATTTCATTCTATTTTAGTACCTATACTTTCAAATGTCCAATTTTAGTCCATGTACTTTCAATGAAGCTTAAAATTAGTCCCTACCGTTAGTTTGAAGTTATTTTTTTTTGAAATTGGTTAAATAATAATAATAAATTTAATGCAAGAAAATATATAATGTGTTAAATTTGTCCCAACCAAGATTTTAAATGTCAATGTTGATGAAAATGTAAATATTTTATGGAAACGATCATAGAGAGGTTGCAATAAAATGTTGATGTTGGCAGATATTATTGAAAAAATCATAAAAAATAATAAAATCATAAAAAATATTTAAATTAACAAATAAATATTTTACCCTTTTTAAATAAGGAAAAAGTTCGGTCACATTGGAGATATTTTGTTGATAATTTTTATATTTAGTTTATTTTTTAAAATATAAAAAAAAAATAATTTACTCCTTTCATGTCGATGTTGAATCCAATAACATATGAAAATGTTGATATGTTGATAAAAATTTAATACTCTAGTCCTAGCTAAGTTTCCATAACAAAAATCAAGGTTGAGGTTAAAAATTCTCCCAAAGAATTAAAAAATAAAAAAAGTTCATATAGGGATTTTCCTACATCTGTTCTTTATATTTAACAAATCAAGATTTCAATTAAGCTAACAAAATTTAATATCCAATGATATATCTCTGTGATTTTTACAATATAAAGAACATATATTTCATAATATTGGTACAATTATATGAACTAAAACATTAATTATCTCCAAATGTAATAAATATTTAAAATTTATTGTATAACTTCAAAAACTAAGATTGGGAAAGAGCAGGGAGAAGGGAGAACAAATAAAATATTTCTCCATCCCCACAAAGACTTTTAGTAGCTTTGTATATAATTGGTTATAAAACAATATGATCATCTTGTTAATATGAAGACAAGGAGCTAGTTGACAAGATGTGTGCAAGGTCCATTGTAAGTTAAACTATAAAAGCTAGTTGTTTATACTATTGAAAGAGGAAGAAAAAGTTTATATGGGACAGAGAACTGTGGACTATACAAGAGATTTTGGCTCTCAACATGTGATGAAAAGCTTTTTAGGTATCTTTTTGGAAAAGGCTGCCCCCAATTAACTTGTTAAAGCCTTTGTGGTTTGTATTGTATGTGCTTTCATATCCTTTTGCTTTTGTATTCACATTTGAAATTGAAAGTGCATTGATTTTCATGTCACAGTAAAATTCAGTTGGGTTTGGCTTTGGCACGTTTAATATTGTTCTTCAACTTTCAAGTATATAAGTGACTTTGATTGACCGTTGATGGAACTTTTAATGCTTTATTAAATACAAGTACTATTTCAGCTTTCTTTTCAACCAAACACACTGTAAAATGGTCCATTGAAAGGTGAAAATCAATCTTTAACTAAATATAGCCAACTCCCAACTCCCAATTTTCAAATTTCATTGGAATCAAATTGAGGATTTGTAAAAATTCTATTTTCATATTTGGCTAAATATATAAAACGATTCTTTTTTTTTTTTTTCAATTCTTAGTTTGGTTTTTAATCTTTTGAAATTCTCAGTTATGTCATTCTGTAAACAAAATTAAAAAAAAAAATTGTTGACAAAAAGTTGGCATACCATCAAATTATAGATTTACTTAAAATATAGTCACATGAACATGTTACTTGAATGGTACGTGACACATGAAATCCATCTCGTCCATCAACAAAATACTACAGACCATCAATAAAATTTATTTATTTCAAGTAATAGATCCATGTGGCATGCCCACATATCCACATTGTTAGCTTGCAATTATACTATTAATTTAATCCCTAATTTTACTAGCTTTCTAAGTATGTTGGTTACTTTAATTATGTTTCCATCTCCCTTGCAGGTATTTCAAGGAGTTTGAATGAATGAACAAGGAAGGAAAAAAAATTAATAATAAATAAATAAAATTATTCCTAATTTGATTAGGTTAAGGAGTGACACATCATAAATACGTCTATTATCTTGGTTCGAAGGGAGATTAATAAAGCAAGGATAACCCTCACCAATTTGTCAACTTCTATCACAAAAAATTGCCCTCTCAATATTACCTACTGTAAGTGATCTCCATATGCTGCATAATTCTTTCCTAAACATCCTTAATGGCTAGTATTTTCCTTTGCCAAATACTGTACCGACTTTATGCATATATTTTGCTGTGAATTGACCCTTCAAAATATACAAAGAATACACTCCAGGATTGGGTTTGGAGTACTCTTGGTTGGAAAGCAAGAGTTTTTTCCCTATCGGGGGAAAATAAGTCCTTATAAAAGAGTGTCGCACAAGAGCAAATACTTAGTTGATTTTTGGAGAAGTTTCATTTGGAGTATACTCATGAAAGGTTTAAGGAAAAGGGTGAGCAATGGCAAATTTATAGGCTGCCGGTGTGACCCTTTGGTACTGATAACTCGTGAATAACAAGTTATTAAGGCTTAGATTTACCTCATTCTTGTTGTAAAGTGGAAAGAAGAACTCTATTTTAATTTATTTTTTAGCTTAAATTGTTTCATTCAGAGTGTTGTAGCATTATTAGCATGACTTGCCACTGCTGTGTTCTTTTGATTAAGAATATGTCATTTTCGAGAGTTTGTCTAATTACATGGCTTTGTTGGAGAGCATGCTAACATGAATTTTACTGCAGACGAAAGATCCTACCTTGCAGTGACCCTTGGCTAGCGCAACAGGAAAGAATATTGAACCAGTTAGCAAATTGGGGAAAAGACCACAAAAAGGGCGCGCTTGGTATTGTTTATTTTGCCCTAATTGATGTGTGGTAGCTTTAGAGTAGAGGAAGAGTGGGCTATTTAAAGTAAAAGACCCAGAAGTTTTAGGCAACAACATTAATTTTGAGTATTTATCCTTTACACATTTTTGGTGCCCCTCTTACCTTCCACAGTTTTTCATATCCTTGCCCATAGTTAAAAGTGCTCAACATACACAATCAAATACATCTATAAACCGAACTACGAATAATTTGCAGTATAAGTGGCTAGGGTATATCACAGGTAACTGAATAAATTGATTTCTAAATTCTAGATTTTTTATTTAACACGGACCCGGGGGGGGGGGGGGGGGGAGAGGGAGAGGGAGTTAAACAAAACATAAAGAGATAGAAAACTTAATTGAAAGCGAATAAAGATAGGATCTCACCAAGGTACCAATTCGAAAGGGGTCACATCGGGGTTCAATTTAGTAATGCCAATCACAGGTTATCCTAAGATGAATTTCTTGCTTTGAATGCAACTACAAGCCCAATGGGACACTCTAAAGAGCTTCTAATAACTCATAGCACAGTTTAATTAAGCTAAACGCTAATTAAACCCAAAACTAATCCTAAACTAGGGACAATATTAACCCAAGCCACAGATTGCAGCGTGCCATGCTCAAGACTAGTCATTTAAGCCCTAAGAATTACTAGATTTAGTGAGATGTGCTCAAACTAATCTAAGTGGCAGATTTAGATTAACCCTTACACTTTTTGCTTCTTTAGAACTAGATCCTTAAGTGCCATTTATGACCGCATTCAACTCACAAACTCACAGAATCTAAGTCCTATTGCTACTCAAATTAAGCGCTCTGTCAATAAGTTCAAACAAACTCAAGATTACATATAGCTAGGCTAAGCATGCTCTTAGGCCTACCTACGAATATGCTTAGGAATGAAAACAAATAAGAAAAAGACATTCATTGCAAGAAATTAAATGCATTAAGTACAAAACCTCATGGCGTTACATTGAAAATCCCAATGATCTCATCCGAATTGGCGTTTCTGCTCAGCTAGAGACCAAAATCTTGACCAACGAACCCATGGATTAATAAAAAAATCTAAAACTAACCTATATCTATTGAAAATAGAGAGAAAACAACTAAAAATGTCCCCTTTCGGCAGACAAAAAGGGAACTTCGGACCTAGGGCACAAAAATAACATTTTATACTCCAAGCGGTAGCATTGCAACGCTGAGCACTGCCCTCCATCCGAGCATTATTTCTCTTCACTTGATACTCCAGCATTTTGATGCTCTTTTTGGGCGTTGCGAAGGTCGTCAGGGGTCTTTTGGTCAATTTTGCCATATCTTTTTGCTCAAGTATTCGATTGACCTCTGATTTGGCTCGTTTTCACCCTGATATTGCATAAACGCTCCAAAATGCTTCTCTTGCTTGATTACCTACCAAATAATCAAACAAACACATAAAACAAAAAAAAAAAGAAAACTAACATGATTTAGGCATAACAATATAGGACTATTTTGGTCTCATCAAATACCTCCAACCTAAATCTTGCTAGTCCTCAAGCAAGACACAAACTAAGCAGCAAAGATAAATGAATTCTTAGTAACAAACACATAACTCTAAACTTAATACTCAAAATAGCTAAACATTTGCACAAATAAGAAGCACTACAAATTCATTGTCCATCCATGAGAAAATTAAAAACGATTCCTATCATTTCTTGCATATGTGTGTGCCTAGCTTCCCTAACATTGCCTTTACAAGCGAGGAGTAGGTTTATAGGATCCTCAAATTCATTTTCCCCTTACATTGGCCCTAAGAACTAAGGCTCTTCAAATAGTCAAGAAAGTAATAGACTACTAATAGTGGGCAAAATAATGATATTTCTTGGCTTAGTTTTATGTTAGTTTTGCTATGATTATATGTGCTTTCATGTGTTTCTATGTACATTTCTCATAAATCGAGCATTTGGAGCAAAACTGGAGAATTGTGAGATATTTGGACAAATTTGAGCAACTTATGGCCATATTTGAGGATTCAAGTGTTGAAGAGGAAAGACAAGGCAATTGGACCTGAAGGTATAGCGTTGCAACGACATTTGAGAAGCCTATCAACCTTGAAGACTCGAGGGCACAACATTGCAATGTTGCTTATAGTGTTGCAACGCTAGCCGAAGAAGATTTTTTCCTTTTTTGCAAAATGCTAAGGACAATGTTGCAATGCTGTCTCGATGTATAAAAGAAAATTTTGAGTTTCGTGCAAAGGGAGTCATTTTTTAGAGACCAAAAACCTAAATCGATTGATACTCTATCTAAATGCCTAAAGAAAACTTTTGGAGAGCCAAGAAGGAGACTCAAGGCTCGAAATCGTGGACTTCGCGTTAGGAACGAGTGTTGGCACGTGACCTTAGTTTATTCTCTTTTCTCTCTACTTTTCATTTGATTTTTAGCAGTTTTGTTATGGACTCAATTGCTGTTTATCTCTGTAGTTAGACAAGTAATGGTTGTATGTTTTAGACTTTTGTTGATTTGGTAATTGAATGCATGTTTTTAAATATTTTATGTATTTTGTTGTCATTGTTTAAACCTTTGGCCATGGTTTTGCATGTTAGGCTAGATTTAGCTCGAAAAAGTAAATTTAGTTAAAGAACACTAGACGCATAACTAGATTTAGCTTATTGCACGAGAGTAAGTAAATTAAGGCTAGAAGCCTTAAGAGAATCGCTTAATGCCATGTTTAGTAATAGAAATAGACCGAGAGGTTGATTTATTGCTAAGCATAAGTTCAATTTAGCTCGAGAGAGGATATTGATCACTTAGTAATTCTTGGCTTAAGATTAATTGCATGAAATCAATTCTTTATCTACAAAGTGAGCTTAATTTAATCAAATATTATGTTTCTCAAAAATTGGACTCCAACCTTGTAAATTATTTGTCTTTTTGATCACTTTAAAATTTTGTTTCTCTTAATAAAATTGGGCATAATTAACTTTGGTACTTAAGTAATCTAAGAACTCCAATCCCTGTGATCGACCCTGGCTACTATTACAGCAAATTTTTAGAGGTCCGGTTTATAAATATTATTTGATAGGGCCTTTGACAAGCCCTTTATCAACTACTAGGTGCCTAAAACAAACAAGGGATCCCCTAAACTTGATCACTTTAATGTCTAGGGCACTAGGTTTCACACAACTATCATAGGAATCCTTACTTAGAGCACTCACTATATAGGTGGTCTAACTGATCATGACAGCGACAATTCTTTTTACCCTCGACTCTTTTTAACACGTTACAAGTTTATTTTATTTCTTCTTTATTTTCTTTTCTTTCATTTCTTGGAGGCATATAAAAGACTTTTTTTTTCTCTCTAAGTAACACATTACAAACCATCATGCAAGGATGCCTCCAAACTAGCCTTAAGCCTATTGGGGTGACAACAAACATCTAAACCCCATAAGTAGGCCTTTAAGACTACAAAAGGAAAATATTAGACGTGCTCAGGAACATGCAAGAGTCTTAAGGAAATTTTTTTAATAATGCTCAAATTAGAACACATTCTCAACTTCAACAAAGTACAAATACCAAGCTTAGAAAACATATCTTTGAATGTCTTAATCATGCATCATGCTACCAATTCATCAACAATTCAAGCTCAGAAATCTCAAAAATAACATGCTTGATATATTAGTCAAAAGTCCGAACTCAGGTGCTCAAGGACTTAACTAACATGCCAAGCAGTTAATCCTTAAAGCTAAAAAATTTTAAAATTTTGCTCAAAAGCTAGATAGTCTGAACTCAGATGCTCATGACACAACATTAAGCTCAAATCATAAGTCTCCAGCCCTAACCTTAATTCTACATTATCCTCAATGTATAAATTCTAAAGGCATAGAAGGACAAAGATAAAGGGGAACAGAAAACTCAATATGTAGGTGGGTGGTGGTGCATCTCAGCCTCCAAGAATGATAAAAATTTCTTCCCAAAGGTCATTTTATTAACTACAAAACAAAGCAAAACAAGCTAAGCTAGGAAAAACAAAAACAAAAGGCAATAAAGGAAAGCAATTAACACTTTTCGCTTGGTTGCCTCTAGAAGCGAAAATTTTTATAGTCGATTGCTCGACTTGCCATGTGGCATGCGTTAGGGCACTTAAAAGTTCTCCCATTTCTTTGGCCATTTCTTTTTCGAATCCACGAAGTCCATTGCATCAAGCAAGCTCTTCAACATTTGATGAACTCTAGAAATGCAGGTCTTTTTGTAATTTTTTTTTACTCTGAAGACAAAAAACAAGAAGAATAAAAAAAAACAGACTCTGACACGAACTCGTGAGACAAAGAAGAGAAACATTCACAAAGTAAAGAGGACTCGAAGGATAGAACAGACGCAGGTCTTATGACCTCCAACTCTATCACCTAGACTCCTATTCGAACTGACGCTCAACTTCGTCTTTTGCCTCACATACATGCTTTTCAAATGACAAACAAACTTCATTATGAATTTCAAATCAGCTTCATAACTTCGTACCTCAGGAGTGTCGATAAGTTGCTCTTGAGCGCTTTCCAATCTCCCTATTGGATCAGCCAACTGGTGATTTGATCATCCAGGCACTGCATCATCGATGGAGTCTCCTCTCTAAACTGAAGAGTGCTTGCTGAAATTGGAGAGTACTATTAGCAAGCTCATTAATTAAATCTTCTAACGAAAACATGTCTAAAACTAAAGAATGGGCAACTCCTCCAAAATTCCTGAAATTGTTAGGCATAAAAAGAAACAAGGCATTGACCCTTTTATTTCCTTATTGAAATAAGAAACCCAAAATCAAGAAATCAATTTAATTGGCGGTTCTTCGGCAATGGCACCAATTTGAAAGTGCTCGTCACACACAATCAAATACATTTATAAATCGGACCACGAATAATTTGTAGTATAAGCAGCCAGGGTCAATCACAAGGAACCGAATAAATTGATTTCTAAATTCTAGATTTCTTATTTAACACGGACAAGGGGGAAGTTAAACAAAACATAAAGAGACAGAAGACTTAACTAACAGCGAATAAAGATAGTATCTCATCTAGGTACCGATTCAAAAGGAGTGACATCGGGGTTCAATGTAGTAATGTCAATCACAGGTTATCCTAAGATGAACTTCTTACTTTGAATGCACCCACAAGCCCAATGAGACACCCTAGATAGCTTCTAATAACCCATAGCGCAGTTTAATTAAGCTAAAGGCTAATTAAACCCAAAAAAAATTCTAAACTAGGGCAATAGTAACCCGAGCCATAGATCGTAGCGTGCCATGCTCAAGACCAGTCGTTTAAGCCCTAAGAATTACCAGATTTAGTGAGATGCTGAAACTAACCTAAGTGGTGAATTTAGATTAAGCCTTACACTTTTTACTTCCTTAGAACTAGATTCCTTAAGCGTTTATGACAACATTCAGCTCACAAACTCATTGAATCTAAATCCCATTGCTACTCGAATTAAGAAAACAATGCGAGAGTGGAGTAGATCTTCACTAGGTTGCTTTAGACATAAAGAACCATTTGTAAAACAAAAGGGGTCGGAGATAAGTAAAACTCTAGCGCAAACGGGTGTAGACATACATTCTAGAGTGGTAGAGGAGTCGTGACAGCAACTCAAAAGAGTGTTGCTGGAGCAGATGTTCCCCTATTTATATTCGAATGTGAAATACTTATAAGTTGCGCTAGAGCAAATGTAGTGTTAAGTATATGGGGATTCGCGAAGTGAGTCTCATTTCTTTTATTTGTGAGCCTCATGTTTGCTGTGCTTTTTCTTTTAATTACTTATTTTGTGCTTTTCATTTATTTTCATTGCAACCAACTATTTTTCACCGATCGCCTTGTTGTAGTGATGCAAGCTTGTCAAGGGCTCGTCAAATGACAATTTAGAAACCGATCCAAAGCTACTTGTAGCAGTGAGTGGACCGGGTCGATCTCAGGGAACCGAATAACAATTTCTCAAATTAAATTTGCAAAGGAGAAAAAAAATAAAAATGGAGGGAGTTTTTGTGTTTTTATAAATAAAATAAAACATAAGTAAATAAAAATAAAGATAGATCAAATCTTATCAAAATCCAATTCAAATGTACTGTTTTATCTAATGCAAAATTGATCACAAGCATACAAACATTTTAACTTAATTATGTAGGCACTTGGTCAACTTATTAGGAAACCCCAAAAAGCAACAAATCCCCTAAAGTCATTAACTCTAACAAATGTCAAAGTTAATGCTAATTGCCTGAATAATTTGGCATGAAACCGTTCCAAATTATTTAGACAAAAGCACTAAGAACTTTGGAAAGATCAAGGAAACTTAGTTAGATAAAATAACTTCAACCTAACCAAGATGCTCCTTTAATTCCTAGAATTAAACATGCAAGCTATGCAATTATGGAAACCCATAAAACACATACAAGTAATAATTCTAGCGCTACAAGATTCAATCAACACGACAATTACAGATCATGCATCATGAATAGCAATCAAGCATATAAAGTGATCGAGGCATCAATTCAATAAAAAATACATGCTCATAAAATAAATACAGGAATCAAAGAACACACGCAATGATAAGAAAACTACATTAAAGTTCAAATCTCACAACATTGCAATTGGATGCAACCGACCTTTGATTTGGAAATGCGAGGTTTAGCCAAGCATCGTGATAAAATTCTTCAAGTTGAACATAGTTTGATTTGATACAATAATCTTCTAAGGAGAAAAGGAAAAAAAAGTGTAAAAAGCTCTCTAAAAAAGTGTATGCCAAGAGGCCAAAAGGTGCTAACCCTAAAGTGAAAAGTTGTTTCAATAAGACAGGGCAACGTGTAGACGCTAACGTCAAGAGGCTGCCTTCGAAAATAAGGAAAAAATTTGGAAAAATCAGGGTAGTGCCTAGACACTTGAAGTAGCGCCTCGACGCTAGGAAGCCTCTCCGTAGCGTCGAGCGAGCCTTGCTCCTTCAAATTTCCAGCATCTAGACACTTGGAGACGCTATTGTTGCGGATCTCCAAACTTGATCTGGCTATGCAGTAGCGCCTTGACGCCCAAAATAGCGTCTAGACGCTCTGCACTCAGTTTCCTTGGCTTGGATGTAATATTTTCTCAATTCGAACACTCAAAATAGACCCGATTAGTTTCCTTTTAGGCCTAATCCAAAGTCTTTCAAATAGCTATGAATTGCTCAATTCCTACAAAATAGACAAATAAACGTGTGAGGGAAACTAAATTAGCATGAAATAAGTTAATAAAATAGCACTATTACAGTGCTATCATGTAGCGTAAATATTGTTGTAATTTAAGTCTTACTAAATTTCCTTGTCAATCAATCCTAGAATGTTTTTCCTTGTATTACTTGTCAGTTTCTAATGTATACTTATGCTAGACTCTGAGTGGATAGAGTGTGTGTTTAATTACCATTTTTATTATCATTGACACCTTACCTTGTGTGATTGGTAATAAAAAGATAGAGCATGCTATGCTTGATTTAGGAGCCTCTATAAATGTCATGCCTTATTCTATTTACCAGGAGCTTAAACTAAATGATTTACATGAAATTGGTATTGTTATTCAATTAGCTGATAAATCTTATATACATCCCCTAGGAGTAGTAGAAGATGTCTTAGTTAAAGTGAATGAGTTGATTCTTCCTACTGATTTCTAAGATAATTCAACAATTAAGCATAAATTCAAATACAAACCAATTAATCCCAAGTAATTAAGGATTAAGCTACTCTAAATCAGTCAATGCAGCCAAAAAATCCTTAATTACAACAGTAAATCAAAACTACAAACTTAAGGCAAAAGAGAAAAAAACTATCAAACTCGTGTCGATCATGCGTTCTCAAGGCAATCTCCACAAAGTTGAACTCCAAGATCTTTAATATCAACCTCAATTTTTGCTCTAAAACACCCCAAGTATGTTGAGAATTGATTTATGGTTGAACCCTTTCGGAATGGCCTCCTCTTGAATGAAGAAGAAGCGAAGAATAAATACTGCCTCTCGTCACAATGTCGAGATGTTAGGGATAGCATCTCAACGCTGAACCCAAATAATGGCATTGTACGCACGTGTGAATGAGTAGCATCGAGACGCTGTAGAGAGCTTCTCGATGCTCTAGACGAAAACTACAGGGGCGCGCCTTTTGAGCATTTCGACGTTACAGGACAGTGTCCGACGCTGCTCTCTGGTTTGACACTTCAAATGTGGCGTCTATATGCCATTTTCAAGGTCCAGATGCTCTCTCCTTGGGTTGTTTTGAAAAAAATTCGATTCTTCTCTTCTTGGCTCTTCAAAATAGCTCCAATGAGGCTCAATATTACCAAAATACCCTCAAACACTCGATTTTGCTATTTTAGCTCGATTTCTACAAAATTAACAGAACTAGGCATCAAAGCACACCAAATCATAAGAAAACTAGCATAAATAATAGGAAATAGATAACACTAAATGAGTGCTATCAAAGCTAGGTTAATGCTATGTAACGGGGAGTCGAGCAATGACATTAAAAATTTGTGTTTCTGGGGCAGCTAGACGACTAAATATTTATGACTTTCTTTTATTGCTTTCAGTCCTTTCCTTTTTGTACCTTAGTTTTGTTTTTGGTTGTTTTGGTAGGAAATTTGTCTTGAAAGCAAAGTGATTCTTGGAAGGAGGCCTCACCACCACCTATGCGCAAACAAATTTAGGGGAGTACTCTTGTTTCCTTTTCATTTGTCCTTGCCTTTGATTTTAAGCATACATTGAGGACAATGTATTGTTTTAGGTTGAGAATGGGTGATGTATGTGTTGTTGAGTCCTGAGCACTTGAGTTTAGACTGTGTTTACAATTGTTGAATTGATTGTGGATAATTTGATTGCTTGTTTTGTGATTAGGACAGTTGATGACGTGTTTATTATATCACTTTGATTGAATTTATTGAAGTGTGTGAATGCTATCTTAATTTGAGCCTATTTGAATTTTTTTTCTTGACTTCCCTGCATATTTTGAGCACTTTAGCCTACCTTTTGTAGTCATGAAGGCCTAGGGTAGAGTTATAAGGCTCGTATATTCCTTGTCACCTAAATAGGCGTAAGGGCTAGTTGGATAGTCGAATTGCTTGATAGTTTGTAATGAGTTGCATAGAAAAAAAAAAGAGTATGATCATTTGCCTGTGAAAGAAAGAAAAGAAAAAAAATTGAGCTTTGAAAAGAAGAAAAAGAAAGAAAGAGAAAGAGAAAGAGAAAGAGAAAGAGAAGAGAAAAATAAACTTGTAGTGAGCAAGATGAATCAAGGGTAAAAAGAGCTATTGTTTTTGTGATCAATACGCCACCCATTGAGCGAGTGCTCTGGGTATGGGTCCCTACAACAGATGTGCGAAAGCTAGTGCCCTTGGATTTTAAGTGATGCAAGTTTAGGAGTACCCCAAGTTTGTTTTTAGGCACTTAGTAACCTATTATTCTCTTGATTGCTTGGGAGCATGATAGTTAGACCTTAGTGCCAACGTAGGGAGAAGATGGGTCGAGGGCTTTATAAGCCTACCCCCATGCTTGTAAAAGTTACATTAGGGATGGTGCACACACACGCGCGGGAAATGATAGAAAGGAGTTTTAAAGTGTCTCAATGATGAATAGTGTTTTGCTTGCTTCTATTGTGTAATTATTTTGTTATTCTTAAACATCGAGATTAGAGTCACTGATTTGCCATCAATGATTATGTTATTTGTTTTAAGTGTTCTTTTCTTGAAAACTAGCAAAGTCCTATTTTATTTGGCTAACTCGTGCTAGTTATTGTAGATTTTATGAAATGATTGGCTCTTTTGTAGGAGTTCGAGCAGTTGGAGTTTCACAGAGTGTTTTCTACTAATCGGGGTTCAAATGGAGCTAATTAGATGTAATTTGAACAAGCAGATTTTGAAGAGCATGTGAAAAGATTAAATTTCCCCTTTCGAGACCATCTCGAAGCAAAGAACGTCTCAATGCTGCCAAAGTGAAGAAATGGACAAAATGCCTCAAAACAGGATAACGTCTCGACATTGTGAGAAGGAAGTGTTGATGCTCAAAATTGGTGCGAGCTAAAGAAATCAAATAAATGAATCTCCGACAATGGCACCAAGTTTGATGCTAAAAATTGGTACGAGCTAGAGAAATCAAATAAATGAATCCTTGGCAATGGCACCAATTTTGATGCGAGCTTGTTGATGACTAATCAAAATAACATTTATAATTACTGATCCTAAATAAATATTTGTAGTATTTAATAGTGGACAAGGTCAAACCACAGAGAATAAATTATCAATTTCTTTTAATTGGATTTCTTATTGACACGGACTAGGGGGAATTAAACATAAAGTGGGAAAGGGCTGAAAATAAAGTTGGAAAAAGATAAAGCAATCTTACCACGAGCACTGATTCAGGGTACGTTAGGCTACAATGTAAATTTGATCACATATAACCAACGTGAGATTCAATTTTAGAGTTTATTACCTAATCGACTCAACTGAAAAAGCTAGAGAAGCTCATAAGCTACCTTGGGTGCCCTAATTAAGCTAATCCAACCTAGCATCAAACTAACTTCTATACTAACCTGTTATAGATGGGCACAATAGCGTTCTATACTAATAGAGGTAATCGCATTACGCTTTAGGGATTGATTAAGAAATGTCAACTAAATTAGGTATAGCCTCTAATTACGCAAACATGAGTCGACCTAGTCGCTACTAAGATTAGCATACATGGACACGGTCAACTTGAATAAGTTGTAAATTTATTCTATGAACATGCTCATAAAATTAAGCAAAAATTAAGAGATAACAAGCATGCTGAAATCGATATGAAAATATAAACTCAAATCTCACAAATTTACAAAGTTACAGTCTATACACCCAAATCAGTGTCGAAAGTCTAGATGACTATTGAAACGACAAAGCCTGACATCGAGACTCGATCAAAAACTCCTAAACTCACTTAAAACTACTGAAAACAGAGAGAAATAGACAAAAAGGTCTCATAGCGATGGAAAAATGAGAGATTAATGACCTAGTTTGAAAAAAATCCTTTTATACAAATAAAAGTACTGTCTCGATGCTACTAGTGTTGAGGTGAGGCTCGCCACAGCTTCCAGCGAGGCTTGTATTGGGTTTCATGTCCTAAAACTCGTGGTTTGTAAACTGAATGTATATTTTTTTTTGCAATAAAGATGTTATTGAGATTTATTCAGTAAAGGTGTTATTGAATAAAGTGAATTGCGTCCTTTTAACCCAAATCCAATAAATTAAGAACCCTTGGCTATAGTATGTATACTTGAACTTCATGTGGAGACATGAATATAGATCAAGTTCGAGTAATAGCCAGAATTGTCTATAGTATAGGGATAGGGCTGGGTACCTTATCCTTGGGACACTATGGACGCGGTCCACTTTGTATAGTACAAACGATGTGATCCTAAATCGTTCATGTGGAGACATGTGAGTGGGGGCATCCTATGCAACGAGTTTGCATAAGACAAGACCGCGAAATAGTCACTTAGTTTTTTTTAACTCCATTTACTGTCATAACTGACTATTTCATATGATGACCTAGGTAACTCGATCTTAATCCTGAGCTCGCTATGAACTCCTGTTTATTCGGGATTATCCTTTGATTTGCATGGGTGAGAGTGGCCCGAGATTGTTGACTCAATAAGCCTCCCATTTTGGGGATAAGACCAGGTAGATAGCTAGGGACATAGTCCTGCAAGAATGAATTCACTCCTACCCGCTTTAGGGTTTAGTAGAGAGGTTGTTCCGTTAAGTGCTGACTCCGAGTCTTGAACAAAGGGCCCCACAAACCAATTGTTCATTAGAGGATCAGTAAGACTTGAGGAACAAGAAGTAATTACAGGGGTAAAACGGTTTATTAAACCCAAC
Source organism: Trichosanthes truncata (assembly GCA_033996785.1). Taxonomy (NCBI): domain Eukaryota; kingdom Viridiplantae; phylum Streptophyta; class Magnoliopsida; order Cucurbitales; family Cucurbitaceae; genus Trichosanthes; species Trichosanthes truncata. The sequence goes on from JAWPNB010000003.1 coordinate 34,680,488, forward strand.
TGTAATTACGAACAATCTGTGAAGGGTCGACTTACTAATCATGGTTATATCAAGTGGATAGAAATATATCTACAGTGAGGAGAGTGCAGTTGTTGGGCTTTAGTGGAGTGTCCTGGCAGTTAATGAATGTTGATTAGTTTGGCTAAAGAGTTTGACTGGTTAATCTCGTATCGTTGGAGCTCATGATCTGTAGGTCCATTAGGTCCTCCTTGCTAGCTTGGACTAAGCCTTGTAACAGTATGAGAGAAAAGAATTTGAATTGTTTGAATTCGATTTTGAGAGTAAACGTTAATTATATGCGATATAGTTAACGTATTATAGTTTAATTATGAATTAAACTATGAGAAAGAGAGATGGACATATTTAAAATGATTTAAATATTGGTTCGGTCTAATACATGAATAGGGATTCAAGTTCGAGAGGTCGGTTTTGAGATCGGGATTTAATCCGATTATATATTTAATATTTGATATTAAATTAAATAATTAAATTAAATAATTAATTAAATTGTTAATTAATTAATTAATAATCAATTTTTGTTTAAAATTAATTTAGAATTATTTTTAAATTACAAAATCCAATTTAAAGTGGGAAATGTTGAGATTTGTGGTGGTTTGATGACTAACCTCTCTCAAACTCAAAATTCACCAAAATTGGACACCTCTTTGCTTATGTGTTGTCATATTTAGCAAGCTTGATGAAGCTTGTTAATGGATTTAATTAGCAATGAAACACAATGGGTTTGTAGGATTTTGAAAAATTGCTGTAGTTTTTTTTACAGACCTTTGCCATTTCTCTCTAAAAATTCTCTCAAACTAGGATCCCACAATCCATTCCAAGGCCTAAGGATAGTAGGGAAGACACTAAAGGTGGTCCACGAAGTGTTCGTGCTTAGAAATTTGTAACGGGTTTGGAGAATTTGAGCTTCAAATATGAGTTTTCGTATGCTATGTTTTTCGGTTTTTGAGCATGATGTTTGTTTGATTAAATTGATGTAATTAGAGTGCTTAAGATCCAAAATTGCTTCCGCTTTTGTGATATTAACTCTTTCAGCTTGTGCACGTCCTCCTGAAAGCATTTTCACCCTGTCTTATTCTCCCTCATTCTGCTGTTTGAAGTGTCTTGACGCTCTCAACAGGGTTGAGATGCTCTTGATAGGGTTATTTTAGTCATTTCACTTCTTTTTCATGCTCGGTTGCTCAAATGACCTCCAAATTGAATCGAATTAACTCTATTTTGGTGCAAACACTCCAAAATAAACCTTATGCTCGAATTCCTATAAAATCAACAATAAAGCACGTAAAATATATCAAACTAGAATGAAATATACAAGATAAAATATGACTTTTCTGGTCCTATCAAATTACCCCCAACCTAAATCTTGCTAGTCCTCGAGCAATACATAAATAAAACAATAAAGATAAGATTTGTTGGATACAAGCTCATGATTCTAACCTCCATGTTTAAAATACAAATCATTCATAAAGAAGAAGCAAAGCTCATGTACAGTCCATCCGTGAGAAATTTAAAAACTTTTCTTATCATTTCTTGCGTGTGTGTGCGCTTAGCCTCCCTAATGTAATCTTTACTAGCGCGGGGTACGTTTATAGGGTCCTCAACCTATCTTCCTCCTACACTGGCTCTAAGAAATAGATATCAAGCAATAGAACAATCAAGAAAGCAATGTTTTACTTCTATGCCTGACAAATAAACCTGGGCTAAACTTGCATCATTTTAACTCAAGGGTACTAGCTTTCACACAACTGTTGCAAGGACACTTACCCAGAGCACTCACTCAATGGGTAGCCTAACTGATCACAATAGTGGCAACTCTTTTTTCCCTTAATCACTATACACATTACAAGTTTATTTTTTTTTTCTTTCTTCTTTCATTCTTGTTTTTTTTTTTCCAAAATAAAATTTTTCTTTCTAAGCTCAAATTTTCTTATTTTCTTTTCTTTCTTGTAGGCAAATAAACAACCTTTTCTCTCTAAGCAACACATTACGAATCATCATGCGAAGTTGCTATCAAACTAGCATTTAAGCCTATCGATGTGACAACAAACATCTAGACCTCCTAAAGCTACCTTAGGCCTTGAAGACAAGAAAAGGTAAGCTAATGTGCTCAATTTTTTTTTTTTTTTAAATTTGCTCAACATAGGACAACATAATCAACTTCAACAAATTTGCAAACAACGAGCTATAGAAAGCATTTCATAGATTGTCTTAATCAAGAAGCAAACATCTAACTCATCAGTCAAAACAAGCTCAGAATTCTCAAAAAAATTCAAAATTTAATAGTCCGACAATCAGGTGCTTAGGACTCAACAATAAGCTCAAAAATACAAACTCCACCCCCAACATACGACATTACATTGTCCCCAATGTATAACTCAATAAAAGGAAATGACAAAGAGAAAGGAAAACATAAAAACTTCCTTGATATGTTCGCGCGTAGGTGATGGTGTTGCATCTCTGGCCTCCAAGAATGACAAACTTTTCATCAAAGGTCAATTTTTTACCCACAAAAGAAGCAAAACAAGCTAAGCTACGAAAAAGCAAAAACAGAAAGTATTAAAGGAAAGAAAGTAAAATTTTATTGCCTGACTACCTCCAATAAGTGCAAATTTTTATAGTTGATTGCTCGACTCGTCGTGTGGCATGCATAAGACCACGTAAAAGTTCTCGTATTTCTTCAGCCCTTTCTTCCTTGTATCTAAAAAGCCTACTACACAAAGCATGCTCACTAACATTTGATGGGCTTTAAAAAAGCTGGTTTTTGCAAAATTTTTGGCTTTAATGAAATTAAAAGACAAAGACTCAAAAGACTCAAAAACTAACTCGGACTTGTGACAATAAGAAAAAAACATTCACAAAATAAGGAAGACTCAAAAGATATACAAGCCTTTCAACCTCCAACTTTATCACCTGGGCCTCCTTGAACTGAAGCTCAACTTCTTCCCTTGACTCAAATACATGCTCTTCCAATGGGATATAAACTTTATCTTTAGTATCTAAATCAGCCTCATCAGAATAAATTCGTACCTCAAGAATGTCAATAGATGGTTGCTCTTGAACACTCTACTATTTCACTACTACATCAGCCAATTGGATGACTTGGTCATCTAGGTCTCACATTGTAGCTCAAGTTTCCTTCTAAAACTGAAGAGAATTATTATCAAACTCATAAACTAAAGCCTCTAAAGACACACCTGAAATTGAAGTTTTAGGGCATGGGCTCTGCTGCTCCTCTTAGTATACATAGGATTGATCCCACTCAAGACCGTAAGGATCATAGCTCATCTTGTGCTAACTAGGAAATCCTCCAATGGTGTAGGCATGTGACATTCGCCTCTATTTTGCAAGCATTTGAGAAATGATAGAGGTTAATTTAGAATTTAAAATTTTAGATCACTAACCTCATTGATGTGCTGAGCAACTTCTCCATAAGACCAGAAATTCTTTGCCATAAAAGAACAAAGTATTTACTGACTTTTTTTTTTAAATAAAAATAAGAAACCCAACATAGAGAAATCAATTGAAAGAATCCCTAATAACGACACCAATTTTGATGCTCAAAATTTGTGCGAGCTAGAAAAATCAAATAAATAAATCTCTGGCAATGGGGCCAATTTTGATGCAAGCTTGTCGAGGGCTCGTTAAAATAACATTTATAATTACCAATCCTTATTGAATATTTACAGTATTTAATAGTGGATTAGGTCGAACCACAGGAAACCGATGATCAATTTGTTTTAATTGGATATTGACACGGACTAGGGGAAATTAAACATAAAATAGGAAAAGGTTGAAAATAAACTTGGAAAAAGATAAGTAGATCTAACCATAGGAATCGATTCAGGGTACGTCAGGCTACAATGTAAATTTGATCACATAAACCAACATGAGATTCTTCAGAGTTGATTACCTAATCGACTCAACTGAAAAGTCGGAGAAGTCCCTAAGCTACCTTGGGTCCCCTAATTAAGATAATCCAACCTAGCATCGAATTAACTCCTCAACTAACCCGTTATAGCTGGGTACGATGGCATTCCATACTAACGGGGCTTATCACATTACGGTCTAGGGATTGATTCAGAAGTGTCAACTAAACCAGATTGGCTGATCAAATTTATATAACCCATTCTCCTAATTCTAAAACCTATCATGCAAACTACGAAATTGAAGAGCCAAGAGGACAAAGATGGGAGTTTTGGCAAAAGAACCCAATGAGAGAGCATCTAGACCCTTAAAATGGCATATAGACACCACATTTGAAGTAACAAACTCGAGAGCAAGCGTCAAGAAGCTATCTTGTAGCGTTTCAATGCTCAAAAGGCATGCGACTTGAAGTTCCATCTGGAGTGTCACTGGTGGTGTGTGCATGCATAAAACTGAAAGGAATAATCTAATTAAACCCAAGTGGAAGCGTAGGAATTGGTTTGAGTTTATTTAGAATTAAATAATAATATTATGGTTAAGCATATCATACCTTGAAAATATGGAGATTCTTCTTTTTTTGGACAATTCCAAATTTAGGATTTAGGAATCCTAAATTTTCAATTGCAGAATCTTGACTTCAATTCATGTTTTTTTTTTTTTTTTTGCGAACGTTTTTCGCTGTCGACTTTTTCAGCCCATATAATCGAAATTTGCAGCTATCGTAGTCATTCAAGTAAAATACATGAAATCCTAACCCATATGGGTTTTACAATGATCTAATCAAAGCAATAAATCTAATGTCAAATAGCCTAAACAATCAATTTGCAAACCACAATATATCAAATATATGATAAATTAAAATACCCACCATTACAAAACTTTAATTCTAAATAAAACTCAAGGAGACTCTGATACCAATTGTTAGGGACAACGACCCTCGACAGATCTCCACATTGGTATGATATTGTCCACTTTGGGCATAAGCCCTCATGGCTTTGTTTTTGGTTTCACCCAAAAGGCCTCATACCAATGGAGATAGTGTCCCTCACTTATAAACCCATGATCTTCCCCTTATCTAGCCGATGTGGGACTTTGGTCGCACTCCCAACAAAAACGTCATTGTTTGGGTGTAGTGTCTCGCGTTGCTTCGATAGGCATTATTTATTCTCTGCTTCTTCTTCATCCAAAAAGAGGCCATTCTGAGGGTTGAAGCCCTATTCTCAATTTCAAACCATAATTGAGGGTATTGGGAGTGCTTGTGAGCATTTTGGAGCAAATTTGAAGACCTTGGAGATTGGGTTCGTGGTTGATCACCTCAGGAACATGAGATCGTCTTTCGTTTTCATTTTTCTACCCTTTTCCTTTCTATTGTAGTTATCTTAGTGGTTGTAACTTAGGGAATATTGTGTTGTAATGACTGATTATGAGTGTTTAATCCTAAAATTACTTTTAATGGTTTGTATTGGATTTATGCTTAATTGTTGATTAATTTGGATTAATTACTTGTTTATATGGATATGTGTGATTAATTAGGCTTTGAATCGTTCATGCACTTAGGACTTTAGGCTTTTAGTTAGTGTTCATTAATTAATTGAGGTAGAACTGGGTTGAGCTCGATAGAGGATACCTAGTTAGCAAAATGCACGATTAATTAGCTACTCAAGTGACAACAGTATTAGAGGTTAAGTAATTATAGTTGGTGCTAAAGTTTAATTAATTGAACACTAGTTAATTGAGTTGTTACTAAGTGGATACTAGACGGAGAGAAACTTAGGCTAGAATTGAATGCATGACTATTGGTTAATTACCTGAGTGATAGTAAGGTAATAATCTATAATATATATAAATGAAGTTATGGAGGAGAATCTTTGCCTCCTTCTTTTGCCATTACAATTGTAATAAATTCCTATTTCTCCCTTCTATCTTTGGGACACGACTCCTCAAGTTGACGTGTCCGTTGAGAAAAGAGTTGAATAGTTGCAATTTAAGCTAGTGGGACACGATTGTTCAAATGGAGGTGGTTACGCATTGAATCGACACACCCATGACAAAAAAGCTTGTCGAAGGCTCTTATTAGATTAATTTATAAACCGGACCTCTAAATATTTTGCAATAATAGTGGCAAGGATCATCCACAGGGATTGGAGTTCTTAGATTTAATTAAGTACCATAGTTAATTATGCCCAATTTTATTTAGATAAATACAACTTTGGAATCAAAGGAAAATAAAATCTAAACTAATATTTACATGGTTCGGTGTCTAATTTTGAGAAACATGCAAGGTTGGTTACCTTAAGCCCAACTTGAATTGATTAATAACTTAATTTTATACTAATAATCTTAAACCAAGAATTACTAAGTTATCAATATCCTCTCTCGAGCTCAATTGAACTCATGCTTAGCAATGAATCAACCTCTCGGTCTATTTCTATTACTAAATAGGGCATTAGGAGATTCTCTTAAGGCTTGTAGAATTAATCTACTCACTCTCGTGCAATGGATTAAACCTAGGCATGCATCTTGTGTTCTACAACTAAACTTACTCTCTTAAGCTAAATTTAGTTAAACATGCAAAACCATGGCCAAAGGTTAAAACAATATAAAGAGATGCATAAAAGAAGTCAATATATAAATTAAACTAAAAATCAATCAAATGTTCAACAACTACAACCAAGCAAGGGTCTAAACACAGATTTACAACATAAGTACAACCCACAAAAATATCTAATTTCAAGAGAAAAGGAAAAGAATAAAGAAGAAACTTAGGTCGTGAGCCAACACTCGTCTTCGATGTTCAGCCCACGATCTCGAGCTTTGAGTTTCATCCTTGTCTCTCCAAAGGTCTCATTTATGTCCTTAGATAGTGCTTGAATCGAGTTTAGGATTTTTCGTCTCCCAAAACGGCCACCTTTTTATTAATGAAAATTTTCCTTTATAGACATCGAGATAACATTGCAACACTAGGGGCAGCTGCTGCTCCTCGAATTGTATAAACAAGGAAAAAAATAATTTGGTTGGCGTTGCAACGCTATGTCTGCTGGACTCCAAGGCTGAAAGGCTGATGATATAGCGTTGCAACACTACAGATGGCGTTGCAATGTTATACTCTCGGGTTCACAAGCTTTTTTACTTCTCTTCAACACTTGGATCCTCAAATATAACTCAGTTATGCTCCAAATTTGTCAAAATACTCCACAATCCTCCGGTTTTGCTCCAATTGCTCATTTTCTTCAAAATATACAGAAACACACATGAAAGCACACACAATCATAGCAAAACTAGCATAAAATCAAGCCTATAAATAACACACTTATGCATGCTATCAAATACCCCCAAAGTTAGATTTTTGCTAGTCCTCGAGTAAAACAAAACCAAAAGAACAATTTCAAAATATTTTAATAGAAGAATCATGAATCAAGCCTTAATTATCTAATTGACATGAAACAACATAATAGGGTCTTAACACATCCTTCCTTAAGCCATTTAAATTCTATCTATCTCATTCCTTGCGTGTGTGTGTGTTTAACTTTCTTTGTACTAGTTTCTACTAACTTTCGATACTTTTCCCAAGAATTTCCTTCGTTTTCCCCCTATACTGGCCCTAAGTTCCAATTTCAAGCTTCCTCACATTACAGAGAACAATCTACTTAAGCATTCATTCTTTTTCTTTTCTTACTCTTCACAAGGGTTACTAACCCCCAAACTTATCTTTTTCCTTATTCCAGAGACCCTAGCTTTCACATTTCTACTGTTGGGACCCTTATCCAGAGCACTTGCTCAATAGATGGCCAAACTAAACACAGTGGAGGTAGCTCTTTTGATCCCCACACATTAAACACACAATTATTGATGGACATGCTTTCAATTTCGTTAAACTTGCAAAAAATTCAATAAAGATAAAAAAAAATAGTTTCACAAATTTCAATCGCTAACTTTCATGCAGTTCCACTATTCATCAGTTCTTAAGCCTATTGGGGTGATAACATCATCTAGACTCAACAAAAGCATCCTAGTATTTGAACATAATAGAAAGTTAGTTATGTGCTCATGTGTTGCAAGAAAATTATAGATAAAATTCAAATATACTTGATTTAGGGCATGCTTCAGAGTTCATTCTATTGCAGAAAATTCACTTAGATTACTTCCTAGGTTGTCCTAATCAATCATCATGCATTACAAATCATTCAAACATGCTTAAGATCGAAAAAAAAATTTGCTCAGAATTATCAGGACTGCAAAGTACTACCCACGCCCAAACTTAAAGTTTACATTGCCCTCAATGTAACATAATCAATGAAATAAATAAAGACAAGGGTAGAATGAGTGAATAATACTGACATGATAGGATGAGAGACTGTTCCATGGAAATTCCTTGAATTGGCTAGGAGGTTACTTAGTATGATCGAAGTCCTGCGTAATGGGAATGAGGTTTACTTGGCACTTTCTTTTTTTTTTTTTTTCAAAAATAACCTACACTAGAATAGAAAAACATTAAAAAAGAAAAGTAAATAAGCAATGGAAAGAAAAAGCTTGGGTTGCCTCCCAAGAAGCGATTTATTGAACGTCTTCAGCTAGACTAGACTCATGTGGTCTCTCAAGGTACATAGAAATTCTCCCATTTCTTTGGGCCTCTCTTTTTGGAATCTACAAAACATACCAAAGCTAGTAGAAACACTAGCTTCTCGTGAGACCTTGAAGCATAAATATTTTTGGTATTTTTGAATAAGAAAAGCATAAAAGGAAAAAGATCAAAATACAAAGACTCAGACTCGGACTCATGAGAATAAGAATAGCACTCAAGGATAAGAGATGAATTAGAAGATAAAATAGACAAAGGTCTTATAGCCTCAAACTCTACCTCCTAAACCTCCTCAACTAAGATAGGATCATCCTCTCTCTCATCCTCTCTGACTCAATTCTAGTGTGCATCTAAACTCTCTAATTCCTTCCTATTCTCAACACAACTCTCCCTCAATTGCCCAAACTCAGTAGAATCGAAAGAATCATGCTCATGATAGGCTATCAGTGAATCAGTGATCAATTGACTCACTGGACATCCTATGGAAGTGGGTTTCACTTCACTAACCTCCCTAGGGGTCTGGAGACTCTTAAACCTTTCATCAAACTGTAACCTCCCAAGTCTAGTCTCCTCTATAAATTCTCTTAACATTCTCTCTAAGGAGGATTCTTCCTCTAATTGGGCTTCTTGAAGGGAATTAGGATGTGATTCATGGATCCAAATGCATTCATCATTACCATACATGGGATTTCCATAACTCATAGATTTGGTATGATAATAACTAGGTATTTGATAACCATGAAACACATATTCTTCTCTAACAAGCTCATGATCAAAAGAAGGATAACTAATGGAAAAAGAACTAGAAAGTGGTGTTGATTCTTTGGGCTCAGATTCCCTAAAGGGTCACCCAAATCTATCATAAGCTATTAGACAAAACAACAAATAATCACATGCTCTCAAGCAACACCAAATAATCATACAACCAGAAATAATGGACCAGGACTCAAAAGAAAACAAAAACACGCAAGATAAAAAAAACAAAACAAAGATAAACCTCTAAATTAAAGCAAAAAGAAGGAAACTAAAAATATACACTATTTACACTCCAAATTAAAATCTAGCAGTTTCACCACGATATTAATTAAACTAAAATATGAAAATCTCCGACAACGGCACCAATTTGATAAGGGAGCTTGTCGAAGGCTCTTATCAGATTAATTTATAAACTGGACCTCTAAATATTTTGCAATAATGGTGGCAAGGGTTATCCACAGGGATTGGAGTTCTTAGATTTAATTAAGTACCATCATTAATTATGCCTAGTTTTATTTAGAGAAATACAACTTTGGAATCAAAGGAACATAAAATATAAACTAATATTTACATAGTTTGGAGTCCAATTTTGAGAAACATGCATGGTTGATTACCTTAAGCCCAACTTGAATTGATTAATAACTTAATTTTATACTAACAATCTTAAACCAATAATTACTAAGTTATCAATATCCTCTCTCGAGCTCAATTGAACTCATGCCTAGCAATAAATCAACCTCTCAGTCTATTTCTATTACTAAACAAGGCATTAAGCGATTCTCTTAGGGGGCGTTTGGCCCATGGGTTTGGGTTGGAATGGGTTTGGGTTCCAAACTCAAAACCATGTTTGGCACAAGGTGTTCAAAACCCTTGGTTTTGAAACACAACCCCATGGGTTACAACAGTGCAACCCCATGGGTTTGTGCCATGTTTTCCTCTTCCACTTGTGATTTTCCATTTCCGACAACCACTTCGACAACAAATCTGGTGACAACTCCGATGACCACAAACAACGACAACTCCTACGACCGCACCGACGACCTAACCACCACTGACGACTACCTCCGGTGACCACTGCGATGAGAACTCTAGAGACCAATATGACGACCACCCCTATGACCTGATCACCCCAACAACCACTCCAACGCCAACAACTTGATCACCCTGACAACCCAACTTGCCCAAACCACCGCCAATGACCATCTGACAACCACTCCGACAACTCGACCACTTAGCAACCGCCGCCGACAACCACATAGTGATCACTCCGATGACCCGACCACCCCGATGACTACTTCGGTGATTACCCTGACAACCTGACAAACTCAACCACCCAAAACCACCGTTAACGACCACCTGGTGACCACCCTGGCGACCTGGCCACCTAGCAACCCGACCACCCTAATGACTACTCCGACAACGACTCTAATGACTCGACAACCAGACAACCACCCAACGACCACTCGAACTACCTAATCAATCATATGACCACTCCAGCAAGCCGACCACCCAACAACTACTGTCTACAACCACCCAACGACCACTCTGGTGACCTGACCACCATGCAACCACCACCGATGACTACCTCGACAACCCAACCACCCCATCAACCTGATCACCCCAACAACCACTCCAACGATCATTCCAGCGACTCGACCATGAAGTCAATTTTTTAAAAGGTTAAAATAAAACTAAAAATGGCTACTAAACAAATTTTTAACCCAATATATTTGAAATAGGTTTCAAAATACTGTGCAAAATAGAGTTTCTAATATTTTAATTTCTAAAATAGAATTTGAATCTTATAACTCATTTATCTTTGAAATAGATTTCAAAATACGATGCGAAATTTTGTTTAAATTCTTTAATTTCTTAAATAGACCTCCATTATTTTATTTTTTTAAAATAGATTTCCAAAATATGTTCATGAATACTTTGTAAATAGAGTTTTAAATTCTCTAATTTCTTAGATAAACTTCAAATTTTTTAATTTCTAAAATAAAGTTCCAAAAATAGGTTTCGGAATACTTTGTGAAATAGAGTTTTAGATTCCTTAATTTATTAAATAAACTTCTAATTTTTTAATTTCTAAAATAGAGTTCCTAAAATAGTTTTCTGAATACTTTGTGAAATAGAGTTTTAAATTCCCTAATTTTTTAAATAGACTTCCAATTTTTTAAATTTCTAAAATAAAGTTTGATAACTCTTCAATAGAAGAGTTATTCCTGTTTAAAAATCTCTTATTAAACCTGCTTGTTTGAGTGCTTTTGGTGATTTTTGGTTGTTAAAGTCCCAAGTTTTGTATGTGTTTGCTATTAAGAGTGAATTTCTTTTAAGATGTGAAAATTGTCTACTTTTGGCTAAGACATAAGCTTAATTTATTGAATTTTGCTTCAGGTGAAGAGCTTTAAAAACAATGTTGGGAGATGAATTTGGAGAGATAAGTAAAAATCCTTGCTCAAGCATCTCTTTATTAAAAGAACCACCTGATTCACACGTGCAAGAAAATTCATTAATTGAGTTGTCCACCTATGTATTAGAATTGTCCAACCAACCCTGAATTCAAGGCTTCGAATGAGGTATTTAGATGAGACACTTTGGATGGAGAAAGGAGGCTGGAAAAAGAAGGAAGCTACGAAAAGGTAGAAAGAAAAGCTGAGCAAGACTATCTACATTGGGAAAGGGAGCATATCATGCTTTCTTATTTGTCCTAGGATTCGTACCCATCCGTTCTTTACAATGTCCCTAGATTGGAAGTATGATTACTGTGTAGAAGTGTAAAGGAGAACACCTGGAACCCAACCCCCCATCGACGACAACTTGATGTCTTCATCACCTTCAGCTACTACTTAGTTTTAATTTAGTTTGTGTTTTGGACGACTATTGCTATTTCTTTTCTTCATTCCTTTCAGCTTATGTATTATGATATTATGAACTTCGAACATTCATTTGCATTATGGATTTTCTTTACTCCAGCAACATCATTCTTCTTTCCCACGTATTAATTATTTAAAATATATGTCCTTACTAATGTTATTTAATTTTACATCATCATGAATGGAGTGAATGAGATACTTGTACAAACTACACATTCATAATGAACTATGCTTGAAACAATTGATCTACATAATTGGTTAAAATATTGATATGCAATTCAGTAAACAATTATCAAGTAAAAAAATGGACCTGAAAAAAAAACCTAAAAAAATTGTTTAAAAAAACAGCATAAATAAACCCAACCCAACCCAACCCTGCACCCCAAACACAGTAATCAGGAACCCTAGGGTTTCTGATTCCAGCCAAGGATTCCCAGGGTTCCTGATTCCAAACCAACGTGCCAAACAGCCCCTTAAGGCTTTTTGAATTAATCTACTCACTCTCGTGCAATAGATTAAACCTAGTCATGCATCTTGTGTTCTACAACTAAACTTACTCTCTCAAGCTAAATTTAGTTAAACATGCAAAGCCATGGCCAAAGGTAAGACAATATAAAGATATGCATAAAAGACATCAATATATAAATTAAACTAAAAATCAACCAAATGTTCAACAACTACAACCAAGCAAGGGTCTAAACACAGATTTACAATATAAGTACAGCCCGCAAAAACTCCTAAATTCAAGAGAAAAGGAAAAGGAATGGAGAAGAAACTTAGGTCGCGTGTCAGCACTCATCTCCGACGTGATGTCCATGATCTCGAGCTTTGAGTCTCCGACTTGGCTCTCCAAAGGTCTCCTTTATGTCCTTAGATAGTTTTTGAATCGAGTTTAGGTTTTTTGGTCTTCCAAAACGACTCCCTTTTTACAAATGAAAAATTTTCCTTTATAGACATCGAGACAACGTTGCAACGCTTGGGACAGTGAATGTTGTCCCTCGAATTTTATAAACAAGGAAAAAATAATTTGGTTGGCATTGCAACGCTGTAAGTAGCGTTGCAACACTATGTTTGCTGGACTCCAAGGCTGAAAGGTTGCTGATGTAGTGTTGCAACACTACAGATGATGTTGCAACGCTATACTCTCGGGTTCACAAGCTTTGTTACTTCTCTTCAACACTTGGATTCTCAATTATAGCTCAGTTATGCTCCAAATTCGTCCAAATACTCCACAATTTCTAGTTTTGCTCTAATTGCTCGTTTTCTGCAAAATATACAGAAAAATACATGAAAGCACACACGATCATAGCAAAACTAGCATAAAATCGAGCCTATAAATAGCACACATATGTATGTTATCAATCCATTCACGTATGAGTATGTGATCCAAACCAAAGATATATGAAACATCATGATCTAACATTGTATATATGCCTAAAATGTTGTTTATAAATAGATATTCCATAATCAATGTCTAGTTTATTAAATACTTTTTTTTTTCTTTTTATCCAAAAATTAGTATCTTCGAAGAAGACTTAAAGAATTATCCATGAGGTGATAACCTATCTTATTATTTCACTTCTTTAACAATTTCAATTGACAACATTTATTTTAATGATATTATATGCGTTTTAATTTTAATCATCCATGTATTCTTTATCATTTGTATCTCTTTCATTACTTTTTCATATTATGAGGCTATGGAGGAGAATCTTTGTTGACCTCTATTGCCCTTACAATTATGATAAATTCCTATTTTTCCTTCAATCTATGCAGGACCCGACTCTTCAAGTTGAGGTGTACCAAATAGTTACAATTTATATTAGGGGGACATGACTGCATTGGGTGGAGGTGGTTACTCATCGAATTGCTCATTCATTCGTATATGGGTGCAATCCAAACCGCAAATATAAAAATATAACAATCTAATAGTAGAGATGTGCCTAGAATGTTGTTTATAAAGAGATTCTAGAATGTTGTTTATAAATATTTCTTTCTTTCTTTTTCTCCAGAAATTAATCTCTCCAAAGAACAGCAAAAAATATACTATCTTATTCTGCCACTTATTTATCAATTTCACTTTACAACGGTCATTTGAATTACATTATATGTATTTGAATTTTAATCATTCATGTGTTCTTTATCATTTTTATTTGTTTCATATTACATTTTAATTTCATGTCAAATATTTACTATTTAAACTCCACTAAAAGTATATTCATTTAAATTTTAAATTTCACCTTATAAAATCATATTCCAAAGATTTTAAACCACGTGAAATATATTTCACATTCATTCTAAATTAACTTAAACCAAGGATATATATTATTTTTTACACACTCTTTCTTTCTTTTTTTACTTTCAATTAAAACAATGAGTTACCATGTGCATTGCATGTGTCTTTTAACTAGTTAATCAATAGAGGTCAGTAATGAAGAGTTTTAATGCCTTGTATGAGTTAGCTAGCGCTAGGGACACCTAGGTTAGTTAATTAATACTTGAGATTGGAGGAGACCGACAGGAGATTCCATGTCCATAGGCTTCTACACTTATGAGTTCACTATCGAGTTAGTCATACTTGTCTGTTTAATTAGTAATTAATTCTTTACCCAAGTCTATCCTTAGATTTGTGTCTCCCATTTATTTTCTTGCATTTTATTTTCTGTTATTAGTTTAGTTCATCTTTCTTTAGTTTTTTGTTCTCTAAATAAACCTAAGTGAGATCATCCGCGGTAATTAATTGAATTAAAACCAATCCCAATGGATACGAGGAATATCATTTTATTATTACTTCGATCACGTGCGCTTACGTGTACACATCAATCAGTCAGCCTAGTAGCTACTAAGATTAGCATACATGAACGCGATTGATGTGAATAAGTTATCGGTTTATTCTACGAATGTGCTCATACATTTAAGCAAGAATTAAGAGATAACAAACATGCTGAAATCGATAAGGAAATATAAATTCAAACCTCAAAAATTTACAAAATTAACTTCTATACACCCGAATCGGCGTCGAAATTCTAGCCAACCATGAAAATGGAAAAACCCGACATTGAGACTCGATCAAAAACTCCTAAGCTATTCTGAATCTATTGAAAACATAGAGAAATAGACTGAAAAGGTCTCATAGCGGCGAAAAAATGAGGGCCTAATGACCTAGTTTGGAAAATCTTGCTTTTATACAAATCGAAGTAGAGTCCATACGCTACAGGCAGCATCTCGATGCTACCAGCGTCTAGATGAGGCTCGCCACAACGTTGAGGGTTGCTTGTGCGCGAGTCCTCTCAACAGCGTCTCGACGTTGTCCTGTTTTTCATCATTTGGCTTTTAAAGTATCTTGACGCTCTCAATAGGGTTGAGACGCTTTTAACAAGGGCATTTTGGTCGTTTCACTTCTTCATGCTCTTTTGTTCAAATGACCTCCAAATCGAATCAAATTAACTCCATTTTGGTGCAAACGCTTCGAAATACACCTTATGCTCGAATTCCTACAAAATCAACAATAAAGCATATAAAATATATCAATCTAGTATGAAATAGGAAAAATAAAATAGGACTTTTTTAGTCCTATCAAATTACCCCCAACCTAAATCTTACTAGTCTTCGAGTAAGGCACAAATAAAACAATAAAGATAAGATTCTTTGGATGCATTCTCATGACTCTAATCTCCATAGTTAATGTTGGGATTTATGCCCTAAATCCTCACAATTAATGATTTATTTAATAATTAACAATAATTTTGATTATTTTATTTATAATATAATATTATCCATTATATAAAAAATCCAAGGTTATTAGTGTAATCTTGAGCAATATGTGGTTAACATACAAGAGGATCATGTTCATAAAATAACCTAAAGGGTCATAGTATATGGATAAAGTTGGGTGCCTTATCTTGGTAACACTATTGATACAACCCACATTGTAATAGTTACAAATGATTTGATCCAAATCGTTCATGTGGAGACATGTGAGTGGAGGTATCTTATACAAATCTTATACAATGAGTTTGTATAAGATTGGACCACAGAATATTTAACTCTCTTTATAAATCCGTTAATTGAGAAAATTAATATTTCATTAGGATGATCATATGTGACTCGATCTTAATCTTGAGTGAGTTATGAACTCCTGCCTATGAGGGCTTGTCCTTTGATTTGCATGGGTGAGAGTGGTTTTTGTAGCCGATTCAATATACCTACCATTTTAGAGACTTAACCAAATAGGGAGCTAGGAATATAATCTTACAAGATAGAATTCACTCCTTCCCATATAAGGTAAGTAGATGAGTAGTTCCCTTAAGTGTAGATTTCGGGACTTGAACAATGGGGCACCACCCTCTCATTGGCCCGAGCAAGACTTAGTTTATGGTTGGATCATAAACAAATTATTCATTAGAGAATCGGTGGTACTTAAGTTGCAATATGTAATTACAGGGGTAAAGCACACTTTTGACCTAGATGTAATTACGAACAACTTGTGAAGGATTAACTTCCATATAATGGTTATATCCATGGACACAACTTGTCCTACAGTGCCTAAGAATGCAACTCCAATTCTTTAGTGGAGTGACCCTAGAGTTAATGAATGAAAACTGATTAATTAAAGAGTTTAATTAGTTAATTTTGTATTATTAGAACTTATAATCCGTAGGTCCATAAGGTCTCCTTGCTAGCTCATAGAAACACTAAAAGATGAATTTAGTTGAAAGAAAATTTTGAAATGTTCAAATTAATATTTTATTTGAAGTGTTCAAATTAATATTTAATATATTAGATATATTAAATATAAAGGAGGAAAATATGTTCATTGTATTTGATACATTAAATATTAAAATAATTAATGTATATTAGATACATTAAAGAAAAGATATTTATAAATTTTGAATAAGATTCAAATAAATAAATACCGTAGGAGATTTGAATGAGATTCAAATAATTATACGATATATTTTAATATATTAGATATTAAAATGTAATATTTTAATTATGACAAAGATTTTGGTCTCTATAAATAGGACTCTTAGGTTGAGCTATTTGAAGAAAAAAACACACATCTCCTCAATAGAGAATTAGAGAATTCCCTCTAGACATTTTCCTCTCCAATCCCTTGTGGATTTTCTTTCAAGAGGCTCCCACAAGCCTTGATCTTGTGTTCAAGTCATAGCCAAGAAGACTTTGTGGAGGAGATAAAGACCTACGAGAATATTCTCCATATTTCATTCAATGTATGTTTTGCTTCACCTTAACTTTTACTATTTAATTCTAAATAAAATCAAAGTCGATTCCAACGCTTCCGTTGTGGGTTTATTCGGTTATTCCCTTCAATTGGTATCAAAATGGTCTTTGAATTTTTTTTAGAATTAAAGTTTTGTGATGGTAGGTATTTTAATTTCATCTATGTGATATATGTGTTTGCAAATTGATTCTTTAGGCTATTTGGCATTAGTTTAATTATTACTTTGATTAGATCAAATGTAAATCCATAATGGTTAGGGTTCATTATATTCTTTTAAATATATATATCTCTCACTGGCGGTAGAAAGCACATGCGTACGACTTCAAACATCAATAAATCTCAGCGGGCAACGTGCATTAATGAAGCTCTAGGCGGTGAATACTCCAATTTCATCTTTATATATATATATATATATATATATATATATATATATATAATGTGCAATAGCCATGAATGTGAAATTGTTTCAATTATAAACTTAATGGGCTTTTATAATTCAAGTGGGTTGTCTATTTACTTCTAGTGATTGCTTAAACCTCAAAAGCGGTGTGTGTTATTTTGTTTTACCAGCTGTGAACATGATTTAGTAGTGGGTTTATTATATTTTTTAATTGATTGCTTCATCAAAGAACATCCAACAAGTGGGGAATAAAATTGATAGTGGCTAAAGCTCAATGCCACTAGAAACAACACACTAAGCTCTTTGAAGAAGGGTTCATACTGTCGTACAAAGTCTAATTTGTCTAAGTAAGAGAAAGCCCTATTTCAAAATAGTAAGTGAGAGAAGGATATGTGACAACACATTTTACAGTCTCCATCATTAGTTCACATCGTGAGATTCATGCGGGGCCTCGTGGCGGCTTTATGACTGTCCCTCTATAGAAGGTGCTTGCATGGGTCAATATCAAGATGAACTCCAGAGAATGATAAGATTGTAGTTTTGTTTCCAATAGGTGACCTACCCTACGACGACACTTGTTGGCATAAAATTACAGGATCTTAAATGATGGATCACACTTACAAAGGACTTGTTAATGTTGTTAATGATGTCCTTAACCGAACGAATGGTAACTAAATATTATAGGAATAAGAGTTATTCTGGAATAATACTTGGTTGAGATTGTCGTAGTTTAGTGAAATTAACACTTGACCTACCCTACGGCAGCACTTGTTCTAACTCACTGAAGTACCATAGCATTAGAAATAATTTATAGGATTCATTTTTTAAATTATTTGATTTCTATGTTGAAATTGAATGGATAATTGTTTGCATGATGTTAAATAAGATATTTTATATATTTCAATATTATGTCAATTTCTCTCATAATTTTAATTTTGAATCTTGATTTGTCAAGTTGGGAAAATTTTATTACTTGGAATAGTAACTTAACACTATAATGGTAGTGTAAAATTTTGAATTTATCGTTATTGAGAAATGTTCTCAAAACTTGTTGCCAATGCTAATCAAATTGTTCATGAGGCACATGATTAATTAATCAAATTAAACAAGATAGCTTGTACGTATCTCCTAGCTGACATATTAGATGTTTAACTTAGAAGATAAAGAAAATGACAGCAACATATAAGATGTTGAAATCAACAGAAGCTAAATTTAGAAAATTGTCTAAATGATCTCGATATTAAGTATTACAAAAATCTAAGAAAATAATCCAAATGACTAAAGCTATATAAAAAGAAATAGTTCCTAAATTAGCCATGATAGCCATAGTGAGAGGAATTTTTGAAATGCCTCTATAGGAAGAAAAATATAGATGAAAGTAAATTTGATTTACTAGATTTTTGGTAAAGAATAAATAACGCTACCTGGATAGTTGATACAAGATCCACTATCAAGATTTATTCTTTATTACATTTAATATATAATTCTTGGAAAAGACTCAACATGTAGAATAGTTTCTACAGGTTGACATCAGAAAGCCCATCTCAGTTAGTGTAGTGGGAGATATTATGATGTCATTAAAGGATAATTTTACTTAAAGTTGTATGTGGTGTTTTATTACCACAAGAGACATTCAATTTCTAAAACTTTATTATTAAAAAGTTTATATAGTATGAACTATTTTGAACTATTAAAATTTATATTTTCAAAATTGTTTGAAAATATATTCAGTTTAAAATAAGAACAATTTGTATGTTAAAATGTTAACATGTACTATACTATAAAATACTGAGATATTCATGACTATATAATCCATAATAGAAAGACGTTATTCTCTCCTAATAGATGGTACTTGACTTTGGCATTTTAGGTTGATTAACATTAACTTGAATCGAATGAAAAGACTAGTAAGAGGTAATTCTCTAAAAGTTAGAGTTAATTATTTTACCTGTTTGTAGATCTTGCCTTTCATGCAAGATAATTATTGGTCCTTTATTAGATAAAGCTAGAAGGCCAAATAATACTTTGGGCTTATACATTCTGACCCAAATGGTCTGGTGAATGTAAAGGCCAAATAAAGTCATGAATATTTCATCACTTTAGATGATGATCATTCAAGGTACAAGTATCTTTACCTAATACAACATATAAATCCATATTTTTGAAAAGTCAAGAAAATTAAGGCTAAAGTTGAAAATCAATTAGGTAAATCTATCAAGATATTATGATTAGTTCATAATAGAAAGTACAGCAACCTTACGTATTAAGATAAATTGATAGAAAATGGATTTTTATCCCAATTATTTTAAATACCAAGTATATTTATGTGAAATTGTACTGCAAGAGGAGAAACAAAACCTTGTTGAACATGGTCACATCAATAGTGAGTTACATGCCATTACAAAACTCTAGTTAGGATATACAATAGAGATTACATAGTGATGATTATTCCCTCCAAAAGTGTCTACAAGGCAATTTTGAGATTATACAATAGTAGTAAAGCTAGTTTACAACACTTCACTATTTGGGAATGTTAAGTTTACATGCTGAAACAAGCCTAAAAATGTTGTATATGTTTAAAGATATGCCTAAGTGTAGGCCACCCCTAAGGAGTACAAAATTGTCTTTTATCTAGTCTTAAAAAGAATAAGGTATTTGTATG
The DNA here is from genome assembly GCA_033996785.1 of Trichosanthes truncata. NCBI lineage: Eukaryota > Viridiplantae > Streptophyta > Magnoliopsida > Cucurbitales > Cucurbitaceae > Trichosanthes > Trichosanthes truncata. The sequence goes on from JAWPNB010000003.1 coordinate 34,700,948, forward strand.
ACAAATATTATTTTTCTATAAGGAATGTCAAATAAAAGACTACAAACCTCTAATAAGGTGAGATAGTGTTAATAAATTGATCCCAAGTAAAGCCACTAAATATTTAACAAAAGTTGTTAACAATTTAATTACATTTGAAAGTCAAATGGACCCTAGTCATGATTTGAATAAGCCTCATCGTAGTGAGAGAGTTATGAGATGACTCAACCTTTACAAAGACTTAATTGAAGTTCAAGTTGTCATAATTAGATGACAAAGTAGAAAGGCTTATTGCCCTCAAAGTGGGACTAATGGCAAGGGGTTAAACCTAATAAGAGAAAGTAGACTGCGAGTAAATCCTCTCACTTGTTGCCATATTGGAGTCTGTAAGCATTATTTAATTCATTGTTACATATGGGATATAAAAAATGAATGTTTAGAATTCTTTTATGAAAAGAAATCTTAGATAATGCATCTAAACAAATCAATGAAAGAAGTTTATTTTCAAAGATCAAAACCAAAAGGTTTGCAAAATAGTAAAGATTCGTTTATGAAATGAATTTTGAAATTAGATCTTTGAATATAAGGTTTAATAAACGTATCAAAACCTATGACTTAGGATAAATATTAATAAAGCTTGTATAGACAAGAAAATTATTAATTGCTTCATGAATTTTTTCTCATTTTTTATGTTTATGATATTTTACTCATTATGAATGATGCACGATTTCTATCTAACATAAAAAGTTGACTAAGTAACCAATTCCAAATGAGTGATTTGGAATGACTCATATATTTGATATGTCCAAAATAGAAATTTGAAGGACAAAAATGTTAACTTTGTCCCAAACATCTTATATTGACAAAAAAAAATTGTCAAATATTTGATATTTATGTCTAAGAAAGAGTATCCTAAGACAACCTCAAATGTTGAGAGCATATAATTAATTATCTACTCTAAGTAGGAGACAATTAATGCAAAAATGAGACTTAACAATTAATATGACCATTGAGTATATCAGTTAAACGATTAGTATGACCATTGAGTAGAAAAATAAAATCTTTCTCAAATTATCTATGGATAATGAACAATTTTTGTGTATGGAGTAAAATATTTGATCTTTACGAATACAATGGTTCTTACAAAGATTTAGGAAATCTATGTTAAGATGAATTTTATCCTAGGTGGAGTATGGTATACAAAGTTAAATTGTTTTGCTTGTGAAGCAACAAAAGAACTTGTATGATTCAAATAGTTCCTTAAATGTCTGAAAGTTGTTTCAGATATGATTTAGTTTATTCTCTTTATTATGATAATAGTGATGCAAAGACTAATATTAAGGAAATCAGAAAATACCAATGTATAGGGAATCATATCGAGAGCGAAAGCATCATGGTAGTGACCAAGATTGCTGTCTAATGGCAGTTGTTTGGATCTACATAAAAAGACTCACCAGGCTAAAGTGTTTGAGGGTCACCTAGAATGTCTAGGATTATGAGACATGTCTCATCTTTGCTAGGGAAAGAGTATGCCCTACGATACATATCTTGTCGGCTTTAATGTAAGTGGGAGATTGTTGCATTTTATGCCCTAAAGCCTCGTAATTAATGATTTATTTAATAATTAATGATAATTTTGATTATTTTATTTACAATATAATATTATACATTATATGAAAAATCCAAGGTTATTAGTGTAATCTTGAATAGTATGTGGTTGACATATGGGAGGTTCATGTTCAATAAATAATCTAAAAAGTCATAGTATATGGATAAGGTTATGTGCCTTATCTTAATAACACTATTGATATAGCCTACTTTGTAATAGTTACAAATGATTTGATCCAAATCGTTCATGTGGAGACATATGAGTGGGATTATCTTATATAATGAGTTTGTATAAGACTAGACCACGAAATATTTAATCTCTTTTTATAAATCCATTAATTGAGAAGATTAATATTTCATCAAGATGATCATATGCGACTCGATCTTAATCTTGAGTGAGTTATGAACTACTGCTTGTGAGGGTTGTCCTTTGATTTACCTAGGTGAGAGCGGCTTTTGCAGCCGATTCAATATACCTACCATTTTGGGGACTTAACCAAATAGGGAACTGGGAATATAATCTTACAAGATAGAATTCACTCATTCCCATATAAGGTAAGTAGATGAGTAGTTCCCTTAGGTGTTGATTTCGAGACTTGAATAATGGGGGCCCACTCTCGCACTAGCCCGAGAGGGACTTAGTTTATGGTTGGATCTTAAACAAATTCTTCATTAGATAATCAATGATACTTAAGGTGCAAGATGTAATTATAAGGGTAAAATGGACTTTTGACTCAGCTGTCATTACGAACAACTTGTGAAGGATCAACTTGCATGTAATGGTTATATCTATGGACACAACTTGTCCTACAATGCATAAGAGTGCAACTTCATGTCTATAGTGAAGTGACCCTAGAGTTAATGAATAAAAATTGATTAATTAAAGAATTTAATTAATTAATTTTGTATTATTGGAGCTTATAATCTGTAGGTCCATAAGGTCCCTTGCTAGCTCATAGAAACACTAAAAAAATCAATTTAGTTAAAAGAAAAATTTGAAATGTTCAAATTAATACTTAATTTGAAGTGTTCAAATTAATATTTAATATATTAGATATATTAAATATAAAAGAGGAAAATATATTCATTTTATTTGATACATTAAATATTAAAATAATTAATGTATATTAGATACATTAAAGAAAATATATTTATAAAATTTAAATGAGATTCAAATAAATAAATATCGTAGGAGATTTGAATGAGATTCAAATAAGTATAAGATATATTTAAATATATTAGATATTAAAATATAATATTTTAATTATAACGAAGATTTTCCATTGGTCTCTATAAATAGGACCCTTGGGTTGAGCCATTTAAAAAAAAACACATCTCCTCAATAGAGAATTAGAGAATTCTCTCTATACATTTTCCTCTCCAATCCCTTTTGAATTTTCTTTCAAGAGGCTCCCACAAGCCTTGATCCTATGTTTGAGTCATAGCCAAGAAGACTTTGTGGAGGAGATAAAGACCTACCAAAATATTCTCCATATTTTATTCAAGGTACGTTTTGCTTACCTTAATTTTTATTGTTTAATTCTAAATAAAACCAAAGTTGATTCCAACGCTTCTGTTGTGGGTTTAATTCGATTATTCATTTCAGTTAAAATAATAAATCATTCAAAAAAGAAGAAGCAAAGCTCATGCACAACCCATCTATGAGAAATTTAAAAAAAAAATTTTATCATTTATTTTGTGTGTGCGCGCTTAGCCTACCTAATGTAATCTTTACAAGCGCGAGGTATGTTTAAATGGTCCTCAATCTATCTTTCCCCTACATTGACCCTAAGAACTAGATATCAAGCAATAGGACAATCAAGAAAGCAATGTTTTACTTAGGTGCCTGAAAAAGAATACACGGGCTAAACTTGCATCATTTTGACTCAAAAGCACTAGCTTTCAATGGGTGGCCTAACTGATCACAACAGTGACATCTCTTTTTACCCTCAATCACTATACATTACAAGTTTATGTTTTCTCTTTCTTCTTTCTTTCCTTTTTTTTTTGTCAAAATAAAATTTTATTTATAAGCTCAATTTTTCTTCTTTTCTTTTCTTTCTTGCAAGCAAATAAACAATCTTTTCTCCCGAAGCAACACATTACGAACCATCATGCAAAGTTTTCGTCAAACTAGAACCTAAGCCTATCAATGTGACAATACACATCTAGACCCCCTAAAGCTATTCTAGGCCTTCAAGACAATAAAAGGTAAGCTAATATGCTCATAACATGCAAGAAAATCAAAGAATTTTTTTTAAAATATGCCCAAATTATGACAACATATTCAACTTCAACAAATTTGCAAACAAGTTATAGAAATCATTTCATATATCGTCCTAATCAAGAATCTTACATCCAACTCATCAGAAAAATCAAGCTCAGAATTCTCAAAAATTTTCAAAATTTAATTGTCTAGCGCATGTGCTCAGGACTCAACAATAAGCTCAAAATACGAACTCCACTACCAACCACATTGTCCCTAATGTAGAACTTAGTAAAAAACAATGACAAAGAGAAAGAGGAACAAAAAAACTCCCTTAATATGTTCGCAGGTAGGTGGTGGTGGTGCATCTCCAGCCTCCAAGAATGATAAACTTTTCCTCAAACGTCAATTTATTACCTACAAAAGATGCAAAACAAGCTAAGCTATGAAAAAGCAAAAACTGAAAGCAATAAAGGGAAACATGCTAAGCTATCATATATGAAATGCAATGCCACAAAAACAAGATCAACCTTATGCGCGTGCCTTAGGGGGGACTTCTATCTATAGAGTCAAGACGCTATGGACAACGTAATAATGCTACAGCGTCTTGCCTTTTTATATCCCACATGCTTTTGGGTAGCATCTAGACGTTGCCTCATGTCTTTCTATATACCTTATTTTGAGACCCTTTTTTTAGAGAATTGTGTTTGGAAAATTTGACCTACAACATAAAGTTATAAATTTAGGGAGTTTTGGGGACAACTTTTAAGCCTAGAAGAGGGATTGTTTAGGGTCGAGGTCGTAGAGATAGTGCCGAGAACGGAATATTACCAGGCAGAACCAGATTATCTTCTTTCGTTTATCTTTGTATCTTTGTTATGGATTTTAGTATGAGATTTTGTAGTTCTTTGAATATGCATAGTTAGACTATTTGTTCTTAGGGATTGATGTAGTCATTGGTATTTATAGTTTGATTAATTGAATTCTTTATGAATGCTTGTTTTCAATTTATTTATTTATTTGCTTAATGCTCTTGATCTACTAGCCATAGATTGAACGTTGTTGTTTCAGAATATATGCTCGGGTGAGGAGATTTAGATTAAAACTTTAAATGCATGACTAAGGTAGGTCTAAGATAAGGAGATTAAGACCGCTTTAGAAGTTATTAAAAGGATTAGACTTAAGGCCTAGCAAGTTAATGAATCTAGATAGGAATATTGGGTTCTTAATGTGTAACATGTTTATGAGAGTGAGAGAAAATTTGTTTATTTTATTATAGAAAACTCATCTTATATGATTTTACTAATACACTCTCTCTATAAATAGAGGAAATGAGAAAAGGCTTATCTACCCTTAATCAACAAAATAAAAAATCAAGGAGAAACTAATTAACAGAATGTAACTAAAATACCGATTAAGTCCATAATATTTCCCCTCAAGATGGAGAATCAAGATCCAAAACACCCATCTTGGACAAAACAAAATGAAAAACCGAGGAAGCAACAACTTAGTGAAAATATTAACTAACTTAAGGTGGGTCGTATAGGAAGAATCTTCATAAAGCCATCTAAAACTTTGTCACGAACAAAATGACAATCAATCTCGATGTGCTTGGTACGCTTATAAAGTGTTGGATTTGAAGCATTAGAGAGAACAACCTGATTATCATAGTACACAATAGTAGGCAAAGATAATGGAACATGAAGATCAACAAAAAGATGAGAAAGCCAAACCAATTAATTGGAAATACAAGCTAAGGCTCGATACTCGGCTTTAACAAAGGAAAGATCTACAGTGGGCTGTTTCTTGGATTTTCAAGACACTAATAAATCGCCAAGAAAAAATACAAAAACCAAATAACGCGTATCCGGACAAGATCCCCAATCAACAATTGAAAAGGCCTTGAATTAAAAAGAGGTAAAAGCTCGAAGGAAAACTCCTTGACCTAGTAAACTTTTCAAATACTGAAGCAACTGATGATCAACCACGTCAAATGTGTAGAATGAGGATGCATGAGAAATTGACTGAGGTGATGAATCAGATAAGAAATGTCAGGGTGAGAAATTTGAAGATAAAGTAAGTGTCCTATAAGTCGGTGATAAGAAGTTACAGCAACATCATCAAGTAACTCCCCTAATGTAGCCAATAAAGAAAAGCTTGTAGCCATTGGCAAAGTAGAAGGCTTAGAGCCTAATAGCCCTGTATCCTCCAAAATCTACAAGCAATACTTTCTTTGGGAGAGAAAAATATTGACTGTGTTCATGCTAATTCCAAGCACAGAAAATAACGAACTGAACCCATCTTTAAGTTTGACACTGGAAGAAAGAACATGCTTCACAACAGCTAACTCATTAGGAGATGGCCCCGTGAGTAAGATATCATCCACATATATGATAGCACACAAAATGTGCTATTCCTAGTGTTGGGATTTATGCCCTAAAGCCTCATAATTAATGATTTATTTAATAATTAATAATAATTTTGATTATTTTATTTGCAATATAATATTATCCATTATATGAAAAATCCAAGGTTATTAGTGTAATCTTGAACAGTATGTGGTTGACATACATAAGGATCATGTTCAAGAAATAACCTAAAAGATCATAGTATATGGATAAGGTTGGCTGTCTTATCATAGTAACACTATTGATATGACCCACTTTGTAATAGTTACAAATGATTTGATCCAAATAATTCATGTGGAGACATGTGAGTGAGAGTATCTTATACAATGAGTTTGTGTAAGAATGGACCACGAAATATTTAATCTCTCTTTATAAATCTATTAATTGAGAAGATTAATATTTCATCAGGATAATCATATGCGACTCGATCTTAATCTTGAGTGAGTTATGAACTCCTGAATGTGAAGGCTTGTCCTTTGATTTGCATGGGTGAGAGTGACTTTTGTAACCGATTCAATATACCTACCATTTTGGGGCCTTGACCAAATAGGGATCTGGGAACATAATCTCACAAGATGGAATTCACTTCTTCCCATTTAAGATAAGTAGATGAGTAGTTCCCTTAAGTGCTGATTTCGGGACTTGAACAATGGGGCCCCACCTTCTCACTGGCCCAAGAGGGACTTAGTTTATAATTAGATTACAAACAGATTGTTCATTAGAAGATCAGTGGTACCTAAAGTGCAAGATGCAATTATAGGGGTAAAACAGACTTTTGACCCAACTGTAATTACGAACAACTCGTGAAAGATTGACTTGCATGTAATGATTATATCTATGGACACAACTTATCCTACAGTGCATACGAGTGCAACTCTAGGTCTATAGTAGAGTGACCTATAGTTAATAAATGAAAATTAATTAATTAAAAAGTTTAATTAATTGATTTGTATCATTGGAACTTATAATCTGTAGGTCCAGTAACACTAAAAGATCAATTTAGTTGAAAGAAAAATTTGAAATGTTCAAATTAATATTTAATATATTAGATATATTAAATATATAAGAGGAAAATATATTTATTGTATTTGATACATTAAATATTAAAATAATTAATATATATTAGATACATTAAATAAAAGATATTTATAAAATTTGAATAAGATTGAAATAATTAAATATCGTAGGAGATTTGAATGAGATTCAAATAAGTATAAAATACAGTTTAATATATTAGATATCAAAATATTATATTTTAATTATGACAAAGATTTTTCCTTGGTCTCTATAAATAGGACCCTTGGGTTGAGCCATTAGACATAACACACATTTTCTCAATAGAAAATTAGAGAATTCCCTCTAGACCTCTTCCTCTCCAATCCCTTGTGGATTTTATTTCAAGAGGATCCTACATGTCTTGGTCCTGTGTTCGAGTCATAGCCAATAAGACTTTGTGGAGGAAATAAATACCCGCCAGAAATATCTCCATATTTACTCCAAGTAAGTTTGCTTAATCTTATTTTTTTAGTTTAAAATCAAAGACGATCCAATGCTTCCGCTGCGGAGTGAAATGTTCATTTCTTCACCTAGGACTTTTTTTTAATTGCTAGTTTGTGCTTTTCAGTGCTTTCACATATTTATTTGATTATTTTATAGATTTTGGTTATTTAGAGCAAAACCAAGCATTTGAGCGACTTATGGATGAAAAGGAAACAAATTGGCATCAATTTGAGCAACCAAGTAATAAAAAATTGATCCAAAAAAGTTGAGAGGGTGACGTTGAGATGATATCATTTGGTGTTTGAACGCCAAAACGCGTGCAAAACAGATATTTTTCGTCTGTAGCGTCGAGAGGTTGTGTGTAGCATCTCGATGTTGTCTTGATTTTTTTATTTTTACACGGAATGGGATTGCAGCGTCGAAACTGAAGGGAATAGTCTAATTAAACCCAAGCGGAAGCGTAGGAATTGGTTTGAGTTTATTTAGAATTAAATAATAATATCATGGTTAAGCATAACATACCTTGAAAATATGGAGAATCTTCTAGCAGATCTTTATATCTTTCACAAAGTCTTCCTAGCTATGACTCGAACACAGGACCAAGGTTGGTGAGAGCCTCTTGAAAGAAAATCCACAAGAGATTAAAGAGGAAGAGGTCTAGAGAGAATTATCTAATTCTCTCTATTGAGGAGATGTGTGTTGTGAAGAATGCACAATGGCTCACCCCTATGGTCATATTTATAGTGGTCTAAGGAAAATAATTAAATAATATATTTTAATATATAATATATTAAAATATATTTATCTAACCAATTTGAATCTTATTCAAACCGTTTAAAATTCTCCTACAACATCTATTTCCTAATTTGAATCCAATTCAAATTTAATAAATATCTTTTATTTAATGTATCTAATATACATTAATCATTTTAATATTTAATGTATCAAATACAATAAATATATTTTTCTCTTTTATATTTAATATATCTAATATATTAAATATTAATTTGAACACTTCAAATTAAATATTAAATTTGAACATTTCAAATTTTAATATTTAATGTATCAAATACAATAAATATATTTTTCTCTTTTATATTTAATATATCTAATATATTAAATATTAATTTGAACACTTCAAATTAAATATTAAATTTGAACATTTCAAAATTCTCTTTCAACTAAATTGATCTTTTAGTGTTACTATGAGCTAGCAAGGGGACCTTATGGACCTACATATTATAAACTCCAATGATACAAAATTAATTAATTAAACTCTTTAATTAATCAATTTTCATTCATTAACTTTAGGGTCACTCCACTATAGACCTAAAGTTGCACTCTTATGCACTGTAGGACAAATTGTGTCCATTGATATAATCACTACATGCAAGTCGATCCTTCACGAGTTGTTTTCGTTTTACCCCTATAATTACATCTTGCACCTTCAGTACCACTGATTCTCTAATGAACAATATGTTTATAATCTAATTACTGATTCTCTAATGAACAATATGTTTATAATTTAATTATAAACTAAGTCCCTCTCAGGCCATCGAGAGGGTGGGGCCCCATTGTTCAAGTCCCGAAATCAACACTTAAGGGAACTACTCATCTACTTACCCTATATGGGAAGGAGTTAATTCCATCTTATGAGATTATGTTCCCGGCTCCCTATTTGGTCAAGTCCCCAAAATGGTAAGCATATTGAATCGGCTATAAAACCACTCTCACCCATGCAAATCAAAGGACAAGCCCTCACAGGCAGGAGTTCATAACTCACTCAGAATTAAGATCGAGTCGTATATGATCATCCTGATGAAATATTAATCTTCTCAATTAACGGATGTATAAAGAAAGATTAAATATTTCGTGGTCCAGTCTTATACAAACTCATTGTATAAGATACCCCCACTCACATGTCTCCACATGAATGATTTGGATCAAATCATTTGTAACTATTACAAAGTGGGCCGTATCAATAGTGTTACTAGGGTAAGGCACCCAACCTTATCCATATGCTATGACTCTTTAGGTTATTTCTTGAACACGATCCTCCTGTATGTCAACCACATACTGTTCAACATTACACTAATAACCTTTGATTTTTCATATAATAGATAATATTATATCGCAAATAAAATAATCAAAATTATTATTAATTATTAAATAAATAATTAATTACGAGGCTTTAGGGCATAAATCCCAACAGAGACGTTGTCCCTATAATAACACTAAAATAATGCTACCTTAGGGCCTATTAATTAGCTAGTTTTGTACTTAAAATGTATGCTTTTATGCCTATTTCTGCTCATTTTGTAGAAACTGAGCTAAAGGAGCAAAACCAGAGTGTTCAGGAGTATTTAGATGATTTTGTAAATGATGATATTTTGGATATTCAAAGATTCAAAAATGACGTTTGAGAAGAAAAACTCAAGAGGAGGGTGTCAAGATGGGTCAAGAAAAACGTAAGAGGAGGGCGTCTTATGGCTTCTCAATGCTCAAAATGCGTGCAAAAGTGGAGTTCCATCTGGAGTGTCGAGATACTGGAGGCGTGCACACAAGGTTAACGACGTCGTTTGGGTGCACAGTCTCGACATTAATATCTATCTATCTATCTATCTATCTATCTATCTATCTATCTATCTATCTATATATATATATATATTAAAATTTGAAAATATTTACAAATACAGTCCAACCTCATCATGTTGCATTGTGCAATGTGCAAGCTGCCTAAATTATTTTTAGGCCATTTTTAGTTGAGACAATAATTGTGAAAGATTCACACCTAAAATATTGTGTTCAATGTTATTAGATCTTCTCAAAATTAAGAAGGTTAAAATACTATTTTGTTTATGTACTTTGAGTTTTATTTTATTTTAGTTCTTGTAATTTTAAATATATAAATTTAATTCATATATTTTCAATCAAACTTAAAATAAATCTCTATGTAAATTTTAGTTTAAATAATTATACAATAAAATTCTAACATTGTATAATTTAATAAAATCAAGATCTTTGAACTAGATAATTTTTACAACATAAGTTAAAATAACATACATTGACATAAAAATCATCAAATAAAAATTTCTATATGTACACGATCCATATTTAAACCAACAATCCCAAATTAAGTTTCAAAAAGCAATACCGACCATACTAGATTCAACTTTACCTATTAAAATTTAAAAGTAATCTCAAATTAACTATTTGTTTGGACAATTAGGATAGTATATTTATACGGCTAATTTTTTTTTTAAAAAAAAAAAAAGAAAGAAAGAAAACCTAAACTTTGCCCTTTGTTTAAAAAATGTTCATATTCCTTCAAAACTTACAATATTACATTTGACCTTCCATAAACGGTTCAAAACTATTTTTAAAGTAGAAAATCCATTAAAATGTTGGATGAAAAATCAACGTGGTGGAACACCATTCTTTCAAACTTAATCCAGGCAAGCGTCCAGTCACGGCCACGTTGTTTCAGATCATCGCCATGTCAACTTTCCATCCAACATTCTAACAGATTTATACTCTAATGATTGTGTTTGAAACATTTATAAAACGTCAATGGTTGCAACTTTTGAAAGAATATGAGTACTTTTTAAACAAATGACAAATTTGACGTAGTGGATTTGTGATTAGGCTAAACCATGGCTAAACAAGAAAAATTCATCCCTAAAGTGAAGATAATATTCTCTAGAACAAAAGTTCTATTTCAAAATACTAATTTAAATTTTAATTATTTTTAAATTGACAACTAAACTAATATTTTATTAAACTAGGCTAATTATCTAATATTTTATCCTACATCAAAAGTTTAAGGGTATTTTTTTTTTTTTATAATTTAGCCTAATTATAAATAAAACAGAGTACCCAACATATATATAAACTTTATCACATATGTTGGATCAATGGTTACAATCTGTATTTCAAAAAAAAATCATAGAACTAGACTTGAACTTATAAAATCTATCTTTTATTCTACACATATACCAATGTTTTATAACATATAAATTCACCAACCAAATACAAATTACACAAATGTTAACTTCTATAATCTATTCCTTTGCACAACCTAAGTGAAAGAGCTTGTCGAGGGATCAAATTAATTTATAAACCAACCAACTAATATTTATAGTACCAGTGGCCGGGTCGAACATAGGGAACTGAATAAACTGATTTCTATTAATTGGGTTTCTTATTGACACGAACGGAGGGGTTTTAAGGTAAAACATGAAAAGAGAAAGACAGAAGGACTAAACTGAAAGCAATAAAGATATATAATGACCTCACCTTGGGCATCGATTCAAGGGTAAACAGGTTCTATGCAATAATTGATCATTGAAAACTAACCTAACGGTAAATTACAACGTTTTAAGACCGACTAGGCTCCTCGAAATCTTGTGGGAGCCTCCCCTACAATAATCAAGAATTCAATGCCTAAATCGACTCTAAACCAACTCACTAGTTGGGGACAAACATTCCATACTAGCTAATTAGAAGCTTTAAGTGCTTGGGATAGGTTGGAACAAAACAATTAAACTCGACAGGCCTATCGAATTTAACACTTACGTGCAATTAACTCTAAAGCCTATCACATGAAAAGTAATGAAGTACAATACTCCTAATTACTAATGTGGTTGTCAGCTTAGTGCTACTAAAATTAAGCAAGAGATCGAGGACCCCTACAGTTACTCATGCACAGCTATGAACCCGCTAAATTAGCCAATTTATTAGATCAACTGAATTAGAAGATTACTAAGTATAAAACAAGAGTTAACAACCATAAAACATACTGTAATATAAGAAAATAATATTCAAAATCTCACAAAAAAATGCATAAATACCGTGTTTACAACTTGAAACGACGTCGAAAGTCTAGCTGAACATCGAGAATCGATGAAAACAACCTAAAACTAAGCTAAACTACTGGAAATAGAGAGAAAACACCTATAAAAGTCTTATAATGATTTAGTCATTGTACTTTCAATTTTGTAACAATTTTGTCCTTGAATTTTAAAGGGCAGCTTGGACCCTGGTTTTGGAATTAGGTGGGCTTGGCTTGAAGCCAAGCCCCCAAGCCCATGTTTGGGCGAATGAGTTTGAAAATCGGGGTTTTGAAACCCAACTCCATGGTTTTGGTTTGCTCGAAATTGAAAACCACCCCATAGATTTTCTTCACATTCACTCGTGCCCTTCCTGTCTTCTATCCCTCGGCTGCTACAATATGTTATCTCTCATCAATTCTCCTCTCTCCTTCGTCTCCTCCTCTCATTCTCTACTGAAACTCTAATCTTCTCACTTCCTCCTTACTGCTATTAACGCTCTAACTTAAACTCTTCCTCCCTTGTCACATTCTATTATACTGATATCCTAGACCAAAGTCTCGATCCATCTCCAACCCCTCTTCAACTGAAACTGTGGCCTCCATTATTCATCCCTTATCTTCTCTTCCACTAAAAGCCTACTCCCACACCAAAAGAGGAAGGAGTGGATGTGGTAAAAATTAGCAAAATATCATAAAGGAAGAAAGAAGAGAATCGAAATATCTCCCGTACATCTAAAGGGGCATCAACCAACATGTAGGGAACTTGAGGTCACAGTACGTACCATTAGTCCACGAGGCATGGTAAGATGTTGGATTCGATGCACTGGAGGTCAGTGGGGGAGCTTCTTCAATCTCCATTCAATATGTTTGATTCTAAACCTTATGGCTGATGATGATGAACTTGTTGTAAGAATATCCTATTTTCATCTTTAATGGCTATGATTACTACCTGAGGTGTCTTTTATTTTACTTACATTCATTGCAAACTATTGTAATGCCCTAGGCCCAAGATTCGGACCAGGATTCGAAATTCGAATTAGACACCTAATGACCCAAGCATTCCTCTACATCCCACATGACCTAATGATGCTACCTACTTGCCTTGAATTGCTTATGAGAGTGAAGATGTCCCCACAGACCAACACGTGTCCTTTTAGCAATGCTTTGTCCTCACTCACGTGCTTCCTAGGAAAATTTCAAGTAGGTCACCTAACATAGGATTGCTCCAAGCCAAGCATGCTTAACTTTGAAGTTCATATGATTGAGCCATCGAAAAGGAAGATACACTTTGTTTCAGAATTCTGTTCAACCACGAGATTCAGAATCTTGCACCCCAAACACATGCTTCTGATTCCCAAACTTTTCAATCCTACACCCCAAACACAGGTTTCTGATTCTTAGGCTTCAAAGCCCCCCTCCCTCCTAGACAAAACCTAAGGGCTTCTAATTTCGAGCTTACCCGCCAAACGCCCCCTAATATATAACAATTTAGTCCCCATACTTTAAAGTTGTAACAATTTAGTCCATATCATGAAAAATATTATTAATATTTAATGAGATTTCTTAAATTTTAGATTGATAGACTCATTAGAGACCAAATTTGTTTAGAAATTACAAATACTAAGTCATTACTTAATAAAAATTGGTTCTTAATTTTGATGAAATTTTTCATGATAGGGACTAAATCGTTACAAATTTTAAACTATAGGGACTAAATTGTTACATATTAAAATTTAGAGACCAAATTGTTACAAAATTGAAAGTACATGGACTAAATCGTTACAAGCTAAAGTTCAAAGACTAAGGCCTTGTTTGATAACTATTTGATTTTTGTTTTTGGTTTTTGAAAATTGTGCTTGTTTTCTCATGATTTCTCTACAATGAATTTCATCATTTTAAAGAAAACATTTGAATTCTTAGCAAAATTACAAAAACAAAAAGAAGTGTTTGAAAACTATTTTCTTGAAATTTTCAAAACTAAGCTTGATTTTTAAAAACATAAGTAAAAAGTAAGTAACAAAACAAAAAGAGTGATAATAATATTTATAAGCTTAATTTTTAAAAAGAAAATAGTTATCCAATAAAATCTAAATTGTTACTTTTATAAAAATTTAGAAATCAAAAGTATTTTTTTAAAAAAAAGAAAAAGAAATGGAAATTGGTGGACGAAAGAGTTTTCCAAAATCGAAAGGGCAGGCGAAGGGTAAGGAAGCAGGGATGCGCATGTGGGTATCCAGGATTGGAAGTGATTTGACAAGACGAGAAGAAGAAGAAGAAGAAGTAGTGGCATCAAAAGAGGTAATGAGATTAAGACATTTGATCTGACCTTTCAACCCCAAAAACATAACCAAAAAGAAAAAAGAAAAAAAAAGACCAATTTATCGCCGTACTCATCAAAACTCACTGAAAACGGTCCCCAAAAACCCTAACCCTAAACAAACAAAACCTGTAACAACAAAAAAAAAAAAAAACCTTCTCTCTCTGCATCTGCATCTGCAACTGCAACTGCAACTAGAGGGTAAAATAAATTTGTGGGGTTAAATATTTAAGGGTCATTTGTATTATTAATATTATAAATTTGAGAAGGGGGCACTGATTCTCACATGCGTAATAACTCTTCTGACTCTGATTCAGTTTTTGTGTTTGGTAAAACATGTTGCGTACAGAAGCCAGCCACAGTTTGTGATTGTAATGGGACTCTTCATTAAAACAGAGAGAGAGAGAGAGAGAGAGAGAAAAAAGAGATCGTTTGAAGTTGAAAACAGTGAGTGTTTTCACTCACATCACATGGTCTCGTCTCTCTTTCAGGGTTTTGTTTTCATTATTCCTTTTGCTGCCTTTGGTTCCCTCTGGATTTGCCCTTACGCTCCCCCTTCGATCACCTCTGTGTTTTGTTTTGTGCAGTAACTCTTTTATTCATTTTCTAATCACTACACACTGTTAACTGCAGTTAGGAGCCTCTATCGTCCATTGGTTATTTCTATTAAATGTAAGACACACACACACAAACAGATGTTGCTTTCTGGCTTTTTTTTTTTTTTTTCTTTTTTGGCATTTTCTTCAATGGAGTATTTTAGTGTATGGATTGTCCATTGTGTATATGTATGACTACTTAGTAATTTAAAGTGGAACTAGTTTTCTTGGAATTTGAAGCTTTTTTTTTTTTTTTTGTTGCTTTACTATTATTTCTCTCTTTAACCAATTATTATTTATTATTATTTGTCTTTGTATAAAGAATTTGTATAATCTTGAGTTTTATTTTTATTATTTTATTTTTAGGTTGGGACTTGGGAGATGGGTGAAATGTTACTATTTAGGATGTAGTAGAATAGAAGGTTTAAATGCTGAAACCTACCCCAAATAAATTTTATATTATTTTACCATAACATATGTTTTTGTATTTAATGTTTGAATTTTTTTTTTAAAAAAAGAATTAATGTTCAAAATGTTTCAATTTAGTTTTTTTTTTAATGTTTAACATTTTTTTTAAATTTAGTTTCTCACTAGTAGTAGTGAAAGTAAAAACTGGCTAGTGATAAACATACATAACACAATACTTAGTGAATTGATAGAAATTTAGAATAAGAAAAAAGTCATCTAAGAGAGGAAAATTTCTCATTTCTCCAAATTTCTAAGAAAATATCTCTTATATGACATTTTTCTCCTCTAATATCTTTAAATTTACTAAGTTTTATATCATATAAGATTATCATCAACCAATTTTATCATTCACGAACAATGAAGGACTAAATTGATAGTAATTAATATGTAAGGAACTAAATTGAAACTTTAAAAAAATAGGGAATAAATTGAAAAAAATACCCAAACGATTAGGGATTAAAACATATATTTAGCATTTTGCCAATTCATTCCAAGTTAGTAAAGTCCAGTCAGTAACCTAACTACTATATCATCTTTCCATTAGGTTAGTTAATAATATTATTAATTTTAATCAAGGGCTATGTATGTACAACTATTTTCTAAACCTCAAAAACTAATGCCCCATTTGATAACCATTTAGATTTAGATTTTTGGTTTTTGAAAATTGTGCTTGTTTTCTCTACAATGAATTTCATCTTTCTTAAGAGAAGACGTTTGAATTCTTAGCCAAATTCCAAACACATAACACAAGTTTCTGAAAATTACCTTTTTATTCTTTTAGTTCAACAACAACATTTGGGAATGAGGGGATTTGAACCTCTAACTTCTTGTTTGACAATACATGCTAATTACTACCGAGCTATGCTCACTTTGGCTGAAAACTACTTTCTTTAGTTTTTCAAAAATTGGCTTGGTTTTTGAAAACATATATAAAATATAGATAACAAAACAAAGGAAACTCATAGGTAAAAGTAGTATTTATAGGCTTAATTTTCAAAAACTAAAAACTAAAAACCTAATGGTTATCAAAAAGGGCCTAAAGTGATGCTTTTAAAATTTCAAAGACTATATAGAAACCAAACTCGAACTTTAGAAACCTAAATTATAATTTATCCAAAAAATAACACTTGTTAAACAAGAGTTTTCCTTTCAACAGTAATTGACGTATACTTCTTCCCTTGAGATTAGAAGTTCAAATCCCCATATCTCACATTTGTCATATTAAAAAAAAAAAACTAAATGTCAATTTAACCTATTAATTTGTGGATGTTCTTAATTAAAAATATTAAAAAGAAGAAAAAGAAAACTTTAACCAAAGAATTTTTTTTATACTTGCTTTCTACTATACCTTAAGTCAAATGGGCAAACTATATTATTCCCACCATGGAATAATTATTCGAGATATTTCAAATCATCATCTTGTCAAACGACATATAAGAGGCAGTTATTTTGTTCAACAATATTTGATCATGTATGGTTGCAAGTAGTGATTAGATTCTATGTTGCTTTTGACTTTTGGTATAATATTCACAACATATAGAAAAAAAGAATATATTTTTTTTCCTTTTCTTCTTTTGGTAAGTTTTGTAGGGTGATTAAGATATTGTAATATTATGCTCTTATCTTTTAGAAGTTGTTTGGTGCAAAGGTTTGGAATCTTAAATCTAGGAATGCTAAACTTGAAAGATTAAGCTGAGAGTTTAGGTAGTCTGAGTTTAAGAATGCTGTGTTTGGACTGCATGTTAAAGAAGTCTGGGTTTAGGAAGTCTGTATTTGGAGTGCAGGTTTAAGAAACCTTGGTTTGAAATGTAGATTTTAAAATATTAAATTTATGAAATGTTTGATTGTATTTAATTAATGGTTAAATTTTAAATTATTTTAAATTTTCATTCGAATTATTTATTTATTTTTATTAAAAATATAGTTGAGTTAAAAATTAATTAATTTTTTATGGTTCAAATATAAATAATTTCAAATTCAAAATTATTTATTATATTTTTGTTATTTTAAATTGACTAATTTAATTATATAAAAATTACTAAACTAAAAAAAATACATTGGGTAGATTTTTTTTAATTGACTATGTAAAAATGTATGACTAAGTTGAAATTAAATATCATACATTTATTTTTTTTACTTTGAATACGACTCATTAGTATATAAAAGACTTTTTAATATGGATAATTTAAAATTAGATATTATTTATTTTACTAATTTAATTTAATAAGTTTGCAATTCAAATTCAACTCAATTTTAATTGCTTTTCCAAAAAAATTTAAACCAATATTTGTTTCCATCAATTTTGAAATTGAGATTGGACTAAAATTATATATATATATATATATATATATATATATATATATATATATATATATATATATATATATATATTGCATAATTTGAGACTTTAATTTTACTAACTAATAAGAAAATGAACTATCTAATTTGTTATTCATTTTATTTTTAGATAACTAAATTAAAAATAAAATTTTATTAGTTCTAATGTAAATTAGTTTATTTTTTATTATTTTTCTCGTAGAGTTCAACTCAACAAATGAAAAAAAAGATTAATTTTATTATTATTTGCAACAAGTAGAAAAAGAAGAAAATAAGTACTTTTTACTAGTAATCAATTATAAATGATCTATTCTACTAAGTTTTGAGCAAAAATCATATACTTTTGTTATTTTAACTAATTTAAAATTAAATACTATTTTTTTAATTTTAATATTAGCAAGTTCAAAATAAAATAATATTTTTATCTTAAACTCAATTATTAAAAATTATATATTTTTGGCTAAATTACACTTTTTATCCTAAAGTTTTATTTTAATTTTTATTTGGCGTTTGAGATTTCAAAAACAACATTTTAGTTCTTATGTTAAAAAAATGATTCTAATAATTCTTTAAGTTAAATTGACTAACGAAAAAAATTCGAAAGTTACAAACAACACATTTGAAGTTATCAAAAGAGTTGTTGATATTGGTGAAGATGAAAAGAAAGATAAAAAATGGATGAAGGAAGAAGAAAGAAAAAAGGAAAATAGAAAATATTTAACAAGATAAAATAATAAAAATAATGATAGAGAATGGATAAGAGGAAGATAGAGATTTATATTTTAAAAAAATAAAACAATTATTTTTTACAACTAAGATTAAAAAAAAATCCATGGGTTTCGGTTTAGGAAACTAAGGTTTCCTAAACCCTTATCCCAAACAAGGGTTATTGGGCTTAGGAAAGCTAACCCTCCCTAAGCCCAACTCCCAAAACAAACACCCCCTCAGGTCAATCGAATATGGTGGAAACTCTAAGATGTATGAGAGAGAATGAGATGGTAAATATCCTTCATGCACTTTAAGGAGCCTCAACAAGTTTTCATAATTACATTGCAGATACTCATACTTCCTCTCAATGAGATTAGCAATGAGACATAAATAGATTGCTCCAGCAAAGATTTAATGAGAATAATGTCAAACCAACATCCCAAGTTAAGACTTGTTGTTCGTTATAAGCAACAAGTCAAGCTTGACTTAATGCAGGGGTTACTCCTAAAATTTAAGGTCATTAGCCTAAGAAAGTAAAAATAATAAGTAGATTGTTTCCAAATTGAATATATAGTTGCTATGGTTCCAACCATTCTAATGATTAAATTCTTTACAACAAAACTAAATGTCTTTCCAATAATCTACTATGAATTTCATGGAATCCTTTGGACATGAGCCTAACTTTATACCGTTGATTTTTTTTTCTTTTTTTGAATTCAACAACCTGAGAGGTTGGAGAACTCAAACCTCTAATCTCTTGATCAAAAGTATATGCATTAACCAGTTGACTTAAGTATGTTCAATTGGCAACTTTAGACCGTTGTTAAGGACCCATCTACATTTCTTGTAATTTTGTGGACCTATTTATTTCCAAAAAAATTGTGGTGCATGAGATGTGGGGACTAAGGTTCATGTTCCATCCTTCATGAATGTTGAATTTTCATAATCCCATAGCTTTATACCATACTTACAAACATTACTTTTCTGTTGTATATATGAGCAATTTAGGTTTAGATGTACTTGCCTAGCTATATGTAGCCATAGCATAGGGTGAAGGACTTTAAAAAGGACTCAAATTATTCTACAATATAGTGGTTATCCTGTTTACTAAGCACGTTGTAGTGCTAAAAGGTTCTTGCTATTGAAAACTGTGAGCAATCAATGTGAGGCCTGTTTTTCAACCACATTTGTCTATACATATTTTCCTTGTACCCCTCCATTTTGTTCTGATGTATATAGGCTAAGTTGGAAGAATTTTTATGCCCTAATCTTTGAATTCTATTAGTGAGCATTTATGAGTTCAATTGTTCCTATGTTAAAACTTTTTAACTTTGGAAAGGCATTGATTGCTTCTCCTTTTGATTATAAGGGATATATATATATATATATCCATATAAATTAATTTAGTGATCCATAAAATACATGTTAAATTTGTGCTTCAATCTCAAAAGTAATGCCTAGGCGTCAAAATCAAAGTGAAATGGAAAGGAATCAACGATTCAATCCCACAAAAAAAAAAAAAAAAAAAAAATCAAAAAAAAAAAATCAGTATTGAAGCTTCAGAGAACAAAAGACATTCATGCTTGGTATATACCACCCATCTTATTCTTTGTTTTCTTTTTACATTATTTTGCACAGTTTTCTTGTATCAGCATATTTGCTTTGTTTTAGATTTACTTGCATCTTTGCTTCCGTTAATTTGCTTTCTCTAGACCTTTTTATGATACTATGTTTTTTCTAAGTAAAGATAAATGAGCTTTTCTTATTTAGGTTAACATTGATGAACTTGTAAGTTCTCTCAATTTCAGAAACTAACTCATGTTTAAAATATTTGTTTTTTTGACTTAATGGTTTGTTTTGCTTTGTTTTTTTTTTCCCTTTAATTTACAATTATTGAAATAATGTTATGTCTAGTCGACCTATTTGTCTTAGATATTACACTTAAAGAGACCGTAATTTTATTTAAATCTCGAAAGATTTTAGTGTTTCTTAGTTAGTTTTTTACTTTTACAAAAATGTGGGTTATGGAAATTAGAATTTTCGACCTCAAGAAAAGAAGTACATGCCAATTATCATTGAGCTATGTTCACTTTGATATTGTTTCCTAGATAGTTGTTTAAAATAATTATTGGATAATGCATTAATTTAGACATGGTACTTCCAAACTTAAAAGGAGGTATGTATAATTCTTAACTGTTGAAAAATAAATAAGTAGATAAAAAGAATTAAACAAAAAGAACTATCACTATTGAAGTCTGAAAATTGTCCTTGACATAATTTAATGTTATACATAATCAATATGTAAAAGAGGCATGGGTGATTGTTAACCATTAAGTGTTGAAAAAATGTCAAACTACGTACCTCAACGATAATTGACATGTCCTCCTTTGAGGTCTGAAATTTGAACTCCCATATCCCCAAATTTGTTATACTAAAAAAAATAAAAAAGATTATCCTCCTCATAGTTTGAGAAGATCCCACCATATTTTTACACCAGTCTTAAACTAGCCTCCTCATGGTTTGAGAAGCTCCCACCATATTAGGCAATAAGGGAAACCCTTCTCTAACTGGCATCATTTCAAGGCTTATTAAGACCTACCATCAATTCAACACTACTAGCTTCCCCCAATTAAACTATAAAATGATTCTCTAAATCTAACTTGTATAAATAGTGGACCAGGTCGAATCCCAAGGGAACCAATCAAATTAATTTCTCAAAGTAAAAAAAAAATAATAATAAAATAAAATAGAGGGGTTTGAATTGTTGAACAAAAATTGTAAATAAACAAAGAAAAAATAATCAATTTTATGAAACTTCCAATTCAAGGGTGTAAATTTCATCCATTTGTAATCTTGATCATAGGCTTTAAAAAAATAATCAATTTCAATTTCTCAAATTCAAGAACTTAGTCTACTTATTTGGAAAAACCATAACAAGTGTAAATTCTCCTATTTTAACTGACTCTAACCAAACATCAAAATCAAAAGTTACCATTTAATCAATTGGGCACGATAGCGTTCCATATCAATTAAATAATAGCATTAAAAAACAATGAGAATGACTAAACCAAAACTAACTAATCGAGATAGCTACAAGTTAATTAATTTTGTTTTTTTGTTTCCCTAGAGTCTATTATGCAAGCTATGTAAAATGGAAAAGCCATAACTACACACACATAAGCCAACCCCTTGCTACATAATTTAATAAATTGTGACAATTACGGATCACAAAATCATAGATAGCAATAAATCAATTGATACTAAATTAAGGTGTAAATTTAATTTAATAACAATCAACATAAAAGTAAAAACAAGAAACAAAGAATTCTTGAATTAAAGATAAAATTTATATTTGGCCCGAAGCCTCACCAAAATTATAATTGGAAATTAAATCACTCTTGAATCAGAAATTAAGACTTAGCCACACATGGTGGAAAAGCAATAAAAGCTGTAGAGGAGAAGCACATAAAAAAAATAGAAACAAAACTAAAAAAAAAAACAGAAACAAAACTAAAGAAAACTCACTGCACTACACTTTCCTACACTCCAAAGAAGAATTGAACTATGAAATCCTCATTGCATCCAACACCTTTTTATACTTGAAGGGGAGGAAAATATTTTCTAAAAATAGAATTTTCCACTCCTTACTTTGAATGTATGAAAAGTCTTCTCCAAAAATGGTGGCCATTTTTTTGCTTTTGTTGAAGACTTTGAAGAAGATTTAGTTGAAGAAGTCCTCATATGCCACCTGCAAGAAACAAACAAACAAACTCAAAGTTTGTTATTTATTTTTTCAATTTATATATTTCTTATTTTTATATTGCTTTATGTTTTATTTTTATTTTATTTTCATTTCTCTCATTTTAATTTTCTTTAATTCTTTTTTTTTCTTTCAATTTTCAAATTTTCAAATTTTATTTCATTTCTTTTCCAATTTCATTTCAATTTATGAATTTAAACTAAAATATGCTTTTTAGACTAATTCTACTAAATATTTAGCAATTTACCACCTAAACTAAATTAAACACAATTTTAACAATTAAGCATATTATTCAATTAAAATGGAAGGAAATTAGACACAATAAATGAGATTAATTAATACTTATCAGGAAGGAAAGTAAAAAATGTACAAGAGAGATGAAGAATGTACATGAAAGAAAGTGTATATACAAAACACTTTTTTTTTAAAAAAATCTAGACCCACGGAGATTGTGAATCTAGGAAAGGTTCATTTAGATCATATTGAGCCTATTCTCTGAAGCTATTGAGGTGGCCTCTTAGAGTATTCTCTGAAGGTCTGCTTCCGATGTGATCTGGGCTAAAGCAGCCACGAGCCTTGATTTAGAATTCAGAAATTCTAAATTCTTTCTTTTTGAAAAGTGTTGGAAATGGCTATTTTCAAATAACCAAACTTTGACCTCTTTAAGTCGTGCATGGGTATAATTGTATTTATTTCACCATTTGACTTTAATGATTTTGAATAGACTTTTGTAGTATGGTTGATGCTCTATCTGGAAGTTCTTGTAGAGTATCCATGGAATTTGGAAGTATGAACGAAAATGCATGGTTAATGGTAATTCATTTTTGTATATATTTTGTGAAAAATAGAAAAAATATTCTTGAATCGAAATGGAAAAAATCTCTTCGACTAAGCCGAAGGTTCTCCACCATTGAATAAACCATGATGGGTAAACCATTTTGAGGGCATTCTGGCAAAATTGAATGAACTATGAGTGTTCATAATTTTGATACCACATTACTTTATACCAAGCTTCGATGTAATCTCAGTATAAGTATGTTTAGGGCTTGAATGATTTTGAGGAAGATTTTTCATTACATATATTCTGATTCCAATGGGTTGGAGTTAACACTTTGAATATTTTCAGCTTCGAATAAGTTATTTTTGACAGGTCATGGTGGGTATGGATATGGGTTATCTCGATTGACTTTGTATCTACGAGAATGAATTCATAGAATTTTCTATTTTTGAGTAAAGATTCTAGCATGTAGAAGAATCCATTTGGAAACATGTTTTTAATCACTTCAACAATTGGGTCTCCGTCGAACTCGTTCTCTGCAATCGATTCGTATAATTGACAAGGTTTTTCAAAATAAGCTTTTACTTCTTGTTTTGGAATAAACCTTTTTGACGGTGCAATCGCTTCTATGAAAGTGGTTGGGTTTGAGTTAAATCCATGTTGAGAGGGAAATGCAGTAGATTGTGAGACAGTAGGTCTCAATTGAGATATACCAGTAGGGCATATAAGAAAGGCTGAAGGCCTCGAGGGTGGAGTTGAAGACTCCATTGAATCCCTCATCACGAACCTAGAAGATCGATTTGCTCTAGATCGGGTTACTTGTGTGAAACCTAAATCCATAGCATATTGATTTGCTGTCATCAGAGCGGGAGATTGAGAAGAATATGCTAGGCTTTTGCCATTTGCAGGGGGTGTTGCAGGGCTTTTGTTCTGTGACGCCCTGCAACTTCAGGTACAATTAATTTCCATCTTATGTTTGTATTTGTGGTGAACGTTTAAATTCTTCGTTTAAAGTCGACTCGAGGAGTTTCGGCATTTAGTGGGTAAACTTAAGTAATTAAGTTTTTATAACTTTAGCGAAAGAATTTTGAATTAGATCCAATCTCTTAATTTTGGAAACTCACCTTTACCCAAAGATTGGCCTAAATCTTGTGGAGAATTTAGGTCCACAAATTGGGAGATGGAAATTTAAATAGCCTAAGTCCTTGATTTGATTTGATTTGATTTGATTGGATTGGATTGGATTTTATTTGATTTTATTTGTTTTACATAATGGGTTTTTTAGGTTAAGAAGGATCCTTTATTATTATTATTTTTTTTACTTTAATTAGTTTTAAATCAACCCAAAAATCCTAATTCTTCTTCTTTCCCATCCTTCACTCCGACAAGCCTACCTCTGCCCATCTTCTTCGATTTCTTCTTCTTCTTCTTGTTCCAGTAAGCAGCCACGAAAAAAAAAAAGCTACCTCACCCTCGTGATTTTTTTCTCTTCTCCGGCGAGTTCTTCTCCTTCTTCCGGCGAGTTTTTCTCATTCTCTTTTCACCGCCGGCTGTCTTTTCCCCTTCCGTTTGTGCTTCGACAGAGTAAATCGGTGGGCTTGGACGAAGTTGAGCAGCACGACGTGTTTCCAACGGCCACAGAACGAGCATCAACGTTCTTCTTTGGTGAGGGTGCTCGACCAGCAACTTTTTTTCTTTTTAACAAGGTTTGGCCATGACCCATGCTAATTCTACCTTAGCTTTGTGTTACCCACTATATAATAACTCCAAACCTTCATGTTAGGCTCCATTGAACACTGTCCAGCGCGTGTCCGAACTCCATCGAACCGTTTCCAGTAGCGTTCTAGTCTGTTTGATAAGATTCAATCAATTTGAGGCCTCTCGAACACCAACCAACAGTAATCCGAGCTCGTTTGGAGTAGTTTAGTAAGTTCCAATAAGTTTCAGCAAGTCTTTAAATCCTTCGAACTAAAATAAGATGTGTTAGATTAAAATTAGTTCTTGAAAACTTGCGTTCGTAGTTTGAATTTAATTTGGAGTATTCAAGTAAGGCTCAAGGCTCTTTTTAGATAAGAAAAACCTTCCAAATACTCCTTTAGTCTCAATCTAGGACTTGGAGTTGTTTGCTAACTCCTAGATCTTTAACTTGTCGTGTAGGAACACCTTGAACTATCTTAGGAACGTGGTAAGTAGAATTCTATAGGTTGGGTTTGATTGTTGTTGTTAGCATGTTGTGTGTTCTAATTGCTTAGTTATGAATATTTTATTGCATTGAATTGTTTGGTGACTTTGAATATGGTTAGTATACTACGATGAGTTGGTAACCTCATGTCGCGATGTTCCCCTTGTGATAAACATCTTACCATGTTGAGTTCGATTAAACTAGCGAATGCATAATGAGTCATTGGCATTGTTTGCAAAAGCATGTTATGGTTGTTGTGTAGTTGGCATAATCTTGAACTAGGAGCATGATGCGTAGGATTTATGCATTCTAGTAAGAATGAGTGAGGTTAGGGAGCCTTGTAGGAGATAAAAGAAAATGGAGTGAATACTAGTGTGCCTCGAGTAAAAATGGTCGAGGGGTAGTATGTTGTTGTTGAGTTCATAGGAACATCGAGGCCTTGAGTAAAAATGGTCAAGGGTCGATGTGGTTAAGTCATCAATTTCCTTGGGTAAAATGGTCAAGGGAGCGATGCACAGTTCGAGGCCTTGGGTGAAAATGGTCAGGGGTCGAACGCTGAGCACCATAGAGAGTCATTGAGGCCCTGGGTAAAAATGGTCAGGGGTCGGCAAGTCTCGAAAGGATTAGTCTCAGGTAGCTTGTGAGAGCTAAACAAGAGTGGTTTTAGTGACTCGATGACGTTTGGATGAGTATGTTGAGCCTAGGTAGTGATTCCATATGCATGAGTTAAACAAGGTATATTGGTGAGTATAACTCAGTGACTTAAGCATGTTGCATGTGTTGTTGTGTGAGTTGTATGTCTAGCTTATTTTGGAAAGCATGATACTTGCAAGCATGTTGTCTTGTTTTGTATGTTGATTGTGGTCCTTTAGGTGTGAGTTACTTACCAGTACGTGTTATGTACTGACTCACTACCAGGTTTTCCAGGCGATGACGTATGCTACGATCCTAGTGATGCTGAAGAGGAGGCATGAGAGGAGAAAGACCATAGTTGGATATTTATCCTTAATGTAGTCGTCTCGTTGCGTTTAGTGCAATCGAATTATAGTTATAATTGTCTTGAGATTTTGGCTTCAGTATTGTTGTTCTTTTTCGTTTTAGAATGGACTATTAAACTTATTAGATAGTTTGAACTATAGGTTGTGAGGCTTACTTTATAATTTATTTTGCGACGGGACTTGTAATAAGTTTGCTAGGTTGCCTTGTTTTCTTTTGATTAAACGTATTTGCTTTGTCTTGAAGAAGACTGAGCAAGTTTTGTCGAGTTTGATTCGAGTTGTCAAGGGACCCTGAACTTGTGGTAGTTATCTAATTGGAGTTTGGGATGATTATCTGGTTATCTGGTTATTAAAGTGTGTTTTGTTGACTAACATGTACAAGAAAAATTTTGGTATTGTCGTAGTTATGCCGTTATGCTGCCGAAATTTTCGGGCATACCAGTTGTAAGTTAGGAGCATTCCCTAGAATAGGCTAAATTTTGGGGGCGTTACATGTTCTTTCTGCTGCTCATTCTTTCTTAATCGAGGAAGAAAAAAGAGAGGGAGAAGGAGAGAGTTTTGGAGTTAGGAACTCCCTTGAGAGAAAATCAGCAAATGCGTTTTGGATGCCTTTTTATAGTTAAATTCTCAAAATCAAAACACAATAAAATTGCTTGCCATCTCGCGAAAATTTGTTTTGAGATGAGATTCTTAACATCCTTTTCTAAAACAAATTTTAATGCCCTAGAATTTGTTTTGATTACAACCTGTTTATTGATTAAATTTCCTTGAATTTTTGTATGCAATAAACTATTACTACAATTTCATTTTTGACTGTTGAGTAATTTTGTTTGGCATCATTCCATACTCCAGAATGAAATCTCACTATTAATTCATGTTTATCCAAAGACTGTTTGAGGATTCCTCCATATCCAATGTTGGATGCGTCAGATTTCACTATTAAAGTAGCTTTTGGATTAACAAGACTCAAATAAGGAATTGATTTGACTAAAGCCTTAATGGTTTTAACAGCTTGCAAATACTCAGCTATCCAAGGCTTTGTGTCCTTTTTTAATATTTGAAAAAGTGGTTTACAAATGGGTCTCAGATCTTTAATAAAATTTGAAACATAATTAAGACAACCCAGAAACCTTTGTAATTGGGTTTTGTCTAAAATTTGATCAAGAAAATTATCCGCAAAATTTATGGATCTTTGAATAGGTTTGATTTGGCCCTTGTGAATCTCAACTCTTAAAAATTGAACTTGAGTGTGAATCTCAACTCTTACTAAACCGTTTTGTTTAATAATATTGATAAACTTTTCCAAATGACAAATGTGTTGATCTATACCAAATGAAAAGATTAAAACATCATCGATATAGATTATTGAAATTTTTTTGATAGGATCAAGAGTATCATTCATGATCTTTTGGAATTCAAATGGAGCATTTTTTAACCCAAATGGCATGACGTTTCATTCGTATTGACCAAAAGGCACATTGAATGCAATCTTGAATGTATCTTTTTTAGAAATCTGAATTTTCCAAAATCCTAATTTCATATCAAAATTTGAAAATACTTTTGCATTTGAAATTCTTTTGAGTAAATCGATTTTATTAGGAATTGGATATCTTATCCATTCCAAAAATTTGTTCAAGGATTTATAGTTTATTACCAAATGAGGCATACCACACTCCTTTTCTGCTTGGTTATTGACGTAGAATGTTGCACAGGACCATGGACTTTTTGAAGGCCTGATCAGCTTCTTTTGAGTAGGTCATCGACTTATTTTTAGCAATGACTTAACAATTTTGAATTCATTTGGATAGGTCTAGCCTTTGTAGGAATTTGATCTTCATTAAAGTCTTTGACATATGGTAATTCAACCATATGTTTTTTCCAATCCCAAAAGGCATTAGGATGGTTTGAACAGACTTCTTTTTCTATTTTTGGCTTCAAGGTTTGAATCTTCACTTGAACTGTTTGTTGAGAAGGTTTTCTTCAACTCGTTTGTAGCTGACTTCTTCCTTGAAGAAAGCTATCTGCTTTTTTTTTTTTTTTTAGATCTATTGAATTTAATCTTCCTTCCTTACTCATAAGTTGCATGTTATGAGCTCGAATAAGATTTTTAAATTCAAACATTATCTCCTGTCCAAGGACTATTGAGAATATCCCTTTGTCCGAAACTCTTAAGGTATATAATTAAGGAGCATCTAATACCATGGCTTGGTTTAGGTTTTTGACTAAGAGGAATGAGGGAACAAAACAAATCCCCTTTTTGCAAATATGGGCTTCAAAAAGCTTGTGCTTAATGGCTAAAGGATGCCCATTTGCTCCTCTTAGGATTTCTATTGTCTTCTCAAAGTACTTTGCTGGGATTAGTCCTTGATGGATGTAATTTTGATCTGCCTTTGAATCAATCAACGTAACAAGATCAATTTTGTTATACTTAATTTTTATGGTTACCTTAGTATACCATTTTTTATATTATACCTTAGAAATGGTATTGAGGAAAATTTCTTCTTTTGTAGAGGGGCTTCTGGAGCTTCCTCGATTTTCTCTTTTCCTTTCTTCAAAACTGCTATCTTCGTAGTCAGTTTTGAGAAATCCTTTTGAAATTTTGATTTGAGCTTAGATACTTCCACTTTGAGGTTGTTGATTTCAAATTGTAGGTCTTGAATCGTAACTTATGTGGGTTCTTTGAATTTCTTGAAGACATCATCTAAGGTAATCGGGACAATGTCTATTGGTTTTTTCTTTGGAACTGAAGAAGATGCTTCTTTCTTTAAGGACTCCTTAAGATGTTTGAGTACCGATTCTTTGAAATTGTCATCGAAAATTTTATCCAGCATGTCAAAGAGAAATTCTTGGTCGTTGCTTAGGACGTTTATGCAATCATAGCAGTTGCATAACCTTTTCCCATTGCAGTCTTTCGATGTTGAATCTGATATTCTCTTTCACTAGAAGAGTATGAGTATGTTTCTTCCTGTAATTCAAATATTTGATCATCTGAAACTTCTTTGTATTTTAAGAAGTCTTCTGAGTCAGATCGAAAAGCCATAAGTAATTCATGCTTAAGCTTTTCGTCTATTTCTAGCTCATTGATCTTTCCCTTTAAAGGATACTTGTTTGAGTAATGCCCATACTTCAGACATGAATGAACTTGAGAGCATCATGCTTAATTTGATTGGAAGGTTATCCAAACATTCCATGCAATGACTCCATCATCTCATATGTTGTCGTCATGCTCTCTAGCTTTTTGGCCAAAACATCAGTTATGTTAGCTAAAATATAAACTCTTGCCTTTTCATTGGCCTTGATCCAACAATCATATGCTTCACGAACATTTCGTGCAGCATTAGCAGCGGGTTCTTGAGGACATTCCTCAGTCAGAACGAATATCATATCATCTACAACCAATATAGTTGATAAGCGCCCAAGATGCTGAATTTACAAAGCTAAAGGTCCTTCTAGGATCTTTGCAAATATTCGAGAATAAGGCTAACTTAACGAATTGATTCCAACCAAGAGTATGGTTGGAAGATGAATCACTCTTGGATCAAACTTAGAATCTATGATGGTCACTCCTAGATCCTAAGACGACTCACTCCAGAATTAGCTTGATCAAGACTAATCCAATGAATCGGTTTAACATCAAACCTAAAGCAAGATTTGAAAGAAAAGTAACACCAAATGGGTTTCAATAAAAACACAAGTTTTGATATTCAATGTTGTTTTTTTCAATAGCAATACAAATTCCTTTTATAGAAAAGGAACTCTACTTCCCCAACTACTTCATTAAATGAACTTCCCAACCACTCGTTTAATGACTTTCCCAACTACCTCATTAATTAACTTCCCAACTAGCTTATTAAATTCCCCAACTAAATGTCTAAACTTTGAAACTTAAAATTACAATGTCAATGTTCATGAAACTTAAAGTAACAATGAATTACTCAAATAGGTTGTCCTACTTAAGTGAACTCCATGGTCAAACTAACATTATAAAGAAATTTGGGCTCAAAAATCGTTGTCTCTTCTTGTTCATTAACTAGCTTTTGAAGATGTAATGTGAAAGCCTCCTGAATCTTCTTTGTCTTGCTTCTTGTTAATGCTCCTTCAGGTACATGCAATGGATTAGTGGTTGGATTCACATCAATAGTGTTGATATTATTTTTTCAAGTTGTATAATTTTCACTAGTCAATTTTTCGGCACCCATAATAGAGATTAGAGAGCTAGACATTTTTCTGGAAAAATAAAATTAAAAATAATTAGGAAACATGCAAACATTATCCAATCAATTGTAGCATAGGAATCAAGCATTTTGTTAACCCTAAAAATTATTTCTAATGCTATGGTAATTTAGTGATTTAGAACAAGTGGCGCTGTAAAGTAGGTCAAGTATTCCTTCACTAAATTGAGACAATCTCAACCAAACATTATACCAGAATAACTCTTATTCCTATAAGATTCAATTACGAGGACATTATTAACAACTGTAATTGGCCCTTTGTAAGTGTGACTCATCATTTCAAATCCTATAATTTTATCCCAACAAATGTTGTTGTAGGGTAGGTCAAGTATTGGTACAAAATTACAATCATATCCTTCTCAGGAGATTTACCCTGATATTGAACCATGCAAACACCTTCCGTAGGGGGACGATCCAAAAGCCGCTACGAGGCCCCACATGGATCTCACATATCCTTCTCCCACTTACTATTTTGAAATAAGGTTTTCTCTTACTTAGACATATTAGGCTAATCTCATTTATCTAAGTTCCCAATCTATCCTCCATAACCCTTATATATGTTGGTTGGATTGATTTTTAATGTGAATTACCAAGTTTATTAAATTTTAAAAGAAACTAATCACATTATGGACATATTTAAATAAAATTTGACTAATTCAACTCTCAAGTTAGTTCCCAATTAGAGGTGTTTCCTTTCGGTCAACTTAAATATCTCATTCTAGACAAAACTTTTCATAGACAAAGTTCCCTTATAGTCAATTTTTATTTCAAATTCATTAATCTTTAATTAACTATTAATTACTAAATTAATATACCTAAGTGAATGAATAAATGTTTTAATCATATTAAAAACTAACTCACTTGGATAATCTTAAATAACTACCATTTTAAACCCTTTTAAAACAAAAATAAAAGATTATCCTAAATTCTAATCTTATTAGAAAAGAAAAATAAGATAAACTAAATTTAAAATATTTTAAACAATTATCAAGAATATTTTTAATAAAATGAAATCCTAATCTCATTAGGAAAACATGCATTCTAATTAAGAAAGCAAATATCCTAATTTTAATTTTCCAATCAAATTTCAAATGTAACAATTATAGTCAAAGATATGGAAAATATAAACTAATTAGGAAAACAACCTAAATAAAATTTTCAAATATAACAATTATATTTAAAAATAAGATAAGTTGCATGATTATATGCTTAACCTATGGTGGGATTTTAAATCTAAATGACATACTTCATGCAACAATCAAAAATTTTAAAATATAAATCTCATTCATTATTAAATTAAAAATAGCAAAATTGACCTGCATATTTGGCATATCCTAAGAAATTGAAAATAATTTAAATTACAATAATTTAAATTCAAGACATATCTTAGTCTTCAATATATTTTTCTATCTTGTGTCATTCAAATTTAGGGTTTAAAAAACCCCTATGTTGCCGAAAAGTGAACTTCAACATGGTGAATGTCGTTTAGCAAACATGCACCTTCCCCGGAGATCACCCAACCACGTATCACAATTCTTGAATTTGGTCAACACCTTCAGCGTAACACCTGGTCTTAAATTTTATTTGCCCACTATATCTTCACGTTTCAGCCTTGAATTTGTCCCAGCCGCCAAGTTTGACCATCAGATTTCATATGTTATATGTGTGTGTGTGTGTGTGTGAAATTATGAGTTCAACTACAAATTTTGACCATCAAATTGCTTTTGTTTTTATATATATGAAATTATGAGTCTTTATTCTCATATATATATATATTTATTTATTAAAACAAACCACCCAACCTTTTGGTTGATTGAAATCGTGTACTTGTTGGAATTCAAATCGATTCCTTCACCATAATTTTTAATTGAGAACTTTGCCCCGCATGGTGTAGTAGGTGACTTCATCCTTGAATGTGATCGATTTTGGTAATAACTGAAGTACATAAAATCCAACCCTTATGGATTTTACAAAGATCTAACCAAAGCAACAAATCTAATGCCAAATAACCTAAATAGTCAATTTGTAAACCATCACATAACACATATATGATAAATTAAAATACCCACAATGGATAATTTTGATTCTAAATAAAATTCAAAATAGGCTCTGATACCAATTGAAAGGAATAATCTAAACCCAAGCAAAAGCTTCGGAATCGGTTTGTGTTTATTTAGAACAAAATAATAATATTAGGGTTAAGTATAAACATACCTTGAATAAAAGAAGTTCTTCTTGTATACTTGGATTCTTCTACAAAAGTTTTCCTTGCTATGTCTCGAACAAAGATCAAAAGGGTTT
The DNA here is from genome assembly GCA_033996785.1 of Trichosanthes truncata. Taxonomy (NCBI): domain Eukaryota; kingdom Viridiplantae; phylum Streptophyta; class Magnoliopsida; order Cucurbitales; family Cucurbitaceae; genus Trichosanthes; species Trichosanthes truncata. Next base: position 34,734,157 of record JAWPNB010000003.1, read on the forward strand.
GTGGGAACCTTCTTTAATATAATGAGAGAATGAGAGAAGAATTCTTCTAGAGTCTCTTTCTCTTATTTGGAATGCTCACAATGGCTCACTATTAGGGTTCTATTTACTGCCTAAGGAAAATAATTAAGTAATAAATTTTAATATCTAATATATTTATCTAATCGATTTGAATCAAATTCAAACCTTTCCCAATTCTCATACGACATCTATTTCCTTATTTGAATATAATTCAAATTTAATAAATATCTTTTCTTTAATGTATCTTAATACATTAATAATATCTTTGATATTTAATGTATCATAAACAATAAATATATTTTTCCTCATTTAATATATGACATATATTAAATTTTAATTTGAACATTTCAAAATTTTCTCTCAACAAAATTGATCCCTATTTGTTCATATGAGCTCGCAAGGGGATCTTTTGGACTTACAGATTATAAGCTCAAATGATATAAAATCAATTAATTAAACTCTTTAATTAATTAATTTTCATTCATTAAGTATAGGTCACTCTACTATAGACCTAGAGTTGCACTCTTATGCACTGTAGGACAAGTTGTGTCCATCGGTCTAATCATTACATGCAAGTCGATCATTCACAAGTTGTTCGTAATTATAGCTAGGTCAAAAGTCCATTTTATCCCCATAATTACATCTTATACCTTATGTACCATTGATTCTCTAATGAACAATTTGTTTATGATCCAATCATAAACTAAGTCCATCTTGAGCCAGTGAGAGGGTGGGGCCCCATTGTTCAAGGCCCGAAATTAGCACTTGAGGGAACTACTTGTCTACTTTCCTTAAAATTGTAGGCTTATTAAATCGGCTACAAAAGTCATTCTCACCCATTCAAATCAATGGACAAACCCTCATAGGCAGGAGTTCATAACTCACTTATGATTAAGATCGAGTCGCATATGATCATCTTGTGAAATATTAATCTTCTCAATTAACGGATTTATAAAGAGAGATTAAATATTTCGTGGTCTAGTCTTATACAAACTCATTGTATAGGATACCCCCGCTCACATATCCCCACATGAATGATTTGGATCAAATCATTTGTAACAATTAGAAAGTGTGTCGTATCAATAATGTTACTAGGATAAGACACCCAATCTTATCCCTATACTATAGACTCTTTAGGTTATTTCTTAAACACGATCCTCCTGTATGTCAACTTCATACTGTTCAAAATTATAATAATAACCTTGGGTTTTACACAATATTGGATAATGTTATGCACAATATAAAATAATAAATTATTTTATTAATAAATGAGAATTTTTAATTTCAAAAAACGAGCTTTAGGGCACAAATCCTAACAACTCTTTGTTTCTTTTACACATATGTCAATCATGATTCTCTATCATAATCTATCTTTTTTTTATTATTATTTATTTAGAAATTGACTTGCCATCAAAATTAAAATTACTTTTCAATATCAACTTTTACTTTCCCTTACAAGTTACAAATATATATTAGGTTCATAAAATTAGACACTTACAAAAAAGCAACTAATCAAAACCTTCTATATGATAGGCAAGATTTAAATCCTGATTTAAAAGAAAAGACACACACCTAGAGCTAAAAGATATGCCTATAAATCTACAATTTTAGAACACAAACCCCACTTGAAAAATAATTCATCGATAATATAAATCTTTAAAAAGATATTTTCTAATCAAAGTTAAACTATGAAAAAAAATAATAAATTTTTTCATGTGGTGTTTTAATGATACTCAATTATTTGTATTAAAATAATTGTTATAAGCTTTTTAGCAAAGACTAACGACCAACATGGGAAAGAGAAATAGTTGGATGTCATGTGGATTTTTACTTTATTTAACTTAGATTATTTTGTTAATAAATTTAACGTTGAATCACATATTTAACCTATAAATTTAGATAGTTGTGCTTATTTAATCCCTGTTTCGGTTATACTTTTAAACTTTAAATCATGATTCTAGGTTATACTTTTAAACTTTAAATCATGATTCTAGGTTGTCTTTTTTGTTAATTGTTGATGTGACATTTGCCACACCAGCTCTGATGCTTAAGTTAGAGAGAAAAAAGTGTTCCAAGCTAGAATTTAGAGAATGAGGGTTAAGTTGAACTCCCTTTCTTTGAGTCATAATAGCGTATTTATAGGATCATTGACCTAGGTTTTCCATATTCCTTTTCAGATAAGTAATAGAAGGGGTTTCTTCTTCTATCTAGGAAAAGGTTAATCTGTGGGTGATAGAGGAGTTTGTCGAAAGCTCTATCAGATAAATTTATAAACTGGAACTCTAAAATTTGTAAATAGTGGCCAAGGTCAATCACAGGGATTGAAGTTCTTAGATTACTTAAGTACCAAAGTTAATTCTGCCCAATTTTATTTAGAGAAACAAAACTTTAGAGTGATGAAAAAGACAAATAAAATCTAAACTAATATGTACATGCTTTGGAGTCCAATTTTGAGAAACATGCATGGTTGATTACTTTAAGCCCAACTTGAATTGATTAATAACTTGATTTTATACTAACAATCTTAAACCAAGAATTTCTAAATAATCAATTGACTCTCTCAAGCCCAATTGAACTCATGCATAGCAACAAATCAATCTTTTGGTCTATTTCTATCACTAAACATGACATTAAGTTATTTTCTTAAGGCTTCTAGAATTAATCTACTCACTCTCGTGCAATAGATTAAACCTAGTCATGCATCTAGTGTTCTACAACTAAACTTACTCTCTCAAGCTAAATTTAGTTAAACATTCAAAACTATGGCCAAAGGTTAAGACAATATAGAGAGATGCATAAAAGACGTCAATATATAAACGAAATTAAAAATCAACCAAATGTTCAACAACTATAACCAAGCAAGGGTCTAAACACAGATTTGAAACATAAGTATAGCTCACAAAAAACTCCTAAATTCAAAAGAAAATGAAAGAAACTAGAGAATAAACTTAGGTCGCGTGCCAACACCGTTCCCTACGTGATGTCCATGATCTTGAGCTTTGAGTCTCCTCCTTGGCTCTCCAAAGGTCTCCTCTCGGTCCTTAGACAATTTTGGAATCGAGTTTAGGGTTTTTGGTCTCTCAAAATGGCTCCCTTTGGAAGAAATACAAACTTTCCTTTTATAGTGTCAAGACTGCGTTGCAACTCTAGGGGTAGCATTGCAATGTTGTCCCTTCGAATAAAATAAAAAAGGAAAATATCAATTGGTCTGGCATTGCAATGCTGTAAGTAGCTTTGCAACGCTATGTCTGCTACACTCCAAGGCTGAAAGGCTGCTTGTATGGCGTTGCAACGCTATACTCTCAGGCTCACAAGCTTGTTTCCTTCTCTTCAACACTTGAATCCTCAAATATAGCTCCAATTTGCTCCAAATTCATCTAAATACTTCTCAAAACTCCAGTTTTGCTCCAATTTCTTGGGTTTTGTAAAATATACACAAAAATACATGAAAGTTCACACAATCATAGCAAAACTAGGATAAAAATAAGCCTAGAAATAACACACTTTTGCCCACTATCAGTGGACCTGTAGGATTCCCTTGAGCCTATTTCTCTTTTTCGCTCTTATCATCTTAACTTTTATTTTGCCTTGGCCTTATTTCATTAGGTCCAAATTTACCCATAACATTAAGCCCCCACTCTTATGTTCAACTTTTTTGTGGGTTGGACACTCAAAACTCAATTTGGGAGTATTGATTTGTAAACCTCAATGAAGAATATCTAATCCAAGTACAAGGCGTCCCTGTATTTTCTTGAGTTTTGGCTTTGGAATGACCTATCTCCTTTAGGTTGATTTTCTAGCTTTCCAAAATTTATGACATAAAAACTTTGGAGTTGACCCTAAATTTAATTTTGGAATGACCTATCAAACCCATTGGACTAAGTTTTTGGCTTTCCAATATTTATAGGATAAAAACTTTGGGGTGAGCCCCAAATTTAATTTTGGAATGACCTATCAAGCCCATTGGGTTGATTTTCTGGCCTGCCAATATTTATAAGATAGAAAGCTCTAGGGTTGACCCTAGATTTAATTATGACTCATTGCGAGATTTATCTTAGATTTTAAGGCTATGCTTTTACCAATTAACTAAACTCCCTTTCGAGGGCCCAATTAAGCACCTCCAAGTTTTGACTTTTCTCTGTCATTAAGTAGAGTTCTACCTATCATGATTTGCAAGGCTTTATTAAGCTAGCATCGTCATGCCCTTTTCGAGGACCCATTGTGAGGCATACCCCAGATTTTCAGGTTGCTGATCAATTAATCGAACCCTTTTGGGATCCGATCAAAAGTCAAGGACACTTCCTCTACAACAGTAGTTGCTCAAGAGTTTTACATGTTCCACGTTTCAATTACGCAGCAATATTAGTTTTATCTAGGAGTCGACTCTTAGATTTCTAGCTCGAATTTTACCAATTCTAAAATTAATTCTAGATTTTGGTATTTAGGTTGACCCATTTGAGGTGATCCCAAATTTTGGGCTTTTATTTGGAGTAACTATTTAGGCTCATTGAGCTCTAGATAACCTCCACGCCATTGTTTCTCATTTGTGACCAGTGAAATTTATAGTTTATTATGCTAAAAAACTAACTTTATCAACAATTCTGTAGTTAAAGTATAATTTTTCATAAACATGGTATTTCTTATACGAAATAAAATGTTTAATGAAAATACTTTTGAACGATTTGATGCAAATGGTATGTTGATTTAATATATTCACCATTTCACATTTGAGGAATTACTGCATGTCAAGAATTTCATAAAATAGGTATGCATTCAAATAACTTATTATATATGTAATTGCTGACATTCCTAGTTTATTCATGGTGTTCAATTCATATTCACTATATCACTAAGTCATACAAAATTTTATTTTAAAAAATGTAGAGCATGACATGGTAATTAGAATTAGTGAATTCTAGAACATTGACCAAAGGATAAGCCATTTTAAAGAAGGCAAAAGATAAATAGCTATTTTGAGATCATCGTATAATCTACGTTTTTAACTTTTAATGTAGTATCAGAAAGTTTAGAGTTTAAAATAAATTTATCTATAATTTTTCAATTTCGTAGAGATCTTCAATGTTGAGTCTTCGAAACTTACTCCAATTGATGCATGGATCTCCACAATTTATCTCGTCCCAATCAGGCTTGAAACCCTGTTGGTTGGTTGAAGGAGTCCGAATCTTGTAGATCTAAAGCCATTAAGTCTGAGGCCGAACGGAGCGTGAGTCACAAACTAAAACAATTTTAGGATTGTTTGAGAGATGTTGCTACTTCTGTAGGAATAGGTCAGCAGAGAAGGATCCCACCACAGGGGCAGTGACTACAACAAGGAGGAGGAAAAATATGGAGAGCCTAGGGCTGACTTTTTTTTTCTTTTTTATTTTTTTATTTTATTTTCTTTTATGAATTTTTTTTTGTTCATTCAAAAGCTCCCATGTCTTCATTGCTTTTGATTTTCTCAATTCAGGTATGCAAGGTAGAACACTCTCGTTCTCCATAGACGCCGCCAACTATTGTTGCCAAATTTTGGACAGAAAAAACCTCATCTGACCTCACATGACAACGACTGTGAATTTGTAATTTGGGAGAAAGAGGTGACCTGCAAAAGCGAAAAAACTAGGTACTGATGTGGCATTTGTCACACCAGCTTCGATGCTTAAGTAAAAGAGAAAAAAGTGTAGCAAACTAGAATTTAGAGAATGAGGGTTAAGTTGAACTCTCTTTCTTTGAGTCATAATGCCGTATTTATAGGATCAATGACCTAGGTTTTCCATATTCCTTTTTAGATAAGGAATAGAAGGGGTTTCCTCTTCTATTTAAGAAAAAGGTTAGTTTGTGGGCCTTCAGGATTCCCTTGGGCCTATTTCTCTTTTGGGCTCTTATCATCTTGACTTTTATCTTTCCTTGGCATTATTAGGTCCAAATTTACCCATAACATTAATATTGCTAATTTCTTTTTTATGATAATGTAATAAATCTATTAAATGAATATTAACAATAGAATGTCTATTGAAAAACTTTTAGACATTCTATAGACATTCTATTGTTAATATTCGTCTAATAGACTTGTTACATTATCATAAAAAGTTAGCAATATTAACAACAAAGACAACCTAGAATGTCTAAGTTAGCAAGTTTAGATTCGAAGAACAAAAATCGCCAATATGAGCATAGCTCAACTGGCATAAAGCATGTATCCTTGACTAAGAGGTCAAAAGTTTGAATCCCCACCCCACATGTTGTAAAAAAAAAAAAGATACAAAGAACAAAAATCTTTCATAACTCTTAACATATCTGTAGGTTACACATAATAGATGATCAAAGTCAAGTGAAGTAAAATTAGTGATTTTTTTTAGAAAGCATAACTTAGAGTTTAAGGTATATGTATTTTCTTTTGAGGTCAAAAGTTTATATTTTTGTCCTCACATTTGTTGTGCTAAAAATTTGGTTTTTTGTTTTGAAATACATGGAAATTTTTGTTTTAAGTTAACATCAAATACTTTTTTTTGTACTTGTTTTAATAAGTGTCAACTCAAACTTTTATGTCAATGGAGGCCATATATGAAACCCTGAACCATCAAAATTAAGGAATTAAATTTGGTAATTTAATATAAATTTCAAAATATTAAATTTAGTAATTTAATCTAAATTTCATTTTTGATTTTGTTATTGAAGTTTGATAAATGTATATGTCTTAACCAATCAAATTAGGTTCAAATTGGCTTGTTATTACTTTATATATGTTTAAAAATCTTTAGAAATTAGAATTAGAAATCTCATTAATTAATCAGCCAAAGTTAGCATAGCTCAACGGGCATAAAGCATGTGTCTTTGACAAAGAAGTCAAAGGTTCAAATCTTGCATCTCCACTTATTGTTGAACTAAAAAAAAAGCCATTCATTTCAACCTTATAGAAATTCGTAAAATAAATATTAAAATAAATTTGTTTGTGAGACAAAATTATGGTTCCTCTTTTTAAATTTAATTATTTTATTAAAAAAGTAATTATTAATTAATATTCAAAGAGTATAAATTTTACTATTTGAGGATAATTATTTATTATTTTAAACTAATATACCATTAAAAAATTAATACCTATAATAATAATAATGGGCAGTTGCAACAATGGCAAAAAAGTTTGGCCCAATTGCAAGCGTATCTCCTCTTTATCCCCGTTGCAAATATAGCAAAAAAATCAACCCAACCCAAATGAAATCTGCGAAAAGTCCAAAATAGCCCTTTATTTTATTCTGCTTTTTTAATCCCGCATTTTTACTATATGAAGTATATCAACAGTTTGTCAGTTATGTATTGTTGTTATACCTAATATGAAGTATATTAGTGACATACTACTGTTATACTTTATATATGTATATCAATGAAATGAAATTTCTAATATTCAATATATCAACAGTATATCAAAAATACCTAACATGAAGTATATCATGAATATAACAATAATTTATATTTAGTATATCATATATACTTAATATGAAATATATCAATGATATACTACTGATATACTTTATTTAGGTATATCAATGAAATGACATTCCTAATATAAAATTTATCAAGTGTATATCAGTAATTCATAATAAGTATATCAATTATACCTATATGAAGTATATCAAGCGTATATCAGTAATTCATATATGAGATATACATAATATGAAGTATATCAGTGATATACTATTGATATTCTTTATTTTTGTTATTGACTTTATTAATAGATTTTGGTCACTACTTTTTTGTTGATGCACTAATTTTTAGTCGATACACTTGTCTAGTACTATATCAGTAGTGAATGAATGATATAGTACTAATATACTTCATTTTAAGTATATTATTTGACTGATATACCTAATGTGAAGTATGTCAATCGTATATCAGTACTATATATTCATTATATTAGATATACTACTAATATACTTGATTTTAGTTTTTGACTTTAATAATAGTTATTTGTCACTTAAAGTGATGAAGCATATCACTGATATAATACTAATATTGTAACGACCAACATTTTCAGGTATTAATTAAAGTTTAATTTTGAAATTTAAATTAATTGTAAGGCCAATTTCATGTTTAAAGTTGTGTTGGAATTGAATTTTAGAGATTTGCATAATTGAAATTGGAGAAATTGGAGGATAAATTGGGAAGAAAGAAGGAACAATAGGGAATTAATTGGTTTGGGGGCATTTTTGTTAATTAAGTGACTTTGAGCCAAGCCCAAGCCCATGTATAAGCCAAGCCCTAATTTCCCTCTCTATTATTTTAAATGCACGCAGCCCTAGGTGAGTTTTAAGCCAAGCTAAGCCAAGCCGAGCCATCATCTTCTCCAAACTTCTTCTTCCTCTTGTGTGTTCGACAACCACCTCCATTTAAGCAGAATTTTTCTTTCTTCTTTCCCTTCTGTAGTGCACCACTGCCCCCGCCGTTACGCAGCCACCACGAGAATCGCCACCGTCGAGCCGCCGCGCAAACTACTCTCGAACGCCGTCTTCGACCGAATCTACCCAGACCGACGTGCCGTTGACTCAATCCGCCGCAGATCGGAAGCCACGAACAGTCGATCCGTTCAGCTCGACCGTGTCGCACGTCACCGTCGCAAGGTGACCAAACCCACGCCGTTGTCGGAGCCGAGCACTGCTTGCATAGCAGCGCGCCAGATCCGCGGACACCGAAATTCGTCGAAATTAACTCGGACCCAACTCGCCATAACCGGATCTGCCTAGATCCAGTGACGACGTCCCTCCACCCGCTGCTTGGGAGTTGTCCACGCGCCCCGCGTCGCCGCCCTCTTGATTAGCTTTTCGAAGTCCGAACAGTTTCGCTCCCGATAGGGTAATTTCGATACTGAACTGAACTTGATTTAAGGGCTTTAAAACTGGATTAATCGTTAATTATTGGGCTAAATTTTAGGACATCCGATCTAACGAGCAAACTGGCGATTTATGATTTTTGATAAATTTTAAAATGCCCTATTTCATATGAAAATGAATTTTCGACATGTATGATTGCCAAATATTTTCATCAATGTTATGCATGATTTATGATTTTGATTTATGATAAATGATATGAGAATGTTGCTTGTGTTGCATCATGGAATGAAAAGTTTAAAATGCTTTGGGACCTCATGCATACATGTGGATTTTCATGATAGAATGATTTCGAAGGCTGTGGCAATTACTCCCTAAATTTAAAGACGTACATCTAAATGAAAAGGAACCTGAAAAGGTTAAATGGAAAGGAACCTGAAAAGGGTAAAATAAAAAGGAACCTGAAAAGGTTAAATGGAAAGGAAAGGTTAGGTTGGGTTAATTGTCCACATTAAGCCGAAGAGAAAAGTTAAAATATAAACGTTTCCACTATGAAAAATGTTTTAGGTCCCACCATAGGAACAAAGTTTTAAAAATCACTTTGTATGTGTTTGCATATCCTGACCCCGGTAGTGAGGTCACTTACTGAGTATTTTAAATACTCACACTTTTCAAAAATATATTTTTTTTCAGGTAAAGGCAAGGGCATCCTCGGCAAATGACAGGATAGTTGCTGCAAGAGGCCATGGGTGACCTATAGAAGCTTAAATTCCGCAACCTTTATTCATTGTTAGCACTGTTATTTTTTTAGTAGAAGTATCTTGAAAATCATTTAAATTCTTAAAATGTTTTAGTTTATTCCTATGCTTTAATTTAAAGGGATCCCGAGATAAAGGTTTTTTTTTTATTGTTTTTATAAACATTTGTTTCTTTTTGAAAGATTATTTAAGTTTGATTTTTATTTCATTAACATGCATGTAGTAACGCCCCTAGGAAGTCTAATAGGAAAAGTAGGGTCGTTACAGTTGGTATCAGAGCCCAAGGTTATGGGTTCTGTAGACATGCTTACATCGTAAGCATTAAGTATCCCATGGTCAAGCAGCAAATATCCAGTCATCGCCAGGTATGCCCATATTATAAAGATTATTTTACTTATTCATTCTTTATGTCTTATTTATCTTTAGGAAAAAAGGTTGTTTATGCTATGCTTCAAGTGTACGATAAATGCTTTCATGTTGATTAAATTGGTAGGATGTGGAATTAGAAGGCTTAAATAGATTAGTTGTCAAGTCCCACATCGAAAGATTGGTGAAAGGATGGTTTCCATATAAGTGATGTGGAAACACAAACTAATGCCTTGGGTTTTCCGGTTGGGTTGCGATCCATCTGGAGGCCCAGGGAACAGCCGGTTGTCTAGAGGGCAATGTCGGTTGGGCCTAAGGTAGTGGGCCGGTATGGGCCGGCATTTATATGGTATCAGAGCATCACGGTCCTCGGCTGTGGGCTTGATAGATCGATCCCCAAGTAGGCTCTCGGCGTGTACCGAGGAGGCCTGGCCATGATCAAGGATCATGTGCGAGATCAACGAGGGCGTTGATCCTATAAGGGGGGATGATTGTCAAGTCCCACATCGAAAGATTGGTGAAAGGATGGTTTCCATATAAGTGATGTGGAAACACAAACTAATGCCTTGGGTTTTCCGGTTGGGTTGCGATCCATCTGGAGGCCCAGGGAACAGCCGGTTGTCTAGAGGGCAATGTCGGTTGGGCCTAAGGTAGTGGGCCGGCAGCACTGAGAGGAGCTTTGATTATGGACAAGAATGTGGCAAAAAAATTGCAACAGCCCCGTTGGGAGGTTGGTTCCACTTCAGGAATCAAGAGAAAGCCTTCTCCTTCATTGCCAGGACATTCTTACAAGACTCCACGTCAGCAACCTCAAGGTCAAGTTCCTCCTCCTCTGTGCAATTCATGTAATAAATATCACCATGGGCAGTGTTGGACAGGGAAAAGGCAATGTTTCAAGTGTGGTAAGGAGGGCCATTATGCAAGACTCTGTCCGACGAAGGGTGAGCCAAACCCTGAGAGGCCAGCTTTGAAGGCCCCTACAGTACCTGCACAGGGAGGAAAGCAGTCAGCTCGTGTTTTTGCACTCACTAAGGAAGAAGTAGAAGAGGCCGATGCAGTGGTTACAGGTACGGTTTCTTCAAACTTAAGCCTTTATTTAGTCTTTGTTTGTCATTTGACTACATTTTGCCTAATAAACTCTTTAATGTAGGAACTATTCTGGTTCTTAGTATTCCTGCTTTTGTGTTGTTTGACTCGGGGTCGAGTCATTCTTTTATTTCTTCAGAGTTTATTAAGCAAGCAAGCTTAGAGTTAGAACCTTTAGGCTTCCTGTTATCGGTGTCTACACCTTCTGGCTCTGTGTTACTTGCTCAACAAGTAGTAAAGATGGGAGAAATCTCTGTTGCGGGTCAAACGTTTGGAGCGAGATTAATAAAATTGGACATGAAGGATTTTGACGTAATCTTGGGCATGGATTGGTTAGCTGCTAACCAAGCCACCATTGACTGTGCTAAAAAGGAAGTCCATCTTAGGCCACCTTCTGGCTCAAGTTTCAAGTTCAAGGGTGCAAGGCACGACAATCCGAAAGTAATATCAGCTCTCAAGGCCAAACGTCTCTTGCAACATGGTGCCTGGGCCTATTTGGCTAGTGTTGTGGATGTTAATAAAGAGCTACCTAGCATCGACTCGGTACTTGTTGTGCGGGACTTCGTAGACGTCTTCCCTGAAGATCTTCCAGGTTTACCTCCAGTTCGAGAAGTGGAATTTAGTATAGAACTTCTACCTGGAACAACTCCATTGTCTAAGGCACCTTACCGAATGGCACCAGCTGAGTTGAAGGAACTCAAGGTCCAGCTAGAAGAACTCTTGGAAAAAGGGTTTATCCGCCCAAGTGTGTCTCCCTGGGGTGCTCCAGTTTTGTTCGTGAAGAAAAAGGACGGTTCATTGAGACTTTGCATTGACTATAGAGAGTTGAATAAGGTGACCGTGAAGAATAAGTACCCTTTACCTCGCATTGATGACCTTTTCGACCAACTTCAAGGAGCAAAGGTGTTCTCAAAGATAGATTTACGTTCAGGTTACCATCAGTTGAGGATTAAGGAAGCCGACATTCCAAAGACCGCTTTTAGGACCAGGTATGGACATTACGAATTTATGGTGATGTCTTTTGGACTCACTAATGCTCCTGCAGCTTTCATGGACCTCATGAACCGAGTCTTCAAAAGCTTTCTAGACTCGTTCGTGATAGTGTTTATAGATGACATACTCGTTTATTCTAAAACGATTGGTCAACATAAGGAGCACCTTGAGCGAGTTTTGACAGCCTTGAGAAGTAACGAGTTGTATGCCAAGTTTTCTAAATGTGAATTTTGGTTGGACAAAGTTAGCTTTCTTGGGCACGTGGTTACTAGGGAAGGTATCGAGGTAGACCCTGCTAAAGTGGAAGCAGTTCGCGATTGGCCTAGGCCAAGTTCTGTGACGGAGATTCGTAGTTTCCTTGGTCTTGCAGGCTATTATCGAAAGTTTGTTCAGAATTTCTCTAGACTGGCAACACCTTTGACTCAGTTGACTCGCAAGTACGCTACTTTTGCTTGGAACGAGGACTGCGAGAAGAGCTTCAAGGAGTTGAAGGATCGTTTGACTACTGCTCCTGTGTTAACTATCCCCGATGATTCAGGAGGATTAGTAGTCTATAGTGACGCTTCAAGGAAAGGATTAGGTTGTGTGCTTATGCAGCATGGAAAAGTTGTTGCTTATGCCTCACGTCAACTAAAAGTACATGAGCTTAACTACCCCACTCACGATTTAGAGCTTGCGGCTGTAGTTTTTGCTTTAAAGATTTGGAGGCATTATCTGTATGGAGAAAAGATCCAGATCTTCACTGATCACCAGAGTCTGAAGTATTTCTTTACACAGAAAGAGCTTAACTTAAGGCAAAGAAGATGGTTAGAGCTAGTGAAAGATTATGATTGCGAGATTAACTATCACCCTGGCAAGGCTAATGTGGTAGCAGATGCACTGAGTAGGAGGATAGCCAGCGTGGCGTCCTTGGTGTCCTCACAAAATTCGTTGATAAGGGAATTGGATCGTTCAGAAATAGAGTTGACAGTTGATGATGTCTCGGCGTTGTTAGCTCAACTTTCAATAGTGCCTAGTTTGAGGCAGCGAATAGCAGATGCCCAACAAGAGGATCCAGAGTTGGTTAAACACTTAAGTGAGTTGAGTCAAGGAGACTTTACTCTTACTAGTGACTCAATGTTATTGTATCAGGGAAGGTTATGTGTGCCAAAAGACTATTCTTTGAGGCGAGAGTTATTAGAAGAGGCACATAACACACCCTTCTCAATACATCCTGGAAGTACTAAGATGTACCAGGACCTGAAGAAGCATTATTGGTGGCATAATATGAAAAGAGAGATTGCTCAGTTTGTCAGTCAATGCCTAACATGTCAACAAGTGAAGGCTGTAAGGCAAAGGCCGGCTGGTTTGTTGCAACCCTTAAGCATTCCTGTTTGGAAGTGGGAAAATGTTACTATGGACTTTATTACAGGATTACCAAGGACTGTGAAGGGCTATACGGTTATTTGGGTGGTGGTAGATCGTCTATCAAAGTCTGCTCACTTTATTCCAGGGAAGTCCACATATCCGGTTGAGAAGTGGGCAGAGTTGTACTTAAAGGAAATAGTAAGACTTCATGGCGTTCCAGTTTCTATAGTATCAGATAGAGACCCTCGATTTACGTCCACCTTTTGGAAGAGTTTACAAAAGGCACTTGGCACACAGTTAGATTTTAGCACCGCATTCCACCCTCAGACCGACGGACAGACCGAGCGCTTGAATCAAACTCTAGAAGATATGCTCAGAGCTTGTGTGCTAGACTTCGGAGGTAGTTGGGACAATCACTTGTATTTGATAGAATTTGCTTACAACAACAGTTATCAGGCAACCATTGAGATGGCTCCTTATGAGGCTTTATATGGAAAAAAATGTAGATCCCCAGTTCATTGGGACGAGGTTGGTGAAAGGATCTTGTTAGGCCCAGAATTGGTTCAGATGACTAACGATGCTATTCAAAAGATCAGGGCAAGAATGCAAACCGCTCAGAGCAGGCAAAAGAGTTATGCGGATACTAGACGCAGAGACCTAGAGTTCGGTGTTGGTGACCATGTCTTTCTGAGAGTTGCACCAATGAAAGGAATCCTACGTTTCGGTAAGAAGGGTAAGCTTAGTCCAAGGTATGTTGGACCCTTCGAGATCTTGGAGCGCATTGGTCCGGTTGCTTATAAATTGGCTTTGCCACCAGCATTGTCTGCCGTGCACAATGTGTTCCATGTGTCATTGTTAAGAAAGTATGTGAATGACCCCTCGCATGTACTAAATCCAGTACCAGTACAAATAAATAGAGACTTGTCTTATGAAGAACGGCCTGTTAAGATCTTGGCTAGAGAGACCAAGGTATTGAGAAACCGAACTATCGACTTGGTAAAGGTTTTATGGAAGAACCAAAAGACCGAGGAAGCAACTTGGGAACGAGAAGACGAGATACGAGCAAAGTACCCAGAACTCTTTGAGCAACAGACTTTCGAGGACGAAAGTTCTTAAGGTGGGGAGATTGTAACGCCCTGCAACTTCAGGCACAATTAATTTCCATTTTATGTATATGTTTGGGGTGAACGTTTAATTTTTTCTTTTAAAATCGACTCGAGGAGTATCGGAGTTTAGTGGGTAAATTTAAGTAATTAAGTTTTTATAACCTTAGCGAAAGATTTTCGATCTAGATCAAATCTCTTAATTTTGGAAAGTCGCTTTTACCCAAAGAATTAGTCCTAAATCTCATAGGAATCTAGATTTTTGTTTGGAAGATAGACTTTTAAATAGCCCTAAATCTTTCCTTTGTTTTAAATAATGAGCTTTTTGTTTAAGATTAAAAGAAGGAATATTTTTAGTTGGTGGAAAGATAGCCCTAATCCCCAATTTTCTCCTTCCTCCCCCTTCTTCACGATTAAACACCATCTCCATTCATCTTCTTCTTTTCCATCTTCGCACAGGCAGCCCCTCACACCTATCTCCTTCTTCTTCAATCTCGCATCAGCAACCCACCATCCATCTCACTCTTCTTCTTCGTTCCGGCAAGTATCCCGTTGCGTTCGCGGATTTACTGCAGTTTGGAGCGTTTTCTGGCGAATTCGAGTTGTTCCGTGCGTTTTCTCTTCAATTTGACAAGGTTTGTCGCATACCCATGCCTAATCATCTTTAGATTTACGTTACCCATACCCTAAGTACCTTTAATTTGTAGTTTTATCTTGTTTGGACTCAAAACAACTCACATTTGTAGCAGTTTACTGTCAAAAACGGGATTGACAGCAGACTCATTCGAATTCCTTCTTGCTTGTCGAGGTTTGTCTCTCACCCATGCTTAATTGACTTTAGTTTTGGATTACCCATACCCTAAGTACCTTTGATTTGTAGTTTTATCTTGTTTGGACTCAAAACAACTCACATTTGTAGCAGTTTACTGTCAAAAACGGGATTGACAGCAGACTCATTCGAATTCCTTCTTGCTTGTCGAGGTTTGTCTCTCACCCATGCTTAATTGACTTTAGTTTTGGATTACCCATACCCTAAGTACCTTTGATTTGTAGTTTTATCTTGTTTGGACTCAAAACAACCCACATTTGAAGCAGTTTACTGTCAAAAACGGGATTGACAGCAGAGTTCTAGTCAGTTCGGCACTGTTTGGTAAGTTTTGACACGCTTTAGATCCTTTCAAAATCATTTAAAGTACCTTAGTTCAGTTGCTAACCTTTGAGACTTTTGTTTATAGTTCCTAGCCAATTCGAACTCGTTCGAATAACCTTCCAATAAGGGATCAAGTTCGTATCGGTGAGTTTTGGTGAAAATAATTAGTTTAGACCTTTTCGCAACCTTTTTAAATGCCTTAACTTAGTCTCGTTCCTTGTTTAGGATTGGAATTAGTTTCGGACTATACAAACTAAGTTTAAAGCCGTTTTTGGGAACCTTATCGACTTACTTTAAGGGCGCTTTAATACATTTTGTAAGTAGAATTCTACCGGTTGGGTTTGGTTGTTGCTTGTTAGCATGTTGTGTGTGTTCTAAATGCTTGCTTATGTATACTTTATTGCAATGAATTGTTCTATGATTCTAAATGTGTTGAGTATGACATGATGAATTATTTTTTTTGTGCTTAGCATATTGCCTTGTTGTGTTCGAATAATCTAGCGAAGCATAGCGAATTATTAGCGTTAGTTGTGAAAGCATGTTATGGTTGTTGCTTAGTTTTGGCATAATCAAGAACTAAAAGCATGATGCGTAGGATCCATACATTCTAGCAAAAATGAGTAAGGTTAGTGAACCTTAGGTGGGCTAAAAGAAAATGGATAAGCACTAGAATGCCTTGGGTAAAAATGGTCAAGGATCTATACATTGTTATACATCGAGGCCTTGGGTAAAAATGGTCAGGGGTCGATGTGGCTAAGTCATCGTTTGCCTTGGGTAAAATGGTCAAGGGAGCGATGCACAGTTCGAGGCCTTGGGTGAAAATGGTCAAGGGTCGAACGCTGAGCACCGTAGAGGGTCGTTGAGGCCCTGAGTAAAAATGGTCAGGGGTCGGCGGGTCTCGAAAGGATTAGTCTCAGGTAGCTTGTGACGGTTAAACATGAGTGATTTAAGTGACTCGGTGACGTTTGAAAGAGTATGATGAGCTTGGGTGGTGAAACCATATGCATGAGATTAATAGGGTACATTTGTGAGTATAACTCAGTGACTTAAGCATGTTGTATGTGCTGTTGTGAGAGCTTTATGTGTTTCTTATTTTGGAAAGCATGATACTTGCGAGCTTGTTGTCTTCTTTTGTATGTTGATTGTGGCCCTTCAGGTGTGAGCTACTTACCAGTACGTGTTATGTACTGACTCACTACCAGGTTTTGCAGGTGACGACGTATGTTACAACCCTGGTGATGCTGAAGAGGAGGCATGAGAGGAGAAAGGCCATAGTGGAACATTTATCTTTAATGTAGTCGACTCGTTGCGTTAGTGCAATCGAACTATAGTTATAATTGTCTTGAAATTTAGGCGTCAGTATTGTTGTTCTTTTCCGTTTTAGAATGGACTATTAAACTTATTAGATAGCTAGAACTATAGGTTGTGATGCTTACTTTATAATTTATTTTGCGTCGAGACCTGTAAAAAGTTTGCTAGAGTGCCTTGTTGTCTTTTGATTAAACGTATTTGTCTTGTTTGAAAGAAGACTGAGAAAGTTTTATCAATTCTAAATTTGAGTTGTCAAGTGACCCTAAACTTGTGGTAATTATCTGACTTGGAGTTTGGAATGGTTTTCTGGTTATCTGGTTATGGGAGTGCAAATTCTTGTTTAACAGGTGCTAGGAAATTTTTGGGTAACTCATAGTTATGCCGTTATGCTGCCGAAATTTCGGGGCTTACCGGTTGTAAGTTAGTAGCGTTCCCTAGAATAGGCTAAATTTTGGGGTCGTTACATTAGTTGTGATTGTAGTGTTTCCATAGAGATGTCGCCACATAGAGGAGGAAGAGCTCAACAAGGTAGGGGACGAGGAAATGTAGGGGGACAGGACCCACCGCTGGAGCAACCAGCCTATCAGGATGTGAACCCCCCAGTAGCGCCGCCAACTGGGCAGGCGAACCCTACCGTGGCGTCTTTGATGTTGAAGGCCATGCAGACTTTGGTGCAGACCACAGTGGCGAATCAACTAGCACAACTGGGACAGAATCACGAGAATTCATCTCTAGAGGCGAGATGCCTGAAGGATTTCAAAAAATATGACCCTCGTACGTTTGATGGATCCTCTGGGGACCCAACAGTGGCA
This sequence comes from Trichosanthes truncata, assembly GCA_033996785.1. Taxonomy (NCBI): domain Eukaryota; kingdom Viridiplantae; phylum Streptophyta; class Magnoliopsida; order Cucurbitales; family Cucurbitaceae; genus Trichosanthes; species Trichosanthes truncata. Next base: position 34,751,923 of record JAWPNB010000003.1, read on the forward strand.
GAGTTGTGGTTGTCTTCTCTAGAAACCAGTTTCCGGCTCATGAACTGTCCGGAGGAGTAGAAGGTGTCCTGTGTTGCCTTCATGTTGAGAGACGATGCATTCATGTGGTGGGAGTCCGCGATGAGAACTATGGGCACCAACGGTGAGCCGGTGACGTGGACACAGTTCAAAGAGGCCTCTTGGAGGAAGTTTTACCCTGCGGTTGCCCGCTACAGGAAGCAGGCGGAGTTCCTCCAACTTCGCCAGAATAGGCGATCAGTGGAGGTGTATGAGAGAGAGTTCACGACGCTCCTACGCTTTGCCCCTAAGTTAGTTGACACAGAGGCCAAGAAGGCAGAGCGCTTTATGATGGGTCTGGAAGAGGATATTCAAGGCTTTGCGCAAGCCTTGGCACCCCCTGATTATGTCACGGTAGTGAGGGCAGCTGAGTTGATAGGCATCCGTCAGCAGAGTGAACATCATGTGCCAGTGAATCCAGGTCCCTCCACGGGCTAGAAAAGAAAGTGGGGACAGACGACCTTTGGCTCCTAGCAGTCCCAGCACCCTCAGCACTCGTTTGGAAGATCTCGTTCAGATCCAGGACAGAGGCAGCAGTCATATAAGCCAGGAGGTAACAGTGGCGACAAGCCACAGTGTAGTGAATGTGGAAAACAACATTGGGGCAGATGTTTAGCCAGGATGGGAGCATGCTTTAGATGTGGACAGGAGGGTCACAGAGTAGAGAATTGCCCCAACAGAGGTACGGGGAACCAGCCTCCGAGTTTGAGTGGTGCTGGTACTTTTAGACAGACGATCCAGCCAGGGAAAGCTTATGCTACTATGAGTCAAGGTGCTGGTAATACAGATTCGGTGGTAACAGGTACACTCTCGATACTAGGGCACATTGCCTTCATGCTTTTTGATTCAAGTTCTACTCATTCATTTATCTCTACATCTTTTGTGAGTCAAGCTAAATTAGAGCTGGAACCGTTGATATATGTTATGTTTGTTGCCACCCCGGCAGGGGTGAGTTTGTTAGCCCTTGAAAAAGTAAAAGCATGTAAAGTGTTAGTGTCAGGTCGTGAGTTAGATGTGACCTTGGTAGTCTTATACATGCAAGAGTTTGATGTAATCCTAGGCATGGACTGGCTGGCGAAGAGTCACGCCAGTATTGATTGTTTCCATAAGGAGGTGGTGTTTATGCCACCATTGCAGGCAAACTACAAATTTAAAGGGGCCAAAACTAAGACTGTCCCTAAGGTGATTTCTGCCCTAAAGGCAAGGAAGTTGTTCAACCAAGGAGCATGGGGTGTGTTGGCGTGTGTGGCCTACACCAGATGTACTGAGATTTTAGTATCATCAGTACCAGTGGTAAATGAGTTTCTAGATGTTTTTCCTGAAGACCTTCCAGGGTTACCTCCTGCATGGGAGGTAGACTTCAGCATAGAGCTCGAGCCAGGGACAGCTCCTATCTCTAAAGCTCCTTACAGAATGGCCCCCAGCAGAGTTAAAGGAACTCAAGTCACAACTGCAGGATCTTTTGGATAAAGGGTTCATAAGCCTTAACGTGTCACCGTGGGGGGCACCTATGTTGTTCGTGAAAAAGAAAGATGGGTCTATGCGCCCGTGCATAGACTATAGAGAGCTAAACAAGGTAACCATTAAGAACAGGTACCCTCTTCCTTGTATAGACGACCTCTTTGACCAGTTACAGGGGGCAGTGGTGTTCTCTAAGATTGACCTGCGGTCAGGTTATCACCAATTGAGAATTTGGGATGAAGATATTCCTAAGACAGCTTTCACGTCTAGGTATGGACATTACAAGTTCACTGTGATGTCGTTTGGATTGACAAATGCTCATGCAGTCTTTATGGGTTTGATGAATAGGGTATTCAAAGAGTTCCTGGATACTTTTGTGATTGTGTTTATTGACGATATTCTGGTCTATTCCAAGTCTGACGAGGAACACGAGGAACATCTCAAGAGAGTTTTGACAACTTTGAGAGAGAATAAGCTGTATGCAAAGTTCTCGAAGTGTGAATTATGGCTTCAGCAAGTGTCCTTTCTAGGGCACGTGGTGTTAAGGGACGAAGTATCAGTGGATCCCGCAAAGGAAGAAGCAGTGACTAAGTGGCCTTGCCCAACCACGGTCACCGAAGTGCGTAGTTTCTTGGGTTTGGCAGGCTACTATTCGACAATTCGTGCATGATTTCTCTACGATAGCTGCGCCTTTGACTCAGTTGACACGAAAGAGTAGCTCGTTTGTGTGGAGTGATAATTGTGAAGAAAGTTTCCAAAAGCTAAAGTAGAAGTTGGTCTCGACCCCAGTACTCACTGTGCCTGATGAAACAAGAGGTTTTATTGTCTATAGTGATGCCTCAAAGAAGGGCTTGGGATGTGTTCTAATGCAGTATGGACAGGTTATTGCCTATGCCTCCCGCCAGTTGAAAGACTACGAGCGCAACTATCCTACCCACGATTTGGAATTGGCAGCAGTGGTCTTTGCTCTGAAGATTTGGAGACATTATTTGTATGGAGAGAAAATTCAGATCTTCACAGACCACAAGAGCTTAAAGTGCTTCTTCACTCAAAAGGAGCTAAACATGAGGCAACGTAGATGGCTGGAGTTAGTAAAGGATTACGATGTTGAGATTTTGTATCACCCAGGCAAGGCAAACGTAGTTGCAGATGCTCTTAGCAGAAAGATAGTGCACACTTCGGCTCTAATTACTGACCAAGCTGATATACTGGCTGATTTAGAGCGTGCAGAGATAACGGTATTAGTGGGAGAAGCTACAACACAGTTAGCCCAGTTGACAGTTCACCCAACCCTGAGGCAACGTATTATATATTCCCAACAGGGGGATCCCAGTCTAGTGGGCATGTTTCAACAAGTAGGAACATACCAGGTGAGTGATTTTTCCTTATCTTCTGATGGTGGTCTCTTGTGTCGAGGACATTTGTGTGTGCTAGAGATTGATGAACTTAAGAATGAGATTTTGACTGAGGTGCATTGTTCTCCATTTTCGATGCATCCAGGTAGTATAAAGATGTATCAAGGTCTGAAACAGTTTTACTAGTGGTGGGAATGAAGAGGGACGTGGCGGACTATGTTAACAGGTATTTAGTTTGCCAGCAAGTGAAGGCACCAAGACAGAAGCCAGCCGGCTTGTTACAACCGCTGAGCATGCAGTAGTGGAAGTAGGATGAAATCTCTATGGACTTTGTGGTAGGGCTACCCAGGACAGTTAAAGGCTACACCGTGATTTGGGTTATTGTGGATAGACTTACTAAGTCAGCGCACTTTCCTCCAGGGAAACCTACTTACTCCGCTGAGAAGTGGGCACAATTGTACATGGAGGAGATAGTTAGATTGCACGGAGTTCCTGCGAGGATTGTTTCAGACAGAGATTCTCGATTTACATCTAACTTCTGGAGAAGTTTGCAAAAGGCTCTAGGTACTCAGTTGGATTTCAACACGTCTTTTCACCCCCAGACAGATGGTCAAACAGAACGGTTAAACCAGATACTAGAGGATATGCTACGAGCCTGTGCATTGGACTTTGCAGGTAGTTGGGATACCCACTTGCATTTGATGGAGTCCGCCTACAATAATGGTTACCAAGCAACCATCGGCATGGCACCGTTTGAAGCTTTGTACGGTAAGAGATGCAGGTCTCCTATTTACTGGGACAAAGTTGGTGAACGTCAGTTGCTGGGACCCGAGTTGGTCAAAGCCACTAATGATGCGATTGGAAAGATTAGAGCGAGGATGCAAACCGCACAGAGTAGACAAAAGAGCTATGCTGATTTGAGGCGAAGGGACTTGGAATTTTACATGGGTGATCATATGTTCTTGAAGGTGGCTCCAATGAAGGGAGTTATGAGGTTCGGTCGGAAAGGAAAGTTAAGTCCACGTTTATAGGGCCGTTTGAAGTTCTGGAGAGGATTGGCCCTTTAGCTTATAGATTGGCTTTGCCGCCATCACTTTCTGCAGTACACAGTGTGTTCCATGTGTCCATGTTGAGGAAATACATACCGGACCCATCACATGTGATTGACTTTGAGCCCTTGCAGTTGAACGAGAACTTGAGCTATGAAGAAAGGCCTGTGCAAATTCTTGCGAGAGATTAGAAGACTCTTCGTAATCGAGAGATCAACTTTGTCAAGGTTTATGTAAAAACCACCAGTCCGAAGAAGCTACTTAGGAGCGAGAGGATGAGATGCCTGCTAGATACCCCAAGCTTTTTCAAGGCTAGAAACTTTCGAGAACGAAAGTTTTTAAGGAGGGAAGATTGTAACGACCGACATTTTCAGGTATTAATTAAAGTTTAATTTTGAAATTTAAATTAATTGTAAGGCCAATTTCATGTTTAAAGTTGTGTTGGAATTGAATTTTAGAGATTTGCATAATTGAAATTGGAGATATTTGAGGGTAAATTGGGAAGAAAGAAGGAAAAATAGGGAATTAATTGGTTTGGGGGCATTTTTGTTAATTAAGTGACTTTGAGCCAAGCCCAAGCCCATGTATAAGCCAAGCCCTAATTTCCCTCTCTATTATTTTAAATGCACGTAGCCCTAGGTGAGTTTTAAGCCAAGCCAAGCCGAGCCATCATATTCTCCAAACTTCTTCTTCTTCCTCTTGTGTGTTCGATAACCACCTCCATTGAAGTAGAATTTTTCTTCCTTCTTTCCCTTCTGTAGTGCACCGCCGCCCCCACCATTGCCTAGCCACCACGCGGAGCCGCCGTGCAAACTGCTCTCGAACTCCATCTTCGATCGAATCTGCCTAGATCGCCGTGCCGCTAACTCGATCCGCCGCAGATCGGAAGCTACGAACCGCCGATCCATTCAGCTCCTCCGTGTCGCATGTCGTCGTCGCTAGGTGACCAAACCCATGCCATTGTCGAAGCCGAGCATTGCGCACACAGCAGCGCGCTAGATCCGCGGACTACTTCTCTCCGAAATTCGCCGAAATCAACTCGGACCCAACTTGCCAAAACCGGATCTGCCTAGATCCTGTGAAGTGCCCCTCCACGCGCCTCCTGAGAGTCTCCCAAGGGCAACGCCCCACTGCACTCCCGATTAGCTTTTCGAAGTTCGAACAGTTTCGCTCCCGATAGTGTTCTGATTTAGGTAATTTCGATACTGAACTGAATCTGATTTAAGGGCTTTAAAACTGGATTAATCGTTAATTATTGGGCTAAATTTCAGGACACCCGATCTGATGAGCAAACTGGCAATTTGAGTTAATTCGGTAAAATTCCAGCAAGAATCAGTATCACACAGCTACCTCTCGGGTGTATTTAAATTGCGATAAGCAGGAATACAGAATTTGGAGAAGACTTTGCTGCCCAGAATAATATTAATTATTCTATTCTGGGTAAGTAGTTAGTTGGATAAAGCCCCATTATTTTATGATTCTGTTGATGTTTGGAAAAGTTATGAATCATGATAGTATGTATGAAATTTTATTTATGAATCATGCTATGGTTATGAAATTTCTACTGAAGTTGTTTTGAGGAAAATTAGGATCAAGTACAAGGCTATATTAGAATAGGGGGGCTTAAAGGTTCATTATGGAAGGCATGTGAGGTACCTTAAGAACTTACCTAAGTTTTTTTAAATCATTATAGGCTGAGGTGAAAGATGTCCATAAAAGGAGAAAGCGAGCTATTTGAGCCAAGGTAAGGGACTTTATGCCGATATGCTTAAATGCAAGTCGGGAACTGAATTGAAAAAAAAAAAAAGAAATTTACATTCAAATTGAAATGTTTTATAAATGTTTTATTTATGATTTTTGATAAATTTTAAAATTTCCTATTTCATATGAAAATGGATTTTCGACATGTATGATTGCCAAATATTTTCATGAATGTTATGCATGATTTATGATTTTGATTTATGATAAATGATATGAGAATGTTGCTTGTGTTGCATCATGGAATGAAAAGTTTAAAATGCTTTGGGACCTCATGCATACATGTGAATTTTCATGATAGAATGATTTCGAAGGCTGTGGCAATTACTCCCTAAATTTAAAGACGTACATCTAAATGAAAAGGAACCTGAAAAGGTAAAATGGAAAGGAACCTGAAAAAGGTAAAATGAAAAGGAACCTGAAAATGTTAAATGGAAAGGAAAGGTTATGTTGGGTTAATTGAACATTAAGCCGAAGAGAAAAGTTAAAAGAGAAACGTTTCTACTATGAAAAATGTTTTAGGTCCCACCATAGGAACAAAGTTTTAAAAATCACTTTGAATGTGTTTGCATATCTTGACCCTGGTAGTGAGGTCACTTACTGAGTATTTTAAATACTCACTATTTTTAAAAATGTTTTTCTTTTTAGGTAAAGGCAAGGGCATCCTCGGCGAATGACTGGATAGTTGCTGCTAGAGGCCATGGGTGACCTATAGGAGCTTAAATTCCGCAATCTTTATTCATTGTTAGCACTGTTGTTTTTTTAGTAGAAGTATCTTGAAAATCATTTAAATTCTTAAAATGTTTTAGTTTATTCCTATGCTTTAATTTAAAGGGATCCCGAGATAAAGGTTTTTTTTTTTTTATTGTTTTTATAAACGTTTGTTTCTTTTTGAAAGATTATTTAAGTTTGATTTTTATTTTCATTAGCATGCATTTAGTAACGCCCCTAAGAAGTCTAATAGGAAAAGTAGAGTCGTTACAAATATACTCAATGTTAGGTATATTAGTGATATATCAAATATGCAAAATATATCTTTAATATGTTATTGATGTACTTCATATAGAGTATATCATTTAACTTATATAGCCAAAAAGAAGTGTATCAATAATATACTATTAATAAACTTCGTGTTAGATATATATCAGTTGATTGATATACCAAATGTAAAGTATATCGGATATACTACTGCTATACTATTGATATACCCGTTGATACACCAATGAGAGTAAAATTGGAATAATTAAAAAATGAAAATCGGATTTAAATTTTTTTGCTATATTTGTAAATTTCCAAAAATCATAGCTAGATTTGCAAATATCCTAATATTTTTTTGTTAGCCATTACAATTTTCCTAATAATAATACTAACAATAATGGTATATTTTAGAATTTTTGAGAAGGATTCACAGCAAAGGATGCCCTGTGTCCATGTCTTCATATTCAAGGAAAAACATTTTTCCCCGTATGTCGTTGGTCGAATTGAGAATTTTTTCTCTATTTGGTTGAAGATATAATGCTTGAAATCTAATCAAAGTAACAGTTTCTTTTCTTTTCTTTTTTTCACATGCAAACATCAAAAAGAAAGAAAGAAAGAAAGAAAAAAGCTTCAGACCCACCCTCTTTTTGCATAATTATAACTTTAGTTAGGTGTTTACATAATTGTAACTTTAGTTAGGTGTATGGATTTGGGAGATTAATTATTCTCTGTCTTTGCTTTCACAAAGCCCAAAAATTTGGCCTAAAACGGAAGTTGAGACATTGACTTGTTTGATGTTATGGAGTAAAGATATTGGATAAACAAAAATTAACAAGTTGACAGACAAGCATATGCTAGTGTTTGCAAGAAGCTTTAACAAATTTGGTGGGGGGTACAAAACCAAATCAAATCAAATCAAATTTATGCATCTAAACCAAAATTTAAAAGAATTTTCTCAACAAAAAAAAAAAAATCAATCCTCTTTTCTAAAGATTTAACTTGAGTCGTAGATCACACCGCATATGGGCCCTCTAGAAAAAATTCTAACTTTTAAAATTATAGGACTAAATTCTAATTTTTTGACCAAATTTATAATTTAACCTTATTTTTAATTATGATTATTAGTTTTCTAATTATTTTAAATTTTAAAAACGAAAAGTTAGTCTCTAACTTTTAAGAAAATGGTTAAAGTCCTTAGAACGGGATGATAATGGAAATATGATTGCACTGTTAACTGTTTTTTTTTATAGCTTATGTGGTATTTCCCTCACTTTCTTCCCTCTACCTTTCTTTTCTTGTTTGAGAGTTTCTTCTCTATTGAAAACGACAAAAAAATATTATCCACTTTCTCTGCTCTCTTTTTGATCTCTCTAAAATTTCATTTTTTTTTTATTGGTCTTTTCTCACTTTATAAACATCCCTCTCGTGCTTTATCAATAGCTAGTTACAGCTTTTGATGGAGTTCTCAAATACTAATTTTGAAAACTTCTTCTCGAACCGACTTCATTGTGATAGGCTTATCAAGTCGTCCTACTAGGAGCTGAGCACCAGCTTCCCCCATGGCAACCCTAAAATAATTGAGGATCATCTAAATGAATTTTGGGGAGAGGGAAACGAAACCCCAACATAAAAATATATATATATATATTTCAAGGTCCAACATTTTTCCACATCATAATTAATCCTGTCTTATATGTTGAAGGAAGATTTATCTAAAATTGTAGACAATATTTGAGATTTCTTTCAAATACAAGCAAGTCATCCAATAACAAGCAAGAAAGAATCTCGAGCGGGTCTAACATTGTAGAGCTCGTTTGATAACGTTTTTGTTTCCTATTTCTTGTTCTCATTTCTCATTTTTTAAGAAACATACATGTTTGATAAATTATCCAGTTTCTTGTTTCTAAATTTTTAGAAACGTTTCTAAAAAGGAGGCGAATTTTGAAAAACTACAAAAAGTAGTTTCTCAAATTCCGTTTCTGTTTTTTTTTCATGTTTCATGCATATATATCTATTTCTCTTTTCCCTTTCTACACCCATATCTCCCATCTCTCTTCTTCTCTCTCTTCTATTCTATTTTTTTTTCTTTTATTTTATTTTATCTTTTCTTTTTTTTTTCTTCTTTTTTATTTTTATTTTTTTCATTTATTTCTTTCTTTTCTCTATTCTTTCTCTCTGTTCCATCATAATTTTTTTTTCTTTTAATATTTCCTTATATTTTTTTTCTCTTGTTCTTTTTTCTTTTCATTTATGTTTTTCTCTTCTCTTTCATTTCCTTTTCTTTGTTTTTTTTTTTTTTACTTTCCATTAACGAGCTTTTAGTTATTATTTTCTATTTAAATCTCTAATATTTTCCCTTTTGGTATGATTTTAATTTTTTATTAAATAAATAAACTAATAATGTATTTCATGTTTACCATTAAATGTAAAAAATATATATATTCTCTCTCTCTTTTTCTAATTTTACTTGTGTGTATAGGCTAATGCATTTTTAAAGAAAAAAATATAGTTTATTATTAAAGTACAGAAATGTGAGTATGCTTGATTGTCTAACTTTATACAATTTACAAATTAGTCTAATTGAACTAACTCGTGTAAGCCAAAATCATTTACGGTAAATTGATTGGAATGAGAAATGACATTGCAAATCAAATTTGAACAATATTTGAAGGATAAAATTTATTATTATTATTATCATAATTATCATTATCATTATCATTATCATTATTATTAATTTTGTGTTGGGCCTGAATAAAATACTATAAACTCTTTATAATTGCTTTATATTTATTTTAATGCATGTTATATGTTTTATTATATTATAGGTACTAAATTTTATTTTTACTAAAAAACAAGAAACAAGAAACAGTTATTAAATGCATGCTTGTTTCTATTTCTTTTTTGAAAGAATTAACAAGAAACAGAAATAGTTATCAAACGTGTTTCTGTTTTTAGTTTTTTAAAAACAAGAAACAAGAAACGGAAACAAGAAACAAAAAAAAAAAAACAACAAACGAGAATGTTATCAAATGGGGCCGTAGTTTCCCCTTCCCTCTAGAAATGCTTGACTAGTGGACTCGCAATTTTACATAGCCCACTCAATAATTTTTCCTAGCTAGTCACTATGCAATGCTTGTTCTACTTAGCTTTCTCTTACCTAACTTATCTGTAAAGAGATAATTGATTCAATATCCCATAACAAAAGTTAGCTTACAAAGATTTAAACAATTTGAAAGTTTCAAAAAGGATTTTCCATTAGCTACGTAAAGTTATATGGTTTTAAAATAAAATAAACAACTTGTTTGTAGGCCTAGATATTTTCTATAATATATTATCCTTATACTCCAATAGATTTTCCTTGTCCTTCGGTCACTAACAAACTAAACATGTAGACACTTTTTAAACGGAAAAAAAAATACATTTGCTTTTTCCTTCTAGGTTTCAACTAAAAGTGTGTGAGAGAAGGTAGATTTTTATTTTTTTCTACAAAACTTTTAAGAAAATTCAAGAGTTAGAGAGTCCTAACGTTTTCCATTAAGGTCATAAATGTTATGTGAAAAACTTTTAAGAATAGTAGGACTTAATTTGGAATTGTTGTAATATTTAAAATAATTACTAACAATTATGCATTTGAAAAAAAAAATCAAATGTAATATGAAGTAAATTAGTATTTAGTAAATTTGAATTTTTAATCCAAAAAAGTATATTACAATGTTTGGTAAATTAATATTAAATTGTTGTGATTTAGCCATAATGACTACGGTAGACATATTGTTTCAATTATTTTTATATTGACATTTAATATCTAAATTTGTTATAGGGGTGAGTATCGGTTGGTCGTGGTCAGTTTTTGGCCCCAACCGACATCGACCACAGACATATCTATTTATGGCAATTGGTTCTAGTCAATTCTGAAAGAGTTGGTTACGCCACCAACCGACCCACTAGTCGGCCGATCGATTTTGGCCAGTTCATGATCTTCACAAGGTGAATGAGAAACATGTGAGAAAGAAAAGGAAAACAGAGAAGAAAGGAAGGAGAAAAAGGAAAGATGAAGAAAAAAGGAAAAGATGAAGAAGAAAGAAAAAATGGAGAAGAAAAAGAAGAAAAACAAAAACAAAAGAACAAAGAAAAATAAGAGAAGAAGAAGAAAGACCCTATCCAAAAAGGAAAGATGAAGAAGAAAGAAAGATTGGGAAAGAAAAGAAAGAAGCAGAAGAAAGAAAAAATGGAGAAGAAGAAAAAAAGAAAAGGAGGAGCACATGTTGCAGTACAACAAAAAGAAGATCATCTCTGTGTGGCTACTTGTTTCTCATTACTCACTCAATGTGACAGTTAGTTGGTTGATAGTGGGTGTACCAATTACATGACAAGTGACAAAGAGTTGTTCAAAGACCTTGATAGGTCATTCAAGTCAAGTGTAAAGATAGAGAATGGTGAGCATCTATAAGTGAAGAGGAATGGCACAATGTCAATAGAGAGTTGTGCTAGAACCAAGTTGATTATTGAAGTGTTGTTGGTACCTGAGATTGATCAAAACCTGTTAAATGTTGGTCAATTAGTAGAGAAGGGATTTAGAGTGTTATTTGAAGAAGGAAAATACCTCATTTTTTATTTCAATGGTGATAGCTCTTAGAATGAGAGCTATTGAGGGTATTGTGGCTTAAAAACACTATCTTAGGTACTTTTGTATTGATAAGCCTCTTTGAATTGATGTGTTAGTAGTAAAAGAGCCCCTTTTTATGTGAAAAACACTTTTAAGCTTTTTAATGCATAATGTTACTTAATTGTGCTATTTGTGACTTGTGTAGGCCATTGCTAAAGGTAAAAAAATGGCTAAGTGTTAAAATCCAACCTGCTATGCTTGAGCTTTGTTGTTGATAAAGGGTTAAGCTTGCTGGAGCAATTGTTGTACTTTTGATGAAGCATTAGCAAAGCTAAAGCATTTATATGGGGTCAGTTGCATAAAAAGCACGTGGGAGTTATTTCATTAATTGAGGTGGACAAGTTATGACATTTGTACCGAGTTAAGCCAATGAGAGACTGTCGTTGGTCTTCAAATGTCCACTCAGCCCTAATTTCAAAGAAAGGAAGAGATATAAAGCCCTTGCTTGGCATTTTTGAAAGGGGAAATTTAATTTTGGAGATTAGACAATTGAGAGAGAGGATCTCGAAAAGAGGAGAATAGCCCTTTTTGGGAGATGGTATACTTCTGGAAAGGAGGGAAATCTGCCATAAAGAAGCTGCCCAACATCCTTTTCTTGTCAATTTCTCCTAGTTTCTACAGTATTTGTTTATTCTCAACATTTTTATATTAAAGACAAGCTTTAGAATGTTGTTTAAGACTTTCCTTACTATTTTGTTGTTGTCTTTTCCTTTAAATATGAACTAATCACCCCTTGGGTGATGGATTAGGAGATTTATTGTTGATTCACGCTGAATGAAGTAGCAAGACTTGCATATTTTTCACTCATATGCTTTGTGTGCTTAATTTTAGCTTGGATTTGTCTGGCCAACTTGTCTTAGTTGTGTTTATCTTAACTTTGGGAAAGGGAGGGATAAACTGAATGCATAGCATAGCATTAGCTTTGATTAGGAGAATGGTTTAAGGTAATTGGGGACACTAGGGATAGTAACCTACCTAATGTTTGTAGCTAAGGGCTTAATTTCAAAGATTAATGGGAGTTAATCATTGTTTCTTTGAGAATTCTTGAAAGAATACGTGAGATAACTGCATTCAGTGTTGAAGCATGATCTATGCTTTAGCATTTAGTTTGATGAAGCAAACTTTCACCCCTAATCTTGATCCTTTTTCACATAATCTGTTTAATTCCATTTTATTTACTATATTCCTGTTGTTCAAGCATTCTAGCATCATTTTTATTTTGTTTCCTTAGTTTCTTTTTAGTCCCTTGCACCAATTGATGTTAATTACTTGTTATCTAACTAATTTCGGCTTAAGAATTGCAAAAATTCAATTAACTAGTCCCTGAGGAGAACGATATAAAAGATACTTATCACTTGCTGCATTAGGTTGTGTACACTTGCACATTCAGGGTGTTTCCATTCTGAAATTGCATACACTCTGCTAGCAACAAGTTTTTGGCGTCGTTGCCGGGGACTAGTTTGATTTTTACATTGTTTAAGTTGTTTTTAGTGATTTTGAGCTTAAGGCAGAACTGACTAAAGCTGATTTTATTCATTTCAGGTATATTGATTGTGTATGAATGAACATCCTGGGTTAGAGTTTATTTTAGATCCAGAAATAGAAAGAACCTTTAAGAGGAGATTGAGAGATCAAAGAGAAGCTATGGCAGATCCACAACTCCCTAGAGATCCTTTATGTAACGCCCGGTTTATTCAAGGGCATAAATTTTGAAATTTTGGATTTAAGTTGGAATAATTCTCATTAAGTGTTTTGATTCTTGGGGTAATTTGGAATTTAGAATGATGGAAGGGGCATTGTTTGGAAGGGTAAGTTTGGTAAGAGGGCTTTTTAGGAATTAAAATAAAACAAATACACTAACCTTTATTTTTTCTTTTTTCTTTTCTTTATTTTTTCTCCTTATCTTCTTCTTCTTCCTTATCTCTTCCTTCTTTTTCTCCATATCTCTCCCTCTCTCTCTCTCACCGAAAACCCACTTTTCTTTCTTCTTCTTCTTCTTCTTCTTCTTCTCTCTCTCTCTCTTTCTCTCTTTCTCTTCCCTGTCGGCAGCCGTGTAGAACACCGTCGTTTTCTGACCAACCATCGTGAGCAGTGTCACGAACCACCGCTGCACGCCCTTCTCGATTCAGCACTGCCGCTGCACGCCCTATTCGTTGCCACAGCCCATCGCCACCAAAGCTCCAACCACCATCTATCTCGTCTCCCTCTAGTGCGTTCTATACAGACAGCAAGGAGGAGGCTGTTTTGAAGCTAAATTTCCGACGAACTTGGCATTGTACAACTTTGTTTGGTTTCATGCCGTAGTGGGTAAATGTTTTGAGGTGATTTGAAGTGATTTATGGGTGGTAAAATTGAATTGAAGGGCGAATTTGGTGATTCAAAGTTAACCCACTAATTTTAGTATTCAATTACAGAACACCCATTGCGATTGACGGTCGATTTAAGTGAATTTGGATAGTTTGAGTTGTTGTCCAACCGACGTCGATCTCGATTTTGGAGTGAGTAAGTATTCTGAGGTTTGTTATTAATTTATTGGTTGGCTACGTTTGTGATTTAGTGATACCCATAAAGTTTTTGCCTTAATTTTAGTTTACTCATAAGCAATTGGGATCCTGTATTCGCGAACTCAATCTAGTCGGAGATAATTTTAGCAGCGATTTGAGTTCGAAAAAAAAAATCTAAGGTAGGGCCATGGGTAACGCTCCAACCAATGAGTGACTTTGTTTGGCAATTCGAGACTAAGCATTGAGTTCTAGGCTACCTTGAATTTTGGAGTTTTTGGATAAGTAGCCTAGTTTGTTTAACTCTCTAATACCTTGGTCATGGAGTTCTTATATATTATAATGTATGTATGATTTCATGTTTAGGAGTATGGTTCCTTTAAGTTTATGTTTGAACTTGATGAACTCTGGATGTTATGCTTTGTAAATTTCTCAAGTAGGAGGTTTTTACTCTTCTTTACTCTAATATGGTATTTAAGATGGAGTTTTGAGTACTGGCTGTGGTTGAGTTTGAAACTTTCTTGAACGTTGTGTGGTGTTCAAAGGGGTCGCGACCATGTATATGTTGTTGCAAGTATCTAATTTGGAAGAACTCGTCGAGCTTGGTAATGGAGATGAACCTTGGAATGCGTGAGTGGCTAGGATCTTTCCTTTATAGGTGTGATTGGGGAAGTGCTTGACTTAAATTGAATGATTTGGCTGGCTGAGTTTTAACTTCTTGGGATGTTGAATGAGGGTGGATGACATACAGTTGGCATATCTTTTATGGGCGGCCGTTTAGAGCACCTTAAAGGTATACAATGTTCAGGGCCTTTGTTCATGTTTCTTGAGTTCGGTCTGATTCGAGACATCTTATGGTGTTTAATCAATTTTAGTTGGGCTTGGAGGTAGATGGGCATAATGACCTTTATGGTACCTAACTTTGCTTAGGGAGTTAAAGTTTCAATTGTATGGTTTGAGGACTGTATGTCGCCATCATGTATATGGGTTACAGTTAAGTTAAGTTCAGGTTTAAGAGTGTGTCGAGCTAGTGCTAGTCTATGCTTGAGGTTCATGATTTGTGATTAGTGGTAAAAGGGTCACGCTCCTGCATTTGTTGATGGTTGTTGAAGTATAGCCCATAATTTATATGCCGCTAGTGGCTTACTAAAGAAGGGAAAAGTGGGTTGCCTTGGTGCTCGCCCACAAAGTAATTAGTCAGTTCGACTATCGTGTTAAAGGTCCAGTTCGTAAAGGGTTTAGTGAGTTTTGGCTCAAGTGTGTTTGGGGCATGTCTTCCTAAACGTTTTATAGCAGGTTTGTTGGAACGAGCAAGAGGGTTAGTACGTGAGTGGTTGTTGCAAGTTGGTGCCTGAACCATGCATAGCTTCGTGTGTTTGTTGTGTTTGTGTTCTCGGTTATGTATACGTTTCATGTGTTGAGGTGAGGATGAGGTTTAAGACCTCTTGGGTGGTGTATTTCGTGATGATCTATGTGCCTTGTGGCTAAGCGAGAGCTTGTTAGGCTAGTGCCACCTACCTTTCCATGAGAGCATGTATTCTAGGAGGTTGAGACAGATAGGTGAGCGTGAACTAGAGCATGGTGAGATGATGGGGATGCTAGCATAGGGGCGATGTCCCCAGAGTGATGAGCGTGAGAGTTGCCATCCTTCTTTGCATCATACCAGCCTATAATACATGACTCGCAAGTATAATTCGAGGTATATCGGAGGAAAGTGAGCTTGAGACAAGGTGTGTAGGCACATAGCTAACTGAAGTTAATGCTTGAGTTTGAGTTTAAGTAAGAGCCTGTGAGATAGGGCTAACCCCTCTTTGTATGGATTCGAGTTTTGGATTACTTACTGAGTATGTCTATACTCATTTGTGCTGCTTTGTTTGTCTTTGTAGATTGTGCACATTCTCGAGGCAGGTGACAAAGGCGAAGACTTGACGAGGCTATGGAGACTCCACCAAAGTTCCCTTGTTTTTAACTTTCAGTCGTATCATAGTGTTATAATGTGTTGGTCTATAAATCATAATTTCTTTGGTTTTTGTGTGTTTGATTAGAATCTCTTCTATTCTTGTATCTGATTTGTTGAGTTCAGCATATTCTATTGTTGTATGGGTGGATGCTGAGTGGTTTCTTTTAGATATAGAAGTGTTCTTATCCTTATCAGGTCCCTAGAAATTTTGGTTTTCTCATAGTTATGCCATCATGCTGCCAAAATTTCAGGCATGGGTGGGGCAACTAAGTCATGCTTCCACGTTTAGAGAGTCATATTTTTAGTGTGGTTACACTTTACCTCAACACCGTGAGAATAGACAATAGCCAAACTCTGAGATTAATAGACTAGCTGTAGTGGTTAATCGAACTATGGTCCCTGCCAATGCTATTGTTTTAGCAGATGATAGGGAGAGAGCTACTAGGACTTATACCAATCCCCTGGTTAAAGAGTTAAATCCTGGGATAGTGAGACCTGAAGTAGATGCCCCATCTTTTAAGCTAAAAGCAATAATGTTCCAGATGCTCCAAACAATAGGGCAGTTCCACATATTAGCATCATTTATATTTGAGATCCTTTTTAGGGGTTAGTGATTCCTTCATACTGCCAGAGGTATCTAAAGAAGCTTTGAGATTGAGTTTATTCCCTTATTCCCTTAGGGATGGAGCTAAAACATGGTTGGATTCATTACCACCTGGAGCCATTGATTCATGAACCACTTTAGTACAGAAATTCCTCATTAAATACTTTCCACTCACTAAACATGCCAGATTAAGGAATGATATAGTAGCTTTCCAGCAATTTGAGGATGAGACAATGTGTGAGGCATGGGAAAGGTTCAAAGAATTATTGAGATGATACCCCCACCATGGACTCCCTCATTGCATTCAAATGGAAACTTTCTACCATGGATTGAATACAACCACCAAGTAGGTTGTAGATGCTTCTGCCAATGGAGCTATTTTGTCTAAAACATACAATGAGGCTTTTGAAATCCTTGAGAGAATATCTTCAAATAATTTCCATTGGGTTGATGCAAGAAGCAATCCAAGTAAGAAAAATAAGGGAGTGCTAGAATTGGATGTTTTAACTGCTCTTAATGCTCAGATTGCCACTATGACTAACATGCTTAAGACTTTAATTGTGGGAAATGCAGCTAAAAGTTCTTCTCATGTACTTTGCAGCCTTAGTGAATCAAGTGATGAGTTCTGAGGGTTTCATTTATTGTGGTAAGGGGCCTGTCTATGAGTTCTATCCACACACCCCTGCTTCAGTGTGTTATGTGGGAAACCAACCCAACCTTAGAAGCAATCCATATTCTAATACCTATAACCTCGGGGAGGTCAGGGAAGCAATTCTCAAGCCCCTCAAGTGCAGCAAAAGGTGAATCGTCCACCACTTTTTGGGAATCAAAATCAACAGGCCTATGGAAATCAGCCAATAATGCTCTAGCATCAAAAAGCAGTGAACCCACAGCATGTTCCAGGTACCTCTCTTGAAAGTTTGTTAAAGGAATATATGGCTAAAACTGATGCAGTTATTTAGAGACAACAAGCTTAAATGAGGAACTTTGAACTGCAGTTGGGACAATTGGCCAATGAATTAAAAGTTAGGCCTCCAAGTAACCTTCCTGCAGACATTGAAAATCCTAAAAGGGAGGGAAAAAAGCAAGTGCAGGAAATAGAGCTTAGGAGTGGAAAATCATTGGTTAAAGGTGAGGAAAAAGGAAAGAAAAATTAGAAGGGTAAAGTTCCTATTCAACTGGATGAAAAGCAAATTGAGAAGGAAGTGGATTCCAAATAGATACAAAATGAAAATATTGAGGAGATACCTAGAGCACAACCTTCTACTATCCTCGAGAGCACGTCTACTTTTGTTCTTAAAATCAACCCCCCCCCCCCACCCTTCCCTCAAAGGTTAAGCAAGAAAAGAAAAGAGGAAGCTCACTTTGAGAAGTTTTTGGATATTTTAAAGGAGATTCACATCAACATTCCTTTTATTGATGCCTTACGACAAATGCCAAATTACATGAAATTCCTTAAGGATGTGTGTTCAGAAAGGGAGAAATTTCAAGAAATCAAGGTAGTAGTTTTGAATGAGGAGTGCAGTGTTGTCTTTAGGAATAGGATTCCACATAAGGAGAAAGACCCAGGTTCCTTTATTATTCCAATCTCTATTGGAGGAAAAGAGTTAGGTAGAGCTTTGTGTGACTTCAGGGCTAATGTTAACCTTATGCCACTATCAATTTACAAAGAATTAGGTGATGGGGAGTGTCACACCCCATCCCAGTTCACTTGCCTAACCTAGGAAGGGATGCGAAGACAGAGAATACCAATCCTCTTACCGGCACTCCCTGCCCAACCCAACCTCAAATGAAACTGTACGCCACGTAGCATATATGAACAAGTAAAAAGAAATTGAGCGCACAGTTGGCAATTGTCACACCTGAGTAAGATGCATTCATTCTCCCATACTAGGTTTGCATAACCAGTTATAACATACTTAAATCTATTACAACCCGGCTAGAATGCCTTTATTTCAAAACTATGGACATGTGAAAGTATATATACAAGGAGCTAAAGAGGCGTGGTGGCAAACAGGTCTTGTTGTGGCTAAGCACCGGGAACTCATTTGCTACCTGAGAAGAGAAAACATGTTGAAAACGTGAGTTGGGAAGCCCAGTGAGTGACTATTTTAATAAGTTACACGTTCAAAGATAAAGCATCAAAAGTAATTAAACAAGGCCACCAAATTACAGGCTTTAAGCACCACGAAGAGCAAAGCATAAGAACTCATAATGTAGCATCAAAATCAAGAATAGGTATTTCAAAACGTAGTAACTCATGACAAAGAAAACTCGTAGCATGGTACCCTTCCAAACCCTAGCTGTGGCAGAGTCCTCTCTAAACCAACAACTTCAATACCTCTCTCCGTGCACGTGGAACGCCATTTTAGCTCTCTGGCCTCCCTTAATACCTTCTCCATGTCCTTCAGTATTGGGGCCAAACCAACTACCGCCCTAATACCTTCTCACTGTCCTTCAGTATCGGGGGTCAAATTTTCTCCCTCCCAGGTACCTTCTCTGTGTCCTTCGGTACCGGGGGTTAATAATATACAAGGCATGCCTTAAATAGTTAGAAACATGTTTTGGAATGGATTAATGCAGGGTATTTCTAAGAAAACTTACTTCCAAAACTTAATTTTCATGCTTGAACGCGGGGTAACAAACTAGTTAAAATTATGTTGAACCGTCAACACCGACATTTATTATTAGGAGTTCAATGAAAAATGAATATAAAGTAGGTTAAGCATGCTTCAATATCTATCATTAGTAAGCTAAAGATCAAAGCATAGGTTTCCAAACAAAATCACTCACAATCACCGGAAGACTCCCAAGACTTATAAGCTTCTCCTATCTCCGTTTGCCCTGAAAAATGAATTCCATAACATTAATCCCTTTTGCTACTTGGCCCAAAAATAGATCTAATTCAGTCACCTAACCCATAGCATAGTAACTGCACGCACTTGGCTGTATGGTATAACCAATTTGAAAGCACATCCTCCTTCCTTTTTCTAGCCCCTTCTCTTTTGACCCAAAAAATACAGATTCGACTTCCAGCATGGGTTTCTCAAAATTTTGCAAGACAACCATCCAATTTTATTTGATAACCCTTAAATACAATGTTTAAACTTACTTACCTCAAAATTTGAGCTTCTAATTCGTCCTCAAGAGCTCAAAATCTCCAGATTTCTTCACCTTGTTCTGCTGGCCGAGAACTAGGAACACCTCTCGGTTTCCTTAAATTTTTACGACCTTCCTCTTTGTATTTTCTCACAACCTCCTTCAGACTTCTTCTTCATTCAATTTCTGAGATTTTGGCTCAAGAATCATCGAATTTTCTTAAGTGAATTGAGAGATATGGCTGTTTGAAATTAACCCATTTCCTAGAGCTTCCAGCTGTCTGCTGAATTCACAAGAGTTGGACAGCTTGTACTTCCTTAATAAAAAAATCCAGGAATTCATGTATAATGGCCAGCTCCTCCTTCTTCCTTTAGACCTTAATTCCCTTTTTAAATCCACCTAAATTGTAAAACAAGTTTAACTAATTTAACTAGAAATTAAAGCTTTTGCATTCAACACATCATACATCTACTACGTACCCAACTTGCTCATGACCTTAACTTACTTCAACTCAACTTTTAATATGCTTATCTCAATGCCTATCCTGTCTCCTTATGAAGTTTTGTGCACGTTATAGTCCACAACTTAGGAGATTCCCAAATTCTACCACGGCATCCTTCAGTGCAACCTATACCAAGCTACATGTATCAACCTTCATGTATAAGTGCAATAAGATCAAAAGAGAGTTTAGGGCTTACAGGGAGGCTAGGCCTACTATAGTAATTTTGCAGCTTGCTGATTGGTCTATTACTCACCTTGAAGGTAAAATAGAGAACATTTTGGTTCAAGTGGGTAAATTTATTTTTCCTACTGATTTTATTATATTGGATTATGAGGGTGACAAGGATGTGTCTATTATCCTTGGGAGACCTTTCCTAAAGACTGGTAGAACAGTTGTGGATGTGTATGAGGGGACTGTCACCTTGAAAATGAATGACCAAAAGGTTGAATTCAATATATATGACACAATGAGATACCCAAGTGAGCTAGAGAATTGTTCTGTTATCCATGTGCTTGAAGAAGCAATTGCAAACTGTTGAATTGGAGTTGAAGGAGCAGCACATCCAAACTTTTGGAGATATAAGAGGGGAAGACTTGGAATTCAGTAATCTGAGGCAAAATTTTGAAAATTTGGCTAAAGTGAGCAGTTTCAAAAGGTTTTTTGAGTCTTTAGACTTAGGGGAAAGGAAAGTTCCACCAATGCAACCCTCAATACAAATCCCCCTACTCTCGAGTTAAAACCTCTGCCCAGCATCTAAAATATGTCGTTTTGGGAGAGAAAAAGACCCTTCCCATCATCATGTCAGCAAGCCTGCTACCCGAAAATGAAGAGTTATTGATTGATATGCTGCAGCAATATAAAAGGGCTATAGGATGGACATTGACTGATATTAAGGGAATTAGTCCTTCCTTCTGTATGCATAAAATCAACTTGGAGGAGGGTAATTTTAAATCCATTGACCAACAAAGAAGGCTAAACCCTGCTATGAAAGACGTAGTCAAAAAAGAAGTGATCAAGTGGTTGGATGCTAGCATCATCCTATCTGTGATAGTAGTTGGGTTAGTCCTATCCAGTGTGTCGTGTGTCCCTAAAAAAGGTGGGATGACAGTAGTGACCAATGCAGCCAATGAATTAATTCCCATAGGACTGTGAATGGGTGGAGAGTGTGCATGGATTATAGGAGGCTTAATAAAGCCACCCGTAAAGATCACTCTCCCTTACCCTTCATGGATCAAATGTTGGATAGGTTGGCTGGACAAGCTTATTACTGCTTCTTGGATGGATATAGTGGTTATAACCAAATCACCATAGCTCCCCAGGATCAAGAAAAAACTACATTCACTAGTCCTTACGGTACTTTTTCCTTTAGGATAATGCCCTTTGGCCTATACAATGCTCCTGCTACTTTTCAAAGGTGCATGATGGCTATTTTTTCTTATTTAGTGGAAAACATTATGAAAGTCTTCATGGATGACTTCTCATTTTTTGGGGAATCCTTTGAGGATTGCCTTCGAAACTTGAGAAAGGTTCTGAAAAGGTGTGAGGATACTAATTTGGTATTGAATTGGGAAAAATGCCAATTTATGGTCAAAGAAGGTATTGTGCTTGGCCATAAGGTTTCTGAAAGGGGAACTGAAGTGGATAGGGCTAAGGTAGAAATTATTCAGAAGCTTGAGCCACCAACTTCTGTAAAAGGGATTAGGAGTTTCTTAGGCCATGCGGGTTTTTATAGAAGGTTCATAAAGGATTTTTCAAAAATATCCAAACCTCTGTGCACCTTATTGGAAGTGAATAAACCATTTGAGTTTGCCACTGAATGCCTAATTATCTTTCAAACCTTGAAAGTTGCATTAATCACAGCTCCCATTATTTCAGGACCCAACTGGGAATTGCCTTTTGAAGTAATGATTGATGCCAGTGATTATGCAGTTAGGGCTGTGTTAGGGCAAAGGCAAGGGAAAGTCATTCATCCTATCTATTATGCTAGCATGACCCTTAATGATGCTCAGTTGAATTATACCACAATAGAGAAAGGGTTGTTAGCCATTGTCTTTTCCTTTGAAAAGTTTAAAGCTTATTTAGTGGGAGCTAAAGTGACTATTTTTACTGATCATGCTGCCATAAAATTCCTTTTGGCCAAAAAGGATGCAAAACTTAGGCTGATTAGGTGGGTGTTGTTGTTACAAGAATTTGATGTGGAAATCAAAAATAGGAAAGGTTCTAAGAATCATCTTGCCGATCACTTGTCTAGGATTGAGCCAGCAAAAGTAATGCCCCAGGAACCTGAGATTAGGGACACTTTTCCTTATGAGCATCTTCTTACAGTAGCTCAAGTACAGGAAATTGAAACCCCTTGGTTTACTGATTTTGAAAATTTTGTAGCTTGTGGTATATTGATTGAAGATTTAAAGGGGCAACAACTTAAGAAATTTCTTCATGATTCTAAGGCTTACTTTTGGGATGAACAATTCTTATATAAACAGTGTGTTGATGGAATTCTAAAAGGGTGCGCTACTGAAAGTGTCAAGTGAATGATACTAAGCTATAGCACAAGAGGTTGGGATACTTTCATCAAAAGGGGTTGAAGTATTTGCAGAAGAATGAGATGGCAGTAAGAGTACCAATTCTAGAGGAGTTGAAAACAAACTGTAGAGCTTGTTTGACAAGGAAGTAAACAATGATGCCATTCAAGAAGTTAATTTGGAAAGAAACTGAGAAACTGCAACTCATTCACACTGACTTGTGTAGACCTCAACCAAATCTCTCACTAAATAGTAGCAAGTATTTCATTATCTTTTTTTATGATTGTATCAGAATATGTTGGATTTACTTCATGAAGCAAAAGTCCAAAGTAGCTAAAGTGTTTCTAAAGTTTAAAAGATGAGTTGGGAATCAGAATGGCAATAAGATTAAGGTAGTGAGGTCTGGTAATGGGACTGAATACACATCACAAAGGTTCAATTTCTTCTGTGAAGAAGCTGACATAGAGCATAAGCTTACTGCTCCATATACTCCACGGCAAAACGGAGTCAGTGAAAGGAAGAATAGGAGTATTATGCAGATGACTAGATGCATGTTGCATGAGAAGTACTTGTCAAAAGAGTTTTAGGCTAAAGTGATAGCAATAATTTAGTGTTATGTTTAGGCTCAATTAACTGCTAGTTTTGTATACAAATATGAGCTTTTACAGTGATATTTTATCTATTTCAGGAAAACAAGCAATTCTAAGAGAAATGGATGAATTTGGAGCAAGATATTGAAGATGGTGCTAATTTAGAGCTATTTGAGGAGCTAAGGAGTGGAAGAGATGAAGTGCTAGCTGTTGGGGCCATGAGGACGGTGTTGCAATGCTTGAAAAGGTGTTGCAACGCCTCAATTTCGAAGGCAAACCCCAAGAGCTAGCGTGCTTGGCTTTGAGCAATCTTATGTTGGGTGGTCTCTTGAGAATTTTCCTAGGAAGCATGTGAGTGAGAACAAAGCATGCTGAAAGGACCCGTGTTTGTTTGTGGGAACAGTCTTCACTCTTAGAAGTAGTTTAAGACAAGTAGGTAGCGTGGTCAAGCCGCAAGGGATGCAAGGGAATGTCGAGGCCATCAAGTGTCGAATCCATATTCCAAATTCTGGTCCGAATCTTAGGCTTAGGGCATTACAGATGGTATCAAAGCGGAACCTCTCCCAGTAAGATGTGGTTCGAGGACAAACCAAGGCGGAAGCTGGTGGGCATGTAACGCCAGAGTTCATGAGGGGTACATGAATGAACCGAGACTACATCCGAATGAGAGGGATCTGATGCTACGCAAGGCATGATTAAGAAAAGACTTAAAATAATTGATAGCTACTACATATACCAACAATGTGCACCTTCCTTTATTCAAAATATCCTTGTTTAATCCTTTGTTTGGAAAAGAAATCTCATACTAAAGTTGAATATCGTAGTCAAGTATCCTACTATTTATTCCACCAATACCCACAAACGTTCTAAGTTCCCACATAGTACCAAGATTTCTTTAGCCAATCTAACGACTCCCAAACATAAGTCATAATGTAAAAGTCAAGCCATGCTTGTATACTCGATGTCTCTACCTTTGATTTCCTTTGACTTTCAACAAGCAAAACCTTTACTCCTCATTTTTCCTAACTCATACTTGTCTTTAATAAGGTCATTATACGTATGATGCCCTTTTTAATTCTCCAAGGAAGGTTTATCTTCAATAACCGAAAAGCATGTCTCCATTTATAATCTTCTCTTAGGTCTAGTTCAAAACTAAACCTCTAGTGGGATTTTTTTTCTAAAGTATTTGACCTTGCTTTTAAACCAAATCTTCTCTTGATCCTAACGTGAACTAGATTCCTTTTTTTTTTTTTTTTTTGGTTATGGTTAAAATCCAAATAGTTTGGAGTACCTTGAAAATGACCTTTCAATTTGAATTAACAATTTGCTCTTCCTTTAAGTCTCAAGTTCCTTTTCGAACCACATAACCTTTTTCATTAACCAAACCAATCAAGTTAGGTGGTATAAAGGAAATTTCTCATATTATCCCATACACTATACTTTTTCTTCACTTTTTCATTCCTTTGGGCATGACACATGAAAAAAATCCACAATTACCTTAGGACACCAAAACCTTAAACTTCCTAAGGGTAATCCTAACCATCACATATCATTCCTTTAAAAACTTTACTGAAGAGACATCATCAACCAATGACTTTTGAAAAACTTTAATCTCCTAAGATCTCATCTTCTTTCTCTTGTCTACACTTGACTACTTCAATCTCACACTTAAGCAAGTGTTTCATGCCAAGAAAGATTCTTTTAAACACAATCCTTCCCATTACTCATAATAGAACATAACATCAACAAGCATCTCAAGCAAGTATTTCATACATCACATTAATCATATCTATTCAAAACCCCCTTTTTTTATTAAAAAAAACACTTTGTAATAATGACATACCTGGCGATGGCGAGGTGTTTGCTCTTTGGTTATGGAGACACTTAAAGCTTACGATGTAAGTAAGTCTACAGAACCTTTAACTCTGGGCTCTGATACCAACTGTAACGACCCGACTTTTCCTAAGAGACTTTCTAGGAACTTTACTACATGCATGCTAATGGAATTTAGAAATCTTTAATAATAGACAAAAAGAATAAACTTTTTGCTAAACAATTAAAGATCTTTTAGTTCGGGATCCCTTTAAAATCATTTCAAAACATAATGTGAATTAAAACGTTAAATAAACTGAAATAGTTTCACAACATATTGTCTACTTAACACAATATTTTTAGATAATACACAATCTAAAAATGCCTTGTCAATCGTCTAAGATATGTTATTGCCTTTACTTGAAAAGAAAAATATTTTTGAAAAATGGTGAGTATTTACAATACTCAGTACGTGACCTCACTACCGGGGTCAGGATATGCAAACACACACAGAATGATTTTTTAAAACTTTTTCCTCTAGTGGGAAGGTGCACCCTGTTGATAAGGGTAGTAGTTATCAATTCTTTTAAGCTTTTTCTTAACCATGCCTTGCATAGCATCAAGATCTCTCTCATTCGGATGTGGTCTCTATTCATTCATGTACCCCTCCTAAACTCGGGCGTTACATGCCCACCAGCTTCCACCTTGGTATGTCCCCGAACCACATCTTACTGGGAGAGGTTTCGCTCTGATACCATCTGTAATGCCCCAAGCCCAGGATTCATACTAGGATTTGGAATCCGAATTCAGCACCTGATGGCCCCGACATTCTCCTGCATCCCCTGCGGCCTAACTACGCTACCTACTTGTCTTGAACTGCTTCTAAGAGTGAAGACTGTCCCCACAACCCAACACGAGTCCTTTCAGCATGCTTTGTCCTCACTCACATGCTTCCTAGGAAAATTCCCAAGAGGTCACCCAACATAAGATTGCTTCAAGCCAAGCATGCTTAACTTTAGAGTTCTTATGATCAAGCCACCGAAAATGAAGGTGTACCTTGTTGGTATAAGTAGTAGCTATCAATTCTTTTAAGCCTTTTCTTAACCATGTCTTGCATAGCCTCATGATCCCTCTCATTCGGATGTAGTCTCGGTTCATTCATGTATCCCTTCTGAAAAAAAATATATATACCAATATTTTGCTTCAACATGGAATAAATATCTATATTATTTACCTAAGGTATATCCAAACTAATATGAAATAAGTATCAATATATATTAACATACCTCATACATATATGTTCTGTTTATGCAAGTGTATGGAGCAATGCTTTTCAAAAAAAAAAAAAAAAATGTGTATGGAGCAATGAGCAAAAAAAATACGCAGAAATGGAGAAATTAAAAAAATGAAAAATTGGAGAGTGGAAAAATTAGAAAAGAAGAAGAAAATCTGGGTAAATCCAAAAAATAATTAATTAGAAAGAATAATAATTTGTATAATTATGGAAAATGTAATGTGTAATTAATTGAAATAATTAGGTTGGAGAATATCGTTTTTTCAAATTAGATTTATATTAAATGACAACATAAATTATCTTAAATTAAATAAGTCTAATAGGAAAAAAAAAATCAGCAAAATAAATATGGAGGAAGAACATTAATGGAGGGTAATTTGGTAAGAAAAACCTTCCAATTTTTCCTGAAAGTCTAAATCTGAAAATATTGGTAAATATGGACATTTATGAAATATAGGTCTATAAAAAGACTCATTTGTTTTGTTATCCCTTTTAAAAAATGTTGAATAAGCCAAGAACCTATTTGACATAAAATTAAAAGCCCAAATACAAAATTGAAAGTTTAAAGACTTTTTTAGATATTTTTAAAATTCAATGACCTATTAGACACAAATTTGAAAGTTCAATGACTTATTAAACACTCTTTAAAGATTAGATACTTTTTTGACACGAATCTAAAAGTTTAAAGATTGAACTTGTTAACCTATACTAAAAAAAAACTTGTAATTTAACACAATATATAAAAACAAAATCACATATATATACAAAATAAAAGATTAATTAGTAGTATCAATTAGAAAAATAGAGAATGTAACGACCCAATTTCTTGATCTAGAATACTGAATGTCACTACTACATGCATGCAAAATGGGACTTCTGAAAATAGCGAAGAGAGTTAACCGAGCTCTCAAAAATCATTTCATAATCAAATACTGATTTTAACAATAAGAGAAATCTTTATTTGAGTTTGTGATCCCAAAAGGATTTTAAAATAAATACTCTGAAACATATTTCAAACATCAATTTTCCATAATTAAAGCTGAAACAAACTACGAATAAAGAATGTTTAACTGATTACAAATAAATGAATAAATGCCTAGGAATACTAAAATTAGAGAGTTGTAAATTCTTAATGAGTTTTGGTTTGTCACTGTCTCCATAGTCCAACTAGAAAGTATGCACTTGTCACGTGCTCGCAAGTTTATGTACCATCTGAAAAGAAAAAGAAAGTAGCATGGATGAGTATTTAAAATATTTAGTAAGTAGCCCCAAAGTGATTTGCCCTAAATCAACAAAATCTCAGCCCAAATCACAAGACTCGGTTAACAAAGCCTAGTTTGATGGTTGGACTCAAAAGTAGTCAAGTCCAAGCCCACATAGAGTCTTAGGGAACTCTATAAATAAAAGGTTTCCCTCCATTTTAGGGGTTCAAAAGTTGGAAGACCTTAGAAGAAGAATTTAGAGAGAATTCACAAACAAAGATCATAAGACTCTCTAAGCTCTTGAAGATCAAACACTCCCTAAACCAAGCCTTGAAGACCAAAAGACTTTGAAGATCAGAAATCTCTTTGAAGAACTGAAGACCTCAAAGACAAATTCACATTCGGAAACAAGCTGCAAAGCCCTCGAGATAAATGTACTTTGAGAGAAAGAATCAGAAGATCAAACATTAAAGATTATACTAGACAAATTAATCGATATAAATTAAGTTCATTTACACGTGTCTTATTGATTTGTGAAAATCTCGTGTGAATAGTTATAATTTCACCTAAATTAATCTAGATGGAAAATTAAACTAAAAATTAATTCCAAAAATAGAAATTAATAATACCTAAAAATGCCGAATGGTACACAAAAAGAGTAAAAGTGGTAAAACAATTAATTAAAAAAAAAGTTATTAGTCCCACTAATAGATGAGAGAGAATAAAATATTGTAAAATAATTAATGAAAAGATTGTGAGATTCATAATAAAGTATGGAAATGAAGTAAATGATATTTTTAGAAATGATAAGACCCTTCTTTATTAGCCACAATTCCCAAATTTGTGATAGGGCTCACTAATTGATTCTATTTTTGCATTTAGTAAATAGCATTAAAAAGAATGAAAATTAACTAACCGGCCTTAAGGAGAAAAAAGAATAACATAGAAATACTGATACTAATAGTTACCATCCAAAATGTGTTTTTCCAATTAAATGATACATATCTCCCCAATATTAAATTAAATCCATATATATTCTCAAGAATAAATAAATAACATATAAAAGTGTTTCGTATTCTAAAAATAAACAACAAAAAATAACAAAATAATTTTTTTTTTTTTTTAAAAAAAAAAACAATAAAGAGGTTCTTAAAATGTGGGTATATTAATCTTTAGAATACTGTTTTTTGTTATTTCTCAACTACACATTAGACACTAATGTAAATATTCTAATTTTTAGACATTTCTAAAATATGGTAAGATGGAAAGGGCAGTTATGTCATTGGGGCTTGCTTTTGACAATCCATAAGAGAGTTGAGCCTTGTTTACTTGGAGGTAGGCTCAAGAATCAGCCAAAAAACTCCCATTCATTCAACCATCTCTTGGACACTGTCTTCTTTTTGAAACATAGCAGATTGATCCTCAAGTCCTGCCATTGAAATGCCAAAAAGTATTTCATGTTTTTAATATGAGCTTAAGAGGCTATAGAAATGCAAAAGAACTAAACATTTCAAAGCAAGAAGAGAGTGTTTAAATTCTATTTTGGTTCCCAAACATTCGTGTTTATTTCGTTTTGATGTATCAGACATATCATTTAAATTTTTTAACTTTGTTTGCCCTTTTCTTTTAATTATTTTTCAGAAATTTGAGATGAATACTTTATTATACAATTATGCAAATAGATATTTACATAGACTAGTATTGGAACCCAGGGTCAAATGTTAGAGTTTTCAAGCTTTTGTAAAATGATTAATACAAAACTAACAACAATGGCTGAAATAGATTTTCACACCAAGTTCAAGAAATTCAAACAAAACATTTGATGAGGGCTAAGATAAGAGACCACAGCAAAATAAGTATAAAGTTTATGAACAAAAATAGGTTTAAAAAAATAAATGTAATCTTACATACTTTATAACTCACAACCATCAAACACATGCATGCATGCATGTACCTTAGATGGAAACCAAAGGTTCCTCCACAATAAGAAATAAGAAACATGATTGCTAAGGCCCAATTTGATAACCATTTTATTTTTTATTTTTTATTTTTGAAAATTAAGCCTATAAATACTACTCTCACCTATGGTTTCCTTGTTTTATTATCTACTTTTTTACATATATTTTCAAAAACCAAGCCAAGTTTTGAAAACTAAAAAAAAATAGTTTTCAAAAACTTGTTTTTATTTTAAGAATTCAAATATCTTCTTAAGAAA
Source organism: Trichosanthes truncata (assembly GCA_033996785.1). Lineage (NCBI taxonomy): Eukaryota > Viridiplantae > Streptophyta > Magnoliopsida > Cucurbitales > Cucurbitaceae > Trichosanthes > Trichosanthes truncata. The sequence goes on from JAWPNB010000003.1 coordinate 34,781,548, forward strand.
TATGAAATCCATTGTAGAGAAATGATAGAAAACAAGCACAATTTTCAAAAACCGAATGGTTATCAAACAGGATCTAAATTTGCAAATGGGTTGAAAATTAACTAAGGGCCTGTTTGAAACCCTGAGTGGGTTATAATAGTCTGAGTTATAAAAGTCTGTAGAGTTAAATAACTTTGCACCCCAAACACAAACTATTATATCCCAGACTAAACAACTCTACATCCTAAACACATATTATATAACTCCACATACTATTATAACCTACATACTACTATAACCCACTCAGCGCTCCAAACAGCCCTTAAGAGAGTAAAAAAACCTAAAGGATAATAAATGTATCTTCTCTTTTCTCTTCATTTCTCACTTTGTAAATGTAATCATAAATTAGAACCCTAGTCTCCATGTTTTATACTGTGGCACTAGATGGTCCACTCCTTGTATTATGATCATAACCCACCCTCACTAATTTCTAGATTGGCTCTGCTCACATCTAAGATCAGGACTCACTTTGGAGAGAAACTCCAAACATTCCAAATCCTAGTACCCTAGTGACAACAATTACAAAGAAAAGAAGGCTTGTGAATATAATGAAAGAAACATAAGTTGGATGGGAGGAGGGAAAGTTGTTAGGACTTCTTCAATAAGACTTAGGTCTTTTTCTATGCATGTAAGTTATAAATTGTGGGACCTTTTTAACCTGTGGTTTTATCTGAGCACAAGTTTGAGGGATAACCTGTTGAAGAGAAGATTGGTACAACAGCCAAGAACTTAGACAATTGCCCAAAACTTCTTTCTACAGATCAGCACAGATTCTGGGTTCGTTTCTTTAGTTTGCAGTGTCTGCATTTCGACGTCCCATAGATATTTTGGAGCGATTTCTTGTATTCTTGATGTTATCGAAGGGTCATCTCTAATGATTATGTATCCCTGTAAATGAAAATTATCTCAGAGTCCTTATTCAAAGGCAATTTGAAGCATATCAGCAACAGTAGAAGATAAATGCCAATAGGCAGATTAAGCTTCAGTTTCTAAAAATTAAAAATAAAGCAAGAGATTTTTATTACAAAGCACTGATACACCAACATGGTGACATGTTATTTTCTAAAAATCTTAGGTACAAACATGGCAAGGACATTTTTATTAGGATATACCATTTGTTTTATACGATTCTAATATATATTTTTTTAAATATTTTTATACTAGTTACTCAAGGACATAGTCATACAACCTATAGAACATATCATGCTCATGTAAGGTCATTACTTGTTAATGATTCTCATGCTGAAAACCTTTATTTTAGTTTATGAAATTCCACAAAAGAGATAATGTAAAAGAAGTAATGATATAGGCAATACATTAAGAGGTCGGAGAAAATAGTTACCTATTTCTAGTAATGCAATGCCTAGTATCAAAATTTTCAAAGATTTGTCCAAGCCAACTAGTTATTTTTATTGAAATGTAAAGTCAATAATGGGTATGCATTTATATGCATAAAAAATAAGTTTGATTTTTTTTTTATAAGAAACCAACTTTCATATTTATTATTTGGTTAAATTACAAGTTTCATAAAAAATAAATTTGATGTATTTCACTCCCATATTTATTATGGTTAAATTACAAGTTTAGTTTCTGAACTTTCAGAATTGTGTCTAATAAATTCTTAAACTTTAAAAAGTGTTTAATAAGTCTCTAGATTCTCAATTTTATGTCTTGTCTAAATCCTTGAACTTTCAATTTTGTGTCTAATAAGTCAAGGACCTATTAGACAATTTTTAAAAGAAAAATTACATACCTATTAGACACAAAATTCAAAGTTGAGGGAATTATTAGACACTTTTAAATTTCAAGGATCTATTAGACACAAAATTGAAAGTTATAGACCTATTGGACATTTTTTTTAAATTTAGAGACTTATTAGACACAACTCTTAAAGTTCAAGGATTAAACTTGTAATTAAACCTTATTATTTTTTATCTTATATTTCTATTCATGGCTATATTTTCTAAAAATAAATAATAAATAAATGGATAAGAGTCTAAATTCTTTAGTTCATTTGTTAAGTAATTTTTTGCCACAGATTCAATCGTGTCGAACACGTGTTTATTGTGCTTAATAAGTGTTCAATCCATGTCCAATAGGTGTCAGATTCATATTCAATTTGTTCAACTAGTGCAAACACGTGTTTGTTGTGCTTAACACATGTTGGACACAAGTCCAACAAGTGTAGAGTCTCGAATGTTGATTGGACACAAACACATATACATTACCCAAATTGAAGTGCCCGTACTTCAAGGGAGTGATGTTATCATTTGTTGTTCTTGTACATTGTTTCTAATTGTTGAGAAACGTGTTTGGTTATTGTTCTGTCTATCTTTATTAGGGGTTAATTGTTCCACGTTCCTCTTTTAAGAAATGTTCCTATATTGTATACAATTTTTTAAAATAAAAAGATTGCCTAAAGATTTGGTTTCTTGTTTTCTCTTTCCTATTTCCAACGGTGCAAAAACAATATATATATATATATATATATATATATATATATATATATATATTAAAAGAAATTAACATAGTTAGAAGCATTATTATATCATTTTTTTTGCTAATAACATGCATAATAAATATTTTTAAAATAAAAATTTAAAAAAAAAAAAGACAATTATTTTGAATATTTGAGATTTTTTAAATAAATAAAGTTAAAATTTTTATTAATTTTAAATTTTTTAAAACAAGAAAATAAAAATAATTGCCAACATATTTTTATTTCTTTTTTAAAACATAATTTAAAAAGATGCCAAAAGCATTTTTGTCTTTATTTCTTAAAAATTGAAAAACAAAAATAAAAGAAATGAGAAACAAGAAAGAAACGAAAATAAACCCTCAACTTCCAATCAAAATTTTTACCAAGAAAAATAATTACATAGTGGCAAGAGAAAATGTATCTCAGCAAGCAATGTTCGCAATGTTTATGCCAGAAAAATGGAGGTCTCAACATTGCATTAATATCTGCCATAAGTATTTATTCCAGTTTTTGTCTCTTCATGTGGCTACAAGCTTGAAAAATTACAGGAACCAAATTAATTACCTGAGGTCGTACAATGCGGTCCATTTCCAGCATTATATCCTCCAGCAAGCAACCTTCTCTACTACTTTTATACTGAGAAAACAGATGGTAGGCATGCAACGAATCGTATGTCCGTGGATAAGTTGAAAATGGTTCACACCTACATTACACAAGATATTTGAAAACCAAACTTTCATTGAGGCAAATGAAAGAAAAACAAACCACGGTACCAAAAATAAAACCAAAAAATAATAATAGTAAAAGAAAGCCTATACAAAAGAGACTCCGATGACAGTTACAAAAATCCTTAGGTACTGACACCTAAAGAAAGCATGAAAGCTGATCATGGATCACACCTCTCCAAAAGACTTTTGACCCCCAAAAGATTCTCCCATTTCTTTCCAAAGTAGAAAAAAAGTTGCAAGACCAAAAATATAATACTGCTAATATTTTGAAGATGTTAGAGAAGAAATAACTTACCAATCATGAAATGCACCAATCAGACCTCGGTCGTATATAGCAGAGAGCGTATTTTGCATGTTTACAGGAACAACATTCATAACCCAAACTGGCAAATCGCTCAATGCCACTGCAAATCCACCGTAGAGAGCATTCATGTCCATAACATTTCGAATATCTGATGTACTGACATTGATCAATTTCCAGTACTGGCTAACTTGATCTTTCCAAAATGTGGTATCCAAATCAAATTCCTCTTGACTAACACCTGAAAGTGAAGACAACAATTTTATCATATAACACAGCAATCAGATTTCAAGGCAAGATAAAATAGTCCTAACTTAAAATAATAAAGATACTTCTTGGGAAAGTGAAAAAGCAAAGTTTGATCTATTACCATTTGCTAGCCCAATGGTGTTAACTGTTACGGTCAATAAACAAAGGTCCTATTTACTTAAGAATGAGAATGAGAAACAATTGGAAGGGAAATCAATGGGAACAGAAACAGTAAAAATAGAATTAGAAGACTATGCATACTATTTATTGCATTAGAAATAGGAATAAGAAATATTATAATTACTAAAATACTGCTTCAATACGCTAACCAATTAACAATATGTTAATTAAAAGAAACGCCAGTAGAATTTTTCATTAGAAAACAATTATTAACAATAAATTTTAATTTGTTTTATTGTTAATAAATAGTAATGAAATATATCTTAACGATTTATTTGATATCAACAAATAATAACTAATTAAAATTAAATAATTATCAAATTAGGTAGAAGTCTGAAATATTTCATACTAAAAGTTCAAATGAAAAAAGGAAAGGAACAATTAGTGATAAGGAGTATTATTAAATATTTGTCACTTTTGGGCATTCTTTTCATCGTATTTTGAATTAACAGTTGAGGTTCAATAATAAACAGACTAATCCCTTATAACTTTAATTAGTACTATATTAAATAAATAAATAAGTTACTATTCCGAACAGTTTTTTAAAGTGAAAATAACTATAAACAGTTATCAAAGTTATTATTCAAAAGTCTCTTTTGAAAAAGCATTCAGAAAATACACAATGAGCAGTGGAAGTTCATGAATGTTTTTCTAAGTTGATTGATTCCTGCTTTTGAATGACAATTGACTATAAATAATGAGCTTGATAAACTGAAGAACCAAAAACAACTAGGAGGATTTCTTTAGAAAGAAAAGTCACCTATTTTCCTGAGATTCTTCGAATATACTGAAAGGCGATCCGGTCTCAGAGGTAACTTCTGAGAATATGACTGATCAGTTGCATGAATACAGTTTCTTAAAGGTACTTTCCATGATGGTTTAGAATCATCCACAGCATCACATATTTGCACAATTTTATTCTCCGCATTGATGAGGAGGCATGATGGATTTTCCAGTTTGATCCAGATTGCAGTCTGAACCCTTCTGGCAATGAGCTTCCAGCACACTGCTGTTGTCATATTTACCAGTTTCTCCCATATCATTGGGTACTCTTTATCTTTTCTATAGGCAGGGGGAGCTGAATAGACAAAATATCCATTTGGTCGCAGAAGCCGATCAACTTCTTTGAGTAAAATACCATCTGCAGAAAAGAAAGACAGTGTGTAACATCAATGACTCCTGAGTTTATACATCAGAACAGTCAACTTGACAAAATCAGAATGAAGGTAAATAACAGCCTTGATCAAAATTTCAGTGTTTTGCATCAGATTATCACCCGGAACAGAATCTGAACTTACTCGGCGCTAGTAAAGTAAATAAGTAGCAACTATCAACTTTCTTAAAGTTGGTAATTATAATCGTGAACATGGAACATGGCATCATGGTTTTCATCATCTTGCCACAAGATGTTAGAAATTTATATGAACTGCAAATTCTCAAATACTGCTCTTGTGATTAGTACTGCCCAGGGCAAAATACAGATATTGCCTACCAAACGAAAGAAAGCCACTTCAAGTTTCCTTTGCAACATTTAGAGTTAGTCTATCAACGGATTCCTTTTCTTGTTTTGTTCCTTTTGTACTCTAATTTTCCTACCCAAAAAAGTTTCAGAACTTGACAGCAAGAGAAAGTAAATAAGAATCCCAAGAAACTACAAATTTTAATCTTGCCAAAATTTCCATAAAATGGCAATCTATATACTGCAGCAGGGTGGTTTGTGAAAATTATTAGTCATTTTCCTGATATGCAGAAGATGAGACTTTAAAATAGCAGAAAGTGGCTGTAATGAATAATGAATGACAGTATTTGTGCATAAAAAGTATGGAAATACCATTTTCATGCCAATCCACACGGCACCTTGAGCAGTGCACCATCTCAAAGGAACTTGTGGGATATGGAAGTTGTTTTGTTGCCAAGGCAGAAATCATTGCACCGATGCCTCTCTCTAGTGCAAATTGAATCTGGTTCTCATGTCCATCCTTCGGAGCAAAGGACATAGTTTGTATGTCCAAGGGAAGAAGATAAGCTGAGAAACTAGCAACGCCACAACCAACATCTAAAACCTGAGATACTCCAGCAGAGCGAAGAGTGCCCTTCTCATTTGTCGTCATATTTCCTAATCTGCATTAGCATAAAATCCGATAAATAAAACAGTCTGAAAAGAAAAACCTAATTAATTCTTCGGATTGATCAGTTACATGGAAGCTTTCTAAATATCAGTTCCAAACTGAATATTAAATATAAACAGCTGGACAGATTAACAGGAACCCAATGACTAAAGGGTATGAGTAGATTAACATCCCAATAAGGATATAAACAAAAAAAAAGGAAAAAGGAAAGTGCAATAAGGCAACAATACAACCTTTGGATGTATTCAGGCGCCCCATGTTTGAAATGAGTACCACCTCCAGGAAACCACCATAGTTGGTTCTTCTCATGCACCCAATTTTGTCCTCCTTTAACTTCAGCAAGGCGTGTATGATTCACATTGCTTCGCCACACATAATCCCGACTGGTTGGCCACTTTACTGGGATCTTGTAGTCTTCTGGTGGAGGTACCAAACAAAACAAGCGGTTTTCAAGTGGCGGGCAATGCCTCTCAAGTTCTTCCTTTCTTGAAAGATCCAATGTTGGAAGCAGTTCTTTTACATAAGAAAGGTCATGGCAAGGAATATACTCGTTGTATTTTAATGGACATACATCCATACCATTCTCTGGAATTGAAAGTGGTACGTTCCTGTAAGTGATTGAAACTTGGTTTGGAATTGTGGAATTTCCTGCAGTATAAACAATAAACTTGAGTCATGGAATTGATTGCAACGATAATATCATACCTTTGAAGTTCCCTAGAAACACAAGAATTTGTCACAAACCCAGAAGGTACATACATGTTCATCTGAAAAGCAGAGTGTTGTGAAAATGAAGTATATACAAAGAACAGGTCAGATATTGCTTTATAAGATAGGTATTACATTTCTTAGGCACACCATTGACTTGAAATAAAGCAACTAAATTCCACCAAAATGAAAGATCGTCTGAGGACCAATTTTAATGTAAAACTATAACTGTATATCCCACGTTTCAGAGATAAATAGTACCTTTTAAACTTTTTTTACATCTATATCATAAAAATTCATGAGCATGAGCTTAGTTTCCTTAGAATAATCAATGATCCACCCACTAGACTAATTCAAAAGGCTGAAGTGGTGGAAGCTTGAGTTTGGTTCCTATAAGCAGGAAAAAGATAGTGGTAAATGGTAATAATAGTCTTAATCCCTCATGGAGATGATTTGTTTACTAAGTATCCCCCTTCTAAGTGACATTTCCCTATCCCAACTGACGGTGGGCCTTCCTTCAAGAAGTAAAGCATCACTATCAGAAACAAGGCAACATCCCAGATATGCTCAATTTTTTTCTTCATCTCTACACTATTTAAACTATCTAGAAAATAGGGGAAAAAAAACAAGCCATCTACAAACCCAATCCAGAACGCAGAAATCTTGCAGGGCACAAGGAACAATACAAGATCTAAACCAAAAACTAAGCATTAATTGCATACAAATAGAGAAATTGAAAGAAAATTACTAAAAGTAGGTTATCTTTCCAAACAAGTAACACAGGGAGACGAAAGTACCAAGCGATGATGAAGAAGTGGAATTGGAAGGAATGTGAGAAACATAAATAGGAACATTGTTGCCGAAGAGAGTGCCAAAATAGAAAGATCCAACCATAAGTAACAGAGCGAGCATTATCATCTGCCATGACTGCAAAGCAAAAGCCGAAGTCAACCCATAGCCACCGCCCATTGTCTTCCCCACAGAGCTTGGATCTCGAAAACGAGTTCTCTCTTCGAGGCTTCAGAAATTCATCAAATCAAATGGCATTACCATTTGAGATATCTCTGAGTACGAATAGCTACGAATGTGAAAGTAATTTGGAGTCTAACGCTGAGATTTGAAGAACCACACTTACACTCTCAGAGATGGATTCAAGATTTCTGTATTGAAAGTTGAAGCTCTCTCGCTTCACAAATCTTTCTTTCTTTCTTTCTTTCTTTATTTATTTATTTTTTTGTTAATTGAGAATCTTTTTTTATCGTCCTTTTCTCTCTCTCCTTTAGTTTTTTTCCTTGGATTTTTGTAGGATGAAATCGATATTTCAATTTTATATGAAAATCAACAATTTTAAATTGTATTTTGCAACAGTACTTGTGACTTGTGATGAAAATACAGTATCGTTGATTTGCATTTACGGAAATGACTATATATATTCTTCTGTCATTTTTCTTATTAAAGCTTATGATTTTTTTTAGTACACTAAGAGTCGTTTGGTTTGCAGGTTTGGATGATTTGTTAAGTTTGAATTTATTAAACTTAAGTCTGTATTTTGATGATAGGTTTGTTAAGTCTAAATTTGTTAAATCAGTGTGTTGGATGGTGTTAAGTCTGAATTTGTTAAGCTTGTGTTTGAATTTTAATTTGTTAAACTTGAGTTTGTTAAAAATGTATTTGGTTGATAAATTTAAAATTTGTAATAAATAATAAAAATTATTTAATTAAAGTAATAAAAATTATATTTTAAATTATATTTAAAATGTAACTTTTATTATGAAATTATAGAGTATTATTTTAATAATAAATAAAATATTTTTAATACATTTGTCCACTCAATTTTCTTATAAATAGCATATATTTTTTTGTTTGTCAATCTCTCTCTTGCTTTGTTTCCTTTTCGTTTGAATATGCAATTATTCTGTTATTATTACTCTTAAATTGTTGTGAAGATGCCCATATTCAATGATACAACGATTCTACACTTACAGTGATGTCACTTCTGCTAGACCAAGAACTTAATTTATTGGATGATTTGAGTAGCTTGTAGTGGTGGTCACTAGTCTCACCTACAGTAATGTTACTCCTGCTAGACCAGACACCTAATTTATTGGGTGGCTTGAGTAGCCTACAGTGGTGGTCACTTTCACTTACAGTGATGTCACTACTGCTAGACCAAGTACCTAATTTATTAACTGGCCTGAGTAACCTACAGCAGTGGTCACCGGTCTCACCTACAATGATGTCACTCCTACTATACCAAACACCTACTTTATTGGGTGGCCTAAGTAGCCTGCAGCAATGGTCACCTTCACTTGCAGTGATGTCACTCATGCTAAACCAGACACCTAATTTATTGGGTGGCCTGAGTAGCCTGTAACAGTGGTCACCAGCCTCACTTATAATGATATCACTCATGCTAGACCAGACACCTAATTTATTGAGTGGTATGAGTAACCTACAGCGATGGTCATCTTCACTTACAGTAATGTCACTCCTGCTAGACTAGACACCTAATTTATTGGGTGGTTTGAGTAGCCTGCAACGATGGTCACATTCACTTACAGTGATGTCACTCCTACTAGACCAAACACCTGATTTATTGGGTGGCCTGAGTAGTCTACAGTAGTGATCACCAAGATTTTTTTTTACTTTTATTTTTTTTACTTTTTGTTTATTTGTATTCCTTTTTTTTTGTACAGGAATCATTTTTCAATATGGTGTATTTTACAGAATATCCTAATCCAAAGAAAAACTGCTTAGTCATCTTTAAGGATAAAGATCAACCTATTGATAGCGGATTCATTCTTCTAGTAGAGAGCCGATATATGGAAATTTTAGGGAATTGCGACCACCCTTAGATAATTCCATCTTTTTGTCCATATGGTCTAAAGAGAGGCTCTTGATTCACGATTCCTCATTGAAAGTGTGCTTTTAGAGTCTTCAATACATAAGAAAGTGTCGAGCGAGAATTTGGAATCAACGCTAGGTCGTCAAATTATTGAAGATGAAAAAGTTTGTTGGGGCTCTTCTTTAAAAATCCATGGTGAATTCTTCTATATCTCTCATTATTGAGAATGCTTAGAGGTAATAGTTTCTCGAAATGAGATGCCACTTAATAAGGCTCGCTTGTTCGATGTTGTGATAGCTTCTCTATACTCCTATGATTGCAACAATGATATAGCTCGTGCTTTCTGTGAAGCGTGGTGTCTTTCAACAAATACCCTTCATACGTTGTCTGGAGAATTGTCTATCTCTCTATGGGATATGTGGAGATTAGGTGGCCTTTCCATTAAAGGTAGGTTTTATGATGAAGTTGTTCCTTATTGCAAAGAGTTATCAGCGTCTTCTGATCGAGAAGATGAAGACTGTCCAAAAAGTTGTGAGTATCTTTTTGCTGTGTATTATCATATTGCATCTCAACAAATCGATCGCTCTTAGATCCCTATCAGTTCATAGATTTCTTTTTGGTTTAAAGGAGATTTGAAGTATGCAAAGCCTCCTCCTCGAAAGGCCAAGAAAACTTCTCGTCCTTGTTTGACCCATAACCCATATGGGATTCCCATTAAACACCACAACTGGTCCAAGAAAGAAATAGATCTATTTTGTGAGTTGGGTGTAGAAGCTGACTTGCAAGATAAGACGTACCTGGCTGTTTTTCTTTTTTGCTGGTTGTGTGCATTTGTATTTTCCCACAAACAAGTTTTCCTTTGTCCGGAGGTTTTTAAAGTTGCCAGTCTTATGGTTGAAGGTTATGTTTTTAGCCTCGCTATTCCTATTTTGGCCAACATCTATCGTGGACTAGGCCAGATTCACGATGCATCCCTGATAGGACCTATAAAGTCCTATTTAATCACACTTATTTCTTGTTAGTTTGAAGGATTTTATGTGTTTTATTATTATTATTTAGGGATTCAAGCAATTCGTATATTTTCAAGAGTTTGCAACATTTCGGAATTAATTCGGACATAATTGGAGGTGATTCAAGTAACTGAATTTCTATACCAACTTTGACCGATCATATCATGACATTTTGAGACGCAAATATATTCAAATTTAGTGTCAAATTGAAACTTATTGAATTATATTTCTAACGGTATAAGACTCATTGCATTCTACTAAGTATGATGAAAGTTATGATATTTTGAGTGATTACTACTCCTGTTGGAAAACTGCAGTACCCGAGAATGCTTTGTGCCAACTTCTGTTCCTATTATCTTACTGATCACATTTGGAAATATAGTCAAATTAGATACCATTTTAAATCTCTCTGAATGATCGTTCCATCCGTATAAAGATCACGTTGATCCAAGTTTTGGAGAATAAGTTATTGGTAAAATACTGAAGACTATGCAATCCAGAAACTTTCATTATTTGCAACCTTCTATGTTTGTTTTGAGAATTTAGGAAAGGTTTTTTCAATTTTTGGATGTATTTTGAATATTATTCCCTAATTGTTTTGGTAAAATATCTTTCTAAAATTTAGGGTTTCTTACTTGTGTAAGTTGTCTACTTCAAGGTTATTTAAGCCTTCTTTTAGACAGTTGCATGGGGGTCTCCTAGTTTAATCTTTCTAGACAATAGTTTTTAGAATTTTTCTCCCTTTTTCTTTACTTTTCTTTTGGCACTATATCGAACCAATGACGAACCTTGGTACATCACCACGATGAGCGGCTAAGGTAAGTGTTCCAATTCATAGGTCATTGTAGCCAATTGCAATGTTGTGAGGCTCAAACTTTAATGTAGTTTTCTTATAATTGCAAGTATTCTTTGATTCCTGTGTTTATTTTATGAACATATATTTTTTTATTGAATTGCCGCCTTGATAGTTTTATATGTTTGATTGCTAGTCATGATGCATGATCCGTAATTGTCATATTGATTGAATCTTGTAGCGCTAGGATTATTACATGTGTGTGTTTTATGGGTTTCGATAATTGCATAGCTTGCATGTTTAATTCGAGGAATTAAAGGAGCATCTTGATTAGATTCAAGTTATTTTATCTATTTGGTTGTCTTAGTCTTTCCAAAGCACTTAATGCTTTTATCTAAATAATTTGGAATGGTTTCGTCAAAATTGTTTAGGTAATTAGCATTAACTTTGACGTTTGTTAAAGTTATCGACTTTAGGGAATTTGTTACTTTTTGGGGTTTCCTAATACGTTGACTAAGTGCTTGCATAATTAAGTTAAAACATTTTGTGTGCCTATGATCAATTTTGCAATTGGATAAGACCTTGCATTTGAATTGGAATTTGGTAAGATTTGATCTATCTTTATTTTTATTTTCTTATATTTTATTTTATTTGTAAAAACTCAAACCCCTCCTTTTTATTTGTTTTCTCCTTTGCAAATTTAACTTGAGAAATTAATATTTGGTTCCCTGAGATCAACCCGGTTCACTCAATGCTACAAGTAGCTTAGGATCGATTTATAAATTGTAATTTGACGAGTTCTCGACAAGCTTGCGCCAAATTTTAAAATAATGAGCTCCCCGACAACGGCACCAAATTTGACACGAGCTTGTCGAGAGCTTGTCAAATTACAATTTATAAACCGATCCTATCCCCCGCTGCTAGATTTTCAAAGGCATGCTTTCCTCTACATTATGTTCATGCTTGGCTTGCTCATTATTTTAATATGCATTACAAAGTCCCAACAGCTGTTAGGGGGCCGATGATGGTCGAGTTTTCAGGCGAAGGCGAGGCTAAGAACTTCAATGATTTTGAAGCTCATGTATACATTCACAAGGGGTAACATTCAATGTCTTTGGATGATATGTAATCAAAGAGAAACATTGTCCCAAGTATATGTTCTTGCACGTGTGACGAATCCTCAGGTTACTCAGCATTATCGAAGCTGGTGATCAACCAAAAATAGGAACTACCTTGAGGAGGGCATACAAAAATTAGTGGCTAGCGCTTCCCCTCTTCCCTCTAAACCTAAGTTACCTAAAAAGGTTGGCAACAATAATGGAGGTAAGAAGATCTGCATGTTTGAACCTAGCGAGTTCATCCCGAGAGATAATGGGGATAGTCGTAGCAATAATAGTGATCATCATTGGAAGAGACTGGAGAAATCCAATAAATCATCAGTTTGTGATGATGATTTTTTTAATGGGGTTGCAAGCGCTTCACAATTTCCTACTCTCCTTACTCCCTTGGTTAGAATTATGATCTATTTTATTTTATTTCTTTAAATATTTTTGCAACATCTTTTCATATATTTATTTATTATTTTTTTATGTGTGCAGTCGCCTTTAGATAATCTCATTCAAGAAGTTGTAGAGCATTACAAGCCTCAGTCTTTGATGAGCCCAAATATATTTGATTCTATAACTCGTGTTGAAAATTTCAAGGCTTTGATGGACAAAGTTGTGATTCCTTCTTGTAATTCTACAACTAATGAGGCTTCTGGGCAAGTGGGGAAACCGATAAATGTTGCTGCTTCTAAGGTTTCTAATTATTGTGGTGACAGTGTAATTTCGAATCTTCGGCGAGAGACTGCACTGGCCATGTGCTAGCATACGTATAAAGATTATACGCACTTCGTTTGACAAAATACCTTGTCTTAAACAAGAGACAAGCACAATTTTCTAGGGGATTTTTAAGACTTGTGCAACTAACCTTCCTTCTCTTCAAATAGTTGTAGGGGAGTATTTCCAGAAGGTGGAAAAGTATAACAAACTAAAATTGTCATTTTCTTCCCAACTTACCTCAGCAAGTAAGAAATGTCAATTGCAAGAAGTGAGATTCAATTTGGAGAAGATACGAGACAATGAGAGTCATGCACTTGTAGAGATGGATGTGTTGGGATTTATGCCCTAAAGCCTCGTAATTAATAATTTATTTAATAATTAATAATAATTTTGATTATTTTATTTGCAATATAATATTATCCATTATATGAAAAATCCAAGGTTATTAGTGTAATCTTGAACAATATGTGGTTGACATACGAGAGGATCATGTTCAAGAAATAACCTAAAGGGTCATAGTATATGGATAAGGTTGGGTGCCTTATCCTAGTAACGCTATTGATATGGCCCACTTTGTAATAGTTACAAATGATTTGATCCAAATCATTCATGTGGAGACATGTGAGTGGGGGTATCTTATACAATGAGTTTGTATAAGACTGGACTACGAAATATTTAATCTCTCTTTATAAATCCGTTAATTGAGAAGATTAATATTTCATCAGGATGATCATCTGTGACTCGATCTTAATCCTGAGTGAGTTATGAACTCCTGCCTGTGAGGGCTTGTCTTTTGATTTGTATGGGTGAGAGTGACTTTTGTAGCCGATTCAATATGCCTACCATTTTGGGGACTTGACCAAATAGGGAGCTGGGAACATAATCTCACAAGATGGAATTCACTCATTCCCATATAGGGTAAGTAGATGAGTAGTTCCCTTAAGTGCTGATTTTAGGACTTGAACAATGGGGCCCCACCCTCTCATTGGCTCGAGAGGGACTTAGTTTATTATTAGATTATAAACATATTGTTCATTAGAGAATCAGTGGTACTTAAGGTGCAAGATGTAATTATAGGGGTAAAACGGACTTTTGACCCAGCTGTAATTACGAACAACTCGTGAAGGATCGACTTGCATGTAATGATTATATCTATGGACACAACTTGTCCTACAGTGCATAAGAGTGCAACTCTAGGTCTATAGTGGAGTGACCTATAGTTAATGAATGAAAATTAATTAATTAAAGAGTTTAATTAATTAATTTTGTATCATTGGAGCTTATAATTTGTAGGTCCATAAGGTCCCATTGCTAGCTCATAGTAACACTAAAAGATCAATTTAGTTGAAAGAAAATTTTGAAATGTTCAAATTAATATTAATTTGAAGTGTTCAAATTAATATTTAATATAAAAGAGGAAAATATATTTATTGTATTTGATACATTAAATATTAAAAAAAATTGAAATGTTCAAATTTAATATTTAATTTGAAGTGTTCAAATTAATATTTAATATATTAGATATATTAAATATAAAAGAGGAAAATATATTTATTGTATTTGATACATTAAATATTAAAATAATTAATGTATATTTGATATATTAAATAAAGATATTTATAGAATTTGAATAAGATTCAAATAAATAAATATCGTAGGAGATTTGAATGAGATTCAAATAAATACAAGATATATTTTAATATATTAGATATTAAAATATAATATTTTAATTATGGCAAAGATTTTCACTTGGTCACTATAAATAGGACCCTTGGGTTGAGCCATTCTACACAACACACATCTCCTCAATAGAGAGAATTAGAATTCTTTCTAGACCTCTTCCTCTCCAATCCCTTTGGGATTTTCTTTCAAGAGGCTCCCACAAGCTTTGGTTCTGTGTTCGAGTCATAGCCAGGAAGACTTTGTGGAAGAAATAAAGATCCGCTAGAATATTCTCCATAATATTATTTTCAAGGTATTTATTGCTTAACCCTTGTATTTTAGTTTAATTCTAAATAAATCAAAGACGATTCATATGCTTTCGCTGTGGGTTTAATTCGATTATTCCCTTCAGGATGCGCTTCTACAACAACATCAACAAACACTGTGAGAGGAAGAAGAATATGAAGCCAAGCTTAAAGCTTTGAAAGCTAAGCTAGGTGAATTTCCAAGTTGATCGTTGATAGGGAAGGATGTTTAAATCAATATAAACTTGAAGTATCTGCAGTGCAAGAAACTATGAGTAACAATAAAAATACCCCCATTCTTACTGATGTAGACGCTAATAACTTGGAGATACTTCGAGGAATGTTGGAGGATGCACAACAAGAACTGCAGAACTACAAGTGGATGTCATGATCCAACTTCATTTTTTATAGTTATTTTATGTAATGACTTTAAGATTTTTTTTTTTTTTTGTTACTGGATTGGACTTATTCTCCATTGTCAAACTTGTTTTCCATAATGAAAGAAATTTATTCATGAATGGATTTTTTTTTGTTTTGTTCATGACATGGGATGATGATTTTTTTTTAATTATTATTTATGGATTGAACTTAAAGTTTCCTTTAAGTTGCCTACTTACCCTTCAACGTAGTTCAATGTACATGTTTTTTTTGGGTGTTTACATTTTTAACTCATGCGGGCCAAGAGTATCATGCATTTTAGGCTCTTACGATAAGGAGCTTTACATTTTAAGCATAATATTTCCTGAGAAACTTTCCATTGATTGGGCCAATTTTTAGATCTTTATCAACTATCTTGTATGCTCTATTCGTGTAAACTTCTTTCACAACATAGGGTCCATCCCATTTAGGTGTAAACTTGTGCCCTGTATGTCGAGTTGTTAGGTCTTCGAACTGCATGCACGAGCTCCCCGACTTGAAATGAGCGAGGTTGTACCTTTTTGTTGAAAGCTTTAGACATGCGTGTTTGATAGCATTCTAATGCTTGTTGAGCATCTTGTTGCTTCTCATCCAATGCTTCCAACTCTTTTAGATGTAACTTAGCATTGTCTTCGACAATTAACCCCTCTTGAACTGCCATTCACAACGATGAGATTTCTCTCTCTAAAGGGAGAACAACCTCCACTTCGTAGACAAGAGAATAAGGTGTAGCTCCTGTTGGAGTACGATAAGTGGTCTGGTATGCCCATAATGTTTCACCAATTCTTTCTTACTAATCTCTTTTCTACTTGGAGACTACCTTCTTCAACAAGTTGCACAACGTCTTGTTAAATGCTTCAACTAGGCCATTTGCTGTAGCATTGTACATGCATGAATTATATTACTTGAAGTCAAATTTTTCACATAATTTGTCCATTAAACTTTTAGAAAATTATCTCCCATTATTTGTTACGATGCAATGGGAGATGCTATATCTATAAATGAGATGGTTACAAACAAAATTTGCTACGTTTTCTTCCTTTGCTTCTTTTGATGCAATAGCTTCTTAATCTTTCCCTACAAGGATATATGAGTGTCCTACTGATGATTTAGGTGTTATAGGGCCGACAAGGTCCAGTCTCCAAGCTTCAAATGCCCATGAGGTTACAGTTGGATGAAGTGGTTCTGGAGACTAATATATGAAATTGGCATGAAATTGACAAGCTTCACACTTCTTTGCATATTGCATCGATTCTTGAACCATCGTTGGCCAATAGTAACCCATTCTTTTCAACTGAAAGTGAAGCTTTGGCCTAGGCTGATAATCTCCACAAATGCCTGAATGAGCTTCTTCTAATGCTTGTGTTGATTATTCTTTTCCCAAACATTGAAGAAAAAGACCTTCCTACGAGCGACGACATAGAGTATCTTTGTAGAAGATGAATCGAGATGCTTTTCTTCGTATCTCAGTCTTATGTCGCATATTGGTAGGAAGCTTCCCATGCTATAGATAGTTTATAATTGGTTGTTGCCAATCTTCTTCTTCAATTACATACGTAGATATTGCATTTGTTTCTTGGCTTTCATTTTCAGTTGGTGGTACGATCCATCTTTGACAAAGTGGGATGTTTAAAACTTCACTTTCTGAAATTGTTAGAGTTGTAGCTAGATTTTCCAAAACATCTACCTTTGTATTTTCAGATATCAAGACATGCTCTATCGTCATACACTCGAAACTTTCCAATAGTTGCCTAGCATATTTGAAGTAGGGTATTAGGTCTTCATGTTTTACCTCATATTGGAGCAATAATTGATTCACTACCAATTTTAAATCTCCATAAATTTTAATATATGTCACCCTGATTTCTATGGCTATTTGAAAACCAATAATGAGTACTTGATATTCGACAACATTATTCAAACATACTTCTCCAAATGTGAAGCTGTATGGCAACATGTGCTTTTCAGGAAAGATGAATACTACACCGCCCCTGCACAATTCCCTCGAGCTGCACCATCAAAATACATAGTCCAAGGTTTAGTTATTTTAATGTAGAAGATCTCTTTGTCAGGCAATTCTTCAGACAACTTCCAATTTGACGGCACTAGATGGTCTGCCAGAAAATCTGCCAAGGCTTGTCTCTTCATTGCCTTTTGTGGCACATAAACAATATCATATTATTGAAGTAAGATCGCCCACTTAGCCAACCGCCCTGAGATAATTGGCCTAGATAGAACATATTTAATCGGGTCAGCCTTTGCCACTAAGTGCATTATGAAAGCTTTGCATATAATGTCTCAATTTGTCAATGGAAAAGAAGAGCGAAAGACATATCTTTTCAATTGGTGAATAATTTAGTTCTGCCCCATTCAAAGTCCTACTTAGATAACAGAGGGCACATTCTTTACTCTTCTCACTTTCTTGTGCAACGATATACAATATCAACGGTTTTCCTGCTATGGGGGCGCTTAAAACATAAGAGTTAAGCATATACTTTTTTATGTTTTCAAAAGCATTTTGACATGCTTTATCCCACTCAAAGGTTGTGTCTTTCCTCATCAATCTTTGAAATGGCTGGCATTGGCCTACCAGATTGGAGATGAACCTTTTGATATAAGCCAAACATCCTTGGAGACTTTTAAGCTCACGCAAGTTCTACGACTCTGGCATTTTTCGAATGGCATCAATCTTGGATTTGTCGATTTCGATCCCTCGATGCTAGATGTCTCACTATGAAACCAAGAAATTTTCCTGGTGTCACGTCGAAGGCACATTTAAGAGGATTCATCTTCAACTGGTACTTTCTCAAACGATCAAAAACTATTTTTAGATCTTGCAGGTGATCTCTTCACCTTTTAGACTTGGCCACGAGATCATCAACATAACATTCAACACATTTATGGAGCATGTCATCGAAGATCTTCTGCACGACATGCTGGTAAGTTGCTCTAGCATTCTTTAATCGAAAAGGGATCACTTTGTAACAGTATATTCCTTTTGGAGTTCAGAATGCTGTCATTTCTTCATCGTCAAGGGCCATCCGAATTTGATTATATCCTGATGATCCATCCATGAAAGATAAGGCTTCATGTCCCGTGGTAGCATTGACCATAAGCTCCATGATGGGCAATGAAAAATCGTCTTTGGGACATGCATTATTCAAATCGCGAAAGTCGACACATACGTGAAGTTGTCCATTCTTCTTCTTAACTGGAACAATATTCGCTATCTAGGATGGATACTTTACTTCTCGAATGAACTCTGCCTTGAGAACAAGCTCTTCATCCATCGAGCAAAACATACAAGTAGGAGAGAGAATCAGAGGATCAAATACTAGAGATTGTACTCACTATACTAAAATTAATACAAACACAAGTTATTTACACATGCTAAATTTCTTTGTCGAAATCTCGTGTGAACAGATTGGCACGTCCAGTGGGATCACTCTACCTCTCATCTCTTTCTCCTTCAGATCAAATCATGGCACCAAAGAAGGCTGCATCAAAGGTTACTGCTTCAAGCGACACATACGCGGGACCAGTTACTCGTAGTCGTTCAAGGGGGGCTGAGATAAGTGAAGGTCGAACCTCTAACACAATTGCAAGCAAAATCATAAAACTGATTGATGAGTCTGTCAAGAGCAAAGTCATTATAAAAGACAACCCGCTATTTGACCAGCCCATTCTCGCTTCCGATCAACTGAAGGAGACATCGAACCCTGATGTGATGTCTGTTATGATGGCTGACGTAGACACTGATGAAAGGATGGCAGAGATGGAAAGAGAGATTAACCTCCTGATGAAGGCGATGGAAGAAAGAGATCTTGAAATCGCCCATTTGAAAAATCAAGTTCAAAACAAAGAAATGACTGAGTCAAGTCAAACCCCTGCTACAAGAAAGAATGACAAGGGAAAGACTATCATCCAAGAGGAGCAACCACAACACCCTGCTTTAGTTGCTTCCTTATCTGTCCAACAATTGTAGGACATGATTATGAATTCTATTAGGGCTCAATACGGTGGGCCTAATCAAAATCCTCTCATGTACTCCAAACCGTACACCAAGAAGATCGATAACTTGAGGATGCCTGCACGATATCAGCCTCCAAAATTCCAGCAGTTTGATGGGAAGGGCAATCCAAAGCAGCATATTGCCCATTTCGTTGAAACATGCGAGAATGCTGGGACGCGCGGTGACCTTCTGGTCAAGCAGTATGTTCGTACCTTGAAAGGGAATGCCTTTGATTGGTACACCGACTTAGAGCCTGAGACGTTTGACAGCTGGGAGCAGTTTGAAAGAGATTTCATGAATCGTTTCTACAACACGAGGCGAATTGTAAGTATAATGGAACTCACCAACACCAAACAATGCAAGGGTGAACTTGTCATCGACTACATCAACCGTTGGAGGGCCTTGAGCCTCGATTGCAAAGATTGACTCACAGAAGTATCTGCCGTTGAAATGTGCACTTAAGGATGCACTGGGAACTACTTTATATCTTGCAGGGAATAAAACATCGTTCCTTCGAAGAGTTAGGGACCCGTGCTCACGACATGGAGCTAAGCATCGCTGCCAGAGGGAATAAAGACCTCCTAGTCCCAAACGTGAAGAAAGAAAGAAAAGAGTTTAAAAGCGCAGAGAAGGCTACAAATAGCACCACCAAGGAATCCATGGTCATCAACACGACCCCTCTAAAGTTTTCCTCAAAAGAAAAAGAAACCAAGCTAGAAAAGCAGCAAGAAGCGGGCGAGAGATGCCGCCTGACTTTGAAAGAAAGACAAGAGAAAGTGTATCCGTTTCCAGACTCTGACATCTCAGACATGTTAGAGCAATTGTTAGAGAAAAACCTCATTGAGCTCCCGGAATACAAGCGACTAGGGTAGCTCGAAAAGGATGGTAATCCTAATTACTATAAGTACCATCGTGTTGTTAGCCATCTGGTGGATAAATGTTTTCTTTTAAAAGAGCAGATTTTAAGATTGGCTCGTGAGAAGAAAATTGAGCTAGACCTCGACAAGGTAGCTCAAATAAATGACGCTGCTATAATGAAAAATCCAAGTGCCCAATCGTTCACAATTCCCTTGCGCGAGAATGGAGAGTGCCTGATCCAGTTTGGGTCCTTTGAACCCATTGCGGTTCGGTCACAAAAGATTGCCTCAAGTAAGAATGTTCAAGAAAGAGGCCACCAAAGAGAGAGCACTCAAGAAAGGTGTGAACATATTGAAGATGAAAATATCATATGGATTGTCGTGACCTGTCGCAAAAAGCGACAACAGAACTACGTTCAGAAGAAAACTTGTGTGTTCCGGGAGTGAAAAAGAAGAAGTAAACTCCCAAGGAGAAAATGCAGGAGGATTACCAGAAAGTTGAAGCTTATGGTGTAAGAAAATGAAGAGCTCGTCCGGCCTCGACATGCAATTAATTTACTGGAATTCTTCCCAAGCAACTTCCTAGAAAACAGCCGAGAAGAAACACTTGAGGTTGTTGCATGTCATGCCATCAACACCAATGAAGATCTGGCAAGCTTGTTGGAGAGGCCAACTGAGCTAGGAAGCTCATCTTCCTTCATCATAGAAGACTTGTTGTCACTCCCCCAAGCAACCAAAGTTGCTCTCATCAAAACCTTGATAGATTCTGATAGTGCATGCACTCCGACCTTGATGGTGCGCTCATGTGCCTCATGCCGCATGGCAATATGTTTTACTGATGAAGACTTGCTGCTAGGGTCAAAACCTCACAACAAGTCGTTGTTCGTCTCAGGATACATTCGAGAACAGAAGGTCGGTCGAATCCTCATTGGCGATGGATCAGCAGTCAATATAATACCTAAGTCAACTATGAAGTAGCTAGGCATTTCAATAGAGGAGTTGACGAACAACAAATTGGTAATCCAAGGCTTCAATCAAGGGGGTCAACGAGCAATTGGCATGGTCCGTCTAGAGCTCATCATCTGTGACCTAAAAGTTGAAACTCCGTTTCATGTCATCGACTCTAAAACCACCTATAGCTTGCTACTAAGTCACCCTTGGATCCATAGAAACGGGGTGATAACTTCCACATTGCATCAGTGCTTCAAGTTTTACCAAGATGGCATCAAGAAAGTGGAGGCTGACACAAATCCATTTTCAGAGGCTGAGTCCCATTTTGCTGATACGAAGTTTTACATGAAGGGCAACAACATAGGATAAACGGTGCCCGCAGAGGTCCCTTTGATCAAAGGTAGTGACAAAATCAAGCCAGAGCCACAAATTGAGAAAAAAAAAGAAACCGTCAAAGAAACAAAGATATATGACACAAGAAAAGATGAAACCTCATTAGGCCTTACAGGAGGCAAAGTTTTGAAAGACAAAGATGTCCCAAGTCCCCATGTCTCGCGCTATGTCCCTCTATCTTGACGCAAGAAGGGTGAATCACCTTTTGCTGAATGTTTACGGAATTTAAGAGTCGGGGATATTGAAATCCTGAAAGAAAACTTTGTCACGCCTCTTACCAAGATAGCAAAGCAAGAGGTCAAGAAACCCGACGATGGTCAAGTAAAGGTAGTTTTACCTGAGAGACAAACGAATGACGGATTTGACCCTAAGGCATATAAGCTTCTGGAAAAGTAGGTTACGACTTTTCGAAGCACACCAAGTTCGAAAGTCTGAAGATCATTAACAAAAAACCTTAACTATCTTCGACGCAAAAGAAGCTTTTGAAAGAGGGGTACATCCTACCTACGTCAAGAAGGGGACTTGGATATAAGTCACCTGAGCCTATTCGCATAACCAGAAGAGGGAAAGCAAGAATGGCAGACATAAACCACATAACGATGGATGAGATTAATGATAAAAAGGAAGAGAAAAATGTCAACCAGAGGGTCTCCGCTCTCAGACGCATCAGGGGGCCAATTGCGCACACTTCAGTTTTTCAGAGGATAAGCGGGGCTGCAACAAAAAAAAAGGAGTCACCGCTTAGTACTAATTCTGCTCGGCTTTCAACTTTTCAAAGGTTAAGTAAGTCCACTGCAGCGAAAGGAAGTACATTGTCAGCTTAAGCTCCTTCCACACGAACTTCAGCCTTTCAAAGATTGAGTAAGCTCATAGAAGAAGGAATAAGTACTTCATCAACTTCAACATCATTGCCACCACTAGTTTTTCAAAGATTGAATGTGACTATGACAAAAAGTAAAGCGCCTGCCACATCAGTCTTCTACCGGCTTCGTCATGGAAACTCGACGGAGGCTTCAAAAGATAAATCTATTAGCAAAGTGAAAAGTGACAGAGACATTTGCAGCACTGTTCCCTCTCGAATGAAGAGAAAAGCATTTGTTACCATCAGCACAGAAGGCTCGTTAAGGGTAAAGCGCATGATATAGTCATCGCCAATCCTTCAAATGAAGATCTAGAGCAAGATGAAGGTGAGGCCTCTTGCCATCACATCACAATTGAAGAAGACACGGAGGTTGAGATGTCCGAAAAGAATGCAGACAAAGCCCCACTACTGTTTGAAAGTGGTAACCAATTGACAATGAACGAACTTAAAGAAGTGAATCTTGGGACATCCGAAGAACCACGCCCCACTTTTATAAGTTCGTCACTTACTCATGAAGAGGAAGGCGATTACATGAGCCTTCTCACTGAGTATAAGGACATTTTTTCTTGGTCATACAAGGAAATGTCGGGCTTGACCCAAAAGTAGCTGTCCATCGCCTCGCTATTAAACAAGGATACTGGCTGACCAAACAAGCTCAAAGACGCTTTTGGCTAGAGCTCATCCCTCAGATTGAAGTGGAAGTCAATAAACTGATTGAGGCAGGATTCGCACGTGAAGTTAAATATCCTACATGGATAGAAAATATTGTTCCTGTCAGAAAAAAGAATGAGCAATTTCGTATTTGTGTCGATTTTCGTTATTTGAACAATGCATGTCTGAAAGATGGTTTTCCGCTACCTATTACAGAAATCATGGTGGATGCCACTATGGGTCATGAAACTTTATCCTTCATGGAAGGATCATCAGGATACAATCAAATTCGAATGTCTCTTGAAGACGAGGAGAAGACAACATTTCGAACCCCAAAAGGGATATATTGCTACAAAGTGATGCCTTTCGGATTAAAAAATGTTGGTGCCACTTATCAGCGTGCCATGTAGAAAATATTTGATGATATGTTGCATAAACATGTTGAATGTTATGTGGATGACCTCGTGTTTAAGTCCAAAAAATGACAAGATCATATGTGGGACCTGAAAGTAGTCTTTGATCACTTGAGGAAATATCAATTGAGAATGAACCCTCTCAAGTGTGCATTTGGTGTGACTTCAAGAAAGTTCTTCGCTTCGTTGTAAGGCATTGAGGAATTGAGATAGATCAATCTAAAATTGACGTCATCCAAAAAATGCCAAGCCCTAGAAACTTGCATGAGTTGAGGAGTCTTTAAGGTCGTTTGGCCTACATTAGAAGGTTCATTTCCAATTTAGCCCGGTCGATGTCAACCCTTTCAAATATTGTGAGGAAGAATGCAAATTTCGAGTGGGATCAAGATTGTCAGAATGCTTTAGACAGTATTAAAAAGTACCTACCCAACCCTCCTATCTTAGGTGCCCCAACACCTGGGAAGCCAATAATATTGTACATTGCTGCACAGGAAATGTCAGTTGGAGCGTTATTAGCACAAGAAAGAGACAAGCATAAGGAACAAGCTCTCTACTACTTAAGTAGAACTCTAACGGGGGCTGAGATAAATTACTCTCCAATTGAGAAAATGTGTCTCGCTATGTTCTTTTCCATTGGTAAGCTAAGTTATTATATGCAAGCCTTCACTGCACTTAGTGGCAAAAGCTGATCCCATCAAATATATTCTATCTAGGCCTATCATTTCGAGACGCTTGGCTAAATGGGTAATCATACTACAGCAATATGATATTGTGTACATACTCCAAAAGGCAGTGAAAGGACAAGCAGTGGCGGATTTCTTAGCCAATCATCCAACTCCTTCAAACTGGAAATTATGTGAAGATCTTCCTGATGAGGAAGCATTTTTTATTGAAATCGGAGAACCTTGGGCTATGTACTTTAATGGCGCAACATGAAGAAGTGGAGCAGACGTCGGCATAGTCTTCATCTCCCCTGAGAAGCACATGTTGCCATATAGCTTCACCTTAAGTGAATTATGTTCGAATAATGTAGCAGAGTATCAAGCACTTATCACCGGCCTTCAAATGGCTTTAGAGTTTGGGATTGCATACATGGAAGTTTATGGTGATTCAAAGCTGATAATAAGTCAACTTTTACTCCAATACAATGTGAAGCATGAAGATTTAATGCTTTACTTCGTCTATGCCAGACAACTATTGGAGAAGTTTGATAACATCGTGTTAGAGCACGTCCCAAGATCAGAAAACATGAAGGCAGGCGCACTGGCAAATTTAGCTACTGCTTTGACTATTTCAGACAATGTTGCTATAAACATCACTCTTTGCCAAAAGTGGACTGTTCCACCAGGAGAAGATTAGTGTGAAGAAGTCGATATGATATCAATCTATGTAATTGAAGAGGAAGATTGGCGACAATCTATTATGGATTACCTGTAGCACGAAAAGCTTCCCGTAGACCTTCGACATAAGGTTGAGATATGAAGGAAAGCTGCACGATTTATCTGTTATAAAAATTCTCTTTATCGACATTCGTATGAAGGTCTTTTCCTCCAATGCTTAGGAAGGGAAGAATCTCTAAAGGCATTAGAGGAGGCACATTCAGGCATTTGCGGTGCTCACCAGTCAGGTACAAAACTCCACTTCCAATTGAAAAGGATGGATTACTACTGGCCTACAATGATCCATGATTCAATGGAATATGCAAGGAAGTGCGAAGCTTGCCAGTTCCATGCAAATTTCATCCATCAGCCACCAGAACCTCTACATCCGACTGTTGCTTCATGGCCTTTCGAAGCTTGGGGGCTCGATCTTGTGGGACCAATAACGCTTAAGTCATCAGCAGGCCACTCTTATATTCTTGCAGCAACTGATTACTTTTCAAGATGGGCTGAAGCAGTCGCACTAAGAGAAGCCAAGAAGGAAAATATTGTGGACTTCGTTCGAACTCATATCATCTACCGTTATGGCATCCCACATAGTATTGTAACAGATGACGGAAGGCAATTCTCCAATAGTTTGATGGATAGATTGTGCGAGAAGTTTAAGTTCAAGCAGTACAAATCATCCATGTATAATGCTACTGCAAATGGGTTGGCGGAGGCATTCAATAAGACATTATGCAACTTGTTGAAGAAGGTGGTCTCCAAGACAAAAAGAGGCTAGCAAGAAAGAATTGGTGAAGCACTCTGGGCCTATAGGACTATGCATCGTATTCCCATAGAAGTTACACCCTATTCCCTCGTCTATGGGGTAGAGACCGTGCTACCTTTGGAGAGAGAGATTCCATCATTAAGGATAGTCGTAAAGGAAGGGCTGACAAAAGAAGATAATGCGAAATTGCGCCTTCAGGAGTTGGAAGCACTCGATGATAGAAAATTAGATGCTCAACAAGCATTGGAGTGTTATCAAGCACGAATGACGAAAGCATTTGATAAAAATCTCAGACTACGGTCATTTCAAGTTGGTGATCTCGTACTCGCTATTCGAAGACCAATCATCACTATGCGACATACGGGAAACAAGTTTACACCTAAGTGGGATGGTCCCTACATTGTCAAAGAAGTTTACACAAATGGAGCATACAAGATCGTTGACAAAGACGACTTAAGGATCAGCCCCATCAACTGAAAGTTTCTCAAAAAAATTTATGCATAAAATGTAAACACTCATAATCGTAAGAGTATAAACTACATGTTACTTCTGGCTCGCATTAGCTTAAAATGTGAACGACCCAGAAAAAATAATAAACACTTTTAAACTACATTATGACTTGATCCCTCTTCATCATAAGGGTACATAGGCAGCATAAATGAAATTTTAAGTTCAGTCATACAAATTAAAAAAAAAAGTTATCCATGAATAAGACTCTAATATTTTATTGATTGAACACGAAAGAGCGACAAATAGATGATTCACCTAACAAGATCAAGGAACGAAAAATAGAGTCAACAAAAAAAAACATTTACATAAACAAAAGAACAGAAACTGACCAAATCAAGGCTTCCACTTGTAGGTTCTCAGCTCTTCACTTGTAACCTCTAAGTTCTCACGATTTAACGCCAAGTATTTAGCATCTTCCTGGTCCACAATGGGGGCACACTCAATACTACCGATCTCATCACGGAGTTGGGTCACCTCGAGCCCCTGCTGTTCTAAGGTTTTCTCCTTCTCTTGAATCAAACTAGAAAGCTTCTCGGACTCGGCTTTTGCATTTTGTAACTTAGCTTCTAGTTTCTTTTATCTCTAGTGATGATTGCATAAACTGTTGCTGTAGCGCATCCTTTTCCTTAAGTAATTGGCTTTCCACAAGCTATACTTTCTCTAATTCAGAATTTTTCTCCCCTAGTTGGTGATCTCAACTTGTCGAAGTCAATTGGGTGGAATATGTGAACGCAAGTTTGTTGTATGTCTCCACCCTCTTGAAATAGTCACCTACGAGATTTTGGAGGAAAGTCATATTGTTCATCCGAGTCCCTGAAATGGCATCGAGTATCTTATGCATTTTAGGCACAAGACTGACGACATTTTCAAAGGATGTGCGTACAATTTTTTTGTTGCACAGCTTCCCACATGCCTTTGGCTGCCTGTGTTTGAAACTGGAAATCACATGGTCAGCACAAAACTGGGAAGCTTTAGGATTGCCAGTTTTGGGTTTATGGTGAGTTTGTTGAGAGCTCCTAGAAATTTGTAGAGGGCGACAAGAGTTTGTAGCTCGTTTCGATGATAACAATTTGGAAGTGCTCGCATGCTTGACAACATTGTCAACAGTATCAGAGCCCGTTAATGATTCCTTACTATGCTGCTCCTTGATTTCGTGATGGACATCATCCAGAGGAGACTACAAAAAAAACACATGCATAATGAGAGCAATGAAAAAACATTCGATAATCATTTGATGGAAAAGAAAAATTCACTAACCAAGAGCAGGGGTTTAGTGGGAAATTGCGAAGCATTTGCGACCCCTTCAAAAAAATTGTCTATACCGGTAAGAGACACTTTTGACTTTTTTGGTGCCCTTTTCCAACAATGGTCTTGGGTGCTACTGTGGCACTATTCACCATGTTATGAATTATCTTGTTTAGGGGCAATGACATCATTCTTAGGCAAGCATATCTTCTTATCCCCATGGCCACCCCCAATGCTCTTGGGTAATTTAGGGCGGGCTGGAGAAGGAATTGCACTACCTACTAACTTATGCGCGTACTCCTTAAAGTAATCACCATGCTTCTCCAACCACCAGCTTTTATACTGCAGGGAAACCTGTGTATGTTGGTCTAATGTGCGATCTGGTAAATACACACGAGACAACGTGCTACCCTTGGTGCAGATCCTCTAGTGGCGTAAAATATTTTTCAGGCTGAGGGCAGGCAAGTCTCCTCCTAAATCATTTGGCACATCTTGGTAAAAGCCAAACTACCGACCGAATTGATAAGGACTATAAGATTCGATAATTAATAGGTCCCCGCACCGCGATGATAAGTTTGATGAGCGAAGGCTAGGAAAATATGAAGATTGAGAAAAGGATAAGGTGTTGCTATCTTCCAAAAGCTCGTGCTTATTTCTACCTTGAATATTTGCATGCCATATAATGGTTGCGCCCTTGTGGATTAATTTGCAAGCATTAAAATCCCCAAAGTATTTTGAACCTCCCTCGTCGGAAAAATCAACCATTTTAGGGCCCCAAACCTCCACCAGGACCAAGTAGTGTGTGTTGAAGTAATAGGCTAACCAACCATAAATATAGTTCATGGGTAAGCAGACTTCCATGCGCCCGATCAAATTAGTAGCCTCTGTTATTCTGCCTAGTCCGTGATATATATTAGCCAAAGTCGGGACGGCAAGGCTAAAGATCTGTCCTTCAACCATTAGACTAGCAACCCTAAAGACTTTAGGGCGAAAAAATTGAACTCCCTTACGAGGGAACACGAAGATGCACAACCAGCAGGACAGAAAGGCAGCTAGATACATCTTTTCACGCCGTTCATTTGCCACATTGAGATCTTGAAATAATTTGTACTCTTTGCTCGTCCAGTCTCGAGGTTTGATCTTGGTACCATCTGGGTTGTGAGTAAGCTTGGAACGAGAAGCCTTTTTCTATTTTAGTGGGGGAGGTTTCTCGTACCTCGAAATGCCCTTAAACCAAAAGGAAATTCAAGACCCTATAGACACATGACTATCAGTCTTTGAGGATGACCCTCGTTCATTCTTCAAAGAGACTATTAGGTGGTATGCTTCAAAAAGATGCTCACAGCTCTTTGTAAGGTACCTATGCTTGCTCCGCGACCTAGTCAGTTCTTTCAGGCAAGGAATAACCTCCTCGTAAAACTTGCCTTTAATTGGGAGACCGCCAAAAGTCCATAAATCCCACAAAGAGATAGACAATTCACCTGCTATAGTGTGGACACCAACCTTCAAGGAAAGCTCGAACCACGTCATTATTGCAGTCGTAAGTATAGAGGGAGGGCATCACAGCTTTAAAAAGGCGAGCCTGATAAAGTAGTTGTTCTTTTCGACCGACTACAAATTTGAGCCACTCCCAATAACATGGAGTGAAAGTAAATTCTCTAGGAATCTTCATTATGAGGTTCCAACGAGTTTTTCCTTCTATCAAGCGATGCCCCAAGGTCAACTCTGGGCCTCGATTATGGGCTTTATTGTGGATAGAAGATTTCAAAATCCATACTTTGTTGTCTGGATCTAAAGACTTTTATGTTGATAGTTCAAGTGGAAAGACAACACCCAAGTCAGGCCATAAAGGTGAAAGAGGACTAGACATTGGCTCCTCAACGAGAAGGGTGAGCCCATTTTTAATTATTTGATCCTTATCCTTCAGAATGACAAGATGTCTCTGCCTTGAAGAGATGTGTTTGACAAAGTGCACCATGATTCTAAAAAAAGAAAGAGAAAAGTTTAGTCATACAAAAGAAGATTAAAAAAAAGGGGTAAAAAGAAAAGAAATCATAAATGGACTATAAAAAAAAGGGAAAGAAAGAAACAAAAATGGGAGAGTTCCATTTTGATGCAAAGTAAGGGATGAACACTAAGGGCGCAATCACCGTTACTCGTGTTGGCCCTACTATGTGCCACCCCTACACTTGCTTCTATCTTCCAATCAGAGGTCGCATAATGTTCTCGCAATGGATGAACACTGAGGGCATAATCATCGTTACTCGTGTTGACCCTACTATGTGTCACCCCTACACTTGCTTCTGTCTTCCAATCGGAGGTCGCATAATGTTCTCGCAATGGATGAACACTGAGGGCATAATCATTGTAAACCCGGAGTTCCTCCTTGAAACTTCTTAAAAAAAAAATAAAAAGGGAAAGAAGGAAAGGAGGTTGGTATATGTGTTTTTTTCAAAAGAAAGTAAAAAAAAAAAAAAAGAAAAAGAAAAAAAAAAAAAGAAAAGAAAAGAAGAAAAGAAAAAGAAAATTGAAAATGAAAGGAAAATGGCCCACCACCAACTCCAATTTTGTTAACCCTATCTAAAGTCTTACCCATTCTGTCTTTTTTCATCAAAAATATCAGAGTTTTCGTGAGAGAGAATAAGAGAAAGAAGAAAGGTGCTGGAGTTGTAATTGAAGAAGAAAAGGAGGGAAGATTTTGCGTTCAACCCTGACTACCTCTGCTATTTGGTACGTTTTGAGCTCCACAAGAGGTATTAAGAGGTGAGATTTGATTTCCTTGAAATTTAACTCATTTTAGAACAATTTTCGTGAAGGAAGCTCGAGCAAAATCGGAATTTATGTTATGGGTTTTTGAAAGGGAAATCAGAGCAGTGTTTTTGCTGTCAAATCCGGGGAACCTCTGGTTTTTGAGACGTTCTGATCTGTAGACTTTGAATTAGAAGATGTATTAGGTATGGATGGAAAGATTATTTAATTTCCTATAACTTTCATGAAGAAGTCGTGGTTAGAAATTGACTGGAAGTTGCTTTAAAATTCATGTTAAGTTCAGGGTGCAGCAGGAAAACGAGTCTGGAAAGTGCAGAAACCGATTTTGTAGGAAGAAGCTTTCGAGGTATTTACGGACATATCCTTTAGGAATTTCAATTTCATTCCTTCAGATGAGTTTTAGAGGGTTCAAAAAGGAAGAGTTTGGTATAAATTACATCATTTTTGAGCAAGTAATGGAAAAGTTATAGGTGTGTGAGTTTAAGGTATAAAATCTGTAAAGTGCAGAAAATTGATGGGGTGGTTTTTGCAACCCTAGGCCTTAAGTTCGTGAGGTCAAGATTCTAATGCTTGGTTTTGTTTTGTTTGACAGGCCAAGAAGAAATAGGACAAATTTACGGACCAAGAATCTATTATTAACGCTGTGAGTGACAAAACGAATTTCGAAAGTGTATTCTATGCTTGAACTTATGCTTACGAAAATAAAAGACTTTCTAAGAGTAATTTTACTTAAAGACTTTATGTCTCTTGAACACGTATTTATGAGCATATATGGTTTCCTAGAAATGATTTAATTGTTCGTTGTGAGCATATGTTTACTATTTTACCCGAACTAGTGAAAATACCATAATTTCGGGCCAACATGTGTTAGCAAGTAGTGTCAAAGGTTTTCATGTGTTTCTATGAGACCCGAATGAGTAAATGTTTGAGATTCTGAGCCCGAGGCTGTATAGTACCGTGTGCACACAGGTCATTTTCTGTTGTCGACGTTGAGTGTACTCCGTGACAACAATGCTGTCGTGAGTGCTGGGCGAGCCCCACTACGACAAAGACGATGGGAGTGCTGGGCGGGCCCCACTACATCGTAGAATGAGTGTTGATTGTACTGGGCGAGGCTTACACAAACTAGTTTGTCATATGTTTAAAATGGTTAATATTTTTGACACACTTGCTGGACTTCTGTAAAAGCTATTGATGTTATATGTTATGATTTACGAGTTAATAGATTTAAACTCAGTCACTCACTGAGCTTTCCAGCTCATTCTTTCAATGTTTTCCAACTTTCCAGGTAGAGATCGAGTTCCCGGTGCCTGAGATCCTGCCACAGCCTGCTGAACGCTCTACGAGTCTGATATTTTTGTACGTGGTTGGCGTAGTATAGCAAGTCTGCTCGTATTGTACATAACTTAATAGGGATGTGTAGTTATGTTGTATATGGAACTAGTGGTCTTGGGTGTATAAAGCACGTCTAGTCGTGTCTGGCTTGTTCAAGTTAGGTTTAACCAGAACCGCTCTGTATGTATGTGTAATAAGATTCCTAATTTCCTACTGTGTGGTATGTATAGTATCTCGTATACAGGTATGGATTGTTTATCAGGAATTAAAAGGGTCATAGGTATCGTTAAGAAGTGAAACGATGCCTGTTGGCTTCACGCCTTCCTCCAGGCTAAGATAACAGGTAGTCGGGAGGGGGTTTGACAATCATCGTTACTCGTGTTGGTCCTACTATGTGTCACCCCTACACTTGCTTCTGTCTTCGAGTTGGAGGTTCTAAGGCTGCATAATGTTTTGTTACGAAGTAAGGGATGAACACTGAGGGCACAATCACCGTTACTCGTATTGGCCCTACTATGTGTCACCCCTACACTTGCGTCTGTCTGCCAATTGGAGGTCACAAAATGTTCTGACAAGGGATGAACACTGAGGGCATAATCATCGTTACTCGTGTTCGCCCTACTATGTGTCACCTCTACACTTTCTTCTGTCTTCAAATCGAAGGTTGCATAATGTTTTGTTGCGAAGTTGCGAAGTAATGGAGGAACACTGAGGGCACAATCACCGTTACTCGTGTTGGCCCTACTATGTGTCACCCCTACACTTGCTTCTGTCTTCCAATCAGAGGTCGCATAATGTTCTCGCAAGGGATGAACACTGAGGGCATAATCACCATTACTCGTGTTGGCCCTACTATGTGTCACCCCTACACTTGCTTTTGTCTTCAAATCAAAGGTTGCATAATGTTCTATTGCGAAGTTGCGAAGTAAAGGAGGAACACTGAGGGCACAATCACCATTACTAGTGTTGGCCCTACTATGTGTCACCCCTACACTTACTTCTGTCTTCAAATCGAAGGTTGCAAATAAAGTTTCCTGAAAAAGAGCGAAAAAAAAAACTTTGCTTACCTTAGTGTTTGATAAAAACAATTGAGAGAGGTTGCACGTACACTTTCCTAAAAAAAAAAAGGAAAAAGATTTAGCAAAAAAAATATATTAAAAAAAAAGAAAAGCTGAAACAGTTAGAAATTTGGAAAATAAACTTTCAAAAAAAATATGTAAAAAAAAGCAGCAAGTTTGAAAAAAAAGAAAAAGTGGTAAAAGGAAAAAAATTGCAAAAAAAAAACAAAAAACAAAAAAAAAACAAAAAGAATAAAAAAATTATATATTAAAAAAATCAAAAATAATAAAAATATTTTAAAAAAACTAACAGAAAAAAATTTGTAAAAAAACGTAAAAATAATAAAATAATAAATTTTTAAAAAAAAGTCAAATTCTTTCTTTCCTTTCCTTCTTTCCTCTCCCCAAAGCACTTCCCCATCCTTTTCTTTTCCTCTTTCTCTCACCAAACTCCATCTCCTTTCTCTTTTCTCCTCTTTCTCTCACCAAACTCCATCTCCCTTTTCTCTCTCACTCTCACTTCCTCCCCTTCAGCGAACAGCAGTGGCGACTCACCAACGGCGTGACGACTCTAGGGGTTCCACATGGCTTCGGTTCAACGACATGAAACTCGGCAGATTTGTGACGGGAGTGTTATCCACGGATCCAACAATGCTCGCGACGTACAAGGGGACGAGCAACCTCGCAGAGGCAGTGTGACGGCTGAAGACGGTGGCATGGCTCAGATCAGACGACGACGGTACTCGGGCTAAGTAGGCAACTTCTTTACACGCTCTGTACTCGAGACTGAATGGCGAAGGAGCCTACTGGCATGGTATTTATAGGAGTCCTTGGTGAAGATTTGGTAATTTGCTG
This sequence comes from Trichosanthes truncata, assembly GCA_033996785.1. Classification (NCBI taxonomy): domain Eukaryota; kingdom Viridiplantae; phylum Streptophyta; class Magnoliopsida; order Cucurbitales; family Cucurbitaceae; genus Trichosanthes; species Trichosanthes truncata. Next base: position 34,815,278 of record JAWPNB010000003.1, read on the forward strand.
TTTAGATTTCATTTCAAATCTAAACCAAATGAACACTGAATCTTGATGGTTGGGTTTTGTTACAAGATTTTGAGATCCCAAGTCTTATGTCTTTTTTTTTTTTTTTTAATTTTAAAATTGAAAGAGTGCCCAGGACTTGAAAATTTAAAAAAAAAATTGTCCATGGTGAAATTGGGATCAAATTGGCCAAATCTTGGTTAAGGAAAAAATAGGAAATTGTTTTTGGGCCATACAAATCTGGACATGTTCCAAATTTTCTTTTAACTTCGGATCCAAATGCTTTTCTTTTAACTTCAAATCAATGTTGGATAAAATTTGGGTACACTACCTTGAGAACTCCTTCCTAAATTAAAATTTGGGTACATTCAATTTTTTTCCAAATTCAAACCAAGGTGGGGTAAAATCAAAATTCTTTCAAATCTTGGGCATAAATCAAATTTTTGTCTCAAACCAAGTTTTGACCAAATTTCAAGTTAAGTTCCCCAAATTGAAGTTTAAGCATAACCTAAATTTTGTCTCAAATCCAAATTGGAGTAGGCATCAAAATTTATGCCAAATTCAAACAACAATTTGGTAAAATTCTACGTCCTAATCCAATTTCAAATAAAATTTGGGATAAAATTTTAACCTTGCTCCAAATCTAGATTTTTTTAATTAAAGTAGATTCAAATCAAAATTTTATGCCAGAAAAGAAAATCAAAATATTGACTCATTCATATTTTGATGAATTGGCATAAAACAAATATGTCAAAAAAAATCAAAACTATGAACTAAATTCCATATTTTGATTAAATTGACACATCAAATGGAATCCAAATTAGGAGCATCCTAAATTTTGATTCCAAACTATCTTTTTTTTTCGAGATTCACACACACATACTTGTGTATAAATCTAAAAAATGAGGCATTTGTTGGAATATAAATTTTGACCAACTAAAAAATTGCTATGTCATTACCCAACATTGATGACGAAATTAGATTTAATTAGGGATTAATTAAATTTGTAGGGATCCTTAAATTAAATTATGGCAAATCCAAGTACACAATTGGGTCATTTGAAATTTGGAAGATAAAAGCCTGAATTGAAGACCCCAATTAGTAAAGTCCAGGTCCAGTTTAGAGGCTAGGTCCAAAAGCAACTAGGCCTAGTCTAGAAGGGCTGGCCCAAAGTCAACTAGGCTCAATCTAAAGGGTTGGCCCAAAATCAACTGGGCCTAGTCCAATAAGCCCAAGCCCACTTGAAGGCCTTGAAAAGCTCTATAAATAGAGAGCTTCCTCCTTCATTTCAAGGGTTCAAAACTGAAGAAGCTCAGAGAGAATTCAGAAACAAAGCTCAGAAGACTCTAGAAGCTCTTGAAGATCAAACACCGTCTGAACGAAGAACACGTTACGGAGAACAAGAATGCTCTAAGAATTCATTGAAGTTTCAACCTCGAGAACAAGCTCTTCATCCCTCAAGAAAAACATACAAGCAGGAGATAGAATCAGAGGATCAAATACAAGAGATTGTACTCACTATACTGAAATTAATACAAACACAAGTTATTTACACGTGCTAAATTTCTTTGTCGAAATCTCGTGTGAACAGGTTTGTTTAAGCAAACCTATACTCCCCACTTCCAAAACAAGGAACCAAACACTCTTTAAAGTTTTTTTTAGTTCAACAATATGGAGGGTGGAGGATTGAACCTCTGACCTCTTGGTCGAAGAAACATGTTTTATGCTAGTTGAGCTATTTGGCACATTAAAGCTTATTTATCTTTATAACAAAACCACAAAAATATGTAAAATAAGATTTAATAGTATAAATCCATTAAATAAGCCTGTCAAAAAAATCCATTAAATAAGATTTTAACTCTAAATATTAAATAATTTAAAATTTTAATAAATTAATACCTATTAAATACAAAAAAAAAAGTACTAAAAAAATACCAAAAAAATCTAATAAATTTCAAAAAGAAAAGGAGAAATACAGATTTTTTTTTAATTTCATCTAATTTATTTATTTATTTTTTTTGGAATGTTAAACTTAAATAAGTGTTTTAGTTTTTATAAAAAAAAGTTTAACAAACCTTCAGATAAGTTTATGCTTAAATAACTGTTAAAAGATATTCTAGCGTGATTTCAATTAATTATCAATGGATGATTGGTACTTAATCGATGGACTTTGAAAGAAAGTGGTAAATAAGTTTTGTATTTTATTCCAATTTGTGATGTTTTTTTGTTAGTTCATGGAAATGGTGAGTTTTGAGAGATGTATTTCATGTTCAATTTATTTGTTAGGACTTGATTTTGTTCTAACTTGTTAAGATTTGATGCTCATTCAAATTAATAGGTTTTGAGATATTTGTATGTTGCTTTTTCTTATTTTAGTAGGTAAATATGATAAAAGGATAAAAAAAATAAATTACAATTTAAGTCAAGGTTGCATTTGGAATTGCGGTGGAACACATAATTTTTGGTTTTTAGTTATACTATTTTTTTTTAATTTATATAAAATCACTTTTTAAATTCTTTGATTTCAAAATCTATCGTAGATTCTGATTTTAGATTCTCGAATAATCAAACGTTTTTTTTAATAATTTTTGCCACTATATTCTCCCATATATATATATTGTCAATTTCCTGACCTTTTTCATGTATGAATATGGAAGTTTCGATATAATTCTAGCATCACTCAATTTGAAACATATTCAAGCAAAAATATCTATGTTCGTGATTTTCTTTGCATCGACAGCAATTTGGAGTTTTTTTTTTTTACTTTTCATTTTTTGTTTGGCCATCATCATCTTCTTTCAATTACCATTTTATATTTTTTCGACTCATTCACCCCCAAATTGTTCATGGGTGCTTTCTCTCTATTACACATTTGAAAGATATCGAAAATTCGAGTCAAAATATTTTGAGATTTTGAATGTTACAATATTTGGTTTCTGTGATTTTTTTTTCTTATCTAATTTTTAAATTGTAGAGATTGTATAGACCAAGATACAAGAACATTCCATCAAAAAGATTTAGGTATTAAGAATTTCTCTCTTCAATCTTCTTCCTCTTTTTCTATTTGACTTCTAATGCTCTTACACTTTATTCTTTGTGTAGATCTTGAGTTCGAGCAATAATCTTCCTTCGTTCCACCTCTCTTGTGCTACAAGTAAGTGAAAATTAACCTTAGAAACTTCTTTTTTTTTTAATGCATCCAATTGCAGTCACAAACCACTTTTTTTTTAGTTCGTGCATATGTGCTGCATAAACTTTTTTTTAGTTCATGTATATGTGCCTTCACAAACCACCAACTTTTTTTTTTCTAAAAGATTTGCGCCTGCAGACACACATATGAGTTTCATACACATAATGATAATAATAATAATTATATATATATATGTTGTTGCCAAATTTTGGACAGGAGAAATCTCACCTGACCTTCACGTGACAACGAAGGTGAATTTGTATTCTTGGGGGAAGAACGCAGCCTGCAAGACAAGAAAAACTGGACATTGGTGTGGTGTAGGCCACACAGGCTCCGATGCTTAAGTCAGAGAGAGTTTTGAGAGAATTTAGGAATTCTAGGAGAGTTTTGTAACCTGGAATGAACTTACCTTGCTCTCCCCCTGAGGGAGAGCTTAAATAGCTTCCTTCCTAGGGTTTTTCGTGGGTTTCCGTCTTCAAATGGGGAAAGGAAAGGTCGAATTGAGATGAACCGAGGGCACACGGGCCATGAGGGACCGAGGCAAGGCCCAAAATTGGACCTTGCCAAACTGGTCGGCCGACGCCGACCACGGGCTTGGGCCAAGCCCAACCCCTGGTCTTCACCCCTATGATGTTAACCATGGCAAGGCTCAAAATGGGGCCTTGCCATATGATACGCCTGGCCTGCGTTGGTAGGCCCACCCTTTGCAGGTCACGGGTCGGCCTCGACCGACCCTTTTTTTTAATATATATATAACTTTGAATTCAAAATTTGAATTTCAAATTAAATTTCCCTCCAAAAGTACTCCATGCTTCTCCTATAAATAGGAGTTCATTTCTTCACATCTTCATACCATTCCCATCTTCTTCTTCTCTCTTTTGCTTGTTGAGATGGCTAGTGAGTGCTCTGCTACTTCTCTTGAGGCTGAGGGGTCTGCCTTTGATGATGAGTCTCTTAGTACTAGTTATTATGAGGCTCAATCTGTTGGGATTTATGCCCTAAAGCCTCGTAATTAATTAATTATTTAATAATTAATAATAATTTTGATTATTTTATTTGCAATATAATATTATCCATTATATGAAAAATTCAAGGTTATTAGTGTAATCTTGAACAGTATGTGGTTGACATATAGGAGGATCGTGTTCAAGAAATAACCTAAAGAGTCATAGTATATGGATAAGGTTGGGTGTCTTATCCTGATAACCCTATTGATACGACCCACTATGTAATAGTTACAAATGATTTGATCCAAATCATTCATGTGGAGACATGTGAGTGGGGGTATCTTATACAATGAGTTTGTATAAGACTGGACCATGAAATATTTAATCTCTCTTTATAAATCCGTTAATTGAGAAGATTAATATTTCATCAAGATGATCATATGAGACTCGATCTTAATCCTGAGTGAGTTATGAACTCCTGCCTGTGAGGGCTTGTCCTTTGATTTGCATGGGTGAGAGTGGCTTTTATAGCCGATTCAATATGACTACCATTTTGGGGACTTGACCAAATAGGGAGCTGGGAACATAATCTCACAAGATGGAATTCACTCATTCCCATATAGGGTAAGTAGATGAGTAGTTCCCTTAAGTGCTGATTTTGGGACTTGAATAATGGGGCCCCACCCTCTCATTGGCCCGAAAGGGACTTAGTTTATAATTAGATTATAAACATATTGTTCGTTAGAGAATCAGTGGTACTTAAGGTGCAAGGTGTAATTATAGGGATAAAACGGACTTTTTGACCCAGCTATAATTACGAACAACTCGTGAAGGACCGACTTGTATGTAATGATTATATCTATGGACACAACTTGTCCTACAGTGCATAATAGTGCAACTCTAGGTCTATAGTGGAGTGACCTATAGTTAATGAATGAAAATTAATTAATTAAAGAGTTTAATTAATTAATTTTGTATCATTGGAGCTTATAATCTGTAGGTCCATAAGGTTCCCTTGCTAGCTCATAGTAACACTAAAAGATCAATTTAGTTGAAAGAAAATTTTGAAATGTTCAAATTAATATTAATTTGAAGTGTTCTAATTAATATTTAATATATTAGATATATTAAATATAAAAGAGGAAAATATATTTATTGTATTTGATACATTAAATATTAAAATAATTAATGTATATTTGATATATTATATAAACGATATTTATAGAATTTGAATAAGATTCAAATAAATAAATATCGTAGGAGATTTGAATGAGATTCAAATAAATAAAAGATATATTCTAATATATCAGATATTAAAATATAATATTTAAATTATGGCAAAGATTTTCCCTTGGTCTCTATAAATAGAACCCTTGGGTTGAGCCATTAGACACAACATACATCTTCTCAATAGAGAGAATTAGAGAATTCTCTCTAGACCTCTTCCTCTTTAATCCCTTGTGGATTTTCTTTCAAGAGGCTCCCACAAGCCTTGGTCATGTGTTCGAGTCATAGCTAGGAAGACTTTGTGGAAGAGATAAAGACCCGTCAGAAGATTCTCCATATTTTCAAGTGTTATGCTTAACCATAATATTATTATTTAATTCTAAATAAACTCAAACCATTCTTACGCTTCTGCTTGGGTTTAATTAGATTATTCCCTTCACAATCACCTTTTAATCATCTTTTCAGTGAGCCTTCGTATATTCTGAGGCTATATCATCCTTGGTGACTGAGGCTCATTTTGAGCAACTGCGGTACAAGTATGATATTCCCTTCGATGTACAATTGAGGGTTCCTAGACCTGATGATTGTATTGAGGATCCTCCTTTTGGAGAAGTTGCTTTTTATTCAGCTATGTTTAAATTTGGAGTTCGTCTTCCCTTGCCTTTATTTTTACAAAACTTTTTAATGTTGGTTGGGTTGGCTCCCGCTCAGCATGTCCCAAACAGCTGGAGTTATCTAATAGGCTGTTATGTATTATGGACAACATATGGCGATGATAGTCCACTCACACCACATGTTTTCATGTCTCTTTACATTTTAAGCCATAACCCCTCTTTTGGTCGTTTCTTTTATTACTTGAGTTCTTCTTGTGGTAAAATGATTGATGGACCAAGTTCGGTTCATGGATGGAAAAATAAATGGTTCTTTGTAAGTGGAAATTGGCTAGCCCGTGGGCCCCAAAATTCCACCTACGCAGTTTCCATGAAGTTTGGGGATTATGGTGAGTTACTCTCTTTATTCTCCATTTCTTCTTGGAAACTACTTATATAAACTTTTATCTAACCATACTATACATTCTCTTTTTCAGTTCCCTTCGAGTTCCATCGTTCCAGTGCTGCCCGAGCATTTGTGAGAGCTGTGAGGAGTTTGAAAGCTCCAGCTCGTCTCGGTCTTTCTCTTGTGAGTCAAGAGAATATCGTCGGAATCCGATTTGCTCCTCCCCCTCTTCCTGAAGGTAGGATTTTGACTCATATTAGTTTTGGCCAATGTGGTCAGCCTCAGCCAGGGTGGTCGCCCTCGGCCTCGCTTGTCAGACCCAGTTCCTCTGCTTTTGCTTATGTCTCATGTGTTTTTGTTAACTCATGATTTCGTTGCTTCTGTTTTTCAGATATGCCTCCACGATCTACTTCTTTGTTTGAAGCTCAAAGGCAAAAGAAGAAGATAAAGGCCACGGGAGGAGCTGGGCCCTAGAGGGTCGGTGGCTCTAGCTCAGATGTGGGAGGTGTTTCTACTTTTGAGACTTCAAATCTTCTTCCTCGACCTTCTGGTGTGAGTACTCGCAGTACTAGAAGGGGCGCTCCTTCCTTTCCTGAGGAGGATACTCCTTTTGATCTTCCCACTTTCTCCCTTCCTGAAGATTTCTCTCCAGTAAGTAATGAAATTGATATTCTGGGAAGGAATTTTGAGCTTTGGAGGGGTATTGGACATGATCATCCTCCACGTTATAAGATGGAAGATCCTAAGGAGGCTGTCGTTGAAGGAGCTCGTGAGTTGCGTCATGTAAGTCTTTCAGTAGTTATTTGTCTCCTTTTATCTTACATTCGCTTCTTTATAACTAACTGCTTCATTGTTTTGTTCTTAGGCTTTTGGTCGGCTTAGTATGTCTGTCATGACCATGGCTGAGAAGATCTTCTCTCTCCAACAGACCAGTGTTCCAAGGGCAGAGTTGGTTCAGGCTCAAGCTAGCATGACTCAAGCCAGTCGTCTCTTGGTTGAGGTTAGGATTGAGCTTGACTTTATAAGGGTTGAGCTTCAATTAGTTCGAGCCCAATTGGATGAAGCCCAAGCTCATCTGTCCAATGTAAAATATCTGGCTGAAGAGTTTAAGAAGACAGAGGAATATGTCGTGATGCAGGATGAAATCTTTGACTGTGGATTTAACTGGGCTGTCAAGCGCTTTTCCAAGCATCACAAGGACTTAGATTGTGGGATCATTCGAGAAGATTATGCTTCTTTCAAGAAAGACCCCTTCGCCTTCCCTGAGTCAGATGAATCCAATGGTAGTGGAAGAGTAGACATGAATGAGAACTAAATCTTCTGTGCTTTCCCTTGACTTTCTTTTTATCTTATTGTAAGACTTTTATCAATGAGAATATCTTTTCTGTCCATCATTCTTGTTTCTCTTTAATGAATTTTGACTTTAAAGAGGTAAACTCCGTTGAACAAAATTATAGAAGTCTTACTAAACAAGATAAATTGATAAAAGGGGTCCTCATACATGCATCAAAACCACAAACCATATAAAATCACTTACTTGGACATGCTCGACCTCGGCCTTGGAGGTCGGCCTTGGCCTTGGTTTTCTCCAATTCTTGACTTTTCTGCCTCGCTTTGTGTAGCTTCTGCCTTTTGTTCAATTAGAGAGACATATCTCTTTAGTATCTTTTGCCTTTTGTTTATCAGAGAGGCATATCTCCTATGTAGCTTCTTTGCTTTTTGTTTATTAGGGAAGCATATCCCCTTAGTAAGCCCCTACTCAAGTAGGAGTTTTTTTGTTGAAAGTCATGCTTGAGTGGCAAAATGTGTAGCTTGAAAATAGAATTTTATTGCGAATAAAATTTGAATCTTACATGAATTTGCTGCAATTGAAAAAAGCAATACTAACTTAGAGAAGAAGTAAAGAAAAAAAGCCCCATAGTAGTCCATAGGGGTGTGGTCGACCTCGACTCCCTTCTTGGCCTCGGCCTCGACCTTAGGCTTGTCAAGGTATGCTTCCTTCTTGTTTCTTGATCTTCTTACCTATTTGAGTGCTGAGAAGTAACACTCTCTTGAAGTTTTCTGCTCCCCCTTTACTATTTCCACTCCATTCAAAGTAGGGAATTTTAGTAGCTGATGATAGGTGGAAGCTACTGCCTTTAGTTGATGGAGTGTTGGTCTTCCTAATATGGCATTGTAAGCTGACGTGCATTGTACTACCAAGAAGTTAATCATCTTAGTAGTTGTATTCAGTCCATCCCTAAAGGTGACTGGAAGTTCGATGTTGCCTTCAGGAGTAACTCTTTCTTCCCCAAATCCAACCAAGGAAGTCAGATTCTCCTTTAGTAGCCCACTCTCTAACCTCATTGCTTCGAAGGAAGTTAGAGAGAGAACATCAGCTGAACTTCCTCCATCTATGAGGATTTTGTGAACCTTCACATTGGCCATAGTCAGGGTAACCACTAGAGCATCGTTATGGGGATGATGGATGACCCTAGCTTCATTCTCTGTGAATTCTAAGGCTTGATTCATAGTTTCAGAATGGACTGAATACATACCTCGATAATCTGAGTCGTGTCTAGCCTCGCGAGCAATTGCTTTCCTTTTCCTGCTGGATTCTCCTTCTGTAGGTCCCCCAAGTATGGTTCTAATCTCACGTGGGGGTTCTTCATTGGGTCCGCCTCAGCCTACTTCTGGTCGGCCTTGGCCATCATCTGGTCGGCCTCCGCCATCTCTGACGTATTCTTTCAGATATCCTTCTCTGATAAGGGTTTCAATTTCGTCTCATAGCTGATAGCAATCGTGAGTTGCATGACCATGATCTCGATGAAAGAAACAATATTTGTCTTTGTCTCTTTTTCCAGCTGGAGTTCGCATCTTGTTTGGAAATTTTACCAAATTCAAGTGGCGAATTTCCATCAAGATCTGCTCAGGAGGGAGAGTTGTGGAAGTATACCTCTCGAACCGTTGACCGGGGATGACCTTAGGGTCGGGTCGGCCTCAGCCTCTTTCCCCGAGCCTCCTCCTCTTCGAACTAGAAAAATTGTTGTCCCAAGCTCTATCTTGCTCTGCGTGTCTGTTGCTTCTTTCACGATCAAATGTAGCTTCTTTCGATCGTATCAGTTCCTCAACACTCATATACTTTTGAGCCTTGGTTATGAACTCAACATAGGAGGTTGTTCTTTCTTGCCAATCGATCTAAGCAAGCCTTTATCTTGTAGGCCTGCAACAATGGCGATTAGGGCAATCGTGTCAGTGAATCCTTCAACTTGCAACGCTTCCTTGTTGAAGCGTGAGACATAATCACGTAAGGTCTCTTTTGGCCCTTGTTTTATGGTGAGCAAGTGCATCTAAGGCTTACTCTGATCTTGGCCTCCCAAGAACTGCATCACAAACGCTTTTGCTAGCTCTTTGAAAGAACCAATGGACTTCCTCTTTAGCTTCCTATACCATTCTCTAGCTGGTCTTGTGAGGATAGAATAGAATGCTCTGCATTTGATCGCCTCTGAAACTCCATGAAGTTCCATATGTGCTCGATATGTATCTAGATGTTCAACAGGATCAGTATTGCCATCGTATGGGGTGATGGTTGGCACTTTGAACTTCTTAGGAACCTTCTGTCTCATGATCTCATCAATGAAAGGGGGATCGACTTGCTCAATAAGAGCTTCGAGATCCCACCTCTCGATTTCACGAGTTTTGAGAATGTTCCCTTGAAGGTCTCTAAACTCCTTTTGGATTTTTCAAAATGTCTGCTTTCCATGGAGGACTTTGATTTTGTGCATCATACCTTGATTTAATCTCCTCGGGTTGGCCTCAGCCTCGGCTTGCAAATTTCGCTTCAATTCGATTAGACTTCACAAGTCCGATGTTGCTTCAGTATTTTCATTGACCGTCGCTTCAATCTTACCTGGTCGGCCTCGGCCATCATCCTGGGAGACGACATGCACAACAGATTTTAACTTACCTGCCTTACTCGTTTGGGTTTTGACCGAGGGTTGACGTGACTTGTTGTTTCCTCCAAGGATCAGCTTCTCGGTTGGTTTTTGGGTATGTGATTTTGATTCTCTTATCCCCTCAACCCCCTTCGCTTTTCCTTTTCTTGGGTCTCGTACGAGAGGTGGTTCCTCCTCATGTTTTTCTTTCTTCTGATGATCTTGTTTTTCCAGTTTTTCCAAGATTTTCAGAAGATATCTATCCATGTTGTCGACCTTTTTCTTCAGCTCGGTTATCTCCTCTTCTAGTAGGCATGGGTCAGTATGAGGTCGAGGAGGAGAAACCTCTCTTGTGCGTCTCGGGTGACGATCTTGATCAGAATTTTCTCCGTCTTCATTCCAGTTCTTGTTTCCCAACATTCTACTCATCTTTTTGGAGGATTGAACTAAAGCAAAAGGTTTTCCAAGCAAGCGTTGTCGTTCCCCACAGACGGTGCCAACTGTTGTTGCCAAATTTTGGGCAGGAGAAATCTCACCTGACCTCCACGTGACAACGACGGTGAATTTGTATTCTTGGGGGAAGAACGCGGCATGCAAGACAAGAAAAACCTGGACACTGGTGTAGTGTAGGCCACACAAGCTCCGATGCTTAAGTCAAAGAGAGTTTTGAGAGAATTTAGGAATTCTAAGAGAGTGTTGTAACCTGGAATGAACTTACCTTGTTCTCCCCATGAGGGAGAGCTTAAATAGCTTCCTTCCTAGGGTTTTTTGTGGGTTTCTGTCTTCGAATGGGGAAAGGAAAGGTCGACGCTTAAGTCGATTAGAATACTCTTGTCTATTGCCACGTTTTATGATTATGAAATTTGGCAAATGGATGTCAAGACAGCCTTTCTGAATGGTAATCTTGAAGAGAGTATCTATATGGTTCAACCAGAGGGGTTCATAATTTAGGGTCAAGAGCAAAAGGTTTGCAAGCTTAAACGATCCATCTATGGATTGAAGCAAGCATCTAGATCCTGGAATATAAGATTTAATACTGCGATGAAATCTTATGGCTTTGAACAGAATATTGACGAACCTTGTGTTTACAAGAAGATAGTCAATACTACTGTAGCTTTCTTAGTCTTATACGTAGATGATATCCTACTCATTGGGAATGATGTAGGATTCCTGACTGTCGTTAAGCAATGGCTAGCGATCCAATTCCAAATGAAAGATTTGGGAGAGGCTCAGTTTGTCCTTGGAATCCAAATTGTTCGGAATAGCAAGAACAAAACACTAGCACTGTCTCAAGCATCTTATATTGACAAAATGTTGGTTAGATATAAAATGCAGAATTCCAAGAAGGGTTCATTACCTTTTAGGCATGGAATTCATTTGTCGAAGGAACAGTGTCCTAAGACATCTCAAGAAGTTGAGGATATGAGACGCATTCCCTATGCATCAGCTGTCGGTAGTCTGATGTATGCCATGTTATGTACTCTACCTGAGATATGCTATGAGTGGGAATTGTCAGCAGGTATCAGTCCAATCTAGGATATGATCATTGGACTGCCGTTAAAAACTTCCTTAAGTATCTTAGGAAAACGAGGGACTATATGCTTGTGTATGGTGCGAAGGATCTGATCCTTGCAGGATACACTAATTCTGATTTTCAGACCGATGTAGATTCGAGGAAATCCACATCGGGATCAGTGTTCACTTTTAATGGAAGAGCAATAGTATGGAGGAGTATTAAGCAAAGTTGTATTGCTGACTCCACCATGGAGGCTGAGTATGTCGCAGCTTCCGAAGCAGCGAAGGAGGCTGTATGGCTTAGGAAACTCTTTACTGATTTGGAAGTTGTTCCAAATATGAATTTGCCTATCACTCTTTATTGTGATAATAGTGGTGCAGTGGCAAATTCTAAAGAACCTAGAAGCCATAAGCGCGGAAAGCATATAGAGCGCAAATATCATCTCATCAGGGAGATTGTGCAACAAGGAGACGTGATCGTCACACAGATCCCTTCGAAGCACAACATTGCTGATCCGTTTACAAAACCCTTCACGGCTAAAGTGTTTGAGGGACACCTAACGAGTCTAGGACTACGGGTTGTACAGTAGGGCAGTTTTTTTTTACCTCAGCATGTTTGACTCCACTGATGTTTTAGTCCAAGTGGGAGTTTGTTGGGTTTTATGTCCTAAAACTCGTGGTTTGTAAACTGAATGTATATTCTATTTTGCAATAAAGTTGTTATTGAGGTTTATACAGTAAAGTTGTTATTGAATAAAGTGAATTGTGTAATCCATAACCCAAATCCAATGAACTAAGAGCCCTTGACTATAAGATGTATACTTGAACTTTATGTATGACATCAAAGTGGATCAAGTTCAAGTAATAGCCAGAACGGTCTATAGTATAGGGATAGGGCTGGTGATAAGCCTTGAAATTAAGGCTTATTTAAATCCTCAAATGCTCGAAAAAACTCTTGTTTGTCCTATTATTAATTGAAAATGGTGGAAAATTGTTGAAAGAAGGAAATAATGAAATGTGATAGCAATTGGAAAAGAGTTCTAAGTAATGTGGTTTTTTTTGCAGGAATTGCCAAACCAAATTGCCAGACCATTGCCAAACCAGTTTGGCAATCCTCAGCAGCACAGATATGGAATTTTCTGGAAACACGCGATTGATGAAACCCATAAATGGCAGAGGAAATCTCGCACAAATCAAGGGATTTAGAGCGTTATTCTTGGCAAAATTGAACCCTAAATCGATCTACAAAAGGAGATTGAAGACGCCGGAAGAAGGGAGACGAATTTGGGGGGCTCAATTCGAAGATTAGTTTTTGGGTTTTTCTGTTTTGGACAGCCCCTGTTTTTGCTTTCTGCTACTGTTTTCTTTACCATTTTACTCAATTTCCATCGCAACTTTCTTTCAGTTTGTATTACAGTACACTGCCAAGTTACTTTGTTTTCGATTTATTGGATTTTCGTTCAAGTTTGAGTTGCTTTCTATTTGATTCGTGGGAAGTTTTGTTTGCAAGTATTCCTCTGTTTTTCCTTCAGTTTTAGTTATTTTCTTTCACCAAATTTTCATTCACAGTGCATCAACCCTTCTTTATTATATGATGAATGGTCTTGGGGATCAACCTTTTGTTCTCTATTGAATGCAAGCAAGCATTATTTCGTAGGAATTTCCAAATCCATTCGAAGTTCCTCTTTTAGAGTTTTTCTTCAATTCGGGTTGTTCAAGCAATTTCCGAAATTTCCAATCCGATTCAAGAGATTCTTGAATCGTTTTCTCTCCAAAAGTGGAGGATAGTGTATCGATTGGAGAGGAAGGAGCGGGATAGGCATCGAGTTGAATTCTTGCATTATTGCTCTGTTTTTCCTTCCTTTTCCTATTAGCTTCTGCAAAGAACAAAGAAGAGAGTTTTCCATTTATGTTCATGGCAGAAGGTAGGAGGTAAAGGAATTACTTTATTGACCTTGTTATTTTGGCTTTATTACCCTTATTTACTTCTGCCTGAATTTCTAGGAAAAACCAAATTGCATTTCATAAGTTAGTGCTTTATTCAATTTCATTATGAAATCTTTCTTTAAAATTGGTTTTATGATTTTATTGAAAATATGAGCTAAACTTCTTAGGGGGTTCAAGGATGTGAATTCCCTAAGAAGTAAATGTAGCCAAAATTCCAATAAAAACCAAGCCTACATCTCAATTGTTTGCTTGTGTTGATTTAATTTCCGTTGAGATCCTAGATTGATCAACTAGGGTTTCAACTCAAGCTTAGATCTAATACCGACAGGGTTAGTGATAAGCGGATTTCACACAAGTAATGGAGTAAAAGAGCTTAGACATAAGCCATTCCTTACCCTAGACATAGGGATTAAGGACTCCAGGACCCATAAAATTGTGAGCCAAAAATTATCTAAGATGGAGGGGCTATAGACATATAGATCCCCCACTTAGCCTCCTAACAAACCCAATTTCGAGGTAAATAGGAGATGCAATTTTGGTTTACAATTGAGTGTGGAGTAGGTTAGAATTACAATTTTGGTTTGCAATTATGACTTAGGGCAATAACATTCTTGAGCCCCATCTTTATCATTTCATTCAAATTGCCATTTCATATTGCCAATTTAGATTAGCAATTAAATTCTGAAATTTTTAGTCATTTCGCACATTGCCAAAGTAGAATCTGCAATTTCAATTTAGCAATTTTTGTTATTTCCAACATTGCCATTCTGGATTAGCAATTGGATTTAGCAATTTCTGTTTTTTTCACCAACAACCTATCCCAACTTTATTTTTGCATTTTTACTTTTCACACTTGCAATTTTCCTTACACTTTTGCAAAACAAAATCTTTGTTACTCCGTTCCCTGTGGGATTCGATACTTGGTACTCAGATACCAATTTATATTACTTCGATCGCGTGCGCTTGCGTGACCACCGATCAGCTGGGTACCTTATCCTGGGGACACTATGGACGCGGCCCACTTTGTATAGTACTAACGATGTGATCCTGAATCGTTCATGTGGAGACATGAAAGTGGGGGCGTCCTATGCAATGAGTTTGCATAAGATTGGACCGCGAAATAGTCACTTAGACTTTTTTTTAACTCCGTTTACTGTTTTAACTGACTATTTTCATACGATGATCTAGGTAACTCGATCTTAATCCTGAGTGTGCTATGAACTCCTGTTTATTCGAGATTATCCTTAGATTTGCATGGGTGAGAGTGGCCCAAGATCGCCGACTCAATAAGCCTCCCATTTTAGGGATAAGACCGGGTAGATAGTTGGGAACATAGTCATGCGAGATGGAATTCACTCCTACCCGCTTTAGGGTTTAGTAGAGAGGTTGTTCCCTTAAGTGCTGACTCCGGGTCTTGAACAATGGGCCCACCCTCTCATTGGCCCGAGAGGGATTCGGTTTTTTGGTCGGACCACAAACCAATTGTTCATTAAAGGATCAGTGGGACTTAAGGAACAAGAAGTAATTACAGGGGTAAAACGGTTTATTTGACCCAGCTGTAATTACGAACAACCTGTGAAGGATCGACTTACTAATCATGGTTATATCGAGTGGACAAAAATATATCTACAGTGCGGAGAGTGCAGCCACTGGGCTTTAGTGGAGTGTTCCGGTGGTTAACGAATGTTGATTAGCTAGGCTAAAGAGTTTGGCCGGTTAATCTCGTATTGTTGGAGCTCATGATCTGTAGGTCTATTAGGTTCCCCTTACTAGCTCAGACTAAGCCTTGTAAAGAATTTGAGAGAAAAGAATTTGAATTGTTCAAATTCGGTTTTGGGAGAAAACGTTAATTATATACGATATACTTAACGTTTCATAGCTTAATTATGAATTAAACTATGATAAAGAAGAGGTGGACATATTTAAATTTGATTTAAATATTGGTTCGGTTTAAAAAATAAATAGGGATTCATGTTCGAACGTTCGATTTGAGAAATCGGGATTGGTCCAATTATTTAATTTGATATTTGATATTAAAATAAATAATTATTTAAAATTAATTAAATTGTTTAATTAATTAAAATTTGATTTTAATTTAAAATTAATTTTATATTAATTTTGAATTAAAATTAAAAGAGAATTCAAATTCATTTAGGAATGAATTTTGGACCAAATCATAAATTGATGAACAAGCTTCTTGCTTTTTCAAATTCATCAAAATTGCCCACCTCCTACTTGAATTATCCTCATCATCTATGTCTTGTCAAGTTTAGCAAGCTTGATGAAGCTTGTTAATAGCTTTAATTAGCAAAGAAACATCATGGGTAAGTGGAATTTTGCAGAAAATTAGGGAATTTTTCGGTTTTAGACTTTTGCTCTCTCTCTAAAAAATTCTCTCAATTAAGGATCCCACAATCCGTTCCTGTTGGGTTTTATATCCTAAAACTCGTGGTTTTGTAAACTGAATGTATATTCTATTTTACTATAAAGATGTTATTGAGGTTTATTCAGTAAATGTGTTATTGAATAAAGTGAATTGTGTATTCTATAACCCAAATCCAATGAACTAAGTACCCTTGGCTATAGTATGTATACTTGAACTTTATGTATGACATCAAAGTGGATCAAGTTCGAGTTATAGCCAGAACGGTCTATAGTATAGGGATAGGGCTGGGTACCTTATCCTGGAGACACTATGGACGCGGCCCACTTTGTATAGTACTAACGATGTGATCCTGAATCGTTCATGTGGAGACATGAAAGTGGGGGAGTCCTATGCAATGAGTTTGCATAAGATTGGACAGCGAAATAGTCACTTAGACTTTATAACTTCGTTTACTGTCTTAACTGACTATATTCATACGATGACCTAGGTAACTCGATCTTAATCCTGAGCGTGCTATGAACTCCTGTTTATTATGGATTATCCTTAGATTTGCATGGGTGAGAGTGGCCCGAGATAGCCGACTCAATAAGCCTCCCATTTTGAGGATAAGACCAGGTAGATAGTTGGGAACATAGTCATGCGAGATGAAATTCACTCCTACCCGCTTTAGGGTTTAAAAGAGAGGTTGTTCCCTTAAGTACTGACTCCGGGTCTTGAACAATGGGCCCACCCTCTCGTTGGCCCGAGAGGGATACGGTTTGTTGGTTGGACCACAAACCAAATTGTTCATTAGAGGATCAGTGGGACTTAAGGAACAAGAAGTAATTACATGGGTAAAACGGTTTATTTGACCCAGCTGTAATTACGAACGACCTGTGAAGGATCAACTTACTAATCATGGTTATATCGAGTGGACAGAAATATATCTACAGTGAGGAGAGTGCAGCCACTGGGCTTTAGTGGAGTGTCCCGGTGGTTAACGAATGTTGATTAGCTAGGCTAAAGAGTTTGGCCGGTTAATCTCGTATCGTTGGAGCTCATGATCTGTAGGTCCATTAGGTTCTCCTTACTAGCTCGGACTAAGCCTTGTAACAATTTGAGAGAAAAGAATTTGAATTGTTCAAATTCGAATTTGGGAGAAAAAGTTAATTATATGCGATATACTTAACATTTCATAGCTTAATTATGAATTAAACTATGATAAAGAAGAGTTGGAAATATTTAAATATGATTTAAATATTGGTACGGTTTAAAACATGAATAGGGATTCATGTTTGAATGTTCGTTTTGGGAAATTGGGATTGATCCAATTATTTAATTTGATATTTGATATTAAATTAAATATTTATTTAAAATTAATTAAATTGTTTAATTAATTAAAAATTGATTTTAATTTAAAATTAATTTTATATTAATTTTGAATTAAAATTAAAAGAGAATTCAAATTCATTTGGAAATGAAATATGGACCAAATTCATTACTTAATGAACAAGCTTCTTGTTTGAAGCTTATCTTCTATGTGTTGGCTTCTTCACTAAGTAAAAATAGAAGCTTGTGGTTTTCTATATATAGAGAAGTAACACAATGGGAAAGATGAATGTTTTTTGAAGAAAATTCTCTAGCTCTTGGTTTTAAACCTTTACTCATTCTTCTCCCAAATTCTCTCAATCAAAGATCCCACAATCGTTCCAAGGCCTGAGGTGTAAACCCGAGATTTTTCCTTGGAATTTCTTTAAAAAGAAATTTGTTAAAACATTTTTGGGAAATTGTTGTATAAGAAAAAGAGGAATAAAACAAAAGAAAAGGTAAGGGAAAACAAAAAGGAGTTATGTGTTTTGGTATGTTTTGTTTTTAAAAAAAAAAAAAGAAAAAGAAAAAGAAAAAGAATTGAGGGAATGGATAAGCTTTGGGAGCACTCACCCATTTTCTCCCATTTGCTTCTCTTTTATTAAAAAAAAACAGAGCATTTCGTGGGATAGGTTGAAGAAAGAGGAAAAGAGAGCTTGCTGGGTTGGAAGTTGAAGAAGAAGGGGGGAAACTCAGCACAAGCCTCCATGGCATCTAGGTAATCAACTGTACTCACTACTGTTGTTTAGATCGTTTTGAGCCCCACAAAAAGAGTTAAGAGGTGAGATTTATTTTTCTTGAAAGTTAACCCATTTTCAAACAAATTTCGTGAAGGAAGCTCGAGCAAAATCTGACTTTAAATTATTGATTTGCGAAGGGGAAGACAGAGGAGAGATTTTTCTGTCAAATCTGAGAAACCTCTGGTGTTTGGGACGTTCTGATCTGTAGGATTTGAATCAGAAGCTCCATTATGTATGGTTGGAAATATTATTTAATTTCCTATAACTTTCATGAAGAAGTCGTGAGTAAAACATGATTGGAAGTGGCTTTAAAATTCAGGTCAAGTGTGGTGTGCAGCAGAAAAACGATTCTGGAAATTTCAGAAGCTTAATTTTAGGGAAGTCGCTTTCGAGGTATTTACGGACACATACTTTGGGAATTTCGATTCCATTCCTTCAGATAAGTTTTAGAGGGTTCAAAAAGGAAGAGTTTGGTATAAAGTACATCATTTTTAGCTAAGTAATGAAGTAGTTATGAGTATGTGAAGTTAGAGTATGAAATCTGCATAATACTGGAAGTAGATAGAATGGTTTTGCAATTCTAAGCTTGGAGTTCATGATTTCAAAGTTCTAATGCTTGGTTTTGGTTTATTTGACAGGCCAAGAGGAAATAGGTCAAGTATACGGGCCGCGAATCTAGATCTAACGCTGTGAGTGACAAAACGAATTTCGAAAACATATTCTATGCTTGAATTCATGTTTATGTGAATATAAGACTTCTTAGGAATGAATTAGCTTAAATGTTTTATGTTTTCTGAACACATGGTTATGAGCATACATGATTGCCTAGGAATGATTTTAAATGCTCGTTGTGAGCTTAGATTTTTCCAACGAAATTTACATGTGAGCATATGTTTATTGATTTGCTAAAATCTAGTGAAAATGTTATGATTTCAGGCAAGCATGCTCTAGCAGGTAATGTTTAAAGATTATCATGTGTTTTTCTGAGACTCGAATGAGTAAATGATTGAGATATTGAGCCGAGGCTGGTTAGTACTGCGTGCACACAGGTCGTTTTCTGTTGTCAACGTTGAGTCTACTCCGTGACAACAATGCTGTCGTGAGTGCTGGGCGGGCCCCACTACGACAAAGACGATGGGAGTGCTGGGCGAGCCTCACTACATCGTAGAGTGAACGTTGGTTGTACTGGGCGTGCCCTACACAACGTAGATTGTCATATGTTTCTAGATGGTTAATATTCTTGGTATGCCTTGCGAGTTTTTAATGACATACTTGTTGGATTTATGAGAAAAACTATGGTAATTATACGTTTATATTTAGCGCTTGACTACCGACACATATGCCCAGAGTTTACCAAATGTTGTAATTTGCGAGTTAATAGTTATAAACTCAGTCACTCACTGAGCTTCCCAGCTCATTCTTTCAATGTTTTCCAACTTTTCAGGTAGTGATCGAGCTCCCGGTGCCTGAAATCCTGCCATAGCTGCCGAAAGCTCTACGAGTTTGATATTTTGTACGTGGGTGGAACTGTATAGCAAGTCCAAACATTTTGTAGATTTCTGAGAGGAACGTATAGTATATTCATGTATGCACTAGTGGTCGTGGTTGTGTAAACCATGGTTGGGATGTATTTTGGTTGTAGTACTCCCCACCCGCTTAGAAGTTCAAGTGGGGTTTAAGAGGACTGCTCCGTATGTATGTATAGTGACTTTCAAACTTCCGCTGTGTTGTGTTTAAACATTTTAATTGAAGTATAGTATGTTTATCAGGTATAACAGGGTCACAGGTATCGTTAGGGAGGAAACAATGTCTGTTGGCTTCACGCCATCTTCCGGGCTAAGTTAGCAGGTGGTTCGGGAGGGGGTGTGACATGAGGATAGTAGGAAATACTCTAGAGGAGGTCCACAACTGGTCTGTGTTCAAAGAAAGCCCACGGATTAAGAGAATTTTGAGCTATAAAGGTATGTGTTCTTATTCTCTGTTTTTCCAGTTTTGAGAATGTTTTTTGTATGATAAAATTGATCAAATTAGAGTGCTTAAGATCCAAAATTGCTCTCGCATTCTTAATATTCACTCCATCAATTCTAAGGCCTGAGGATAGTAGGGAAGACTCTAGAGGAGGTCCACAACTGGTTTGTGTTCAAATAAAGCCCACGGATTGCTTCAATTTTGAGCTTCAAAGGTAGTGTTCTTACTTCTCTGTTTTTTTCAGTTTTGAGCATGTTTTTAGTTTGGTAAAATTGATCAAATTAGAGTGCTTAAGATCCAAAATTGCTTCCGATTTCTTAATATTAACTCTTTCAGGAATAGGATCATTAATGAGCAATATTGTATTACATGTTGAAACTCCCCATTGTATTACTGCAATTTTGAGATTTTGAAAGAATCATACCAATAAGAAAAATAAAATTATATGATAGATCAATTGCGTTGATGGACGAAAAAGTTGAAATCTCTAATGATCATTGTTCAACTTTAGAGTGAGCAATTTTTCATAGTCACATACTTCTTGTTTCTACTCTCTACATCATAAGCGTCATTTGTAAACCGTGGTTAGTCTCTATGACATCCCTCTATAATATTTAGCTTTTCAATACTATACCGTAGTATTTATATATATATATATTTCATTTGTTGTTGATAGTTGAAATTTTAATAGATTGTTTTATTTCATTAATAAGGATAATTGCAACTAAATTTATAATCGTCTTCGTTCATAATGATTCATAATGCTATTTAAAACAAAAATTATAACTCCCTTCATTCATAATGATATTTACCATGCTTCTTCATATCTATAACTATTTTATTTTATTAATTTATTTTAGATGACATTAATTAATTTGATTATAATTTGTTTATAACCGTTTTATTTTATTAATTTATTTTATTAACAAAATTTAAAAATATTTTAGGTATTATATAAAAAAGCAAGGTTAGTATTGTAAAAAACAAGTTTCTTCCACATTCATACTTTCATTTAGCATGTGATTTGCACGTTATATATTACTTTTTTTAATCCAAATGAATAAGTTTTCTTAATGTTAATGAATAGGTTTTTTTTATTATGTTGATTTTCTTATATAAAATAAGAATAATTGAGTTTTTTTCAATTAATTGAGAGAGATAATTGGAAGAGTTTTGTAACATTAAGAATTCTTAACATTAATATTAATCACCCAATTGACTAAGAGAGAGATACATCACATTAAAATGAGAGGATAGTTGGAAGGGTATTCTTATTTCAATTTGAGAAATTATTTAAAGAGACTGGTACAATGTTGTTGGTAGCTTTATACCAATGGATATATTCAAATTAATATACATCTAAAGAAAAGTTAATATCGTCAATAAAAAAACGTTTCTTCCACATCCATATTTTTATATACATTATAACATCATTAAAAAATTGCAAATTCATTAAAAAAATTGCAAATTTCTTGTATGGTGTGACACAATAACCAATCATTCCCATTTAAAAAAAACCAAAGTCTCAAACATTAGTTAAATATAAAACCAAAGTCTCAAACATTAGTTAAATATAAGGTTGGAATTAACCTAAACAATTTACATATATTTGTAAATAAATTCAAGAAATAATTTGTATCATTCTTCATCATCATAATAACAAATGAAGGCTTCAATGACCGATTTTAGAATTACAATTTACACAAGACGCTTCCATTCCTTTTTAACATATATGGTGGAGACTTAAGCCATCGAACTCAACATTGAATAAGATATCATGAACCCTCTAATTTATACTCAATAACACTCACCTTTCTAACTAAGGGAACTGACGATGCTAGCAATAGAACAATAGTTTTTTTTTTTTTTTGGAAACTTGCAATAGAACAATGTTGTTCCCACAAATTAAGGTATTTTCGCTGTTTACTATGTGGTTTTAACACATCTTGGCCTTTCGATGCATCAACCACCCGGGTCACAAATCACAGTCAATCCATGGTTAAGCTAGTAGTTGATTCTCTTCGGTGCTAATTAACCTACTAAAAGTTGAGATATTTGTAAATTTTGCTCTTAAATCCATAGTTGCATATTTGAAATGGATGGTATGTTTGAAGAACATAATAGTCTAGAGCAAACAACCAAATTTTTTTTGCAAGGTTTAACCTTCGATGATTCTAATTTGGCAGACATTGGTAGAGTCAAGATAGGAATCTATTGTTATCTCTAATCCTCTTGAAAATCAAAGCAAATAAACAAAAAGGTTCACTATAATTAAATCGTCTGGAAATTTACAACAGTGAATATGAAGAAGCCAATGAAGAAAATGCACATCTAAATTACAAAAGGAGTCTAGATAAACAAAATCAACAACACAACCGGTAGAGTAAGTCAAGACGACTCACACATGGATTGTATGGTAAACACAAGAGTCCAGTGTGCTTATTGATGCCAATAGACTCAAAATTATTAGATGAAGCTACCACATGTTTTTGGCTCACCAATATTTCTTGTTATCGTAATTTCTTTTCTTTGAAAAGTCACTGGCTAAGTGGTGGCAAAGAGAGCAAATAGAAGGCAAAGAGAGCAAAGAGAAGATCAAGGAGAATGGTTGGGTGATGAAACTTGAAGTAGAGAGAAATAATTAAATAGTTGAAGAAGAGAGACTTTTGGCTAACCATGAGAGAATTAATAAATGAGATATTTTTTTAGAGGAAATTAAGAGGGGAGTGTAAGGCATAATAGGAAGCATTTACTTCAAAATACAGAATAACAATCATTTTGATAACTTAAAACATTTCCTTTTTTCTATTATTATAGATTTTGTGACCATGGGCTTTAAAAACTGTAACGTGCCACTCTAAAAAAATGGAAGAAATAAGCAAATTTAATTTGATTTCAATTCAATTTGCAACTATTTTCCATTGCTATTTTGTTTAATTAATTTATTTTTATAATTAACTATCAATGATATATTTCATAAATATATAAATTAAAGAATAAGCATAATTGTCTAAATAAGTTTTTCAAGGATGGTAGCTTTTTAATATATTATAGATATATATTCTTTCTTCAATGAGCTACTTCTAAAAAAGGAAGTAATCCTTTTTTTTTTTTTAATTTGAACTTTTTTTATACTAATTATACTTTCTTTCTCAACTTCAAGGTTTCCACTGCACAATTGATAATTCTTTGTCATCTAAAAGGTACATACATATCCAAAACTTTAAAAAAAAAAAAATGAAAATGCATGTATTCTATTTAGTGATGCCCTGTTGAATTTATGTATGAACTGCTTCTATCATAGCATATATTTTTTTGTTTGCCAGTATCTCTCTTGCTTTGTTTCCTTTTCATTTGAATATGTAAATATTATGTTATTATTACTCTTAAATTGTTGTGAAGATGCCCGTGTTCAATGATGCAACGATTTTACACTTACAGTGATGTCGTTCCTGCTAGACCAAGCACTTAATTTATTGGATGACTTGAGTAGCCTACAGCGGTGGCACTGGCCTCACCTACAGTGATGTATGCTAGACCAGGCACCTAATTTATTGGTGGCCTGAGTAGCCTACAACGGTGGTCACTTTCACTTATAGTGATGTCACTCATGCTAGACCAAGTACCTAATTTATTAGGTGGCTTGAGTAACATGTAGCGGTAGTCACTGGTCTCACTTACAGTGATGTCACTCCTGCTAGATCAGACACCTACTTTATTGGGTGGCCTAAGTAGCCTAATCTGACAGCTTTTTCTCTTCCTCTAAAATTTTATTGCATGATCAAGCATTAAATAAGTAGAATTCCACCTGGTTGACACATCTAAACAAACAAGAGTTTTACACTCAATTTTTTCTTGTTACACACAAGCTTTGAATTTTTCCAATCTCTTAGGTGATGATCGAACATATCTTACTGCATTACGAACACTAACAATTGATTCATGCATATCTTTCAACCCATCATTGACAATCAAGTTAATTATGTGAGCACAACACCTCATGTGTAATAGTTCTCTATCTAAGACAACAGATTTCTAGCTTTTGAGTCTTTTCTTAATGTAAGCAATGGAAACATCATTAGAACTTGCATTATCAACAGTGATGGAAAAAATATTGTCGATCCCCCAATCCAACAAACAACTCTCAATCACCTTGCCAATGGTTTCTCCCTTATGATTAGCAACTTGACAAAAGTTCAAAATCTTTTTAGGCAAATTCCATTTAGAATCAATAAAGTGTGCAGTGACTACCATGTAATTAACATTTTGCAACGAAGTCCAAGTGTCTGTTGTAAGACAAACCCTCTGAGAGTTTTTACCTAAAAAGGATTTCAACTACTTTTTCTCTTCAAGATAAAGTTGAAATACATCTCTAGCAACTGTTACTCTAGATGGAAGGTCAAACTTAGGACATGAAATACTACAAAAGTGTCTAAAACCTTCATTCTCTACGAATCTGAGAGGTAACTCATCAATAGTTATCATCTTGGCACATGCTGTTCTACATGCTTGTTGACTAAATAATGTAGTCACGAAGTTACTAGCATTTCCTCCTTTCCATCATTAGAAGGGACAAGAGTTAAGGTGGTTTGTCCTTTTTCTTGTTCTCTATATGGATACTTTTTACACTGATTTTTTAAGTGCTTCCATAAAGTGCTAGTTCCACAACTATTAGTGTCACAAGCATAATCCTTAACACAATAATTACACTTGCACCTAGCTCCATCGTTAGCACTCACTTCCATTTTTGTGAAATGGTCCCAAATAGAAGAGGTTAGTTTACTAGGTCTCTTTTTCTAGACTTTGGAGGCAAATGTGGTTTAGGAATTTGGCTAGGATTGGGAAGAGAAGGAGTTTCATCATTACATCATGATTCTGATCCACTTGTATTTGCATTACTACTATTGCTGTCCATCTATAAAATAAATTAAACTAAAATAAATCACAACCAACTTACAACATATGAATCATAAAATCAAACAACCCAAGTATATGAAATCAAAAAGAATTGGACAAATTTAACTATGAAAGCCATAAACTATAAATAAGAAAAAGAAATCAGAAGGTTGGAAATTTAAAAGCCATAAACCATAAACCATAAGAGAGACAAATAAAAGCCAAAAAAGCCAGCTAATAGTGAGCACACTACATAAAATCATAAAACAGTGAACACAATGTATAAACACTAAGGGGCTGTTTTGAGCACTGAGTGAGTTATAATAACATGGGTTATAATAGTCTGTGGGTTATAATAGTCTGTGAAATAATATAATATTGTTTAAAATGCAGAGTTGTTTAGTCTGGGGTTATAATAGTCTGTGTTTGGGGTGTAGAGTACTCCACAGGTTATTATAACATAGGTTATTATAACCCTTGCCCCAAACAGCCCCTAATAGTGAGCACAATACAAAAAGAATTAGACAAATTTAACTCACAATGAAGTTGTATATGGGTGATTCCTCCGAGTTCGACTCCATGGTGACGACTTTGAAAGAATCAAGTATTCTGTAAAATACAAATAATATTAAAAAAATTATAATTTTATAAACACATATCTCAGAATCTCAAACAACAACAACAAAATAAAAAAACTAGAAGGTGCTATTTGTTTAAAAAATATATATGTATACTGTGAATTTGTGAACAACAGAAACATCGAGATTGAAAGGGACACAAGAAAATTCTCTTTGTTTAAAAAAAATGTATGTATATATATATATACACACACACACATTATACTCACTATGAACGACCAACGGCGACAAGGGCTTTGGTGAGAAGACGACCAACGACGGAGAGAAGACGACCAACAGAGGCGGAATGGAGTTGGCGGAGAGAAGTCGACCAACTGTGGCGGAATTTCGAAACTCCAGGCGTGCTCCGGCAGCAAGCGACAACCAACAGAGGCAAAGTTTTCAGAATTTTGGAACTCCAGACCAGACGAATGCAACTACATGAGAGAGAGGAGAAGAATCGAATTTCAGAACTGGGAGCAGGATTTCGGAATGAGGCACAGGAGAGGAGACATGCGACGCTTTCGATTTAGGGGTTAAGGTTGCCTTCGATTTACTTATTTAATATATATATATTTAAAAAAACATAATTTTAAGTTCGGTTCGGGTTGAACCGAGCCAAAAAATGGTCAACGCGAGAACCGAACCGAAAATTTGGTTATCCTAAAAAAGAACCCAACCCAACACCAAAAAAAAAACCTAACCCAACCCAACCCTTACGGTTTGGGTTGGGTAGTCCAGGTTGCTTGGGTTATCAGTTTATTTGTACGCCCTTAGCCCCAGCAACCTTCCAGAAATGCATGATGGCCATTTTCTCAGAAATGGTGGAGAAAACCGTGGAAATTTTCATGGATGATTTCTCTGTCTTTGGAGAATCATTCAATCATTGTCTTATGAATCTTGAACATGTTTTGTAGCACTGTGAAGACACCAACCTAGTGCTCAACTGGGAGAAATGTCACTTATGGTGCAGGAAGGCATTGTTCTAGGGCACAAGATCTCAAGGAAAGGAATCGAGGTGGATAGTGCAAAAGTGGAATTGATTGCAAACTTACCTCAACCTACATCAGTAAAGGAGATCATGAGCTTTTTAGGTCATGCAGGATTCTACAGACGATTCATCAAAGATTTCTCCCACATTTCTAAACCTTTATGCAAATTGCTAGAGAATGATAGACCATTTGTGTTCGACCAAGATTTTTTAATTGCTTTTAACAGATTGAAGGATGCATTAAGCTTGGCTCCCATAATGATTGAACCTGAATGGAGTCAGCCATTCGAGCTTATGTGTGATGTAAGTGATTTTGCTATAGGTGCAGTACTGGCACAGAGAAGAAACAAGATAATACATTCCATTTACTACGCCAGCAAGACCATGAATGACGCACAGGTCAACTACACCACAATAGAGAAGAAGTTTCTTATAGTCGTATTCGTATTCGACAAATTCAGATCATATCTGGTCGGGACAAAAGTGATTGTCCACACGACCACTCGGCACTCAAGTATCTTCTGACAAAGAAAGATGCTAAGCCCCGACTCATCAAATGGATTTTTCTTTTGCAGGAATTCGATCTGGAGATCTTAGACATGAAAGGAACAGAAAATCAGGTTGCAGACCACTTGTCAAGATTAGGGTTGGAGGCTCAGAAGGACGATTCAAAGTAAATACATGATACTTTTGCAGACGAGCAGTTGTTGGCAGTCAAAGTAATTGAGTTACCATGGTATGCTGATATAGCTAACTACTTAGGGGCTGTTTGGGGCACTGAGTGGGTTATAATAACATGGGTTATAATAGTCTGTGGGTTATAATAATTTGTGAAATAATATAATATTATTTAAAATGCAGAGTTGTTTAGTCTGGGGTTATAATAGTCAGTGTTTGGTGTGCAGAGTACTCCACAGGTTATTATAACACGGGTTATTATAACCCTTGCCCCAAACAGCCCCTTAGTTAGTGGGCTTACTCCACCAGGTGCAACATCGCAGCAATTGAAGAAATTCTATCATGACAGTAAGTACTACTGTTGGGATGAACTTTATCTTTACAAGATGGGACCAGACCAGGTACTTAGATAATGTGTTACGGAGGAGGATGTCCCAAAGATATTAGAAGCTTGTCATACATCCCCATATGGAGGTCATTTTGCAGGTACAAAGACTGCAGCTAAAGTACTCCAATGTGGATACTTTTGGCCAACTCTTTTCAGGGATGCACGTTTGTTTGCTAAAGGATGTGATCAATGCCAGAGAACGGGGAACTTAACAGCTAGACATGAAATGCCAATGCACTACATGTTAGAGGTGGAAATCTTTGACGTGTGGGGTATAGATTTCATGGGACTTTTCCTGCCATCCTTTGGGAATGTGTATATCTTACCTACAGTAGACTGTGTCTAAATGAATCGAGGTTGTGGCAACACCTGCTAATGATGCTAAGACAGTGAAGAAGTTTCTTCATAGGAACATCTTTACTCGTTTTGGTACACCAAGGGTGTTGATTAGCGACAAGGGAACTCATTTTGTGAACAGGGTCATAGGAAATTTGCTTGCAAGGTACAACATAAGGCATAGAATTGCGACTGCATATCATCTACAGGCGAATGGACATGCAGAATTATTGAATAGAGAGATCAAGACAATCCTAGAAAAGACAGTTGATCCATCACGAAGGGATTAGGCTCTCAGGCTCAATGATGCATTATGGGCACACATGACAGCTTTTAAAGCTTCATTGGGAATGTCTCCATATAGGATTGTCTTTGGGAAAGCTTGCCACTTACCTTTAGAATTGGAGCACAAAGCCTATTGGGCTCTGAAAAGGTTGAATTTTAATTTGAATGATGCAGGTGTATTAAGGAAGATGCAGTTGAACGAGCTTGAAGAACTTAGGCACTTCTCCTACGAAAATGCTAAACTCTATAAGGAGAGGGTAAAGAAGTGGCATGACAAGAAAATTTTTGACAAACGACTGCATAAAGGACAACAAGTGCTGCTGTTCAATTCGAGATTGAAACTTTTTCTAGGGAAGCTGAGATTCAGATGGTCCGGACCATTCACTATTGCTAAAGTATATCCATATGGAGCTATTGATTTGCAGGATAGTAAGGGGACCATTTTTAAAGTAAACGGACAGAGAGTGAAACCATATTGGGGAGAAGGCCTAAGCAGGAACAAGGCCTCAGTCTCCCTACATGAGCTAGATTAAGAATATCAGGTGATGTGTTGTAAATATGTAAATATTGCTTTTGTTTTTTGTTTTTGTTTTTTTTCTTTATATAAAAAAAAATTAAAAAAAAATAGTTTAAGTGGTGCACAAGTGACTTGATGCATTAGAATTATAAGTTTTTGATTAAGAGGGAACTCTGTCTTAGGAGGGTCCTGTCTAGGCTGAGGTACTTAAGCTGACCGTAAGGGAACACCTCTACCTGGGGACCTACCTAGGAGTTGAATTAATCAAACTTTTAAGTCTAAGTCATTATCACCTTGTATCTGATTCAATTCTTCTTTTATGTTTAATGTGTGAACTTTTTGATACCTTGAGTTAGTGTGCAAGGAATTTTGAAGGACTTGTGAAATTTCAAGGGTTAAGGAAAAAATGTGAAATGACGATCTAAATGTGATCGCATTCCAAATGCATAATGTTTATTACAGGTTTTCAGCTCAGAGAAATGCGTTGGAATTGAGGCCACATATTGGAAGATGCATACAGGGAAAATGCGGCCTGATTGCGGGCGCATTTGGCCCTAAATCTTTGTTTTGCAGGAACAAGCCGAAGGAGAATTACGGCTAGAACTGCGGCCGCATATGGACCTCAAGTCAGAAAAGGCAGTAGATGATATCAATTAAAATAAGAAAAATGAAAGAGGGGGTCGTTTTTGGAAAGTTCAAAACATATAAAAATGTCCGTTAGTTGACCTAGGTCAACACGTTTCAAACATTCGAACTCCCACACCTTCTTGTCGTTTCTAACATCTCAAGCACCACTTCCGACCATATTCTGGCGAGATTCCGATCATCTTCTCTGATCAAACCCCTCGATAAAAACCTTTCCTTTCTTCACAAAAAGGACCAACCGCCTCTATTCTTTCCTATGCAGGCAAGTTCGAGTACAATGGAGCACAAAAAAAGTGACCTATAAGAGACGAAGGCTCGTGAAGAACTAGTCCTCACTGCCAGAAATTTCAATAGCTCAAGCTACTCGCACTAGCCCTAGACGAACAGCAAACCGCAATGAAGCAAGGGGCAAAGTGACTCTTCCCATTGGTTCACCACTACCAAAACGCTCGAGAGAGTGGGAGGAGGATGTGCGGGAGATAGCTCGATTGAGCAGAGAGGCCATTGAGAGTTTGAGGATGCATTCGAAAGATGACGAAGAAGAGTTGGCACCTCCTTCACGAAAATCCTTGAAGCAACTCAAAGACATGCCGAATGCTGGTGAAATCGGCGCTGAAGAAGAAGGTTCAAGGCCTTGCATGGCCGTATATATGAAGAAGAGGAAGTTGGAGAAGAAGTTGGCTCCAAGTGACAAAGACAAGGCAAAAGGCCCAAATGCGACCATATCTGCCGCGCAATTGGAGAAGTCTCAGGAGACTGCCAAGCCTGAGGAAAAGAAGGAAGATGCGCCCGCAACCCTGGCGCATCTAGACAAGGCCAACCCTGTCAAAGGAAGGGCAATTGCACCCGCATCTGCGGCGCATTTGGCCTAGCAAATTGAAAATCCTTCAGCTGCTAAAGGAGGAGATGCACCCGCATCTGCGACTCATTTGGAGGTGCCTAGGCCAACTCACGCCACTCCAACAAAGTCAATCACCTTCGCCGCTACTCAGGTATCAACCTTAAGCCCTTCACCTAGAAAACGCAGGGTCTAGATGCTCTCCTCACAAAAGAAAGTCAAGGTGGGAGATCTCACCAACTGAAGAGGGAGAGGATACTGCGGAGCCAAGACCACCTCAAACTGACAAATAGGTGGCTCAAGAAGACATCCCCACACCTGAGTGGGCATCCATGATCGCTGCTGGAAAGGCCAAGGTTGTGGAGCTGGCTGAAAGGCTCCGTGAAGAGGCTGAGAGGAGAAGAAAAGAAGAAGAAGAATACAATTTGGCCAGGACTGGGGCCACAAACCAAAGAATTATGCAAGAAATAGATGCGGCCGCATCCAGACCGCATTTGCACGACACCACCACCACCACCAAAGAACTAGCAGAGGCCATCTAAGGCCAATGCTGCAGATGTGACCACATCAAGGGCGCATCTTAACGAACAGAGGTAGAGATAAAATGAATTTGACGACCTATTCGAGTACAAAACAAGGGGGCTCACTCCTGATTAGAGCCTCAGAAGAGATGAAGAAAAAGAAGGCCGAGAGCAGTCTGAAGCTCCCCTCTCTGAGGATGATATGTAGGAAATCTCAGAGAGCGAGATGCTTAAGAGGAGGACTGAGAAGAAGAATAGGAGTAGGCCTCAAACTACTCCTAGGTCCAAGACTCGTCACGCCACTGCAGAGAGTCCTGTGGCAGAACGCTGTACCCCATTCGACCTCAACAAATGAAAAATCATCATGGGGGACAGAGCTCTTATGTGCGAGAAGGGCTTCACCAACAAAACAGGCCCCATCCCAGAGTTCATTATAGATATTATTTGCAGGTTGGGATGGGAGAGATTCTGTGAACAGCCCAACAAAGCCGCGGTGCAACTAGTTCGGGAGTTTTATGCCCACCTGGGGGATAAAACTAGAAACGAACTCGAACTTAGAGGGAAGGTAGTGCGATTCTTAGCACTAGACATCAACAGAGTATACATGCTCCCCTCTTTGAGGAATCCTGCAGGTAATGAAGCAATGGACAATCCAACTGAGGAGCAGTTTCAGGAGGCCCTAGAGTTCGTTGCACATGAGGGCACGAAATGGAGAGTCTCGCAACAGGGAGTGAGGACCTTAATGCCTGCCAACATCAAGACAGAGCTGTATGTTTGGCTCCACTTCTTGAAGAATAGGATTATACCCATAACACATGACACCACTATCTCACAGAAGAGGGTAATGCTGTTGTATAGCATTTACAAGGGCCTGGACATCAATCTAGGCAGAATCCTACGAGAGGAGATTGTGGCATGCCCTCGAAGGAACGTGGGATGCCTTTTCTTTCCCGCCCTAATAACTAAACTCTGCAGAGGGCGGGACTGTACCCAGAAGGCGGAGAAGAGATCGACAGGTGCAAGGGAACCCTGGCTCTGATGGCCATCAATAAATTGAAGACCTTGCACGCACAGAAGTTCACTTCTCTAAAGAAGCAGCCCACCACTCCTTCTACTCCACACTTTGTGGCCGCATCTCCACCGCATCGAGCAACACCAGGACCATCTGAGCCACCACAAGATGATATCCAGGCTTAAATGCATAGACTTCAGGAGCAGAGCAGGGTCTATTGGGCTTATGCAAGAGAGAGAGACGAGGCCATTCGAAAGGCCTTCGCAGAGCTGACAAAGGGAAAAAGCCCCAGCATTACCTGACTTTCCTGCTATTCTCCTAGAGTTTGTGGACCCACAAAGAGATGATTCATCCTCTACCTCTTAGGGGAGTATTATTTCTCTACTCTATCTTTATTGTTTTCATAGTTAGTTTACTTACTTTTGTTCTAGGTTAGTTTACTTGCTTTCATAGGATAGATTTGATGCTTTATAGTATAGGTTGAATTATTTTTGTTGTTTGCTTTTGTTAAAAACACTTCTTGCTTAAATGATTTTCCTTACACCTTGCACATGCACGAATAAATATCAAATTTCAAAAACAAGTTTTCAATTTGCTTTCTTTGGTTGTGAAGTTAAAAAGTCCTTTATGATGATACCTAGAGCTCTCTCAACTTCCACCTACTTTATGCAAATTTAGGTTTAAGTTTCATGTACCTTATCAATCACTTTTCTTCATAAACCATCCAAATTTGAATTCTCCTTGTGTTTAGACTACTTAGTATGCTTAGGAGAGTTTAGTTCAATGCTTAGCAAGTCTAGTCACGACAAAATTTACCCCAACCCCTCTAATGCCTTATGTTTTTAGTCAATGGGGACATTGACCCATTTAAGTTTGGGGGGGGGGGGGGAGAGAGAGAGAGTTGTAGTGATAGTGTCATATTGTGAATGTCATTATATGGATATATCATGTACTACACTACTGCTAAGGACTAAAAAAAAACAGAAATAGAAAAATAAAAGGGAGATACTCCTCCTTCCAAGGTTAACCAAGTAACTAGGGGCGGTCATGACACCCATGATTTCATTTGCATGAAAGGTTGACTTAGGAAGTGAGTATGTGAAAGCAGTCTTAGCAGTGACTTGTGCTCGTAGTCAGCTACTTTTACAACAAAGTGTTAGTAAGTAGGAGCGAAGGTACAGTGTGACAGAAAAACTCTCCTTAGAAAAAAAAAGAAGAAAAAAAGAAAAGTAAGAAAAAGAGCCTAGCAGTAGTATTGAATAAGTTTGGGGGAAGTTGTTATCTTTTGTACTTAGAAAAGTTTAGACTTAGCTTGTTAGACAAAGAAATTACCCTAGACTTTATGACTGAGCCTTAGGTAGAATAAACAAAGTAGGCGGATTTACATGCGAATGGTTTGTCTTGAAAAATGAAAGATAAAGTCTCATGGGCTGAGACTCTAAGTTTGTGTAAGTACTGAAAGTTAAGATCTCTCCTAAAAGGCACTATTTTCCAGAACTTCCTTAGAATGCATATTGTTACTTGTTTGCTTGCATGTTGTTTTTGCTTAAAATTGCTTGAGGACAAGCAATAAGCTAAGTTTGAGAGTGTGATAACGCTCATTTATGGTGCTATTGGGCTCTAAAAATTAAGTTATTTGCTTAGAAAGCGAATGTTTAATGTTATAATTCATGTCATTTAGAGAAAATTTAAGTAAAAACAAGTTTTGCATGTGTTTGAAGTCTTGATTTGATAAAAATAAGTTTTTAGGTGTATTTAGAGTCATTTTTGTTAAGAAAGTGCTAATTTTTGTTGATTTTGTGTAGAGACTGAAAAATGACCCAAATGCGCCCACATTATGGCCGCAACTGAGACAAAAGAAAGATGATGCAAGAGATATGCGACCAAGATGCGCCAACAATTGAGAGCAGAAGCCAAATTCCAACGGTTGCAGGAAAAGCTCAACATGCGCCCAACTATGCGGCCACATTTAGGCCATTTCGACAACAACACAATTGCGCTCAACTATGCAGCCGCATCTAGACCTTTTCGACAGATTTTCTCAAATTCGCGAGATTTGCAGATAAAATCAAATATTCTCAATCAAATCTCCGAGGATCAAAGGGTATGATCGATCAAGCCTCTCCACACTGATCTCGACAGAAAACCCTAGACCCTGAGGTCAATAAAAGGCGACTCAAGCTTCAATTGCAAAGGGGAGCTCGAATTTCTATCTTCTACCCCAAATTCTGTAATTTTTCTTTCAGCTGCCATACCGAGTCTCCCCCAAGTTCTGTTTATACTTCATTCGGACACGAACTTCGAAAGAAGGGAGTGTAAGCACTTGTTCTCCTCGAGAGAGGTTGAAAAAAGTAAGAAAGAATGAACAAACTTTGGGTTCTTTATCGCTTTCATTTAAGTTTTTGTACTTTCTGTTTTCTTTAAAAGTTTAGCTATTGTTTTTATTCTATCATTCAAGTTGTAAGTTTCTGTTCTTATTTAATTCTAATTCTTCAAGTTGTAATTCAAGCCTTGTTTCAATTCTGCACTTTTAATTCAATGAAGTTTATCATTTCTCATTCAAGTTTTCTTTTTACTTTCTGCACTTTAGTTTTCTTTTCAATGAGTAGCTAAATCCTTGGAGGGGATTCAATGAAGTGGATACCCTAAAAAGGAGATAAGCCCCGCCATGTGATTCAAATAGCT
This sequence comes from Trichosanthes truncata, assembly GCA_033996785.1. Lineage (NCBI taxonomy): Eukaryota > Viridiplantae > Streptophyta > Magnoliopsida > Cucurbitales > Cucurbitaceae > Trichosanthes > Trichosanthes truncata. The sequence goes on from JAWPNB010000003.1 coordinate 34,849,861, forward strand.
TTGCTTAACATTTAGCACCGTTTGCTTTTATTGAGTTTAAGTTTCATTGTTAGCTTAAACTGATTACTTGAGTTAGCATAGTTTGTGTGAGATTCAATACCGAAGGGGTTGGATCGAGCATGCATTTTCATAAAAGCAATCTAGGAGAAGAGTCTAGACATAAAACTTTGCTTTTTGTACCTAGATATAGGACAAAAACCTTTAGAATCATTGAGTCGTGTTTCTTATTTATCTAAGTTAAAATTAGCTATAGACAAATGTGTTTAATTTCTTAGTCTCCTAAAAGCACTTAAAAAGGGGCTGAATAGGTGTTGAACTCGATTCACGGTGTTAAGTGTCGATTAGGGTAGGTTGCGGGCGCATTTCAGTAACATTTTGTCTGAATTGCATAGAACTCGAAAGAGGCAGTATGTGGGCACAAGAGGCAAAATCTCTGAAATAGCCGGACCTAATTAAGCAAGTATGCGGGCGCATGGTGGACGCATTTCCTTAGGGTTGAAACAAATTTGAACTCCCTGCTTCTCATTATTGTTTTCTTATCTTTTCTTTATTCTTATTGCACAAAAACCCCAAAATATTTCATTTACTTGGTTACCTTCGGTTGCAACTTGAGAGCACTGTGTTGTTAACTGAAAAGTTCTTTTGACCCACCAAGTTTTTGGCGCCGTTGCCGGGGAACGATTTTTTTTTAACAAACATTTTTTTTCAATTTTGCAGCAAAATTGCGATCAGTTTGCAACCGCATTTAGACTCTGTTCCAGGGACCCATTCTATTTTGCAGATTTTGCAGGTTAGAGTTGGTGCATGAGCAAAGGGCCTTGCCCTTGTGATTTTGATCTTGAGATAGAGCGAACGTTTTGCTAGCGCCGTATCAGACAAACCAGACAGTGATTCAAAAGGTTCACGTCAGGATAGGATTCAATAATGTCAATCATAGGTAGCAAAAATAATGAGTTTCATGCTTAAATATGCTCACACGTCCAAACGAGGTGGTAAGAGTTTCTAATTACTCCTAGTGCAGTTTAACCAACCCAAAGGCTAATTAGACCCAAAACCAATCCAGAACTGGGGACGGTACTAATTCTAGCCACAAATCGTAACATTCCATATTTTAGACCAGTCGTTTAAGCCCTAGCATTAACGAGAATTAGCGAGTTGCTCGTACTAACTTAAGTGGCAAGCTTAGGTTAATCCTCACACTTTTTACCTATTTAAGACTTAGACTCTTTTAGTTGTTCAGGATCGCATTCAGCTCACAAACTCACCGATTCTAAGGCCTACTACTACTGAAATTAAACACACTCCCGATATGCTAAAGCAATGCTATAACTTGTATAGCAAAGCTAAGCTCACTCAATGTGCATAGGGTTGTCAATCCTAAATACGAACATGCTTAGGAATAGAAATAAAGAGGCATAAGATAACCAAGTAGAAATATAAGTATATTAAGAACAAAACCTCATGGTGTTACATAAGAATCCCAATGGTCTCCTCTGAATTGGCATTTTCGCTTAGTCGGAGCCAGTAATCTCGATACAAACATCCATAAATTGCATTAACTAGCCTAAACTAAGCTAAAAAAAAGAGAAATAAATGTAATTACAATGAAATGGGTTGAAAATAGAGGAAGACGATCGTCTATTCAACGAGACTTGCCCTAAAAAGGAAGAGAAATCCTTTTATAAAACTCGAAGTAGCAACGAGACGCTTGGGACAACATTGAGACGTTGTAGCTATCTCAAGACCAGCATCTTTAGGGCTCGCCACAACATCGACTTGTGCTCCCTATAGTAGCATCTCGACGTTGTCACGTTTCGTAGTTACTTCCTTTAAGCGTCGAGCAAGCGTCTTCTGAGCGTCTCGATGCTTTTTCCATGGAAAAAATGGTCATTTATCCTCTAAATCTTCAATTATGACTTGAATGACCTCTAGATCAGTTCAAATTAACCCCAAACACTCTAAAAAGCTCCAAAAACATTTAAATCGCTCCAAAATGCTTCTCGAACTAATTTACCTACAAAATAAGGAATTAAGCACGTAACATCACTAAAAAACTACAAGGATTAGGCTTAGAAAATAAGCACTATTTTGGTCTCATTAGTTGTCATTTGGAACATCGAGGCATGAGTCATTTTGATATAGTGGTTAATTCGTATATGTGGTTTTATTTGCTTTGCTTGGGACTAGCAAAGGTTTAAGTTTGGGGGTATTTGATAGCACTCATTTAGTGTTATCTTTTACTAATGATTTGAGCTAGTTTTGTGCATTATGTGTATGCTTTGATGCCTATTTCTATTTAAATTCCAGAAATCGAATTTAAGGAGCAAAACCGGAGTGTTCAGGAGCAATTAGATGAAATTGAGGCCTTTTGGAGCCATAATGAAGATCAAAGAAAAAAAGAGATGAAGAATGAAGTGTCGAGAACAGGGAAGATAGTTGAGACGTTGTCTAGAGCATCACAACGCCATGCTGCAGCTCAAATCGGAAGCTAAAACCAAGGGGACAGCGTTGAGGCCCTATCCCTAGCATCTCAATGCTGTCAAGTGGCATCACAACGTTATGCTCACACTAGAAACGCGCAGAGGCTAATTTTCATCCGTAGCGTCTCAACGTTACCTCTGCACGCACAAGCAAAACGACTGCATTTGGTGCAGCATTGAGACGTTGTCCTTAGTGTCTCAACGATGCGACGATAAGCAGTATTTATTCTTCATTTTCTCTTCGTTCAAAGGGAGGCCAAATCGATAAGTATTACCTAATCTCAATTCCATAGGATTTTGGAGCTGTGTTGAAGATCTAGGAGCTTAGGTTCGTGGTAGATCACCTCAGGAATGTGGGATCGACAACGACCTAAGTATTTCTTCACTTTTCCTTACTTTCAGTATTTAGATTAGGTGTAATTAGGGAATTTTGGTTGTAATTGTTGAATATGAGTAGTTAATTCCCAAATTCCCATGGGAATATTGTAATTCTTGGACCATTGCACTTAATTTGCTTAATTAGATCGTGATTGTGGCTTAATTAGTGTTTATATTCATTTATGCATTTTATACTTAATGCTTTTAGACTGTGTTTGTTAATTAATTGAGGTATGTCTAGGTCAAGCTCGATAGAGGAAACCTAGTTCAGCTTAATGCATAATTAATTAACTACTCGAGTGACAATGAGAGTATTGGTTAAGCAGTTGTAGTTGGTGATAAAGATTAATTAATTGAGCATCGTTTAATTGATTTGTTTCTAAGTAGAAACTCAACAGAGAGAAACTTAGGCTAGAATCAAATGCATGACTATTGGTTAATTACCTGAGTGATAGCAGGGCTAATAATTAATTAATAATTGTCCATAATGAAGAGTCTTAATGTCTTGTGTTAATTAGCTAGCACTAGGGACACCTAGGTTCATTAATGAATACTTGAGAATTTAAGGAGACCGACAGGAGATTCCATGACCATAGACTTCTAGACTTATGAATTGAACATTTGATTTTGCCTAATTGCTAGCTTAATTAAGTAAATTAAGGTCCAAGAATGAAATCAACACCCATAGAATTAACTCTCGATTTGTGTCTCCCATTTATCTTGCTTTCTAGGTTTAGTTGTTTAGCTTCTCTTATGCTTTGATTTCTGTATCTAAATAAATGTTAGTATTTATGATACTTAATTGAATTAAAACCAATGTCTGTGGCTTCGATACTCGGTAGGAATACCATTTTATATTACTTGACCCGTGCACTTGCAAAAACATAAATTGTACGCATCAAGCACCAATTTCAATCCTAAGCAACTAATCGGCTCATTCGATAAAGCCAGATAAGCTACTAAATAGCTCCTTATTTGGGCTATTTCAACCTTGCATCAAATTGACCCTTAACTAACCCACCAAGCTGGGCACGATAATATTCCACTAATTGCATTACAAACGGGAATTGATCAGAACTCATTCACTAATTTGGATAGCCTAAATTAACTAACAAGCTAATTAGTCTCTAAAGCCTATCATCCAAACTACACGAGAGAACAACCTCTACTATGCAAACATGAGTTGGCTTTTCAGCTACTAAATTAAGCAAGAACCTGAAACATAGTGCACGAATAAAAGCATGGAAATGAACATACATACTCGAGTTGTCAATTCTAATATGCATTTTTATTCTACGAATCAAACAAACATGCTAATAACTGAAATTGATATAGAAATTAAAGATAAAACCTCACAAAGTATAAATCAAACCCGACTTAATCCCAAATTGGTGTTACGATCTAGCCAGAAGTCTCCAACAACGATCCCTATCCCATGGATCAATAAAAAAATCATCTCAAAATGAACTAAAAGCTAAAAATGGAAGTATACAAAAGGGAAAAGTCTGAAATCAACTGGAAAAAGGAGAAGATGATTACCCTAAAATGGCAATTTCCTTTTATAACTCTCAGTAGCATCTCGACGCTACCAGCGTCAATCCCAACGCTCCATAGCATAGACCTTTGACCCCTCAACTCTTGACTTACACGGCGTCAAGACGCTACCCTGTTTCGAGGCATTCTGCCTTTTGCATCAAATTATAGAGAGTTGAGATGCCTATCTTGGCATATAGTGCTCTCGTCAAAGGAAATTTGGTCTTTTTGCACTTCCTTTAAGCTCCGCTCGTACAAATTAGGTCTAATCGACTCTATTTTAACCCTAATTCATCAAAAACACACCTTGAAACTCCTGATGCTCGATTTTCTACGAAATAGACTATAATCAAATAAAAACCACACGAACTAGCACGAATTAGCTGGAAAATGATAGAACTCTTCGGTCCTATCATCAAGCTAATGTTTCAAATCAAGAGATCAAGGGTATTCTGAAGAAGGTAGTGAATGTAAACTGCAACGATTGGGCGCAACACCTAGATGACGCATTATGGGCATATAGAACTGCATTCAAGACACCTATAGGGATGCCCCCTTATATCTTAATCTTTGGAAAGGCATGTCATCTTCCCTTAGAACTAGAGTATAAGACCCAATGGGCATTGAAAAAGCTCAATCTAGACCTGGAAACGTCGGGCACTAAAAGAAAAATCCAACTAAACGAACTAGAAGAGTGGCAACTCAACGCATATGAGAATGCCAAAATTTACAAGGAGAAGACAAAACGATGGCATGATTTGATGATGAAAAGAAAGGTATTGTATGAAGGCCAACAAGTACTGCTATTTAAGTCACGTCTTCGTCCTTTTCTAGGCAAGCTTAAATCAAGATGGTCAGGACCATTCAAAGTTCTAAAGGTCTTCCCTCATGGAGTTGTTGAACTAAAAAGCGAAGATGGAAAATCAACTACAAGGTGAATGGTCAGCACCTGAAACCATACTTTGGAGGAGAGGTTGAATGACTTAAAACGTCCATCAATCTCTCAGATGCATAAAGATAAAAAGATTGGCAGCCATGCATTTAGAGTCTATAAAAAAATGGTCATCGGATCAAGGATGTTTTTCCCATTGTTTTTAGTTGTTTGCTTAATAATTGTCAATCATTTACTGTCCTTCTTTTATTGTATTTTCGTTTGTTTTAAATTCTTGTTGAGTATTTTTGTGGCTTGCTAGAACCTAGAACTTGGAATGTTTAGGAGAGTTTTTAGGTTAAAAGCCTTATAGTAGAATTCGCTAAAGTAAATGTGCACTGAGCTTGACATGCACGAAATTTATAGGCATGCGTTGGCAATGATTCATATTTTCGCATGGAACAACAGGTAATCATCACGCCTGTGCAACTGCCACGCATTTAATGCGCCTCCTCGATTCCCTTAGCATTTTTTTCTCTTCTTTCCCTTCTTTTATAAGTAACCCATTTGAAAACACTAAATCACTTTCAACTTTTCCATCTTCTTCACATGAAGGTTCTCTAAAAATTCACTCTAACCACCATGAACCTCCATCGCTGTAGTGTTTTGAAGCTCAGTCTCACGTTTAGAAATGTCGTTCGATTCCTAGAACCTCTCCGAAGACTCAGGCCACATGTATGACACTAATCTTCTTCATCATCTTCTCTGAAACCACCCCTCGTTACTCGCTGGAGACCTACTCCAAAACCTTCCATGAAACCCACCAAGTAGCCATCAACTTCAAAAGCTCCGACGAAGCCAACTTCTAAGCCATGGCCCAAATTAATAGCATACAATTATACTATCTTATTTCCTATTAGTTTAGCTAGTTTTGATATGATTTTGTGTGCTTTGATGCCTATTTAAGTTTAATTTATAGAAGTTGAGCAAAAGGAGCAAAATTGAGTGTTTGAGGGTATTTTAGTCATTTTTTAACTATTTCGAGTCATTTTGGAGAGCCAAGAAGAGAAGAGTTGAAGAATCTAGCAATTGGGGCCGTGAGGACGACATTGCAATGCTTGAAATGGCATTGCAAAGCCCAAATATATTGTGCAAACCAAGAGCTGGCATTGCAACGTTGCCTTTGGCGTTGCAAGAATCACGCTGGGAAGTGCATCTCTGTCTGTAGCGTTGTGACGCTACTTACAGAGTTGCAATGCTACCCCTGCACGTAGCACTAAAACGGCAGTGTTTTGGATAGCGTTGGATAGACAGTATTTATTCTTCGCATTCTCTTCATACAAAGGGAGGCCATTTCGAGGGTTGAAGCCCTAATCTCGATTTCAGACCATAATTGAGGGTATTAGGAGCATTTGTGAGCGTTTTGGAGTGGATTTGAAGACCTTGGAGCTCAGGTTCGAGATTGATCACCTCAAGAACACGAGATCGTCCTTTGTTTGCATTTTCTTTCATTTTTCCTATCAATTGTAGTTACTTTAGTGGTTGTAATTAGGAATTTATGTTGTGTAATTGTTGAATATGTTTAGTTAAATCCCTAATTTCTATGGGTTGTTGTAATTCTTAGACCATTGCACTTAATTTTACTTAATTTAATTTGTGATTGTGGTTTAATTAGTGTTTATGTTCATTTATGTATTTTAGGCTTAATGCCCTTAGATTGTGTTAGTTAATTAATTGAGGTAGGACTAGGAGGAGACCGACAGGAGATTCCTAGTTAGCTTAATGCACAATTAGTTAGCTACCCGAGTGACAACGGGATAAACGGTTAATTAATTGTAGTTTGTGCTGAAGATTAATTAATTGAGTACTGTCTAATTGATTAGTTACTAAGTGGAGGCTCAACAGAGATAAGCTTAGAACTAGATGCATGACTATGATTAATTACCTACGTGACAGCATGAGTAATAATTAATCTATAGAGGTCGATGTTGAAGGGTCGTAATGCCTTATATGATTTAGCTAGCGTTGAGGGACACCTAGCTTAGTTAATAATACTTGAGAATTAGAGGAGACCAACAAGAGATTCCATAACCTTAGGCTTCTAGACTTATGAATTGAACACTTGGTTGTGCCTAAATTGCTAACTTAATTAAGTAAATTAAGGTCCAAGAATACAATCAACGCCCATAGAATTCACCTATTGATTTAAGTCTCCCATTTATCTTGCTTTCTAGGATTAGAGTTTATTTTCCTATCTACTCTGGCTTTCTATTCTCTAAATAAACCAATCTTTATGTGATATAATACTCGGTACTCTTGTGCCATTTTAATATTACTTCGATCGCGTGCGCTTGTGTGCACGTGATCACAAACCACCAACTAAAATCAAGCCTTCTTCAAACCCTTCTTCCTCCAAACCAAAATCAATGTCCAAGAAATCCCTCAGACGCTCTGCAAAATCATCTCAAACACCGGCCACTTCTGAATCACCACCACCACCCCTCTCATTCATCGTCACCGTCTTACACCACGACCAACAAAACCTACACCCATCCTTTTTATTGCTCTATTCTTTTTTTTGTCCTATTTTATTTTTGCTTTATATCCTAGCCCATTATTTCAGGTTGTATGGATTATCTGGCGTTGTTTTTTAACCTGTGTTTGGTTATTTTATTATTTTTAGATGGCTTCTGATAGATTTGGATGGCCCTTTAAGAAATATGAGCCTAAAGAACCAACACCATCTTCTAATTTTTCCTTTTCTAGTTATACCCCTTTAGTAGAAAACTCCTCTTTAGAGAGCATATTTCAAGATTTTATTGAGCAGTCTAAAGCTACTAGTGTACATTTAGCATAGTTGTGTAAGAGACTCCAAGCCCAAGGGGAGGCAATCCACTTCCATAGAATGTCCAGTGAGTCAATTGGCAACTGATTCACTAATAGCCTTTCAAGAGCATAATTCTTTCAATTTTACTGAGATTGGGTATTTAGAGGTGAGCTTTATAGAAAATAGGGAAGAATTAGAGAGTTTAGATGCACACCAGGATCGAGTAAGTGAGGAAGAAAAAGAAGATGAACCTAGTGTTTTAGTTGAAGATGTTCAGGTGGTAGAGTTTGCGGCTGTAAGGCCTTCATTTGTTTTATCTCTTAACAGTTATTTATCCTGAGTGTTCTTTTTCATATTCTCACGAGTCTATGTCAGCGTCTTTGTTTTTTTATCTTATGCCTTTTATGCTTTTCATATTTAAAAATACCAAAAATATTTGTTTTAGGGGCCCACGAGAAGCTAGTGATCTTGCTAGCTCTTATTTGTTTCATTGATTCTTGGAAGAGGGGCCTAAAGAAATGGGAGAATTTCTATGTGCCTTGAGAGCCCACACAATACCTCTCTCTCTCAGGTGCACGTGGTATGCCATTTAGGCTCACTGGTCTCCCCTAATACCTTCTCCATGTCCTTCAGTATTGGGGTCAGACCAACTACCACCCGAATACCTTCTCACTGTCCTTCAGTATCGGGGGTCAAGTTTTCTCCCTCCCAGGTACCTTCTCCGTGTCCTTCAGTACCGAGGGTTAATAATATACAAGGGCATGCTTTAAATAGTTAGGAAACATGTTTTGGAATCACATTCAGCAAGTTCTCAACATAAACACAAACTTTCATCATTAAACAAGCTTCCAACTTCAAGTGTAGTTCATCGTATGATTAAAAGAGAACTCATTAACCAAACTCATTTTTCGTGTTCTCAACGCATAAATTCTTTAACATAGCCAAACCATCATACTTTAAGTTTCAAGCAATTCAAACATGTTTTAGAGTGGATTAATGCATGGTACTTCCAAGAAAAACCCTACTTCCAAACTTAGGTTTCATGCTTGAACGCGGAGTAACAAACTAGTTACAATTATGCTTAACTTTCAACACCGACATTTATTAGTAGGAATTCAATGAAAAATGAATATAACTTAGTTTAAGCATGCTTCAATATCCATCACTAGTAAGCTTTTGAATAAATAAAGATCAACGCATAGGTTTTCAAACAAAATTACTCACAAACACCGGAAGGCTCCCAAGGCTTATAAGCTTCTCCTATCTTCGTTTGCCCTGAAAATGAATTCCATAACATTAATCCCTTTTGCTACTTGGCCCAAAAATTGATCTAACTCAGTCACATAACTCATAGGATAGTAATTGCACACACTTGGCAATAGGGTATAACAAATTGGAACACAACTTCCTTAAGCTCTCTAGACCCCTCTGTTTTGAGCCAAAAATTACAGATTCGACTTCCAGCATGAGTTTCTCAAAATTTAGCAAAACAACCACCAAATTTTATTTGATAACCCTCAAATACAACATCTAAACTTACTTACCTCAAAAGTTTAGCTTCTAATTCGTCCTCAAGATCTCAAAATCACCAGATTTCTTCACCCTGTTCTGCTGGCCGAAAAACTGGGAACACCTCTCGGTTTTCTTAAATTTTCACGACCTTCTTCTTCATATTTTCTCACAAAATTTTCCAGACCTAATCTTCATTCCATTTCTGAGATTTTGGCTCAAGAATCATCGAATTTGCTCAAGTGGATTGAGAGATATGACTGTTTTAAGTTTATCCACTTCCTAGAGCTTCCAGCTGTCTACTGCAGTCACAAGTGTTGGACAGCTCATCCTTCCACTATAACAAAAAAAACTCCAACGAAAATGTAACTAAAATGGCCAGCTCCTCCTTCTCTCTTTATACTTTAAGTCCCTTTCAATCCACCTAAATTGTAAAGAAATTTTAACTAAATTAATTAGAAATTACAGCTTTTGTATTCAACACAACATACACCTAATGTGTACCCAACTTGCTCATGACCTTAACTTACTTCAACTCAACTTTTAATATGCTTATCCCAATGCGTAACCTGTCTCCTTATGAAGTTTTGTGTACGTTAATATCCACAACTTAGGAGATTCCCAAATTCTACCACGATATCTTTTAGTGCAACCTATATCAATTTGCATATGTCAAAACATCATATATGAGCACAATATGATCAAAAGAGAGTTTAGGGCTTACAGTCTGCTAGTACGTGGTGGCATGACTCCTATAACATATCAATATATTAGACATGCTATGGATACTTAACTCAAATGCACAATACTAATCTTCCATTCACATTCTAGTCCTAACTAGACTTACTCTTATCCTTACTTGGACCAAACTCCACTAGTTCCTAAACTAACTCAATAACCTGCTATTTACTTCCTAATTTCTTCTTAGAGCTAACTTGCTCTGTCTCTTTCCCCATGGAACTAACTGCTCTGATACCAAAATTGTCACACCCCCTCCCGAACCACCTGCTAACTTAGCCCGGAAGATGGCGTGAAGCCAACAGACATCGTTTCCTCCCTAACGATACTTGTGACCCTGTTATACCTGATAAACATACTATACTTGAATTAAAATGTTTAAACACAACACAGCGGAAGTTTGAAAGTCACTATACATACATACGGAGCAGTCCTACTTAAACCCCACTTGAACTTCTAAGCGGGTAGGGAGTACTACAACCAAAATACATCCCAACCATGGTTTACACAACCACGACCACTAGTGCATACATGAATATACTATACGTTCCTCTTAGAATATCTACAAAATGTTTGGACTTGCTATACAGTTCCACCCACGTACAAAATATCAAACTCGTAGAGCTTTCGGCAGCTATGGCAGGATTTCAGGCACCGGGAGCTCGATCACTACCTGAAAAGTTGGAAAACATTGAAAGAATGAGCTGGGAAGCTCAGTGAGTGACTGAGTTTATAACTATTAACTCGCAAATTACAACATTTGGTAAACTCTGGGCATATGTGTCGGTAGTCAAGCGCTAAATATAAACGTATAATTACCATAGTTTTTCTCAGAAATCCAACAAGTATGTCATTAAAATATCGCAAGGCATACCAAGAATATTAACCATCTAGAAACATATGACAATCTACGTTGTGTAGGGCACGCCCAGTACAACCAACGTTCACTCTACGATGTAGTGGGGCTCGCCCAGCACTCCCATTGTCTTTGTCGTAGTGGGGCCCCCCCAACACTCACGACAGCATTGTTGTCACGGAGTAGACTCAACGTTGACAACAGAAAACGACCTGTGTGCACGCGGTACTAACCAACCTCGGCTCAATATCTCAATCATTTACTCATTCGAGTCTCAGAAAAACACATGATAATCTTTAAACATTACCTGCTAGAGCATGCTTGCCTGAAATCATAACATTTTCACTAGATTTTAGCAAATCAATAAACATATGCTCACATGTAAATTTCGTTGGAAAAATCTAAGCTCACAACGAGCATTTAAAATCATTCCTAGGCAATCATGTATGCTCATAACCATGTGTTCAGAAAACATAAAACATTTAAGCTAATTCATTCCTAAGAAGTCTTATATTCACATAGACATGAATTCAAGCATAGAATATGTTTTCGAAATTCGATTTGTCACTCACAGCGTTAGATCTAGATTCTCGGCCCGTATACTTGACCTATTTCCTCTTGGCTTTTCAAATAAACCAAAACCAAGCATTAGAACTTTGAATTCATGAACTCCAAGCTTAGAATTGCAAAACCATTCTATCTACTTCCAGTATTCTGCAGATTTCATACTCTAACTTCACATACTCATAACTTCTTCATTACTTAGCTAAAAATGACGTACTTTATACCAAACTCTTCCTTTTTGAACCCTCTAAAACTTATCTGAAGGAATGGAATGAAATTCCCAAAGGATGTGTCCGTAAATATCTCGAAAGCGACTTCCCTAAAATTAAGCTTCTGAAATTTCCATAATCGTTTTTCTGCTGCACACCACACTTGACCTGAATTTTAAAGCCACTTCCAATCATGTTTTACTCACGAATTCTTCATGAAAGTTATAGGAAATTAAATAATATTTCCAACCATACCTAATGGAGCTTCTGATTCAAATCCTACAGATCAGAACGTCTCAAACACCAGAGGTTTCTCAGATTTGACAGCAAAATCTCTCCTCTGTCTTCCCCTTCGCAAATCAATAATTTAAAGTCAGATTTTGCTCGAGCTTCCTTCACAAAATTTGTTCGAAAATGGGTTAACTTTCAAGAAAAATAAATCTCACCTCTTAACTCTTCTTGTGGAGCTCAAAACGATCTAAACAACAGTAGTGAGTACAGTTGATCACCTAGATGCCATGGAGGCTTGTGCTGAGTTTTCCCCCTTCTTCTTCAACTTCCAACCCAGCAAGCTCTCTTTTCCTCTTTCTTCAACCTATCCCACGAAATGCTCTGTTTTTTTTTTATAAAAGAGAAGCAAATGGGAGAAAATGGGTGAGTGCTCCCAAAGCTTATCCATTCCCTCAATTCTTTTTCTTTTTCTTTTTTTTTTTTTTTTTTAAACAAAACATACCAAAACACATAACTCCTTTTTGTTTTCCCTTACCTTTTCTTTTATTTTATTCCTCTTTTCCTTATACAACAATTTCCCAAAAATGTTTTAACAAATTTCTTTTTAAAGAAATTCCAAGGAAAAATCTCGGGTTTACAACTTACCTCCCTCTTAAGAGATTTCGTCCTCGAAATTTAGTAGTTCTTAGGTGAAAAGCGTTGGGTAACTCTTCCTCACTTGATCCTCTAACTCCCAGGTTGCCTCTTCCACTCCGTGATGTCTCCAAAGGACTTTCACAAGTGGGATCATCTTGTTTCTTAAAACTTGTTCCTTCCTGTCGAGGATTTGAACTGCATCTTCTGTGTAACTCAAATCTTCTTTCAGCTCAACTGGTTGCGCTTGCAACACATGTGTTGGATCTGGAGTATACTTCCTCAACATGGACACATGAAAGACATCATGTACTCGAGATAATTCTGCTGGCAACTCAAGGCTGTAGGCTGCTGGCCCAACTCGTTTTGTTATCTGATAAGGACCAATATATCTAGGACTCAGCTTACCTTTCCTGCCAAAGCGAAGGACACCTCTCCACGGAGATAACTTCAAGAAAACTTGATCTCCGACCTGGAATTCTAAGTCTCTCCATCGCTTGTCTGCGTAGCTTTTCTGACGATCTTGAGCTATTTTCGATTCTCTCTAATCACCTTAATATTGTCTGTCGTGACTTGTACCAACTCAGGACCGATTAGCTTCCGCTCTCCCACTTCGTTCCAACACACGGGAGTTCTACATGGTCTTCCATACAGAGCCTCAAACGGTGCCATGCCGATACTAGATTGATAGCTGTTATTATAAGCAAACTCCATAAGTGATAAGTGGGTATCCCAACTTCCCTTAAACTGAAGGACACATGCTCTCAACATATCCTCTAAGGTCTGGATGGTCCTTTCCGACTGACCATCTGTCTGGGGATGGAACGATGTGCTGAAATTCAGCTTTGTCCCCATAGCTTTCTGTAAACTAGGCCAAAACTTAGATGTGAATCTCGGATCCCTATCTGAAACTATGGACACTGGCACTCCGTATTGACTCACAATCCTGTCGACGTATAGCTTAGCAAGCTGATCAAGTGTAGACGTTGCTTTAATCGGTACAAACCGTGTTGTCTTAGTGAGTCTATCCACCACTACCCAAACACCATCATGTCCACTAGAAGTACGGGGTAAACCAAACAGAAAATCCATAGTGATATGATCCCATTTCCACTCCGGCACTGGCAGTGGATTAAGGAGTCCCCTTGGCCTCTGTCTAAAAGGTTTAACCTGTTGGCAGATCAAACATCTATCAACATATTCGGCTATGTCTCGCTTCATCCCAGGCCACCAATACGTCCCCTTCAAAGTTTTGTACATCTTGGTGCTTCCTGGATGCATAGCGTAAGCTGAACTGTGAGCTTCCTCTAGTATAGCATCAAGACGCTCCTTACAATGCTCAACATTCGAGGCATGCGCAAGGAGAATGGCGTCGTTTGGATGCAGCGTCGAGACGCTGTCCCTAGCTTATTAATGTTGTGTCAATTAAAGGTATAAATTCATCATTTTCTCTTTGAGGAAGAGGAGGCCATTCCGAGGGTTTGCACTTGATCTCGATAACATAGCTTAATTGAGGAATTTTGAGATTTTTTTGGAGCAAAATTGAAGATCGTGTAGCTCGGGTTAGTGGTAGACGCCTTGAAAATGCGAGATCGACATCGACCTAAGCATTTCCTTCCTCTTCCTTTATTTTCAGTATTTAGATTAGGGTGTAATTAGGGATTATTAGTTGTTTTGGTGATTATGAGTAGCTAAATCTCTAAATTTTATGGATTTGATGAATTTTTTTGGACTATTGCTTAATTAATTAGTATTTCGGGCTTAATCGATGTGTATGTTCATTTATGCATTTAGGACATAATGTTTTTTGTTCTTTAATTAATTGAGGTATGCTAAGTTGAGCTCGACAAAGGATACTTAATTTAGATTAATGTGCATTAAATTAGTTACCCGAGTGACAACGAGATTAATAGATAAGTAATTGTAATTGGTGATGGAGTAACGAGAACACTGCTTGATTGAATTGTTTTCTAAGTTAAAGCTTGACAGAGAGCAACTTAGGGAAAAATTGAATGCATGATTATTGGTTAATTACCTGAGTGACAGCGGGGCTAATAATTAATCAATAGAGGTCCATAATGAAGAGTCATAATACCTTGTGTTAATTAGTTAGCGTTAGGGACACCTAGATTAATTAATTCAGTACTTGAGATTGGAGGAGACTGACAGGAGATTCTATATTTTTAGGCTTGTAGACTTATGAATTGAACACTTGATATTGTCTAAATGTCAAAAGAATGAAATCATCGCCCATAGAATTACCTCCTGTGTTTGTGTCTACGTTTATCATTGCTATCTAGGTTAGTTGTTTAGTTTCCCTTGCCTACTTTGATTTTGTTCTCTAAATAAAGCTAAGTAAGAGTATTCTAGTAATTAAATGAATTAACAATTCTAATCCCTGAGGAGACAATACTAATATACTCATAATCACTATATTACTTGACCCGTATACGTATGGTTATGCGCAAAAGTACGCATCATATATAGCATAAGCTTGAAAGTCTTAAGGGTTGGAAGCAAACAATGAATTAAGAATAGAAAAACTAAAGGTGAGAAGTTAAGCTTGAAAGTCTTAAGGGTTGAAAGAGAACAATGAATTAAGAATAGAAAAACTAAAGGTGAGAAGTTATGCACTACTAAGGTAAGCACCTAAACTTAGTCTAAAGAAGGCAATAGTTGACAAACCATGTTAAGGAAGTTTTTAAACTTTGAATCTCTTTTTAAGCATTACTCAAGGACAAGCAATGATTTAAGTTTGGGGGTTTGATAACTTGTAAAATTACAAGTTTATACGTCCAAAAAATGAAGTCATCCTTGCTTTAAGAGTAAAGAAGTATGTATTTACTAGGCAGTTGATACATTTATGCATTTGAGATCAGTTATTTTGCGTTCAGTTGGTTTGAATACCAATCTTGTGTTAAATTTTCAAAAACAAAGGAAAAGCAAACGAACAAAACTACAATGCATACAAGGAAAAAGAAGAAATACTCAGCGCAAGCCATCGTCAGAATAAAAGCAAAGTATACGCCCATATGTAGTCACATCAACTAATCATTATCTAATTGCATATGATTAGGGCCTCAAGAAAGTAACGAGGCGATATCTAATTGGGCCACAAATAATTACACTATCGTGGCCAATTTCTATTGGACCTGATGTATAAGTTGCATTGAGCATGGGCTGCAGTCAATATCAAGAAATCAACGTGGTTGTTTTCTATTGGTTCGACGCCTCTATATATATGAGAAGGAAGCTTCTTCGCGAAAGGATCTTCAACCTTAGGTTGTTACTCTTCTAGATTTTTCTCCCATTTCTTTTACCATTTCTATGTAAACTCTCTAAAGCTCGAGTTCAAAAATAGCAAACACTTTGTTACTCGCCGAAGAAGACGAGTCCGACAGGTTAAAGTCGCTCTCTGACGATGCCACAGTGTCTTAATCACTTAGTTTTTATTTTTAAGTGTAGTAAGTTTCATTTTTTATGCAACTCTTTTGTACAATTCTACTTGTTTTCATCATTTTTTTCAATAGAATCTTCTTCACTTCTATTATTCTCCTTTCTTATCTTTAACATGAATAACTAATTTATAAAGGGAAATGGCTTAAGGAGGAACCCAGTATGCAACTTAAGTGATCTCCAATGGGATGTTGGTCTTGTTATCTAAAGTTATCTTGGCTATTTATATTCTTTCATTACCTTTTTTCATTTGACCAACTGAAGCAAGGTCGCAGCACATTTGAGCACCCAAAGGGTAAGTGTGTGTGGATCGTCCAGGAAAAGCAAGAGTGAATCGATCACTAGGGAGTTTTAGATAAAACAACTACTCGTAAGCAAAAATGGGTCAGGAGAGAGAACCACTATTTTTAGCATAGACATATGACTTTATAGTGAGTTTAACATCCTTCTCGAGAGAGTTAGGATAAGTAGGAACCCAAGCTTCTTTGGAAAAGAGGGCAAGTAAACCATTGAAAGATTAAAGAAAGTGCATAGTGGGGAAATTTATAGCTAGACCCTTATACTTACTATTGCTATTGTCATTCAACACAATTACTGTTCATCACATACCATATTTACTTTACTCTTCCTACGTTGAATATTCACGTAACAATCACTTTATTCATCTTGTCACCACATTTGTAATCAATAAGTTACAAAGATCAGTGTGTTGTATCAAATTCCCTGAGGATTTGACCTTGGAATACTTCCAAGTACTATATGCTTGCGTTGAGTGTGCACTTGCGCTCAATGCAAGGCATGCAAAGTTGTAAGCCAGTTTACATTATTATCATTATTTTGTACATATTGTCAATGCATGCATCTGAAACTGCAACGTTTATGCAACAACTTTATACACCACGAAAAACTAAGCAGCTTTTCTTTCCCTTGTTTCATTTTTTGGTTTATGCTTAAAATTTTTCATATTATTTATTTTTTTCCTTTCAGGTCCATAGCTATGTTGAAGTCTACTATTGGAAACATGGATGAAGACCACAAATGCATAAGACTTTTCTTTCCTTTTGGAAGATATTAGACTTTTCATTTGGAAGATATTAAACATGGATATTTATTTTTTTACTTTTTCTATAATTAGACAATAATTTGGATGAGACTTTTGTTCGAACAATTTTATTCTTCAATATATTATCTTTTATTATGTTGCATTCATGTTAAAAATAAAATGGTACCATTGTTTTCGATTAAAATGGACTTTTAGGTAATTACAAAAACTAGAATAAAAAAAAAATTTAAAATCTAATAATCCGAGACTATACCGATGCAAATTTACATCGGGATAACTAAAAAGCATCGGAAAAAATTTACAAAAGCTAAAATAATTATAAATAAATAAATAAAACTATAATCCGAATATATCCCGACGCAAAATGCATCGGCATAGATAAAAAGCGTTGGGGAAACCTCCCTAATATTGATGCAATATGCTTTGGGAAAAACAAGGAAATCCCAACACTTGAAGTCATGTCGGGAAAATTGCTATTTCTTCCAACACAATAGTGTCGGTATAGCTTTATTATTCCCAACGCTAACCATTTTGAGTCGGGAAAACCTTTCCTAATGTGGCTATGGTGACGTTATTTACTGATGCGCCTTTGTGTTAGGAAAATGCTTTCCCGATGCATAGTGTGGTTTTCTCAACCCTTTTTTGCATCGGAAAAATATGAAACCTTTTTCGTGTTTTATGATGCTTTGAATGCATCTATGCTTACTTAACAGCCTTAGTTTTAGGAGTGATAGCTTCTAGTGGAGTAATTGGACACTCCTCCTTCAAGATATGAGCAAGGTTTGGCGTGGTAAGGTAGAAGACCATCTTTTGAAGTTTTCTCCCTTAAATTTCTCTTATTTTTCAACATGTGTTTTGAGAATGGTCAATCTCATCATGGTAGGAGTAACAACATTAGTGGAGGAGCTTGCAACCATCAGCTCATATAATTGTCTTCAGATTGTTGGAAATATGTTGTATATAATAACTTAGTAAAATTAGCAGATTGATTACACCTTAACTGGCTATAAATAATTACAGGGTAAATAACAATACAGACACTGTATATAACAAAAATTTCCAAAAAATGTTATCTTGAAGACAATTATTCATTCTACATGGGTTGCAAGTAGACTACAACGATCGTCTCAACACAATACAATGACTAATTTCGATAGAATAGCAACCTCGAACTACACATATCCTAGCATAACTCATGGATATTTTCTCTCAACTCAACTCAAGATCAAAAGAAAGAAGGAGAGGAGAACACTTCAAATGTGATGATCCAAATGAAGAAACAAGTTGTTATGTATAGGCAAACAACTTAGTAACTCCCCAAAAATAAAATAAAATAAGATTAAACATTGAAACATATGTCAAATGCAACGTAATTGAGTAATTACTTGCAAAACTAAAAAATGTAAATTTTAAATAACATGATTATACAATAAAACTCTAACTTTGTATAATTCAATAAAAGCCAAGATCTTTGAACTAGATGATTTTCACAACAACATGAGTTAGAGTAACATACCTTGATCCATGATATTGATCTCGTAAGGATTGTGTTTCTCCCTCTTGGCCTTCCTTTAGAACTTGATAAAGTCTTCTTGATGGAGAGAAAATTCTACCTAATTAGGCAGAGACGACCAATCCCTAGGGGGTTTTATCTTTATATCTATACCTTCCATCAAGGTGTTTGATAGCACACAAAATGTGCTATCTTTAGGCCCTATTTTATGCTAGTTTTGAGGCTTAAATATATGTTTTCACGTTCATAATTGTTTATTTTGTATAAATTGAGCATTTGGAACAAAACGAAGATTTTAGAAGAAATATGGTGAAAAATAAGCTAATTAGGCAAGAAATTAAGCAACCAATTTTGGAGATAATTTTTGGAGAAAAAAAATATTCCTAATTTGATTAGATTTTGGATTCCTAATTTAATTAAATCATGAATTCCTAATTAGGTTAGGATATGAATTGACCCATTATAAATACCCACATTCTTTTCATTCAAGGCATTCAACTTTGGAGAGCACAACTCTACAATCTACATACAAGAGGAGAAGAGACTTGAGAAGAAGATTCAATGCCAAGTTTGTGGAGATTATATGGAGACGGAAGATCGACACACCAGCATAGTTTTTCTCTTCTTTGTTTCTATTTAGCATTTGGATGTTGTTTAAGAGTTTAGATTTGGTGATAGTGAATATGAGTGGCTAAATTCTTTTCTTATTTTGGGGATTGATGTAACCACCACTAGACCTTATGTTTTAATTATTTAAATTTCATGATTGATTGTCTTTTATTTCATTCATGCCTTTATATTCTTAATGCTTTTAATCTTTTGGCCATAGATTAAATGTTGTGTTGGTCTAAATTCACGCTTGAGAAAGGTAATTTAGATTAGAGCCTAATTGCATGACTAAAGGTAATTCTAACTTGATAATGATTATGACTCCTTTCGAAGTTGTTAATAAAGGAACTTAATATTATGCATATCATTAAAAATCATTAGAAATGTAGGTTTTTCCATATTGCATAAGAATTGTTTGTCCTTGAAAAAGCCATTCATGATAAAAGACTTCTAGACTTATGAAATATTTGCATGATCAAGCTTAGAAACTGAGGTAGCTTAAATATAGGTCTAATAGATGAAATCAACTCCCTTAGATAGTTTCTCCTTTGATTGTTTCCAAATTTTAATCTTGTTATTTCAAATTTCACAACCATTATTCGATTCTGTTTTCTAAATAAAATTGGGTGATAATATTAACAATACTTAAATGAATTAGATAAACCAATCCTAAGGACAATACTCTTTACTCAAATCACTATATTAAAACTCGACTAGTACACTTACAGTATTTTGCAAAAAACTACACAACAGTGTTAATTTGAGAAATTACCTTTTAATTAATTGGCTCACTAATGTAATGGGCCTAAAATATTAAGATAGAAATAAATGTATATAGGCTCATTAATGATAATATTAAATTTAAAAAATCTAACATCCTCCCACGTGGCCCATTTGACATTATTTGTCATATACGTTAATAAACATAATGCACATAGAAGATAAATTTCATCTTCATATCATGATATCAATGTCAAGTCAAGAAACTGATAAGGATCATGGCAGTCATACGTCATTGCATTGACATAATCCTTTCCATATATCACGAAATTAGTCCTTCACCTAACATGATCTATAATAAAGGTATTCAATACTGGTCAACAATAAGTGTCTCTTTTTTTAAGACAATGTCTTGTTTGATTTACATAATTCATTTATGTATATACCAATCATAAGAAAAAGAAATGATAAAAAAAAACTCATAAACAATAAATAAATGACCTCAGAGTATCAAATATTAATCATAATATCAAGAATGGTATCCACTAATACCCGTACATTCCACATGTTCCTTGAATGTCTTAGGTGCCAATCTTTTGTTAGTGGATCCGCTATGATAAGGTTAGTGCTAATGTATTTAATTGACAATCTTTGTTTCTGAACTTCTTCTTTAATGACAAAATCTTTCAATTTCATATGTTTAGCAGCTTTCGAATACTTGTCCTTTCATGAGAAAAATATTGCTGCAGAATTATCACAATCAGCGGCTTGGCAATACTATTGACAATTTCAAGTCCTGAAATAAAACTTTGCAACCATAAACCATAAATTGTAGCCTCAAAGCATGCTACAAATTCATTCTTTGATTGTGTTCCAATTCTTTTTTCTTTTTCTTTTTTCTTTTTCCTTTTTTGACATTGCATGAGATTAAACTTGTCTCCCTTCTGAATTGAAACAATACTTTAATAATATATGTTTTATGAGACAATCCTAACAATCCATGTGCTCAATCACAGAATATTTCTATTCCAATCACATAGGATGCCTCACCCATATCTTTCATTTCAAAGTTCTTTGAGAGAAATTCCTTGGTTTGACATAATAAACCAAAGTCATTAGTAGCCAGCAAAATGTCATCAACATACAGAATAAGAAATATAAAATTTACTCCCACTGATCTTTAGATATATACATCAATTTGTTGGGTATAGAGTATGCCCTAGGATACATGTCTCGTCGGCTTTAGTGCAAGTGGGAGATTGTTTTATGCCCTAAAGCCTCGTAATTAATAGTTTATTTAATAATGAATAATAATTTTGATTATTTTCTTTGCAATGTAATATTATCCATTATATGAAAAATCCAAGGTTATTAGTGTAATCTTGAACAATATGTGGTTGACATACGAGAGGATCATGTTCAAGAAATAACCTAAAGGGTCATAGTATATGGATAAAGTTGGGTGTCTTAACCTGGTAACACTATTGATACGGCCCATTTTGTAATAGTTACAAATGATTTGATCCAAATCATTCATGTGGAGACATGTAAGTGGGGGTATCTTATACAATGAGTTTGTATAAGACTGGACCACGAAATATTTAATCTCTCTTTATAAATCCGTTAATTGAGAAGATTAATATTTCATCAGGATGATCATATGCGACTCGATCTTAATCCTAAGTGAGATATGAACTCCTGCCTGTGAGGGCTTGTCCTTTGATTTGCATGGGTGAGAGTGGCTTTTGTAGCCGATTTAATATGCCTACCATTTTGGGGACTTGACCAAATAGGGAGCGCTGGGAACATAATCTCACAAGATGGAATTCACTCCTTCCCATATAGGGTAAGTAGATGAGTAGTTCATTTAAGTGCTGATTTCGGGACTTGAACAATGGGGCCCCACCCTCTCATTGGCCCGAGAGGGACTTAGTTTATAATTAGATTATAAACATATTGTTCATTAGAGAATCAGTGGTACTTAAGGTGCAAGATGTAATTATAGGAGTAAAACGGACGTTTGACCTAACTGTAATTACGAACAACTTGTGAAGGATAGACTTGCATGTAATGATTATATCTATGGACACAACTTGTTCTACAGTGCATAAGAGTGCAACTCTAGGTCTATAGTGGAGTGACCTATAGTTAATGAATGAAAATTAATTAATTAAAGAGTTTAATTAATTAATTTTGTATCATTGGAGCTTATAATCTGTAGGTCCATAAGGTCCCCTTGTTAGCTCATAGTAACACTAAAAGATCAATTTAGTTGAAAGAAAAATTTGAAATGTTCAAATTAATATTTAATATATTAGATACATTAAATATAAAATAGGAAAATATATTTATGGTATTTGATACATTAAATATTAAAATTTGAAATGTTCAAATTAATATTTAATTTGAAGTGTTCAAATTAATATTTAATATATTAGATATATTAAATAAAAGAGAAAAATATATTTATTGTATTTGATACATTAAATATTAAAATAATTAATGTATATTAGATACATTAAATAAAAGATATTTATTAAATTTGAATTGGATTCAAATTAGGAAATAAATGTCGTAGGAGAATTTTAAACGGTTTGAATAAGATTCAAATTGGTTAGATAAATATATTTTAATACATTAGATATTAAAATATATTATTTAATTATTTTTCCTAGACCACTATAAATAGAACCCTAGGGGTGAGCCATTGTATTTTCTTCACAACACACATCTCCTCAATAGAGAAAATGATAATTCTCTCTAGACTTCTTCCTCTCCAATCCCTTGTGAATTTTCTTTCAAGAGGCTCCCACAAGTCTTGGTCATGTGTTCGAGTCATAGCCAGGAAGACTTTGTGGAAGAGATAAAGATCCGCCAGAAGAATCTCCATATTTAGAAGGTATTTATTGCTTAACCCTTGTATTTTAGTTTAATTCTAAATAAATCAAAGACGATTCCTATGCTTCTGCTGTGGGTTTAATTCGATTATTCTCTTCACAATCAACGACATTTTCTTCAAATCCAACAGATGTGATGGTATCATTGATTGGATGTACACGCAAGCGCACACGATCGAAGTAATATAAAATGGTATGTGAGTACCAAGTATCGATCCCACAGGGAACGGTGTAACAAAAATTATTGCAAAGCAAAATGTAAGGAAAATTGCAACTTTGAAAACTAAAAATGCAAAAATAATGTTGGGATGGTGTGTTGGAAAAAGAAAAATTGCAGAATCTAATTGCATAATCTAAAAAAGACAATAATTGAAATAACAAAAATTGCAGAATTAAATTGCAGAATCTAATTGTAGAATTGAGAAACGGCAATATTGGATAGTAAACTAAAATTTCAAAAGGAATTTAGATAAAGATGGGGCTCAAGAATGTCATTGCCCTAAGTCGTAATTGCAAGCCAAAATTACAATTCCAATCTACTCCACACTCAATTGTAAACCAAAATTGCTTCTCCTATTCACCTCAAATTTAGGTTTTTAGGAGGCTAAGTGAGTGACTTATATGTCTATAGTCCCTCTACCTTAGATAATTCGGCTCAACAATTTTATGGGTTTTGGAGTCCTTAATCCCTATGTCTAGGGTAAGAAATTGGTTTATGTCTAAGCTCTTTTCTCCATTACTTGTGCGAAATTCGCTTATCACTAACCCCGTCGGTATTAGATCAAAGCTTGAGTTGCTACCCTAGTTGATCAAACTAGGATCTTAACGGAAATTTATTCGACAAAAGCAAACAATTGAGATGTAGGCTTGGTTTTTATTGAAATTTAGGCTACAATTACTTCTTAGGGAATTCACATCCTTGAACCCCCTAAGAAGTTTAGCTCAAATTGAAAGTAAAAATTTACAACTAATTTTAGAATAAAAATTCATACTAGAAGAATATATTAAAATGCTAAATTCAACAAAGATTTAAAGGAATTAAAGGATTTTATCATCCAAAACTGAAAACTAAACCATAAACTTCAGGAAAATAAACCCATGAAATAACAATTGAAGCAAAAATGGAATCGACATAATAACCATCATAACAGAGGAAAAACAGAAAACTTGAATAAAAAATAGAATCATAGCAAAAACAGAACCTTCAAACTGAAAATGAAATCATTAAAGTTTTATGGCAAAACATTAAAGTCTCTCTTTCATTAAAAACAAAAAAAAACTTGAAGCAAAAATAGCAAAAACAGAACCTTCATAAAAATTAAAGCATAAATAGAACTAATAAAGCAGTAGCTCTTGGTGGAAAAAAAAAAAAAAAGACTAGAAAACAGAGGAATAATTGGACAAAACCCCACGAAATAGAGGCTGGAATTAAACAGAAACTTAATGCAAAACGGAAATCGAATGAAGAGCAAGACTAGACTACCATCATCTCTTGGTAACACAAGAAGAGATTGAAAGGAATTAAAAAACAGAAGCTGCAGTTCTCAGCGAAAACAGAGCAAATTCTGCAGAAAAAAAATAGAGCTTCGGTTTCGAAAACCCATGAAATTGACTCAAAAACGCCACCCAATCTGAATTGTGTTGATCCTCCACTTCTTCCCCTTTTATAGGCCTTCATTAGGGTTGAAGAATGCCCAAATTTCGTGCTCAAATTTCCTTAAATCATGCTGTAATTGAAGATTTTCGGAATGGGTTAAATGCAGATTTTTTTTTTCCTTTTTTGAACTTTTCTACTGCTCCAGATTGCAGAATTCGATTTTGCAATTTGATTTTGCAATTTCTACATTCCCTGCTCTAGAAACAATTGCAGAATCACGAATTTGCAATTTGATTTTGCAATTTCCACATTCTCTGCAAACAAACTTAACTTTTTTTAGAATCTTATCTAATTGCTTTCATTCTTATTCATTTCTTATTTTCAAGCAACTTTCAACTATTTTCAAATGATCTTAAGACAAAACAAGAATATTTTAAGTAATTAGGAGTTAAATAAGTCTTAATTCTAAGGCTTATCAATCATTAAACTTAAGATATCATTGTCGGGAACTTGTTTATGTTTGTATATTGACCTATTTAGCTTACACGCCATATGTTTCTTTACTTCAACCACAAAACCTTTTGGTTGATCCATGAACTTATTCATCTAAATTCTCATTTAGAAAAGTAGTTTTCACATCCATTTGATGAACCTCTAAGTCATAATGAGCTACTAATGTCATAATAATTTTTAATGAATCCTTTTTAGAGACAGAGGAAAAAGTTTCTTTATAGTCAATACCATCTTTTTGAGTAAAACTTTTGGCAATGAGTCTAACCTTGTGTCATTCAATATTGTCATTTGAGTCACATTTGGTCTTAAAGATCCATTTACATCCGACTTGTTTTCCTCATTCAAGTAATTCTACAAGGCCCCAAACCCCATTGTAATTTATTGATTTTAATTCTTATTTCATGGCATCTAACAATTTAGTAGAACTGTCACTTTCAATGGCTTGTGAAAACGAAACCAAATCATTATCAATGCTAAAGTCAAATTCTTACTCATGCAAATAAACCACATAATCATCAAAAATAGTTGATCTTCTTTGCCTTATAGATCTTCTTAATTCTATTTCAGCAGTTCCTCTACTGTAGGTTCATTCATTATAATATCATTATGTAGTGTTTGATTATTAATTTATTGTTCCTGTGAACTATTAACAGAGTTAACAACTACAGGAATGACAAATTAAGAAGAAGTCATAGATAAAGGAATTTGCACAATAACTTCTTAAATTTTCACTTTACGTGGTTCAAACTCCCATTAAGTTCACCATTCTTAATGAACCTAACATTTCCAATTTCAATTATTCTCATACTATGGCTAGGACAATAAAATCTATACCCTTTATATTTTTCTAGATAACTAATGAAGAAACCACTGGTTGTTCTTGAATCTAGTTTCTTTTCGTGTGGATTATAAATTCTTACTTCTGCTTGATAACTCCAAACATGCAGATGCCTTAGACTAGGTTCTCTTCCTGTTCATAGTTCAAAATATATCTTTAGAACTAACTTACTAGGAACCTTATCTAATAAGTATTGAGTAGTGCTTAAAGCATACATCCATAACGATATGGGTAAAAATGAATTAATTACCATACTTCTAACCATGTTCATTAAAGTACGATTACGCCTTTATGCAATACCATTTTGTTGCGGTATTCTTGGTATTGTGTATTGAGCACATATGCCATGACTTTCTAGGAATTTAGCAAATTGACTAGAGCATTGTCTTTTCTCATCATATTTTCTTTCACCACCTCTATCAGATCTTACAATTGTCACTTTTCTATTCAATTGTCTTTCAACTTTATTGATAAATATCGTTAGGACATCATCGATTGATATTTTTCATGCTACAAATAGATACATCCTTAATTTGAAAAATCATCAATAAAGAAAATGAAATATTTTCTCCACCAAAAGATAGAACATCAAAAAGGCCCACAAATATCTGTATGTATAATTTCAAGCAATTGTGAGCTTCTTGTGGCTACTTTCTTGACTGTGTATTTTGTTTGTTTTTCTCTTAATACAACCCACACAAGTTCCAAGATCAATAAAATCCGATTTTGGAAGAATTTCATTATTTACCAATCTTTCAATTTTTTCTTTCGATATGTCCCAGATATTTACGCCACGAGTAAGTTGATGGTTCATCAAATAAGCAATATTTAGTACGAACATTATGATGCGGGATTAAAAGAGTTTTAGCAAAAAGATTATCAAGTTTTAATTTCTATAAACCATCACAAAGGTACCAGAACTAATAAGAATGTTATGTTCGAATAAACTGAAACACCCATTTGCAAATTCTAATAATAACCAGAAGTATCAATTTTAGATAAAGAAATCAAATTACAAGAAATAGAATGAGCATAAAAGATATTTAAAATGTCTAAATGATGTCCAGTGTCTAAAATTAAACGATAAGTTCCTACAGCTTCAACTGGAACTTTGACTCGATTTTCCATGAATTTCTCATTTGCGCTTGTGGTTCGGGTCATAAGGAATCCCTTTACTTTTGAACCATGTCTTACGTTTCAGGCAATCTTTCTAATAGTGTCCTGATTTGTTATAGAAACAATACTTATTGTTAATTTGTTCCTTCTTGTGGATTTAGACAGATTACTGATTTATCTTTAGTCGTCCATTATGGCCCTTTCTGTCCTTCTTTTCTAACTTCTTTCTAGCTCCTTTGTGACCCGTGAGATTAACATAGTGAATTATTAGTCTCTTAAGCCTTGTTTCCTCTTGAATGAGCATACTTTGCAATTCATGCACATTCCATTTATTTTTTAGAGTATTGTAGTTCATATGAAATAGATCATACTCTGGAAGTAAGGAGTTAAGGATAAATGTTACTAAAAAAATTTCATTAACTTCCATCCCCATGGTCTTTAGCCTTGTTGCTAAGTTTGTCATTTCAAGTATATGCTCATGCATTGTTCGAAACCATCAAATTTAATGTTGGTTAAGATACTCGTCAGTGTTCCAGCAAATGACTTATTGTCTACTCATACTGGGAACAATTTTCTACAATTTTCATAAATTCCTTAACATTTTCAGTTTTTGCAATTGTGGACTTGATATTGTTTGCTAGAGTCATTCACATAAACATTAAGCTCAACCTATTTGATCTTTTCCAAGCTTTATAGAAAGATCTTTCCTACGAAACTTAACATTTTGATACGAACCAAGGTGTCTTAATCATGCCACAAGGACTTCAAGATGGATGTCGGGATTGTACCCTATATGCTGTCCAAGATGACAACAAAATGGAGTTGCATTTAATGAACTCAAGTGCAACTCATGCTTCATTAAAGATGAGACAAGCTTCATTTATGGAACTAGGACTTCAAACTACTCAAGTGGAGCTTCAATTACTCTTGGAAGGTTACAAACATTAGGGTTGGCTAATTAGACATCAATTCTCTAATTTAAGACTTTTTTTTTTTGTAATATGTCCAGTTTTATAATCTGTCAAAAAGCACAAATAAATCATATTTCCGTTTGTCGTTTCATCTCGGAATCTTCTTCAATATTGTATATCGGGATCTAAGCTAAGACATTATCTTCTTTGAGATTTTCTAATTACGCTTTCTTGAGGGTGAAAAGTATGCATTTTTACAACTTGTTCTGAAAAACTACTATACCCGAGAACATGTGTTCTTGTTTTGTTCTTGCTATTTTTGCGTCCAAAGCATGTAAATCCGAAATTTTCTAATTTGATCTGATGTTTATGTTGTAATTGAACCATTTGGAATTCAATCTTAGATGTTACACTTTGAAATTTTGCAAAAGTTGGCTGTTATGCATTAAATATGGGCAGTTACATTTATGCACATTAGTTTTTCCAGCCACTAAAAATTGTAACTCCTATGTTGTCCAATCATTGGTTTTAAATTATAACTCCTATGTTGTCCAACCATTGGTAAATTGTAACTCTTGTGTTTAAAAGTCCAAACGCTGTTCTTAATTTTGTGAGAGTTACATTTCTCGTTCTTAATTTTTTCTACCTACCCTTAGAATTAAATTTCCATAAGTTCATCGTCTTGTTTCAATTCTGAATTTTTCTTTTCATAAGCTTAGTTTGCTTGTTTGTATTCAAAGTGTGCTAGTACTCATTGGATTGCAAATTATCTTGGCTTCTCCATTTTCAATTTTGAGAGGTGAGATTGAGAGAAATGTTAAGTAACTCTTGAGAAATTGGATCTAACAACCTTGCTAACAAACAAGACCTTTAGATCTAAAATCCAAAAACCCCAAAATCAAGATGACTTCATCCCAAGGAAGAAGATAGAAACGGATTTACCTTGATGATCAATATCAAGAGTAGAGAAAACTTGTTTCTAAACTCAAGATTCTAATCACTCCACAAGTAGTTTGATCAAAGCTACTTGAATGATCCTAGCATGAAAATCTAAACACAAGATATGCAAAGAAAGTTGCTCATGGCCTTTAGGCTCAAAAGACTCAATTTTCATTGAAACAACATCAAAACAAATCTCTTATCTAAAGAAAACAACATGGATGGCTATTTATAGCCTTCAAACTAACCCTAGAGTAACCTATAGTCAATTGAAGGGTTGTAACTCTCTTGCCCATCAATACCATGATGACCACTACCTAAATTGTAACCTAAAACATTGAAATAAAAACTTTAAAACTGAAAATTACATAAAAATAGTCTTAAATCCGAGAATTGATGTCTAATTAGCCAACCCTAATGTTTGTAACCTTCCAAGAGTAATTGAAGCTCCACTTGAGTAGTTTGAAGTCCTAGTTCCATAAATGAAGCTTGTCTCATCTTTAATGAAGCATGAGTTGCACTTGAGTTCATTAAATGCAACTCCATTTTGTTGTCATCTTGGACAACATATAGGATACAATCCCGACATCCATCTTGAAGTCCTTGTGGCATGATTAAGACACCTTGTTTCGTATCAGCTAGCATTTAAGTCTAGCAAGCTTCTCATTAAGAGTGTTAAATCAAGATCCAAAACTCCAAGATAGAATCGAATTTGTTCGCACCAATTAGAGAAATTGAGTCCATTAAACTTAATAATAGATATGGCTTGCGAATGGAGAGAAATTGAAGCAATTACTGCAGATACAGAAAATTTGCTTACACGTCATTTCTGTGAAAAATAAACTTAAATATATAATGCATATTCAAAAAATATTAAACAAACATTAATCATACATTGAAGTTCTCCTTTGGGAGATACAACAATATATAACATTCATCCATAATTGATGTTAGATTTAATTTAACATTATTGGTTATTAAAATACTCAAATTAGATACATTAGTTATTTTTGGATATACAAAACATACCTAACAAAGCACTTCAATTAACCACGATAAGGTTCAAAATTATAAAATAAATCAACTTTTAGGCGATTCAAAATGTTTTATAATAATGAACATCAATATACTCATGATAAGATCGTATTTTATAATATCATCTCATTCATTAGCATCACATAAACATGAGTAATTGAATTAACTTTAATTTGATATCTATAAAATTTACTAATTCGGCCATTTTGGTAGCTAACAAATTATTCATAACATAGATATCATAATAAAATAATGATATGTAATTTACATTATATAAATTTGAACATTTAACAATAGTAAAATTAAACCAATCAAACAATTTTTTTTATTTTTTATTTTAAATTCCAATAAGAATTTAATACTAGAATTCCAATAAGAAGTTAATACTTGAATTGCAATAAGAAGTTAATATTGGAATACAATCAAGAACAAATTTTCATACGAAAATTGATGAATTTTAGAAAATCAATCAAGACCGTTTGGCAGCTTTTATTATTATTATTATTAACTTCTTCATCCTTCTAAATTTGACCACTTGATTCATTAAGGAAAAGTCAAACATAGTTATTTATAGCATAAACATAAATTCATATGTTAAAACATCAACGAAAAATCACATGTTCTCAAACTTAGCTCTAATACCCATGTAAATTTTAAATAACATGATTATATAATAAAACTCTAACTTCGTACAATTCAATAAAAGTCAAGATCTTTGAACTAGATAATTTTCACAGCAACATGAGTTAGAGTAACATAACTTAATCCAATTGTGTTTCTCCCTCTTGACCTTTCTTTAGAACTTGATAAAGTCTTTTTGATGGAGAGAAAATTCTACTTAATTAGGTAGAGAGAGAACCAATCCCTAGAGTTTTATCTTTATGTATACATCTTCCATCAGAGTGTTAATTTGGAAAATTACCTTTTAATTAATTAACCCACTAATGTAGTGAGCCTAAAACATTAAGATAGAAATAAATGCCACATTAATGATGATATTAAATTTAAAAAATCTAACATTAAAATACATAACTCATCAATTTAGAAGTAACAATAAATTTAATTTTTATATATTAAATTTGTAAATTAAACATCAATCCATTTTGAATCTTTTGAGATTGTAAAACTCAAAAGACATAAAACCAACAAAATAGAAGTAACAACGAATTTAATGTATATGTATTAAATTCATAAAATAAACATCTGTTTTTCAGATTCTTTCACACATTGTACCAAGATTCAACAATATATATATCATGTATGTCATTAAAAGCGATAAAAGGATGTCAGTATGTACAAAATATGCTTTATACATATTGTGCATATATTATTAATATGTTTCACGTTCATACAATTATTGTTAGGTGTTTTAAGTATATATATTATGTATTATGTATATTGCTTCCGGTTTAATACATTTTTTCATTTATATTTTCCAAATGTGAAAGAAGGGAGTTATATGGTTTTTTCGTGTGTCCATTTTGCTTTAAATATTAAGAAATCGTGAAAAGTGTATACTTTTTTGGGGGGTCTTTCAATTATCAAATATCGTAGATTTTAATGTGCTGGGGTCATTTTCATTTAAAGAAGAAAAAAAAAACTTTGACCATTTTTTAAATATTGTAGATTTTAATGTGTGCTGGGGTATTTTTATTTAAAAGAAAATAAACTTCGGCTATTTAAAAAAAAAATGGTGATGAAGTCACAACTTTGAAGGTGGGTTTTCAACCAACTTTTCATTTACACAGTCATTATTGTGATTACATTTGTCAATAAGCCAAAAGATCAATCCATTTCAATCTATAAAATAAATTTGAAAAAAATAATGAAAAAAAACTGTCTTGAACATGCAACCCAAAAATCTCCCAAGACAACTCACTACAAATCTTTGAAAGTGTCACAAAATGATGTTTTTTTTAGTCTAATTTAAGGGGTAGGAATAGAGAATATATTCTTTGTATCACCTCCACCTCATTTCCATTGGTAATTATTTTCATGTTGTAGATATTTATTAACATTTTTTTTTTATTAATTCGTGAATATATAGTACTAATACTTTTTTTAAAAAAAATTAATGACTTAAATTAGTTATAAAAAGATTAATATTATATATTTTTTACATGTAATATATTTAGTGATACTAAATTAATGTTTTTTTCCCTAAAAATAGTTAAAAATGAGGGAGGACTATAAATCTAGCATTGGAGAGATAAAATATATATTTAAAAAATAAAAGCTAAAAGAAGTAAATATGGTAAAAAGTAGAAAATATGTCATTTAGAAAGTGAAATTATTATGACTATAGTTAATCGATACTTAGATTTAATAAATGATTGATATGATTATTTTTATTAAAAAAAAAAAAAACATGATTGACATGATTATAGTCAATTATCGCTAATTAGTCATCAATGGTTTTTTTAAAATGTTTTATTTGTAATTACTTTTCTAAAATACTATTGTAATTATTTTTATAAGAGTACATATTTTGTGAACACTGAAAGATGATGCTACCTATTCAAATTTTTCAAAAAATAAAAAATAGGTTAAATTACACATTTAGCCCCTGAACTTTGAGGTTTATGTCTATTTAGTCTTTGAACTTTCAAAATTACAAATTTAGTTCCTAGACTTTCGAATTTTTTAAAATTTATGGGCCTAATGGACACAAAATTGAAATTTTAGGATTTCATTAGACATAAAATTCAAATTTATATCTAATAGATCAATTAATTTTTAAAAATTTTGAATTTGACAGGAACCTATTAGATACAAAATTGAAAGTTGAGGAACCTATTAAATACAAAATTGAAAGTTTAGGGACCTATATATACTTTTGAAAGTTTAGGGACCAAATAGACACAAACCTCAAAGTTCATAGACTAAACTTGTAATTGAACCTAAAAAATAATAGAGAATTTTTCTACCAACAACAAAAAAAATATATATTCATACCAATTTTTTTTCCCAAATAAGAAAATATGACAAAAATGAAGATTAGCGATGTTTGGTAAGATCCAAGATGGTTGAGTGTAAGTGGATGAGTTCAGCCCTTTTTCTTCTTTTTTTTTTTTTTCTTTTTGTTCAAAATCAACACTTTAATTTGATATTTATTTATTTATTTTAAAGACATTGTTTAACTCATTAATCATGGACTAATCTACCCAACAATCAAAACCAACAATTTTGGCCATCATGTTAACTTCAATTGTACCAATAAAAACGGATAAATTTATCTAAATTGAGCCTAACTTACCATTTTTATCACTAACTTGCTATTTTTATTTCGTTAAAATATCATTTTGGTTTCTACACTTTAGATTCCATTCCAGTCTGTTATCTTCAAATGTCTAATTTTAATTCTTGTACCTTCATTAAATTTTTAAATTAGTGATTCAAAGTTAATTTTTATCTAAATTGGTTAAATAATAATAATAATTTTCATGCAATAAAAGACATTATGTAAATATGTTTCTAAAATTTATAAAGGAAAAACTAATAGAGGATAAATATTTTTTAAAAATCTTAACAATAAACTAATTTGATGAACTAATTTTAAGATTTACTGAAATAAAATTAGACATTTAAAATACAGAAATTAAAATAAAATGAAAGTCAAGAGTACAAGAAGTAAAATGGTATTTTAACCTTTTTATTTTATATTTTAGCTTTTACATTATTCTTAAACTAATTGGATTTAGTTGTCATTTTAATTTTTCAATTTTCTGGACTCTGGCTTCCACCCTTAGTTGAGAATGAACAATCTCAACCTCGACTCGACCCAATTATTATCTTTGAATTAAGTCTAATTATGTCATTCATAAATTAAATTTCTTAACTATATATATATATTGAAAATATAACATCATAAATCATAAATATAGACGTCAGGATGCAAATCATCAATTTATTTAAAAATAAACTTAATGATATTTTACCTATGAAGCTCGCATTGTACACATTTACGTGGATTCTAAGAACAAAAAAATTATGGCTTTGGAATAAAAAGAAAATCTAAAAGAATATAAAAATGGTTAAATTATAAATTTGGTCCTTATAATTTTGAGAAAGTGAGAATTTAGTCCATATAATTTTAGAAGTTAGAATTTGTCTCTATGATTATTTGATAAAACTCTTATAAATAGTAGTCCCTATACGATCTATTTATGAAGATTTTATGAAATCATAGAGACTATTTATGAGATTTTAGGGAGGATTTTTGGACAAAGAACTCTCATTGATTTCGTTGGAAGATGCCATCTTTGGATCGAATGTAGTCGTTTGACGAAGACACTCTGATACCAACTCAGAAAAATAACATACGAAAGAATAATGAAATAATTCTTTTACAATTAAAAAAAGAATAATGCTTTCTCTTTATCATACAAGTGTAGCCTAGGTATTGACAGGGACGAAGGTACGTTGGGCTCAGGGGGGTTTGAGCCCCCTCAACTTTTAAATATTAAGGATTTGTATTAAAAGTCACATCATTCTTTCAAGTGTTTATTATAGCCGGTTAGAAGAAGCCCCTCCTGAATTTCTTTAGATCCTTGGTTCAACCCCTTGTTGCTTTTAAAATGTATCTATTTTTTTCTTTTCGTTTTTCCTCATTTTTCGTTTTTCTTCTTCTTTTTTTTTTTTCCTCCTTTTCCCTTCTTTTTCGTTTTTTTCTTCCCCTTTATTTTTTGCTCATTTTTCGTTTTTTTTTTCGTTTCTAGTTTTCTTTTGCTTTTTTTTTTTTTTTAAGAAACACCCCTAAATTTGTGTAGTATCATTTTTTCCTCTAAACTCTCAATTTCATTAAATTAGACCTTAAACTTAGACAAGTGTTGCAGTTTTTACTCTCTATTCAATTTTTACTAATTCACCCACTAATTTTAACAAAAAGCACCGTAAAAATATCAATAAAATCACTAATTTCAATAGAATAAAGTTTTGCACAAAATTAAATTTGACTACTGCACAAATTAACCATGGAATAATTTTGTCAAAATTCACAAATTTCAACAAAAATTTAACTCTAATGTCGTTTCTCTTTGAAATCTTATCAATTTTGTACCATATAAATGTTTTAGAATTCAAAGAATGCATGTAAGGATATTTTTTTTTAATGATCTTTCAAACGAAAACTTATCAGAATGTTAAAATTGCGACACTTTTTAAATTTAGGGTTGAGATTGCCATACTTATCTAAGTTTAGGGTAAAAATTTATACAACATGACAAGTTTAGGGTCAAAATTGATTTTTTTTTCTATTTTTTAAATAATTTAAATTTATACGTAATATCAAATATATGATATTATAATTCTTTTTTTAATTTCATTTTTCAATTAAAATTTTCTTTTCTAGAGTCAAATAAAGATGGAACAATAAAATTATTTTTTACTTTTAGTACATTATATTTTAAAATTAATGACATAAAAAATTTATAATTCTTATGAAAAAGGAAAAAAATCTATTTATAATTCTTATGGAACAATAAATCTAGTTGATCTATTTTAATAGGCTTTTGAATTAAAAAAGTATGCAATTGGTCTTTAAACTTTCAATTTTATTTAATAGGTTTTGGAGTTTTCAATTTAATGTTTAATAGATCCATAACTTAATAGACTTTTTTTTTAAAGTTAAAAAATCTATTAGATAC
The DNA here is from genome assembly GCA_033996785.1 of Trichosanthes truncata. NCBI lineage: Eukaryota > Viridiplantae > Streptophyta > Magnoliopsida > Cucurbitales > Cucurbitaceae > Trichosanthes > Trichosanthes truncata. Next base: position 34,885,542 of record JAWPNB010000003.1, read on the forward strand.
AAAATTAAAATTTCAGGGACCTATTAGACAGAAAATTGATAGTTCAATAATTTAGTAGAAACTTTTTAAAGTTATGAATTTATCAAATGCAATCTTGACAATTTAAGGACCAAATTTATAATTTAGTCTATTTAATATCAACATATACAAATGATATCAATATATAAATTTAAGGACCAAATTTATAATTTAGCCTATTTATTATATATCTATAGCCCCCCGACATATAGTTCTGGATCCGCCACTAGGTGTCGACTATATATTAAGAGGAGGAGATGGGCAGAAAAGTAAAAAATACAAAGGAGAAAGGTAAAAAATAAAAAATCAAATTACATTTTTATCCTTAATACATAAGTACAAAATTCTAACATTTAAAATCATAGAGACTAAATTATAACTTTTTTCAAACCATAGGAACTAAATTTATAATTAGAGATGCCCATTTTTTATGCAACCTGCCCTGCAAGTGTGGGGAACGGGGGAGGAGCGAGGACAAAAAAAAATTTGTTAGCTAAATGGGGACAACATTCCTCGTCTCCGTCCCCGACCCATCCTCATCCTAGTTTCTTCATTTTTTTTAATATTTATATTTTTATATATAATATACCTAAAACTTCTCATTTTAGGAGAATTTTTTTTTATTTTCTTAGAAAAAAAATATTATTTTATCTTGTAAATAAAAATCTTCTAAAAAAAATTATTTTATTTAATCAAAATTTAAAAAAGTAAAAATCATAAATAAGAATAATTTTCTATAGGAAACTCGATTTCATGAAATTAAATGAAAGAATTTTGCGAGGACTAAAAATTATACGGAGATGGGAACGAAAACAGTACGACGACAAACGTGTCGTTCAAAGACTCTGTCATCTAACAAAAGTTTCATTTATTGTAAGTATGCCGAAGTCCACCTTCCTCTTCCTGTACAGAAAAAAAAAAAAAAAAAAACATAGAAAATAAGTGAGAATAAATTCCATTTTTCACTCTCACCCATTCACTTCATCCAGCGTTAGGGTTCACTCCCATCTTCTCTCTGCTACTTCACTAGATTCGTTCTCTTTTCGTCCAGTTCACAAGGTGCGTTCTGATTTTCATTTTCTAACCATTTGATTTCTCTCATCTTGTGGTTCTGTAATCCTGTTTTCTGGATTCTTCACTGTACTTCATTTGGTCTTTTGAACTTTTTTGCCGATGTGGATGATTTTGTTTTGCATTTTCATTTCACTGTTCTGAAACTGTCGGCAATGGTTTGGAATTGAAGTTTTGAGCTGTCCAAACTTGTTTTAGTATCTGGATTTTTTTAAATTTTCATGGGTTAGTCCGTAGACTATTGACTTGATGTTGTGTCAACCAAGCTCATTACCTCATCGAATTGAATTCTTTGTCCATTGTTTAAGTGTGAAAACTTATTCCCGAGGTTGGTTTCACTTTTATGGCTTCATAATGCTGCTTTTTTTTTTTTTTTTTGATGAATAACCGAGCTTTCATTGAGGAAAAATGAAAGAATACAAGGGCATACAAAAAAGCAGCCCACAAAAAAATGGGAGCCAACTAAAAATGGCTTCATAATGCTATTTTGATGCTTAATGAATGTAACTGGATCTAGGATAGATCTGTATCTTTCCAAGTTTCTATCATGTGATACAAACTCAATTCAATTCTAAGATCCGAACTGGTAATGCCTGAGATTGTTTCAACACCTACTTAGGTGATTTCCTTAGATAAGTAGGCATTGTTTATCTAAGTTCTTGCATTGATACTCCTCAACAAAATGGAATTACCAAAAGGAAAATTAGACTTTTGCTAGAGGTGGGTTGAAGTTTGATTATTACTCCAATGTTTCAAAACATTTTTGGGGTGACGTTCTTACTCTAGCCTACCCAATCAATAGGATGCTCTCTCACACGTTAAACTTCCAAACACCTCTTCGAGCCCTTCTTAAATTTTACACCAACAATATACTATTTATTAATATACCTCCTAAGATATGTGGAGGCACATCATTCTTTTCATATCCACGATCAAATAGAAGCAATTTGGATTCTAAATCTTTAAAATGCATCCCTTTTGACTGTGTTAACAATGAAAAGACCTACAAATGCAATAATGAGGAAATGTTATATAGCCATGGATGTGACGTTCTCTGGAAACAACTCTTTTTCAATGGCATTGATGCTCAAAGGGAGAATAATAATGACCAGTCCTTCTTAAATTATTGATCAAGAGATTGTTCATAGTTAGATGCAGAAATCACCATAACAGATTTTATCATCACCAGCACCCAACCTCAACCCGACCACTTTCAACCAAAAAACAACACTAAAAAAAGAAGTGAAGGTGTATATGGTAGCATACTTATTATACTCAGAGGAAAAGAAAAATCTCAATCTGATAGTGGACCTCCAAATTCTCTTATCCTTGTTTCTAACCCAAATGACAAAGAAGCTGCCCTAGGTACCAGTCTTCTTGTGGGACCCTCTCCGGATGATCTATCTTTACCCAGTTAAATGAAAGGAGGTAAGAACTGGCACCAATCACCCCATATCTAACTTTATTTAAAATAAAACTTATTTCCAAATTTCAGGACTTCACAACTAGTCTTGATAACATTCAAATTCTGAAAAATATTCAAGAAGCTCTTCTAGACCTGACCCCCTGATTGGAAAGCATTTGTTAAAGAAGAAATACAAGTACAGGAAATAAATGGCTGGGGAATATATATGTCTTCCTAGCAGAAAGGTTGTAGGATGTAAAGAGATATTTAATATTTCATATAGACTAAATGGAAGTATTAATAGATAGAAAGCGAAAATTGTTGCTAAGGGATTTATCTTTCTTTTCTTTTTTAATTCTATTATTTTAATTTTGAGTTCAACAATTGGGAGATGAGAGATTGAACCATCAACCTTTGGGATGATAATGGATAGATATGGGCCTAAGGGATTTACTTAATCTAACCATATGGGATAGATTACCAAGAAACATTTGCCCTAGTGGTTAAATATTGTAGATTTTAATGTGCTGGGGTTTTTTTTATTTGAAAAGAAAATAAACTTCGGCTATTTTTTTAAAAAAATGGTGATGAAGTCAACTTTGAAAGGGGATCTACAACCAACTTTTCATTGACACTATTGCGTTTTCTTAGTCAGCTAAGCACATAAGACTCAACCTCGAGAGATTATTAAACTTGACAATGCCGAGATATCTATACGTAGCAAACTAATGGTCTCAATACTTAAATAATGAGGAGTTTCACAGTTGAGACTTGCAGGGAAGAGAGGAAGGATGTCAAGTGGAAACACCCATTGGTGTTACAGATGCGAGCAGCCAGTTCAACTTTGTGGGCGAGACATGGTTTGCCCTAGCTGTAATGGAGGATTTGTTCAAGAACTCGATGAAATGATGGAAAGAAGTCCCCTTGATTTCTTTGGAGCCAGTGGTAATGAATACCACAATCGAAGGCTCGGACTCTTGGAGCTTTTCTCAAACTTTATGAGGCAACGATTGGTAGACAGAAACGATATCAGGGGAAGGTTGGAATCAATTCCAGATCATGGTCCAGGATTTGGTCCTTGGTTGATCTTTGGTGGCCAAATTCCTGTTAGATTGTCTGGACATGGTGGGTTTGAAGCCTTTTTTAATGGGGTTCCTGGAGTTGGTGTGAGTAGGAGCAATGGTGGTGATTATTTTATTGGTCCTGGACTTGAAGAATTGTTTGAACAGCTATCAGCAAACGACCGACGCGGACCACCCCCAGCATCTAGATCTTCAATCGATGCAATGCCTGTTGTTAAAATCACGCAAAGACATATACGTTCGAATTCACACTGCCCTGTTTGCCAAGATAAATTCGAATTAGGGTCTGAAGCTAGGCAAATGCCATGTGACCATATGTATCATTCTGATTGTATAGTTCCCTGGCTAGTCCAGCACAACTCCTGCCCTGTTTGCCGCCAAGAACTGCCTGCACAAGGGTCGGGTGGTAGCCACAGCTCATCTGGAAGCAACAATCTTAGTCGAAACAGCCGAGAGAGGGAGAGTAGTAGGACGAATCCAGGAAGGAGGAACCCATTTTCAAATTTATGGCCATTCCGAGCGTCGAGTTCTAACTCGAACCATAGTGCTACCACTGGAAGCAGCTCACCAGCCCTACATGAGAGCACCCAACACCAAACAGGGTATTCTGGATGGCCTTTCGACTAGCATCAACCGGTGTGTTCATGAACTTGTTTGCACCAGTTTGTGATTGTTGTTTAGCATGAAGAAAATAGTTCAACCCCCTGCAGTCCACTCCTTTGTATAATGGTTAATAATGGACTTTGTGTGATGTAGATGACATTTTTCTATGCCTTATCGATGCTGCTGTAGTTTGTATATGCTTCATATGTATTAGCATGCCATTTCGGTCTCGCGTTGCAGGCAATAATCTGGAAATCTTTCTGTTCAAGTGAGCATTGCCCCATGATTCAAATGGAAGTTAAAATTAAAAACTAAATGGTTATCAAGTAGAACTTAAATTAAAAATTTAGTCTCTAAATTTATAAAGTTGGAATTTTATTCGGTCCTTGTACTTTAAAATGTTTCTAATAAGTTTTTGAATTTTCTAAGTTATATAGCTATATAGTCCCTTATACTTCAAAAAACCATATAATAGTCCTTTAAATCCAATGTATTAAATACCCATTGACATGTTGATATTTTCATCGACATTTTTATATATCTATAGATTCGACATCGACATAAGGGGTGAATCAACATTTCTATTATACCATAAAAAATCGATAAAATATAAATAAAATAGCAACAAAATGTAACCAATGTGAGTATAATATTAATAATAAGCATTTTAACTTGTTTTAAAAAGTGTAAAATGTTTATTTATTAATTTAAATATATATATTTTTAATTTTCTTAATTTAAATATTTTTTTAGAAGTATCCATCAACATCAACATTTTATCAATATTTCTATTGACATTTCCATAAAATTGAGACATCGATATTTCAATTGACATCAACATTTTAAACCTTTTCTAAATCTGATTTTTTTTTTTTTTTTAATGTCATGGATCATAAATGAGGGTTCAAACACCTGTAAAAATGAAACTTTAAAAACTTATTTTTAACTATCAAAATTTAAATCAAGAATTTGATTACAATAGAGAGAGACAACAACATACCGGAAAGCTCAAGACTATTGGGACTAGATTGCAAATCAGATGAACAATACTGAGATGGCCAAAATCACTGTTCTTTGGAGCATTTGGAATTACAGGAGCATTGTCAATTAGATGTCTCAAACCAATCCTAAAGCAGATTTACAGACCATTTTCAGTGCAATTGACATAGCATTATTAGAAACAGAAGTTTCAAATGTATCGAACTTGAATTCGATGAGATTCAAGAGCTGCGTGAGTTAGGACAAGTGGTTGCCACCATCGGAAGGGTTCTAAAAGCTTAACGCTGATGCCTCGTGGAATGAAACTCAAAGAAGAGGTGGGCTCGGATGGGTAGTTTGTGACTCCCGAGTATCTGTTATCTGCATTGGATATCACTTGATCAGAAGAAAATGGCCTATTAAAGCCATGGAAGGCAAAGCTATTCTTGCTAGTTTGAACTCAATTCGGAATATTTGGAGATTATAAACGTACTCAACAACAAAGGGTTGGATCTCTCTGAAATTAAAAATACAGTGGAGGCAATTATTGAGGAAGCATGCTGGTGGGAGTTAAGGTTTTGTCGAAATGCCATAGGGATTGCAACAAATTGGCCCATCTTCTTGCTGGGGCAGCAACAGACTCTTCTTTTGTCCAGTCTTCTTCTTCCAATTTGGAATTGTAATTACCCATTGTGGTTCTCCTCTCCTCTTAATGAGGAGGTTTGTTGTACCTAGTTTGGATTGGCATTATGATAGACCTTAGGCTTAACAATTTTATTTATCAACAGTGTCACAAGTCAAGGGAAGTTTTGAGAGCTTCCCACCTCTCCTAATTCTCTCCTGAGAATCCAGTACCAAGAAAATAGACTCCAAAAAGATACCATACTCACAACCAACCTTCCCCCTTATACTCACACTCCTGCCCCTCTAACAAACTTGGGCCCACAACAAACATTCAAAAACATTCATTCCTCACCTCTACCCTTCTTTCCTCTCTTACGGGTGTACACCTTCGTAATTGGGGGTCTATCATTACCCGCCCCCCAAAAAGCCACCTTGTCCTCAAGGTGGAAAGCAGGAAATTGCGAGCTTAATGGTGGACATGGGCTCCCATGTAGCGTCTTCCGCAAGAGCATTTTTCCATTGAATGAGCACCTCCATCGCTTCCTCATTGTCAAATGCCTTCCCCACCCCGAGCACCTCAACTGGTTGCCAATGGAGACTCAAATCTGGTGCCAAGTCCGGTGGAAGGGGGGAAATCGGCATACTATGGCCCACATGCTTTCGTAGCACTGAGACATGAAATTTCGGATGGATGTTAGCACCTGGAGGTAATGCCACTCGATACGCACGAGCCCTACTCGAGACACAATTTGAAAAGGGCCAATAAACCATGGTGCCAATTTAGGATGCTTATAGCGTCCCGATGTCTGACGATATGGTCGAAGCTTGAGATAAACCCAATCATCCACCTCATATTGAACCTCGCGGCGCTTCTTGTTAGCAAATTTTGTCATTCTTTGTTGTGCTTTCATCAAACACTCTTTTAAAGTACGAAGCATAGCATCCCGGTCTCTAAGTTGGTTATCAACCTCGGCCACAACTGAAGTATCGCCCACATATCCCAAAACGGGGGGTGGGGAACGACCATAAACAATCTCGAATGATGTCATCTTTATCGCGATATGGACAGCTGTGTTATAACTATACTCCGCCCAAGCTAACCATTTGAACCATTGGTTAGGATTGGTCATAGAAAAACAACGAAGATAGGTCTCCACTCCCTGATTCACTACTTCTGTTTGACCATCTGTCTGTGGGTGATATGTACTGTTCTTCCGTAACTGCGTACCCAAAGCACGAAATAACTCTTCCCAAAACCAGCTTGTAAAGATTTTATCTCTATCCGATACAACACTCCTTGGACATCCATGTAAACGTACAATTTCAAGAATAAAAACAGCAGCCACGGTGGTAGCCGTAAAAGGGTGTTTAATAGGGAGAAAGTGAGCATACTTGGATAAACGATCCACCAGCACAAAGATCACATCATAGCCTTCCGACTTAGGTAATCCCTCAATGAAATCCATGGAAATATCTTCCCACACTCTATCCGGTATAGGCAAAGCTCGAAGAAGACCCGCGGAGCCAAGGTTAAGTACTTGACTTGTTGGCAAGTGGCATATTTAGCAACAAAAGCCCTTACACTAGCTTTCATACCTTTCCAGTAAACTTCTCTGACTAATCTCTGACAAGTTTTCAAAGCACCTTGATGATCCCCCACTGGGCTATTGTGAAATTCTGTCAAAAGCAAAGGAATAGTAAGTGATGAGGGGGGAAGAACGATCTGACCTTAGTAACATAATAACTCGCCTTTCAGGGAATAGCCTTTGGGTACCTCCTTGTCAGATAACAGATCTTGATAAATTGTTCCTAACATGTTGTCCCCTTCTTCTTAACTAGTAAGATCGGGCTTGAAAATGTGCTCTTACTCAACTGTATGATCCCTGCAGTCAGCATTTCACTCACTAATTTTTCAATATCATCTTTTTGAAATTGTGGGTAACGGTATGGTCGCACGTTAATGGACCCTGCTCTCAGTTCCAATTCAATGGTGTGATCTCGACTTCGCACTGGAGGAAGGGTCGCTTGTGTTTTAAACACTATTGCAACTTTTTGAAGGATAGTCCCAATCGGTTCTGGAAATTCACCCAAAATACTAGCCGTCACTATCCCAACCTCTTCTTGAGTGCTCCACAGCATTCAGCTCAATCAAGAGACAGTGATCTCCCCTCCCAAGGTCTTCATCATTGATTTCAGTGACACCCGAGATTTTACCAAGCTACGATCACCCCGTAGCTGCACCAGCCAATCTTCTACATGGAATTCCATCTCCGAACTATGGTAATCAAATTGAATCTTGCCCAACGTCTCCAACCAAGATAACCCCAATATAACATCAGCACTGCCCAAAGGAAGAGGGAGGAAATCATGAATAATTGTTAAGTCAGAAATAGTTAGGACCACACCTTTGCAAATTCCAGTAGCTTGCACCGACCCCCGGTCCCTAGCACTATTCCATAGCTTGAAGAAGGAGAAATCAGTAATCTCAGGGCACTAACGACCTCCTCTGAGACAAAATTATGTGTTGCCCCTCCATCGATCAAGACCACAACTCCCCTGCCTCCAATTTCGCCTCTAACCTTTATGGTTTTCTGTGAGGTAAAGCCCACCAACGAATTCAGAGACAGTGTTGCGACTTCCAGGTCTTGCGCTGCTATTTCCGATTCTTCTGCAATGATCGTCGTGGCCAAATCTTCCCCTTCAATTGGATAGGATTCATAGTCCTCTACCCCCTCTTGCAAAATCATCATCTATAATACCTTCTTTTTGCAACGGTGGGTAGGGGAGAATTTTTCATCGCATTTGAAACACAGCCCTTTCTCCTTCTTAATTCGCAACTCACTCTCGGTCAAACGGCGTTGTGGCGCACTGCCACCTTTTACCCCATAATCTTTCATTTGCATGACGGTGGTGGATGACGAGGTGCGACTAGGGCTCAACGATATGGTGCGTGCATTCGAATTGTTAGTCCTGCTTGAAATGGACCCAGTCCAGGCTGACCCACCCTTTGAACTGGTGGTAATTTTAGACGCATTCCCACTTTTCTGTTGGACCAGGCGGTCCTCTTCAATTAATTGGGCCATTAACATTTTGGCCTTAAGGCCCACTGGCTGCAGCTTTCTCATATCACTTTGGACCTCTTCTTTTAGCCCACTCACGAATTTACCCTCAGGCACGCCGTCACCGATGTCCTTCATCCCAGCCGAATACCATTCGAATTTTCGGCGATACTCACGCACCGTCGTATCCTGCTGAAGCTTCATTAGTCTTGCGTATCGATCTCCTTGCGTCGATGGTCTGAATCGTTCTAGCAATAATCGCTGGAATTCGCTCCAGCTTGTGATCGGTGTTCTATCCTCCTCCCATTGATGCCAATCGAGGGCTTCACCCTCCAAACAGAGCACAACCGCTTCTAGCTTGTCTCTCTCCGTCAATCGATTCACCACAAAGTAGCGTTCCACCCAATGCAACCACCCATCCGGGTCTCCATCCTCTTTCCCAAGGATAGCAAATTGTGTATCCATCAATGCCATGGCCATTTGTCTCTCACCTGCTTCAGCAAACTGTAAGTCTCTCTTATTCTCAATCTCTGTTTGCTTTTGGTCCAATTCAGCCAATTTTTCCTCTAACTCGATCAATCTCCCTTCCATCTTTCCCCAAAAACACCGCTCTAATACCAAAATTGATAGACCTTAGGCTTAACAATTTTATTTATCAACAGTGTCACAAGTCAAGGGAAGTTTTGAGAGCTTCCCACCTCTCCTAATTCTCTCCTGAGAATCCAGTACCAAGAAAATAGACTCCAAAAAGATACCCTAATCACAACCAACCTTCTATACTCACACTCCTACCCCTCTAACAAACTCGGGCCCACAACAAACATTCAAAAACATTCATTCCTCACCCCTACCCTTCCTTCCTCTCTTACGGGTGTACCCCTTAGTAATTGGGAGTCTTATCACATTAATGAATTTCAGTTTCCAAAAAAAAAAAAAAGAAACAAAATTGAGAATTCTGCTGCCATGGGCGAGAGAGAGAAAAAAATATATAAATTTTATCTATCAAAATTGAGAATTCTATTACAATCGAGCGTGAGAGACTTGTGTTGAATCTGATACTGTAAATCAATTAAAAAAGAGAGAACTAGCATTAAATTCATATGATTTAGAAAACAAAATCCAATAACAATTGCACAAACTGGTAAATGCTGCTTTTTCATTTCGCTTCATTCAGATTGCAGTTTGTATGAACAGAGCTACAGCCTCAAATCAAAAACAATATCGAAAGGAAATTTCTGTTTTAAAAAAATGATCAGAAGAACAACTACAGCTACTTAATATGTCGCCACTCAATTTTTGCAGAACAAACAGACATTTCTTTCTGGATATCTGGAATAAGGGAAAGATAAAAGGTGCTTCAATCTTCATAAAACTCAGCAACAGACTCACTTGGCACTGGCAAGCTGAGTTCGGAGGAGCTTCGCGGCAGCAACCATGTTCTTGAGGGCGGGATTCACCTCGGCATACTTGCGAGTTTTGAGACCACAGTCAGGATTGACCCATAAGATGTTGGTTTCGAGCACTGCAAGCATCTTGTTGATCCTGTCTGCAATCTCTTCGGTTGATGGTATTCTGGGGGAGTGAATGTCATACACACCGGGGCCAATTCCAGCACCATACTTCACTCCCTCGCGGAAGACTGACAAGAGCTTCTCGTCGGAGCGAGAGTTCTCAATCGTGATCACATCGGCATCCATATCGATGATGGATTGGATGATATCGTTGAAGTTGGAGTAGCACATGTGAGTGTGAATCTGTCAAGATAATGAAATATTAGGCCAATCAAACATATTATAAACTGTTAAGGGTAATGAAAATCTCAGTGGTTAGTGTAGTAAACCTGAGTTGTGTCTTGAACACCACAGTTCGTGATACGGAAAGAGTGAACAGCCCAATCCAAGTAGAAAGCTTCCTCAGACTTTCTGAGAGGCAATCCTTCTCTTAAAGCAGCTTCATCGATTTGGATGACATTAATGCCAGCCTTCTCGAGATCCTCGACCTCATCCTTGATGGCCAAGGCAATCTGATAGCATGTTTCGAACCTAGGAGACGATAATATACACAAGAAGCATTAGGCAAAGAGTATGGCATAAGGGGAAAAAAAAACAACTACAGTAGCTTCTTTCAGCTTAAGCGAGTGGAAGCATTATCTTCTATTACCTTGGCTGGTCAACTCTAACAAAGGACCAGTTGAGAATGGTGACAGGGCCAGTGAGCATTCCCTTCATTGGGCGGGCCGTCATGCTCTGGGCTGCGGTAGACCAGAAGACAGTCATGGCTTTCGGGCGGCTCACATCACCGTAGATGATTGGAGGCTTCACGCAACGGGATCCGTATGATTGCACCCAACCGTTGACGGTGAATGCAAAACCTGACAACTGCTCCCCAAAGTATTCAACCATATCGTTCCTCTGCAGTGAGGATGAAATGCACGTTAGAAGGGGCAAAATGAGAATGAGAAAAGAATACTACAACCTCCGCTCAACAAGAACAGTGCTTTTGATTTCCTCCTCAACAAATAACTCACCTCGGGCTCTCCATGAACTAGGACATCAATGTCAAGCTCTTCTTGGAGTTTGACAACCTTGCTAATTTCCTCCTTAATAGCCTTCACATATTCTCCCTCGGAAATCCTAAAGGAAAGCCCAAAAAATGCAAACATTAGAAATAGGATTAAGATATTTTTGAACTTCAAAGAAAGCTGGCATTAATTTTTACTCACTTGTTAGCTTTGTATTCACGACGAACCCTCCTGAGTTCAACAGTTTGAGGGAAGGAACCAATGGTGGTGGTTGGAAGGATTGGAAGATTAAGCTTCTTCTGTTGAGCATCAAGTCTTGCACTAACATTTGTAGCACGGCGATGATCAGAGCCCTTCAAAGCAGCAGCCTGCACAATCAAAAAGCAATTCATCAGTTAATGCAATCCCTGCAAACACCTTACAGATAAGAAATGGATGTATCTACATACCGCTTTCTGAACAGCCTCATTGGTCACCCTTGGGGACGACTTCCTTGAAGCATGAGCTTCAGCGTTAGCGGCAAAAAATGCCTGAAAGGAAAAAAAAAAATCATAAGCTCATGAGTTTTTGCTCATCAATTTCAAAAAGCTAAGTACCATGGGAAGAGCGTTCAAGAAATAATGCTAAGTTAGCAACCTTAATGGCCAAAACATTGTGGATCTGCTTAGATACTAGACAAGTCAGGTAGACTTTAAATCACTTTACCGGTAAATAGTATTTTCATCATAACGTGGAATTGAACAATTCCCAATTATCAGCTGACAAGGGTTAAGGATTTTAAGCCCATTAGTTTAATTACTAGTGTGTTTAAAATTCTGGCCAAGGTCTTGGCAAACAGATTAAAGAAAGTTTTCCCAAGACAAATTCAGACTTTTAGGGGGGCCTTCACTGCAGGAAGATAAATCTTGGATCAGGCTCTTATAGCCAATGAGGTTATTGAGGATTATAGAAGTCGTATGTGAGAGGGGGTTATTTTCAAGATCAAGATCGATTTTAAAAAAGCGTGAAGATCACGTGGATTGGGATTTTTTAGATAAAGTTTTGGCTAAGAAAGGCTAACTAGGTCGTGGATTTGGAGTTGCAATAGGAATGTCAGGTATGCTATCCTGTGGTCTTGTTAGTACACTAGATCGTTGTGGGGTGGCTTCTTCGAGACGTTTACCTTCAGCTTGGCCTGGCTGAAGAGTTGCAGGTCCCTACGGGAGGAGTTTCTTTCTCATGCCCCCTATTGCAAAAAGGGTCGCCAACTATGGTGTGCTTTTCTTTGTGCTATTGTGTGGGATCTCTAGGGAAATGAAACAATATGATTTTTAGAGGGGTTAAAAAACTCACAGGGGAGGTTTGGTCCCTTGTTAGATATCACGCCTCTCTTTGGGTTGTGTAAAAATATTTTTCTAATTATCCGCTAGGCCTACTTTTGCTTGATTAGAGTCCCTTTTTAGGTTATTTGGGCTCTCTTTTGGGTGTTTTTGTATTCCCACCGTGTATTCTTTCATTTTATCTCAATGAGAGCATCGCTTTTTACCCAAAAAAAAAAAAACCAATTACCGGCTGATTATAATTGACAAACCACGACACAAAAGGTTAGATATCAAGGCCTAAAAACATAGCTTACACCTTCCAGAGATAAATTTCCTCAGAATCAAGAACATACCTCATCCTTTTCACCAGCCAAAGCCTTTGCCAATGCATTAACTTCAACAATCTTTTGAGCAGCAAAAGCTAGCCATGATTTGATTTCATTGTCCAACTTGGTTTCATTGACAAGGTCCACAGCAGTGTGAAGAAGTGAGCAGGAGGTGGAGACAACAAGATTATCTGCATTTTTTTTTTTGGAGATTTTATTGGAGGGGGAAGGAATCAGTAAAAAAACACTCTCAAATAGTAATAATAATAATATCAGGCACCATGTACCAACATAGTAATACAAATACAAGCAAAAGAATATCACCTTTACCCACAATGGCAGCCAGTTCCTCCAATGTACTAACTGAAGCAGCAAGATCATTGGCCCAAATGTTCCTTCCATCAACCACTCCAGCAAAAAGGAACTTTCCCTTGGGGAAATCACCCTTAATCAAATCAAGTGTCTTAGCACCACGAACCAAATCAAATCCATAGGCAGTGACACCCTTCAAAGAAGTAAGGGTCTTGTATGCCTCAGCAGGGACATCAGCAAAATATGTTTCAACAAGAACATTCAAGCCAGAGAGAGTTGATTCTAGTTCAGCATATGCATCTGAGAAGGCTTGCAATTGGTGAGAATCAAGATCCCGCACCAGTGTAGGCTCATCAAACTGAATCCAAGTAGCACCTGCTGCTTTAAGGTCAGAAACAACCTCCCTGAAAAGTTATCCACCATTAATATGTGAAAAGAGAACCATCATGGGAACACTCTGGTATGTCTAGATAGAGTGACGATTCTTTACTTGTAGACAGGAAGGATCTTGTCGAGAAGGGAGAGAAGGGAGAAGGTCTTGTCAACACCCTTTGCAGGTTTAGAGAGCAACAAGTATGACACGGGGCCAACAAGAACTGGAACAGTGTCTACTCCAAGCTGCACAAGTAAAATACATTTTTTACCTCAATTATTAAGTTGTAATATGCCCAAATCAGATTTCTAAATGTATATAGTCATATAAGGAATCAGGTTTATTTAAGCCATTAAAGCATGTCGATACATTCATAATACAATACTATTTTTTTACTTTTTTTTTTAAGAACAATCACCACAAATATTTAGAACACTTACAGCCTTGGCTTCTTTGTATTCATCCACTGCCTTGTGGGAAGCATAAGAGAAGTTCACCTCTGGGCCCAACTCAGGGACAATGAAGTGGCTGCATGATTGCATTGACAGGGTTAATTATAGCAATGTCATAATGTTGGAACTGCATACTGATAATGGATCTTCCTTCCGAAAGTAAATGGGCTGGTGGTTACTCACTAGTTTGTGTCAAACCACTTGGTCATTTCCATAGCTGGTACAGATGCATTTCCTCTAGCCATGGAGAAGTAGGTATCGAAACCAATCTCACCACCGGTCCAACCATATCTAGGAGGAACGGCCCCAAGCAATGCAGTGGTGTCAAGCACCTGATCATAGTATGAAAAAGTGTTGCTGGGGATGTATTTGATCCCGGCACCAGACATCTGTTTCCAGATGGATGACCTCAGATCTGCAGCCACCTTCTTCAGATCTTCAGCGGTGGTCTTGCCATCCCAAAATGATTCAAGAGCAAATTTGAGCTCCCTCTTGGGGCCCATACGAGGATACCCAACAATGTGAGATGCCATTGTTCTGCTGCTCAAGAGATGGCAGACGTAAATAAATTCAATTAAGCCTAAATCCGACAATCAATAAGCAACAGAAATTGTTATCAACAGCACGTTAAAGTATCATGCAATTTGAAGCGAGCAAAAATGATGTGATTTACAACTGCACTGCATTCACGTCAATTAGTAAAGGTCTTAAGAAGCAACAAATGTAAGATGGTGTTTGAAAGAACAAAACATACAAAGAAAGAAATGGAGTGGTGATATGAAATTCAAGTGAGAAGTGGTCAGCTATACATGGAGAAGAGATCAGATCCAATACTTGAAATAGGAAATACCCATTAAAATACATCAGATCTAAAAACACACGTCTTCAAGAAAAACAAAAACCCCACCAGATCTACACCACAAAACGCACAGAAAAGCATATTCAACGACAGAGTAGAATCGGAACAAGTCATCACAAGCCATAAAGACGAACGCATTGGAAAGCAGAAAAGGAGAGCGAATGAAGAAGATGAGGCGTAACAAACAAGAAAAGCAAATGAAGGAAGAGTGGATGTGAATTGAAAATAGAGAGAAAGAGAAGAAGTAGAGCATAAATGGGAGCGAACCTTGAGAAGTGGATCACCGACAGAGGCTCCCCGTGGAGAAGAGAAGAGAAGAGAAAGAGAAAGGAGAATGGGGGGAGCCACAAACACAAACTACAAAGGAAAGAGAGAAGGCGCGAGTTGGAAGAAATGGAATGAAGCTTATTTATAGAACTCAGAAGTCAGGAGTGATGACGTGACGTCGCAGATCTGGGAAATGGGAAGGGAGAGCCGGTGGGTGAGAACTGAGAAGAGACCAACGTGTATTATTATTATTAGTGGTAGAGCGAGAAAATCTGAGATGGTAAATTATTATACGGTGAAGAGTAATAGGGGGGTTGGTGACTTGGTGTCGTGGATGAATTCTTCAAAAAAAAAAAAAAAAAAAAAAAGTAAGATGGGGGTTGGTGTTGTGGGGGAAAGGCGTGACGTGGAAGTGAAGAGTACGTGTCATCAATACACAATGACCAACCTATAATGGAAAATTTGACAACCAAATGACAGGGTCCTCCTCCGAAGTGGAGTGGAACGACCATAAAGACATCTCCGAAAAGACTGTCGGAGCAAGATAATGGGCTGCCATATTACAAGAACAAGGACAATGCAAAACAGAAACCTTCGCCCAACCCTCAACAAGATACCCAATTTCTTCCAATACATTTTTTGTTTTCAAAAGATCCTTCTCAGGCTCCATAAGCACTGAAGCCACATCAATAGAATCTGTCTCAGTCAATAGTGACAGAGGTTGGCTAGATAAATGAGCGATGGAACGCAAACCATCATGAATAGCAGCAGCTTCAAGAGACTTGATCGACCATTTCCTACACCACCTTTGAAGGCCCACACAGATAGGAGCTCCTCAGGAGTCATGAACAATCCAGCCCAATCCACCTTTGCCTGAAGCTTCACACCATGAGGTGTCGGCGTTTAACTTCCAAGATCCAGACAAGGGCGGAGACCAAGCGTTCTAACTCATACTGCTCTCAATTCGTACCGACGAGGAAGAAGGCGTTGAGGAGTCAGGTAAATCCTGTACGTGCTTTTCAACCAAAAGCAAGAGGTCTTGAGAATCAGGTCGACCGCTAGGAAAAGCTGAGGTGGGGTCATCCTTCTGTAAGAGGGAATTTCTAAAGTTCCAGATGCACCACAAGATCGTTATTGCTTTAGAGAGCTCCTTCTCCGATAGCTTCTTTGACATCCAACCCCAAAAGTCCCTTGTAAACCAAGACTCCCTGCAAGAAGAGAATAATTCATTAAATGAAGGTAGGAATAAGGGCCAAACCTTTGTGATGAATTTGCATTTCCAAAACACATGGCAAGAGTTCTCCTCCTGCTTCCTGCAAAATAAGCAAAGAGAGTTAGTCACAATTCCTCTATTTTGAATGTTTTTAAGAGTTGGCACCGCGTCATTTGCTACTTTCCAAACACAAACTTTCGCTCTGGGAGCGCTTTCGACTTCCAAAGGGGCTTCCAGACGGACTGATCCCATAAGGAACTTGATGAGGAAGCCTGATCTCTTTGAGCCAAAATTGAAGCCACTCTTAACAGAGAAGATACCCTTGGAGTCAATGTTCCAAATAAGCTCATCCCTAGTGTCTTGCCTTCCCAAAGGGATGTTTGGGATGTCCTCCACATCAAGAGCCACAAAGTTTTCTCTTATAAGCGACTTGTTACACCTGCCATTTTCATCAATGAGCACTCGAACTCTTTTATTCTGAAACTCTTCTGTCACTCGGACTGGCCTGTAGGACCCTTCCCGAGCAATCCAGGGTCCTTGTCAAGCATGATGAGCTTACCATTCCCCACTTTCCATCTGAAGCCTTTTGCGAACAGCTCTCTCCCCCAAACAATGCTTCTCCAGGTTAAAGATGGATTATGGTCTAACTTTGTGTTGAAAAAGTCTCCATTCTTAAAATATTTTCCTTTGAGTACTGAAGTAAGAAGGCTCTTGGGATTTCTCAAGATGCGCCAGCCGTGTTTTGCTAACATTGCCTGGTTGAATAACAAAAGATCTCTAAACCCCAGACCCTCTCTATCTTTATTAAGACACATATTTTTCCAACTAACCCAGTGAGCTTTCTTTTTTTCTTTTGAGGATCCCCACCAAAATTGAGCACAACACCGATTGATGTCGTCACAGATCGATTTAGGCAGACGGAAACAACTCATAGTATATAAAGGAATGGCTTGAGCAATTGATTTTATTAATACTCCATTTTAATTGTATTGGGTGGGTGGGGTCTGATTCTGAACAAGTGTATTTTGGGATTACAGAATACAATGCTATGACTATGAGTGGCACTGTATTACTGTGTTCATTCAATACAAAAGGAATAAGCCACCAAAATAAACTTTAATGGGCATCTAAATTATCCCCTCTAATTTGTAGTAATATATAATGTCAAACATTCTAAGATCAGCATAAAGATGATTTTGATACCCCTGTTTCTAAGATTCCATGAGAGAATCATCTATCGATGATTTTGCGTTTCGTTTTTCTTTTTATGTATTTTTTTTCTTTCATCAATTTTCTTTATTTCTCAAGTTTTTTTATTTTATAATTAAAATAAAGTTATATATTTGTTCACTAATAAACAACTCCTCTATGAAGAACTCAAAAAAAAAAAAAAAAAAAAAAAAACTCTATGAAATTAACTATATTTATATGTTTTATTAACATATAAAATAAAATCTATTTAAATGGTATAGTATATAGTTCGATTTGTTTTTAATTGAAATCTTAATTGAAAATTTTTATTTATTTTACTTTTCAAACAATGATCATTCAATATTTAAAAAAAAAACATAAATCGATATGATACTTTTTGATAATGTATAAGTATAATCCACTAAAAAAACACTATTAACTGTATAATTATGTTCTTTCAAAATAAGTTATACTCTTTCAAGTTAAAATCAAAAATAATATTTCATTCTAAATCTTTTATAAAAATCTTAAAACAATATAAATTAACTTATTTTACAAACTAACATATAAAATTAATTAATATAAACTAAATTGATAAAAATAAAAGAATAAATAATTTAACACAAAAATGTTATATTTTCTCTAAAACAAATAAATATAGGAAAAAGACAACGCCGACGGGGCAGGGGGCGCGCGTGGGAATAAGATTAGGGATTTTTTTTTTCTTTTTAAAATTAATTTGTTTTTGCAAAGAGATTAGGGAGTTGCTGTACCATGTAAGGTATAAAAAATTGGAAATTTGGGAAGACTTTTTTGCGAGCATAAATATAAAAAAAGAATTTCATATTCAGAAAATTAGAAAAAGAAAATTGGAAAAGAAAGCAAAGGAATTTGGTGGTTGAAATTGATTGGGGGTTTGGTGGTGGATGTGACCCAAACTGACTTTTAACTACTTCTCCCGTATTTGGTTGGAAATCTATTTCATTTTTCAATTGCCGATTTTAGGAGTTGTGATCTATTTAAAAATCAACTAAAAATTAATTTTGGTTGAAATATATATTTTAGGTGAATTTGGGATAACTTTGGATGAAACTGTTTTTTGGTGAATTCTTTCTTAAAACTAAATTGCTCTTTTTAAGTATTTTTTAGAAATTTTATCAAACCTAAATACAATTTAATAGTTAAGGCATTCTTTTATAACCATTTAGTTTTTATTTTTTTGTTTTTAAAAATTAAGCTTATAAATATCACTTCATCTATGAGTTTCTTTGTTTTGTTATCTACTTTTTACCTATACTTTCAAAAATCAAGCTAAATTTTGAAAATTAAAAAAAGTAATTTTCAAAAATTTGTTTTTGTTTTTAGAATTTGGTTAAAAATTCAAATGTTTTCTTAAAGAAGATGAAACTTGATGAGAAAACAAGCACAATTTTCAAAGAAAAAAAAATCAAAAATCAAATGGTTATCAAACGATACCTAAAGTATTAACAACTTAGTTTATAAGTTGAAAATTCTATTATCTACTACACATGTAATGATATAATCTAAAAAAAAATTGAAATATAAAAATAGAGTCCCTAACATTGAATTTTTTTGTTGAATCTTAAGAAATTTTGTTTTATTGCATGGATAGTTTTTTTTTTTTTTTTTTTGGAAAAAAGTCAATTTTGACCACAAACTTGGCATGTTGTATCAATTTTAACCATGAACTTTCAATTTCATAAATTTAAACCTCAAATTTGGTAGATTGTATCAATTTTAACCCTAAACTTTTAATTTCATCAATTTAAACCTCAAACTTGAATAAGTATATCAATTTACACCTTCGATTAAGTTTTCATTTCAATCACCGTTAGAAAGGCATCCCACAGATGCTCAAAGCCATGTGTTGCTCTATGATATGTACTTGTTCGTTATTTTAAAAAAAATTACCAAAAAATAATTAAATCATTCCAGATTGAGTCGCCATCATTAGAAAAATCACGAATTCGACTCTCAAAAGTATGACCCACATGAAAACAAATGGATTCTAGTGTTCTCCTCGCCTTTGGTGTCGATACCAGCGATGACGAGTGTGAAGAAAATCCAGGCAGTGACATCATTGAAGGCGACAATGACCATGACGGTTTCGTTGACTTCGATGGTGAGGAGTATGAGCTTCGACTATAATGCAAGAGAGGACAAGGAAGGTGGTGGTGGATAGAGTGACACCTATGAACACAATGAACTAGTCGTCGACAGTCTTACAAGGATTAAAGTGACATCGATGCGAGAGAGAAAGGGGACAAAGATTCTGATAGGGTGCGATTCTGAAAGCCCTACATCTGTTGTAGAAAATGGAGGACAAATCGAGCTCATGGCCGACGAGAAATTAAAAAAATATATATCAATATTTGCAATCAATTCAAGAATGGAAGTACTCCATTAAAGAAAAATATGGTGCAAATAAGCTTTTGTTTCTACTAAAAGCTGATGGATTTAGTAAAATCTTGCCTTAAAATTGAAAATCCCTCAATTAATGAAATGAAAAAAAAGCAGTTGAATAAAATAAGATAAGATGTGAAAAAAAAAAAACCATGCTCTAAAATTGAAAAACATTATGGTGAGTCTACTCCAATTTTATTGAGCAATTTTATTTTTTTTTTAAAAAAATAACAAATATGTATTAGTTATAGAGCAACTTGTGGCTTTGGACATGTGTGTGAAATCTTTCTAATGGGGGATTGAAACGGGAACTTAACCGAGAGTGTAAATTGATACACTTATTCAAATTTGAGGTTTAAATTGATGAGATTGAAAATTTAGGGTTAAAATTGATACAACATGCTAAGTTGGGTTTAAATTGATGAGATTGAAAGTTTAGGGTTAAAATTGATACAAACGGCCAAGTTGAGGGTCAAAATGAATTTTTTTTCTTTTTTTGGCTAAATTATAAAAAATATCTCTGAACTTTGTATTTTGTTTAAAAAATATCCCTGAACTTTCAAAAGTTTCATTAATACCCTTAAACTTTCAAAAAAAAGTTCAAAAATACCCTTACCATTAGTTTTGGATGGAAACCGTTAGTACTTTGTTTCAGAAATACCCCTAAACTTTCAAAAAGTTTCATTAATATCCTTAAACTTTCAAAAAAAATAAAAAATACCCTTACCGTTAATAAATGGACAGAAATCGTTAGTACCTCGTTTTTAAAATACCCATAAACTTTCAAAAGTTGCATTAATACCCTTAACCTTTTAAAAAAAAGGTTAAAAAATGCTCTCACCATTAGTATATGGATGAAAATTTTTTATCTACCCCATTAGCTCCATCTTCTATTTCCTCTCTCTTCTGATTTGCTTCAATTTATGGCCTAACACTTCTATATTTGTTCTCTTTCTTTTCACACTATTTTTCAATACCCTCTTACTCTCTTCTTCCATTTTTTAATCTCTAAAACTACCCCATTCAATCAGGGTATATAGGCTACAACAAAAAGAAAGGAGAATAATGGAACCACCAAGGGATCTTATGACTTAAATGCTTTAACAATATTGTACGTTAGTAATTTGAGTTAGTACGTTTGGGTTTAATAAACAAAGAAAGACATGTTGAGAATTTGGGTCATAATTTTGAGGACATCTAGTAGGAGAGAAAAGAAAGAAAATATATGCATTACCAAATTTGTAGCAGATGAAGATTTTATTAAACATTTTTGAAGTTCACATTATTCTATTTGTTGTGGTCAGTCAAGAAGGTCTCCATGATTGAGAATTGGACAAATTGAAGAAAAATGAGAGTATCTATATGAAAAAAAAATGAGAATATCTATATGAGTTGTTTTCAAATTGGTTCTTTTCCAACTCAAGATAACTTCAAAGACATTGACTATTTGGGTGTTAAAATTTCTTATCTTTATGTTTGGGCATGCTTAGAAATGAGAGAGCTCCTCCCATTTATTTAAAGTTCTAATATTTAAGAAGATAGGAGAAATGAAGGAGATTGAAAAATAGAAGAAGAGAGTAAGAGGGTATTAAAAAAAAAGAGAAAAAATAGAAAAAAACTAGAGAAGTGATATGTCATAGATTGAAGCAAGTCAAAAGAGAGAGGAAATATAAGAGAGAGGTAATGAAGTGTAGATAATCTGTAATTCCGACTTTTTTTTTTTTTTTTTTTATAGTCATTATTGAAGTTAAGTGTTGTTTAAGATTAATTAAAGTTTGAATAAATTGGATTTGAGTTTTGGGAAAGGGAAAAAAGGGAGAACACCATTTTTGGGTTTGTTATGGAATATATATATATATATACACCATTAAGATATAGGTTGTTATGGAAGTCAAATCCCCTTTCCCCAAATCTCTCCCCCTCTCACGCAAGTTACACCCAATTTGGGTTTTCTTTTCTTTCCTTTATTATTATTTATTGTCTCCCCAAGTCAAACCCCCATTCCCATCTCTCTCGCTCTTCGAAACGCAGAACCAGGCCCTCCCCTCTGTTTTTTTCTCTCTTTTGCACTATCCCCGATCAGCTACAACAATCGCCGCCCATCGCTAAAACGCACTGCTACTCACCCCCCAACTGTCCCGCCGCTTGTGTTGCCGCCTTAATTGCACGATGCTGCCTTCTGCGTTATCGTCCTCTACACACTAGCATCGTCGTCCACTTGCGCTGGATCTACACGCCTTCGTCGGTCAAGGCTAGTCGCCGCAGAATCTGTCGTACCATCGCCAAACCCTGCCTCCCTCTCTTTGTTTTGTGCAGATAGCATGTGGAGGAGAGTTTTGGTTCTACTTTTCGACATTGCTCATTTGGGTAAGTTTCCGGCACCAATTCAAGGTTGTTTTATTGAGTTTTATGGGGTTGATTTATTTATTGGTGGCCACTTAAGATTAACCCAAAAGATTTTGGATTCGAGTTTAGGAAACTTATCGTGCGTGGAGGCGGGATCGCTTATTTGGAATCAATTCGGTACTATACAACCACGTTTGGGTAAGGTTTGACACTGCTTTGGGTGGATTTATGAAATGCACTAGACCATTTAAGTTATTAAGGTCGTACAATTTAACCAAAATTGTTTGGGTTCAAGTGTAGGAAATTCATCGCAATTGGAGGCCATTTGGGCGTTGTTGGTCGTACAACACTAATGGGTCAAATTAAATTGGGTTTTGTAAGTTATTAATGCAGTAAGACCTGGCATAAATTGGATTTAAATTTGGATGCATGATTGGGGCTTTTCTGTGAGATTTGAGTAGTTGTTTTTACGAGTTAAATTGACCCTTAATTGTTGGAATTAAATTGAAGGTTAACCATTATAAGGGAAGGCCAAAGTTTGGAATTGGGTGATTTGTCACATATTCCAAGGAGCGATGTTATTGTCCAGAAATTAAAAAGGTGAGATTTTAACCACCTTTTAAAACAAACCCCATGAATTAAGAATGGAGTCCTTGGTTAATTGATTAAAATTTAATTGGATTGATTTATGGGTTGTTGCATTATTGCTAGGTGGTGTTTGTATTTTTTTTCAACAAGAGATTTTTGGGCTTGAGCTGTTATAAGTTATTTCTGCCTTGAGGTAAATAGCTTTTGGATTAAGCCCCTATTGATAGTTATTAATGAATTTTGGACCATGTTGGAAAAGGATGTGAATTTCTGTGCATGCTTGAAATTTGGTTGTGGAGCATGTAATATTGGGTGGCTAGTTCTGAAATTCTTCTTGAGTTAGCAATTGCCTGAGCATGTGATATGTGGGTTTAGGGGTTTAAAGTTGTGAGCTAAATGATTTCAGCTTGTGCGAATCCTTGACTGGTTTTATGTTTGAAACTCCTGTGTTGTGCTTGTATTTGGTTAACTCTGGTTTGTGTCGTTGGAAAGTAATCCTAAGGCCCTAATTACCCTGACCTTCATGTTGATGTGGTTATGATGTTGTAAAGTCTTGAGAACCTTGGTAGGGTTAGGGAATAACTTAGGACCTTTAGGCTAGTGACACCTACCACCCCACCTGGAGCATGTTTGCCTTGATAATTATGTGATATGATAGATGGTGGGTTGCGTATCCTGTTTTGTGATGGCATGGAAGGAGTGTCCTTCATTGCAGGTGCTAGCCAGTGTGGCTTGAGAGTTGCGTGTTGGGATTTATGCCCTAAAGCCTCATAATTAATGATTTATTTAATAATTAATAGTAATTTTGATTATTTTATTTGTAATATAATATTATCCATTATATGAAAAATCCAAGGTTATTAGTGTAATCTTGAATAGTATGTGGTTGACATACGAGAGGATCATGTTTAAGAAATAACCTAAAGGTAGTATATGGATAAGGTTGGGTCCCTCTCCTAGTAACACTATTGATACGACCCACTTTGTAATAGTTACAAATGATTTGATCCAAATCGTTCATGTGGAGACATGTGAGTGGGGGTATCTTATACAATGAGTTTGTGTAAGACTAGACCATGAAATATTTAATATCTCTTTATAAATCTGTTAATTGAGAAGATTAATATTTCATTAGAATGATCATATGTGAATCGATCTTAATCCTGAGTGAGTTATGAACTCCTGCCTGTGAGGACTTGTCTTTTAATTTGCATGGGTGAGAGTGACTTTTGTAGCCGATTCAATATGCTTAACATTTTGGGGACTTGACCAAATAGGGAGTTGGGAACATAATCTCACAAGATGGAATTCACTTCTTCCCATATATGGTAAGTAGATGAGTAGTTCCCTTAAATACTGATTTTGGGACTTGAACAATGGGCCCCACCCTCTCACTGACTCGAGAGGAACTTAGTTTATAATTAGATTATAAACATATTGTTCATTAGAGGATCAATGGTACTTAAGGTGCAATATGTAATTATAGGGGTAAAACAGACTTTTGACCAAGTTGTAATTACAAACAACTCGTGAAGGATCGACTTGCATGATTATATCTATGGACACAACTTGTCTTACAGTGCATAAGAGTGCAACTCTAGGTCTATAGTAGAGTGACCTATAGTTAATAAATGAAAATTAATTAATTAAAGAGTTTAATTAATTAATTTTGTATTATTAGAGCTAATAATTTGTAGGTCCATAAGGTCTCATTGCTAGCTCATAGTAATACTAAAAGATCAATTTAGTTGAAGGAAAAATTTGAAATGTTCAAATTAATATTTAATATATTAGATATATTAAATAGGGATACTTGCACATATAGCAAAGCCAGCCAAAAAAATAGCAAAAATAGCAAATCTTAAAACTATTTGCAAATATGGCAAAAATTAAATCAAGCGTCAAAAGACTAAAAACCCTAAATGATAGACTTTTATCACTGATAGAGTCTATTAGTGATAGACTCTTATAATTGGCAGTCTATCAATGATAGAAGTCTATCATGATAGACTTCAATTATTTAAAGTCTATCAATGACTATCACTTATTGATTTCAAAATAATCAATAGAAGTTTATCAATAATTGTAAGTTATTGCTAATAGACTCCTTGCACTTATAAACTCCATAGTGATATACTTCTTTCATATGAACTTAAGTCCTTTCATATTTAATCTTCTATTTGGTATTGTTTGATGTTTAGATGCATCCAAATTGTTTAATTGGTTTAGTTTGCTATTTTTTTTCTTTGTATTATGCTTCTTCTAATATGTTTGGTTTCCTGTTTGGTTGGATTATGTTTTTTCTTTGTTTGGTTGTTGATTCATCACATTAAAATGGTGCATCATTGATGTTTAGTTGGTAGACTACCATTGTGAGTGAAGTCGATAGAATACCATAGTTGGTAGACTACATATCACTGATAGACTTCAATCAAAATGACAATCATTGCTGATTAGGTGTTTTTGTACTAGTTTATCAGTAATAGATTTTGCTATCACTGATAGATTTGTACAAGAGATAGGCTACATGTGATGAATGAAGTCTATCAGTAATAGGCTTCTATCACTGATGAAGTAATCACACTAAATGTAATCTTCAATTTGATTTTGTTTGATGTTTAGTTGCTTCTATAAATCTACTTAGCACTGTAATATCATGTAATACAAATTAGAAATAATCCATTTCTATACTTAATATTAGATCATGTACTTTTGACTTTCATATCACATACAAATCAACGAGAGGCCATGTAATGCAAACGTGAGTCCATGGGAAGGCATTTAACACTTAGATTTAATTTTGACTTTTAGCATTGAATATTGAAGAGGTTTTTTTTTTTTTTTGTAATTGTTGATTAGTTGTTGGTTCTACAATTGAAGTCTATTAGTGATAAACTTCTATCACTGACAGAGTCTATTAGTAATAGTCTCTTATCACTAATAGAGTCTATCAGTGATAAGTCTATCATTGATAGACTTCAATTATTTAAATTCTATCAGTGACTATCACTTATTGACTTCAAATTAATGAATAGAAGTTTATGAATAATAGTAGGCTAAAATTATTCAACCCTTATACTTCATTTATTTATTTATTTATCATTGTACTAATAAATGAAAGTGATGAGAAGCATGATGAGGAGGAGGAAGGTGAAAACGAAATAGAAAATGAGAACGAGGAAGAAGAATAGAGATGACCAAAAAAGCACATGACAAAAAGAACAAATGAAAATGCACAATGTACTTTACCTAACTTATGAATGTATCACTGTTGCAATTATTGTTGATTAGTTGTTGTTGTACAGATCTATCAGTGATAGCAACATATCGCTGATAGACAACATATATTGTGATTGAAGTATATCAGTGATGGGAGTCTATCACTAATAGACTACCATCATGGATTGAAGTCTATCACTGATAGACTACCAATGTGGCTAAAGTCTATCAGTGATATACTTCTATCACTGATAGACTTCAATATTGTAGTCGGTCAATGATAGCTACAGTACATGTATTGTGATTGAAGTCTATCGGTGATAAACTTCTATCATTGATAGACTTTAACATTCACATTATAAAAATGCTTCTCATTCAACTTTAATTCACTTAGTGTAGGACTTAATTTCAATTATTTTTTTTTTAACATTCACATTCAACTTTGAATAAAGTAGTGAGATTAATATCCTTCTCAAAATCAAATTAAAAATGATCATATGTGTATGAAGGGAATGCATAAGGGCACGTGTGGAAGGAGAGGAGGAGGAGAAGAGGAAAACGAAGAAAATTAAAAGAGAATGGAAAAAAAGGGAAAAAAAAAAGTCCCCAGGGAAAGTGTTTGGAGGCATTTAAAAATTAAAATTAAACATCCTTTTGGTTGCTTCTTGACCTTCACTTCTTTTGATGGCCATTTTTCACTCCCATCCACAACAATCAAGGGTAAAAAGGGAATAATGAAATTTTATTTAAAAGATTTGCCATATTTGCAAATCTTTTTAAAAGTTGCTATATTTGCTAATAACAAACTCTAATTTGCTACCCATTACAATTACCCTATTAAATATAAAAGAGGAAAATATATTTATTGTATTTGATACATTAAATATTAAAATAATTAATGTATATTAGATACATTAAATAAAAGATATTTATAGAATTTGAATAAAATTTAAATAAATAAATATCGTAGGAGATTTGAATGAGATTCAAATAAATATAATATATATTTTAATATATTAGATATTAAAATATAATATTTTAATTATGGCAAAGATTTTCTCTTGGTCTCTATAAATATGACTCTTAGGTTGAGCCATTAGATATAACATAGATCTCCTCAATAAAGAATTAGAGAATTCTCTCTAGACCTCTTCCTCTCCAATCTCTTATGGATTTTCTTTCAAAAGGCTCCCACAAGCCTTGGTCCTGTGTTCGAGTCATAGCTAGGAAGATTTTATGCAGGAGATAAAGATCCGTCAGAAATATCTTCATATTTACTTCGAGTAAGTTTGCTTAACCTTAATTTTTAGTTTAATTTTAAATAAAATCAAAGACAATTCAATGCTTTTACTGCAAAGTGAAACGTTCATTCCTTCATTGCGAACATTCTTGTTGCATGCTAGTTGTGGGGATGAAGCCTCACTGATCGGTAGGTTCTGACCAGTGTGGCTTGAGGGTTGTGGACCTTCTTGCTGTATGCCAGCTGTGGGGATGAAGCCCATGGATTGGAAGCATGGCTCTAGGGTTTTAGTAATGAGACTATACCGTAGGTGGAGTAGGTTAGGTGGTCACTTAGCTTAGAGGGTGTAGAGCCGGAGTAAAATTAGGAGTTTAAGTATTTATGAGGTGGAGGGTGAGGCTTGGGTTTTAAGTGGGCTACTTACTGAGTATTTTTATACTCATTCGATGCTACTTTGTTTTCCTTTTAGGTGACCAGTAGACTTTGGTGACACGTGTCAGGAGGCATTGACTTTGCTAGGCTATGGAGGACCGTCTCCCTGTTCCCTAGGATCGTAGAGCTATTCTGCTTTTAGATTTTTTGTTTTGTTTAAAGGTTTAATCTACTTATGGTTTATTGCTTGTCGTGGTACTCTGATTTTGCATCGAAACAGTTGAAAATGTTTGTTTTAAGGCATTTTTGTTGAAACGGGATCCCAAAGTGAAACTTGTTTTCTATCTTATTAGCAAGATGTTTTCAAAACTTCCCTGTACTTGGTTAGGAACGAGCTTCGAGTAGCAAACCAAGTTGGGTCGTTACATAAACGGTTTTCATCCATATACTAATGGTAAGAACATTTTTTAACTTTTTTTTTTAAAGGTTAAGGGTATTAATGCAACATTTAAAAGTTCAGAGGTATTTTTAAAATGAAGTACTAACTATTTCTGACAATTTATTAACGGTAAGGCTATTTTTCAATTTTTTTTGAAGGTTTGAAGGTATTAATGAAACTTTTTGAAAGTTTAGGGGTATTTTTAAATAAAATACTAATGGTTTCCATCCAAAACTAACGGTAAAGGTATTTTTGAACCTTTTTTTTTTTAAAGTTTAAGGGTATTAATGAAACTTTTAAAAATTCAAGAATATTTTTGAAATGAAGTATAACGTTCATGGATATTTTTTTTATAATTTAGCCCTTTTTTTTTATAATTTAGTTTTCATTTAAACCTTATATATTTTAAAGTATAAGTACTCCAATATAGGAGCAGTCGAAATATAGGAATTAAATTATGTTTTAATCTTAATATTTTAAACATTCTAAATCACTTTTTAGTTATCTAAAATCTACCTATATCTATAATATATAATATATTAAAAGCAATAGTTTATGAAACATATTTTTAGACTAAAATACCCTTTTAAATTTTAGTTAATTACATTAATCAAATCATTGTAATCCGATTTAACTTCAAATATACAACGATAACAAGATAATTTGATGAAAAAGCAATTTGAATTAATTCTTATCAATCAAATCATTCTAATCCAATTTGATAATTAGACTCAAAATGAATATCTTATTTAATTTTATATCGATAAATTTGAATAAATAATCTTAATTTGATAAGCAATATGATTCTTTTTTTAATTGAAGATATAATTTGCTTCAAAATCAAATCAACATTATATTATATTAAAAAAATTGAACGTATAATTTGATTCAAATTGATATTTAGAACATTTTTTTCAATTGAATATATCATTTGATTCAAATTCTAAATTCTCTATATATATTGGGCTAATTCCAATTGGTTTGCATCTTCAGAACACACCTCATCCAAATTTTTTGTTTCTCCAATTTTCGGTTTCTCCAACTTTCCATTTCTCCAATTTTCCCTTTCCGGTATCTTATTTTGTTCTTATTTTTTTATTTTTATTTTGATTTTGATTTCGTTAATTTGTTTGCATCTCCCAAATACTCTTCTAACTCTAATTTGTTTCCATCTCTCAAATACTCTTCTAACTCTAATTTGTTTCCATTTCCATTATACACTTTTCTAATTTGTTTGCATCTTCATAATACACTTCTGCTCCAATTTCTTAACTCAGTTGAAAACTTCTCCTATTCCAATCTTATAAAAATTGTACGATTACGCTTCTAATTCACTTTGTTTAAGATTTACTTCTAACTTATATATTTGGTTTTATAGAAAATTTACACACACAAAAGTCCTTCACCATTCAATCTATATTTATACTATATTAAAAAACAAGAGTTTCTAAAAAACATTTTTAGACCAAAATACCATTTTAAATTTTAATCAAATCATCATAATTCGATTTGATAATTTGACTCGAAATAAATATCCAATCTAATTTTGAATTCAAATAACAATAATGAGATAATTTTATTCGAAATGAATTTGAATCAAAATTCTTGACTTGATAAGCATTTTGATTCAAAATCAAATCAAACTAGAATTTGATTCTAAATTCTCTCTATAAATTGTACATATCTTCCCATATTTTTCCACGTCAAACTCATCTCATCCAATCTTTCATCAGGTATCTCTCTTTTAAATTTTTTTTTTTGTTAGTCCATGTTTTTTTCTCTCTCTCTCTTTTTTTTTTCCAGGTCTAAACCTAGCCATCTCCAATCTCATTTCAAGTACCAAAAACAAATATGAATATTTACATTTTTTTTTCAGGTGTGAAAAGTAATCATCTCCAATTTTTCATTAGGTACCTATCATTTTTTTTTAATAATTTTGTTAGCCCCACATTTTTTTTGTTGTTGCATTTTATACCAAAAACAAACACGTGCATTAACTATTTTTTCTATGTCTAAAAAGTAGCCATCTCTTCTAATTTTTCATAAGGTATCTCTTTTTCTCTCTTTTTTTTTTCAAATTTTGTTAGCCCCCATTTTTTTTGTACATTTTATACCAAAAACAAATATGAATATTAACTCTTTTTTTTTCCAGGTCTGAAAAGTAGCCATCTCCTCCAATTTTTCATCTGGTACCTCTCTTCTTTTTTTATTTTATTTTATTTTAATTTCATTAGCCTCACTTTTTTTGTTGTTGTTGTATTTTATACCAAAAACAAAGATGAATATTAACTATTTTTTCCAAGTCTAAAAAGTAGCCATCTTCTCTCTTTCTTTTTTAAAATTTTAAATTTTCTGCATTTTATACCATAAACAAACATAAAATAATAACTATCTTTTTTTAATATTATCAATCAAATCTCACTTTTCATAATCCGATTTAATTTCTAATTCAAAATAGAATTCAGATAATTTTTTTTTCAATTGAAGATATGATTTGATTCAAAATCAAACCAAATTAGGATTTGAATCTAAATTCTCCAATTAAATTACACTTTCAAATTTTTTCCAGCTTTAAACATCTCTTCCAATTTTCCATCGTATCTCTGCTTTCTTTTTCTTTTTCTTTTTTTTAATACTGATAATACTTATTTATATGTTTTTTTTTTTGAAAAATTACATCCCTTTTTGGTTTTTTATTTTTCAATCTAAAACGACCACTTCTTCATCTAATCTTTTAACATAATCTCATAATATATAATTGAGATATCTCATAAGTCATTTTTCGATAAATTATATTCTCCCTCCATTTTAATCAAATCACATATCGTAATATTTATTGAATTCACTATTTGAAATACCAAAAATTTTCATTCAAACTATTTTAAATAAAATTATAATCTCAACTTCCTCTATATAAAAGAAACGGATGAAGACATTCTACTGCGATCCATTTTCACTTTTTATTATTATTATCATGCACTTAGTTAATTTTAATAAAAAATTTCAAAAAATAAAAAACTATGTTTGTGTCATAAAATATATATTTTATATATAATAATAATAGAAATAAAATTAGAATTCCAAAAAAAATCAACAACGTATAAAACTAATCTTAATTAATTGTAAAATAATTGTATTTCATAGTGTTTAAATCAAATTATTTTAATCTTCAAAAACTAAAAAATATATATATACATACACGTGCAATGCACCTGGTAATAAACAAGCATTTCACGTTGGTAAATAAACAAGTAATAATGAAAAGAGAGGAGAGAGAGTACACAACAAAATCTTTTTAGGATGGTTGAGTGATAGATTTTTTTTAGTGCAATTAATATTTTACACAAGTACTCTCCTTACAATGGAACAATTTGCTCTTGCTCTTCTATAAAAGAAATGGCTCGTCCTTTCTATTAAATATTATTCCTTACACAATCTTCTCTCGTGTTACAAACCTCCATTTAAAATCTATCAAATGGTGTACATGGCTTTTTTTTTTTTAGAATATTACATTACTTATGGGGTGTGGAATCTCAAACTTATGATTTCTTAGAGGAAATAAAAGATTTCTTAATATAGAGCTAAGGTCAGGTTCGAAAATGTGTGCACGCGCTTTTGCTGTTTTATAAATCCAAGAACCAATATCTTAGAATTTCTATTATTTATTCAGCAAAGTAGCAGTATTCTTGAGCATTTTCAAACAAAATAAAGTGTTGGATAATATTTAAAGAATAGAGATAGCAAAGTAAAGAGATCGACACAATGATTTTGATAGTGGTTCGGTCTGTGAGGACCTACTCCACTTGCAAAGGTTAAAATCTCTTATCAGTCAATATTATTAGGATAAAAAAATTACATAAAAAACATATACAAGAGAGGATCAGAGTTGGACCTAGATGTTTAGACATTCTCATCAACATTCACATTGGAGAGAGGAAATATATACATGACATTGGAAGCACAAAAAAAGTATGTGAATCTACCTAGCTTTAAGATAAATAAAATGTTATACATGCCTTTAGATATACAATTCACTCTTTCTTTAATTCACCCTTCTCACCCATTATTTCTCTTCTCTTGCTCTATCCAAACTTATCCAAATATTTTTTCCATAATATGAGATTATCAAAGTCATTTCGGCAAACACCACCCAGTGTAAAAGTTGAAAGCTCTATGATTTTGTTTTTTTGTACGTAGGAACAACATATCATGATGGTATGATTTAGACCTTACCATGTTTATATGCTTCATGTTTGGAAAGATTATAGTTTCAAACACAATTGGTTAAATTACACATTTAGTCCCTCAACTTTGAGGTTTATATATATTTAGTCCCTAAACTTTCAAAATTACAAATTTAGTCTTTGGACTTTCAAATATTTTAAAATTCACGGGTTTAATAGACATAAAATTGAAATTTTAGGGTTCCATTAGACATAAAATTCAAATTTATATCTAATAGATCAATTAATTTTTAAAAATTTCGAATTTGATAGAGACCTATTCGACACAAAATTGAAAGTTCAGAGACATATTAGACACAAAATTGAAAGTTTAGGGACCTATTAGACACTTTTGAAAGTTTAGGGACCAAATAGACACAAACCTCAAAATTCAGAGACTAAACTTGTAATTGAACCAACACAATTTGAACATAATTTGTTGTAGCCGTTGTGGAATTTTACTCCTTAGTCTTATTGTTTCTTACCTTTTGGGACTAATCTGTGTATCAATCCCTTATTTCTATAATAAGCAATCAATGTGTCAAGAATTTGAGTGAACTTTGTGACTCTATCATGAGAGTTTTATTTTTTAGAAAATCTTTTTTCTAAGCAAGGTCTTTAAAACAAAGAATGTATCAAACTTATAAGATAACATAGGAAAAGATTCCAGATAAATTCATTCACAACTGAATAAAGAATCAATAAGAAGATTTATGTAATTTAAAATAGTAAGTAGTAAAGCGTGTTTGTCTAAATCAATTACTTGTGGTAACGTTGTGCATTGTACTCATCTTTTTGTCCAATTGAATTTCATATATGTGCAAGGCCTAAAAACCTAGAATATTTGAGAAAATTAGATCTAAGTTAAAAATAAGTACATGAACAACTATAAAAAAATTCAAAATTTGATATATCAAAAAAGTAATTATATGCTTGCTACTATTAGTCTTATAATATCAAACATTACATTTTTTTTAGTTTAACAATTGTGAGGTAGAGGATAGAACCATTTGACTTTTGGAATGATAATCGGTGCCTCATCCAATGAGCTATGCTCGAATTGACATATTGGACATTACTTTCAATATCATAGTAAAAAACAAATTAATTGAATTAATTACAAAATTCCAATTATTATAGTTGTTTAAAAACAAACAAGCATACAAGTGATGGAAAATACACGTGTGTAATCCATCTCACCGCTTGACCTTCTCATACATAACCAATACTTATATATCTTCTCAAATCCTTCACCATTCATATTCTATTCTTCACACCACCGACAACGGTACCGACTTATCAAAGTTTGTACTATGCAGACTCCTCATTCTCCCTTTACTCCTACTCTGCTTCTTCTTCTTCGTCGACCCCCACGACGGCGTTTGAGACGGTGCCACGTCGTTGTCTCTGACGGCGCCGCCGTGGATCAAAATCCTCATGATTCGCGGGTACTGCAGCGATTGAGCAATCTGCATGGCACTCATCCCTTTATTGGTCAGTGCTTCCACGTCGGCTCCTCTCTCGACGAGCAGCTGGACAGTGTTAGCCTGGGCGGCCTCGGCGGCGCAGTGGAGGGCGGTGTAGCCGTCGTTGTCCTTGGTGTCGATGTCGATGCCGATGTCGATGAGGGCTCTGGCGGCATCGGTCTGGCCCTTGAAGGCGGCCCTGTGGAGCGCCGTCCAGCCATTCTGGTCACGACCGTTGAGGGCGGCGCCGCTGTCGAGGAGCAGCTGGATCGACCGGACGTCGCCCTTCCGTGCGGCGACAGCCAGCTTGTCACCGAGGTGGAGGACATCGAAGAGGCGGGTGTGGGAGTGGTCAAATGCGACGTCGTATGGCCTCTTCCCGGCCCAGTTTCGGATGTCTTTATTGGCTCCCTTTTGAATTAACAGCTTCACAATTTGCTCGTCGCCGATTTTGGCCGCCATGTGCAGCGCTGTATCTCCTGTTGTACGAACGCGGATCAGTTATAAAGAATATTCGGTTTCCAAACAAGAAGATTTTGCATTTAATTACAAATTTACCTTCCCTAGTCAATCTTAGGTTAAAATCAATTTTGGTCCTTAAACATTCATGAAAATAATAATTTAGTCTCTTTCAACTTTAATATATAACAATTTAGTTTCGTACCTTAAAATTTATAACGAAATTTCTATTGTAAAAATTATTGTTAAGATTTAATAGAATTTCTTACCTAGATAGATCAATAAACTAATTAGAGATCAACTATGTTTATAAGCTACGAATTATAAATCGTTAAATAATAAAAATTGATATTTAATTTTGATGAATTTTTTATAAAAAATTAAATTGTTACAAATATGAAAGTACAAATACTAAAAGTTTTGGGACTAATTTTTACAAATTTAAAAGTATGAGGACTAACTTGTTACAAAATAAAGTTTATAAATTAAATTGTTACTTTCATAAAAATTTAGAGACCGAAAATATTTTTTAACCTCAATTTATTTATGGCTTTCCCTAACCAATATAAGCTGATGATTTAAGGAAAAAGAAAAATTGACTTCGTAGGTATATGCTGTCCATCGACAGAATCTAAAGACCTTTTTTTTTTGTCCATCCTTATTTATTTTGCTGTCGTACTCTGTTTAGTTAATGATCATCATTTATAAGTCAACTCAACTAATGATGGAGATTTATTAGAATGGAAATTATAATTTCAAGTTGGTAATGGAAACTTTTTGAATTCCGAGCCAAAGTTTGAAAACTTCTTAAAAAAACAAGTCAAAGTTTGAAAATAAAAAAAAAAATAGTTTTAAAAAACTTGATTTGTTTTTGAAATTTGACTTAAAATTTCAATGTGTAAAACTTATCCAAAAAAATTGATAAAAAAACAAACATAATTTTTAAAAATAAAAAACAAAAAATAAAATAATTTTTAAACTGGACTTTAATTTTTTTTTTAAAAAAAAAAAAACTTTAAACACTACTATAAGTTTATTTATTTGCTCTCTACTTTTTAAAAATATTTTCAAAATTCAAACAAAATGTTGAAAATTAACTAGTAATTTTTAAAAATTTTGTTTCCTTATTAAAATTTAGGTAAGAACTCAAATATTTCTCAAAAAGTAAAAGTAAAAATCATAAACAAATTTGAATTGGAAGGAAAGATGCACAATTTTAAAAAATAAAAATAAAAACTAAAACAAAATCATTGAGTCCTTAATTAGTAGAGAAAGTTGAGGAAGTGAGAAAGTCCACCTTCTTCAGCACTACGAACATCAGGATTAGCGCCATTAGCGAGAAGCAATCGAGCACAATCACGGCGCCGCTCCTGAACAGCGAGATGCAGCGCCGTAGCGCCATCCTTAGTCAAAGCATCAACACAAGCTCCTTTCACCAAAAGCAACCTCAACACTTCCACATGCCCTCCAGCCGCCGCCAAATGAACCGCCCCAAACACACACCCCTCCCCCCGCTCCGTACTCGCCCTCCTCGCCAACAACAGCTCCACAATCAACGCCTCTCCGGCCGCCGCCGCCTCCTCCAACGCCGTCTTCCCACACCGCCCCACCGCCCCCACGTCGGGATTGAACTCCAGCAACAACTGCACCAAATCCGCCCTCCCCTGCCCAATCGCCAAGTGTAGCAGAGTCCTCCCCTGTTCGTCCACCGAGTCCACGGCCCTCCAGCTCGGCTCGCTCCGCTCCAACACCTCTCTGATCTGATCCATGGCCCCATCCGCCACCAGCCTGGCCAAGACGGCCGAGCCGACGAACATGACTTTGATCCCACTGTCGATGAAGACCTGCTTCTTTCTGGTGGTGAACCAGTCGGAGGGAACAGAGTCGGAGGAGTCTTTGATGGCGGCGCCGGGGACGACGACGCTGTGGAGGAGGAAGGAGTCGTCGGAATGAGGGAAGGAATCGGGGAGATTGGAAGCCGGTGGGAGATGGTAAAGGATTTGGAGCGTTAAAGTGGCAAGTGGAGGGATGATTCCGGATTGGGGCTTGAAGGTGTAGCGGGATTTGATGAGGGGCTGGAGACGGAAGGCGACGGGCATGGTGTACATGACATTGCGGAGGGTGAGCTCGCCGGAGCATTTATGGGGTGGTTCGATTCGGATTGGGATCAGGCTGGAGGGCTCGAGGGTGATGAGACGGTCCATTTTTGAGGGGAGAAGGGGGAATGGAGTACTGGTTTAAAAATGGAGGAAGAGGGAAAAAGGAAGGCCGGCGGTGGATCACAAGGGATTGCCAAATGTGGATGTCAAAAACAATGGCAGACTTGTTCTATTAGGCGTCTTCTCTGTCTTCTTTTGCATATTCGTTATTGTTCTCATTTTCTATTTCTTTGCAAGAAATTATAAACTAAACGGGGTTGTTTTGTGGGATTTTCTTTTTTAATTTGATGTTTTTGTATTTTAATGGTGAAAATGAAAATGTTTGCAGGTGTTTCATTTTGTCGTTTTGGATATGGTGGGCCATATAATTACCTTACTCCTTGGATTTATAAATCAACCACCAATGTGCAGTTAAATATTGTTCTTTATATATATTGTTTTAATTTTATATTTGTATAACATAATTGTATTTATTAAATTGGATCATTCTTTCTTATAATTTAAGAAAGAGTTGGTGGAACTCGGAATTGAAATGAACCAACTCTTGTTCAACCATATAATTTGTTTGAAATTTGAATAGGAGGTACAACATTTTCGTACAAAATTTCATATAGCTTTTATATATTTTGAGGTGAGTTAGTACTAATCAAAATTAATTTTAAGTGAATTCAAGAAATCCACTAAAATAATCATTAGAACTAAATGATTTCTTTTCCGTTACATCATAGATATAAAAAAAAGAATTCAAATATACAATTATTTAAAGAAAATAAAGGTGTTTTAACCACCCAACTATATTTAAGTGGACATAATTGATATATATATAAATGTAAACTAATTAGCAAATTTATAACCTAACATCTCTAGATTGATTTGAATTGGTTAGATTTCTCCAAGTCATCAATTTTTTTTTTTGACGCACTAAAAAGAAAAGTATATGATAGTACAAAAATTCATAGAAAAAAAAAAGAGACCATGCATGATTAAGATTGCTTCGGTGGATAATTTTGTCTACATTTATATGATAAAAGACAACTTTGTCTAAATAATTTAACTTGAGGAGTAAAAAATATAAAATTAAATTTTTTTGGGTGAAGTCGTTGAACAGTCTTAAATTAAAAGTCACTTTCTGTGGGTGCAATATCTTACCATGAATGAAAAAGGCATTTGTGTTGTTTCTGAAATTATTTTAAAAAAAAAAAACAATATCTTTTGGGGCCAACAATGAGATCTCTCTCTCTTCTCTCTCTAGAAACAATCAAAGTGTTTTGTAGCATTCAACCAAAACAAACTATAAGCATAGAATAAATATTTTATTTTAATTTCTTCAATTTTATATAAAAATTATTTAACTACTCATTACTTTATCTTTAAGCATTTATAATTTATTTTGAAAATCAACATCTAAGGGCCCATTTGATAAGAATTTTATTTTTAGTTTTATGTTCGTGAAAATTGTTGTTTCCAAATTTTGGACAGGAGAATGCACTTGACCTCCATGTGACAACAATGATAAATTTATTTGAAAGGGGAGAAAATGCAGCCTGCAAGATAAGAAAAACTTGTCTGACCCCGTGGAGAATATTCCAGTCCTCCTAGAGTGTCGATTTCTCCATTTTCTTATAGGAATTTAAGGGTTCAGAGGCGCACCTCAGATCATCTCTAGGATTGCCGTCCAATCCCGTAGGAAATATTTCGGTCTTTCCTAATGGGTAAGATTCTCCTCTCGATTCGTGTATTCATCCACTTTCTTGGAGAAAATTTAAGGCTCCAAGAATTTGTCCTTGGATCTCCCTAAGATTGTCATCTGACTCCATAGGGAACATTTCGGTCTTTCATGGAGGCTAAGATTCTCCTATGGATTCGCAATCTGTGCCACTTTCTTAGAGAAAATATAAATTCAAGAGAGTCCTTGAATTTCAAGTGGGATTGCCATCAAACTTCGTAGGGACAATTTTGGACTTCTCGTCCTCCCGTGGGAGGTCATTTTTGACCATCTTGTGGCATTTGTAGCTTCTCACTTTTCAAAAGCGTTTATTTCACGATCGTAGCTTCGTTCTCCTTTTAGCCAAGCTCTAGAAAAAGCAATTTGGATAAAGAATGTTCTGGATCAAGGATGTATCAGACACATATCTTGATTTGTGGAAAGACAAGCTTGGCCTCGACTTCTTAGAGAGGGTCGAACTTGGTCTTAAGTAGGGTCTACCTCGGCCTCCTCTACTTTTTCCTAATTCTGATGATTCTAATAAAGCAGGTGATGGTAACATGGACGTTAATGAGAACTAGTTCTTTTCTTTTCAAATTTTTCTCTTGTATTTATTTTTCTTTCTTTTTTATATTGTTAGACTTTTTACCAATGAATGTAAGATCCATCTTTGGTGTCCACTTACCTTCGTTGTCTTACTTTTATGAACTTTTCATTAAAAAAAACAAACTCTAATAAGTACATTCAATTTAAGTCTTGCTATATGGGATTTTAACTAAGAAGAAGTCTCCTATCCATATGTCTAAAACCAAAAAGTCCGTAGGATTGAGGGTGGTCAGCCTCGGCCTCAATTTACTTTTTAGACTTCTAGAATGTTTTGATGATTATGTTTGCATCTTCTAAATAGCTTCTTTGCTTTTTGTTTAATAGGGAGGCATATTCCCTAAGTAGCTTTTTTGCTTTCTGTTTGATAGGGAGACATATCCCCTGTGTAACCCCTTACTCAAGAAAGAGTTTGTTGTGATGAATTCATGCTTGAGTATAGTTGTGCAATAATATGCAGTTTCTAGAAATGACATTTTATATCTTGATCACTTCTTAGATTTGGTTGAACTGAGCTTAATATGCAATTTTCTGACTTTGGGGTCATACTTAGGAAGAGTTTAGTCGACATTGGCCTCCTCGGCCTCGGCCTCGTCCAAGGTTGACATATGAGATATTAGCATGTGACATAGCTTGTCCAATGTAGCAACAAGCTTGAAGAGCACCCAGATAGTGTTTGGGTCACCTCGGCCTCAACCACCTCGAGCTCGGTTGAAGTGTCCATCTGAGCTTTCTACCTTTAGTTTTATCCTTTGCTACACCTTTTCGTGGAGATAATCAGATTAGATTTATCTAGGAGTGGGTTGGCCCATCGCCTAGTTCTCTTCCAAACTTTCCTTGATGTTTGTATTCTCTTTGCAAGCCAACTTGGTTCCTTTCACATAGGTTCCTTAGTTGACTTTTCCTTTTTGCTTCAACCTTAGTGAATTCTCCACTAGAAATCATGTTATCTAGATGAATTGAGTACATACGTTTGAATTTAGGTACAATTCAAGCTTTTAATCCCTCGGGGTTGCTCATGATTTCTTCATGGGTTTTCTCCTCTTTAGAAGAGGTTGGTTCAAGTTGGATTTGGCTTCGGCCTCTGGTCAGTGTCGACCTCGATCCTTGGTTGGCCTTGACCCTGACCACTGGCCGGGGCTCAGTGTGAGGCTCATCAAACTTCCTCTTGTTGGTTGTTTCTAATTTTTTTCTTGGAACATCCCTCCCCTGGATGAAACTGAGGTGACCTTTTCACTGAAGGATTTCTTACCTATAGATTGAAAAATTCTTTTATCTTGTAGTCTAGTTGCGATAGCAATCAAAGTTGCCTCTTCAATATATCCTTCAATATGTAGGGCGTCATTATTGAAGTATGCAACATATTCTTTCGAACTCTTTTTTGGCCCTTGCTTGATTGTCAATAGGTGCATTTGAGATTTGAGTTGATCTCTTTCCCCTTTGAAGAAACCTATTGATCTACTTCGCAGTTTCCTGGTACTTTTTAAGGTGAAAGAAAAAGGCTCTACATCGTATGGCATAAAAAATTTCTTGAAGTTTCATTCAAAATTGGTAAGAATCTAGGATCTTTTTTACCATCATAGAGTTCGTACTTTTGAATTTTAGAGGTACTTATACCTCCATTATTCTGTTGGAGAAGGGATGATCTATTTGCTCAATTAAGGCTATCTAGATCCAGTCATTCAACCTCTTGTGTTTTATGAACATTGTCATCGACATTACCTATCTCTTTATGGATCTTCAAGAGTTTAGTTTCTCATAGATGGCTCGTAGCTTCAACTTTGGCTTTGACCTTGATCTCTGTGTAGGTCCAATTCTGTCACTTCATCAGTTGATTCCTACCAAGGATTAGTCTCTCCTTTGATTTTTGGACTTAAGCATTTGTTTTGCCCATGTCCTTAACCATTAGCGCTTTCTCCTTGGCAAGTTGATGGTGGGGGAAAACAAAGCGCAAGTGCACGCTGTCCAACAAGTAATATATGAAAGTATTCCAAGTATCGAACCCAAGGGAACGGTTAACAAAGAGCTTTTCAGTTTACAACACAAGTGCTTTCAAGTTGCAATCGAAGGTAACCAAATAAAGAAAATATTTTGGGGATTTTTTTTTGTGCAATGAAAATAAAGTAAACTAAAAGAAAAGATAAGAAAATAATAATGAGAAGCAGGGAGTTCAAATCTGTTTCAACCCTGAGGAAATGCGCTCACCATGCGCCTGTATACTTGCTTAACTAGGTCTGGTCATTTCAGAGATTTTGCCTTTTGCGCCCGCATACTGCCTCTTTTGAGTTCTGTGTGATTAAGACAAAATGCTACTGAAATGCGCCTGCAACCTACCATAACCGACACTTAACACCATGAATCGAGTTCAACACATATTCAGCCCTTTTCTAAGTGCTTTTAGGAGACTAAGCAATTAAACACATATGTCTATGGCTAATTTTAACTTAGATAAATAAGGAGCGCAACTCAATGATTCTAAAGGTTTTTGTCCTATGTCTAGGTACAAAAAGTATAGTTCTATGTCTAGACTCTTCTCCTAGATTGCTTTTATGAAAACGCGTACTCGATCCAACCCTTTCAGTATTGAATCTCACACAAACTATGTTAACTCAAGTGATCAGTTTAAGCTAACAATGAAACTTAAACTCAATAAAAGCAAACGGTGCTAAATGTTAAGCAAAGTTACTTGAATCACATGGCGGGGCTTATCTCCTTTTTAGGGTATCCACTTCATTGAATCCCTTCCAAGGATTTAGCTACTCATTGAAAAGAAAACTAAAGTGCAGAAAATAAAAAGAAAACTTAAATAAGAAAAGATGAACTTCATTGAATTAAACGTGCGAAATTAAACAAAACTTGAATTTCAACTTAAAGACTTGCAATGTAATAAAGAAACAGAAGCTTACAACTTGATTAAAGAATAAAAGCAGTAACGAAACTTGAAAGAAAAACAGAACGTACAAAACTTAAAAGGAAAGCGATAAAGAACCCAAAGTTTGTTCATTCTTTTTGACTTTGTTCAACCTCTCTCAAGGAGAACAAGTGCTTACACTCCCTTCTTTCGAAGTTCATGTTCGAATGAAGTATGAACAGAACTTGGGGGAGACTCGGTATGGCGGCTAAAAGAAAACTGCAAAATTTGGAGAAAAAGATAGAAATCCGAGCTCCCCTGAAACTGAAGCTTAAACCGCCTTTTATAGACCTCAAGGTCTAGGGTTTGCTGTCGAGATCAATGTGGAGAGGTTTGGCTGATCATATCCCTTGATCCTCGGAGATTTGATTGAGAATATTTGATTTTATCTGCAAATCTCGCTAATCTGGGAAAATCTGCCAAAAAGGTCCAGATGCGGCTACATAGTTGAGCTCAATTGTGTTGTTGTCGAAATGGTCTACATGCAGCTGCATAGTTGGGCGCATTTTGAGTTTTTCCTGCAATAATTGGAATTTGGCTTTTGCTCTCAATTTCTGGCGCATCTTGGTAGCATCTCTTGCATCATCTTTCTTTTGCCTCAGTTGCGGCCAGAATGTGGGCGCATTTGGGTCCTTTTTTAGCCTCTACACAAAATCAACAAAAATTAACAATTTCTTAACAAAAATGACTTTAAATACACCTAAAAACTTATTTTTACAAAATCAATACTTCAAACACATGCAGAACTTGTTTTTACTTAAATTTGCCCTAAATGACATGAATTATAACGTTAAACACTCGCTTTCTAAGCAAATAGCTTAGTTTTTAGAGTCAAATAACACTCATAAATGAGCATTATCACACCCCCAAACTTAGCTTATTGCTTGTCCTCAAGCAATTTTAAGCAAAAATAACAAGCAAGCAAATAAGCAACAATATGCATTCTAAGGAAGTTTCGAAAAAATAGTGCCTTTCAGGAGAGATCTCAACTTTTAGTACTTACACAAACTTGGAGTTTCAACCCATGAGGCTTTATCTTTCATTTTTCAAGACAAGCCATTCGCATGCAAATCCGCCTACTTTGTTTATTCTACCTAAAGCTCATTCTTAAAGTCTAGGGTAATTTCTTTGTCTAACAAGCTAAGTCTAAACTCTTCTAAGTATAAAAGATGATAACTTGCCCCAAACTTATTCAATGCTACTGCTAGGCTCTTTTTCTTTATTTTCTGTTTTCTCATTTTTTTTCTTTTTAAGGAGAATCTTTTTGTCACATTGTACATTCGCTCCAACTTACTAACACTTTGTGGTGAAAGTAGCTGACTACGAGCACAAATCACTGCTAAGACTGTTTCCACATACTCACTTCCTAAGTTAACCTTTCATGCAAAGGAAATCATGGGTGTCATGACCGCCCCTGGTTACTTGGTTAACCTTGGAAGGAGGAGTATCTCCCTTTTTTTTATTTTACAATCCTTAGCAGTAGTGTAGTACATGATACATCAGTATTTTGGCATTACAACTCAAAACTACAATACAACTCACCCCCCCAAACTTAAATGGGTTAATGTCCCCATTGACTAAAACATAAGGCATATGAGGGGTTGGGGTAAATTTTGTTGTGACTAGACTTGCTAAGCTTTGAACTAAACTCTCCTAAGCATACTAAGTAGTCTAAACACAAAGAGAATTCAGATTTGAATGGTTTATGAAGAAAAGTGATTGATAAGGTACATGAAACTTAAACCTAAATTTGCATAAAGTAGGTGGAAATTGAGAGAGCTCTAAGAATCATCATAAAAGACTTTTTAACTGCACAACCAAAGAAAGCAAATTGAAAACTTGTTTTTGAAATTTGATTTGTTTTATTCATGCATGTGCAAGGTGTAAGGAAAATCATTTAAGCAAGAAGTATTTTTCAAAAGCAAACAAACAGAAACAATTAAACCTATACTATAAAGCATCAAATCTGTCCTATGAAAGCAAGTAAACTAACCTAACAAAAGAAAGTAAACTAACTATGAAAGCAATAAAGATAAAGTAGAGAAATAATACTCCCCTAATAGGTAGAAGATGAATCATCTCTCTGTGGTTCCACAAACTCTAGGAGAATGGCAGGGAAGTCAGGTAGTGCTGGGGCCTTTCCCTTGGTCAGCTCTGCGAGGGCCTTTCAAATGGCCTCGTCCCTCTCTCTTGCATAAGCCCAATAGGCCGTGCTCTGCTCTTGAAGTCTATGCATCTGAGCCTAGATATCATCTTGTGGTTAATGCGGTGAAGATGCGGCCCCAAAATGTGGAGTAGAAGGAGTGGTGAGCTGCTTCTTTGGAGAAGTGAGCTTCTGTGCGTGCAAAGCCTTCAATTTGTTGATGTCCATCAGATCCAGGGTTCCCTTGCACCTGTTGATCTCTTCTCCATTTTTTGGGTACAGTCTCGCC
The DNA here is from genome assembly GCA_033996785.1 of Trichosanthes truncata. Lineage (NCBI taxonomy): Eukaryota > Viridiplantae > Streptophyta > Magnoliopsida > Cucurbitales > Cucurbitaceae > Trichosanthes > Trichosanthes truncata. The sequence goes on from JAWPNB010000003.1 coordinate 34,929,783, forward strand.
CTCCTGCAGAGTTTAGTAATCAGGGCGGGAAAGAAAAGGCATCCCACGTTTCTTCGAGCGCATGCCACAATCTCCTCTCGTAGGATTCTGCCTAGATTGATGTCCAAGCCCTTGTAAATGCTATACAACAGCATGACCCTCTTTTGTGAGATAGTGGTGTCATGTGTTGTGGGCAGAATCCTGTTCTTCAGAAAGTGGAGCCAAACATACGACTCTGTCTTAATGTTGGCAGGAATCAAGGTCCTCACTCCCTATGGTTAGACTCTCCATTATGTGCGCTCGTGTGCAACGAACTCTAGGGCCTCCTGCAGCTGCTCCTCAATTGGATTGTCCATTGCTTTGTTACCTGCAGGATTCCTCAAAGAGGGGAGCATGTATACCCTGTTGATCTCTAGTGTAGAAAATCGCACTACCTTCCCTCTGAGTTCGAGTTCTTTCCCAGTTTCATCTCCTAGGTGGGCATAAAACTCCCGAATTAGTTGCACAGCGACTTTATTGAGCTGTTCACAAAACCTCTCCCATCCCAACCTGCGAATAATATCTATAATGAACTCTGGGATGGGGCCTGTTTTGTTGGTGAAGCGCTTTTCGCACATAAGAGCTCTATCCCCCATGATGATTTTTCATTTGTTGAGGTCGAATGGGGTAGAGCGTTCTGCTACAGGATTCTCTGCAGTGGCGTGACGAGTCCTTGACCTAGGAGTAGTTTGAGGCCTACTCCTCTTCTTCTTCTCAATCCTTTTCTTGGAAGATTTAGGCATCTCGCTCTCTAAGATTTCCTGCAAATCATCCTCAGAGAGGGGAGCTTCAGTTTTCTCCCGACCATCTTCTTCTTCATCTCTTTGGGGCTCTGATTAAAAGTGAGCTCCCTTGTTTTGTACTCGAACAGGTCGTCAAATTGAGCTTGTCTCTACCCCTGTTTGTCAGGATGAGCCCTGGATGTGGTCGCATCTGCAGCATTGGCCTCATATGGCCTTTGTTGGTCCTTTGGTGGTGGTGGTGTCTGGTCCAAATGCGGTCTGGATGCGGCCGCATCTGTTTCCTGCATAAAGTTTTGGTTTGCGGCCGCAATCTTGGCTGCATTTTCTTCTTCCTCTTCTTGTCTTCTTCTCCCAGCCTCTTCACGGAGCTTCTCAGCAAGCTCCACAGCCTTGGCCTTTCCAGCAGCAACCATAGCTTCCCACTCAAATGTGGGGATGTCCTTTTGAGCCACATGTTCGTCAGTTTGTGGTGGTCTGGGCTCCGTAGCATCCTCTCCTTCTTTAGTTGGTGAGATATCCCACATTGACTTCCTTTTGTGTGTGGAGACCATCTTAATTCTGCGTTTTTTTAGGTGAAGGGCTTGAGGTAGATACCTGAGTAGTGGCGGAGGTGATTGATTTGGTTGGAGTGGCGTGAGTTGGCCTGGGCACCTCCAAATGTGCCATAGATGCAGGCACAATTCCTTCTTTAACAGTTGGAGGATAGTCAGTTTGCTGGGCCAAATGTGCCGCAGATACAGGCACATTTACCCTTCCTTCGATAGGGTTGTCTTTGTGAGTATGCGCCAGGGTTGCAGTCGCATATGGGCTGTTTGCCTTGTCTTTATCGCTTGGTGCCATCTTCTTCTCCAACTTCCTTTTCTTCACATATATGGCCATGCAAGGTCGTGAACCTTCTTCTCCAGCGCCGATTTCTCTTGCCCTCGATATGTCCTCCGGTCGTTTTACTATTTTTTAGCAAAAGAGGGGCTAACTCCTCTTCTTCATCCTCCGAGTGCATCCTTAAACTTTCTATGGCTTCTTTACTAAGTTGGGCTATCTCCCACACGTCCTCCTCCCACTCTCTCGAGCGTTTTGGCAGTGGCAAATGAGTGGGAAGAGTTGCAGTTGTTTGGCCCCTCGCTTCCTTGCGTTGTGCTATTTTTCTAGGGCTGATGCGAGTGGCTTGAGCTACTGAAATTTTTGGCAAGGAGGACTGGTTCTTCACGAGTCTCTTGCGTTTGTAGGTGACTTTGTCGTGCTCCATTGCTTTCAAAATTACCTGCAAAAGAAAGAGTAGAGGCAGTTGGTCCTTTCTGTGAAGAAAGGAAGAATTTCTATCAAGGGGTTTGGTCGGAGAAGATGATTGAAATCTTGCCTGAGTGTGGTCGAAAGTGGTACTTGTGATGTAAGAAATGATAGAGAATTGGGTGTTTTGAAAATTCAAATAAATTGACCTAAGCAATGGTGGGCCCTATTTATATGTTTCGATATTGCCAAAAACAGCCCCCTTTCCTTTTTTAATTGATGTCACCACTTCCTTTTCCATCTTGAGGTCCATATGCAGCCGCAATTCTAGCCGAAATTCTCCTTCAGTGTGTGGTTCCTGCAAAACAAAGATTTAGGGTCAAATGCGCCTGCAATCAGGCCGCATTTGCCCTGTGTACACCTTCCAATATGCGGCCGCAATTCCAAACACATTTCTTTAAGCTGAAAACCTGCAATAAACATTATGCATTTGGAATGCAATCACATTTAGAACTTCATTTCACATTTTCTCCTTAACCCTTGAAATTTCACAAGTCCTTCAAAATTCCCTGCACACTAACTCAAGGTATCAAAAAGTTCACACATTAAACATAAAAGAAGAATTGAATCAGATACAAGGTGATAATGACTTATACTTAAAAGTTTGATTAATTCAACTCCCAGGTAAGTCCCCATGTAGAGATGTTCCCTTACGATCAGCTTAAATACCTCAGCCTAGATAGGACCCTCCTAAGACAGAGTTCCCTCTTAATAAAAAACGTTTAGTTCTAATGCATTAAGTCACTTGTGCACCACTTACACCCATTTTTTTTTATATAAAGAAAACAAAAACAAAAACAAAAACAAAAGCAATATTTACATATTTACAACACATCACCTGATATTCTTAATCTGGCTCTCTTAGGGAGACTGAGGCCTTGTTCCTGCTTATGCCTTCTCCCCAGTAAGGTTTTACTCTTTGTTCGTTTACTTAAAAAATGGTCCCTTTGCTATCCTGCCAATCAATTGCTCCGTATGGATATACTTTAGCAATCGTGAATGGTCCGGACCATCTGGATCTCAGCTTCCCTGGAAAAAGTTTCAATCTTGAATTGAACAGCAACACCTGATGTCCTTTATGCAGTCGTTTGTCAAAAATCTTCTTGTCATGCCACTTCTTTACCTTCTCCTTATAAAGTTTAGCATTTTCGTAGGAGAAGTGTCTTAGTTCTTCTAGCTCATTCAACTGCATCTTTCTTAATACACATGCATCATTCAAATTAAAATTCAGCCTTTTCAGAGCCCAATAGGCTTTGTGCTCCAATTCTAAGGGTAAGTGGCAAACTTTCCCAAAGACTATTTTGTATGGAGACATTCCCAATGGAGCCTTAAAAGCTGTCCTGTGTGCCCATAATGCATCATTGAGCCTGAGAGACCAATCCCTTCGCGATGGATCAAACTGTCTTTTCTAGGATTGTCTTGATCTCTCTGTTCGATAATTCTGCCTGTCCATTCATCTGTGGATGATATGCAGTCGCAATTTTGTGCCTTATGTTGTACATTGCAAGCAAATTTCCTATGACCTTGTTCACAAAATGAGTTCCCTCGTCGTTAATCAACACCCTTGGTGTACCAAAACGAGTAAAGATGTTCCTATGAAGAAACTTCTTCACTGTCTTAGCATCATTGGTAGGTGGTTGCCACAACCTCGATCCATTTAGGCACATAGTCTACTGCAAGTAAGATATACACATTCCCAAAGGAAGTTGGGAAAGTTCCACGTCAAAGATTTCCACCTCTACCATGTAGTGCATTGGCATTTCATGTCTCGCTGTTAAGTTCGCCATTCTCTGGCACTGGTCGTATCTTTTAGCAAACAAATGTTCATCCCTGAAAAGAGTTGGCCAAAAGTATCCACATTAAAGTACTTTAGCTGCTGTCTTTGTACTTGCAAAATGACCTCCATATGGGGCTATGTGATAAGCTTCTAATATCTTTGGGACATCCTCCTTCGAAACACATCTTCTGAGTACCTGGTTTGGTCCCATCTTGTAAAGGTAAGGTTCATCCCAATAGTAGTACTTACTGTCATGATAGAATTTCTTCAATTGCTACGATGTTGCACCTGGTGGAGTAAGCCTACTAACTAAGTAGTTAGCTATATCAGCATACCATGGTAACTCAATTGCTTTGACTGCCAACAGTTGCTCGTATGCAAAAGTATCCTGTATCTCACTTGAATCGTCCTTCTAAGCCTCTAACCCTAATCTTGACAAGTGGTCTGCAACCTGATTTTCTGTTCCTTTCCTGTCTAAGATTTCCAGATCGAATTCCTACAATAGCAAAATCCATTTTATGAGTCGGGGCTTAGCATCATTCTTTGTAAAAAGATACTTGAGCGTCGAGTGGTTTGTGTGGACAATCACTTTTGTCCCGACTAGATATGATCTGAATTTGTCGAATGCGAATACGACTGAAAGAAACTCTTTCTCCGTTGTGGTGTAGTTAACGTGTGCGTCATTCATGGTTTTGCTGGCATAGTAAATGGGATGTATTATCTTGTTCCTCCTCTGTGCAAGCACTGCACCTATAGCAAAATCACTTGCATTGCACATAAGCTCGAACGGCTGACTCCAGTCAGGTCAATCATTATGGGGGTTGAGCTTAATGCATCCTTCAATATGTTAAAAGCAATTAAACAATCTTGGTCGAACACAAATGGTCTGTCATTCTCTAGCAACATGCATAAAGGTTTAGAAATGTGGGAGAAATCTTTGATAAATCGTCTATAGAATCTTGAATGACCTAAAAAGCTTCGGATCTCCTTTATTAATGTAGGTGGAGGTAAGTTTGCAATTAATTCCACTTTTGCCCTGTCCACCTCGATTCCTTTCCATGAGATCTTGTGCCCTAGGACAATGCCTTCCTACACCATAAAATGGCACTTCTCCCAGTTGAGCAGTAGGTTGGTGTCTTCACAGCGCTACCTGTTCAAGATTGATAAGACAATGATTGAATGAATCTCCAAAGACAGATAAATCATCCATGAAAATTTCCATGTTCTCTCCACCATTATGAGAAAATGGCCATCATGCATCTCTAAAAGGTTGTTGGGGCATTGCACAGTCCAAATGGCATCCTTCTAAAAGTAAAGGTTCCATAGGGACATGTGAATGTCGTCTTTTTCTGATCTTCTAGAACTATCGTGATCTGGTTGTAACCTGAATATCCGTCCAGAAAGCAGTAATACTCCTTTCCTACAAGAAGATCGAACATTTGATCGATAAAAGGCAATGGAAAGTGGTCCTTCTTTGTGGCCTTGTTGAGGCGGCAGTAGTCCATACACACTCTCCACCCTGTAATAGTTCTGGTTGGAATAAGCTCATTATTCTCGTTTGTTACAACTGTCACCCCCCTTTCTTTGGCACGCATTGCATTGGACTAACCCAGTTGCTATCTGCTATGGGGTAGATTACTCCTACATTAATCCACTTTAAAATTTCTTTGCCAACAACTTCCTTCATCACTGGATTCAATCTCCTCTGGTTCTCTATTGACTTCTTTGCTCCCTCATCCAGATTGATCTTGTGCATGCAAAAAGAAGGGCTAATTCCTCGTATGACTACTATTGTCCATCCTAGCGCCTTCTTGTGCTTGGAGAGTACTTGCAATAAAGAAAATTCATCCTCATCAATGAGGTTTGCAGAGATGATAACTAGTAGAGTTTCATCCTTTCCCAGAATCTGTATTTCAGGTGAGATGGAAGTGGCTTGAGCTCCAGCATTGGTGGTTCAATCACTAAAGGTTTCAGTGGCATTGTTTTATCATCTGCTGGTCTCAAAGAACTTGATTCTTCAAATGTAGGCGCATATGCAGCCGCAATCTGCTGCTCCGACACTTCTTCAAACTTGTTTGATAAAAAACTTTCTCTTGTGAAGCTGTCTTCCTGCAAATCATAAAATTCAAACGGATCACAAAGTTCTAAACTTGAGCATTCCTCCGATTCCCTTGGGAAGTGCATAGCCTTCATCACATTGAATGTGATGTATTGGTCATTTACTTGCATAGTCAACTCCCCTTTTTGGACATCTATGATTGTTCTTCCTGTGGCTAGAAAAGGTCTTCCCAAGATGATAGGCACTTCCCTGTCCACCTCGCAATCTAGGATTATGAAATCTGCAGGAAAAACAAATTTGTCCACCTTAATGAGGACATCTTCAATCTTCCCGATGGGCCTACCTATTGACATGTCTGCCAACTGCAAAGTTACTATTGTGGGTCTAGCTTCTTCAATTCCTAGTTGCTTGAAAACTGACAGAGGCATCATGTTGATGTTGGCTCCTAAATCACATAATGCTCGTCCAACGTCCTGCCCTCCTATCATGCATGGAATAGTAAAGCTGCCTGGATCCTGCAATTTGGGTGGCACTTTGATTTTTATGAGAGCATTGCAGTTCTCAGTGAGAGCTACAGTTTCATATTCTTCTAGCCTTCTCTTTTTAGTCAATATGTCCTTTAAGAACTTGACATAGTTGGGCATCTGCTCAAGAGCTTCTACCAACGGAATGTTGATGTGCAACTGCTTGAGTATGTCCAAGAACTTATTAAACTGCTCGTCCTGGTTCTTCTTCTGGAATCTCTGTGGGAATGGTGGTGGAGGCCTGACACCTTGATATAATTTTTCATGTTTCTTCACTGTTGTCGCCTTCTTCTCAAGCTCAGCTTCCTGGTGCTTTCCTGCCGCATCTTTGGCCGCATTTCCTGCAAAATTTTCATTTCTAGGAATGTCCTTTCGCCCTTCAGGCTGCTTTGCGGTCGCAAGAGTGGTAGCATCAACTGCAATTTCTTCGTTTAAGTCATTCTTTACTTCATTGTCAACAACACTTTCCTGCAATTTTTCCTGCAAATAGGAATCAAAAGAAACTTCTAGAGATTTGCACTCCATTGGCATCTCGGGCTCAACATATTTGAGTCCACTCCTAAGAGTGATCGCTTTGCAATGCTCCTTTCCTTCTCTATGCAGATTCTCCGTATTGCTTGGTAATGCTCTTTGAGGCATGTTCTTCATCTCGCTTGCTAATTTTCCAACCTACAATTCAAGATTTCGCAATGATGCAGCTTGACTTTGAATGATGGCATCATTCTTAACCATGAACTCCTTCATTAAGATTTCTAATGAAGAGTTCTGAGCTGATGATTGTGGTGGCATTTGTGTAGCATTCTTCTATGTGTATGGCTGTTGTGCTTGATTATTGAAACCTGGTGCAAATCCCAGCTTCGCGTACTGATTTGATGTGCTCGCATTTTGTGCTCCCCAAGAGAAGTTAGGATGTTGTCTACAACTTGGGTTGTATGTATTTGAATAAGCATTTGACCTGTTTTTCCCTATAAAAAATACAGAGGTAGGGTTGTAAGGACAATTATCATATAGATGGCCTTCATTGCAATAAACACAAGTAGGTGTTGGGATCTGATTCAAAGTAGCGAAAGGGGCCTGGTTCCCCATAGTGAAATTCTTTAGAGTGTTGTTCATTGCTGAGATCTGCGCGCTCAGTGCTGCTATTGCATCCACCTCGTATACACCTGCAATATTTTTAGTAGAATGTGTGTCTTCATCTCGCCACTGACTGTTGTTGGAGACGATTGCATCTAGAATCTCATTAGCTTCATTGATTGTCTTTCTTAACAAGGATCCATTTGTTGATGCATTAACCAAGGTCTTAGAGGACTGGGTCAATTCGTTGTAAAAATGCTCGATCAAAAGACAGGCTGGTAAGCCATGCTGTATCCACGCCTACATTCGGTTATTGTTTAAAAGTGGTAATTTCCACTCGAATCTGAGCATTCTTGGTTGGAGGAAAATATTTCAGAAGAAACTTTTTCGACAAGTCATCCCAAGAAGTGATCGAGTATGGTGGGAAAGAATCTAGCCATGCTTCTGCATTACCCTGCAAAGAAAAAGGAAAAAGTTTCAACCTCAATGTCTTGCATGATATTCCATTCATCTTGAACGAGTTGCATATCCTCAAGAATTGCTTCATGTGTTTGTGAGGATCTTCGTTTGGTAATCCTGCAAATTGTCCTATAGTCTGGAGCATCTGAAACATTATTGGTTTCAACTCAAAATGAGCTGCCTCAATGTTTGGTTCCATGATTCCTGCATTAAGATTATGGAAAGTTGCAGCCGCATAATTCCTTATAGCTCTATCTCGTTCATCTGCAATAAAATTGGCATTTTGCTGCTCCGCTCGCTGTTGCTGTTGTTGTTGTTGTGGCACATTATTGGGTTGTACTCTTCTTTGTTGCTCACCAAGAGGATCGACTCCAACTGGATCCATCGAAAGTTCCTGCAAAACAGATGCTTACAAAACAACTCCTTATGGATTCTCTTGTGTGCTCAACTCTTGTAGATCTTTTCTTTTCCTCCTATGCTCCTTTCAGCGCTGGCAAAAAAGTTCGCTTTATCTCAGGATCAAAATCACAAGGGCAAGGTCCTTTGCGCATGCACTAACTCTAACCTGCAAAACCTGTAAAATATAATCGGGTCCCTGGGACAAAGTCTAAACGTGGTTGCAAACTGATCGCAATTTTGCTGCAAAACTGAAAAATATTTGTTAAAAAGCCGTTCCTTGGCAGCAGTGCCAAAAACTTGATGGTGGGGGAAAACAAAGCGCAAGTGCAGGCTATCCAACAATTAATATATGGAAGTATTCTAAGTATTGAACCCAGGGGAACGATTAACAAAGAGCTTTTTCGTTTACAACACAAGTGCTTTCAAGTTGCAATTGAAGGTACCAAGTAAAGAAAATATTTTGGGTTTTTTTTTTGTGCAATGAAAATAAAGTAAACTAAAAGAAAAGATAAGAAAACAGTAATGAGAATCAGGGAGTTCAAATCTATTTCAACCCTGAGGAAATGCACCCACCATGCTCCCGTATACTTGCTTAACTAGGTCCGACTATTTCAGAGATTTTGCTTCTTGTGCCTGCATGGTGCATCTTTTGAGTTCTGTGCTATTCAGACAAAATGACACTGAAATGCGCTTGCAACCTACCCTAACTGACACTTAACACCATGAATCGAGTTCAACACCTATTCAGCCCTTTTCTAAGTGCTTTTAGGAGACTAAGAAATTAAACCAATATGTCTATGGCTAATTTTAACTTAGATAAATAAGGAACGCAACTCAATGATTCTAAAGGTTTTTGTCCTATGTCTAGGTACAAAAAGCGAAGTTCTATGTCTAGACTCTTCTCCTAGATTGCTTTTATGAAAACGTGTACTCGATCCAACCCTTTCAGTATTGAATCTCACACAAACTATGTTAACTCAAGTGATCAGTTTAAGCTAACAATGAAACTTAAACTCAATAAAAGCAAACGGTGCTAAATGTTAAGCAAAGTTACTTGAATCACATGGCGGGGCTTATCTCCTTTTTAGGGTATCTACTTCATTGAATCCCTTCCAAGGATTTAGCTACTCATTGAAAAGAAAACTAAAGTGCAGAAAATAAAAAGAAAACTTAAATAAGAAAAGATGAACTTCATTGAATTAAACATGCGAAATTAAACAAAACTTGAATTGCCAACTTAATGACTTGCAATGTAATAAAGAAACAGAAGCTTACAACTTGATTAAAGAATAAAAACAGTAACGGAACTTGAAAGAAAAACAGAACGTACAAAACTTAAAGGAAAGCGATAAAGAACCCAAAGTTTGTTCATTCTTTTTGACTTTGTTCAACCTCTCTCAAGGAGAACAAGTGCTTACACTCCCTTCTTTCGAAGTTCGTATCCGAATGAAGTATGAAAAAAACTTGGGGGAGACTCGGTATGGTGGCTGAAAAGAAAACTGTAAAATTTGGAGAGAAAAATAGAAATCCGAGCTCCCTTGAAACTGAAGCTTGAACCGTCTTTTATAGACCTCAAGGTTTAGGGTTTGCTGCCGAAATCAGTGTGGAGAGGCTTGGCCGATCATATCCCTTGATCCTCGGAGATTTGATTGAGAATATTTGATTTTATCTAATTTTATCTGCAAATCTCGTGAATCTGGGAAAATCTGTCGAAAAGGTTCAGATGCGACCGCATAGTTGAGAGCAATTGTGTTGCTGTCGAAATGGCCTACATGCGGCCGCATAGTTGGGCACATTTTGAGTTTTTCCTGCAATAGTTGGAATTTGGCTTTTGCTCTCAATTTCTGGAGCATCTTGGTAGCATATCTCTTGCATCATCTTTCTTTTGCCTCAGTTGCGGCCAGAATGTGGTGCATTTGGGTCCTTTTTCAGCCTCTACACAAAATCAACAAAAATTAACATTTTCTTAACAAAAATGACTCTAAATACACCTAAAAACTTATTTTTACAAAATCAACACTTCAAACATATGCAAAACTTGTTTTTACTTAAAATTTCCCTAAATGACATGAATTATAACGTTAAGCAAATAGCTTTCTAAGCAAATAGCTTAGTTTTTAGAGTCAAATAACACTAGTAAATGAGCGTTATCACAGGGTCTCGAACAAGTAATTGTTGGATGGTTCTAGTTGCTCAGTGTCTCCAGAATGCGAGCAAGATTACCGTCCATGTTGCTTACTTGCTTTTTCAGAGCTTTTAAACTTTGCCTTGGCTGACCTTGGCCTCGGACTACCTTGGTCTAGAGTTGGCCTCGGTCTTGGCCTGTCACTTCTACGTTTGTAATTCATTTCATAAATGAACATTTACAATTTGTAAACTTTTTGCCTTTGATTGTAGAAACCGAATCCCTCTGATTAATTTGAATAGATGGACTCTTTAAGATTTATTTTTAGAAAAGAAGTCTAAATATTCATTTCTCATATCTCATATGAAAAAAGTGGATTAGAGAATGCTTATAGACAAATTTACCCTTTACAACTAGTCTCACTTTGAAGGTCTGTTCCTTTTAATCTATACATCTTTTTCTTTGTAGAACTACTTGTAACCTATGGGTTTGACCCCATTAAGGAGATCTACAAGTTCTAGATAGAGAAGAAGTGCATGGACTCTATCTCGAGATTCATGACTTTGACTTACTGATCATTGTCCTACTTTGAGGTCAATAAGCCCTTAACTTTTTCATGCAATATGGCAACTTGGACTTCAATTAAGCCCTTATAATGGTGGAGTCATTGTTCGATGTACACGCAAGCGCACGTGATCAAGTAATGTAAAACGGTAAATATTACCGAATATTGAATCCTTAGGGAATTGACAAAGTTTATTCAATTAATTATCACACTTACTTGCATCCAATTTTATTTAGGAAAAATAAACGCTAGACGAACAAGTACCAAAATAACTAAATTAAAGCAATAAAAGAATGAAACAAATAGGAATGTAATTTAAATGGGGATGAGTTTAGGACATTAATCTCACCAATTAGACCAATCACTGAAATTAATGGGTTCTTGCAATTAATTAGGCAATTTACTTGAATCTAAAGGTAAATTTATCATGGAATCCTCCGTTGAGCTCATCCAATTCTCGAGCATAATTAATTAAATCACATGTCCGTCTCATTAATTAACTATACTCGGCATTAATGAGCCTTATCGAACGCCCTAATTGATGTTCTTATCACTATCATATCCAAAAATCAACTATTATGCAATTAATATTCAAACTCATGCATTCTTTGTCAAAAATTAACACAAACCAGCAATCCAATCAATCCTTGATCAACGGATTCAAAACATTACGTACATTGCATAAAAGAAAAACTGCTAAATTAATTACAAGCTCCCAAATAATCTCTATTACATGGTCCAAGGGCTTGATTAAACCCTAAACTTCTCAATCTAATTAATATAAATAATAATTCAGTTCATTACAACCATAATCCATCCTAATCTATTCAACAACAACAAAGATATTAAGGAAAAACAAAGAAGAAACCTGTTACGCGTCGATCCATCCCTCCCGCTACGAACTTCACGAACCTCGGGCGTCAGATCTTCAATCTACCTGCTCCAATTCAGCCCAAAACCTCCCTAATTGCTCTCAAATCGTGGATTAGGGTGTAAAACCTCCTAAATTGGCTTTCCTTTTCCATAATGAAACGTCTTAGTTTAAGTTTGGAAATCGACCCAGTGTCGAGACGCTAAGGACGTCGTCTTGACGCTGTCTAAAATGGCAGCGTTCCTCTTATGTGTGTGCAGGTAGCGTCTTGACGCTACGGATAGAAAACAACTCTTTTGAGTTTTTGCAGCATTGAGACGTTAAAGGGCAACGTTGAGACGCTTACTCTCGGATTGGACACAAAATGCTTAGTGTCTAAATGCCATTTTTAGGGTTTAGACGTTATTCTCTCGAAATTACTTGCCCAAATTGAGTCCATCTCCATCTTTAGCCTCAAATTGCACCATTTTTTTCCTTAGACTCAATATGATCGTTCCACAATTAAAACATCTGCTCTATTTGCTTGGTTCCCTGTAATACAAGAAAAATCCTCATAAAAGCTCACAAAATCATACTAAAACTAGCCAATTAATTAGGAAATGGATAGCACTAAATTAGTGCTATCAAATGCCCCCACACTTAAACTTTTGCTAGTCCTGAGTAAAACAGAATAAAAACGTCACTAAATCAACAGTCACAAACAACAACTCATATCTCAACCTTTTAAATAGCTCAAAGATTAAACTAAAGAATCAAAGCAAATAAATACTTTCAGTCAAAGAAACTTAAAATTTATCATCTCATCCCTCATTTTTTAGGTACGACTTGCAAAGGGTCCCAAGAACTATCAAATATAGCAAATATGATTCTTGCATCTAATAATTTCATCACCTTATTTTTAACCGCTATCTTCATGGTGGGGTTGAGTCTCCTTCGATGTTTTACAGTGGGAGTAAAGGTATCCTCCATTAAAATCTTATGCATAACAATAGAAGAGTTAATACCTTTAATATCACGGATAGACCATCCTAAGGTAGACCTATGCGCACGCAACACATTCAATAGTTTTTCCTCTTCTACTTTACTCAACTAAGTAGAAATGATCACATGAAAAGTAGAAGAGTCACTTAAGAAAGCATAACGTAGGTGAGCAGGTAATTGCTTTAATTCAAGAGAAGGGGTGTCAATTTAAGCACAAATAGACTTAGAAATAATTTCTCCCTCCTTACAGTGTCCTAAGGGTGCCTCAATAACATTATCACAAAAATAAGCATGCTCAAAATGCAGATCCTCAGACAGTTCACCACAAACATTAGGCATGCCAATTTCATACTTATCAGTAGGAGATACTAACTAACTCTACACATTCATCAACAATAGTGTCCATAATATCAATCGCATGACATGTACTAACCTCCTCGGGATGTTTCAATGCCTTAAACATGTTGAACACTACTTGTTCATCGTCCACTCGTAGAGTCAGAGTTCTTTTGTTTACCTTGATCAAAGTGTGTCCTGTTGCCAAGAATGGCCTCCCCAGGATGATAGGGACCTCAACATCCTCCTCCATGTCCAGAATCACAAAGTCTACAGGAAAAATAAACTGATCAATCTTAACTAAAACATCCTCTAAATTACCTTTAATATATATGTCAGAGAACGGTCCACCAACTGAAGCACGATACTGGTCGGTTTAAGCTCCGATGCGCCTAGTTTCCTGAAAACACTGAGAGACATCAAGTTAATGCTCGCTCCTAAATCACAGAGTGCCTTTTTAATATAAACACTACCAATAACGCAAGGGATAGTAAAACTCCCTGGGTTGGTCATTTTCTGTGGTAGTTTCCTCTGAATAATGGCACTGCACTCTGCGTTCATCTTCACTCTCTTGTCCTTACCAAATATCCTCTTGTTTGCTAAAATTTCTTTCATAAATTTTGCGTATTTTGGTACATGTTCAAGCGCATCAACAAAAGGTACAATAATGTGAAGTTTCTTGAAATGCTCGAGAAATTTAACAAACTCATTACTAGTTTCTTCTTTTGAAATTTCTTAGGATACAAGATTCTATTAGGGGTAAAATGTACAAGATTAAAAACTTCCCTGAATCAAGATCTTGAGGTGCCTTCTCCCTTTCTGCCACTTCATTGTTAATACCCCGTTCCTTGCTGTGCCGGGCACGTCATCCAACTTCTGTTTGAGTTCCTTCAGTTTCTTCCCACTCCTAAGTGATATAGCTATGCATTCCATATGTGGGTCAACATGAATAACATGTAAATCACTCTTACTTCTCTGTAGGTTGTCCAAGAGGGCTGCCATCTGGTTGATCTTATGTAGCGCCCCAGACCTAGGATTCAGACTAGGATTTGGAATTTAGATTTGGCACCTGATGGCCTTGACATTCCCCTGCATCCCTTGCGACCGCTATGCTACCTACTTGTCTTGAGCTGCTTGCGAGAGTGAAGATTGTCCCCACAAACTAACACGGGTCCTTTTAGCATGCTTTGTCCTCACTCACATGTTCCTATGATTGAGCCACCGAAAAGGATCGTGCACCTTTTTGGTATAAGTAGTAGCTATCAATTCTTTTAAGCCTTTCTTAACCATGTCTTGCATAGCCTAAGGATCCTTTTCATTCGGATGTGGCCTCGGTTCATTCATGTACCCCTCATGAACGAGCGTTACATGCCCACCAACTTCTGCCTTGGTTCTCCCCGAACCACATCTTACTGGGAGAGGTTCCACTCTGATACCATCTGTAGCGCCTCTAAGGCAATCCAAGAGATTCCTAAGCAATAAGTTCAATGCTTAGAGTTTAGAAATCAATTCAAATTCCTAAATCAAAGATTAAAAAGTGTTCAAGAGGGATGTTCTTACCCAAAATGACCTTAGATTGAGTTCGAACAATCCGAAATTAAACGGAATCCTAAAATAAGAAGTACTTAAGGTCAAGGACCCATCTAAAGTAATTTAATGGAATTTGAAAGGGCTTAAACGACACTTTACCACCCATATCTTATCGAAACGAACTTCTTTGCTAGTTGTAAAATGTACGAAGGGTCTGAGACTAGTTGAATCTACAACCAAGAGTTTCCAAGGTTGATAGAAAGGTCTAAACTAATTTAATCCAGTTCGAAAGAGTCTAAGAGTTTGCCGAAACTTATCGAACTACACCAAATGACTCCAATGGTTGCTGGACTATGTTCGACGAGGTTCGACTTCACGAATCAAAACACTTTAGACTATGGGTAACTTGATTCTATGCTATTCAAGTTGTGGGTCACAGCCAAAAGTGTTTGAAACTACAAATAAGAGGTATCCAAGCATTAGAAACAAATCTAAAGTACTTAAAAAGAGTTTGAAACAATCTAAACAAGCTCTTACCACCTAAAAAGAGCTCCGGTCCTTTCTAGAAAGTGTTCGAAATTGTTCAAATTTGCAGATCTGACGTCTAAATATTATGGGTATTTGAATTTGGTGTTGTTCGGGTTGTGTGTTAGAACCAAAACATGTCAGCTAGCAAATAAATGCGTTGGAGAGTCGCGAATCGAGTCACTCAAATGTGTGGGGGTCGTGGATTCTAAAGGAATGAACGTTTCACTTCGCAACGGAAGCATTTGATCGTCTTTGATTGTATTTAAAATTAAACAAAAAAATAAGATTAAGTAAACTTACTTAGAGTAAATATGGAGATATTTCTGACATATCTTTATCTCTTCCACAAAGTCTTCCTAGCTATGACTCGAACATAGGACCAAGGCTTGTGGGAGCCTCTTGAAAGAAAATTCACAAGGGATTGGAGAGGAAGAGGGCTAGAGAGAATTCTCTAATTTTCTATTGAAGAGATATGTGTTGTGTCTAATGGCTCAACCCAAGAGTCCTATTTATAGAGACCAAGGAAAAATCTTTGCCATAATTAAAATATTATATTTTAATATCTAATATATTAAAATATATCTTATATTTATTTGAATCTCATTCAAATCTCCGATGATATTTATTTATTTGAATCTTATTCAAATTCTATAAATATCTTTTATTTAATGTATCTAATATACATGAATTATTTTAATATTTAATGTATCAAATACAAGAAATATATTTTCCTCTTATATATTTAATATATCTAATATATTAAATATTAATTTGAACATTTCAAAATTTTCTTTCAACTAAATTGATCTTTTAGTATTACTATGATGCAAGGGGACCCTATGGACCTACAGATTATAAGTTCCAATGATACAAAATCAATTAATTAAACTATTTAATTAATTAATTTTCATTCATTAAATATAGGTCACTCTACTATAGACCTAGAGTTGCGCTCTTATGCACTGTAGGACAAGTTGTGTCCATAGATATAATCATTACATGCAAGTTGATCCTTCACGAGTTGTTCGTAATTACAGCTGGGCCAAAAGTCCGTTTTACCCCTATAATTACATCTTGCACCTTAAGTACCACTGATCCTTTAATGAACAATCTCTTTATAATCTAATTATAAACAAAGTCTCTCTCGGGCCAGTGAGAGGGTGGGGCCCCATTGTTCAAGTCCCGAAATCAGCACTTAAGAGAACTACTCATCTACTTATCCTATATGGGAATGAGTTAATTCCATCTTGTGAGATTATATTCCCAACTCCCTATTTGGTCAAGTCCCCAAAATGGTAGGTACATTGAATCAGCTACAAAAGCCACTCGCACCCATGCAAATCAAAGGACAAGCCCTCACAGGCAGGAGTTCATAACTCACTTAGGATTAAGATCGAGTCGCATATGATCATCCTAATGAAATATTAATCTTCTCAATTAACATATTTATAAAGAGAGATTAAATATTTCATGGTCCAATCTTACACAAACTCATTGTATAAAATACCCCCACTCACATGTCTCTACATGAACGATTTGGATCAAATCATTTGTAACTATTACAAAGAGGGCGGTATGAATAGTGTTACCAAGATAAGGCACCCAACCTTATCCATATACTATGACCCTTTAGGTTATTTCTTGAACATGATCCTCCCGTATGTCAACCACATATTGTTCAAGATTACACTAATAATTTTAGATTTTTCATATAATGGATAATATTATATTACAAATAAAATAATCAAAATTATTATTAATTATTATTTAAATTATTAATTATGAGGCTTTAGGGCAAATCCTAATAGATTCTTCGTTGCTTAGCCGTGAATCTTCGTCGGAGTGAGGTCGTCGCGCTGGAGAAGAAGAAATTGCACGGAGAAGAGAAACGAAGAGAGAGAGAAGAAGAAGTAATCGAAAGGGGAGGGTGTAGGTGACTTGCGTGAGGAAGAGGGAGGAGAAAACGACAAGAAAAACTAAGGGTTTTTTTTTTCCTCTTTTGGTCTTCCTACTTAATAACCTTTTAATCCTTTAATAGACCAACAAAATCCCAAATAAGCTCCAACAAAACTCCTAAATTATCTTCTAAATCTAGGTGAAATATTTGGAGTAAATCTTCTTTGTTTTCCTAATTTTCTTTCTCTCTTTCAAGTTCCAACCTTCAAATTAGGATATAAAAGATTTGGGATAAAATCTACTTAAAATCAAGGTTCGAAATGTCGATGTCGATGGAAATGTCGAGGTCTAAATTTTATGGAAATGTCGATGGAAATAGAAATGTCGATGGAAATTTCGGAAAAATTTACGGAAATTGTTTGAATTAGCCAATGAAACTTTGATTGTGGCTTAATTAGACTATAATTGACCATCTTTAAGCATCACATCTAAAAACTAAGATAATATTTAGATATAAATATCGATTGAAATGTCAATGCCAGTAGGAATTTGAGAAAAAAAATATGGAAATTGATTAAAATTATTTGAAGTATTTCATGAAACTTGAATTATGGCTTAATTATATTTATACCATAATTGATTTATTTTAACATCATATTATATATCTAAAATATATATAATATTTATATTTAATGAGACTTTAATTATGATGATTTAATCAAACTATAAATATAATTAACCATTCCTAAATCCTAATTGACTACATAAAATAATATGAAATAATGGTAATTAGAGAAGATATGACATATTTGTATGTGACAAAGTAATTGTGAATTGCTTAATATAAAATGTAGATGTCTAATACCAAAAAGATGACCTTGGAGCATCTAATCCAGAATCTTGATAATTCTGATAGAAATTACAATATTGCTCCCAAGTCATCCTATATTGAAAATGTTGAACATAGTTGCTTACATGAAAACGATATGACTCATACGGCCAACACAAAAGACAAAAGTCTAAAAGAGATATGTATTTTGTAATTTTTGTTCAAAATTTTAAATTACAAAAATAGAATTATAGAAATATGTAAAACTTTGGCTAAAAGCATAAAATTGAGATTTGAGAATTGTATTGTATAACTTATAAGTAAGACTTAAGAGTAATTTACTAATTGTATAAGTAAGTACTAAGAATACATAAGAGTTAATATTAATAATAGCGTGTGTATGCATTTGTTTTGTTGTTTATATAATAAAAAAAAGAAATACTAATAAAAAAAGAAATACAAATACAAAAAACAAAAGGAAAAGATTGTGTAAGTTGAAGTGAAGTTGGAGTGTGTAAGTAAGTTGAAGTGAAGTTGGACTGTGTAAGTAAGTTGAAGTTAAGTTGAAGTGAAGTTGGAGTGTGTAAGTAAGTTAGAGTGTGTAAGTAAGTTGAAGTGAAATTAAAGTGATGTTGGAGTGTGTAAGTAAGTTGAAGTGAAGTTGGAGTGTGTAAGTAAGCTAGAAGTGTGTAAGTAAGGTAAGGTATCAGAAAATCAGACTTAAAAAAAAAAAAAATGTCGTCGACATGTCGTTGACATCTCGAAATGTCGAGATGTCGATGACATGTCGACAAAATGGGGGAAAAAATGAACTTCCCCCCCCCCCCCCCCACGACATGTTGAGGGGCACAACATGTCGAAATGTCGCTCAACATTTCGACATGTCGAGTGAAATTTTAAACACTGCTTAAAAGGGATTTGGGTTTCTTTTCATCTTGAAGAATAAGGACTAAATTAAATTTCCAAACTCTAGAATTAAAGATTTAATTAAAAATCTCTTTCCTCAAAATTAAAGAAACTTAATTTATCGAACTTAAGGGCTAAACTTAAAGTTCTAATTTTCCAAATTAGAATTGTAGTGAATAACTGAGTCCAAATATTCTAAAATAGCCTGATTTTATAACGTGGGGCGTTACATCTTATCTTCCATGTCCTTGATCTTGGCTTTCCACCTTAACGTTGTTGCATAATTTACTGACCATGCAAAGCCGCAAGTGTACGGTGTCAAGTTTTAGTATAGCGATTAGTGAGTGTAGAGTGTCGTCCTCGGGAATGATTTTCTAGGTTAATTGACTACCATGAACATTAACATCCAATTTTATTTAGAGAGTGATAGTTGGAGAAAACTGATTAACAAAATATGTAAAAATAAAGGAGATGACAAAAAGATAAAAACCTAGGGAATTGACTTCACCAATTGAATCAATATTTTAATTAATTAATCCAAAATATGATTATACAAAACTATAAGCAAGACATAAAGTTGTCAAAAGACTCTTCCAAGCCCAATTGACCTCACGCAAGACTATAAACCTAATGTATCCGTCTAGATTTTAATAGCTTACACGGGATTAAGATTGTCTTTTTATGCTTCTAAGAGAACTCCTCATTTACATGCAAGAATTTACAATTAGTTGTGTTTGAATTTTGCTAATCTAAACGCCACCCTTTCAAACACAAATTTAGATCAATAACTCATGCAAACATTGGCCAAAAATTCACAAGCATTAAGTGCATTCAAACACAAATAGTTATAAAACATAATCAAACCATGGATTAACAACAAAAATAAAGAATTAAATGGTTACATCAATTCCCTATCTAAAGTTTAGCCACTCATAATCACGAAAAATAATTCTAAACTTAAATAAGAATCCATAGCAAGAACTACAACAAAAAGGGAAAGGAAAAACTCTATTTCACGTGTCGATCATCGTTCCCGATGCACGCCACTATCTCGAACTCCCAACTCCCATTCTCCGCTCTCAAGAATGTTCCTTCTCTCCAAAATTATAGTAAAAATCGAGCTAGGGCTTAATTCTCTCCCAAAGCAACTGCCCCTTTTTGCAAGCAAGTAAGGATCCTTTTATGGAAATTAGAGCAGCGTAGAGACTTTAGGGACAACATCTCTGAAGGGAATAATCGAATTAAACCCACAGCGGAAGCATAGGAATCGTCTTTGATTTATTTAGAATTAAACTAAATTACAAATGTTAAGCAATAAATACCTTGAAAATAATATTATGGAGAATATTTTGGCGGATCTTTATCTTTTCCACAAAGTCTTCCTGGCTATGACTCGAATACAGGACCAAAGCTTGTGGGAGTCTCTTGAAAGAAAATCCCCAAGGGATTGGAGAGGAAGAGGTCTAGAGAGAATTCTCTAATTCTCTCTATTGAGAAGATGTGCGTTGTACAGAATGGCTCAACCCAAGTGTCCTATTTATAGTGACCAAGGGAAAATCTTTGCCATAATTAAGATATTATATTTTAATATCTAATATATTAAAATATATCTTGTATTTATTTGAATCTCATTCAAATCTCCTACGATATTTATTTATTTGAATCTTATTCAAATTCTATAAATATCTTTTATTTAATATATCAAATATACATTAATTATTTTAATATTTAATGTATCAAATACAATAAATATATTTTCCTCTTTTATATTTAATATATCTAATATATTAAATATTAATTTGAACACTTCAAATTAAATATTAAATTTAAACATTTCAACTTTTAATATTTAATGTATCAAATACAATAAATATATTTTCCTCTTTTATATTAAATATTAATTTGAACACTTCAAATTAATATTAATTTGAACATTTCAAAATTTTCTTTCAACTAAATTGATCTTTTAGTGTTACTATGAGCTAGCAAGGGGACCTTATGGATCTACAGATTATAAGCTCCAATGATACAAAATTAATTAATTAAACTCTTTAATTAATCAATTTTCATTCATTAACTCTAGGGTCACTCCACTATAGACCTAAAGTTGCACTCTTATGCACTGTAGGACAAGTTGTGTCCATTGATATAATCACTACATGCAAGTCGATCCTTCACGAGTTGTTCGTAATTATAGCTGGGTCAAAAGTCCGTTTTACCCCTATAATTACATCTTGCACCTTAAGTACCACTGATCCTCTAATGAACAATTTGTTTATAATATAATTATAAACTAAGTCCCTCTCGGGCAAATGAGAGAGTGGGGCCCCATTGTTCAAGTCCCGAAATCAGCACTTAAGGGAACTACTCATCTACGTACCCTATATGGGAAGGAGTGAATTCCATCTTGTGAGATTATGTTCCCAGCTCCCTATTTGGTCAAGTCTCCAAAATGGTAGGCATATTGAATCAGCTACAAAAGCCACTCTCACCCATGCAAATCAAAGGACAAGCCCTCACAGGCAGGAGTTCATAACTCACTCAAGATTAAGATCGAGTCACATATGATCATCCTGATGAAATATTAATCTTCTCAATTAACGGATTTATAAAGAGAGATTAAATATTTCGTGGTCCAGTCTTATACAAACTCATTGCATAAGATACCCCCACTCACATATCTTCACATGAATGATTTGGATCAAATCATTGTAACTATTACAAAGTGGGCCGTATCAATAGTGTTACTAGGATAAGGCACCCAACCTTATTCATAAACTATGACCCTTTAGGTTATTTCTTGAACATGATCTTCTCGTATGTCAACCACATACTGTTCAAGATTACACTAATAACCTTGGATTTTTCATATAATGGATAATATTATATTGCAAATAAAATAATCAAAATTATTATTAATTATTAAATAAATTATTAATTACGAGGCTTTATGGCATAAATCTCAACAATCTCGACGCTGTACCCTAATTCGCACAGTAAAGAAGGAAAATCGGGGAGCGTTGAGACGTTAGGGACAGTGTCTCAACGCTACGGACGGAAAGGATTGGTGCGTGTGTTTTCAGCGTCTCAACGCTATAAAGTAGCGTCTCGACGCTATATGTGCGGAAATTCAGCTTTGCAAGGCTGCACCTATAGCGTTGAGACGCTATACACAGCGTCTCAACGCTATGCTCTCGGGTATTCTTGCCACATTCCTTGCTTTGCTTCACATGGCCTCGAAATTTATGTTCCATTAGCTCCAAACTCGCCATGGTATCTCCAAATTCTCCAGTTTCGCTCCAATTGCTCGATAACTAAAATTTCAATAAATAAACTCGTGAAAAACACCAAATAGGCTATAAAGACCAACAAAAGTAAAGCCTAGAAATAGCACATTTTGTGTGCTATCAAACGTGCATTGCACTCACTGCATCACTTAATGTATGAGAAATACTTCTCGTCTCATCGATAAATCTCCCCAAAATATATTCAAGGGAATTCCTCTTTTTCTGATGTTCAACTATAGGTGCTAATCTTGAAATAGGCTACACTACAATCTCATTAGTAACACAAGAGGAAATCACTTGATTTTCCTTACCTTGGCAGTCCTCAACGTTACTAGGGTTTGCAATCTGAACACACTTGCAACCAACACACCCTGTGCTCACTGCTCTAACGTGCTTGGGATTTGGCTCATCGTCATTTATCAAATCCTCAGAATCCTTATTTTAACCTGTCCCTATCAGTTTGCTCAAAGCCTTAGTTAACGTTTCAACTTGAAATTTCGATGAACTAACCTCATTAGCTTCACAAGTTGCCTTCTTTAGCGTTGAATCCTCTGATGGCCAATGGTAGCTTGTAATGGTCAATTCCTCTAACAAGGCTTCCTAATCCTTGATTGACTTAACTAAATTTTTTTTCTCTAGCTGCAGTATCAAGGGCAATTTTATTATAATTAAGCAAACCCTTGAAGAAGAGTGTACCTGAAGCCAATCAGGGTATCCATGTGGTGGGCACTTTCTTAGCATGTCCTTATATCGCTCCCATGTCTCATATAGTTTTTCATCCTCTCTTTGCTTGAACGTATCAATCGCGATTCTAAGCTTCACTATCTTAGAAAAGAAAAAAACTTAGTGAGAAACACCTTCATCAACTCACTCTATGTTGAGATGCCTCATGGGGTCAAAGAATCAAACCACTCTCTCGCCCTATCATGCAAAGAAAATGAAACAAGCATAAATTAACAGTATCAGAACTAACAATATTAATTTTTACCATCCCATTAATGTCTAGAAACATGCACAGATGATAGTACGGATCCTCAGTTGGATTCCCCTGAAATGCACTGTCTCGAACCATTTGAATGAGACCACATTTTAACTCGAATCGGTCAGCATGAATGAGTTTGTATGCTATCCTTAAGTAATCAACATGTAGATCCAGCACAAAATAATCATGAATTGCCTTATTCTCCTCATCCATGGCTAAACAAATTGGATTAATCACCCTACAAAGTGTCCTGCAAATTTAAAAACACACAGAGAGCACAATTAATCACCTTATAACTCCACAAAATTGCCACAGATCACCCACAACAAACAAAACAAAAATAAAACGAACTAACAAATAAAGAATAAACGCCTAAATTAAAATCAAATACTTTATGTACAATATTAATTGAATTAAATGCCAATTCCTCAGCAACGACACTAAAAACTTGTTCAATGTACACGCAAGAGCACATGATCAAGTAATATAAAACGATAAATCAAATCCTCAGGGGATTGTAAAAGTTTATTCAATTAATTATCACACTTACTTGCATCCAATTTTATTTAAGAAAAATAAACGCAAGATGAACATGTACCCAAATAACTAAATTAAAGCAATAAAAGAATGAAACAAATAGGAACGCAATTTAAATGGGGTCGTGTTTAGGACATTAATCTCACCAACTAAATCAATCACTGGAATTAACAGGCTCTTGCAATTAATTAGGCAATTTATTTGAATATAAAGGTAAATTTATCATGGAATCTTTCATTGAGCTCATCCAATTCTCAGCACAATTAATTAAATCATGTGTCTGTCTCATTAATTAATTATACTCGATATCAATGAACCTTATCGAAGACCCTAATGGATGTTCTTATCACTATCGTGTCCAAACACCTACTATTGTGCAATTAACACTCAAATTCATGCATTCTTTGTCAAGAATTAACACAAATCAGCAGGCCAATCAATCCTTGATTAGGGGATTCAAAGCATTACGCACATTGATAAAAGTAAAACTCCTAAATTAATTACAAGCTCCCAAATAATCTCAATTACATGGTCCAAGGGCCTGATTAAGCCTTAAACTCCTCAATCTAATCAATATAAATTATAATTCAGTTCATTACAACCATAATCCATCCTAATCTATTCAACAATAGCAGAGAAATTAAAACAAATAGAGAAGAAGCTTGTTATGCGTCGATCCATCACTCCCGCTACAAACTCCACGAACCTCGAGCATATGATCTTTAATCTACCCACTCCAATTTAGCCCAAAACCTCTCTAATCTCTCTCAAATCGTGGATTAGGATGTAAAACCTCATAAATTGGCTCCCCTTTTCCGTAATGAGACATCTTAATTTAAGTTTGGAAATTGATACAGCGTCGAGATGCTAGAGACATCGTCTTAACGCTGTCTAAAACGACATCGTTCCTCTTGTGTTCTCACAGGTAGCGTCTCGACGCTATGGACGGAAAACAACTCCTCTGATTTTTTGTAGTGTCGAGATGCCACAGAGCATCGTTGAGATGTCAACTCTCGGATTGGACACAAAATGCTTAGCGTCTAGACGCCATTTTTAGGGTTTAGGACACTATCGTCTTGGAATTACTTGCCCAAATTGAGTTCATCTCCATCCTTAGCCTCAAATTGCACTACTTTTTCCCTCATACTTGATATGATCATCCCACAACCACAACATTCGCTCCATTTTCTTGGTTCCCTAAAATTCAAGAAAAATTCACATAAAAGCTCACAAAATCATACTAAAACTAGCCAATTAATTAGGAAATGGATAGCACTAAATGACTGCTATCAATCATCTTATTTCTCTCTCACTACGATGAGGCTTATCCAATTCATGACTAGGAACCATTTGACTCTCAAATGTAATTAAATTTTTAACAAATTTTTTTAACGATTTAGTAGCTTAACTTGGAACCAACTTATCACACCATCTTACCTTATTAAAGGTTTGTGGTCTTTTATATGAAATCCCTCAATCCTCAAAGAAAATTGACATTTGTCTTACAAATACCTTATTCTCTTCATGACTATGTGAAAGACTATTTTGTTTCTCCTTAGGGGTAGCCTACACTTAGGTGTATCTTTGAGCATATATTTAAATCTTTTTGGGTTTGTTTCAACATGTACGCTTAACATTCTCAAATCCTGAAGTGTTGTAAAACTAGCTTTACTACTCTTTTTTAGTCGCAAAATTAGAAAATTATGTTCACTATGCAATTTCCATTGCTTATCCTAACCAGAGTCTAGTAATGGCGTATAACTAATTATTGATGCGACCATGTCCAACAAAGTCTTGTTTCTCCTTTTACAACAGAATTTCACATAATTGTACTTGGTATTTAGAGTTGAGATAAAATCTCATTTTCTATCAACAAATCTTAGTATATAAAGTTCCTGTACTTTTTACTATGATCTGATTATAATCTTGATAGACTTAATTACCTAATTGATTTTCAACTTCAGTCTTACTTTTCTTGAACTTTTAAAAAATTTAGACTTATCATCAGGTAAAAATATTTATACCTTGAATAATCATCAACTAGAGTGATGAAATATTTATAACCACATTTGACTTTTACATTCACTAAACTACTTGAGTCAGAAAGTGTAAGCTCAAAGTTTTTTTTGGCCTTGTAGCCTTTTCCAATAAAGGTCTTATTGATTATCTTGCAGCAAATGCAAGACCTATAGAAGGTAAAGTAATTAACTCTAACTTTTAGAGAATTACCTCTTACTAGTCTCTTAATTCTCAAGTTGATATGAATCAACCTTAAGTGCCAAAATAAGAATCATCTTTAGGAGAAAACTTTTTCCTTTCTATTCTGGATTCTATAATCCTGAATATCTCATCATTGTGTAGTATTGTATATGCTAACATACAAATTGTTTTTATTTTCAGCTGAACATATTTTCAAACAATTTTGAAAATATAAGCTGTTTATAGTAATAAATTCATAGAAATCTAATTTCTCTTAAAGTATAAAAAATACCATGTTTAGAAATCATTACTTGATGACATTTTAATGTCTCCCACTACACCCACTGAGATGGACTTCCTGGTGCCAACATGTAGACTATTCTACATCATTAAGTATTTTTTTAAGAATTAAATATTCAATGTAATTAAGAACAAAGCTTGATAGTAGATCTTGAATGAACTATCTAAGTGGGGTTGTTAATTTTCCACCAAATATCCAGTAAATCAAATTTACTCTTATTTATATTGTTCCTATGGAGGTATTTAAAAAATTCCTCTCTTTATGACTACTTTGGCTAATTTAGAAACTACTTCCTTTTATAGTTTCAGTCATTTGGTTTCTTTTCTTGAATTTTTGTGATACTTAATCTCTAGATTATTTAGAAAATTATCAGAATTTAGTTTTTTTTTTTACTTCAACATCTCATATGTTGTCATAAATTTTTTTTTTTAATCTTTTTAGCTTGACATCTAATATGTCAACTAGGAGATATGTACAAGTTATCTCGTTATCTCTAATTCATTAATCATGTGCTTCATGAACAATTCAATTGCCAACGGCAATAGAGTTTTGAGAACATTTGCCAAATAAGACAAATTCAAAACTTTACACTGCCATTATAGTGTTAATTATTTTTTCAAGTGATAAAATTTTCTCAATTTGACCAATCAGTAATAAAAAAAAAAAAAGAGAACTAGAAATAGTGTTGAAAATATATTATTTAATAATATGCAATCAATATCCATTCAATTTCAGCATAGAAAACAAACAATTTGATAAATGAATCCTATAAATCATTTCAAATATTATGATACTTTAGTGGGTTAAAACAAGTGCTGCCATAGGGTAGTGAAGGGAAAGACGTTTTACTCCGCAGTGGAAGCATTGGATCGTCTTTGATTTTATTTAAAATTCAACTAAAAATTAAGGTTAAGCAAACTTACTTGGAGTAAATATGGAGATATTTTTTATGGATCTTTATCTCCACCATAAAATCTTCCTGGCTATAACTCGAACACCTGCCCAAGGCTTGTGGGAGCCTCTTGATAGAAAATCCACAAGGGATTGGAGAAGAAGAGGTCTAGAGAGAATTCTCTAATTCTCTATTGAGGAGATATGTATTGTGTCTAATGGCTCATCCCAAGGGTTCTATTTATAAAGACCAAAAGAAAATCTTTGCCATAATTAAAATATTATATTTTAATATCTAATATATTAAAATATATCTTATATTTATTTGAATCTCATTCAAATCTCCTACGATATTTATTTATTTAAATCTTATTCAAATTCCATAAATATCTTTTATTTAATGTATCTAATATACATTAATTGTTTTAATATTTAATGTATCAAATACAATAAATATATTTTCCTCTTATATATTTAATATATCTAATATATTATATATTAATTTGAACATTTCAAAATTTTCTTTCAACTAAATTGATATTTTAGTGTTACTATGAGCTAGCAAGAGGACCTTATAGACCTACAGATTATAAGCTCCAATGATACAAAATCAATTAATTAAACTATTTAATTAATTAATTTTCATTCATTAACTATAGATCACTCCACTATAGACCTAGAGTTGCACTCTTATGCACTGTAGGACAAGTTGTGTCTATAGATATAATCATTACATGCAAGTCGATCATTCACGAGTTGTTTGTATATATAGCTGGGTTAAAAGTCCGTTTTACCCCTATAATTGCATCTTGTACCTTAAGTGTAACGACCCAAATTTTCCTATTAGACTTTTGTAGGGACGTTACTACATGCATGCTAATGGAATTTAAAAATATTTAATAAAAGACAAGAAGAATTAAACTTTTTACTAAACAATCAAAATCTTTTGGTTCGGGATCCCTTTAAAATCATTACAAAACATAATATGAATTAAACGTTAAATCAACTGAAAAAATTTCACAACATATCGTTTACTAACAAAATATTTTTAAATAACACACAATCTAAATGCGAAAATCATGCTCCTTTAAGTCACCCCATGACCCTTTCAGCAAATTGCCCTGTCAATCGCTTGGGATATGTCTTTGCCTTTACTTGAAAAGAAAAACATTTTTTAAAAAAGGATGAGTATTTAAAATACTCAGTAAGTGACCTCACTACTGGAGTCGGGATGTGCAAACACATATAGAATGATTTTTAAAATCTTTCCTCTAATGGGACCTAAAACCTTTTTATAGTGGAAATGTTTCCCTTTAGCTTTTCTCTTCGGCTTAATGTGTACAGTTAACCCAACCTAACTTTGCCTTTTTATTTAACCTTTTCAGGTTCCTTTTCATTTAACTATTTCAGGTTCCTTTTCATTTAGATGTACATCTATAAATTTTAGGAGGGTAATTGTCATAGCCTTCGAAATCATTTTGTCATGAAAACACATGTATATGCATGAGGTCCCAAAGCATTTTCAATTTTCGTTCAGTGATGCAATATAAAGCAACATTCTCACATTATTCATCATAAATCATGCATCACATTCATAAGAATATTTGGCAATCATACACGTACAAATTCATTTTCATGTAAAATATAACACTTTAAAATTCACCAAAAATGATATATTATGCATTGCAAACATAAATTAAACATTCGTGAAAACTTTTCATTTCAAATGTAGATGTTCAATTCAGTTCCCAACTTACATTTAAGCACACCGGCATAAAGTTCCTTACCTTGATAGAAACTCGAAAACTCGTTTTGCTTAACTTTGAGGTCTTTGGATCAGCCACAAACTCTTACTCAAAAATCAAAATTAAAACTTTGCTGGTTCAAGCTCGCTTAAGTCCAATTTCACAAACCAAACTTCGATTGTTGTGGGTAATCCCAAATTGACTTCTTGCTAATTCGGAATTAATTCAATTTTGACGATTCGGAGTACAATGCAATGGGTATCTGAAACAAAGTCTCAAAAACGTTATGGGTCATCTTCCGAAACACCAAAAACCTCACCAAGAACCCACCAAATCAAGACCCACCTCACGAAGACGCCAAAACCTTGATCCACGTTGAACAGACCCGCCAGAGACTTGCACACTAATTAAAATCATGTGAAAACAATTGCTGGAAGTCGATCGACAGAAGAGAGAGTGTTTGTCGCCGCCGATGCTACAGCTCATCAAAACCTGAAGTAAAAATTGTTGGAGGTGCAACCGCCGCAGGACACCCAGTCAATCTTGCTGCCGTTTGCTCGATCTCTCATCGTCGGACGAAAAACACCAGAGAGACCAGCCACGTGCATCTGCAGGTCGAGGTGGAGGACTCCATTGCAAGCTTCACAGTTGTGCTAGGTCGTCATCGCCCGGAGAAGATGAATGGAGAAGACTAGTCGACGAAAGGAAAAAAAATGAAATGAAGGGGCTGTGTTTGTGCTATTGAAGAAAGAGGGAGAAAGAAGAAGAAGACTGGGGGGGCTGCTCGAATGAGTGAGAGAGGGGAAAGAGGTGAAGAGTGAAAGAGAGAGAGAGTAATTTAGGGGTTTCTTTTCTGTTTAAAAAAAAAACATAATTCCAAAAATACCCTTATCCCTCTTTCTTTTCCTTTATTTTCTTTTATTTTTCCAAACTTAAACTCTAAATTAAACCTCAAGTGATATTTGGGTAAAATCATAAAAAAAATTAGGCGATAAAAGTTGGGCTTTTCAAACTTGAATAAAAAAAAAAAAAATCAAACAACTGATTAAATTCTCAAAATTATGAATTTGAGACTTAACTACAAATCTCTCATCCAAAATTCGAAAATTTAATAATCTTAACCTAATCCACTTAAATTTAATTTGTTTAAGTTGGATTTTGAGCAACAATTCCAATTAACCCAATTAAATGCAAATTAATCTCCAAAATATTAAAAAAATTAGTTTAACCTAAAAATGTGGGGCGTTACAATCTCCCCACCTTAATAACTTTCTTCCTCGAAAGTTTTGTTGGTCAAACAACTTTGGATTCTTAGCTCTAATCTCATATTCTTTTTCTCAAACTGCTTCTTCAGTCCTTTAGGTCCACCATAACACTTTTACCAAATCAGTTGCTCAATCTCTCAATACTTTAGGCTATGGGTCTTCCTCATATGATAAATTCTTATTTAGTTGTAAAGGTTATGGACTACAACACATGAGAAGGGTCATTATCGCAATTCCTTAACAATGCCACCTAAATGCATGGTCACCACCACTGATTTATAACTTCTTGTGCCTGAGCATGTCTCCTAGAACTCGACTAAAACGCTTTGTTTGGCCATCAGTTTGGGGTTGGAATGCAAAACTAAAATCCAACTTAGTTCCAAGTGTCTTCTATAACTTTGCCAAAATGTCTAGAGTGTTTATTTTACACTATCGACATAGGTATAACGTCAAGTATAATTGTCTCAAGTAAAACTCTTCTCACTTTTCACAAGATATGTGACCCCACTAGGGATAATGTGTGCCAACTTTGTTAGAAAGTTCAGAGCGGAACCTCTCCCATTAAGATGTGGTTTGGGGACGTACCAAGGTGGAAGCTGGTGGGCATGTAACGCTCGAGGTCAGAAGGGGTACATGAATGAACTGAGACCACATTCGAATGAGAGAGATCCTGAGGCTATGCAAGACATGGTTAAGAAATGCTTAAAAAAATTGATAGCTACTACCTATACTAACAAGGTACACCTTCCTTTTCGGTGGCTTAATCATAGAAACACCAAAGTTAAGCGTGCTTGACTTGGAATAGTCCTATGTTGGGTGACCTCTTGGGAATTTTCCTAGGAAGCATGTGAGTGAGGACAAAACATGCTAAAAGGACCCGTCTTGGTTTGTGGGGACAGTCTTCACTCTTAGATGTAGTTTAAGACAAGTAAGGTAACATGGTTAGATCGCAGGGGATGCAGGGGAATGCCGGGGCCATCAAGTGTTGAATATGAATTCCAAATCCTGGTCCAAATCCTGGGCTTGAGGAGTTACATTAAGTACCACTGATTCTCTAATGAACAATCTGTTGATAATCTAATTATAAACTAAGTCCCTCTAGGGCCAATGAGAGGGTTGGGCCCCATTGTTCAAGTACCAAAATCAGCACTTAAGGGAACTACTCATCTACTTACCTTATATGGGAATGAGTAAATTCTATCTTGTGAGATTATGTTGATAATCTTGTGAGTAAATTCTATTAAGTACCACTGATTCTCTAATGAACAATTTGTTGATAATCTAATTATAAACTAAGTCCCTCTAGGGCCAGTGAGAGGGTTGGGCCCCATTGTTCAAGTACCAAAATCAGCACTTAAGGGAACTACTCATCTACTTACCCTATATGGGAATGAGTAAATTCTATCTTGTGAGATTATGTTCCCAGCTCCCTATTTGGTCAAGTCCCAAATGGTAGACATATTGAACGACTATAAAAGCCACTCTCACCCATGCAAATCAAAGGACAAGCTCTCACAGGAAGGAGTTCATAACTCACTTAGGATTACGATCGAGTCACATATGATCATCCTGATGAAATATTAATAAGATACCCCACTCACATGTCTCCACATGAACGATTTGGATCAAATCATTTGTAACTATTACAAAGTGGGCTGTATTAATAGTGTTACCATATCCATATACTATGACCCTTTAGGTTATTTCTTGAACAGATCCTCTTGTATGTCAACCACATACTTTTCAAGATTACACTAATAATCTTGGATTTTTCATATAATGGATAATATTATATTGCAAACAAAAGAATCAAAATCATTATTAATTATTAAATAATTAATTAATTATGAGGCTTTAGGGCATAAATCCCAACAGGTAGGTCAAGTGTTCCTTCACTGAATTGAGACCCCTCAACCAAATATCATACCAGAATAACTCTTATTCCTATAATATTTAGTTACCATTAATTTGGTCAAGGATATGATTAACAACTTTAATGGGCCCTACGTAAGTGTGACCCATCAATTTAGATCCTATAGTCTTATCCCAACAAGTGCCATTGTAAGGTAGGTCAAGTAATAGAAGCAAAACTACAATCCTATCATTCTTAAAAGATTCACCCTAATATTAACCTATGAAAACACATTTTGTAGGGGGACGGTTTAAATGTTGCCGCGAGGCCTCACATGAATCTCACGTTGTGAACCAATATGGGGACCGTAGGATGTGTCGTCACATATCCCTCTCTCACTTACTATTTTGAAAATAAGGTTTTTTACTACTTAGAAAAATTAGGTTAATATCATTTATCTAAGTCCTCAATCTACCCTTCATAACCCTTATGTGGGTTTAATTGATTTTAATGTGAATTACCAATAAAACTATTTAAAAGCTAATCACGTTATTAACTTGCTTGATGAAATAAAATTCGACTAACTCAACTTGATAAAAGGAACTATCTCAATTACGCTTGAGAACTCCCCTTATTCAAGGTGAACCCCGCAACAATAACAAGAAAATCCCATTAACAAGATGATAAGCAACCCCAAGAAAGTTAAACAGATTTTTACTTGGAAAAGGTGATCGATGATCAGGAAGAAAGGAGAACTTGTTTCTATCTTCTAGATTTTGAACTTTCCACAATCTATTGGATCAAACTAGATTGAAAGTTCTAGACATGCATTCTATGTAAACCCGGAGTTCCTCCTTGAAACTTCTTAAAAATTAAAAAGGGAAAGAAGGGAAGTAGGTTGGTATATTGTTTTGGGAAGAAAAGAAAGAAGAAAAACAAAAATGGAATGACTATATGTTGTTTTACAAAAAAAAAAAAAAAAAAAAAATGTGGGTTGTCCACCACCGCCAAACTCTTTCTCCTTAAGTTATATACATCCATTTGGCTACCCATTTGGTGAAATAAAACAGGGTTCTTCGTGGGAGAGAATAAGAGAAAGAAGAAAGGTGATTTTGAAGGTGGAATTGAAGAAGAAAAGGAGGAAACACAGTCCAAGTGCATGGTAAATTCTGGTGTTCAATTCTGCCAACGTCTGTTTTTTTGATCATAACGAGCTCCACAGGAAGAATTAAGAGGTAAGGTTTGATTCTTCTGAAATTTAACTCATTTTAGAACAATTTTCGTGAAGGAAGCTCGTGCAAAATCTGAATTTATGTTATGGGTTTTATGAAGGGGAAGTCAGAGGAGTGTTTTTACTGTCAAATCCGGGGAACCTCTGGTTTTTGGGATGTACTGATCTGTAGACTTCGAATTAGAAGATGTATTAGGTATGGATGGAAAGCTGATTTAATTTCCTATAACTTTCATGAAGAAGTCGTGGTTAGAATTTGTTTGGAAGTTGCTTTAAATTCCAGGTTAGTTTCGGGTTGCAGCAGGAAAACAGTTCTGGTTTAGCAGAAACGTGTTTGGGGAAAATAGATTTCAAGGTAGTTACAAACACATCCTTTAGGAATTTTGATTTCACTCCTTCAGATAAGTTTTAGAGGGTTCAAAAAGGAAGAGTTTGGTATAAATAACATCATTATTGAGCAAGTAATGGAAAAGTTATAGGTGTGTGAGTTTAGGGTATAAAATCTGTAAAGTGCAGGAAATAGATGGGAGGGTTTTTGCAATCCTAAACCTTAAATTCATGAGGCCAAGATTCTAATGCTTGGTTTTGTTTATTTGGCAGGCCAAGAAGGAATAGGACAAATCTACGGACCGAGAATCTAATATTAATGTTGTGAGTGACAAAATGAATTCTGAAAATAAATTCTATGCTTGAACTTGTGTTCATGAAAAGAAAAGACTTCCTAAGAATGATGTAGTTTAAAGATTTATGGTCTCTTGAACACGTATTCATAAGCATATATGGTTTTCCTAAAAATGATTTAAATTGTTCGTTGTGAGCATATGTTTACTGATTTTCTGAAACTAGAAGAAATACCTTAATTCCAAGTCTACATGTGTTAGCAAGAACTGTTAAGAGTTTTCATGTGTTTCTCTGAGACCTGAATGAGTTAATGGTTGAGATATTGAGCCCGAGGTTGTATAGTACCGTGTGCACACAGGTCATTTTCTGTTGTTGACGTGGAGTGTACTCCGTGACAACAATGCTGTCGTGAGTGCTGGGCGAGCCCCACTACGACAAAGACGATGGGAGTGATGGGCGGGCCCCACTACATCGTAGAATGAACATTGATTGTACTGGGCGAGTCTTACACAACTAATTTGTCATATGTTTAAAATGGTTAATACTTTTGACACGCTTGATGGACTTCTGTAAAAGCTATTGATGTTATATGTTATGATTTACGAGTTAATAGTTTTAAACTCAGTCACTCACTGAGCTTCCCAGCTCATACTTTCAATGTTTTCCAACTTTCCAGGTAGAGATCGAGCTCCCAGTGCCTGAGATCCTGCCATCGCCGCCGAGGGTTCTTAGAGTTAGATACCTTGTACGTGGGTGGTGTTATATAGCGAGTCTGCTCATAGTGTAGATAACTTAAAAGGGACGTGTAGTTATGTTCGTGTATGGCACTAGTGGTCTTGTTTGTGTAAACAACGAGTGGTTGTGTTTTGATTGTTCAAGCGAGGTTTTAACTAAAACTGCTCCGTGTGCATAAGTAGAAATTTTCCAGGGTTCCGCTGTGTAATATGTAAAGTATTTCGCTTACAGGTATGGTTTGTTTATCAGGAATTAAAAGGGTCATGGGTATCGTTAAGTAGTGAAACGATGCTTGTTGGCTTCACGCCTTCTTCCGGGCCAAGTTAGCAGGTGGTTCGGGAGGGGGTTTGACAACTTGGTATCAGAGCAGTTAGCTCCATGGGAAACGAGATAGAGCGAGTTAGCTCTAAGGAAAAATTAGGAAATAGAGAGCATGTTAATGAGTTAGTTCAGATAGAAATAGTAAAGCATGGTCCAAGTAAGGACAAGAGTAAGTCTGGTCAGGACTAGAATATGAATAGAAGTTTAGTATTGTATATTTGAGTAAAGTATCCCTAGCATGTCTGACATGTTGATATGTTATAGGAGTCATGCCACCACGTACAAGCAGACGACGTAGGCAGGATCAGGACGGGACGTGGGATCCTACCCAAGGTCAATCTGAAAGGGGATCTAGTGCCCCGAGAGTTCAGACTGGGGCAGGAAACGAACAGCATGTTGGTTCCTCACAGGAGATAGGTAGGCCAGAGAGAGCAGGGCCAAGTGATCCAGAGAAAGCATATGGAATAGAACGCTTAAAGAAATTAGGAGCCACAGTGTTCGAGGGTTCCACAGATCCAGCTGACGCCGAGGTTTGGTTGAATATGCTGGAGAAATGCTTTGATGTGATGACTTGTCCTGAGGAGCGAAAGGTGAGGTTGGCCACATTTCTGCTGCAGAAGGAGGCAGAAGGATGGTGGAAATCGATACTAGCCAGGCGTAATGATGCACGTACCATGGGTTGGAATTCTTTCAGAGGCATATTCGAAGACAAGTATTACCCTATCATGTATCGTGAAGCAAAGAGGGATGAGTTCTTAGAATTGAAGCAAGGGCAGCTTTCAGTGGCCGAGTACGAGAGGAAGTATACCGAGCTGTCACGGTATGCTGATGTAATTGTGGCATCTGAGAGTGACAGGTGTCGAAGATTTGAAAGAGGGTTACGTTTTGAGATACGTACCTCGGTCACAGCTATCGCAAAATGGACGAACTTTTCCCAGCTAGTAGAGACTGCCCTACGTGTGGAACAGAGTATAGCAGAAGAGAAGTCAGTAGTGGAGCCTGGTCGTGGGGCTTCGACGGCTAGTAGCTTCCGAGGCCATGAGCAGCGAAGGTTCACACCTGGGGTGAATGTTTCAAGTCGTCAGGACTTGAAGAACCGATCTGGTGGCCAGGCATCGAGGCAGACGAGTGTGGGTAGTACCTATCAGAGGCAGAGTCAGAGAGCACCCAATCAGTCCGCTAGATTTATAACAAGACCGCATGCAGGGCAAGAGTCTATTGCCAGTGTGACGAGGAGAACCCCATGTACGAATTGTGGCAAGAATCATCGGGGCCATTGTCTTGTTGGCGCCGGTGTGTGCTACCAGTGCAGACAACCAGGGCATTTCAAGAGAGATTGTCCACAGCTGAGAGTGGTCGCACAGAGAGACCTGGGGGTTGAGTCCCAGACGGTTGAGCAGCCGAGGGTCCCAGTAGCTGCGGGAGAGGGCACCAGTGGTGCTAGACAGAAAGGAGTTGTAGGGAGACCTAGACATCAGGGAAAGGTTTACGCTATGACTCAGCAGGAAGCGGAAGATGCACCGGATGTGATTACTGGTACGATTCCTATTTGTAATGTACATGCACGTGTTTTAATAGATCCAGGTGCTACACATTCCTTTGTTTCTAGCATGTTTCTAACTAAACTAAATAGGAAGCTAGAGCCTTTATTTGAGAAGTTAGTTATATACACTCCAGTTGGTGATGCTTTACTAGTCAATGAAGTGTTACGGGATTGTGAGGTCTTAGTAGAAGGTCTCAGTATGATAGTGGATCTTCTTCCACTAGAGTTGCAGGTGTTAGACGTAATCTTGGGGATGGATTTCCTATTCACTCATTATGCTTCCATGGATTGCCATAGGAAGGAAGTGATCTTCAGGAAACCAGGTTTGGCTGAAGTAGTTTTTAGGGGAGAAAGAAAGATTATGCCTATGAGTATGATTTCAGCCCTAAAAGCTGAGAGGTTATTGAGGAAGGGTTGCACGACATTTCTTGCACATGTGGTGGAGGTGCAGGAAGAAAAGTTGAAACCAGAAGATGTTCCTGTCGTGAATGAATTCCTTGATGTTTTTCCAGCTGACCTGAC
This sequence comes from Trichosanthes truncata, assembly GCA_033996785.1. Lineage (NCBI taxonomy): Eukaryota > Viridiplantae > Streptophyta > Magnoliopsida > Cucurbitales > Cucurbitaceae > Trichosanthes > Trichosanthes truncata. The sequence goes on from JAWPNB010000003.1 coordinate 34,966,722, forward strand.
AGGTTTGCCACCTGATAGGGAAGTTGAGTTCACTATCGAATTGTTACCAGGAACAGCACCTATTTCGCGAGTGCCGTATAGAATGGCACCAAGCGAGCTCAAGGAACTGAAGATACAATTACAAGAACTAGTTGACAAGGGATACATTAGACCTAGTGTATCGCCTTGGGGAGCTCCAGTGTTATTCGTAAAGAAGAAAGATGGTACTCTAAGATTGTGCATTGACTATAGACAGTTAAACAAGGTCACGATACGTAACAAGTATCCTTTGCCACGCATAGATGACTTGTTTGACCAGTTAAGGGGAGCATCAGTGTTCTCCAAGATTGACTTAAGGTCAGGATACCATCAGTTAAAGGTTAGGGAATCAGATGTTCCGAAGACAGCATTCAGAACGAGGTATGGGCACTATGAGTTTTTGGTAATGCCTTTCGGTTTAACTAATGCACCAGCAGTTTTCATGGATCTCATGAACAGGATCTTTCATCAGTATCTGGATCAGTTTGTTATAGTATTCATTGATGATATACTAGTTTACTCAGTTGACAGAGAAGCCCATGAGAAACATCTGAGAATTGTTCTCCAAACACTACGTGATAAACAGTTGTATGCTAAATTCAGCAAATGTGAGTTTTGGTTAAATCAGGTAGTGTTTTTAGGGCATATCGTTTCAGCAAATGGAGTTAGTGTGGATCCGCAGAAGGTAAAAGCTGTGGTCAATTGGGAAAGACCAGCTAGTGCAACAGAGGTACGTAGTTTCCTAGGTTTGGCAGGATACTACAGACGGTTTATTGAAGATTTCTCGCAATTGGCATTACCCTTGACAACTTTGACAAGGAAGAATGTTAAGTTTGAATGGTCAGATAAGTGTGAACAGGGTTTTCAGGAGCTGAAGAAGAGATTAGTAACAGCACCTATTCTGGCACTCCCTGTAACAGGGAAAGAATATGTGATTTACTGTGATGCTTCGAGGCAAGGATTAGGGTGCGTGCTTATGCAAGAAGGAAAGGTAATAGCTTATGCTTCAAGGCAACTGAAAAAGCACGAGTGTACTTACCCTACCCATGATCTCGAGCTAGCAGCCGTTGTTTTAGCATTGAAGATCTGGAGGCATTATTTGTTCGGTGAGAAGTGCCACATTTTCACGGATCATAAGAGTTTGAAGTATATTTTCGATCAGAAAGAGCTGAATATGAGGCAGAGGCGATGGCTAGAATTGATTAAAGATTATGATTGTACTATAGAATACCATCCAGGTAAGGCGAACGTAGTTGCAGATGCATTAAGTAGGAAGTCGAGACTTCCTAGGGATGCTTTATGTGGTATGCGAGCAACCTTCTTAAGTACACTAAGAGGTTCAAAGGCAATTGTGACTGCAGAGGATTCAGGAAGTCTCTTGATTCAATTTCATGTCAGGCCTTCGCTTATAGCAGAGATTGTGAAGAAACAGGCCGAGGATAGGGACTTGCAGAAGAGGTTTGGGAAGTCCAAACAGGACCCAGAGGGGGAGTTTCGGATAGGAGCAGATGGAGCTATATTGAAGCAAGGAAGACTATGCGTTCCGAATATTAGTGAGCTTAAAGATGCTTTACTAGAGGAAGCTCACAGTTCAACTTATGCTATGCATCCAGGAAGCACCAAGATGTACAAAACTTTAAAGGGATCGTATTGGTGACCTGGGATGAAGCGGGAGATAGCTAATTATGTTGATAAATGTTTAATTTGCCAACAGGTTAAACCAGTTAGACAGAGGCCAGGGGGACTCCTTAATCCACTGCCAGTGCCGGAGTGGAAATGGGAGCATATCACTATGGATTTCCTTTTTGGATTACCACGTACTTCTGGTGGACATGATGGTATTTGGATAATAGTGGATAGACTCACTAAGACAACACGGTTTATACCGATTAAAGCGACGTATACACTTGATCAGCTTGCTAAGCTATACGTCGACAAGATTGTGAGTCAGTACGGAGTGCCAGTGTCCATAGTTTCAGATAGAGATCCAAGATTTACATCTAAGTTCTGGCCTAGTTTACAGAAAGCTATGGGGACAAAATTAAATTTCAGCACAGCGTTCCACCCCCAGACAGACGGTCAGTCAGAGAGGACCATCCAAACCTTGGAGGACATGTTGAGAGCATGTGTCCTTCAGTTTAAGGGAAGCTGGGATACCCATTTATCACTTATGGAGTTCGCTTATAATAACAGCTATCAGACTAGTATCGGCATGGCACCGTTTGAGGCTTTGTATGGAAGACCATGTAGAACTCCCGTGTGTTGGAACGAAGTGGGGGAACGGAAGCTAATCGGACCTGAGTTGGTACAGGTTACGACAGACAATGTGAAGGTGATTAGAGAAAATCTTAAAATAGCTCAAGATCGTCAGAAGAGCTACGCAGATAAGCGGCGTAGAGACTTAGAATTTCAGGTCGGGGATCAAGTTTTCTTGAAGTTATCTCCGTGGAGAGGTGTCCTTCATTTTGGTCGGAAGGGTAAGCTGAGCCCTAGGTATATTGGTCCTTATCAGATAACAAAACGAGTTGGGCCAGCAGCGTACGGACTTGAGTTGCCAGCAGAACTATCTCGAGTGCATGATGTCTTCCATGTGTCCATGTTGAGGAAGTATATTCCAGATTCGACACATGTGTTGCAAGCACAACCAGTAGAGCTGAAGGAAGATTTGAGCTACAGAGAGGATGCAGTTCAAATCCTTGATAGGAAAGACCAGGTTCTGAGAAACAAGACGATCCCACTCGTGAAGGTTCTTTGGAGACATCACGGAGTGGAGGAGGCAACCTGGGAACCAGAAGACCAAATGAGGAAGAGTTACCCGACGCTCTTCACTTAAGGATTACTAAATTTCGGGGACGAAATTTCTTAAGAGGGAGGTAAGTTGTAAACCCGGAGTTCCTCCTTGAAATTTCTTAAAAATTAAAAAGGGAAAGAAGGGAAGTAGGTTGGTATATTGTTTTGGGAAGAAAAGAAAGAAGAAAAACAAAAATGGAATGACTATATGTTGTTTTAAAAAAAAAAAAAAAAAAAAAAAAAAAAAAAGTGGGTTGTCCACCACCGCCAAACTCTTTCTCCTTAAGTTATATACATCCATTTGGCTACCCATTTGGTGAAATAAAACAGGGTTATTCGTGGGAGAGAATAAGAGAAAGAAGAAAGGTGATTTTGAAGGTGGAATTGAAGAAGAAAAGGAGGAAACACAGTCCAAGTGCATGGTAAATTCTGGTGTTCAATTCTGCCAACGTCTGTTTTTTTGATCATACCGAGCTCCACAGGAAGAATTAAGAGGTAAGGTTTGATTCTTCTGAAATTTAACTCATTTTAGAACAATTTTCGTGAAGGAAGCTCGAGCAAAATCTGAATTTATGTTATGGGTTTTATGAAGGGGAAGTCAGAGCAGTGTTTTTACTGTCAAATCCGGGGAACCTCTGGTTTTTGGGATGTACTGATCTGTAGACTTCGAATTAGAAGCTGTATTAGGTATGGATGGAAAGCTGATTTAATTTCCTATAACTTCCATGAAGAAGTCGTGGTTAGAATTAGTTTGGAAGTTGCTTTAAATTCCAGGTTAGTTTCGGGTTGCAGCAGGAAAACAGTTCTGGTTTAGCAGAAACGTGTTTGGGGAAAATAGATATCAAGGTAGTTACAGACACATCCTTTAGGAATTTCGATTTAACTCCTTCAGATAAGTTTTAGAGGATTCAAAAAGGAAGAGTTTGGTATAAAGAACATCATTATTGAGCAAGTAATGGAAAAGTTATAGGTGTGTGAGTTTAGGGTATAAAATCTGTAAAGTGCAGGAAATAGATGGGAGGGTTTTTGCAATCCTAAACCTTAAATTCATGAGGCCAAGATTCTAATGCTTGGTTTTGTTTATTTGGCAGGCCAAGAAGGAATAGGACAAATCTACGGACCGAGAATCTAATATTAACGTTGTGAGTGACAAAATGAATTCTGAAAATAAATTCTATGCTTGAACTTGTGTTCATGAAAAGAAAAGACTTCCTAAGAATGATGTAGTTTAAAGATTTATGGTCTCTTGAACACGTATTCATAAGCATATATGGTTTTCCTAAAAATGATTTAAATTGTTCGTTGTGAGCATATGTTTACTGATTTTCTGAAACTAGAAGAAATACCTTAATTCCAAGTCTACATGTGTTAGCAAGAACTGTTAAGAGTTTTCATGCGTTTCTCTAAGACCTGAATGAGTTAATGGTTGAGATACTGAGCCCGAGGTTGTATAGTACCGTGTGCACACAGGTCATTTTCTGTTGTCGACGTGGAGTGTACTCCGTGACAACAATGCTGTCGTGAGTGCTGGGCGAGCCCCACTACGACAAAGACGATGGGAGTGCTGGGCGGGCCCCACTACATCGTAGAATGAACATTGATTGTACTGGGCGAGTCTTACACAACTAATTTGTCATATGTTTAAAATGGTTAATACTTTTGACACGCTTGCTGGACTTCTGTAAAAGCTATTGATGTTATATGTTATGATTTACGAGTTAATAGTTTTAAACTCAGTCACTCACTGAGCTTCCCAGCTCATACTTTCAATGTTTTCCAACTTTCCAGGTAGAGATCGAGCTCCCAGTGCCTGAGATCCTGCCATCGTCGCCGAGGGTTCTCAGAGTTAGATACCTTGTACGTGGGTGGTGTTATATAGCGAGTCTGCTCGTAGTGTAGATAACTTAAAAGGGACGTGTAGTTATGTTCGTGTATGGAACTAGTGGTCTTGTTTGTGTAAACAACGAGTGGTTGTGTTTTGATTGTTCAAGCGAGGTTTTAACTAAAACTGCTCCGTGTGCATAAGTAGAAATTTTCCAGGGTTCCGCTATGTAATATGTAAAGTATTTCGCTTACAGGTATGGTTTGTTTATCAGGAATTAAAAGGGTCATGGGTATCGTTAAGTAGTGAAACGATGCCTGTTGGCTTCACGCCTTCTTCCGGGCCAAGTTAGCAGGTGGTTCGGGAGGGGGTTTGACATTCTAAACACAAGAATACAAAGAAAGCATAAACCTTGAGAGATACTAAACTCAAATATTTGATTTCATTCTACTTCAACTTGTGTACAAATGACAAAATGGCATGCCTATTTATACTACTTGAATAGACACCATGAAAGGACACAACCCTTCACCTATGTTGTCTAAATTTAGCCCCTAACCTTTCAAATCCATAGATGAACCAAATTAAATGTAAATACATGAATTTAATAGGTACATAATACATTAAAGATGTGAATGAATCTAGATTTTCAGAGGAGTTGTGGAGGATATACTAGTCAAGGTAGACAAGTTCATATTTCCTGTGGACTTCGTAGTATTGGATATGGAGGATGATGCTGAGATCCCAATCATACTGGGGAGACATTTTCTAGCTACTAGTAAGGCATAATTCAGCATGCATAAAGGTACATTAACCTTACAAGTGAGGGAGGAAAAGGTAGAGTTCCAAAATTCTAAACCCCTAAGTTCGAATGATGAGGTAAATGCATGTTTAATAGTTGAGTTGGAAAATTCTATGTGTTCTAACTGTGACAAATGTGTAGTTTTGAATGACTCTCTAGATGCAGTGTTCAGTAACAAAGAGAAGATGAAGGAGGGTGAGTCAAGAGCAAGAAACCGCCCTAAAGCATACACATGAACTGGTCTAGCTAAAGACGTTAAACAAGTGCTTCTTGGGAGGCAACCCAATCTCCTATCCTTGTTATGTTAGTTTTATTTTTTTGTAGTTTTCTATCATATGTCTTTACTTGGTCTCTTATGCTTTGAGTTATAGGTATTCAAATTCTTCCGCCTTACTCCCTTGTGATGATGAAAAAGATGGATCTCCTTCTAATCCGGATAGTATTGTTCACACCCTTCTTGTTTCTTTATCCTTATGCGTGTTGAATATTTTATACATTGAGAACAATGCATGTTTTAAGTTTGGGGGTGGGAGTACTTCGTACTTAGTGTTTGATCCTGAGCATGTTCCAAATTTCTTCTGATCAATCTGATGAATATTCATGATTAGGACGACCTAGGATGTGATCTAATAAAGAAAATTACATGCAATCATTTGAAACATGAGAGCATGTTCTGAAATTGAGATAAATTTAAATTTTTAATTGGATTCCCTTGCAACTGCTGAGCACTTAACTTTGTTTCTTTTAGTTTGAATGCTTAGAACAAGGTTATTTTGTTTGAAAGTTTGATGTCACCTCGATAGGCTTAAGAACTGATTTGAGGGTTAATCTGCATGATAGTTTGTAAAGTTATATCAAGAATTATGTGATAACACTGCCTATATTGATTTTTTTCATGCTGTAAAGAAAAGAAATTTTTGCATGTTTGAGTCAATATGTTGTGTTTAAAAGTATTAGGGATAAAAATAGCTACCTCCACTGTGATCAGTTAGGCCACTCATTGAGTGAGTGCTCTAGGTAAGGGTCCCTGCAGTGGATGTGTGAAAGCTAGGGTCCTTGTTTTAAAAAAAAAAAAAGAGGCAAGTTTGGGTGTTGGTTACGTCAATGAGTCATTACTTTCTTGAATGTAGGAGGACTATTACATTGCAACTTAAAGCCAATGTGGGGAAAAATCAAATGGAGAACTTTATAAAAGTGTCTCGAGCTAGTAAAGACTAAAAGAGGGAAAGTTAAGCACACACACACGCAAGGGATGAATAGAATGAAATTTGAATCTCTTGATGAATGGCTATGCTTGAGCTCTTTCTTTGATTGAGTGATTTTCGTATTGAGATCTTTGAGGCTCGAGTTATAATTGTGCATTAGTGAAATCATGATATAGTTTCGTTCTCTTTTGCTTGGGACTAGCAAAAGCTTAAGTTTGGGGGTATTTGATAGCACACAAAATGTGTTATTCCTAGACTTTACTTTTGTTGGTCTTTACAGCCTATTTGGTGTTTTTCACGAGTTTATTTATTGAAATTTCAGTTATCGAGCAATTGGAGCGAAACCGAAGAATTTGGAGATACCATGGCGAGTATAAAGCTAAATGGAACATAAATTTCGAGGCCATGAGGAGCAAAGGAAGGATTTGGGCAAGAATATCCGAGAGCATAGCATTGAGACGCTATGTATAACATCTCAACGCTACCTTTCCTATTTTGAAAACGCGCGTTATGGAAGGACAGCATCTTGACGCTGTAACCTAGCATCTCGATGCTGTCCCGATTTCTATAAAAGGATCCTTAATTGTTTGCGGAAAGGGGGAGGTGTTTTTAGAGAGAATTATACCCTAAATAGATTGAAGCTCATTCTTGGAGACAAAAGGAGACTCTAGGGAGCTAGGAGTGGAGATTCAAAGCTCGTGATTGTGGAGATTACATCGAGAACGAAGATTGATACGTCATTAGAGTTCTTATCTTCTCTCTTAATTTGTAGTTGATATTATGGGTTTTTATTGTAGTCTAGAGTTAATTTCAATGATTATGAGTGGCTAGACTTGTTTCTAGGGGATTGATGTAGCCATTGAATTCAGTAATTTTGTTGTTAATCCATGCTTTGATTATGCTTTATGACTCTTTGTGTTTGAATGCACTCAATACTTGTGAATTTTTGGCCAAGGTTTGCATGATTTATTGATCTAAATTCATACTTGAAAGGGTGACGTTTAGATTAGAATAAATTCAAACACAACTAATTGTAAATTCTTGCATGTAAATGAGGAATTCTCTTAGAAGCATAAAAAGGAAATCTTAATCCCTTGTAAGCTATTAAAATCTAGACGGATACATTAGGTTTGTAGTCATGTGTGAGATCAATTGGGCTTGGAAGAGTCTTTTGACAACTTTTATGTCTCGTTTATAGTTTTGCATAATCATATTTTGGATTAATTAATTAAAATATTGATTCAATTGGTGAAGTCAATTCCTTAAGTTTTGTTTTTCTCTCTTTGATATCTCCTTTAATTTTTACATATTTTGTTAAGCATTTTTTCTCCAATTATCACTTTTCTACATAAAATTGGATGTTATTATTCATGGTAATTAATTGATCTAGAAAACCATTCCTGAGGACAATACTTTGCACTCATTAATCACTATACTAAAACTTGACACCGTACACTTGCGGCTTTGCATGGTCACTAAATCACGCAACACACCATCGAAAGAAGTTCATGCCACACTCGAACCCACAGTAGCTACAACTCTCACCAACATTTTAAACTCTCACCCCCAATTGTATATGGTAGTCGGCTAAAGATTCTTTTCCCACACTGAAACACATGCTCCATCAAGCCAACTGGATGGAAAACACCGACGAATTCAATTGGTAATCTCTGACAAATCATACTATGATAACATCGGGCAATTGTCTCTAGCAACATTCATTCCCCCGCAACTTGTATCACTATCAACGCCGACATCTCATGGTCTCACTGCTTGAAGTATTTATGGCCAACAAGTATATATGATGTTCTTGGAAAAGAAAATTACATAGAATCCTAACCCTTATGGACTTTACATTTGATCTAATCAAAAAATTAAATTCTAATGCCAAATATGCCTAAATAGTCAACTCACAAACCATATATATCACATATATATGAAGTGAAAATACTCACGACAATTTTAATTCTAAATAAAAATCAAAGATTGCTTTGATAACGATTGATAAGAATGAACAATTCACCCGCACAGGAAGTTATGTTTCTAAATAGTTGAAAAAACAATTTTGGGATTGGTTTTGATTTATGGGGCAATTGCAACAATGGAAAAAATATTTGGCCCAATTGCAAGCATGTCTTCTCTTTATCCCTTTTGTGAATATAGCAAAAAAAGTTAGCCCAACCCAAACGGAATCTGCGAAAAGTCCAAAATAGCTCTTCATTTAATCTCGCTTTTTTAATCCCGCATTTTTACAATATGAAGTATATCAATAGTCTATCGGTGATGTACTGTTGATACACCTAAAGTATATCAGTGATATACTACTGATATACTTTATTTAGGTTTATCAATGAAATAAAATTTCCAATATTCAATATATCAATAATATATAAAAAATACCTAATATGAAGTATATAAAGAATATAACATTAATTTATATTCAATATATCAGATATACCTAATATGAAGTATATCAGCGATATAATACTTATATACTTTTTTTAGGTATATCAATGAAATGAAATTCCTAATATAAAATATATCAACAGTATATCGGTAATTCATAATCAATATATCAGATATACCTATATGAAGTATATCAAGCGTATATCAATAATTCATATATGAGATATACATAATATGAAGTATATTCGTGATATACTATTGATATACTTGATTTTAGCTCTTGACTTTATTAATGGATTTTGGTTGCTACTTTTTTGTTGGTGTATTGATTTTTAGTCGATACACTTGTTTAGTACTATATCAGCAGTGAATGAATGAGATAGTACTAATACACTTCATTTTAGGTATATTATTTCACAGATATACATAATATGAAGTATGTCGATCGTATATCAGTACTACATAATCATTATATTAGATATACTACTGATATAGTCTATTTTAGTTTTTTACTTTATCAATAGCTATTCATCACTTATAGTGATGAAACATATCACTGATATACTATTGATATACTCAATGTTAGGCATATCAGTGATATACCAAATATGCAAAATATCCTTAATATATTACTGATATCCTTCATATAGAGTATATCATTTAACTAATATACCTAAAAAGAAGTGTATCAGTAGTATATCAGTAATATACTATTAATATACTTCCTTTTAGGTATATGTCAGTTGACTAATTGTAACTCCTATTTCTACATTTTGGTAATAATAATAAAAAAAAGAAATTGGAAAGTATGAATTGGAAAATAGATATTTTGATTTATTATTGTTTAGTTGGGAAGATAAGGATTGGTTGAAAAAAAATTGTAAATAAATAATAGAAAGTAAAGAAAGAGGAAGTGGGATAAATAAATAAATAAATAAATAAATAAATAAATAAATAAATAAATAAATAAATAAATATATATATATATATATATATATATATATATATATATATATATATATATATATATATATATATAAACATGTGGCTTTAGTAAAGCCACACAATAGAAGGATGGGGCTTGTTCGAGAAGAGACCATGTAAAGAAGAGGAAGAGGAAGAAAGTGAAGGGAAGGCTATTTGATTTTGGGCTATTTTGGGGTATAAAAATCAAGAAGAGGATCTCACAACATTAGATTGAAGTTTTGGGTAAGTTCTCTAACTTTTGGTTAAGGTTTCTCATGAGTTCTAGAACCTAAATTAGTGGGTTTCCTTGTGGGTTTTCTTCCTTTAGTTGGAAACTCCATAGAATAGCTTGAAAACTAAGGTGAGGGTGATGTTTGAGTAAAAGAGGGAAAAATTGATGAAAGTCATGAGTTTTAACAAAGTATAGATTGAAGGAGGCTAGTTGTATGTAGAAATTTCAAGCTTTAAGGAAAAGAAAACCAATGAATGTGTTCCCAGAAGGAATGAGAAGAATGAGATTTCTTATGGAGAGGGGATACAATGAAGTTTATTGGAAACTTTATTTTTGGTTTATGGTCTTAATTTCTCGGTAATTTAAGAGTAGGATCATGAAAATTTTGGTTAACTTGTGAATTAAGGAGAAACTAAAGGCTTGGGTTATTTATCGTTGTTGCGCTTTAATTTTGGCATTAAGAGGTTAATAATGCGTTGACAAATTATGATCTTAGAACAAGCGGAGATTGGAACCATTTACGACCTGAACAAATCTCGCTCATAGTAGTTGTGAGTGGTTTATTTTACAAAATATTTTTGTTATTTAATTATTAGTATGAGATTTCAAGAAATCTATAGTTTTATATAATTTTAGAGAAATTTTTATGAGATTTCTAGAAGAATTTTATGAATTTCTAGCAATTTTATGATTTTGGCTAAAATTATCATTTTAGAGATAGATTTGGGACATTTATGATTATTTGAAAAATTAGAAGAGTTTCAATTTTTATAGAGAAAGTAAGAATTTAGAAAGATTTTATGTTATTTGAGGATTTAGAAGTATTTGGTACTTCTTTGAGAATTTTGCAATCGTTTGTGTATTGAGAATATTTGATGATCGTGAAATGTTTTAGAGAACATATGTTTATCATAAAGTTTTGTGTTTATGAAAAATTGCTTAGAGCAAGAGAAGATGATTTTCAGAAAGAGTTGAGCATTAAGAGTTTTGTGTTAAAAGTGATTTTTAAACTACTAGATCCTTATACCCATGGTGATTACCCGTATGTTATGTGAATGTGTTTCCATAGTATACTAGAGAGAGAGATTTGTTCTGCGTGCACGTAAGTCAGAGATTTGCTCTGCTATGTACTTGGAGATTACTCGGAACATAGTATGACAGAAACTTGCTTTGCTATGCATTTAGAGATTACTCGATGCATAGTATGACAAAGATTACTTTGCTATACGTATTGAGATTACTCTATGGTAGTATGATAGAGATTTGGGTACAGGTTTGGTGGCAAGTTATATTGGCCTATTGTTACATGTTTTAATTTTTTTTAAGAAAGTTATTACTATAGATCCCTATGATGTTTTACTTATCTTGTGTATTTAGACTGTACTTATTATATAAAGTTTTATTAAACTTTGAATTCCTTTTTAATATAAAAGGTTTTTGTTGAGAGGTTATTTTTCTTATTAACTTACGACTCATTGGGCTCTATTAGCTCATTCTTTCTTCCTAATTTTTTTTCACCAGGTAGCAAGTCGATATCTGCTACCAGACCTGATAGTTTGCATACCATTTTGTATGTACATAATTACAAATGCTTCTTTTGTAACTTACGTGGCTAGCATGTTTTGAATGACTTAGTACCATTTTGGAATTTTAATTGGTTTGTAATTTGAAACCCACATGTCTATCTACTATTAAGTTTGTCGGATTGTGTTGAGTTTCTGAAATGGTGGTTGGAGTTTGAACATATTAATTTGGGAGTGTATATATTTCTTTTCAAGTGTGTTTTACTTAGTTTTCAAGAGAAACTCTATCGATTTTTTTATGAATTTTGTATCAACAAAGTTTTGGCTAGACACTTGTGGTTTTCAAAAATAAGATTTTTCTTGCAAAATTTGACATTGGATTCCATAGTTTAGTAGGGATCTAATGTCGGCACGCCATGTCCTGGGTTAGTTAGGGTAATTTGGAGCCGGGTGTGTCACAAATATGCCAAATGTAAAGTATATTAGACATACTACTGATATACTATTGATATACAAAATATAAAGTATATTAGATATATTACTGATATACCTGCTGATACATCAATGAGGGTAAAATTGGAATAATAAAAAAATGGAAATCAAATTTAAAATTTTTCTATATTTGCAAATCTCCAAAAACCCTGGCCAGATTTGCAAATATCTTAATAAATTTTGCCACCCATTACAATTCTCCTTGATTTATTTAGAATTAAATAAAATAATTAAACATTAAGCAATAAATACCTTGATAAAATATGAAGACTAATTTTGGTGGGTTCTTATTCCCCAATTCCAGCAATGTCGAATCTCCACCACAAAATCTTACTTGCTATGACTGGAACACATGACCAAGGCTTGTGGGAGCCTATTGAAAGAAGTAACAAAGAATTGAAAAGAAATTCTAGAGAGTTTTCTTTCCAGTAGAGAACTTATACTTTGGCTCAACCCAATGGTCCTATTTATATAGGAACTTAGGATAAGATATTAGCCAAATTCAAAATATAATACCTAATATATTATATGTTTAATATATTTGAATCTCATTCAAATATCTTCCTACAACATATATCATTAATTTGAATTTGAAAGAGTTAATATTAAGAAAGCGGAAGCAATTTTGGATCTCGAGCATTCAAAGTACATCAATTTAACCAAACAAAAACATGCTCAAAACTGGAAAAAAAACTGGAAAAAACCAGAAAGTATGAACACATACCTTTGTAGCTCAAATTCTCCAAATTCTTTGCAAATCTTGGATCACCAGCACTACTTGGACCACCACTAGAGTCTTCCCTACTATTCTCAGCCCTTGGAATGGATTGTGGGATCCTTTGTTAAGAGAATTTTTAGAGAGAAGGAAGAGAGCTCAAGACAGTTTTAAAAAAAAACTATCAAAGAAATTCCCTCAATCCTTTTTGTGTTTCTCCCATTTATAGGCACTAATCAAACTTCATTAGGCTTCCTATGGAAGACAACACTTGGCTTCCTATGGAAGTCAACACATCATTGGATAGGATTAGTCAAGTTTCAATTAAATCAAAATTAATTAAAAAAAAACTTGATTAATTAATTAAACCATTTAATTAATTAATTTAATATCAAATATTAATTAAATAATTAGACCAATCCCTCTCTTTTATGACCAATCGTTTGTACATGAATCCCTTATTCACGTATTAAACCGAACAAATATTTAAATCACATTTAAATATGTTCATCTATCTTCCTTGTGGTTTTAATTCATAATTAAATTATAGTACGTTAAGTATATCGCATATAATTAACGTTTACTCCCAAAATCGAATTTGAACAATTCAAATTCTTTTTTTCTCAAATTATTCCAAGGCTTAGTCTGAGCTAGTAAGGGGACCTAATGGACCTACAGATCATGAGCTCCAACGATACGAGATTAACCTGCCAAACTTTTTAGCCTAGCTAATCAACATTCGTTAACCACCGGGACTCTCCACTAAAGCCCAGTGGCTGCACTCTCCTCACTGTAGATATATTTCTGTCCACTCGATATAACCATGATTAGTAACTGATCCTTCACAGGTCGTTCGTAATTACAGCTGGGTCAAATAAACCGTTTTACCCCTGTAATTACTTCTTGTTCCTTAAGTCCCACTGATCCTCTAATGAATAATTGGTTTGTGGTCCAACCAACAAACCGAATCCCTCTCGGGCCAATGAGAGGGTGGGCCCATTGTTCAAGACCCGAAATCAGCACTTAAGGGAACAACCTCTCTACTAATCCTTAAAGCAGGTAGGAGTGAATTCCATCTCGCATGACTATGTTCCCAACTATCTATCCGGTCTTATCCCTAAAATGGGAGGCTTATTGAGTCGGCGATCTCGAGCCACTCTCACCCATGCAAATCTAAGGATAATCTCGAATAAACAGGAGTTCATAGCACGCTCAGGATTAAGATCAAGTTACCTAGGTCATCGTATGAATATAGTCAGTTAAAACAGTAAACGAAGTTATAAAGTCTAAGTGACTATTTCGCGGTCTGGTCTTATACAAACTCTTTGCATAGGACGCCCCCACTCGCATGTCTCCACATGAACGATTCAGGATCACATCGTTAGTACTATACAAAGTGGGCTGCGTCCATAGTGTCCCCAGAATAAGGTACCCAGCCTTATCCTTATACTATAGACCATTTTGGCTATTACTCGAACTTGATCCACTTTTATGTCATACATAAAGTTCAAGTATATATACTATAGCCAAGGGTTCTTAGTTCATTGGATTTGGGTTATAGAATACACAATTCACTTTATTCAATAACACATTTACTGAATAAACCTCAATAACATCTTTATATTAAAATAGAATATACATTCAGTTTACAAAACCAAGAGTTTTAGGACACAAAACCCAACAGAATTGTATTCAAATTTAATATTTAATTTATTTAGTAATGTATTATTTGTTGGAATTTATGCCCTAAAACCTTGTAATTAATGGTTTATTATTTAATAATTAATAATAATTTGCATGGATGAGAGTGGCTTTTGTAGCCGATTCAATAAGCTTGCCATTTTGGGGACTTGACCAAATCTGGAGCTGAGAACATAATTTCACAAGATGGAATTCACTCTTCCCCATATAGGGTAAGTAGATGAGTGGTTCTCTTAAGTGCTGATTTTGAGACTTCAACAATGGGGTCCCACACTCTCACAAATCCGAGAGGGACTTAGTTTATGATTGGATCATAAAGAAATTGTTCATTAGAGGATTAGTGGTAGTTAAGGTGCAAGATGTAATTACAGGGGTAAAATAAACTTTTGATCCAACTGTAATTACGAACAACTTATGAAGGATCGACTTGCATGTAATGATTAGATCAATGGACACAACTTGTCATACAGTGCATAAGAGTGCAACTCTAGGTCTATAGTGAAGTGCCTATAGTTAATGAATGAAAATTAATTAATTAAAGGGTTTAGTTAATTGATTTTTTTTATCATTGGAGCTTATAATCTGTATGTGCATACGTGATGGGTGCTAAAGCAAAAAGAGCAAGTGCACGCTGTCCAATAAGTAATATATGGAAGTATTCCAAGTATCGAACCCAAGGGAACGGTTAACAAAGAGTTTTTCAGTTAACAACACAAGTACTTTCAAGTTGCAATTGAAGGTAACCAATTAAATAAGATGTTTTTGGGGGTTTTATGCAATGAAAATAAAGGAAACTAAAAGAACAGATATGAAAATAGTAATGAGAAGTAGGGGGTTCAAATCTGTTTCAACCTTGAGGAAATGCACCCATCATGCGCCTGCAAACTTGCTTAACTATGTCCGGCTATTTTAGAGATTCTGCCTTTTGCGCTCGCATACTGCCTCTTTCGAGTTCTATGCGATTCAGACAAAATGCTATTGACATGCGCCCGCAACCTACCCTAACTGACACTTAACACCATGAATCGAGTTCAACACCTATTCAGCCCTTTTCTAAGTGCTTTTAGGATACTAAGCAATTAAACACATATGTCTATGACTAATTTTAACTTAGATAAATAAAGAATGCAACTCAATGTTTCTGAAGGTTTTTGTCCTATGTCTAGGTACAAAAAGCAAAGTTTTATGTCTAGACTCTTCTCCTAGATTGCTTTTACGAAAACGCGTGCTCAATACAACCCTTTCAGTGTTGAATCTCACATAAACTATGTTAACTCAAATGATCAGTTTAAGCTAACAATGAAACTTAAACTCAATAAAAGCGAACGGTGCTAAATGTTAAGCAAAGTTACTCGAATTACGTGGTGAGGCTTATCTCCTTTTTCGGGTATCCACTTCATTGAATCCCCTCCAAGGATTTAGCTACTAATTGAAAAGAAAAGTAAAGTGTAGAAAAATAAAAAGAAAACTTAAATGAGAAAAGATGAACTTCATTGAATTAAACGTGCAGAATTGAAACAAATATTGAATTACAACTTGAAGTATTGAAATTTAATACATAAAACAGAAACTTACAACTTGATGAAGGAATAAAAACAGTAGCTAAACTTTAAAGAAAAACAGAACGTACAAAACTTAAATGAAAGCGATAAAGAACCCGAAGTTTGTTCCTTCTTTCTGACTTTGTTCAACCACTTTCAAAGAGAACAAGTACTTACACTCCCTTCTTTCAAAGTTCGTGTCCGAATGAAGTATGAACAGAACTTGGGTGAGACTCGGTATGGTGGCTGAAAAGAAAAATGCAAAATTTGGGGAAGAAGATAGAAATTCGAGATCTCTTGAAACTGAAGCGTGAACCGCCTTTTATAGACCTCAAGGTCTAGGGTTTGCTGCCGAGATTAGTGTGGAGAGGCTTGGCCGATCATATCCCTTGATCCTCGAAGATTTGTTTGAGAATATTTGATTTTATCTGCAAATCTCGCAAATCTGGGAGAATCTGCTGAAAAGGTTCAGATGCGGCCGCATAGTTGAGCGCAATTGTGCTGTTGTCGAAATGGCCTAAATGCGGCCGCATAGTTGGGCGCATTTTGAGTTTTTCCTACAACAATTGGAATTTGGATTTTGCTCTCAATTGCTGGCGTATCCTGGTCGCATATCTCTTGCATCATTTTTCTTTTTCCTTAGTTGCCACCAGAATGTGGGCGCATTTTGGTCATTTTTCAGTCTCTATACAAAATCAACAAAAATTAACACTTTCTTAACAAAAATTGTAAAACCGAGATTTCACGAGATTTATCCTTGAATTTTTTCTAAAAAAAATGTGTTTAAAACATTTGTTTGGGATAAAATGTGTGGGGTTTTGTTTTAAACAAAAAAAAAAAGAGGAAATAGGAAAAAGGAAAAAAAAGAAAAAGAAAAAGAAAGATAGTGGGAGTTTTTTTATATTCATTTTATAAATATACATTTATCTACCCATTTTGCATCTTATTTACCAAGGAGAAGAAGAGGGTTTCGTGGGAGAGGGTGAGAGGAAGAAGAAAGGTGTTTTGCTGAAGTTGAAGTTGAAGAAGAAAGGGAAAAGTCCAATTCAAGTTGCATGACAAAGTTTGTGATCAATCCTGACTACATCTGATGTTTGGATCATTCTGAGCTCCACAATAAGTATTAAGAGGTGAGGTTTGATTTCCTTGAAAGTTAACACATTTTAGAACAATTTCGTGAAGGAAGCTCGAGCAAAATCTGATGTTATGTTAATGATTTGTGAAGAGGGATTTGAAGGAATGTTTTTACTGTCAAATCCGGGGAACCTCTGGTTTTTGGGATGTGCTGATCTTTGGACTTCGAATTAGAAGCTGTATTAGGTATGGTTGGAAAGATGATTTAATTTCCTATAACTTTCATGAAGAAGTCGTTGTTATAAATTGACTAGAAGTTGCTTTAAAATTCATGTTAAGTTCAGGGTGCAGCAGGGAAACGAGTCTGGAAAGTGCAGAAACCTATTTTGTAGGAAGTAGATTTCGAGGTATTTACGGATATATCCTTTAGGAATTTCAATTTCATTCCTTCAGATAAGTTTTAGAGGGTTCAAAAAGGAAGAGTTTGGTATAAAGTACATCATCTTTGGCCAAGTAATGGAAAAGTTATGAGTAAGGGAGCTTAGGGTATGAAATCTGTGATATGCTGGAATTAGTTAGGGGATATGTATAATCTTAAGTTTGAAGTGCAAGGAATTGTGTTCTAATGCCTAGTTTCTGGTTTTTTGGCAGGCCAAGAGGAAATAGGTCAAGTGTACGAGCCGAGGTTCTAACTTTTAACGCTGTGAGTGACAAAACGAATTTCGAAAGTGTATTCTATGCTTGAACTTATGCTTACGAAAATAAAAGACTTTCTAAGAGTAATTTTACTTAAAGACTTTATGTCTCTTGAACACGTATTTATGAGCATATATGGTTTCCTAGAAATGATTTAATTGTTTGTTGTGAGCATATGTTTACTATTTTACCTGAACTAGTGAAAATACCATAATTTCGGGCCAACATGTGCTAGCAAGTAGTGTCAAAGGTTTTCATGTGTTTCTATGAGACCCGAATGAGTAAATGTTTGAGATTCTGAGCCCGAGGTTGTATAGTACCGTGTGCACACAGGTCACTTCTTGTTGTCGACGTTGAGTGTACTCCGTGACAACAATGCTGTTGTGAGTGCTGGGCGGGCCCCACTACGACAAAGACGATGGGAGTGCTGGGCGGGCCCCACTACATCGTAGAGTGATTGTTGGATTGTACTGAGCGTGTCTTACACAACCTAGTTTATTATATGTTTTAGATGATGAATACTCTGGATATGCTAGCGAGATTTAAATGACATACTTGCTGGATTTCTGGAAGAAGCTATTGTCCTTATAAGTTTATATTTAACGCTTGTCTGCCGACACATATGCTTGTAGTTTGCCAAATGTTATGATTTATGAGATAATTGCTTTAAACCCAGTCACTCACTGAGCTTCCCAGCTCATTCTTTCAATGTTTTCCAACTTTTCAGGTAGAGATCGAGCTCCCGGTGCCTGAGATCCTGCCACAGCCTGCTGGAAGCTCTACGAGTCTGATATTTTTGTATGTGGATGGTGTAGTACAGCAAGTCTGCTCGTAATGTACATATCGTAATAGGGAGGTGTAGTTATGTGCGTGTACGAAGCTAGGAGTCTTGGTTATGTAAATCTTGGTTCGTGATATATTGAGTTGTAGTACCCCTACCCGTGTTGGTTGTTCCACAGGGGTCTTTACCAGAACCGCCCTATATGTATACTTGGTAACGTTTACCAAGTTTCCGCTGAGTTGTGTTTGAGTAACTTATATTTCAAGTATAGTATGTTTATCAGGTATAACAGGGTCACAGGTATCGTTAGGGAGGAAACGATGTCTGTTGGCTTCACGCCATCTTCCGGGCTAAGTTAGCAGGTGATTCGGGAGGGGGTGTGACAAAAATGACTCTAAATACACCTAAAAATTTATTTTTATCAAATCAAAACTTCAGACACATGCAAAACTTGTTTTTACTTAATTTTACTCTAAATGACATAAATTTTAACATTAAACACTCGCTTTCTAAGAAAATAGCTTAGTTTTTAGAGTCAAATAACACTCATAAATGAGCGTTATCAATAAACTCCCCTTGCTAGCTCATAGTAACACTAAAATGATCAAATTAATTGAAAGAAAATTTTGAAATGTTCAAATTAATATTTAATATATTTGATATATTAAATGAGGAAAACATATTTATTGTATTTGATATATTAAATATCAAAGAAATTATTAATGTATTAAGATACATTAAAGGAATATATATATATATATATATATATATATATATATATATATATATATATATTATTTAATTATGACAAAGCTAGCCCTAGGTCACTATAAATAAGATACTTGGGTTAAGCCATAAGTGGCACCATCTTTAAGGAATGAAATTCTCCCACAATTCTCATTCTCTTTCAAGAGGTTCCCACAAGTTATTGGTCCTGTGTTCGAGTCGTAGCTAGGAAGACTTTGTGGAGGAGATAAAACCCCACTAAAACAATCTTTATTAAATTGAAGGTATGTTTTTTCTTAGCCTAAAAGTTTTTCTTTTGTTTAATTCTAAAATAAACTCAAAGTTGATTCTAACGCTTCTGTTGTGAGTTTAATGTGACTATTCCCTTCAATTAGTATTAGAGCAGTATTTATTTTATTTTTTTTATTTAGAATTAAAATTTAGTGGTGGTGGGTATTTTTGTTAAGATTGTTGGGAATGTGACCAAAGTCCCACATCGACTAAATAAGAGGAAGATCATGGGTTTATAAGTGAGGGACAATATCACCATTGGTATGAGGCCTTTTGGGTGAAACCATAAACAAAGCCATGAGGGCTTATGCCCAAAGTAGATAATATCATACCAATGTAGAGATATGTGGAGGATCATTGTCCCTAACAATTTTAAGTTTTCATATATATGAAACATGGTTTAAAAATTGACTGTTTAAGCTATTTAGCATTAGATTTCATTGCTTTTGATTAGATCAAAATTGTAAAACCTTGAAAGGGTTAGGAGTAGAGATGTCCACGGGGCGGGGCGGGGCCGGGGATGGCTTCTCCCCGTCCTCGCCCCCCATTTCATTCTCCTTCCCTGCGAAATTTCCCATTTAATTTCGCGGGGATCGGGGAGGGGGTTCCCCGTGGGGAATTATTCCCCATTTATATTATTTATTTTTTTTAAATTGTTATTAAATAAATATTTTTTTAGAAAATTTCTATTTAAATTATTAATTCCTAATGGTAAATTTCCATTTAAAGAGATTTTTTTAAAATTTTCTTTAGAAAAATAAAATAATACATCATAAAAGATTAAATTTAGTATTTATTTATATATAAATATGGATTTTAAAAATAAATAAATTAATCGAGGTGGGGGCAGGGAACGGGGCAGGGACGGGGACGGGGAATACATTCCCCTTTCTTGTCCCCATTTAGCTAACGGGAAAAAATTTCCCCCTGCTCCCTCCCCCATTCCCCGTCTAAATGGGGATTCCCCGCCCTGTTAGGAGCGGGTCCCCGTCCCTGCTGAGAAAATGAACATCTCTAGTTAGGAGTTCTATGTAATTTATAGTTTTCAAAATTTATGTAATTGCTGGAAAAGTGAAAGCCCATTTGATGGATTGAATTCGAAGTGCTAAAGCTATTTGAAAGTCGAAGTCTAATCGCAAATCAAAGTTGGCTACACATCTCATTGGCAGCAGCTATTTGCAAGCCTTACATGTTCTCGATGGCAGTGAAGAGTAGTTGTATGACCAACATTGCAAATCAATATTGGGAGTAAATTGAATTGGAGATGAAGACTACTGTTAGCTTCAAAGGTGAGTTGTTCATGTAATTGTGCATGTTGTGGTGGTAATTCAAAAGCTCATATATATTTTTTTAAAAGCCCATATATTTATGGTGAATTCATAATAATAATTAAAAAAACTAGCAGCTACTTGTACATAATTATAAAATAAGTAGACCCATATTCATTTGATGCTTGCAGTAAGTTGTCTTCGTGCAAAGATAATGGTGCTGGAACCCTCTGATGTGTGTCAGCTGCGGGTCTTCTTCCTTCAACCAGTGGTGAATGAATCTTCAAATGGTGGTAGCATGTATGGCCAACGACATGAGTTTCTGCTTGTTGTGTGCCCATGTAGTGACGACGGCTAGTGCTTATAATTTAGGGTTTTCTTAACCCTAAATTTGGATAGTTCAATGAAGGAAAGATATTGAAGACCAAGATATGTCTTGGATTTAAATTAATGTAATTTTAATTATTTTCAATTTCTTAGGATATCCAAATATGTCAGTCAATTTTGCTAGTTTTAATTTAATTGTGCATGTGATGTATGTTTTAAATTAATTGATTATTGCTTAAAGTATGTCATTTAGATTAAAATTCCACCATAGGTTATGCATGATCATGCATCTTAATTATTTTTTAATATAATTATTATATTTGGAAAATTTAATTAGTATGTTTCCTAATAGAATTAAGATGCTTTCCTAATAAGTTTATATTTTCCATATCTTTGAATATAATTGTTATATTTGAAAAAATACATTAGGATGTTTCCATAAATAAGTGGAATACATGTTTTTCTAATAGGAGTAGGACTTTTCAGAATGAGATTCGAGTTTCCTTAAAATAAAGATATTTTGATTCATGCTTTAATTGGTTTAAAATTTAAATTAAATTTATGTTTATTTGTTTCTAATAAGATTAGAATTTAGGATAATCTTTTAATTTTGTTTTAAAGGGTTTAAAATAGTAGAATTTCAAGATTATCCATGAAGTGAATTAGTTTTTAATAGTATTAAAAACATTGCTTAAATTCACTTACGTTCATTAATTTAGTAATTAATAGTTAATTAAAGATTAATAAATTTTGAAATAAAAATCTACTATAAGGGAGCTCTATCTATGAAAGGTTCGTCTAGACAAGGGTATTTAAGCTGACCTAAAGGGAACATCTCTAAATGGAAACTGACCTAGAAGTTGAATTAGTCAAATTTTATTTAATTTTAATAAGCAGGCTCATAATGTGATTAGTTTTTTAAAAAATAGTTTAATAAGCTTGGTAATTCACATTAAAATCAATCTAACCAGGTTATGAAAGGGTAGATTGAGAAACTTAGATAAAGGAGATTAGCCTAATTTGTCTAAGTAATAAAAAATCCTATTTCAAAATACTTAGTTGGAGAAAGACACATGTCAAGATATCCTACGGTCTCTATCATTAATTCACAAAGTGAGATTCATGTTGGGCCTCTTGGTGGCTTTTGGATCGTCTTCCCTATAGAAGGTGTTTACATGGGTCAATATCAGGGTAAACCTCCTGAGAAAGTATTTCAAAATAGTATGTGAGAGAAGGAAATGTGTCAACATATTCTACGGTCTCCATCATGGGTTCGCAACGTGAGATCCTTGTGAGGCCTCACAGCAGTTTTATCCCCTTTACGGAAGGTGTTTGCATGGAGTGAACTCTTGAGAAGGATATGATTGTAATTTTATTTCCAATACTTGACCTACCCTACAATGACACTTGTTGGAATAAAACTACGGGATCTAAAATGATGGGTCACACTTATAAAGAGCTCATTAAGGTTGTTAATGATGTTCTTGACCAAACTAATGGTAACTAAATGTTATAGAAGTAAGAGTTATTCTGGTACAATACTTGGTTGAGATTGTCTCAGTTTAGTGAAGGAACACTTGACCTACTCTATGGTGACACTTGTTCTAACTCACTAAAGTACCATAACATTAGAAATGATTTATAGGGTTCATTTTTCAAATTGTTTGATTTTTATGCTAAAAATGAATGGATAGTTGTTTGGATGATGTTAAATAATATATTTTATATATTTCAATATTATGTGAATTTTTCGCAAAATTTTAATTATGAATATTGATTTGTCAAGTGGAGAAAATTTTATGACTTAGAAAAGTAACATTAATGATATAATGGCAATGTAAAATGTTTATTTGTCTTTATTGAAAAATGTTCTTCAAACCTGTTGCCAATGCTAATCGAATTGTTCGTGAAGCACATGATTGATGAATAAAAGGTAATGAGATAGTTTGTAGATATCTCCTAGTTGTTAGACGTCAAACTTAGAAGATAAAGAAAATGACAATAATATATGAGATGTTGAAGTCAATAGAAGCTAAATTTAGATAATTGTCTAAATGATCTCAAAATTAAGTATTACAAAAATCCAAGATAAGAAATCAAATGACTGAAACTATATAAAAGGAAATAGTTCCTAAATTAGTCAAGACAGTGAAATGAATTTTTTGAAACACCTTTATGGAAAGAAAAATATAAATAAAAGTAAATTTGATTTACTAGATTTTTGGTGGAGAATAAATAATGTCACCTGAATAGTTGATACAAGATCCACTGTCAAGATATGTTCTTCATTACATTTAATATGTAATTCTTAGAAAATACTTAATGATGTAGAATAGTTTCTACATATTGGCACTAAGAAACTAATCTCAGTTGGTGTAGTAGGAGACATGAAGATATCATTAAGGGATGATTGTTACTTAATGCTAAATATGGTATTTTTAGTGCCATGGTCAAGAGAAGTTCAATTTCTTGAACTTTATTACTGAAAAATTCATAGTGTATGGATTTTTTCAAGTATTAAAGCTTGTATTTTCAAAATTGTTTGAAAATACGTTCAATTGAAAACAAGAATAAACTATATTTTAGGCATATACTATACTACAAGATACTGAGATATTCAGGATTACAAAATCCAGAATATAAAGGTTTCTCCTAAAAGATGATGCTTGATTTTGGCATTTAATGTTAATTAACATCAACTTGAATAGAATGAAAAGACTAGTAAGAGGTAATTCTCTAAAAGTTAGAGTTAATTGTTTTACCTATCTATAGATCTTTGCCTTTCATGCAGGATAATCATTAGGCCTTTATTGGATAAGGCTACAAGGCCTAAGAACACTTTTGGCTTACACATTTTGACCAAAGTAGTCCGGTGAATATAAAAACTAAATAATATTGTGAATATTTCATCACTCTGATTGATGATTATTTAGGGCATAAGTATCTTTACCTAATACAACACAAGTTTAAATTTTAAAAAGTTCAAGAAAAGTAAGACTAAAGTTAAAAATCAATTAGGTAAATCTACCAAGACATTATGATAAGATCATAATGGATAGTACAGGAACCTGTGTAAAATTGTGATGTAAGAGGACACATGTCAAGATATCCTACGGTCTCTATCATTAATTCACAAAGTGAGATTCATGTTGGGCCTCTTGGTGGCTTTTGGATCGTCTTCCCTATAGAAGGTGTTTACATGGGTCAATATCAGGGTAAACCTCCTGAGAAAGTATTTCAAAATAGTATGTGAGAGAAGGAAATGTGTCAACATATTCTACGGTCTCCATCATGGGTTCGCAACGTGAGATCCTTGTGAGGCCTCACAGCAGTTTTATCCCCTTTACGGAAGGTGTTTGCATGGAGTGAACTCTTGAGAAGGATATGATTGTAATTTTATTTCCAATACTTGACCTACCCTACAATGACACTTGTTGGAATAAAACTACGGGATCTAAAATGATGGGTCACACTTATAAAGAGCTCATTAAGGTTGTTAATGATGTTCTTGACCAAACTAATGGTAACTAAATGTTATAGAAGTAAGAGTTATTCTGGTACAATACTTGGTTGAGATTGTCTCAGTTTAGTGAAGGAACACTTGACCTACTCTATGGTGACACTTGTTCTAACTCACTAAAGTACCATAACATTAGAAATGATTTATAGGGTTCATTTTTCAAATTGTTTGATTTTTATGCTAAAAATGAATGGATAGTTGTTTGGATGATGTTAAATAATATATTTTATATATTTCAATATTATGTGAATTTTTCGCAAAATTTTAATTATGAATATTGATTTGTCAAGTGGAGAAAATTTTATGACTTAGAAAAGTAACATTAATGATATAATGGCAATGTAAAATGTTTATTTGTCTTTATTGAAAAATGTTCTTCAAACCTGTTGCCAATGCTAATCGAATTGTTCGTGAAGCACATGATTGATGAATAAAAGGTAATGAGATAGTTTGTAGATATCTCCTAGTTGTTAGACGTCAAACTTAGAAGATAAAGAAAATGACAATAATATATGAGATGTTGAAGTCAATAGAAGCTAAATTTAGATAATTGTCTAAATGATCTCAAAATTAAGTATTACAAAAATCCAAGATAAGAAATCAAATGACTGAAACTATATAAAAGGAAATAGTTCCTAAATTAGTCAAGACAGTGAAATGAATTTTTTGAAACACCTTTATGGAAAGAAAAATATAAATAAAAGTAAATTTGATTTACTAGATTTTTGGTGGAGAATAAATAATGTCACCTGAATAGTTGATACAAGATCCACTGTCAAGATATGTTCTTCATTACATTTAATATGTAATTCTTAGAAAATACTTAATGATGTAGAATAGTTTCTACATATTGGCACTAAGAAACTAATCTCAGTTGGTGTAGTAGGAGACATGAAGATATCATTAAGGGATGATTGTTACTTAATGCTAAATATGGTATTTTTAGTGCCATGGTCAAGAGAAGTTCAATTTCTTGAACTTTATTACTGAAAAATTCATAGTGTATGGATTTTTTCAAGTATTAAAGCTTGTATTTTCAAAATTGTTTGAAAATACGTTCAATTGAAAACAAGAATAAACTATATTTTAGGCATATACTATACTACAAGATACTGAGATATTCAGGATTACAAAATCCAGAATATAAAGGTTTCTCCTAAAAGATGATGCTTGATTTTGGCATTTAATGTTAATTAACATCAACTTGAATAGAATGAAAAGACTAGTAAGAGGTAATTCTCTAAAAGTTAGAGTTAATTGTTTTACCTATCTATAGATCTTTGCCTTTCATGCAGGATAATCATTAGGCCTTTATTGGATAAGGCTACAAGGCCTAAGAACACTTTTGGCTTACACATTTTGACCAAAGTAGTCCGGTGAATATAAAAACTAAATAACATTGTGAATATTTCATCACTCTGATTGATGATTATTTAGGGCATAAGTATCTTTACCTAATACAACACAAGTTTAAATTTTAAAAAGTTCAAGAAAAGTAAGACTAAAGTTAAAAATCAATTAGGTAAATCTACCAAGACATTATGATAAGATCATAATGGATAGTACAGGAACCTGTGTAAAATTGTGATGTAAGAGGACACATGTCAAGATATCCTACGGTCTCTATCATTAATTCACAAAGTGAGATTCATGTTGGGCCTCTTGGTGGCTTTTGGATCGTCTTCCCTATAGAAGGTGTTTACATGGGTCAATATCAGGGTAAACCTCCTGAGAAAGTATTTCAAAATAGTATGTGAGAGAAGGAAATGTGTCAACATATTCTACGGTCTCCATCATGGGTTCGCAACGTGAGATCCTTGTGAGGCCTCACAGCAGTTTTATCCCCTTTACGGAAGGTGTTTGCATGGAGTGAACTCTTGAGAAGGATATGATTGTAATTTTATTTCCAATACTTGACCTACCCTACAATGACACTTGTTGGAATAAAACTACGGGATCTAAAATGATGGGTCACACTTATAAAGAGCTCATTAAGGTTGTTAATGATGTTCTTGACCAAACTAATGGTAACTAAATGTTATAGAAGTAAGAGTTATTCTGGTACAATACTTGGTTGAGATTGTCTCAGTTTAGTGAAGGAACACTTGACCTACTCTATGGTGACACTTGTTCTAACTCACTAAAGTACCATAACATTAGAAATGATTTATAGGGTTCATTTTTCAAATTGTTTGATTTTTATGCTAAAAATGAATGGATAGTTGTTTGGATGATGTTAAATAATATATTTTATATATTTCAATATTATGTGAATTTTTCGCAAAATTTTAATTATGAATATTGATTTGTCAAGTGGAGAAAATTTTATGACTTAGAAAAGTAACATTAATGATATAATGGCAATGTAAAATGTTTATTTGTCTTTATTGAAAAATGTTCTTCAAACCTGTTGCCAATGCTAATCGAATTGTTCGTGAAGCACATGATTGATGAATAAAAGGTAATGAGATAGTTTGTAGATATCTCCTAGTTGTTAGACGTCAAACTTAGAAGATAAAGAAAATGACAATAATATATGAGATGTTGAAGTCAATAGAAGCTAAATTTAGATAATTGTCTAAATGATCTCAAAATTAAGTATTACAAAAATCCAAGATAAGAAATCAAATGACTGAAACTATATAAAAGGAAATAGTTCCTAAATTAGTCAAGACAGTGAAATGAATTTTTTGAAACACCTTTATGGAAAGAAAAATATAAATAAAAGTAAATTTGATTTACTAGATTTTTGGTGGAGAATAAATAATGTCACCTGAATAGTTGATACAAGATCCACTGTCAAGATATGTTCTTCATTACATTTAATATGTAATTCTTAGAAAATACTTAATGATGTAGAATAGTTTCTACATATTGGCACTAAGAAACTAATCTCAGTTGGTGTAGTAGGAGACATGAAGATATCATTAAGGGATGATTGTTACTTAATGCTAAATATGGTATTTTTAGTGCCATGGTCAAGAGAAGTTCAATTTCTTGAACTTTATTACTGAAAAATTCATAGTGTATGGATTTTTTCAAGTATTAAAGCTTGTATTTTCAAAATTGTTTGAAAATACGTTCAATTGAAAACAAGAATAAACTATATTTTAGGCATATACTATACTACAAGATACTGAGATATTCAGGATTACAAAATCCAGAATATAAAGGTTTCTCCTAAAAGATGATGCTTGATTTTGGCATTTAATGTTAATTAACATCAACTTGAATAGAATGAAAAGACTAGTAAGAGGTAATTCTCTAAAAGTTAGAGTTAATTGTTTTACCTATCTATAGATCTTTGCCTTTCATGCAGGATAATCATTAGGCCTTTATTGGATAAGGCTACAAGGCCTAAGAACACTTTTGGCTTACACATTTTGACCAAAGTAGTCCGGTGAATATAAAAACTAAATAACATTGTGAATATTTCATCACTCTGATTGATGATTATTTAGGGCATAAGTATCTTTACCTAATACAACACAAGTTTAAATTTTAAAAAGTTCAAGAAAAGTAAGACTAAAGTTAAAAATCAATTAGGTAAATCTACCAAGACATTATGATAAGATCATAATGGATAGTACAGGAACCTGTGTAAAATTGTGATGTAAGAGGACACATGTCAAGATATCCTACGGTCTCTATCATTAATTCACAAAGTGAGATTCATGTTGGGCCTCTTGGTGGCTTTTGGATCGTCTTCCCTATAGAAGGTGTTTACATGGGTCAATATCAGGGTAAACCTCCTGAGAAAGTATTTCAAAATAGTATGTGAGAGAAGGAAATGTGTCAACATATTCTACGGTCTCCATCATGGGTTCGCAACGTGAGATCCTTGTGAGGCCTCACAGCAGTTTTATCCCCTTTACGGAAGGTGTTTGCATGGAGTGAACTCTTGAGAAGGATATGATTGTAATTTTATTTCCAATACTTGACCTACCCTACAATGACACTTGTTGGAATAAAACTACGGGATCTAAAATGATGGGTCACACTTATAAAGAGCTCATTAAGGTTGTTAATGATGTTCTTGACCAAACTAATGGTAACTAAATGTTATAGAAGTAAGAGTTATTCTGGTACAATACTTGGTTGAGATTGTCTCAGTTTAGTGAAGGAACACTTGACCTACTCTATGGTGACACTTGTTCTAACTCACTAAAGTACCATAACATTAGAAATGATTTATAGGGTTCATTTTTCAAATTGTTTGATTTTTATGCTAAAAATGAATGGATAGTTGTTTGGATGATGTTAAATAATATATTTTATATATTTCAATATTATGTGAATTTTTCGCAAAATTTTAATTATGAATATTGATTTGTCAAGTGGAGAAAATTTTATGACTTAGAAAAGTAACATTAATGATATAATGGCAATGTAAAATGTTTATTTGTCTTTATTGAAAAATGTTCTTCAAACCTGTTGCCAATGCTAATCGAATTGTTCGTGAAGCACATGATTGATGAATAAAAGGTAATGAGATAGTTTGTAGATATCTCCTAGTTGTTAGACGTCAAACTTAGAAGATAAAGAAAATGACAATAATATATGAGATGTTGAAGTCAATAGAAGCTAAATTTAGATAATTGTCTAAATGATCTCAAAATTAAGTATTACAAAAATCCAAGATAAGAAATCAAATGACTGAAACTATATAAAAGGAAATAGTTCCTAAATTAGTCAAGACAGTGAAATGAATTTTTTGAAACACCTTTATGGAAAGAAAAATATAAATAAAAGTAAATTTGATTTACTAGATTTTTGGTGGAGAATAAATAATGTCACCTGAATAGTTGATACAAGATCCACTGTCAAGATATGTTCTTCATTACATTTAATATGTAATTCTTAGAAAATACTTAATGATGTAGAATAGTTTCTACATATTGGCACTAAGAAACTAATCTCAGTTGGTGTAGTAGGAGACATGAAGATATCATTAAGGGATGATTGTTACTTAATGCTAAATATGGTATTTTTAGTGCCATGGTCAAGAGAAGTTCAATTTCTTGAACTTTATTACTGAAAAATTCATAGTGTATGGATTTTTTCAAGTATTAAAGCTTGTATTTTCAAAATTGTTTGAAAATACGTTCAATTGAAAACAAGAATAAACTATATTTTAGGCATATACTATACTACAAGATACTGAGATATTCAGGATTACAAAATCCAGAATATAAAGGTTTCTCCTAAAAGATGATGCTTGATTTTGGCATTTAATGTTAATTAACATCAACTTGAATAGAATGAAAAGACTAGTAAGAGGTAATTCTCTAAAAGTTAGAGTTAATTGTTTTACCTATCTATAGATCTTTGCCTTTCATGCAGGATAATCATTAGGCCTTTATTGGATAAGGCTACAAGGCCTAAGAACACTTTTGGCTTACACATTTTGACCAAAGTAGTCCGGTGAATATAAAAACTAAATAACATTGTGAATATTTCATCACTCTGATTGATGATTATTTAGGGCATAAGTATCTTTACCTAATACAACACAAGTTTAAATTTTAAAAAGTTCAAGAAAAGTAAGACTAAAGTTAAAAATCAATTAGGTAAATCTACCAAGACATTATGATAAGATCATAATGGATAGTACAGGAACCTGTGTAAAATTGTGATGTAAGAGGACACATGTCAAGATATCCTACGGTCTCTATCATTAATTCACAAAGTGAGATTCATGTTGGGCCTCTTGGTGGCTTTTGGATCGTCTTCCCTATAGAAGGTGTTTACATGGGTCAATATCAGGGTAAACCTCCTGAGAAAGTATTTCAAAATAGTATGTGAGAGAAGGAAATGTGTCAACATATTCTACGGTCTCCATCATGGGTTCGCAACGTGAGATCCTTGTGAGGCCTCACAGCAGTTTTATCCCCTTTACGGAAGGTGTTTGCATGGAGTGAACTCTTGAGAAGGATATGATTGTAATTTTATTTCCAATACTTGACCTACCCTACAATGACACTTGTTGGAATAAAACTACGGGATCTAAAATGATGGGTCACACTTATAAAGAGCTCATTAAGGTTGTTAATGATGTTCTTGACCAAACTAATGGTAACTAAATGTTATAGAAGTAAGAGTTATTCTGGTACAATACTTGGTTGAGATTGTCTCAGTTTAGTGAAGGAACACTTGACCTACTCTATGGTGACACTTGTTCTAACTCACTAAAGTACCATAACATTAGAAATGATTTATAGGGTTCATTTTTCAAATTGTTTGATTTTTATGCTAAAAATGAATGGATAGTTGTTTGGATGATGTTAAATAATATATTTTATATATTTCAATATTATGTGAATTTTTCGCAAAATTTTAATTATGAATATTGATTTGTCAAGTGGAGAAAATTTTATGACTTAGAAAAGTAACATTAATGATATAATGGCAATGTAAAATGTTTATTTGTCTTTATTGAAAAATGTTCTTCAAACCTGTTGCCAATGCTAATCGAATTGTTCGTGAAGCACATGATTGATGAATAAAAGGTAATGAGATAGTTTGTAGATATCTCCTAGTTGTTAGACGTCAAACTTAGAAGATAAAGAAAATGACAATAATATATGAGATGTTGAAGTCAATAGAAGCTAAATTTAGATAATTGTCTAAATGATCTCAAAATTAAGTATTACAAAAATCCAAGATAAGAAATCAAATGACTGAAACTATATAAAAGGAAATAGTTCCTAAATTAGTCAAGACAGTGAAATGAATTTTTTGAAACACCTTTATGGAAAGAAAAATATAAATAAAAGTAAATTTGATTTACTAGATTTTTGGTGGAGAATAAATAATGTCACCTGAATAGTTGATACAAGATCCACTGTCAAGATATGTTCTTCATTACATTTAATATGTAATTCTTAGAAAATACTTAATGATGTAGAATAGTTTCTACATATTGGCACTAAGAAACTAATCTCAGTTGGTGTAGTAGGAGACATGAAGATATCATTAAGGGATGATTGTTACTTAATGCTAAATATGGTATTTTTAGTGCCATGGTCAAGAGAAGTTCAATTTCTTGAACTTTATTACTGAAAAATTCATAGTGTATGGATTTTTTCAAGTATTAAAGCTTGTATTTTCAAAATTGTTTGAAAATACGTTCAATTGAAAACAAGAATAAACTATATTTTAGGCATATACTATACTACAAGATACTGAGATATTCAGGATTACAAAATCCAGAATATAAAGGTTTCTCCTAAAAGATGATGCTTGATTTTGGCATTTAATGTTAATTAACATCAACTTGAATAGAATGAAAAGACTAGTAAGAGGTAATTCTCTAAAAGTTAGAGTTAATTGTTTTACCTATCTATAGATCTTTGCCTTTCATGCAGGATAATCATTAGGCCTTTATTGGATAAGGCTACAAGGCCTAAGAACACTTTTGGCTTACACATTTTGACCAAAGTAGTCCGGTGAATATAAAAACTAAATAACATTGTGAATATTTCATCACTCTGATTGATGATTATTTAGGGCATAAGTATCTTTACCTAATACAACACAAGTTTAAATTTTAAAAAGTTCAAGAAAAGTAAGACTAAAGTTAAAAATCAATTAGGTAAATCTACCAAGACATTATGATAAGATCATAATGGATAGTACAGGAACCTGTGTAAAATTGTGATGTAAGAGGAGAAAACAAGATCTTGTTAGCATGGTCACATCAATAATGAGTTACACATAATTACTAGACTCTAGTTAGGATATGCAATAGAGATTGCATAGTGAACATTATTCCCTCCAAAAATGTCTAGAAGACAATTTTGGGATTATAGAAGAGTAGTAAAACTAGTTTACAACACTTTAACATTTGAGAATATTAAGCTTACATGCTGAAACAAACCCAAAAAGGCTGGAATATATATGTTCAAAGATATGCCTAAGTGTAGGCTACCTAAGGAGTAACAAAATTATATTTTAACTAGTCCTAAAAAGAATAATGTATTTGTATGAAAAATATCATTTTTCTATAAGGAATGTCAAATAAAAGACTACAAACATTTAATAAGGTGAGATAATGTTAATAAGTTGGTTCCAAGTGAAGCCACTAAATAATAAACAAAAGTTGTTAACAATTTAATTTCATTTGAGAGTCAAATAGATCCTAATCATGAATTGTATAAGCCTTATCGTAGTGGGAGAGTTATAAGATGACTCAACCTTCACAAGGACTTAATTAAAGCCCAAGTTGTCATGTTAGATGACAAAGTTGAAGGCTTATTTCCCTTAAAGTAGTAATGGGGATGACGACAAGGATAAATAGGTCAAAGTCATGAATCTCAAGATATAGTCCATGTACTCCATCTTGGTATGGACTTAAAGATTTTCTTGATGGGGTTAAACTCTTAGGATATGAATAGATCTACAAAAGGAAAATATGTGCAAATAAGAAGATACAGGAGAAAGTAAATTGCAAGTAAACTTTCTCACTTGTTGCCATATTGGAGTCTGTACGCATGATTTGATTCACTGCTGCATATGGGATATGTAAAATGAATGTTTAGAATTCTTTTATGAAAAGAATCTTAAAGAATAAATCTACACACATAAATTAGAGGGGTTTATTTTCAAAGATTAAAAGCAAAAAGCTTGCAAAATTATAAATGTTCAATTATGAAATGAATTTGATCATTAGATCTTTGAATATAAAGTTTGATAAAAGTATCAAAACCTATGACTTTGAATAAATATTAATGAAACTTGTATAGACAAGCACATCATTAATTACTTAATGGAGTTTTCTCATATTTTATAATGATGAGATTTTACTCATTGAGAATGATGTAAGATTTTATCTAATATAAAAGGTTGACTAGCTAACTAATTCTAAATGATTGATTTGTAAGTACTTCGTATATTTTGTATGTCCAAATGGAGATTTTAAGAACATAATGTTAACTTTGCCTCAAGTATCTTATATTGATAAAATGATTATCAAGTATTTGATGTAGAGCTTCAAAAGAATGATAGTGTATCATTCTAACTTGAAGTTATTTTGTCTTAGGAAGGGTATCCTAAGACATCTCAAATGTTGAAAGCATATGATTAATTATCTACCCTGAGTAGGAGATAATTAATGTATAAATGAGGCTTAACATTAAATATACCATTGGTTAAGCATATATTAATTAAACAAACGATATGGTCATTGAGTAGAAAATTAAAAACTTTCTCAAATTATCTATGGATAATGAAATTTTTTTGTGTATGGAGTAAAAAATTTGATCTTTACAAGATACACTAGTTCTTACAAAGATTTAGGAAAATCTATGTTAAGATCAATTTTACCCTAGGTGGTGGAGCAAGGTATACAAGTTTAATGTTTTTGCTTTTGAAGAAGCAAAAGAACTTGTAGGACTAATATAATAGTTTCTTAAAGATCTAAAAGGTATTTCATATGATAATAGTGATGCAAAAACTAATATTAAAGAAATTAAAAAATACCAATGTATAGGAAATCATATCAAGAGAGAGAAAGTATCATAGTAGTAACCAAGAAAGCTTTTAATGGCAATCACTTTGATCTATATAAAAAGACTCTCCAAACTAAAGTATTTAAGAGTCACCTAGAATGTCTAGGATTACGAGATATATCACATCTTCTCTAGGGAAAGTGGGAGAACATGCTAGATATAGAGTATTCCCTAGGATACATGTCTCACCGGTTTTAGTGTTGGGACATTGTTAGGATTTATGCCATAAAGCCTTGCAATTAATGATTTATTATTTAATAATTAATAATAATTATGATTATTTTATGTGCAATATAACATTATCTATTATATCAAAAATTCAAGATTATTAGTGCAATCTTGAACAACATGTGGTTGACATACTGGAAGATCATGTTCAAGAAATAATCTAAAATTCAAGATTATTAGTGCAATCATGTTCAACAAGTTGGGTTCCTTATCCTAGTAACACTATTGATACGACTCACTTTGTAATTGTTAAAAATGATTTGATCCAAATCGTTCATGTAGAGATATGTGAGTGAGGGTATCCTATACAATGAGTTAATTTGTATGAGACTGGAACACGAAATATTTAATCTCTCTTTATAAATCCATTAATTGAGAAGATTAATATTGCACAGGATGATCATATGCAACTTGATCTTAATCTTGAGTGAGTTTTAAACTCCTGACTTTGAGGGCTTGTCCTTTGATTTGCATGGGTGAGAGTGACTTTTGTAGCTGATTCAATAAGCCTACCATTTTGGAGACTTGACCAAATAGGGAGCTGAGAACATAATTTCACAAGATCAATTTCACTCCTTCCCATATAGGATAAGTAGATGAGTAGTTCCCTTATGTGCTGATTTCGAGACTTGAACAGTGGGGTCCCACCATCTCACTGGCCTGAGAGAGACTTAGTTTAAGATTGAATCATAAACAAATTGTTCATTAGAGGATCAATGGTACTTAAGGTGCAAGATGTAATTATAGGGGTAAAACGAATTTTTGACCCAACTGTAATTATGAACAACTCGTGAAGAATCAACTTGCATGTAATGATTAGATCAATGGACACACCTTGTCTTATAGTGTATAAGAGTGCAACTCTAGGTCTATAGTGGAGTGACCTATTGTTAATGATTGAAAATTAATTGATTGAAAATTAATTAATTAAAGAGTTTAATTAATTAATTTTGTACCATTGAAGCTTATAATCTGTAGGTTCATAAGGTTCTACTTGCTAGCTCATAGTAACACTAAAAGGATCAAATTAATTGAAAGAAAATTTTGAAATGTTCAAACTAATATTTAATATATTTGATCTATTAAATGAAAGAAAACATATTTATTGTCTTTGATATATTAAATATAAAAAAAATTATTAATGTATTAAGATACATTATAGTAAAAGATATATATATATATATATATATATATATATATATATATATATATATATATATATATATATATATATATATATATATATATATAATTTAATTATGGCAAAGTCTAGCCCTAAGTCACTAGAAATAGGATACTTGGGTGGAGCCATAAGTGACACCATCTTCAAGGAAAGAAATTCTCCCACGATTCTCTTTATCTTTCAAGAGGTTTCTACAAGCCATTGGTCATGTGTTCGAGCCATAGTTAGGAAGACTTTGTGGAGGAGATAAAGATCCACCAGAATATTCTCCATTAAACTGAATGTATGTTTTTGCTTAGCCTAAAAGTTTTTTTTTGTTTAATTCTAAAATAAACTCAAAGTTGATTCCTATGCTTCCGCTGTGGGTTTGATTATTTCCTTTATTATTCTCTTGTAAATTTAGTTTATCAAATATGTTAAATATTAATTTGAACATTTCAAAATTTTCTTTCAACTCAATTGGTTCTTTTAGTGTTACTATGAGCTAGTAATGGGACCTTATGAACCAACAGATTATAAACTTCAATGATAGAAAATTAATTAATTAAGGCCCCGTTTGATAATCATTTGGTTTTTAGTTTTTGGTTTTTGAAAATTAAGCCTATAGATACTACTCCCACCCATATATTTACTTGTTTTGTTATCTACCTTTTACCTATGTTTTCAAAAACCAAGCTATGTTTTGAAAACTAAAAAAAGTAGTTTTCAAAAACTTATTTTTGTTTTTAGAATTTGGCTAAGAATTCAAATGCTTCTTTAAAGGAGATGAAAACTATGGTAGAGAAATTGGGAGAAAACAAGCTTAATTTTCAAAAACCAAAAACAAAAAACCAAATGGTTATCAAACGGAGCCTAAACTTTTTGATTAATCAATTTTCATTTATTAACTCTAGGTCACACCACTATAGACCTAGCGTTGCACTCCCATGCACTATAGGACAAGTTGTATCCATTGATATAACCATTACATGCAAGTCAATCATTCACAAGTTTTTCATACTTTAAGTCTATCTTATCCCTGCAATTACATCTTATACCTTAAGTATCACTGATTTTCTAATGAACAACTTGTTTAGGATCCAATTGAAGGAATGAACGTTTCACTCCGCAGTGGAAGCATTTGATCGTCTTTGATTTTATTTAAAATTAAACTAAAAAATAAGCTTAAGCAAACTTACTTGGAGTAAATATGGAGATATTTTCTGATGATTCTTTACTTCCGTGTTCCAAGACTTCCACAAAAGTCTTCCTTGCTATGACTCGAACACAGGACCAAGGCTTGTGGGACCCTCTTGAAAGAAAATCCATAAGGGATTAGAGATGAAGAGGTTTAGAGAGAATTTTATAATTCTCTATTGAGGAGATGTGTGTTATTTCTAATGGTTCAACCCAAGAGTCCTATTTATAGAGACTAAGGGCAAATCTTTGCCATAATTAAAATATTATATTTTAATATCTACTATATTAAAATATATCTTCTACTTATTTTAATCTCATTGAAATCTCCTATGATATTTATTTATTTGAATCTTATTCAAATTTTATAAATATCTTTTCCTTAATATATCTAATATTCATTAATTATTTTAATATTTAATGTATCAGATAAATATATTTTCCTCTTTTATATTTAATATATCTAATATATTAAATATTAATTTGAACACTTCAAATTAAATATTAATTTGACCGTTTCAAATTTTTCTTTCAACTAAATCGATCTTTCAGTGTTACTATGAGCGAGCAAGGGGACCTTATGGACTTATAGATTATAAGCTCCAATGATACAAAATTAATTAATTAAACTCTTTAATTAATTAATTTTCATTCATTAACTCTAGAGTCAGTCCATTATAGATCTAGAGTTGCACTCTTATGCACTATAGGACAAGTTGTGTCCATGGATATAATCACTACATGAAAGTCGATCTTTTATGAGTTGTTCGTAATTACAGCTAGGTCAAAAGTCCGTTTTGCCCTTATAATTACATTGTGCACCTTAAGTATCATTGATCCTCTAATGAACAATTTGTTTATGATCTAACCTTAAACGAAGTCCCTCTTGGGTCAATGAGAGAGTGGGGCCCCATTGTTCAAGTCTCGAAATCAGCACTTAAGGAAACTACTTATCTACTTATCCTATATGGGAAGGAGTGAATTCAATCTTGTGAGATTATGTACCCAGCTCCCTATGTGGTCAAGTCCCCAAAATGGTAGGCTTATTGAATTGGCTACAAAAGTCACTCTCACCCATGCAAATCAAAAGACAAGCTCTCACAGGCAGGAGTTCATAACTCACTCAAGATTAAGATCGAGTCGCACATGATCATCCTAATGAAATATTAATCTTCTCAATTAACGGATTTATAAAGAGAGATTAAATATTTCGTGGTCCAGTCTTATACAAACTCATTGTATAAGATACCCCCACTCACATGTCTCCACATGAACGATTTGGATCAAATCATTGGTAACTATTACAAGGTGGGTCGTATCAATAGCGTTACCAAGATAAGGCACCCAACCTTATCCATATACTATGACCATTTAGGTTATCTCTTGAACAAGATCCTCCCATATGTCAACCACATACTGTTCAAGATTACACTAATAACCTTGGATTTTTCATATAATGGATAATATTATATTGCAAATAAAATAATCAAGATTATTATTAATTATTAAATAAATCATTGATTACGAGGCTTTAGGACATAAATCCCAACAATCTCCCAATTGCACTAAAGCCGGTGAGACATGTATCCTAGTGCATACTCTATACCCAACATGTTCTCCCACTTGCCCTAGCAAAGATAAGACATGTCACATAATCTTAGACATTCTAGGTGACCCTCAAACACTTTAGCCTGGAGAGTCTTTTTATATAGATCCAAACGACTGCCATTAAAAGCTATCTTAGTCATTACCATGATGCTTTCTCTCTCTTGATATGATTCTATACGTTGGTATTTTCTAATTTCCTTAATATTAGTCTTTACACCACTTTCATAATAAATAGGATAAACTAAATCATATTTGAAACACCTTTCAGATCTTCAAAGAATTATTTGAGTCATACAAGTCCTTTTGTTGTTTCACAAGCAAAACAATTTAACTTGTATACCATACTCCACCACCTACGGTAAAATTCATATTAACATAGATTTTCTAAATCTTTGTAAAAACTAGTGTATCTTGTAAAGATCAAATCTTTTACTCCATATACACAAATTTCTCATTTCCCATTGATTATTTGAGAAAAATTTTAATTTTCTACTCAATGGTCAAACCATTTGTTTAATTGATATATGCTAACCAACTGTATATTAATTGTTAAGTCTCATTTATGCATTAATTATTTTCTACTTATAGTAGATAATTAATCATAAGCTCTCAACATTTGAGGTTGTCTTAGGATACTCTTCCTTAGAAATAAATGTCGCAACGTCATTACGACGCGGAGCGGCCGACGTCCTCTCCTAGGAGTTTCTTTCGAGGTAAAAGGTTTGGAGTCGCTACCAATCATCATAGGGTGTGATTGGTCACCTATTTTAGAGGAAAAGGGTAGTCTATGAAACCAGAAATTAGGCTCAGGAATCGATTGAGTGTAGGGAAGGTGTTAGCACCCCTACAACACCCGTTTTAGAAAAACGGTTACCATATTTTATTTCAAAATTATCCCTTTATTTAATAGTCCAAAGAAAAATATTTTTATGTTTTATTTTGAATGTCCCAAAATTTATTAATTCACATTTTAAAATAAAATATGAACTAATAACTATGAGTGGCTCAAGGCCATTAGAAAAATTTGGAATTTATTTTGATATTTCAAAACAAATTCCTTATTTTATAAAAAACAAATTACTTATGAAAAGAATTTAAAAACAAAGGGTTCTTATTTTAGAAATCCATTTTTAAAGGAGGCAATTTATTTTATTTCAAATTTCATTGCCAAGATTTAATTTTGAAAACAATTGGAGGATTCTTATTTCAAAAATCCAATTTTAAAAGGGGCAATCTTGTTTTATTTCAAACTTTGTTGCCAAAATAAAATTTTGAAAAATTGGAAGGTTCTTATTTCAGAAATCCAATTTTAAAAAGGGCAATTTTGTTTTATTTCAAACTTTGTTGCCAAAATAAAATTTTGAGAAATTGGAAGGTTCTTATTTCAGAAATCCAATTTTAAAAGGGCAATTTTGTTTTATTTCAAACTTTGTTGCCAAAATAAAAATTAGAGAAATTGGAAGGTTCTTATTTCATAAATCAAATTTTGAAAAGGGCAATTTTGTTTTATTTCAAACTTTGTTGCCAAAGTAAAAATTTGAGAAATTGGAAGGTTCTTATTTCAGAAATCTAATTTTAAAAATGGCAATTTTGTTTTATTTCAAACTTTGTTGCCAAAATAAAATTTTGAAAAAAATTTCAATGAGATTAAATAAATTTTGACTAATTGGGCAGTTCCCAGGTAGAGGTGTTCCCTTTGGTCAGCTTAAATACCTCCGCCTAGACAGAACAAGTCCCGCATAATCAAACTTTATTCCAAACTCATTAATTAGTTACAACTTGAGAGCTCATTTAGAAAATCTAAATTAGAACCAAATTAAAACTTTGTTTTTGTTGGAATCAGTTTAGAAATAAATCAATTGAAACCAAATTAAAATTGTATTTAGAAATTTCCAAATCAAATTCAAATGAAATCGTCAAATAGTAAAATTTAAGCAATGTGCAATTTAATTCAAATCCAAATGAAACAATAAAATAACAAAATTTAAGCAATTTGCAAATTAAAACATTTGCAATTTTAATTGAAATTAGAATGAAATAAATCAACTTGCTATTCAAATCAAATAGAAAAATCAAGCAACATGCTATAAATCAACTTGCAAATTAAACAGTCAAATGATGGAAATGAGCCATTCAACAATTAATTGAAATTTAAGTAACAATTAAGGCTAATTGATATTTAAACAACAATTAAAACTAACATGAAATTGAACAACCATTCAAGGACTATTTGACATTATACCAACACATTAAAAAAAAAAAATTAAACATACAATTAATTGGTCAATTAACAATCCAATGGTAATTTAAACAACAATTCGAGTTAATTGCAATTTAAATAACAATTAAAGTTTAAGAATGGTCAAATTGACAATTAAATCAACATTTCAAATTAATTTATTTTCATGTTTATTTGCAAATTGAGAACCTGCTATTGGTTGAATTAGAATTAAATCACATGCTATTTGAGAATTGAAATTAACCCACAAGTTATTGGTCAATTAAAAAAAAAATTCAAACAACATGCCATAGACCAATTTGCAATTAAATAACATGTTTTGGATCAATTTGTTATTTAAGCACATACTAGGGTCAATTTGAAATTAAGCTACAAATTATGGGTACATTGAAAATTGAACCAACAAACCATGGGTTAAATTGCAAACATGTCCTGAGTCAAATGGAAAAATAAACAATATGAATCCAATTAAAGACTAAACAATCATGGATTGAATTAGAAATTGAAGATCACATGTTTATGGGCAAATCAGTAATTAACACAAAATGGCCAGGTTGAAAAT
Organism: Trichosanthes truncata; assembly: GCA_033996785.1. Taxonomy (NCBI): domain Eukaryota; kingdom Viridiplantae; phylum Streptophyta; class Magnoliopsida; order Cucurbitales; family Cucurbitaceae; genus Trichosanthes; species Trichosanthes truncata. The sequence continues at coordinate 35,008,123 of JAWPNB010000003.1, forward strand.
TAGACACAAATTAAGGACAAAATGGGAATTTATCACAAGAAGTCAAGGGTCCAAATAGAAATTAATGATAAAAAAAAAAACTTCTCTACCTTCATTTCCACAACTCACCTTACGAAAGAAGAAGACAACGTGGGTTTCTGTTGCTGGTCGATTTTCAAGTCGCCGGAGTTGCGAAGTCGGAGTTGCCGCCAGATCTAGACTTCAAAGGTCGCCAGTGTTAGCCAAATACGCCGCCGGAATGGGTAATTTATGGAATTCGTGGATATGGGTAATTCTCCTATTTTCTCTTCCTTCTTCTTCTCTCCTATGTGATGTTTCTGTTTTCTAAAAAAATTCCCAATCTCCCCCTTTTATAAGAAACAACACTCCTTAAATTAGTATGGTAAGTAGAGAGAGGAGAGTTAGTGGTAATGAGGGAGAGAAAATTGGGGAGAAAGAAACGAGATAGTGGGAAGAATATTGAGAAAATTGGGGAAGACTAAACTGATTTGTGAAAACAAATTTTGAGAAAAAAATAATAATAATTGGAAAGAAAGAAAAAGAAAAAAAGAAAAAGAAAAAAAAAATCAAAAATCAAAAAGGATAAAATTAAATAAAATCAAAATAAAAAAATCATAACAAAATTAATAAACACGAAAGCTTTAAACAAAGCTTGGAGAAAAATGAAAATAAAACAGAAACGAACCAAAGTAAACACAAACCATAAATTAAAATCAAATCAAATCGAAGTATAAAAATTAACGGACCAAATACGGTATCTACAATAAATATCAAATATTTGACAACAATTTTGTCAATATAATATGTTTGAGTCAAAGTTAACATTTTGTCTTTAAAATCTTCATTTTGGACATATAAAATATACCGAGTCATTCCAAATCACTCATTTGGAATTGGTTACTTAGTCAACATTTTATGTTAAATAGAAATCTTACATCATTCATAATGAGTAAAATATCATCAACATAAAACATGAGAACAAATCCATTAAGCAATTAATAATTTTCTTGTCTATACAAGCTTTATTAATATTTATCCAAAGTCATATGTTTTGATGCTTTTATCAAACCTTATATTCAAAGATCTAATTGTAAAATTCATTTCATAAATGAACCTTTACTATTTTGTAAAGCTTTTTCTTTTGATTTTTGAAAATAAACCTCTCTGATTGATTTGTGTAGATGCATTAATTCTTTTCATAAAAGAATTCTAAACATTCATTTTTCATATCTCATATGCAACAATGAATTAAATAATACTTACAGACTTCATTATGGCAACAAATGAGAAAGTTTACTCATAGTCTACTTTCTCCTATTAAGTTTAACCCTTTGACATTAGTCTCACTTTGAGGGCAATAAGCCTTCAACTTTGTCATCTAACATGACAATTTGGGCTTCAATTAAGTTCATGTAAAGGTTGAATCATCATATAACTCTCCCACTACGATGAGGTTTATCGAATTCATGACTAGGATCCATTTGACTTTCAAATGTAATTAAATTATTAACAACTTTTGTTAACTATTTAGTGGTTTCACTTGGAACCAATGTATTAACACTATCTTACCTTATTAAAGGCTTGTAGTCTTTTATGTGACATTTCTTATAAAAATGATTTTGTCTTACAAATACTTTATTCGTTTTCGGACTAGATAAAAGACCATTTGGTACTCCTTAGGGTATCTTTGAACATATACAAGATTTTTATGCTTGTTTCAACATGTGAGCTTAACATTCCCAAATGGTGAAGTGTTGTAAACCAGCTTTTATACTCTTCTATAATCTTAAAACTGTCTCCTAGACACTTTTGGAGGGAATCATGTTCACCATGCAATCTCTATTGCATTTCCTAACTAGAGTTTGGTAATGGTGTGTAACTCATTACTGATGTGATCACGTCTTACAAAGTCATGTTTCTCCCCTTATAGCGCAATTTCACTCAATTGTCCTTGGTATTAAGATAATTGGGACAAAAACCTATTTTCTATAAGTTAATCTTAGTACGTAAGGTTCTTGTACTTTCTATTATGATTTGATAATAATATATTGATAGATTTTCCTAATTAATTTTCAAATTTAATCTTAATTTTCTTGAACTTTTCAAAAATTTAGACTTATGTTGTATTACGTAAAGATACTTGAATGATCATCAACTAGAGTGATGAAATATTCATGACTTTATTTGGCCTTTACATTCACCAGACCACTTGGGTTAGAATGTGTAAGCCCAAAGTATTCTTTGGCCTTATAGCCTTATCCAATAAAGGCCCAATGCTTATCTTGTATGAAAGACAAGATCTATAGACAGGTAAAGTAATTAACTCTAACTTTTAGAGAATTACCTCTTACTAGTCTTCATTCTATTCAAGTTGATGCTTATCAACCTTAACTGCCAAAGTCAAGTCTCTTTTAGGAGAAAACAATATCTTTCCACTATGGATTATATAATCCTGAATATCTTAGTATTTTGTAGTATGATATATGTCAACATTTTAACATATATAAATTGTTCTTATTTTCAACTGAATGTATTTTCAAATTTTTTTGAAATATAAAAATAATTCATACTATACGAACCTTTTATTAATAAGTTTGAGAAATTGAATTTCTTTTGTGGTAATAAAACACCACATTCAGCATTAATTAGCATTAATTAACAATTATTACTTAATAACATCTTAATGTCTTCCACTACACTAACTGAGATGGGGTTCCTAGTGCCAATCTGTAGAAATTATTCTAAAAGTTAAATATTTTCCAAGAATTACATATTAAATGTAATAAAGAATAAATTTTGATAGTGGATCTTGTATCAACTATCTAGGTGGAGTTGTTTATTCTCTACAAAAATCTAGTAAATCAAATTTACTTTCATCTACATTATTCTTCCCATAGAGATATTTTAAAAATTCCTCTTATTATGACTGTCCTGGCTAATTTAGGAACTATTTCCTTTTATATAGCTTCAATCATTTGGTTTCTTTTCTTGGATTTTTGTAATACTTAATCTCGAGATCATTTAGACAATTTTCTAAATTTAGCTTCTGTTGACTTCAACATCTCATATGTTGTCATTTTCTTTATCTTCTAAGCTTGACATCTAACATGTCAATTAGAAGATACGTACAAATTATCTCGTTTACTTTTGATTCATTAATCATGTACTTCACAAACAATTCGATTAGCATTGACAACAGGTTTTGAGAACATTTCTCAATAAAGACAAATAAATATTTTACACTACCATTATAGTGTTAATGTTACTATTCGAAGTAATAAAAATTTTCAATTTTGGCTTATCAGTAATAAATTAAAAAATATGAGAGAAACTGACATAATATATAAAATATATAATTTAATATCATGCAAACAATTATCCATTCAATTTTAGCATAGAAATCAAACAATTTGAAAAATGAACCCTATAAATTATTTCTAATGCTATGGTACTTTAGTGAGTTAGAACAAGTGTCGCTGTAGGGTAAGTCAAGTGTTCTTTCACTATACTGAGACAATCTCAACCAAGTATTATACCTATAATATTTAGTTACCATTAGTTTGGTCAAAAACATTATTAACAACCTTAATAAGGGGGGTTTTTGTATGGATGACCTCGTTTCCAACGGTTTAATGCGATATGACCTATCATCCCAATTTAATGAAATATGACCCATTCTGACGTGGCAATGCGCGCAAAATTATCCAGAAGGGCAGTATGAGACCGACTCGCTTGTTCTTGCTCTCTGATAGGGTAACGCTCTCGCTGACCATTATCATTTTCCACGTCAGCAAAATTTTGGACCTTACAAGATCCTCGCCCCCGAAGAATTGCTCTCGCACACGTTGACTCGTTCTCACTCGTCACTCTACCAATGTTCTGCTCGCTCTCACATTGAACATTATTTGTCGTCACTCAAATGTTGTACTCGTTCTCGCTCTCGTTGTCGTTCTTTTACTTCATTCGTTCTCGTTCTCGCTTTTAACAACATTTTTCGTTAATTATTGCTCCTAGGTTTGCTTATGTTGTTAGTTTAATGTGAATCGAAGCATGATGTCAAGAACGTTGCAAAATGTAAAATTTCATTGTCGAGTTTTGGGGAGTTCATATAAAGAAATTTTAAAAAAAAACAAGAAAACAAGAAAAAAGAAAAATAAGTCGGCCGACACCCCACCCGAACCTACTCGAAGTCGAATGATATTATCACCAGTGGCAACCTTTTGTCCTCACCCCTCCTCCTTTTTTGCCTGGCGGGCGTGCGACTGGACCCTTCATCGGCAGAAGGGGATTTATTTTTCTTGTTTCTCCGGTTGCCGCCATCCCTAGGCATGTTCACAGAACATGCTAAAGGGGTCGGTTGGGGTGCGGGCAGATGGAAAGTAGGTGGTGGTGGTGGTGGTGGTGTCTGGCAAGACTGTTCTTCATTCAGGCAATTAGCCAGGAAGTCCTCCAGATCGCGCTCTTCCTCTGCTTCGGTGTAAGACATGGTTGTTGTGGCCGGCGTGGGTGGGGTTGTGGGGTCTGACTCCTCCGAAAATGGAGCAGACAGGTATTCGAGAAAACTGTCGTCGGATGAGTAGTCCATTTTAGTGAGTGTGCTTGGTGAGTAAACCATTTTAGGGTTGGCTTATTAATAGGCAAGACAGATTGACATTCCAAAGGTCGCCATTAATGGATTGACACCACTGCAAGTCACCCTTCCATCTTCCCAATCACGAATAACGAGCATGCATGATTGCCTGAAAAGGCGAGAGCGAGAACGAGAGCCCAACTACGTGAGCAAGAGCAATAATAGATATAGCCTGTAGGTCGGTCATACAAGTTTTGATATTGTATGTAGTATCGCTAACTCTCGTTCTCGTTCTCGTGCTCGCTCTCGAGTTGACTCTTGCTCTCGCTCTTATTTCATTAAACTGGGTTGGTTTATTAATAGGCAAAACGGATTGACATGCCGAGGTCACCATTAATGGATTGACATGACTACAGGTCACCCTTCAGTCTACCCAATCACGAATCACGAGCATGCATGACTACCGTGAAAAGGAGAGCACGAGAACAAGAGCTAACTACGAACTGCGAGACGAGAGCAAGTTGAGAGAGAGAGCGATATTAGATATCCAATAACTTTATCATCGCTAATTCTCATTCTCGTCATTCTTAGGCTCGTAGTTGACACTCGCTCTCGCTCTCGTAGTTCCCTTGTTCTCTCACACTCTCGCTTCAGTGGTCGTTTAGTCCTCCATTTCAAGTCATCATTTAAAAAAACAAACGAACAATATTTCTCTCACTTCTTTCACTTTACATTCGAAACTTACTCTCTCTAAGTCGATAGAGGTTCATCACAGCCAGATTACGTTGTCACCACAGTTCATCTTCACTAGTGACGCGTTCTTTCTTTGAAACGGTAAGACTAAATCGATCAATTCCTTCGTTTATTGTTTCATTTGTGGTTGTTCTGGTTTTGTGCATGTTTGCAATATAGGGCGAGGCTATGGTTGTTCTAGTTTTGTGCATGTTTGCGATAGTTTGTGGATTTGATGGAGGAAGTTGTAGAGCTAGAGAGAGCGTACAGGGAGGAGAGCGATAGAGCTAGAGCGAGCTTGCATGGACAAGAGCGAGCAAGTAGTTAGCGTTTTGAGTTTAATGGAATGAGTGCATGAATGCAATAGCTATAGAGTTAGGGTTTCTGTGAACGAAAGCTTAGGTTCTGTAAACGAAATGAAGGACCTGAGCGATAGGGAGAGCGAAACTACGAGAGCGAGAGTGATAGCTAAACTACGAGAGCGAGAATTGAGTTTCAATATGCCATTCTATGTATGCTGTGTTTGTGTTTTTTTTTCCTTTTGTTTTATGTTATTCTGATTGTTTGTGTAATTGATGCAGTACCGAGATGGCAACAGTTCTGAGAATCCCCAAGGAGGATTGGTTCCATGGCCAAGCTTCTAGCCTTACCCACATAAGTTCTGCAAATAAAGTGGTCAAGGAGAAGTTGACCCTTGGGCAGCTAGAAATGTTCAAGAGGACCGTCTTTGGGTGGTTTGTGGATGTGGACTTGGTTTTCAATAGCTCGTTGGTGCATCACATCCTCTTGAGGGAGGTTGTTGACAGTTGGGATGATGCGATGAGGTTCGACCTTAACGGTACAGTTGTGCAATTTTTGAAGGGAAAATTCCTCTTGATGACTGGGTTATGGCCATCACCCGAGGGAGGACATGAGGCAGGGGTATCAAATGAAGCCCTACGACTCAAGTAATTTGACGACATGGGCATTGAAATCCGTCTAGATACTTATGAAGCTGCATATAAGGGATTGCAGTTTGAGACAGACGAGGATGCAGTGAAGGTGTCCTTGATTTACTACACCGAGATGGCCATGATGGGGAAGAATAGATCAAAGGTCGTGATTGATAGGTCCCTAGATTGGGAAGTTGAAGACCTGGAATACTTTAATAGTTTGGACTGAGGGAGCAAACTTTGGGATAGGACATTGCGTGGACTTAAGGAAGCCTTGAGTGACAAGGTTGCAAAGTACAAGTTCAAGGTCCGAACGAATAAGAATTATATTGTTAAGTATAACCTCCTTGGTTTCCCTCATACTTTTCAGGTATTTCACTTTCTATAATAAATTAAAATTAGCTTGTTATTTGTATGTTGCATATTGTAAATGAACTATGGTTATTTGTTTATTGGTATGCGCGCATGAGACTCTTTTTCAGTAGCAGGTCGCCTTGCGACTCGACTAAATAATGACGCAGTGCCTCGCATGATGAGATGGTCATGCTCCCATTCCGTTCCATATAGGGTGTTGGAAAAAGATGTATTCAATTTCCCGAAAGTTAGAATGCATTCATTTCCGTATTACACAATGTAGTTTCATGTAGTTCTATTATATTAACATCTACTTATTTGTGACAGACAGTGGTCACGTCGGTACTGGTCATGTCAGAGGCTGAGCAACAGTATCGCGATACTCAGGTCGGTCAGAGGGTCCATAGAAGAGACCGATAAGGGTCATACTGGAGAGCGTCAACCCGATCCTCAGATTAGGGAGGATTCCAAAGAGAGTCAGACTGATCCTCATACGAGGGATGAGACTGAGAGTGATTGCTCCTCTCCCCATTTGAGACCTAGACACGAGAGTTCACCTAGTTTAGGTTAAATTCGGAGCATCAATGCTCGTGTCTATAGAGTCGAGGAGTCTGTGGAGGAGTTGAAGTCACAAATGGGAGAATTGAAGGCAGAAATGGGAGAGGTGAAGTCCCATTTGATCACCATATCTATGTTACTAGTGAAGGGAATAATATTAATATTAATTTGAACATTTCAAAATTTTCTTTCAACTAAATTGATCTTTTAGTGTTACTATGAGCTAGCAAGGGAATCTTATGAACCTACAGATTATAAGCTCCAATGATACAAAATTAATTAATTAAACTCTTTAATTAATTAATTTTAATTAATTAATTTTCATTCATTAACTATAGATCACTCCACTATAGACCTAGAGTTGCACTCTTATGTACTATAGGACAAGTTGTGTCCATAGATGTAATCATTACATGCAAGTCAATCCTTCACGAGTTGTTCGTAATTACAGCTGGGTCAAAAGTCCGTTTTACTCCTATAATTACATCTTGCACCTTAAGTACTACTGATTCTCTAATGAACAATCTGTTTATAATCTAATTATAAACTAAGTCCCTCTCTGGCCAATGAGAGGGTGGGGCTCCATTGTTCAAGTCCCGAAATCAGCACTTAAGGGAACTACTCATCTACTTATCCTATATGGAAAAGAGTGAATTCCATCTTATGAGATTATGTTCCCAGCTCCCTATTTGGTCAAGTCCCCAAAATGGCAGGCATATTAAATCGGCTATAAAAGCCACTCTCACCCATGCAAATCAAAGGACAAGCCCTTACAGGCAGAAGTTCATAACTCACTCAGGATTAAGATCAAGTCGCATAGATCATCATGATGAAATATTAATCTTCTCAATTAACGGATTTATAAAGAGAGATTAAATATTCCGCGGTCCAGTCTTATACAAACTCATTGTATAAGATACCCCCATTCACATGTCTTCACATGAATGATTTGAATCAAATCATTTATAACTATTACAAAGTGGGTCATATCAATAGTGTTACCAGGATAAAACACCCAACCTTATCCATATACTATGACTCTTTAGGTTATTTCTTGAACACGATCTTCCTATATGTCAACCACATGGATCCAGATCCAAGCACGGACGTGGAGGTTTGACCTGACATCGGTACCACGACGACGGGAATGGGGAGGAAATTCTTTAAAGACTTATTAACACCAAGCTATTGGGTCGAGTGCGATGTAAGTACCTTTTCTTCCTTAGTTGGTTTAATATTTATTTATGTCTAGTTTCACATGTAGTGACTAGTGGCTTCGTTCATTCAGATTATAAACACGTTGTTCATGTTTATCAAGAGGAAGCTATCCGCTCGACCGAATATGTGCATACATCGATTCACTATATTGCCTTTGGGGATCCTGGTATGCATTGTCTTTTGCATACTCATTTAAACTTGTGAACTAACTTGCGAACTAACTCATAGTGTGAGAACCACGACGACTCATAGTGCACGTGTTGGCTTTTGCAAGCCATTTAAATTTGCGGATCAAAGAGAGCATATACAACAAGATTAAGAAAAAGCAGTTGCTCAAAGCAGCGTTGATATGGGGATCAGAGGATACGTATATCGAGTACGTGAAAGGAGTTCATGATGACTACAAGCCTGCTTGGTAGGATGTTGACTTTGTGTACTGCCCCATCAACATGAATGAGCATTGGTTCTTGCTAGCCATGGACATGAATAGGGGGTAGTTATTCATGTACGATTCATACCCCTCGTACATCAACTTGGGACTCGTCAAGAAGTTCCTGAAGCCCCTCGCGCACACTCTACCCTCGATGTTATACTTCTGTGATGTCCCTCGCGCCAAGCCAGGTATGCGAACATTCGCGTGGCCCGTCTATCGTGCAAAGAACCCCGACATACAACATGATTCACTGGACTGCAGGATCTTTTGTGCTAAATGGTTCGAGTACTTGGTGACAGGCGCAGATACTTTCGGACTTGTACATGAGCGGATGAAGGACTATAGGACACATTATGCATGTCAACTGTGGCCTAACACATAGTCATTTTGATGGCATTTTGATGGGGGGATGAGTTTTTTTCATTTTTTGGTATAGAACTATAGTTCATTTTTTTTGTACAAAACACTATAATATAAAATGTTTTTACAAATAGATAAACGTTGTTTCTGCCTTTACACGAGAGCAAGTATGAGAATCGCAAGTGAGAGCGAGAGCGATAGAACACAAGAGCAAGAACGATAGAGCACGAGAGTGAGAACACGTTGACGAGAACGATAACATGATCCATGTTTAATATAATATAATTGGTATGCACATAGTAACATAAACGATAACGAAACGAGAACGATAACGAGAGCGAGAGTGAGACTACGAGAGCGAGAATCGGTTTCACAAAGATATAAAAATATTTATGTGCTATTACACATCATACCAACTGGTTCAATTACATACATAAATATAGTATACACATAGAAACATATCTACTAATCCGGTTGGTTGAATATGGTGGTTGACAGAGGTTGATTGCATGACTGCCGATTGTGTCCGACATTACCACACCTACCACATTTTCGTGTTCGAATGTGTTCGCCTGCAAAAGGGATTCTGTGTATCCTTCTCCGTCCAACTCGAGTAACTCTCTTCGGTGGAAGTATTTGCATCTCCACATATCCAGGCAGTTGTGGCCATTCTAATACATGCCCAACTGGGTATATAGGCTTCACATATACTGCCTGAAGAGCTTCAACGGTATAACACTTATTACACAGGCTAGATGGGGTGATGTTGCATTTCTTAGAAGCAACAATAGCATGGGAACATGGTATTCCGTACGAGTCGAATTCTTTGCACGTGCATTGTCGAGTTTGAATATTAACAATACCATCCAACCGACCGTCTCTTACATGACATGTGTAACAATGGTCGACTCGGTATTGTCTACCTTTCTCCCAATCCTTGGCCATTCGTTGCTCAGCATAGTCGGACATCAATGTAGTGCGCGAAAACCAATAGTTTTGCCTTTCATAAAACCACCCCTGTAGATGCCAATAAAATTGGGCAACGGAACGATGGGGAGTAGTCGTGATGGTCTGAAACAATAACCAAGTTCAGGGAGTCTCCAATGGCTATCTTCAGTTTCATCATGAACCATGTCCTCATCCGATCGTTCTCATTGTCCACGATTGCATATACCAATGGATAAAGTTGATTATTTCCATCCCTCCCTACACCAACCATTAAATGGGTCCCATCAACAACGATGACATCTCGCATGCGCGCATAACCTCTGATGCAAGACCTCAATGCCATGAATGCATATTTGAAATAGAGGGAGTCTTCAAGTTCTACTTCAAACATAGTGCATGGCTTAGCAATTTTCAGTGCTTCTCCATACGCATGAATCATGGTGTACGAGTCTTCTGGAGTCCCCTTAGCAAATGCATGTGTCGTTTCCCTAGTACGCCATACTTTTTCGTAACTTATATTCACTCCATACTCTTGCCTGACATCCTCAATGATATGCTTTGGCTTATACACACTACCACTCCCTCAAACTTATGTTTAATTATGTGTTCGATCACTTCAACACTCGCTTGCCGATGGTCGTGATTTAACAGTTCAATGGAGCATGTGTGTGCACTCACATACTTGTTTATCTTAAACATTTCGGTTCCCTCCATCTTCACGGCTCGAAGCCTCCATGTACAAGCCTTGTCGATGCATCCCACAGTGTAGAAATCCTTTATGGACTTCTTTACTCTAAACTCAAAATTCTTGCTCATGGCCATCAGCGACAGTCTGTTCTTCAAGTCCTTCTTACAAACAAACAACTCACCAACCTCAATATCAACACCAGGAGCAGAGCCAGACGAAGATGAACCAGTCAAAGAAGTGCTCGCCGGTTTAACTTGAGAATGGGCACAATCATGTGCCCTTGGAGTTGGAGTGTGCCTTATCTCATTCTCAACAACTGGACATTGACTTTGGACTCTTTCGTTTCGACTGGCATGCATTGCTCTATGTAAGTCCCATGCTTCATTTCGGTCCATGTGATGATCTTGAGAACTATGCTTAGTATAATATGACTCCCATGGATTATTGTTGTCGGTTCCTAGAGACACCCCCATCTCATACAATGGTATATCCGCCTGCTCTGTATACCCGCTCAGTGATTCTAAATTTTCCACGTCCATACCCTCATTCTCAACTATCACATGAGAATTGTCGTCATAAGCTTGCTGCACATCCTCATCCAACTGCATGTTCCCACCATTCTTTTGTACGGATGTTATAAATACTTGCAACTTTGAAATATTTTCTTGAAAGAGGATAAATTCAACATCACGATCATTCCTTATGTACATCGGAGGGGATTTCTCTTCCAACTGCACCTTCACCCTCATTATAATGTCAAACATCATCGGACTTATGTTTGTAACTTCATATATCAAACCGTTCAACTCATTGTATCTGACAGTGCTCAGCACGACTACCCCTGTTAGCAAATGATAAGAAACTCCCAGAAAATTAGATCTAACAACCTTGCCAATAAACAACTCCTTTAGATCTAAGACCCAAAAACCCCAAATCAAGATGATTTCATCCCAAGGAAGAAGATAGAAACGGATTTACTTTTATGATCAATATCAAGAGTAGAGAAAACTTGTTTCTAAACTCAAGATTCGAATCATTCCACAAGTAGTTCGATCAACGCTACTTGAATGATCCTTGCATGCAAATCTAAATACAAGATATGCAAAGAAAGTTGCTCATGGCCTTTAAGCTCAAAAGACTCAATTTCATTGAAACATCATCAAAGTTGTTCTATTATCTCACCATTTGTCTCTTCCTCTTTTGAATTTTGATGATCACCTTCAATTTGAATTTGTTGGTCATCCTCTTGAGGCATTGGACAATCTTCACCATTTGGATTGGATTGTGCAATCTGTCCCTTCATGGCTTGGTCTATCAAAGTAATCTCTTTATTTAATTCAACCATGTGATTTATGGATTGCCGCAACTCACCCAAATTATTTAGAAAATTCTTCCAAAATGGATCATCATGGACGTGGTTCTCACAACGTCTTTGTGCTTGATGAAACATGGATTTGCTTGAACTCCTTCTCTGATACCAAATGTTATGTAATTCCCAAGATTTAGATCTAACAACCTTTGTTGAGGAACAAGACCTTTAGATCTAAAACCCAAAAAAACCCAAAACAATATGGAATCAACCCAAGGGAAAGTTTATGAATTGATTACCTTGATGATCAAGATCAAAAGTAAAGAAATTCCCAAGATTCACAAGAAGTATGATCAATACCACTTGAATGACTCTAGAATGCAAGTTCTAAACACAAGAAATTGCAATATGAAAAACTTAGCTCTCAACAAAGCTAAAAGAAAACTCAATTCTATTATCCAAGTTGTGTTTTTACAAGCAATACAAATCCCTTTGTATAGGCAATGAATGCACATTAACACTACCCCAACTACCTCATTTAATGAGTTTCCCAACTACCTCATTAAATGAACCTCCCAACTACCTCATTAATGAGCTTCCCAACCATATCATTAATACAAGGGTTAAATGATAAACCAAAAAAAAAAAACTAAAATTACATGTTTGGACTTGAACTTAAGTTCCATGAATTTCTATGAGTTCCTTAAATGCAAGTTAGAATGCATTTAATGTGTCTCCATCTTGAAGCTCAACTTTGCACAACATGTAGGGAAATACTCCATCATCTTCTAGAACCTCCTTTGTTGAGCTCACCATAGCTTGAATATAAGTGATTAAAGCTTGTTGTAGCTTTTTGGCTCTTGACCTTGTAATTGGACATTCAGGCATGATAATAGATGTTCCTTGGTTCACATCAGCAAACTTCCAATATAACAGTCATCAGTCTCATCCCAATTGCCACCGTATCGAATGAATAATGATTTCTTTTCCATCATGAAAAAAAAAAGTAATAACTAATAAGTAGAAGTAACATTGTAATTAAAACCAAGGCTCGCTCTCGCGCATTCATGATCGCTCTTGCTCTCGCACTCACTCTCACTCTAATACTCTCGCTCTAGTTCTACCCGTATCGGTCAAATGCCATAGTAACCAACGTTCTTAAACTAAAAAAACTTTCAAAACATAACACATTTATACCATAGAAGAAAGTAGGAAGAAAGGTTTCAAAACTCTAAAACATAAGACGTTTTTTCAATGTTTGAAACGTAGAAAGATGTCTTCCAGAAATATAAGACACGTATTTGAACATACCTATTTTTTGAATGTGGATTGGTTGATGCTCGGATGTTGGTTATACGTGAAGAACAGTTGAAAGGAGAAAACGTTTTAAAGTAAAGTAAGTTTGAACAAATGAGAAAATGAAGGAAGCCAAGGAAGACAAGAAATTATGTTTGTTAGACATAAACCATAGTAATTTTCTTTAATTAATTTATTTAAAAGGTTTATTGGGAAATGTTGATGGTGAAAGTAGGTGTAGAACTGATTGAGGTATTTTCTTTGTTAGTATTTTCGGCAAATAAACCACAATGCAATGTCTAACACAGTATGTACGTAACAAGAACAAGTGACGTAAAAGAACGACAACGAGAGAGAGAACGAGTACAACATTCGAGTGATGACAAATAATGTTCAATGTGAGAGCGAGCAGAACATTAGTAGAGTGACGAGTGAGAACGAGTACTGCGAGAACAAGTCAACGTGTGCGAGAGCGAGAACGAGTCAACGTGTGCGAGAGCGACTCTCTGGGGGTGAGAATCTTGTAAGGTCCAAAATTTTGCTGACGTGGCAAACGAGAACGAGAATGAGAATGGTCAGAGAGAGCGTTACCCTATCTGAGAGCGAGAATAAGCGAGCCGGTCTCATACTGCCCTTTTGGGTAATTTTGCGCCCGTTGCCACATCAGAATGGGTCATATTTCATTAAATTGGGATGACAGGTCAGATCTCATTAAATTGTTGGAAACAAGGTCATCCGTACAAAATCCTCCTTAATAAGCCCTTTGTAAGTGTGATCCATAATTTTAGATCCCGTAGTTTTATCCCAACAAGTGCCGCCGTAGGGGTAGGTCAAGTATTGGAAACAAAACTACATTCCTATCCTTCTTAGGAGGTCACCCTGATATTGATCTATGCAAACACCTTTCGTAGGGGGACGGTCCAAAAGCCACCACGAGGCCCTGCATGAATCTCACAATATGAACCAATGATGGAGACTATAGGATATGTTGACACATTTCCTTCTCTCATTTACTATTTTGAAATAGAGTTTTCTCTTACTTAGAAAAATTAGGCTAATCTCATTTATCAAAGTTCCTCAATCTACCTTTCATAACCCTTATGTTGTTAGATTGATTTTAATGTGAATTACCAAGTTTTTAAACTATTAAAAAAAAGAATCACATTATGAGCATGTTTAGTGAAATTAAATAAAAATTGACTAATTCAACTCCCAGGTTGGTTTCTAGTTAGAGGTGTTCCCTTTCGGTCAGCTTAAATACCCTAGTCTTAGACAGAACCTTATAGTCAATTTTTATTTTAAATTTATTAATTTATGAACCTAAGTGAATTGGATAATCTTGAAATTCTATCATTTTAAACCTTTTAAAACTAAATTAAAAGATTATACTAAATTCTAATCCAATTAGAAATAAATAAATGAACTAAACTTAAACTATTTTAAACAATAATCAATAATATCATTAATAAATGGAAATCCTAATCTTATTAGGTAAACATGCATTCCATTTAAAAGTGAAAATATCCTAATTCAATTTTCCAATCAATTTTCAAATATAATAATTATAAGTCAAAGATATGAAAAATATAAACTAATTAGGAAAATATTTTATCTCTATTAGGAAATAACCTAATCAAAATTTTTAAATATAACAATTATATTAAAAAGGAAGATAAGATTCATGATCATGCTAACCTATGGTGGGATTTTAATATAAATGGCATACTTTATGCAACAATCAAACAATTTAAAACATACATCACATGCATAATTAAATTAATTAAAGCAAAATTGACTGGCATATTTGGCATATCCTAAGAAATTGAAAACAATTTAAATCCAAGACATATCTTGGTCTTCAAGATCTTTCCTTTATTGAGCCATCCAAATTTAGGGTAAGAAAAAAAAACTCTAAATTCATCTTTTCAAATTTTTTTTTAAATTTCAGCCGCTATAATTGAATAAAGAGAATCATCGATTGGAGACTCTGAGCACACATCACCAGCAACTTCCATCCGCCGATCACCGATGGTCTTCAACTTTGCCACCTGAAATCCATCACACACTGACAAATCTCACACCGGTCGAATCATGTATGTAACCGATTTGGGCCAAGGCCCATAATCTCATAGGCTTCTTTACCTTACACTTGAGTGTGAGAGTTGACCGGCGAATAATAAAAAAATTTGAATTATGAAACGAAGATTCACATTCACTGGTCAATAAACTCACCAATAGCTAGGAGTTCATAATATGAACACTCACCAGATCAATATCACACCATATAGGACAAAAGATGCCGTCACTTTCAAAAATTGAGGTTCTTCTCAAGAATTCAATTTGAAAAATTAAAAAAGTGTTGGCCAAATGAGTTCTTTTCTTATACATAACCAAAAATGAAAAAAAGAAATCATGAAATCCTAACCCAATGGGGTTTTACAAAAAGATCTAATCAAAGCGATAAATCTAATGTCAAATAGCCTAAACAATCAATTTGCAAACCACCATATATCACATATATGAAATTTAAATACCCACCATGTAAAACTTTAATTCTAAATAAAAATTCAAAGACTACTCTGATAACATTCGATGAGGACAACGACCCTCGATATATCTCTACAATGGTATGATATTGTCCACTTTGGCATAAACCCTCATGGCTTTGCTTTTGGTTCCCCCAAAAGCCTCATACCAATGGAGATAATTGTCCTCACTTATATACCATAAATCTTTTCCTTCTCTAGCCAATGTGGGACTTTGTTAGCACTACTAACACCAATCATAAACTACTAGCACTACTACTAACACTTAAGGGCTCGTTTGATAACGTTCCTGTTTCCTGTTTCTTGTTCCTGTTTCTCATTTTTCAAGAAACAGACCTGTTTGATAAACCATCCTGTTTCTTGTTTCTAAATTTTTTAGAAACGTTTCTTAAAAAAAAGCAGATTTTGAGAAACTTCAAAAAGTAGTTTGTTTCTGTTTTTATTTTTCAGGTTTCATGCATGTATTCTTATTTCTCTTTTTACCCATCTCTCCTCTCTCTCTTATTTCTCTCTCTTCCATCCTATTTTTTTTCTTTTAATACTTTTTAATCTTTTTGTTTTTTTCTTCTTTTTTATTTTTATTTTTTGATTTATTTCTTTCTATTCGTTCTCTCTCTTTCATCATAATCTTTTTTCTTTTAATAGTTCATTATCTTTTTTTTCTTTTTTCCTTTTTACCTCTCTTTTCGTTTATGTTTTTATTTTCTCTCTTATTTTCTTATTTTCTTTTACTTTACATTAACGAGCTTATAGTTATTATTTTCTATTTAATTCTCTATTATTTTTCCTTTTGGTACGATTTTATTTTTTTTATTAAATAAATAAACTAATAATGTATTTCATGTTTACCATTAAATGTAAAAAAATATATACATTCTCTCTCGTTTTTTGATTTTACTTGCGAGTATTATTGGCTAATGCATTTTTAAAGAAAAAATAAAAATAAAGTTTATTATTAAATTAAAGAAATGTGGGTATGTTCGATTGTCTGACCTTAGACAATTTACAAATTCGTCTAATTGAACTAACTCTTGTAAGTCAAAATCGTTCAAGGTAAATTCATTGAAGTGAGAAATAACATTGCAAATCAAATTTGAACAACATTTGAAGGATAAATTTTTTTATTATTATTATTATTATTATTAATTAGGTGTTAGGCCTTAATAAAATACTATAACCTCTTTATAATTGTTTTATATTTATTTTAATGCATGTTATATGTTTTATTATAGTATATGCACTAAATTTTCTTTTTACCAAAAAACAAGAAACAGAAATAGTTATCAAACATGTTTCTATTTTTAGTTTTTAAGAAACATAAACAAGAAACGAGAAACAGAAACAGGAAACAAGAAACGAGAAACGAGAACGTTATCAAACGGGGCCTAAGTGAACTACTCATCTACTTACCTTATATAGAAAGGAATGAATTCCATCATGTGAAACGTATGTTTCCAACTCCTTATTTGGTCAAGTTTCCAAATTAGTAGGCTTGTTGAATCGGCTATTAATTAAAGCTACTCTCACCCATGCAAATCAAAGGACAAGCCCTCATAGACAGGAGTTCATAACTCACTCAAGATTAAGATCGAGTCACATATGATCATTTTATTGAAATATTAATCTTTTCAATTAACGAATTTATGAAGAGAGATTAAATATTTCATGGTCCAGTCTTATACAAACCCATTGTATATGACACCCCCATTCACATGTCTCCACATGAATGATTTGGATCAAATCATTTGCAACTATTACAAAGTGGACCGTATCAATAGTGTTACTAGAATAAGGTACCAAACCTTATCCATATACTAGAAACCCTTTAGGTTACTTCTTGAACACGATCCTCCCTTATGTCAACCACATACTATTCAAGATTACACTAATAACCTTGAATTTTTATGTATAATGGACATTATAAATTACAAATAAAAATAATAATATCATTTTCAAATAATATTTAAATATTAAAATATTAATTACGAGACTTTAGGGCATAAATCCTTAAAATCTCCCACTTGCACTAAAGCCAATGAGACATGTATCCTAGGGCATACCACACCCGCATGTTTGCAAGAGATTCACCACCGCACGTCATTCGTGAAGACCGTCAGCGTTGAAAATGAGCTGCAAAACGTTAGAATCGTCGCCACCGTTGGAACTGCGTCACCGCTCGCTTGCGTGCTGATCGAAAGATGCATGGATGAAGAAGAACGAAGATGAGGAGTAGGTTTTCTGGCTGATAGCACGTATTTAGTACTATAATTCTCCTATTTATTTAACTAGTTTTATGTTGAATTTGTGAACTTTCACGTGTATTTCTCATGTATTTTAGGAAACATAGCAATTGGGAGCATTATAGTGGAATTGGAGTATTCCAATATCATTTGGAGCTTAAATGAAGGAATTTTTGAGGTTAAGTATGAGAAGAGGAGTTGCATTAGCTGTTGGGGCCATGAGAACGACATTGCAACGCTTAAATGGGTGTTGCAATGCCCATTTGTAATGTACAAACTCGAGAGCTAGCGTTGCAATGTTGACCTGTGGCGTTGCAATGCTAGAATGACGTTGAGGAGATGTTGTTCGTCCGAAGCGTTGCAACCCAGCCTTCATGGCACAGTAAATACGACATCATTTTGGACAACGTTGCAATGCTGTCGCGATAATAACTTTAAATATTTCACTTCTTTGCTCAATTTCAGGAGAACTTTTAGGGTTTTTGGACTTCTTTTATGGAAGCACACAAAATTTGGATGGCTAGGAGCTTTTGGAGGCAGTTTGGTGAAGGTTTGAGGCTCGAGATCATGGAGATCGATGTGGAAGTCGAGGATCAACGTGGTTTTATCTTTCTTTCCTTTTTACTCCATTTTTAGTTGATGTAATTAGGATGTAATGACTGCTATTGGGACTATTTGGACTATGTTTAGTGGCTAATTTCATTAGTTTGGGGAATTAATGTAGCTAATGGATCTTTGTATTTAGTTAATTGAAGTTTATTGATATTTTAATTCATTCCAATAACTTTGTGCATTGGGTTTGTAATGCCTATGAACTACTAGCCATAGTTTAATTGATCGTTAGCTTAAATTGAGCTTGAAAGAGGAGGTTTAAGTTTAAAAGGACAATGCATGATAATTAAAATCTGCCTAAGTGACATAGGAACAATGAAAATTAATTGAGGCTTAAAATGAAGGTTCGTAAATGCTAGATGAGAATTAATTAATGAGACGGACACGAGATTTAATTAATTACACTTGAGAATTGGATGAGCTCGACAGAGGATTCCATGAAATTAGACTTCTAGGCCTAGTAATTAAATTAGATAATAGTATCAATTGCCTAATTAATTAATTACAAGATCCAATTAGTGAAATTAATTTTGTACACGTCTTTAACCTTGTTGTTTTTAATCTTTAGCTTTCTTTGCATGTGTTATTTGTTTCAATCAAGTTCCATTCAATTTATTTCTCTAAACCTTAATCAATTTCAATTAGGTACTCAACCAACCTAAATAATTCTCAGTGGATACGATACTTGGTATACTCATACCATTTTACTACTTGGGCCCATACACTTGTGGTAATGCATAGCTATGTGTGAATAAGTTTTTGGCGCCATTGTCGGAGAGTTGGCATGAGTTTGGTTGATATTGAGAAGAAAACAATTGATTTTGATTTAGAGGCTTTTATTGTTTGTTTGTTTAATTTTGTGTTGCATTATTTTATTTGTTTTTGATTTTATGGAGGCCATTGATGTATACGAAGTGATAAGGTGGTTAATCTTCTACCTTTGGATTTAGAAATTGTCAGGACGTGTAGACGTATTCGTAAGGAGAAGAAAACTCAAACTGAGTTATGGCCAAGCAGAGAAAAGAGCCTAAGGTAATCCATTATTATTTTCAGCCGATTTTCACGATAGATTGCTCTGAGATAGTGTACACGCCTATCCAAGCAACAAATTTTGAGCTGAAGATAAGATTGATTTAGATGGCTTTGTGATAGTGCTTTTAGGAGACATCCGATAGAATATCCACACTCGCATTTGCATTCATTTTTGGAAATTTGTAGAACGGTAAAAATGAATGGTGTATCTTTTGATGCTATTCGTCTGGGATTATTTCCCTTTTCTTTGCAAGATAAAGCAAAGGATTGATTAAAATTGCTTGCACTAGGGAATATCACGATGTGGGATGAGCTAGCACAAGCGTTTCTAACAAAAAAATTTCCACCTACGAAGACCACTAAATTGAGGATTGAGATCGAGACCTTTAGGCAACTGGATGGAGAACAACCCTATGAGAGATGGGAGCGGTACAAGGAGATGCTTCGGAAGTGTCCTCAACATGGCTATCCCGACTGGCTCCAGGTACAATTGTTTTATAATGGTTTAGCTAGTGGTATTAAAACTATTCTTGATATTGTATCAGAGGAAATTTCATGGCAAAGACTGTTGACGACGCGAAGGCTTTGTTAGAGGAGATGGCAGCTAAGAGCCACTAATGGCCTACTAATCTTTCTATCCCGAAGTGAGCTGCAGGGATTTATGACATTGATGAGGTTAGTGCACTAAAAGCACATATATATCCATTAACTAATGCTATAAACAAACTTCTGTTTTAGGGACTTTCTCGTCTATTGCTTCTTTAGCAGCAGCGAATGCCATATCCCATGAGGAGCCTATCGTGGAACAGGTTCAGTATGTCTAGAACAGAAGTTATGGATATCAGGAGATCCAAAATTCATTACTACTACCCAGGTTTGCGAAATCACAAAAACTTTTCTTATGCTAACACTAAAAATGTTTTGCAACCTCCTTCAGGTTTTGCTTTGTCATCAAATCAGCAAGAGAAAAAACCACACCTAGAAGCTATGTTATCGGCAATGTAAAAGAAATTTGCTGATGTAGGTGCTAAGGTGGAAGGCATTATTACCAAGATGAATTCCAACAACAAGTAGGTAACCGACAATGTGAATTGTGTGACTAATATTGTGGACACTCTAACTACTACAGTGAGTAGTCATGCGATCAATTTGAAGAATTTGGAGGTTCAGATGGGGAGATTGCCAGTATTATTATTGCCCTACAAAAAGGTAAATTTTCGAGTGATATTGAAGTAAACCCGAGAGAGTAGTGTAAGGCGATTATAGTAAGGAGTGGGACTCAGTTGAGTGGGCCAGAGCAGAAGGTAAGAGTTGAAAAGGAGAAAACTGAGAGTAAAGGGGTTATGGCAGAAAAACCACATCAGGAAAGCCTTCTAACCCTTCTTTTCCTTTGATTTTTACTAATGATGTATATCCTCAGGGCATGAGAGAGAATGATAAGATGGAAGAAGAGAAGAAGTTTAAGAAGAAGAGAACATGGAAGAATGGTGAAGAAATAAACGAATTTTTCAAGGAGAGGCTTGATGGAAAACCAAAGGAGTTGGCTACTGAGGAAAAAGTTGAGGCACCCAGGTCTAGAGCATATGATCGTGGGACACATCTCAGTCCTTCGAGGCAACGTGGTGACTACCCCACATTTGATTACAGGAAGCTTCCTTTTCCTCATCGCTTTAAAGATGTTAAATTAGATGAGCAGTTTGCTAAATTTTTAGAAATGTTTAAGAAATTGCACATTAACATTCCACTTATAGATGCATTAGCAAACATGCCTAATTATGGAAAATTCTTGAAAGAGATGTTTTCAAAGAAAAGAAAATTTGAGGTTAATGAGATGCTGAGTATTTCTTAGCATAGCAGCACTACTCTGTAGAAGAAGATGCTCTTGAAAATAAAAGATCCAGGAAGTTTTATTATTCCTTATACTATAGGCAATGTACATGTAGATAAGGCAATATGTGACTTGGGAGTGAGTATAAATTTAATGCCTATTTCTGTCTACAAGAAGCTTGATTTGGGGGAAATTCAGCCTATTAGCGTCACTCTACAGCTTACTGACTTTTCCGTGGTTCATCCAAAAGGTATTGTAGAAGACGTATTAGTTCGAGTTAATAAACTTATTTTTTCCATAGACTTTGTTGTACTAGACATTGAAGAATTACAGGGCGTCTGCTATACGCCAAAAGCAAGGGCAAGTGCACATTGTCCAACAAGTAATATATTGAAGTATTCCAAGTATCGAAACCAAGGGAACGGTTAACAAAGAGCTTTTCAGTTAACAACACAAGTACTTTCAAGTTGCAACCGAAGGTAACTAATTAAATAAGATGTTTTTGGGGGTTTTGTGCAATGAAAATAAAGGAAACTAAAAGAACAAATATGAAAACAGTAATGAGAAGCAGAGGGTTCAAATCTGTTTCAACCCTGGGGAAATGCACCCACCATGCGCCCGCAAATTTGCTTAACTAGGTTCGGCTATTTTAGAGATTCTGCCTCTTGCGCCCGCATACTGCCTCTTTCAAGTTCTATGCGATTCAAACAAAATGCTACTGAAATGCGCTTGCAACCTACCGTCACCAACACTTAACACCATGAATCAAGTTCAACACTTATTCAACCCTTTTCTAAGTACTTTTAGGAGACTAAGCAATTAAACACATATGTCTATGGCTAATTTTAACTTAGATAAATAAGGAACACAACTCTATGATTCTAAAGGTTTTTGTCCTATGTCTAGGTACAAAAAGCGAAGTTCTATGTCTAGACTCTTCTCCTATATTGCTTTTATGAAAACTCGTGCTCGATCCAACCCTTTCAGTATTGAATCTCACAAAAACTATGCTAACTCAACTGATCAGTTTAAGCTAACAATGAAACTTAAACTCAATAAAAGCAAATGATGCTAAATGTTAAGTAAATTTACTAAAATCACATGGTGGAGCTTATCTTCTTTTTCATTGAATCCCCTCCAAGGAGTTTAGCTACTCATTGAAAGAAAACTAAAGTGCAGAAAATAAAAAGAGAACTTGATTGAGAAAAGATCAACTTCAATGAAATAAAAGTGCAAAATTGAAACAATAATAACTTCAAACAAAAATTGAATTACAACTTAAAGAATTGAAATTTAATAGATAAAATAGAAACTTACAGTTGATGGAAGAATAAAATAGTAACAAAACTTTAAAGAAAAATAGAACGTACAAAACTTAAATGAAAGCGATAAAGAACTCGAAATTTGTTCCTTCTTTTTGACTTTGTTCAACCTCTTTAGAGGAGAACAACTGCTTACAGTCCCTTCTTTCGAAGTTCATGTCCGAATGAAGTCTAAATAGAACTTGGGGGAGACTCGATATGTCGGCTTAACAGAAAAGAAAACTGCGAAATTTGGAGAAGAAGATAGAAATCTGAGCTCCCTTGAAACTGAAGCTTGAGCCGCCATTTATAGACCTCAAGGCCTATGGTTTGTGCCAAGATCAGTGTGGAGAGGCTTGACCTATCATATCCCTTGATCCTCAGAGATTTGATTGAGAATATTTGATTTTATCTGCAAATCTCGCAAATCTGGGAGAATCTGCCGAAAAGGTCCAAATGAGGCCGCATAGTTGAGCACAATTGTGTTGTTGTCGAAATGGCCTAAATGAGACCGCATAGGTGGACACATTTGGAATTTGGCTTCTGCTCTCAATTGCTGAAGTATCCTGGTCACATATCTCTTGGATCATCTTTCATTTGCCTCAGTTGCGGCCAGAATGTGGGTGGATTTAGGTCTTTTTTCAGCCTCTACATAAACCAACAAAAATTAACACTTTCTTAACAAAAATGACTTTAAATACACCTAAAAACTTATTTGTACAAAATCAAGACTTCAGACACATGCAAAACTTGTTTTTACTTAAATTTGTCCTAAATGGCATGAATTATCACATTAAACACTCATTTTCTAAGCAAATAACTTAGTTTTTAGAGCCAAATAATACTCATAAATGACCGTTATCAAAGAGGATGTTGAAGTCCCTATCATACTTGGGAGGCCATTCTTAGCCACTAGTAAAGCTAAGATCAGTGTTCATAAAGGTAAACTCACCTTAAGTGTAGATGATGAGAACGTGATGTTTGACATTTTTAATCCTATGGATGATTATGATAATGTGCATACATGTTATAGGATTGATTTTGTTCTGCCTAAATTTTTTGCTGAGATGGTGAGAGTAAAACCTCTTGATAGTGGCATGATGGACCAATTAAGGGGTAGTTTAGGGGATCGAGCACGAATTAGGTTGTAATTATAGAAATTGGACGTGACATTTAATTAATCTTGCTAATTCCATGAACATGTGTAATTAATTGCTTGCCTAAGTTTTCTTAGCACTAATTGATTAATTAATTAGTATTAAGTCCGCTCATATTAAATCTCACCGGTCAATTGTTAATCCTATGTCACTTAGGCAATTTTAGGGTGTTAATTGGATTAGTTAGATCCTAAATTTCCTCTATCGAGCTCAGTTTAAGACTAGAATCAACTAATTAATGACCAATTAATTAGAAGCAATAAAAACAGTCCAATTAAATGCAATTAAACAAGTAATTACATACCAAACATCTCAATTAAACTATAATTCCAATCCTAATTGTGATCTTAACCCCTGAACAACTAAAATTATCCCATAAATGTCATTAAACAGCACAGTACAAACATTCCTAAAGCCATAAGATACATAAAACAGAGGATAGAAAATGGTAAAAAGACCGTCGTTGCAAAGTTCTCGACTGCAGCCTCGAATTCTATAATCTTGAACCTCGAACACCGCTTCTAAACGCTCCGTTTCGTGCTTCACAGGTTCTAAGAAGGTAAGTTATCGAAGTTAGGTCCAAAACCCTAAAACAATCTCCCTAAAATTAGTCTCAAAATGACAGATTTATGGCAGTCTTCGACACAGCGTCAAGATGCTAGGCACAACGTCTCGACGTTGTGCTGTAAGCACTGTTTCAATAACGCGCACTTCCTTCAGCATCGAGACACTCAGGACGAAAATCCTCGCGCACGCCTCTTCCTAGCGTCGAGATGCCACATAACAACGTCTCAACTCTAGCTCTCGAGTTTTCAACATATTGGACAGTGCTCAACCCTATTTTGAGCGTCAAGACGCCGTCCCCTCGGCCAAAAACACTTGTGAAGCTCCTCTTCTCCATACTTGGCTCCATTTTGAGTCCTTTTAAGCTCCACAAATATCTTGAAACTCCAAAATCACCAATTTCAGTCTCAAATGCTTGGTTTCTTGAAATATGCAAAATATCGACATAAAAGCTAACAATTATATGCAAAACTAGCAATTACATAGGCCTAAGTATAGCACTAAATTAGGGTTATCAACAAGCTTTGGTCATATGCTCAAGTCATAGCAAGGAAGACTTTGTGGAAGCCTTGAAGATTTGACCATGTTGTAGTTGGAGCAAGATGGTTAAAGACTTGCCAGAAATATCTCAATATTTACTCTAATATAAGTTTGCTTAACAATTTGTTTTGTTTAATTCTAAATAAATCAAAGAAAATTTAAATGCTTCTGCTGCGGAGTAAAACATTCATTCCTATCACTTATTATATGTTAGCTACAAATTGTTCTATATTAAGCTAATAACCTAGGATTTTTATATAATGAATATTATAAATTGTAAATAAAAATAATAAAATAATTATCAAATAATTATTAAATATTAAAATATTAATTACGAGGCTTTAGGGCATAAATCCTAACAATCTCTCACTTGCATTAAAGTCGGTGAGACATGTATCCAGGGCATACTCTACACCCAACATGCAGTACACTCTTAATGACTGCTACAGCAATAAAGCGCAAGTGCACATTTTGTCTCTCAAGTAATATATTGAGAATACTCCAAGTATCGAACGCAAGAGAATGGATGTAACAAAATTTTTAACTAAACAACAAAGACCTCGTCTAAGTATGCAACTGTAGTAGCCAGAAAATAAATAAGATTTTTGGGAGTTTAGCAAAATGAAAAGTAAAAATAAGCTAAAATGGAAAATGATGAGGAAAACACTAATAAGATAATGGAAATTCAATTATGGTTCAACCCCAAGGAATATGCGCTCGCAATTTGCCCAACTAAACGAGGCTCATCTGGCGATTACTGCCCATTTGCACGTGCATCTCACTCTTTCGAGTCCTATATGGTTCAAGCAGAATGCTACTAGAATACGCCAGCAACCTACCCTAATCGACACTTAACACCATGAGTCGAGTTCAACGCCTATTCAACCCTTTTTTAAGTACTTTTAGGAGCCTAAGAAATTAAACACATATGTCTATAGTTAATTTTAACTTAGGTAAATAAAGAACACAATGACTCTAAAGGTTCTTGTCCTATGTCTAGATACAAAAACAAAGTTCTATTTCTAGACTCTTTTCCTAGATTACTTTTATGAAAATGCGTGTTCAATTCAACGTTTTCAGTATTGAATCTCACACAAAGTATGCTAACTCAAGTGATTAGTTTAAGCTAGCAATGAAACTTAAACTCAATAAAACCAAACGGTGCTAAGTGTTGAGCAAAGTTGCTTAAGCACAAGGTGGAGCTTTCTTCCTTCTTAGGGTATCCACTTCATTGAATAAAAGTGAAAAAGAAAAATAAAGGACTTGAATGAAAAGAAATAAACTTCATTGAAAAGATGAACTTTGAATACAACTTGAAGTTTGAAATTGAAAAAACAACTTGAATTAAGAACAATGCTTAGACTTCAATTTAGAAACTTTAATTCAAATGCAAAACATAAACTACATCTTGAACTTTAACAAAAATAACAACTATACTTAGATGAAAACATAAACAAAACTGAAAAGACATACAAGAGCAAAAACCTAGCGTTCCTCCTCTATTCTAACTTGTTCAACATTTTTCAAGGTGAAGAAAATATTTACACCCTCTTCTTTCGAATATGGTAACCGAACATAGCTTGAGAAGAACTAAGAGAACTTGGTGTGATGGTTGTAAAAGAGAAACGGAAGAGTGTTGGAAAGAATCTAGGAATCCGAGCTCTATTGAAAATGTAGTTTGAGCTACCTTTTATAGACTTCAAACCTAGGGTTTGCTGTTGAGATCAGTGTGAAAGTGTAGTCGACATAATCTCTTGATTGGAAGAGATATGATAGAGAATCTTTGAGAAAATCTATTAAATCCAAGAATCTAGGAGAATCTGTCGATTAGGTCCAATTGCGGCCGCATGCTGGATGCAATTTTTGTATTTCTATACTTAGCCAAAGTTCTGTTTTTGTTCAACAATTGCAGTTGCATCTGACCACATTTAGGCCAATTTACAGACTCTGTAAACAAAACAAAATTTAGCGGTTTCTTACAAAAAAAATGACTTTATTTACACCTATTTTCTTACTTTTCACAAATCATATTCTCAAATACATGCTAAGCTTGTTTTTACTTAAATTCACTCTAAAATGCATAAAATATAACAATAAACACTTGTTTCTAAACAAAATGCTTAGTTTTTAGGGCTAAATAATACTCTAAATGAGTGTTCCCATAACCTGGCCAATCTGTTTAGTAAGATCTCTATAACCAACTGACTGCAACACCAAAATACCTTTTGACATTTTAGCCAAATTTTAAAAAATAAAATAGAGAAAATTTAGTTTGGTTTAAGATACTAATACTTTAATAGATTGGAACACACTTTTTGAAAACTTGACTGACTCCATCTAAAATTTATTAAATAGACTACTCAACCAACCAAAATCAAATTAAACCAAATTGATTGAAATTAAAAAGAACATATAGATATATATATATAAAAGATACGATTTATAGGAACCACCACTACTTAGGATACTTTAAACAGTTTCTCTATCCAAGTGTAGATAGTCTGCATCTTTATAGACACACTACTTGTAAAAATAAAATCAACTTACTTGTACCCCTAATTATATCTATTTTGATTGACAAAATAAGTAATAAAAATATTTAATTTTTATATATCTAATTAAATATAAAATTGCAAAAAAAAAAAATACCTCTTAAATTTATGAGATGGTAACAATTATACCCCTTGACTTGGGAATTGCTGCAATTAAGGGTTCAATTGCAAAAACTTTGTAATTTTGGATAGGAGGATGATTGATAAAAAAAAAATTTAATAAAAAATATAAAATTGAGGTGTCAATATAACAAACTCTTATGGGGGGTTTTGGCACGTGGTCTTTAGCATGTGGGTGCAAGCCTGAGAAGTCTGAGTTAAGAAAACGTATTTGGAGTGCATGTTTATAAAGCTTGAGTTTAAGGCACATGATTATAAATAGGAGTCTAACTTTCTTTTCTATGATGTAATTAATCTACTTTCAAATTATGATTAAATTTAAGCTGTTATTTAATTGTATTAAATCAATTATTGAAATCTAAATTTATTAATGCTTTTTATTATTATTATTTACTTTTAAGTATTAGTTGTTTTAAAATATATTTATTTTTTTCAATATTTCTCTAAATCTAATATCAAATTATAAATATTATTCTAGAAAAATAGAATATGGTTAAAGTAAAGATTATATAGAAAATAATTTTTATATATTGTGGTATTTTAATATGCCCAAATATATATTTTGTTATTTCAACATTTTTCAAACTTTTTAATTTTAGATCATAATAAAATAATTAATTTAAATGATACTAATTTATGAATTCTTTTAATATTGTAGTCCATTGTATAATTTTTAATCATTATCATTACTCATTATGATTACTATATTAAAAGGTAGGATATCGGATAATCATTTTGGACAATTTTACCCTAAACTCTTCAATTCATAATTTCAATAATGTCACTAATGTAGAATTTTTAAATTTTAATTAACCAATTATAAATTTATCTTTATCGTTATTATATTAATAGGATTTTTTTATATTAATCAATTATGGAAATATAATATTTTTCAATAAAAAATTTGTTATGTAGTAGACTAATATAGTATAATATGTTTTATAATTTTAATTTGAACCATAATATCACAACTAAAAATATTTGTATATAATCTATATTTTTAAAAAAATATATTATTGTAATATAAAAGGCTAAGATCTTTGTTTAAAAAATGTAGTCGTCAAATTATTTGCTTTTATAAAAAATAAAAAATAAAAATCTATTTTAGTAATAATTGAAAAACGGACGTAGAGTTTGGTTTGGATGAGGTGAGTCCACCTATAGTTATTGCGTGGATGTTGCGATTTTTTTCAATAAAATTAAATAATAAGACTTGTTTAGAAATTAGAAGAATACTGTTTCAAACCTTTTGATTTAAAAAATGAACACTCTCCTATCTCTCTACTTGAGTGTGAGCAAATTTGAAAAATGAAATTGAAGCATCTTGATTGGATCTAAGGGGGTGTTTGGGGCACCGTGTTGGGTTTGGATGGTTTTGGAATCCAAACCCAAAACATTGTTTGGGCACTATGTTCAAAACCCAATGGATTTGAAACACAACCCCATAGTTTTGAACAGTGCACTCCAAACACTGTTTTCTGATTCTCGTGCTTCAGAACACTACACCCCAAACACTGTTTTCTGATTCTCAGGGTTTTAAACCCCCCAGGGTTCTGATTCCAAGGGTTCTGATTCTGAAACTGTGCTCCAAACGCCCTCTTAGAGGTTTCTAATATCTTCTTTATCTTCTCATTAGAGTCATTTTAAAAAAAAGATTTATCATGGTAAACAAGGGCGAAGCTAGCACTGTCCTAAGGGGGGTTCGAGGAGAAATTATTTGGTGAGATTGCCACAATGTGGCTGGAAATTTTTTACCGTTGGATGGAGAGAGAGAAGTACCATGAATTTATATCAAATAGTTATTAGTTGGCATGAAAATTTTTGGATCCACATTCATCGGTTATTAGTATTAAGAAGTTGGTTCTTAAATTTATAAATTCTTGTTTGCTCTAGTGGTGAATTTGCTTCAAGCTCCCTTTAAGAGCAAGGTTCGAATCTAGATGCGTGCAATAATTTTATAAATCTACTTTTTTATGCATATGGCCAAATTAAAATTTTGGTTTTGAAAAATAGACGGAAAAAAAATGCTTGAAAAATGACCAAACGTGAGTTTCACGTGCACAACAGTTACACTACGTTTCCATATTTGCCCCCACGATTACTCTGCCTTTCCATATTTTCCCTCAGATGTTATACACATGCATTGCTCTCACCATATTTTACATATGGTGTATTTTAGATATGTTTAAATTCCTTGAGTTCAAATCTAATCTCTTTCTTCTCCCAAATAAAATCCAAATATATGAGTTTGTTAGTTTGTTAAGTTTAAATATAAAATGTCTTTTAAATTACTATATATTAAATTTTTGAATTACAAATTTTCACCAATTTATATTATTCTTACATATTGTAATTTATTAATTTTTTAAACACATATGTATAATTTCTTTGATTTTCACGATTCTAGTCAATCCATTAATCAACATAACTAATCTTTTTCTATGAACTCTGGTTTCGATCAATTGTTGTTCTTCACTCCCTTAATTGTTATTTTTTTATTGCGTTTTACCCACCACTGACCACATACTTATATTAGCAGCCATTACTTGATCTCATAGTCTAGTGAAACACTCAATTACAGCAAATATTAGGTACCATGCACGTCCCTTTTTTCAGTTGAGATGGTCTTTTAAAGCATTTTAGTATTATTCGATGGAGGATGGGATGCAAATAATCGTTACCACAATTTTAGGTTGAACGTCATATTGATTTTGATAAATTCCACCCTACAACAGTTCATCGAGTGCATTTGATCTAAGTTTTTTTGGTAACCACATTATCACTCGGTTTACTATGTATAGGAATGGATCTAACAAATCTAATATAATTAAGATTAAGAAAGATAGGGACATTTAATGGTTCATGTCTACTATCTCAGATGGCTCGTCCAATGACATCTGCCTCGTGGTTTGACCACATTGAGATTGATACCTCTTGTTCAAATATAGTATCTTGCATGGCAACAACCCTAACACAATCTTCCAACATCGTTGCAGTAAAACGATTTCTAAAATTGTTGATCCAGTTGATATTGACCCTTTGTCATCAGGATTATCAATTAGTGAAAGTTCTGCATTTCAAAGCAAGGATCATTTGAAAAAGGTCATATGCCTAGTTGCTCTTAAAAATAGCTTTCAATTTCGACCATTAAGTCAAACAAAAAATCGAGGTTCAGCATTTACCTTTTCATACATACACACTGTCTATGTACATATATGATGTATTTCTATTTTCCATTAACACGCTTACATTGTTACAAGCATGTATACAACACATGAATTGGATGATGATGTAGGTTCGAGTTTTTTTTCATGTCTCTTTTTGCATAAATTCACGCATGGAAGTACTGTTTCCTATCATATCAGTTGACGGTACAACTCTAAAGAACAAATTAAGGTTTTATTTTGAGTTTCTTCTTCAAGGAGAATTCGATGGGTTTGGATTTTTTGAGTTTTCGACGCTCCCTATTTAATTTGATGTGACTTTTTTGCAGGGAAACGTGTATGCAGGGAAGCTTAAATGATTTCACCCCTTTTCATGATTACACGGTATTTGCATCCCCAATGTGCAATTTATTTATTTTTCAAAGAACATGCTTTTATGAAATACCAATTCTATGTTTTTAGATATAATCTCATGACCATTGGTAATTTTTTTAATGAATTAATCTCCAACCTACCGTATTTAGATTTTGTGTATTTACAGTATAATTTGAAACTGGAATATAATATCATGAACATTTCTAATTCTGTTTTGTTTAATGAATCTACAATTTTCAATATTTAGATTTTATAGATTTATAGTATATTTTGAAATTGAAATAATTGATTTTATTTTGTTTAAGGATTTGAAGATTTATTATTGTTATTGGATTTAATTAACAACTTTTTGTTTGATTTTAGGATCCATTCTACTGGATTTGGACGAGGGGCATTTTTGTCTGCAATTTTTTTGTTCAAAATATGATTTTTTGGGTTTGACCATTGTTGACTTAGAAATTTCGTCCAATCTCCAATTGTCACGTCATTATTCCAAATTAATGACAAAACTACAAATAATTAAATTTGGGACCAATTATAAATTGTCATGTGTCCAAAATTTAATTTGAAGACAAAAAAATTGGCAAATTCTAAAATTAAAAGGCCACATGTCTTCATTATGACAATTTGACTAAACAATTAAATTTAATTTGGTCAAATTGGATTATATGGAATTTGGGTCAAAGTTAATTAAAACCTAAATCCAAATGGTTAAGCCCAAAGCCAACCAAAGCCCAAGTCCATGGTTGGGCCCAAAGGCCATTAAAGCCTAAACCCACATGTCATGGAAAGCTCTATAAATAGAAGAGCTCTCCCTCATTTGAGGGGTTCAGAAATTTTATTCTCCAGAGAATTCAGAGAGAATCCTTGAGGTCCTTAGGTGCTAAACACTCCCTAAAGTCCTTAGGTGCCAAACACTACATGAACTTCTTAGGTGCTGAACACTCCTTGAAGACCAAAGACTCTTCAAGACTTGAAGACTTTAAGACCCTAAAGATTGATTGAAGCTTCAACCTCGAGAACAAGTTGTATAACCCTCGAGATAAATCTACATTCGAGAACAACCTGCGAAGCCCTCGAGACAAGTCTACGTTGAGAATAAGCTGCGAAGCCCTCGAGACATTTGTACATAAGAGAGAAAGAATCAGAGGATAAACATTAGAGATTGTACTCCACTAAATTGAAATTAATACAAATTAAATTCATTTACACGTGTCTCATTTCTCTTTTTTTGTTGAAATCATGTGTAAACAAATTGGCACGCCCAGTAAGACCATCTCTACCTCTCATCTCTTTCTTTCATCTCAACACACAAGTGAAGTAATGTCATCCAAAAAGACTTCTTCGATGACCGTGTCATGAGCAACTCATACACGGGTTCTGTTACCCATAGTTGCTCCAATGAACTGAGGCTGCAAGACGATAAAGCTTCTATTGCAGGCGAAATAATGACACTGCCAGGGGCATCGACTAGCAACAAGTTTTCTGTTAAGTTTAACCCCTTGTTCGATCTTGATTTTGACGTAGTATCCGTCATAACAATTAAAGCAAGTACTGTGGAGGAAAGAATGACATAGATGTAGGAGCAAATCAACACCTTGATGAAGGCGATCAAAGAAAGGGATTCTCAAATCACATACTTAAAGAGCCAGATTGAGAGTCCAAATTTTGCTGAGTCAAGTCAAACTCCCGCTGTCAAGGATTGAAATAAAGTTGGTCGTTGTGCAAGAAAATCAGCCACAACACTCCACTTCGATCACTTCACTATCTGTCCTACAACTTCAGGACATGATAACAAACTCCATTAGAGCTCAATATAGTGGGGCTCATCAAAGTTCTCTCTTCTACTCTAAACATATACTCAGAGAATCAATAGTTTGAGGATGCCAACTGGATTCCAGCCACCAAAGTTCCAGCAATTTGATGGAAAAGGAAACTCTAAGTAACATGTTGCTCATTTCATCGAGACATGTGAAAATGTTGGTACACGAGGAGATCTACTGGTTAAACAGTTTGTCTGAACGCTGAAAGGGAACGCATTTGACTGGTACACTGATCTAGAGCCTGAGTCGATAGACAATTGGGAACAGTTCGAAAAGGAATTTCTCAACCACTTCTACAGCACAAGACGCATCGTCAGCATGTTCGAGCTCACCAACACTAGACAACGAAAATGTGAACCCGTTTTCGATTACATAAATCGTTGGAGAGTCATGAGTCTCTATTGCAAAGATCGCCTCACTGAACTGTCAGCTGTGGAGATGTGCATTCAAGGCATGCATTGGGAACTTCTTTACATCCTCCAAGGTATAAAGCCTCGCACCTTTGAAGAACTAGCAACTCGTGCCCAAGACATGGAGCTAAGTATCACTAGTCGAGGAGATAAAGACCTTCTAATCCCTAACATAAGGAAAGAGGAAAATAACATCCATGAAACTTTAGAAGAGTCTATGGTTGTAAATACAACCCATCTCAAGTTGTCTTCGAAAGACAAGAGGGTTGAAAAGCGACAAGGAAATGAAAGGCGTCGTTTAACTTTGAAGAAAAGATAGAAAAAAGTCTATCCTTTTCCTGACTCTAACATTCCTGACATGTTGGAACAACTATTGGACACACAACTAATCAAACTTTCCCGAGTGTAAGCGACCGAAAGAGATGAAAAAAGTCGATGATCTCAAGTATTGCAAGTATCATCGAGTTATCAGTCATCCAGTAGAAAAGTGCTTTGTCTTAAAAGAGCTAATTCTAAGATTAGCTAACGAATGAAAAATTGAGCTGGACCCCGAGGAAATAGCTCAATCAAATCATGTTGTGATTGCAACAGACACATGCAATCAAATACACTCTAGTCCACTTCATGATCAAGGAGTGCGCCTAGTCCAATTTGGTACCTTGGAACCTGTACCTATTTGGTTTCAACATGAGGTACCAAAAAACAAAATTCAAGACGTGGTCAAACCTATTGATGATGAAGATAAAGGGTTGGCCATTATGTCTCGTCAGAAGAAACTGGGACAACATGTTGTTTAGAAGGAACATTGCCCCTTCAGAATAAAGGACAGATGTCAAAGGAAGAAGAATCCAAGGAAACTTAAACATGGGAGGAAAGGAAATAAAAAGTGTTCTCAACCTTGCCAATCGGTGACCTTAAAAGAATTCTTCTCGAGAGATTTCCTTCCAATGGAGAAAGGGGAAGAAAATTTGGCAAGTTCATATTGCACCAATGTGGAAGAAGTTGATGATTCAAAAGAAGCCGAGCAAAAGACGTCTGTCTTTGATCGCATCAAGCCTTCAACTACTCGACCTTCAGTCTTCCAAAGGATGAGTATGGCCGCGAGAAAAGAAGAAAACCAAAGTCCAACTTCTGTCTCAACTCGAACTTCAGTTTTCCATAAGCTAAGCGTCTCCACATCTAGGAAAAATCAACCTTCAACATTTGTATTTGATCGTCTCTCGCTTTAAATTCAAGCTTCGTTCTCCTCAAGTTCGGTCCGTCTCTCACTTTCCTAAAGTTTGAGCTTCGATCCCCTAAGTTCGGTTCGTTGCTCATTCTCCTAAAGTTTCGAGCTTCGTTCCCCTCAAATTCGGTCCGTTGCTCACTCCTTTAAAGCTCGAGCTTCAACCCCCTCAAGTTCGGTTTGTTGCTCATTCCTCTAAAGTTTGAGCTTCAACCCCTTCAAGTTCAATTCATTGCTCATTCCCCTAAAGTTCGAGTTTCAACCCCCTCAAGTTTGGTCTGTTGCTCACTCTTCTAAAGTTCGAGCTTCAACCCCCTCAAGTTTGGTTCGTCACTCACTCCTCTAAAGTTCGAGCTTCAACCCCCTCAAGTTCGGTTCGTTGCTCATCCTCCTAAAGTTCGAGCTTCGTTCCCCTCAAGTTTGGTTCGCCGCTCACTTCTTTAAAGTTCAAGCTTCAACCCCCTTAAGTTCGGTTCGTCGCTCACTCCCCTAAAGTTTGAGCTTTGTTCCCCTCAAGTTTGGATAGTCGCTCACCCCCCCTAAAGTTCGAGTTTCGTTCCCTTCAAGTTTGGTTTGTTGCTCATTCGCTCTAAAGTTTGGGTTTCATTCTCCTCCAAGTTGGGGTTCGCACTTCGCCCTTTCAAGTCTTCGAGTTCGATTTTTGCTAACTTTAAAATTAAGTTCAAACATATCTCGCTTGAAGTTCAAGTTTGCACTTCGCTCTCTTCAAGTTTAAGTTTGAGCATTGATCGTCTACAAGTTTGGTGATTCGCCTTCAAGTTCGACGTTCCGCCTCAAAACACAGCATTATGCCTACTAGTACGGCGCTTCGCCTCTAAGTTCGGCATTCTGTCTCCAAGTCAGGAGGCTCCATCCTTTGATGCTCATCCCTCTACCAAGTCAGGAGGTTGCGTCCATCGTCGTTCGCTCCTCCGCCAAGACAGGAGGCCCTTTTCGTCAACATGTGCTCCTCCACCAAGTCATGAGGATTCGTCCGTCGACGCTCGCTCCTCCGCCAACACAGGAGGCTTTGTCCGTCGACATTTGCTCCTCCGCCAAGTCAGAAGGATTCGTCCGTCGATGCTCGTTCCTCCTCCAAGACATGAGGCTTTATCCGTCGACATTCGTTCCTCCGCCAAGACAGAAGGCTTTGTCCGTCGATATTTGCTCCTCCGCCAAGTCTAGAGGATTCTTCCATCCGCGCTCGCTCTTTCGCCAAGTCAGGAAGCTTCGTCCATCGACGCTTGCTCCTCCACCAAGTTAGGAGGTTTCGTCCATCGACGTTCGCTCCTCCGTCAAGTGAGAAGGATTCGTCCATTGACGCGTTCTCCTCTCCCAAGTTTGGAGGATTCGTCTGTCGGCGCTTGCTCCTTCGCCAAGTCAGGAGCTTCGTCCATCGACGCTTGCTCCTCCACCAAGTTAGGAGGCTTCGTCCATCGACGTTCACACCTTCGTCAAGTGAGAAGGATTCATCCATCGACACTTGCTCCTCTCCCAAGTCAGGAGGTTTTGTCCATCGATGTTCGCTCCTCCGTCAAGTCAGAAGGAGTTGTCCATCGACGCTCGCTCCTCTCCCAAGTCAGGAAGTTTTGTCCATCGACGTTGTCTCATCCGCCAAGTGAGAAGGTTTCGTCCATCGACGCTTGATCTTTCGTCAAGTTAGGAATCTCCGTCCATCAACACTCGCTCCTCCACCAAGTCAAGAAGTTTCGTTCGTCGACACTTACTCCTCTCCCAAGTCAAGAAGCCTTCGTTCGTCGTTGCTTGCTCCTTCGCCAGGTTAGCTTCAAGTCAATAGTGGCGTCATCGGGCAAATACCGAAGAACCTTGTAGCAAAAAAAAAGGCAAAAAAGCAAAAAACAAAAAAAAACAAAAAAAAAAAAAAAGAAGATAAGTTAGAAGAAAGATATGACTTACCCTGAAAGGTTTCCTTGAGCTAACATCAAAGGGCGAGAGGTAGCTGCAGGAACACCATAGGCCTCATTAAGGTCGAGTGTTCCTGAGCTAACATTGAAGAGCGGCGGAGCTGCAAGAACGCCATAGGCCTCGTTAGGGTCGAGTGTTCTTGAGCTAACATCAAAGGACGAGAGGTAGCTGCAGGTACACCTAGAACTGCTAGGATCCCACCCAAGTATACCTCGCTAAAGATGGTGAGTGTCGTAGCTACAAGAGTTAATTAACCGCGAACAGAGGTAGCTACAGGTACACCTAGAACTGCCAGGGTCCTACCCACGTGTACCCGCGCTAAAGGTGGTGAGTGTCGTAGCTACAAGAGCTAATTAACCGCGAACAAAGGTAGCTACAAGTACACCCGGAACCGCCAGGGTCCCACCCAAGTGTACTCGCACTAAGATGGCATCGTAGCTGCAAAAAAAAAAAAAAAAGAAGAAGAAAAGAGAATAGTTGAATTATCTCAAATTCTTGTTCTCTAATTGATGAGCAAGATGATATTTCTCAAGGAAAATGAGATGTCAAATAAAGTTTTCTCCCTAAAAAAAATAGAGGGGGGCAAAGTCAAAAGATGTTAACCTAAAAAAAAGAGAGAAAAAAAGTTTGCAAAAAAAAAAACACCAAGAAAAACAAGAAAAGAAAAAAAGTAAGAAAAAAAGGAAGAAGAAAAAGTTGTAATCGAAAAGAAAGTAAAAAAAAAAAAAGGGCTTGGACAAATTATAAGTGGATGAGAAGTTAACAAAAAAAAAGGAAAAAAAAAAGGAATTCAACAAAGGAATAAAAAAGGAGAGGCGACGCAGAAAGTTTTACAAAAGAAATTCACCTCGGATGATACCGTGAAAACGGTTTGATTGACGAAGGCAGCACAGACCACCGTAAAGTTCAACCTGGGTGCTACTACATATATCAATCGATTAAAGAGATGAGGACATCAAGAAATCGGTTTGATTGAGGAAGGTGCAGAAAGTATTGTCTTCTCGCTCTTTAATGGAATCGTGCCACATCTTGGCTTCAAACAACCTGGGGGCTAAAAGAAAGAACCAAAAAAAAAAAAAAAGAGTTCATGGGGATGAGTGTGGTTAATAAGAAAAGGCAAAAAAAAAAAAAAAAAAAAAAAAAAAAAGTCCAAATATACTACCATTCCATGTCATGGAAAGCTCTATAAATAGAAGAGCTCTCCCTCATTTGAGGGAATTCAGAGAGAATCCTTGAGGTCCTTAGGTGCTAAACACTCCCTAAAGTCCTTAGGTGCCAAACACTCCGTGAACTTCTTAGGTGTTGAACACTCCTTAAAGATCAAAGACTCTTCAAGACTTGAAGACTTGAAGACCCTAAAGATTGATTGAAGCTTCAACCTCGAGAACAAGCTGCATAGCCCTCGAGATAAATCTACATTCGAGAACAAGCTGCGAAGCCCTCGAGACAAGTCTACGTTCGAGAACAAGCTATGAAGCTCTCGAGACATTTGTACATGAGAGAAAAAGAATCAAAGGAACAAATTAGAGATTGTACCACACCCACAAGATTAATACAAAAATTAAATTCATTTATACGTGTCTCATTTCTATCTATTTGTTGAAATCTCGTGTAAACAACCATTTTTTCAATTTAAAAATTTGTGGACTTTTATCAAAACGGTACATTTAGTTTGGTCATTCCCTTGGTTATCCCAATTTTAAAGTTGTTATTAGAAAAACAAATCATTTGCTAAAAGAGATTACAGGAAAGAGAAAAAATAATTTTTAAGTGTTTGTAAAGTATTTATCTAAATACGTTTTCACAAAAAAAAAAAAAAAAAATTCAAATAGGGACAGTACTTTTTTTTTAGTACAATATATGGACAAATACTTTTAAAATAACTTGCCAAACAAGCCTTAAATATTTTTTAAAAATATGTTTTCATTTCAAAAATATGGCCAAGATTTTAAAATTACTTTTCAACAATTAAATAAAAATATATAGACAAGTTAGTTTTTAAAATAAAAAAGTTAAAAAAATGTAGGTTAAAATAACATTTTGGTTCCTGTACATTGGATTTCATTCCATTTTAGTCCTCGTACTTTCAATAAAGCTTAAAATTGGTCCCTATTGTTAGTTTATTGTTAATTTTTCTTAAAAAAATTGAATCTCTAATAACAAAACGTATTTTTCCAATGTATAAAATAAAAATTCCAATGGCTTTTGCTACTATAACCTTCCCAACCACGATTTCTTTTTTTGTTCTAGTCACCCGAAAATACGAAATTGTATTGGTACTAGGTATAAAAAAAAAACAAACATAGAGTAAATAAGTCAAAATAGAAATGGATAAAGAAATGGTGGGTTCCTTCGTTTCTATGGTTACTTCTTAAATGGTGAGGTCCTCTCTATACACCAGAGCTCCTTCTTTTATTTCATCAATGTGGAATAAACTTGTATTTGTATTAATTTGAATATAGTAAGTGTAATACAATATCTAATATATGGTCCTCTGATTCTTTCTCTCTATGTATACTTGACTAGAGGGTTGGAACGCTTGTTCTCGAGGTTAAATCGTCAACTTTGAACTTGTGGAAAGTCTTCAGCTTTGAGCTTGTTGAAGGTTTTTGGCTTGTAGCTTGTAGAAGGTCTTCCTAGATCGTTCTCTGGCTTGTAGCTTTTAGAAGGTCTTCCTGGATCGTTCTCTGGCTTGTTGATCTTCCTAGATCGTTCTTGATCTTCTAGAAGTGTTCTTTGTTCAGGAGGTATTTGATCTTCAGGAGCTTCTAGAGACTTCCTTTGTTTCTGAATTCTCTATGAGCTTCTTCAGTTCTACCTCCTCAAATGGAGGAGGGCGCTCTCTATTTATAGTAAGCCTTAGGGCCTCTAGGTGGGCTTGAGCCCGTTGGACTGGGCTTTGTTGACTTTGGGCCTAGTCATTTGGACTGAACCTGGTTGACTTTGGGCCAGCCCTTTTGGACTGAGCCTAGGCCCATGAACTGGGCCTGAACTTTGCTAATTGGGGCCTTCAATTTGAGCTTTTGTCTAGAATCAGTTCAAATTTCAAAGAACCCAATTGTGTACTTAGATTTTCCATAATTTATTTTAGGGATCTTTGCAAATTTAATTAATCCCTAATTAAATACAATTTCGCCATCAATGTTGGGTAATGATGTGGCAATTTCTGGTTGGTTGAAATTTCTATTCCAACAAATACCCCTTTAGAGATTTACACACAAGTATGTGTGTGTGAATCTCTTGTGTGTGAATCTCGAAAAAGATAGTTTGGAATCAAAAAAATTAGGATGTTTGTTTCTTACTTGGACTCCATTTGATGTGTCAATTTAATCAAAATATGAATTTGGGTCAATATTTTGATTTTCTTGTCCGGCATAAAATTCTAATTTGAACTTAGTAGAATTTATTCTCTACCCTTAATTCAAAATTTGAACTTGGGGCAAGGTTAAAATTTTTCCAAATTTTTTATTTGAAATTGGAATAGGATTTGGAGTTCTACCAATTTTTGTTTGAACTTGGAATACAATTTGAAACTTACTCCAATTTTGATTTGGAATAAAATTTGGATTATGCCTGAACTTTGATTTGAGAAACTTAATTTGAAAATTGAAAAAAATTTGGTTTGGGATAAAAATTTGAGTTATTTGGCCAAATTTTGGTTTGGGACAAAAATTTGAGTTATGTCCCAAACTTTGATTTGAGAAAATTTTGATTTTACCCTACTTTAGCTTGAATTTGGAATAGGGTTTGAATATAAATTTCAATTTGAAGGAGAATCTGGGGCATTGTCAATTTGAGACTGAAATAATCCTAAGCCTTAAATTTCATCCAATTTTTGGCATTTTTGGCATTTAGAGTATAATTTCAAATTCCCACCAAAATTCAATTTTAAAGTAGTAAAGTGCATAAGATTTTGCGTGGGAGGATCTACCCAAAACTTGGTCACAAAACATGGGTTTTTTGGACTTTTGAAATCCAAATCCTTCCATTTCAGTTTAGATTTCTTAAACCCAACTTCAGTTTAGATTTATATGAAATCCAACAAGAGAAAACAAAAAAAAAATCTCTCAAAAATTTCCCTATATATACTCATAATATGCAGCGATTTTTTCAAGCAACCATTGTTGTTTGATGAAGCTTTACACTTGAAGATCTGAGTGTTCGAACAAGAAACGAGCCTCATTGGAGTTAAATCGTCGTTGTTGCTGCGAGCCATTGATGAGCCTAGTTGAAAGTCTGGTTTGTCGACAACTGGAATCGTCGTTGCTGCATCGCCAGAGCTGTGGGTAGCTACCGGCGTGGGATTGCGTCAAACCTCGAGCCTCAGTCGTTGTTAGTCTCCAAAGCCGCCGCCGATCTCCGAGCCCTCCTAAACAGTCTAACCGCTGCTGCCGTCACGCCAAACTCGCCGCACGTCGCTGAAGTGCTGTAAACCCGGAGTTCCTCCTTGAAACTTCTTAAAAAAAAAAAAATAAAAAGGGAAAGAAGGAAAGGAGGTTGGTATATGTGTTTTTTTCAAAAGAAAGTAAAAAAAAAAAAAAAAAAAAAAGAAAAGAAAAGAAGAAAAGAAAAAGAAAATTGAAAATGAAAGGAAAATGGCCCACCACCAACTCCAATTTTGTTAACCCTATCTAAAGTCTTACCCATTCTGTCTTTTTTCATCAAAAATATCAGAGTTTTCGTGAGAGAGAATAAGAGAAAGAAGAAAGGTGCTGGAGTTGTAATTGAAGAAGAAAAGGAGGGAAGATTTTGCGTTCAACCCTGACTACCTCTGCTATTTGGTACGTTTTGAGCTCCACAAGAGGTATTAAGAGGTGAGATTTGATTTCCTTGAAAGTTAACTCATTTTAGAACAATTTTCGTGAAGGAAGCTCGAGCAAAATCGGAATTTATGTTATGGGTTTTTGAAAGGGAAATCAGAGCAGTGTTTTTGCTGTCAAATCCGGGGAACCTCTGGTTTTTGAGACGTTATGATCTGTAGACTTTGAATTAGAAGATGTATTAGGTATGGATGGAAAGATTATTTAATTTCCTATAACTTTCATGAAGAAGTCGTGGTTAGAAATTGACTGGAAGTTGCTTTAAAATTCATGTTAAGTTCAGGGTGCAGCAGGAAAACGAGTCTGGAAAGTGCAGAAACCGATTTTGTAGGAAGAAGCTTTCGAGGTATTTACGGACATATCCTTTAGGAATTTCAATTTCATTCCTTCAGATGAGTTTTAGAGGGTTCAAAAAGGAAGAGTTTGGTATAAATTACATCATTTTTGAGCAAGTAATGGAAAAGTTATAGGTGTGTGAGTTTAAGGTATAAAATCTGTAAAGTGCAGAAAATTGATGGGGTGGTTTTTGCAACCCTAGGCCTTAAGTTCGTGAGGTCAAGATTCTAATGCTTGGTTTTGTTTTGTTTGACAGGCCAAGAAGAAATAGGACAAATTTACGGACCAAGAATCTATTATTAACGCTGTGAGTGACAAAACGAATTTTGGAAGTGTATTCTATGCTTGAACTTATGCTTACGAAAATAAAAGACTTTCTAAGAGTAAT
The DNA here is from genome assembly GCA_033996785.1 of Trichosanthes truncata. Taxonomy (NCBI): domain Eukaryota; kingdom Viridiplantae; phylum Streptophyta; class Magnoliopsida; order Cucurbitales; family Cucurbitaceae; genus Trichosanthes; species Trichosanthes truncata. Next base: position 35,050,480 of record JAWPNB010000003.1, read on the forward strand.
TTTATTTAAAGACTTTATGTCTCTTGAACACGTATTTATGAGCATATATGGTTTCCTAGAAATGATTTAATTGTTCGTTGTGAGCATATGTTTACTATTTTACCCGAACTAGTGAAAATACCATAATTTCGGGCCAACATGTGTTAGCAAGTAGTGTCAAAGGTTTTCATGTGTTTCTATGAGACCCGAATGAGTAAATGTTTGAGATTCTGAGCCCGAGGCTGTATAGTACCGTGTGCACACAGGTCATTTTCTGTTGTCGACGTTGAGTGTACTCCGTGACAACAATGCTGTCGTGAGTGCTGGGCGAGCCCCACTACGACAAAGACGATGGGAGTGCTGGGCGAGCCCCACTACATCGTAGAATGAGTGTTGATTGTACTGGGCGAGGCTTACACAAACTAGTTTGTCATATGTTTAAAATGGTTAATATTTTTGACACACTTGCTGGACTTCTGTAAAAGCTATTGATGTTATATGTTATGATTTACGAGTTAATAGATTTAAACTCAGTCACTCACTGAGCTTTCCAGCTCATTCTTTCAATGTTTTCCAACTTTCCAGGTAGAGATCGAGTTCCCGGTGCCTGAGATCCTGCCACAGCCTGCTGAACGCACTACGAGTCTGATATTTTTGTACGTGGTTGGCGTAGTATAGCAAGTCTGCTCGTATTGTACATAACTTAATAGGGATGTGTAGTTATGTTGTATATGGAACTAGTGGTCTTGGGTGTATAAAGCACGTATGGTCGTGTCTGGCTTGTTCAAGTTAGGTTTAACCAGAACCGCTCCGTATGTATGTGTAATAAGATTCCTAATTTCCTGCTGTGTGGTATGTATAGTATCTCGTATACAGGTATGAATTGTTTATCAGGAATTAAAAGGGTCATAGGTATCGTTAAGAAGTGAAACGATGCCTGTTGGCTTCACGCCTTCCTCCAGGCTAAGATAACAGGTAGTCGGGAGGGGGTGTGACAAGTGCTGGGGGCTAGCCACTGTTTGGTTGAGGGAAGAACAAAACCAGGAGGAAAAACACTTTCGAGGAAAGGAAGAAGGTGGAGATAAAGCCAATTCATTTTCACGTTTTTTTTAAAAAAAATGGGAGCAAGCCCATCATGAAGAGAGAGAAAGTTTCATTTGCCTTCTTTGAATGCTTGTAGACAACATCATTACATGGAGATAGAAGAAATTAATTCTTTTTCCTTTTAATGCTTGCAGGTACATCATCCATGGAGAGAAAACTTGGCTTTTCTTTCTTCTTTTAATTTTAATGGGCCTACTGTGCACGAGAGTGAACTTTTTTTCAACATACACACACACATATATATCTTTAATGCATGCACTCTTTTTATTTTTTTTTATTTCTTGTACGTTTTTTTTTCACTTTTATTTTCGTTCTTTTTTTTCACTTTGATTTTTCTTTTGTTTGTTTGTTTTTTTTCTTTTGTTTTGTTGTTTTGTTGTTTTTTTCTTTTTTTCATTATTTTTTTTATTGAAAGACATTGTTTTTTTCTTCCTACTTTCACTTGATTTTTTTAACAAACCCCACCTTTCCTTCTTTTTTTTCTTCTCTTTTTTTTTTTTTTTTTGGATTTGGATCTTTCTTTTTCTTTTTAGATTTTGATTTTTCTTCATTGCTTTGCTAATAATATGAAATATTTTTCAGAGTCAATCTCAACAACTTTATTCTGGTGCTTTTCTTCAACATTGACCTTTACTCGTGAGGTAGGTAGGTATTGAGGTAATTCAAAATTTTCTTTGTAATTTTTTTCACTTTGTAGCTATAATGCTCCTAGAGTTGAAATGAAACAAGGAAAATAGGGTAAGGGCAACACTTAAATTGGTGATTGTGTCCCTTGGTGTTCATCCCTTACTTTGTAACAAAAAATTATGAAGCCTCCAACTTGAAGATGGAATGAAGCAAGTACATGGGTTACACTTATAGTAGGGCCAACACGAGTAGTGGTGATTGTGTCCCTTAGTGATCATCCCTTATTTTGCAACAGAAAATTATGAAGCCTCCAACTTGAAGATAAAGCGATGAAAGCCATCGAACAAAACGTGAAAGATGAAGCGACGAAGCCATCTAACTTAACTTGGAGGATGAAGCGACGAAGCCATCAAACTTAACTTGGAGACTTGAAGCGAGACTACTAGAAGCTAAACCTTGAAGATAAGTAACGAGCATAAGATTTTGAGGATGAAGCAAAGCCGCCAAACTTTGAAGATGAAGTGAAGCACAAGACTTTGAAGACGAAGCGAACCCGCTAGACTTTGAAGATGAAGCGAAGCACCAAACTTTGAAGACGAAGCGAAACCGCCAGACTTTGAAGACAAAGCGAAGCAGCCAGACTTTGAAGATGAAGCGGCAACCTCGACTTTGGAGACGAATCGACAACCTTGACTGTGAAGACGAAGCTGCAACCTTGACTTTAGAGATGAAGCGGCAACCTCGACTTTGAAGAAGAAGAATGAAGCCTGTGAACTTGGGGATGGAGCAACGACGAAACCTCCTGAGATGATGGCGAAGTAGCGATGAAGTATCTTGACTTGAAGATGGAAGAGCGACGATGAAGCCTCTTGAGATCTCCTAACTTGAAGATGGAGGAGCGATGACGACGTCTCCTGATTTGAAGATGGCGGAGCAGTGATGAAGCCTTCTGACTTGAAAATGACAGAGCAGTGACGAAGCCTCCTGAGATCTCCTGACTTGAAAATGGTGGAGCGACGATGAAGTCTCCTAACTTGAAGATGGTGGAGCGGCAACGAAGCCTCCTGACTAGGGAGAAGAAGCGACGACGAAGCCTTCAAACTTGGAGAAGAAGCGACAACGAAGCATTCGAACTTTGGAGAAAAAGCGACGATGAAGCCTTCGAACTTGGAGAAGAAACGACAATGAAGCCTTCAAACTTGGAGCAGAAGTGACAATGATGCCTTCGAACTTGGAGAAGAAACGACAATGAAGCCTTCAAACTTGGAGCATAAGCGACAACGAAGCCTTTGAACTTGGAGTAGAAGCGACGACGAAGCCTTCGAACTTGGAGCAGAAGCGACAACAAAGTCTCGAACTTTGGAAAATAAGCGAGGACGAAGCCTTTGAACTTTTGATAACAAGCGACGACGAAGCCTTCTAACTTAAAGCAGAAGCGACAACGAAGCCTTTGAAATTGGAGAAGAAACGACAACAAAGCATACAAATTTTGGAAAAGAAGCGGCGATGAAGCCTTCAAACTTTGGAGAATAAGCAACAACAAAGCATTTGAACTTGGGAGAAGAAGTAAGACGAAGCCTTCGAACTTGGAGCATAAGCGATGACGAAGCCTTCGAAATTGGAGAAGAAGCGACGACGAAGCCTACGAACTTTGGAGAAGAAGCAACGACAACTTCAAACTTTGAAGAAGAAGCAATGACGAAGCCTTCAAACTTTGGAGAAGAAGCGACTATGAAGCCTTCGAACTTTGGAGAAGAGCGACGACAAAGCCTTCAACTTTGGAAAAGAAGCGACGACGTAGCCTTCAAACTTTGGAAAAGAAGTGACAATGAAGCCTTCAAACTTGGGAGAATAAGGGACGACGAAGCCTTTGAACTTGAAGAAGATGCGATGATGAAGCCTTCAAACTTGGAGAAGAAACGACAATGAAGCCTTCAAACTTGGAGAAGAAGCGACGAAGCCCTTCAACCTTGAGGAGAACGAAGCTCGAACTTGAGGAGAATGAAGCTCGAACTTTAGAAGGAGTGAGCGATGAACCGAAATTGAGGAGAACGAAGCTCAAACTTTAGTGGAGTGAGCATAAAATTGAACTTAAAGAGGATGAAGCTAGAACTTTAGTGGGAGTGAGCGACAAATCGAACTTGAGGAGAATGAAGCTCAAACTTTAGAGAGAGTGAGCGACAAATTGAACTTGAAGAGGTTGAAGCTCGAACTTAGTGGAGTAGAGTGACGAACTAAACTTGAAGGGGTTGAAGCTTGCTCCTATGCATCCAACTTGCAACTCTTATTTCCTAGGATGAAAATGTTTTTTTTTTTGGAGATTGAACTTAAAAGTTTTTTTTAAGCTACCTACGTACCCAGCTAAAGGGATCAAGTCATAACGTAGTTCAATGATATTTTTTTTAGGGGTCGTTCACCTTTTAAGCTCATGCGAGATAGGAGCATCATGCAATTTAGGCTCTTGCGATAAGGAACTTTTAAATTTTAAATGCCTCTATCATCACCATGATCTTGATTAGATCCTTCATTTGTAGGATTCATTACAATGACGATATTTTTTTCACCTTCAAGGAACCCTCTGTATTTATGAGAACAGAGAACTTCCTTTTCATACGTGAAGGAACTGTACTATGAATCTTGTTATGGTTCACTTCATCGAACAGTTCTGCATTCAAGGATTTCATCTTCCTTTCATGTTGATCGTTTGTTACTTTGAGGCGATCAAAAACAGATGTTGAAGGTTGATTTGTCTTCGATGTGGAGACACTTAGCCTTTTGAAGAATGAAGGTCAAGTTGAGACAGAAGTTGGACATTGGTTTTCTTCTTTTTTCGCGGCCATACCCATCCTTTGGAAGACTGAAGGTCGAGTAGTTGAAGGCTTGATGCGATCGAAGACAGAGGTCCTTTGCTTGACTTCTTTTGCGTCGTCAGCTTCATTCACCTCAATGTAATATGAACTTGCAGAGTTTCCTTCCTCTTTTTTCATGGGGAGGAAATTTTTCGAGAAGAACTCCATTAAGGTCACCAGTTGGTAAGGTTGAGAAGATTTTTTATTTTCATTCCTCTCTAGTTTAGGTTTCCTTGGATTCTTCTTTCTTTGATGTTTGTCCTTAATGACATGAAATGAAATGGGAGTAAATGATCACAATTTCAATCTTAAACCTCACTAAAACTCGAGTTATTTGAATTCCATTGTCAGTTATAGGCCTTTATTTGGTAGTTTTAATAAGGAATGGTGTGTTTTGAAAAATCATTTATTTTTCCTTTACTCTTAGTGAATTTTCTATCATTTGGGCAAGTTTATCTCAGGTCTGTGGACTAATTTTATGGGCTGGAAGCTGAAATGTGATAACCAATGCTACAACATTGCAACCCACATTTCTAATGTGGGTCGCAATGTTACAGCATCATAAGCCACGTCGAGACGCAGGATTTTACGAAAAATTTACAGCTTACATCAGCATGGGGTCATCATTCATTAAAAATAGACCAGTAACCTGCTGCCACGTGGAAGGGGAGATCCAAGTCAGCCCTTTTAGGGAAAAGAAAAGAGAAGCCTTCGTGAAAGGGAAGAGGAAGCCGAAAAGGAGAAAAAAAACCCAGAAAAATAGAAGATAGAAAAGGAGGAGCTACGTTTTTTAAGGGGATTTCCAGAAGAAGAAGAAGCTTCACCATCTCCTAGTCTTTCTTCCTCATTCTCTTTCTCTTTTCATCTTCTAACTTGTTGGTTTTTGTATTGCCCTAAGTTTTTCTTAATCTTTTAGCTAGGTTAGCATACTTTTGTAGCCATTTTGGGTATAACTCTTAGATTAATCCCATTATGTTGTTGATTTCTGAATTCTTAAAGTTTATTTTCAGTTTTAAAGTTATGGGCTAAGTGTTTTAGGGCTGGAATTTAAGGATTTATGTGGTTGTTTGAACCCTATTGACTCAATGCTTTTTTTATGAAGTTATACCTCCATTTGTGGTGTTTATTGCAAGTTCTTATTTGAGTTTGATCACCTTAAGTAAGACATAAACTAGTTCTTAATACTGAAAGGGTTAGGAATGGGTGGATTAGCACAAATGGAGCAAGTGATTTCTCCTTAAGGGGTAGAAATTGTAGGGTGTAGACATGCATTCTAAACTTGTGAATTTGGGAAATTTGGGTCTCATTAGTGTTCTTTAGCATTGGGTTTTCATAGACATATACTTAACTCAGTGTTAAAGATAAGAAAATCGAGTTTGAGAGGTTTCCGGGTCAGTTTCAGGTGAAAATTCCCTTCTGTATAACATTGTGGAGTCTAATGCTAGCATTGCTGACCTCAACTGGGCAAAAACAGCTATTGCCTTCTTAAATTTCAGCCCCATGTTTTCATCATTTTAGTACGTGTTTAGCCTATCTAATCTTTGTTTAAAGTTATACTTTGCCTTTTTAAGTCCCTTCTAGTTTATTAGCCACTTTTGTGCTCGTTTTCAGTCAATTTGTTGGTTTAGTTGCATTCTTAGTTTAGTTTTGCATTGATAAGTTTGTGCTTAATTTCAGCAACTTTACTTACTTTAGTCCTCGTGGGATCAACCTTGTTTACCATTTACTACCTACGATTGCATATGCTTGCGTATTGAGTTTTTGCACAACAGTCCTGTTTGTGGCTTCTAAATCTGCAAGACTCGTTTGAGGCAAAAAAATTTCTTTGCTTCTTCAGATGAGTCACAAGAACCAGACATTTGTCTTCATCATTGATAGGTTTGACCACGTCTTGAAGTTTGTTTCTCGATACCTTATGTTGAAACCAAATACATAGAAGTTTCAATGTTCCAAATTGGACTAGGCACACTCATTGATCATGAAGCAGACTAGAGTGTATTTGATTGCATGTGTTTGTTGTCACTGTAGCATGATTTGTTTGAGCTAATTCATCGAGGTCTAGCTCAATTTTTCCTTCTTTAGCTAATCTTAGAATTAGCTCTTTTAGGATGAAGCACTTCTCCGCTAAATGACTGATAACTCGATGATACTTGAAATACTTAGAATCACAGACTTTTTTCATCTCTTCCGGTCGTTTACATTCTGGAAGTTCAATCAGTCGTGTTTTCAATAATTGTTCCAACATGTCAAGAATGTCATAATCTAGAAAATGATAGATTTTTTCCTGGCTTTCCTTCAAAGTTAAGCGATGCCTTTCATTTTCTTGTCGCTTTTCAATCTTCCTGTCTTTCGAAGACAACTTGAGAAAGGTTGTATTAACAACCATAGACTCTTTTGAAGTCACCTCGATGTACTTTCCTTCTTTCTTCATGCTAGAGCCTAGAAGATCTTTGTCTCATCGACTAGCAATACATAGCTCCACGTCATGGGCACGAGTTTCTAGTTCTTCAAAGGAACGAGGCTTTATCCCCTGCAAGATATAAAGTAGTCCCCAGTGCATACCTTGGGTGGACATTTCAACAGTAGATACCTCTGTGAGTCGGTCTTTCCAGTCAAGGCTCAAGGCTCTCAAATGTTTGACAGGTTCACCTTTGCATTTTTTGGTATTGGTGAGTTCCATCATACTAATAGTTCACCTCGTGCTGTAGAAGCGATTCAGGAAACCTCCCTCAAACTGCTTCCAGCTGTCAATCGCCTCGGGCTCAAGTTGGTGTACCAATTAAAGACATTCCCTTTCAAGGTACAAACAAACTGCTTGACTAGGAGGTCACCGCGCGTCCCAGCATTCTCGCAGGTTTCAACGAAATGTGCAATATGTTGCTTAAGGTTGCCATTCCAATCAAACTGTTGGAATTTTGGAGGCTGATATCTCGTGGGCATTCTTAAGTTGTCGATCCTCTTGGTGTATGGTTTGGAGTATATGAGAGGGTTTTGAGCGGGCCTGCTGGAGTTCATGATCATGTCCTGTAGTTGTCGGACAGACAAGGAAACAACTGAAGTTGGGTGTGGCGGCTACTCCTCTTGGATGATAATCTTCCCCTTGTCTTTCTTTCCTGTAGCAAGGGTTTGACTGGACTCAACCACTTCTCGATTTTGCATTTGATTTTTCATATAGGCAATATCTTGGTCTCTTTCTTCGATTGCCTTCATCAGGGGGTTGATCTTCCTTTCCATCTCTACCATCCTCTCATCGGAGTTTACATCGGTCATCATTATAGACATCACATCTAGATTTTATGTCTTCTTTGATTGACCGACAGTAGGAGTGGATTGATCAAATAATGAGTTGTCCTTAACAACAACCTTATCCTTAGAAGATTCCTCGATCAGTTTGACAATTCTGCTTGCAATTATGTCGAGGGTTCGATCTTCATTTATTTCAACCCCTTGAGATTGACTATGAGTAACTGGTCCCACGTATGTGTTGCTTGGAATGAACAATCCACTCCTGCTGTTTGTTCACACAAGATTTCAACAAAGAAATAAAACACGTGGAATGAACTTGTATTTGTATTAATTTGAATATTGTGGGTGTAATACAATCTCTAATATATGGTCCTCTGATTCTTTCTCTCGTACGTATACTTTACTCAAGGGTTGGAACGCTTGTTCTCGGTTTGAATTCTCAACTTTGAACTTGTGGAAAGTCTTTAGCTTTGAGGTCTTTGGCTTGTAGCTTGTTGAAGATCTTTAGCTTATAGCTTGTAGAAGGTCTTCAGCTTGTAGCTTGTAGAAGGTATTTGACTTGTAGCTTGTAGAAGGTCTTTTGCTTATAGCTTGTAGAAGGTCTTCAGCTTGTAGCTTATTGAAGATCTTTGGCTTGTAGCTTGTAGAAGATCTTCGGCTTGTAGCTTGTAGAAGGTTTTCGACTTGTAACTCCTTGAAGGTCTCCGACTTGTTTATCTTCCAGGATAATCGGCCTCTGGCTTATTGATCTTCTTCGATGATCGACCTTTGGCTTGTTGATCTAGTTGATGATCGGCCTCTGGCTTCTTGATATGCTTGGATGATTAACCTTTGGCTTGTTGATCGTTGGATGATCAACTGCTGGCATGTTGATTTACATGATGATCGGCCTCTAGCTTGTTGATCGTCCTGGATCATTCTTGATCTTCGAGAAGTGTTCTTTGTTCATGAGGTATTTGATCTTCAGGAGCTTCTAGAGACTTCACAACTTTGTTTTTGAATTCTCTTTGAGTTTTTTCAATTCTGCCCCCTCAAATGGAGGAGGGATCTCTCTATTTATAGCGAACCTTAAGGCTCCTAGGTGGGCCTGAGCCCGTTGGACTGGGCTTGGTTGACTTTGGGCCTAGCCTATGGACTGGCCTGAATTTTACTAATTGGGGCCTTCAATTCGGGCTTTTGTCTAAAATCAGTTCAAATTTCAAAGAACCCAATTGTGTACTTGAATTTGCCATAATTTATTTTAGTGATCCTTGCAAATTAAATTAACCCCTAATTAAATACAATTTCGCCATCAATGTTGGGTAATGATGTAGCAATTTTTGGTTGGTCGAAATTTATATTCCCATAGTCATCATTCTATAAATTTTAAAATAGGTTAAAATATCATTTTGATCCCTAGACTTTGAGCTTTATTCCATTTTGGTCTCTGTACTTTCAAATGTCCAATTTTAGTCCCTATACTTTCAATAAAACTTAAAATTGGTCCCTACTATTAGTTTATGGTTAATTTTTCTTTAAAAAAAGTTAGTCTCTATTACCTTTTCCTCTATAAATTTTGGAAGTATGTTCACATAGTGTATTTTCTTGTATTATTATCATTTAACCAATTTTGATAAAAAATTAACTTCAAACTTGTCATAGGGACAAATTTTAAGCTTTATTGAAAGTACAGTGACTAAAATTGGACATTTAAAAGTACAGGGACCAAAATGAAATAAAGCCCAAAGTATAGGGACCAAAATGGTATTTTAACCTTTAAAATATGTTCGCATGGTGCCTTTTCTTACATGAAAATTATTATTATTATTTAACCAATTTTAAAAAAGTAATTTCATGCTAAGATAGGGACTAATTTCAAGATTTATGAAAAGTACAGAGACTAAATTTATACATTTGAAAATACAAAGACTAAAATGGAATGAAACTCAAAGTACAGTGATAAGGAAATGAGCAATCAAGAAGATCATGAGGGAAGTCTACAAGATAGAAATCAAACGAGCAATCGAGAAGATCATGAGGGAAGTCTACAAGATGAAAATCTAGCTCAATCAAACTCTGTAAACCCGGAGTTCCTCCTTGAAACTTCTTAAAAATTAAAGAGGGAAAGAAGGAAAGTAGGTTGGTATATTGTTTTGGGAAGGAAAGAGAAGAAAAACAAAAGAGAAATGGAATGACTATATGTTGTTTTTTTTTAAAAAAAAATAAAAAAAGAAAAAGCAAGTGGGTTGTCGACCACCGTCAAACTCCTTCTCCTTAAATTATGTCCATCCATTTTGCTACCCATTTGGTGAAATAAAATAGGGTTCTTCGTGGGAGAGAGTAAGAGAAAGAAGAAAGGTGATGCTGGAGTTGTAATTGAAGAAGAAAAGGAGGGAAGATCAATCCAAGTTGCATGGAAGATTTTGTGTTCAACCTTGACTACCTCTGATATTTGGAACGTTTTGAGCTCCACAAGAGGTATTAAGAGGTGAGATTTGTTTTCCTTGAAAGTTAACTCATTTTGGAACAATTTTCGTGAAGGAAGCTCGAGCAAAATCTGAATTTTTGTTATGGGTTTTTGAAGGGGAAGTCAGAGGAGTGTTTTTGCTGTCAAATCCGGGGAACCTTTGGTTTTTGGGATATGCTGATCTGTAGACTTCGAATTAGAAGCTGTATTAGGTATGGATGGAAAGCTGATTTAATTTCCTATAACTTTCATGAAGAAGTCGTGGTTAGAATTTGTTTGGAAGTTGCTTTAAATTCCAGGTTAGTTTCGGGTTGCAGCAGGAAAACAGTTCTGGTTTAGCAGAAACGTGTTTGGGGAAAATAGAATTCAAGGTAGTTACAGACACATCCTTTAGGAATTTCGATTTCATTCCTTCAGATAAGTTTTAGAGGGTTCAAAAAGGAAGGGTTTGGTATAAAGAACATAAATTTTGACCAAGTAATGGAAAAGTTATGAGTGTGTGAGTTTCGGGTGTTAATCATGTGAAATGCTAGGAATTGATGGGGTGATTTTTGCAACCCTAGGCCTTAAGTTCGTGAGGTCAAGATTCTAATGCTTGGTTTTGTTCATTTGGCAGGCCAAGAAGAAATAGGACAAATTTACGGACCGAGAATCTAATATTAACGCTGTGAGTGACAAAATGAATTCTGAAAATAAATTATATGCTTGAACTTGTGTTCATGAAAAGAAAAGACTTCCTAAGAATGATGTAGCTTAAAGATTTATGGTCTCTTGAACACGTATTCATAAGCATATATGGTTTCCTAAAAATGATTTAAATTGTTCGTTGTGAGCATATGTTTACTGATTTTCTGAAACTAGAAGAAATACCTTAATTCCAAGTCTACATGTGTTAGCAAGAACTGTTAAAGGTTTTCATGTGTTTCTCTGAGACCTGAATGAGTTAATGGTTGAGATACTGAGCCCGAGGTTGTATAGTACCGTGTGCACACAGGTCATTTTCTGTTGTCGACGTTGAGTGTACTCCGTGACAACAATGCTGTCGTGAGTGCTGGGCGAGCCCCACTACGACAAAGACGATGGGAGTGCTGGGCGGGCCCCACTACATCGTAGAATGAACATTGTTTGTACCGGGCGAGTCTTACACAACTAATTTGTCATATGTTTAAAATGGTTAATACTTTTGACACGCTTGCTGGACTTCTGTAAAAGCTATTGATGTTATATGTTATGATTTACGAGTTAATAGTTTTAAACTCAGTCACTCACTGAGCTTCCCAGCTCATAGTTTCAGTGCCTGAGATCCTGCCATCGCCGCCGAGGGTTCTCAGAGTTAGATACTTTGTACGTGGGTGGTATTATATAGCGAGTCTGCTCGTAGTGTAGATAACTTAAAAGGGACGTGTAGTTATGTTCGTGTATGAAACTAGTGGTCTTGTTTGTGTAAACAACGAGTGGTTGTGTTTTGATTGTTCAAGTGAGGTTTTAACTAAAACTGCTCCGTGTGCATATGTAGAAATTTTCCAGGGTTCCGCTGTGTAATATGTAAAGTATTTCGTTTACAGGTATGGTTTGTTTATCAGGAATTAAAAGGGTCATAGGTATCGTTAAGTAGTGAAACGATGCCTGTTGGCTTCACGCCATCTTCCGGGCTAAGTTAGCAGGTGGTTCGGGAGGGGGTGTGACAAACTCAATCGAAGCTCATGCTCAAAGTCAATGGAAGTCAGCTCCAATTTAACCCAATCATGAGGCAATCATTATGCCACAAGGCCCAATGACAAGAGCTAGAGCTAAGAGACTTCAAGGAGCATTGAATATCCACCTCCAAGCTAAGGTGTCTACACAATGTAAAGAGTTGCAACTTTTCAAGCTTGATGAGACATCTTTCCAACCAAGAGTCCTAATGAATCTGAAAATCCAGATCATTCACATCAATAATGCATTATGTATCTATTTATTTCATGTATTTACATTTAAGAAGATTCATGTATGGAGTTGAAGGGTTGGGGGTTATATTTAGACTACAAGGGTGAAAGGTTGTGTCCTTTCAAGATGACTTTTTAATTAGTATATATAGGGCTGTAATTTTGTCATTTGGGGACATGATTTAGTTGAATGACAATTGTTCTATCAAGATTGAGACCCTTCCATGCATTTCTTGTGATAGAATGTAACTGAGCCATTCAATCCAACCTTGATCAAGTTAGATTGTGGAGTGACTCAATCTAGAGCAAGATTTTCGAATCTTGCTTAGATCATTGATCGTAAGAGGTAATCAAATTTTAGCCTTATATCCAAAATTTGTATAAGGAGGTGTTAATTTCTTAATTCAAGGGATCTTGCTTCGTCAAATCTTGGATCTTTGGGCTGAGAATTAGGGTTGTCTTATCATATAGGGACCAAAATGTTATTTTAATAATAATAAAAAAAAGGTATTAAATAAATACATTTTTAAATGTTATAGACTTTATTTTCATCATTAAAACATGTTCTAAAAAATTTTGATATTATTTTTTATAAAAGCATGTGTCCAATCAGCGATTTCATCATGTGTGCATATTAAAACGAAACAAAATTTTGCATAAATTCAATGAATTTTAAAAAATGGTACTACTTTTCATTTTTACAAATATTGCATAAATTTAACTTTTATCATCGTATTTTATATTATATTCAAATTTGAGTTGGATTTCTATTACTTTTATAAAATTTTGAACTTCTTGCCATATTTAAATACATATATTTATATAGTACTATTTACGTAAATACCTCCTAAGGAAATGATATGATCAACATGGAAAATATTAAGAGAAAATTAGTTTGACAAAAATCTCAACACGTTTGAGATTTTTTCAACACATATGGGAAGGCTTTGAATAAGAGAATTTTTTAAAGAAAAAATAATGCATTTTCCAAAAATGGAAAAAATATAGACTACTTTTAAGTTAAATTACAAATTTAGTCATTGAACTTTAAAAAGTGTTTAATAGGTCCTTGAACTTTCAAATTTGTGTCTATTGGTTCCTGAATTTTAAAAATTGTCAAGTCCTTAAACTTTCAATTTTATGCCAAGTAAGTCATTAAATACTTTTTTAAATTTAGAGACTAAATAAACAAATATGAAAGTTCGGTACTAAACTTGTAATTTAACCTTACTTTTATTACTCAGTGCGAGATAAACAATCTTGGATAAACCATCTTTATATAAAACAACCTGGATAGGATCAATGCCCTCTTCAGAGAGGGTCAAAAATTAATTCTGCAGACAACTTTCGTTGTCCTTGTTTTTAAGGGTGAAAGTTACATAAATTGGACTTGCATGATCTCGAAATATTCCAAAATCTCAAGTTTTGATTGGCCCATTGGTTGTATCAAGTTGCAACACTCAGCGAGTGGAAGCAGACCTGATTAAACTCTCCCTAGCCAGCAACTCAAAAGTTAATACCCATTGTATGACATAGTATATGGGACATTTAAATCAGGAGAGTTTTTAAGGAGATCAATTTTTTTTTTCTTTTCAACGTAAAATACACTTTTGGTCTTTGAAATTTGAAATTAGTTTTTATTTGGTCTCTAAATTTTCAAAACTAACATTTTTTGTCCTTGAAATTTCAAATTTGACATGTTTGGTCCTCAAGGTTTAGATTTGATTTCCAATTAGTCCCTAAAGTTTAAAATTTATTTCTAATTTGTCTCTAAAATTTGAAATTGGTTTCTAATTGGTCCCTAAATAAAAGAAATAATATATATATAATTTTCAACTCAATTAAAAAATACATCAAAGTCTAATTAGCACATGTTAACTACTATATCATCAATCATCATTCCATTAGATCAATTCACGTCAACTTTACTAAGGATTGTTTAGGCTCCTTTGATAACCATTTCTGTTTATTGATTTTTAATTTTCTGTTTTTTGAAAAACAAAAACTATACATGTTTGATAACAATTTTTTGTTTTTAGTTTTTTAAAATAAAAAATCAAACATGTTTGTTAGCTATTTTTAATTTTTTGTTTTTCTACAAAATGAAAATCAAACTATATAATACTTTTATCTAAAACACTATTATTAAATACACAAATAATAAAATAAATATGCCTAAAACTTAAAATTTTCAAAATAGAAAACACAGTGTTAATATTTATAGAGGCAGTATAAGTGTATAAAAATTGGAATTAAGATTTAAACATAATTTAAATACTACTATTTAATTTTGAACAAAAATATATACTTTAAGCTAATTTTCATTTAAATAATTCACTCATGAGATAATAGTTAATTAAGAAAATTACCTTAAAGAAAACTCTGCATCTATTAAAATATATTATGTAGAAAACTCTGCAACTATTAAAATATATTGTAGTAAAATATAATATATAAAAAATATTTTCTCCAAAAAAAAGGATTAAAACAACTTCAAGAAAAAAAGAGTATTTAAAAATCTCTTATTTCAAAGAAAAAAAAAAGAAACAGAAAAATCCAGAGAGTGGCGCTTCAGGCTTCACACAAAATAAAAAAAAGGATGGAAAAGCGTGCAAGGGGCGGGTGAAAAACAGAAACCGGTTTTCATTATACCTTTTTTTTCCGTTTTTAAATTTTCTTTACAATTTTAAAAACGTTTTTAAAATTTCAAAAACCAAAAACTCAATGAATTATCAAACAATTATGTTTAAAAAAAATGAGAAACATAAATAAAAAACAGAAAACTAAATGGTTATCAAAGGATCCTTAAAAACCCATTTCAAATTCCAGAGAATAATTAAAAATTAAATTCAAACTTTGAAAATCGCATATGCTACTTTTGAAACCTCAAGGAGCAAATACAAACAAAATTTAAATCACAAGGACTAAAAGTGTTAGTTTTAAAAATTCAGACACCAAAAAGAAACTAAGTTTAAATCCCAATGACCTTTTTATCCTTTTTTAGACTTTCATTGAGAAAAGAAATACAAAAAATACAAAGACATAAAAATAAAATCCACAAAGATGAGCCAAACTACCAAAGGGAGCTCCAATTAAGAGGCAACTTCGAAAATTGGAGAGCTTGACTAAGTTCAGTAGCTTCTTTTTGGATTTCTGTAACCAAGAAATCTTGTGATTACCCTTGCAGTTCTCGTATATGTTAAAATGATATTAATAATAGAACCTATGATGACAATTTGCCAACTATTCTGAAGAAAATAGGATCTACTCTAGTTCATGTGAATTAATGTTCAAACTATTTTGATTTTTATTTAAGGTTTTATAGAAGTAAATGCATTAAAATACTTCATTTCTTTAGTAAGAATAGTACTATTCCTACTTTCAATTTTGGGTGTTTTTCCTCTTTTCCAAGCATTTTGCCTTGCCATCCAACACAAAATATTGGTAAAAGTTCTCATAATCTCAAACAGAGACGGCCATATTCTAACCCCAAATCTGTCCCTACACAAATTGAGAGTGAAGATTAGGAATTGTTGTGATGAGAATGGCTCAGTCTCTCTCACATGAAGGAATGAAAAGATGTCTAAAGATATAAATACATCTCCTACAATACAACTAGCTTCCCACCTTTTTTTTCATGGCTAGCATATTTCAAAATATCCAGGGGCGGGCGGGAGGGAGGGAGGGAGTTACAGGTATCTTTCATTCATGTCTGCAGTAATTGTGGATACAAATTTCTTGCAAAGCCTGTAATCATGAAATCTGGCACTGGAAACCTATTACAAGGAGATCTGGAACAAAGATGTTTAAGACAAAACTAATCAAGTTCTAGGGAAAAAAAATCCTAAAGATGATTGGCAAAACCTGCATTTATAGGCCATCACCAGACACAACGGTAAGTTACATGCGACCTAGTCATATCGCCATCATAAGTCACTTTCACAACCTGCCCCTTCTCAAGTCCATAATATCGAGCAATAGCATCCATACGTAACATACGAGGAAGCTGCATTATATCAAAAGTAGGCATAAAAACTTGAAGCAACAGTTGGTAGTTTAAGAAATATATCCATGAGAATTTAAAAAGCAATTGCACATAGCAGGAATTGTTCTATTACTTTAAGTCATTTGTATACCAGATATTATGGTTTTCAGAATTCCTATTTTCCAAACAGGAAGACTAGAACCTTCAACAACTTAAAAAATATTTACCTCCCTGTAATCTCATATGGACAAATTGATCCAAGAGGCTAAGGCTAAGCTAATGTAATGAAATAGAGATATGCAACAATTTTTGTGCTCCAAGGTAGTAACTGATAAGCGCCCAAGATGCTGGATTTACAAAGCTAGAGGTCCTTCTAGGATCTTTGCAAACATTAGCGAATAAGGCTAACTTAATGAATTGATTCCAACCAAAAGTTTGGTTAGAGATGAATCACTCTAAGATCAAACTTAGAATCTATGATGGTCACTCTTAGATCCTAAGACAACTCACTCCAGAATTAGCTTGATCAAGACTAATCCAATGAATTGGTTTAACATCAAACCTAAAGCAAGATTTGAAAGAAACTAACACCAAATGGGTTTCAAGAAAACACAATTTTTGATAATCAATGTTGTTCTTCTCACTAGCAATACAAATTCCTTTTATAGACAAGGAATTCTATTCAAATGAACACTTCCCCAACTACTTCATTAAATGAACTTCCCAACCACCTCATTTAATGAACTTCCCAACTACCTCATTAATTAACTTCCCAACTACCTTATTAAATTCCCCAACTAATAAAAGTCTAAACTTTGAAACTTAAAATTACAATGTCAAAGTTCATGAAACTTAAAGTAACAATGAATTACTCAAATAGGTTGCCCTACTTAAGTGAACTCCATGGTCAACTTTAATCTTGACTTGTTGAACTAACATTATAAAGAAATTTGTACTAAAAAATCTTTGTCTCTTCTTGTGCATTAGCTAGCTTTTGAAGATGTAATGTGAAAGCCTCTTGAATCTTCTTTGTCTTGCTCCTTGTTATTGCTCCTTCAGGCACATGCAATGGATTAGAGGTTGGGTTCACATCAGTAACTCCAGTTACTCAAGTCACTATAGCCGAGGAAAAGAGCTCTTCAAACTTCCTTTTACCAAGCACAAAAATTACTAATTTGTAGTTTTTAACTGCTGAGTCACTTGAACCCTTCAAATCCGTATCACTAAAACTACCCAACCATTCAATTCTAAGTAGCAAGGATACAAGAATACAGATATGAGACCCAGATACGACATGACACAGACACGATGACACGTCAATTTTTAAAAATCTAGGACACGGACACGGCAAGGACACGTTTATTAAAATATATATAATTTTTATACAATAAGGAAATTCAAAGTCAATAAATTTATGCATTTATATGCTTAAAAAAATGAGCTTGATATATTTTAATCCAAAAATTTATTATTTTTGTCCTATATAATCATATGTCTATTTAGTATTCTTAACAAGTGTTTGATATATATATCTAAAAAATGTTGGGACCCATATTGACTTTGTAAAACTAGAGTCTAACACATATCTATTGTGCTAACAAGTGTCCGATACATGTCCAACAAGTGTCGTAGTATTCAAGTGTCCAACACGAGTCAGACACGCTAACTAAAATAAGGTGTCCGTGCTTCTTAGATTCAATTCATAGCAAAGGGGCATTTGGAGCATAGGTTGGGCTAGAAGCCAAACTCGCATTTGGAGAGAAGTTGCCAAACTTAAACCAATGAGCTTGAACAGTAGCCCACTATTCAAGCCCCCTACAAATTCCTAAACCAAGCTTCCTAAACCTACCCTGCAAACATAGTTCTCTTAAATTCAAGCTTCCTAAACCCTCTACTTAAACCTGCAAGTTTAAAGATGCCAAACCCTAGGTTGAGGTTAAACATCAAAGAAGAAACGCTATAATCTGAAAAAGGGTGTTTACAATTACACCAATACATAGCATGACAAAGAACTAAATCCAAAAAAGAGCTTAGGGTGGGTTTGACTTCCTAAGCCCATACCACATTTTTGGGAGGAGTTGCCAAACCCGAGTTTCATGGGAAAAGCCAATGAGTTTTAATAGTAGCCCATTATTCTAGCTCCCCACATAGTTTTTCTCTAAGAAGCACGGACATGGACACGAACACGACAGTACACAGCGATATGTCAATTTCTAAAAAACTAGGACATGGACACGTTGGGGATACGTTCTTTTTTTTTTATTATTATTATTTTAAGATATATGTAAATCTAACATAAAATACTAAATATACTCCACTAAAACGCATGAAATGGAAAGTTAATTAAGTTTAACTTACTCTAATTTAATTTAAATGATAGGAAGTTAAGGAAAAAAAAACATACTTCTAAATGGTGAACAATTGGTGGCAAAGAGGACTGACGGTGGCAAAGATAACTGACGGCTAGCAGCAAGTGGTCGGCGGTGTTACTTGTTAGATGTTTTCAGATTTCACGATTTTCTGTCCTTTTTTGTTTTTTGGTTTTCATTTTTTTTAAATTTAAATGATTTGGGCCTTTTTTGTTTCAAAATCTTCCCCAGCAGTGTCCTAGTTGTGTCTAAACCATGTCCAACCGTGTCCAAAATTAAACAAATAAAAATAAAAAAGGGCACATAAAATAGCGTGTCGAACACATGTCCAGAGCGTGTCTAGACGTATCCGTGTTTGACATGAATACTCGGCCTAAAATGAAGTGTTTATGCGTCATAGATTTTTCTAAACCTGAGCTTCCTAAACCTACACCTCATACACGGTTTTCCTAGACCAAAACTTCTTAAACCCTCTACTTAAACCCAAGCTTAAGATGCTAAATCCACCCTCAAAACACCCCAAAAAAAAGCTTCAGTGTTTGGAGGACAAAATGAGTTTTGCCAAAACAAATTGATAATCTGAAATGAGATACTATGCCATTTGCTCACTCGAAGTCCCAGCTATAGTATACTGAAAATATTGAAAGATGTTCATTGATGTATAGCTCTTATCAGCATTTAACATAAATATTGGAAAGGAGAAACTGTTGGTCATTCAAGGAAAGCATGTTTAACATGAGAAAGAGTTTCGTTCCTTAAAAATACTTTGTTAAAGGTTTACAAAGCTTAAGGCAACTGCACACACAGATTAATATCCAGCATTTAAGCTACAGGCAATCATGCGGAAGGAAATATAATTCACAATTAAGTTATCCACCAATGCAAGTAACCATAACAGTCAAAGATTGTATACTTAAGCTATGAAAAATAGTTTATGGTACTTCATTGCTTCAATATCTTACCTGTTTTTCCTCTATACTGTATTGTTTCAAAAGCTTTAGTTTTTCTTCCTCCGTTAGCACTTGATGGTTTGGCTTTAACGCATGCTTTGTGATATTAACGAGCAAGTCAGTAATCTGATAACAAAAAAAAATAACAATGAATAGAAGTCATACTAGGAAATATAGAATAATGTCTCAAATTTTGATAATTCACAAGATAAAGTATTAGAGAAAAATGAGCAACATATAAATTAAACATATGAACTTTTTGAGATTATCGATAGCCCTTAACTCTAAATTTGGCTTCTAAAGCAACATTCTACAACAATTGTACCACTATCATAAAAACTATGGTATCAATTCCAAAATCCAGTTTTCATTGACAAATTGTAGGTTAGACGTACAACAGGATGCAATTTTTTTTTGCATATTTCACATCTAATGATAGTTTCTTCCTTATTTATTCTCCATGGACCATGACAATCATGTTTAAAAAAATGGTCAAACTTCTCCATAGTACTACGCATGTAAGCAAGTATATCTAACTTCAATCTCTAGTGTTTTAAGTTTTTACCTTGTTCAAAGATTACTAGAAAAATAAAGTGCCTATGTTTATACATTCATAGTCCCCATGAAATAGTGACCGGAGGATTCTCTCTCTAACCATATGAATATTTCCTTACTTTAAACTTATGGAAGAGGTTTATAATATGATAAGCTTCTCATTGCCGCCCTTGTTCAGGAAAGGAAACAAAAGGTTTGGAACCCTTCCCCTATTTCAGCATTTCATCCTTGTCATGGTCACTCTCTGGTCTCAATTCCCGAGACCTCTATTTCTTTAAGTTATTCCTCTTTCCTACCGTGAGAAACTCTTGTTCCCCCACCTTTTTAGTGTTCTGGGTTCCTCCTGTCCATGCCCAACTTTATGAAAAGTGATTAATGATGCAGTTAATCTAAGTACGATCATTTTAGTTTGGCTAGCGTATCCATTTTCCACACATGTCGGACACTTAGACACTCCGATACTTGTTGGACGTGTTAGCACAATAGATGTGTGTTTGACACTAGTTGACAAAGTCAAGACAGGACCAACATATGTCTATATCAAATATTTGTTAAGTATACTAAATAGATATATAACAATATAGAACAAAAAGAATCATAAAGTTGAGAGCAAAATACATCAATTTCATTTTATTAAGGATATAAATGCATAACTTATTGACTTTGAATTTCCATCTTGTAACAAATGATATATATTTTTTAAAAAGTATACTTTAATAAATGTGTCCTTGTTGTGTCCGTGTCGTAGATTTTAAAAAAATGACATGTCACCGTGTCTATGTCGTGTCATATTTGTGTCTTGTATTCATATCCATGCTTCTTAGTAGTTCAAATTTAATTAACTAGAATATGTTGTTATTATAGTTAGAAAACAACCTCAGCAGGGTCCACTGCGAAGAAAACACTAAAAACTGGACTGTGAAGAAAATACTAAAAACTCAACATGGTAACAAATAAATGACTCGTTGATACCAAGTATTTTCCAAGATGCTACTGTCAACTAAAGAAATGCATAAACAGCTTCAAGAAACGAACCTGAAATATCTCAACCTTGAACGAGAAAACCTCAACTGCCTTCATAGCTGGGTTAGTAATTTGATTTTGCACAATTAGAATGAGACCATGTAAAGTGTCTTTATTAACAATTTGGCCAGCAATATTGCGAATAGTATTAACCTTTACTGCACCAGTCCCACAGAATATTACAAGGATCTGCAAAATCAATGATCAGTTTTGAAATAATAAATAAAGATGTTAGACTACTTACATAACTATAAAGCAGCATGATTAATATCTATATTTATATTGTCAGCTTTTCAAATACTTTTCAATAATTTCTATGTTTCGTCCACATTTAGAAAAATATTTCTCTCAGTATAAATGTTGAATCCGTCCTAAGGAAACTTTACTCCGTTATCAGAATTCACAATAACTACTTCTGTAAGCCACCATAAATCGTAAACTACTAGAGAATGGTATGAAATAAGGTGTTCAAAATTTAGGAGCTCGATTGCACCAAATAATTGCCAAGAAGGTAAGCAGTTTGGTCCACTGCATTTCAATGATAACCAAAAAGAAAACATGCACCATTATCTTCCGAACAAAATTCAAAAGTAATATGCCGAATCAACACTCTCGAAGTAACCAAATACTAAACGAAGGTAAAAGTCCCCTTGAGGAGGAAGCACAACAGATCTTTTCGTACTCACATTGTCCACCCTAATTTGGCTATGACAAACAAGACGCCGTGGAACAAATTTACCAACCGCGGCTTGATGAAATCAAAGGAAAAAGAGCAAGAAGCGGTGGAGTCTTACTCTTTTGGAGGGATCGGAGCGATGAACGGCAGATAGTTTGAGGCGATCAACATCGGGCGACTGGCCGTGAATTTCTCGGAATTGTTGGAGAGTGAGGTCAATATCTGAGGGGATGATAGTGTAGCCTCGGTCCCTAAGCATCTCCAGGACTGTTCTGCGAGAAAGAAAGTATCTGTGGCTCTCAGTGGTACCATCGTCGATGTAGCTACTCAAGCAAGTGCCTAGCTCCACTCGATTCGGTTCTCCGTCAAACCCATCTTCCTCCATTTTCGCTCTCTCTACGCGAATAGAGCTTCGCGTTTCTTGGTTTGAAAATGGGAAAAAAATTCATTTATAACCTAATTAAAATCCTAAACTAATAATTGTATTGTTTAGGCCCTGTTTGATAACCATTTGATTTTTAGTTTTTAGTTTTTGAAAATTAAGCTTATTTTCTCTCAATTTCTCTACAATGTATTGTTTAGGCCCCGTTTGATAACCATTTAATTTTTAGTTTTTAGTTTTTGAAAATTAAGCTTGTTTTCTCTCAATTTCTCTACAATGGTTTTCATCTCCCTTAAGGAAACATTTGAATTCTTAGCTAAATTCTAAAAACAAAAACAAGTTTTTGGAAACTACTTTTTTTAGTTTTCAAAACATGGCTTGGTTTTTTAAAACATAGGTAAAAATGAAATAACAAAACAAGTAAATCCATAGGTGGGAGTAGCATTTATAGGCTTAATTTTTAAAAACCAAAAACCAAAAACCAAAAACCAAATGGTTATCAAACGGAGCCTAAACTAATAGCTATTGATTAAAGTTTTGTCTTAATTTACACTTTTCATTTGTTGGAAGACTGTAAGTTAAATTGGAATGTGATGGTTGTCTTTTTATATTTTATAGGTTAAAATACCATTTTGGTCCCTGTACTTTGGGTTGTGTTCCATTTTAGTTCATGTACTTTCAAATGTCCAATTTTAGTCCATGTACTTTCAATAAAGCTCAAAAATGGTTCCTGCCGTTATAATGGAGTTAGTCCAACGTTAAAATGGTTTTTCTCTCTCCTTTCTCTCTCTCCTTTTAACTCTCTCTTTTATTTTTTGCTCTTGTTTTTCAGAATCCATGAAATTTTAAGAGAAACCATCAAATTACTCTTCACAGCAACACCAACTTCTCCTAAATCACTGTCACTTTCATTCTCCCTCTTTCTTTCTTAATGTTTGCCCACTCTCAATTTTCCAATCTCTTCCTCCCTAATCCTTTGCCCTTCAACTTGCTTCCTTCTTCTTCTCCCTCATCTTCTTATTATGATTTTGATCAATTTTCCTTTTAGAGTGATTTTGTTTGTTTTTCATTATGTGGTGGTTGTTGAATCGGCGTTGGTGCGATATGGAATTTTGGAGAAAAGAGGAGAAACCCAAAAGAAAGTTCAGAGAAGGAGAGAGAAAAAGCTGAGGAAAGTAAAAAATGAATTCTTTTTTTAACGTTGGACTAACTCCATTATAACGGCAGGGACCATTTTTGAGCTTTATTGAAAGTACAGGGACTAAAATTGGACATTTGAAAGTACAGGGACTAAAATGGAACACAGCCCAAAGTATAGGGACCCAAAATGGTATTTTAACCTATTTTATATTAGAAAAAAATTATAAAAAATGGTCAAATGCATATTACTTTGACTTATGTATCTATTTAAATTTAAATTAATACATCGTCGAAAGTCAGCTCAAAAAAGTGTCAAAATAATTTAAGAAATTGAATTTGAGAAGTAAAAAAGTCATGCCGAGTGTAACTTTGTGGTGGTTCCACAAACAGAGTCAAACAAAAGCCTCGTTGATAACAACAAAGTCGTCATTGCCACCATGAAAATCCCTCATGGGCAAAATCTGAAATAAAACACCTTAGTTAGAGGAGTAACGGGATCTCTTAAGCGTAATTAAACTCCAACTCGTTGCATTCATCATAGTTTTCTTGGCCAATGAACTTGTCCCTATTCTTGACCTCATTTTTTTCAGCATTTATTTTGGTGTAATCTATTGGTGCTTGTGCAGTTTGTCACGGTCATGCTTGTCCAGGGCGTGTTGCCCATGGCTACATGCCCATTTCAACCTCTTTTTTTTTTTTTTATCATGCTTTCATGTTATGTCTTAGTTTAATGTTATTATTTACTTTTCTTGTAATTTTGTAAGTGTATGACTCCTCGCCCACTTCCATGTTCAAACCTGTCATAGGCATAAATCCTAGAATGTACTCTAGGGGGATACGACTAGTCGTCAATTCTTCCTACCTGGAGTTGTATGCTATCTAAGCCGTTGTTGTCCCTTATTTTCTTACTAGTGTATAACAATCATTTTCTCAAATGTTTTCATATAATTTCTCTCTCACGTTTTAATAAAACATTTTCTCCCGAAACGTGGGTGGATGCTAGACCATATACGGAAGTAGTCCGCAACTTTCGGTTTTCGTACAGCTGACTTGCTCGTCGGGTTAGAGCAAGTGCCGCACAATCGTTGCCCCATTGCGAAAGAGTGAGATTGTGACACGGTTGGTGTTCCATTAGCATGGAAATAAAAATATTTTAAAATAGCAAGGCATTTAGATTGTATGTGTTGGGAAAGTTTTCTTGAGGCGACAATCACGTTGTATAGTTTATGGAGAACATGTTCATGTTGTCATTTCAAACTTTGGTGGATAATGTGATAAGTGAGCTTTCGTTGTTCTCGTCACAAGTTAAAAAAAATATTTATGATGTATATCTCACTATGTTCTTTTCTTTCTCTCTCTAAATATAGTATGATGTTTCTTAGTTAAAAATTTTATGGAGACATTTTCCCTTCTTAAAACAAGAAAAATACTTTTATTAAACACTAATCATCCTTTCACCAAGTGCTAAAACCCCATTTACCCTTCTATTTTATATTTTAATGTTAGAGGTTGAAGTATACAAAATTCTTGTGACTTTTAGAGTTGATTTTAATGATACCTTTATCATTTTAAAATTTTCATTTAAACTATAAGTTGTCTTAAAAAAAACTCATTTTGTTAAATGATAAGCCTTAGAATTAAGGCTTATTTAACTCTCAATTACTTAAAATATTATTGTTTTGTCTTAAGATCATTTGAAAATAGTTGAAAGTTGCTTAAAAATAAGAAAGAAAGAAAAATGAAGGAAATTAGGGTGAGAATCTTAAAAACTAAACTTGTGTGTAGGAACTGTGGAAATTGCATAACCAAAATTGCAAGATGAAGTTGCAATTTTGGAAGTAGTAGAAAAAATTCAAAAAAGGAAAAAAAAAAAACTGCAGTTGACCCATATACGTAATCTTCAATTATTGCACGATTTGAGGGATTTTGAGCACGAATTCTGGACATGATTCAACCATAATAAAGGCCTACAAAGGGGGAAAGAAGTGGAGAAGCTTGGGCAGTCAACTGGAGACATTTTCTTGGAGTTTATTTCGTGGGTTTCATTCCAAAAACTTCCTCTATTTTCTGTCTAAATTTTATTCTCTGTTTTTACCGGAAGTTCACAACAAGTTACTCTGTTTTTCTTCGATTTTCCAGTCCGGTTCAAGTGAAAACTTGGGTTGTTAAGACTCAATCTCTTCCTAGAAATAGTTGGGGGATTGAATCGATTGAAGATGAAGAGAAGATTTATAGAACAGTTGTTGTAATTGCTCTGTCCAACTTAGTTTCTTTTTTAATTTAGTTAAGTTGTGTTCTTTTCAAGCTTTGTTTAATGTACTTGATATTCTTATTGGATTCAATTTATATTGGAGGAATTCAATTTACTTTGTTCCAGACTTTCGTTGAAGATTCATCTTCACTAGAATTTGTTTATTTGTGGGTTGTTCAGGAATAAGGGATGCCTTGTCTATTGCTTGGGTTGTTCAATTTTTCAATTCAAATTTGATGGCAAGCTATCTTTAACTCAATTAAATTTTGGTTGCAATTAGGTTTGTAAGTAAGCTCATTAGCATGGATTTTAATTCTAAAATTTGTTGTAGGATTTTTACATTTATTATGAGCTAAACTTCTTAGGGGGTTCAAGGATGTGAATTCCCTAAGAAGCAATTGTAGGCAAAATTCCAACAAAAACCAAGCCTACATCTCAATTGTTTGCTCATGTTGAATAAAATTCTGTTGAGATCTTAGATTGATCAACTAGGGTAGCAACTCAAGCTTAGATCTCTTACCGACAGGGTTGGTGACAAGCGGATTTCGCACAAGTGATGTGATAAGCCTTAGGATTAAGACTTAATTAACTCCCAATTGCTTAAAATATTCTTGTTTTGACTTAAGATCGTTTGAAAATAGTGGAAGATTGCTTGAATTTAAGGAAGAAATGAATGTGATGACATTTGGAATAGAATTCTAAGTAAATTGATCTTGCTTGCAGAAATTGTGGAAATTGCAAAATCAAATTGCAAAATCATGATTCTGCAATTGTTTCTGGAGCAGAGAATGTAAAAATTGCAAAATCAAATTGCAAAATTGGTTTCTACAATTCTGGACAGCAGAAATTTCAAGGAAAAACGAAAATTTTTGATTGAAACCCATTTATGGAAAACCAAATTACCGCCTGATTTGGTGGAATTGGAGCACGAAATTTGGGCAATCTTCAGCCCTAATGGAGGCCTATAAATGGGGAAGAAGAATTGGAGCTAAGCATCGGGATTGAGAGGCAATTTTAGAAATCAATTTTGTGGGTTTTTGCAACAACGAAGAAACCCATTTATGGGAAAATCAATTTCCGCACGAATTGAGGGATTGGAGCGTGATTTTTGGCAAATTTCAACCCTAGAAAGATCTACAAAAGAGGGGGGGAGAAGGAGGAAGAAAATTCAGATTTTAGAGGCGATTTCAGAAGCAAAATTTTCGTGGGTTCTTTCATTTGGTCCGAAGCTCTGTTTTTTCGATTTTTTTTTTGTTGTTGTTCTTTTTCTGTGGTTGGCCGACAATTTCAATCATTTCTTTTAGTTTTCATTAGTTGTATTATGGAGAGTTTCTTGTGGTACAATCTCTATTCTCCATTGATTTACCTTTGAATCAAGCTCAAGTTTAATTTCAATGTCTCTATTTGTGGATTTGTTCAACAAATACTCTGTTTTTCAAAATTTATTGGAACTTTTGGTTGCAGAGGAGTGCAGCTTCTGTTTTCCATCTTCTTCGAATTTTTCATGTAATACCGATAGTGCTAGTAGTACCAAATCGTTGTTAGTTTGATTACTTCGTTTATGTTACACATTTTTGTTCAATTGAAATTCTGTTTTTCTTATGATTTGAGCCTCTATTTTTTTTTTCTTTAAATTAGTTTCTGTGGAGGTGTTATGTTTATTCAAGCTAATTTTTTTTGTGGGAATGTCTCAAGCTCGTCAACTAAAAGGCAAATGAAAGAATGAAAAATTATTTTATTGCCTTTGAGTCTTTGCTATAAATCCCATTGAGAATCTCTTCTTGATTTCTCTGTAGTTTGCCAAGAATAACATTACAATTTATTGTTTTAATTAATCAATTTACCCAACTTCTAATATGATTTTTTTCTCAAAAATTAGTTGTAATATTTTTATTTTTATTATGAGCTAAAACTTCTTAGGGGGTTCAAAAATGTGAATTCCCTAAGAAGTAATTGTAGCCTAAATTCCAATGAAAACCAAGCCTACATCTCAATTGTTTGCTTGTGTTGATCAAAATTTCGGTGAGATCCTAGATTGATCAACTAGGGTATCAACTCAAGCTTAGATCTAATACCGACAAGGTTAGTGATAAGCGGATTTCACACAAGTAATGGAGAAAAAGAGCTTAGACATAAGTCAATTCCTTACCCTAGACATAGGGATTAAGGACTCCAAAACCCATAAAATTGTGAGCCAAATTATCTAAGATAGAGGGACTATAGACATATGGGTCTCTCACTTAGCCTCCTAAAAACCTAAATTCAAGGTGAATAGGAGATGCAATTTTGGTTTACAATTGAGTGTGGAGTAGGTTGGAATTGTAATTTTGGCTTGCAATTACGACTTAGGGCAATGACATTCTTGAGCCCCATCTCTATCTCAAATTTTTTTTGCAATTTCAATTTCTAAGTCTATTTACTTTGTTATTTCAATATTGTCATTTCTTGATTCTGCAATTTTTATTATTTCAATTATTGCCATTTCTCAATTCTGCAATTAGATTCTGCAATTTTTAATTATTTCGCTTATTGTCATTTCTAAAATCTGCAATTAGAATATGCAATTTTTATTTTTCACCAACACACCAAACCAACTGTATTTTTGCAATTTTAGTTTTCAAGTTGCAATTTCCCTTACACTTTTGCTTTACAATATTTTTGTTACACCGTTCCCTGTGGGATTCGATACTTGGTACTCAGATACCATTTTATATTACTTCGATCGCGTGCGCTTGCGTGTAACAACCGATCATGATGGAGAAAAGAGCTTAGACATAAGCCAATTCTTTATCCTAAACATATGGATTAAAGGCTCCAAAACCCATAAAATTGTTGAGCCAAATTATCTCAGATAGAGGGATTATAGACATATAAGTCACTCACTTAGTCTCCTAAAACCTAATTTCAAGGTGAATAGGAGTAGTAATTTCAGTTTACAATTGTATGTAGAATAGGTTGGAATTGCAATTTTGGTTTGCAATTACAACTTAGGGCAATGACATTCTTGAGCCCCTCATTTCTCTAAACAAATTCTTTTGCAATTTTCATTTCTTTTATCAAGTCTGTTTAGTTCTATTCAATCTTGCAATTTTTTATTCTGCAATTTAGTTCTACAATCTTTGTCACTTTAACTTACAATTAGATTATGCAATTATTTTGTTTTTACCATACACACCATCCCAACCTCATTTTTGCAATTTTAGTTTCCAAGTTGCAATACTTCTTACATTTTGCTTAGCAATATTTTTGTTATACCATTCTCTGTGGGATGGATACTCAGGAATACTCATGTTTTAATACTTGCATCGATAGTGTGCACTTGCACTGGGGTTGAACGTATTTACTTACTTTTCTTCACTCAAAGTTCACCCAATCATTAAAATAGAGACAAAATTATGACATTTAAGTTGAGTTGGAGCTATCAAAGTGAGCATAGCTCAACAGTAATTGGCATGTATCATCGACTAAGAGGTCAGAGGTTCGAATCCTCCTGCTCCAAATGTTGTTGAACTAAAAAAAAAAAAAGTTGAGTTGAAGCTTAAGATTTAACAAAAGAGTTAAAAAGAACCAAGGTCTCTGTCATCATAAAAGCCCAAGTAATAGTAGTAAAGTAACTCATCAGGCATATCATCATGGAAAGAAAACAATTGTGTTGTTGTAGATAAACACTAGCATTGGTGACCTCATGAACAAACAAAAACCCTATTAAAGAGATCATCAGTCAAAAGTTTTCTTTGTTCTCGAAGGTTCCACCGACCCACTCTTCGACAAAGATTTTTCTTCATCTTAAGCCTCAATTTTGTTTGCTTCCCTTAGTATGACACCATTTTTCTTAACACAACCCAAACCCTCGAATGCTTGCTCCCCCTTGAGACATCATTTAAGTTCAATATTTTACCCTAACCCAAAATTATTATCATGTATATCTACATGTGCCTTCCATTTTTACAACTCAACTGTCACGTTACAGTTTCATCTTCACTTTAACAAAAAAGTTAATCGAAGAGTTTATTTAGACAATTTTAAAGGTTAAGGATTAAAGCGAAACTCTTGAAACAATAGAGACATAGTTGAAGCCAACCCTAAAGAGTTCAAAGGAATTTCATAATTTAACCTAGATTAAATTACATTTTTATCACCTCGAGTTTTTGACAAAGTAATTGTTAAATCACCAATCAACCCAAAAGCTTAAGCTGATGGGTTATGGTAAATTTAATTATGTATCTAACGAGCTACTATGCAATGCCAAAAGAAGCGCAAGTGCACGTTGTCACATACAAGTAATATATGGAGTATTCCAAGTATCGAACCCAAGGGAACAGATTAACACATGTATTTTTCATTTTACTTGATCACAAGTTGTAACCAAAGGTAACCAAGAAAAACAAAGTTGATTTTGCGGTTTTTTGTGCAATAAAAAGTAAAAAAAAAATGAAAAAGCAGTAGGGAAAACAAGGATGAGAAGCAGGTGATTCAATTCTAATTCAACCCTAAGAAATGGGCCCACCAAGTGCCCGCAAACTACCCAACTAAGTCCGACTAATTCAGAGATTCTGCCTCTTGCGCCCGCATACTTACTCTTTTGAGTTCTGTATGGTTCAAACAAAATGCTGCTAAATTGTGCCCGCAACTTACCCTAAAAGACACTTAACCAAGTAAATAAAGTTCAACACCTATTCGACTCCTTGTTCAAGAACCTTTAGGAGACTAAGCAATTTAAAACTCATATATCTATGGCTAAATTCGATTAGATGATGAAAAACACAACTTCATGATTTTAAAGGTTTTTGTCCTATGTCTAGATACAAAAAGCAAAGTTCTATGTCTAGACTCTTTCCCTAGATTACTTTTAGGAAAACACGTGTTGACTCCAATCTTTTCAGTATTGAAATCTTCACAAACTACGCTAACTCAAATGACCAGTTTAAGCTAACAATGAAACTTAAACTCAATTAAAAGTAAACTTAGCTAAGTGTTAAGCAAATTTACAAGGAACACAAGGTAGTGCTTTACTCCTTTTTTGGGTATCCACATGATTGAATCCCCTCCAAGGAGTTTAGCTACTTATCGAAGAGAAAAATAAAGTGCAGAAAATAAAAAGAAAACAAGTAGGAGAAATAACACAATTCATTGAAATAAGAAATTTGAATACACTTTAAAGTATGAGACTAAGAAAACTAAATGGAATTGAAACAAAAGAACTTACAACTGAAAAGAAAAATAGAAACTTACAAAGCTAAAAATAAAGATAAAATGGCAAGTACAACTCCTAAAAACTTACAAAATTTGAATGGAAAACAT
The DNA here is from genome assembly GCA_033996785.1 of Trichosanthes truncata. Lineage (NCBI taxonomy): Eukaryota > Viridiplantae > Streptophyta > Magnoliopsida > Cucurbitales > Cucurbitaceae > Trichosanthes > Trichosanthes truncata. Next base: position 35,081,288 of record JAWPNB010000003.1, read on the forward strand.
TAAGAACAACAAGAATCCTAACTTGTTCTTCCTTTCTAACTTGTTCAACCTTTTTAAAGGATAACAAGTACTTACTCCTCATTCTTTTGAAGTTGGAGTCCGAATGGAAAATGAACAGAGCTTAGGGGAGACATAGAGTGGTGGCTAAAAATAAAGAGAAAACAACAGAATCTTGGGATGAAGAGAATTCTCAACTCTGAGCTTTCTTTCAAATAGAGGTATGAGCTTATAGACTTCACGCATAAGGTTTGTTGTCGAGATCAATGTGAAGAAGCTTGGTCAATCATATCCCTTGATTTAAGGAGATTTGGTTGAGAATCTTCCATAAAATTTGTAAATCCTGAAAACTTGGAGAACCTGTTGAAAAGGTCCATATGTAGGCACATTTGTGGTCGCATTTGTATTGTTGTCGAAATGGCCTAAATGAGGGCGCATTTCTAGGCGCATTTTGGCTATTTTTTGCAATGCTTGGATTTTGGCTTATGCTCTCAAATGCTAGCGCATTTGGGTTGCATACCTAATGGATCATTTATTATTTGCTTCAATTGCAGCCAGAATATGGGCACATTTGAGTCATTTTTTAGCCTCTACACAAAACCAACAAAAATTAACACTTTTCTTTATAGAAATGACTCTAAATCACCTAAAAACTAATTTTTACCAAATCAAGACTTCAAACACATGCAAAGCTTGTTTTTACTTAAATTTGGCCTAAATGACATGAAATATAACATTAAACACTAACTTTCTAAGCAAATAAGTTCGTTTTTAAGGCTAAATAACACTCATAAATGAGTGTTATCACACCCCCAAACTTAGCTTATTTCTTGTCCTCAAGAAATTTTAAGCAACAACAAACAAGCAAACAAGTAACAACATGCATCTTAAGGTAGGTTTGAAAACAATGTGTCTTTCAGGAGAGATCTCAACTTCTTATTACTTACACAACCTTGAAGTTTCAGCCCATGAGACTTACCTTTTTCTTTTCAAGATAAATCATTCGCATGCAACCCCGCTTACCTTGTTTATTCTACCTAAGGCTCAATCATAAAATCTGGGGTGATTTATTTGTCTAGCAAGCTAAGGCTAAGTTTTTTTGAGTACAAAACACTATAGCTAGCACAAGATAAAAGGTCACAACAAGTTACTCTGATACCAATTGCTCCCAAAACCCACAATCTTGTTCAAAGATTGCTAAAAGGTTAGGAGAATTAGGATCTTAGCAGAATACAAGTGTTTTGCGAATATAGAGAGCTTAGAGAGATTTTTACTTCTTCTCTTTTGCTAGCTTATCCGCCTCTGCCTTTGAATACAACTTGAGAATCTATTTATAGACCCCATACTCCAAATGAAAACTAAATAAAAAAAATTAAATGATAAGGATGATCCAAAAGGACAAGCCTAGTCTAAATACATAAAATTGCTTTACTTTATTAAAGCACCACTATTTGCTTTTTTAAGATAAGCTAGCACAAGTCATTGCTAAGTTCACATACTCACTTCCTAAGTCAACTGATAATACTAAATTAGTGCTACATTTATGCCTTAATTTAGCTAGTTTTATGTTATAAATGTGAGCTTTTATGTCAATTATTTGTTAATTTTAGGAATTCGAGTAATTAAGAGCATAATTATGAATTTTTGAGCAAAATGGTGATTATGGAGCTATTTTAGAGCTTTTGTACGAGCTAAGGACAAGATGAGAAGGTGCACAAGTTGTTGGGGCTGAGAGGGCAGTGTTGCAACGCTTGAAATGGCGTTGCAACGACAAAATTTGTTGGGCAAACCCGAGAGCTAGCGTTGCAACGCTACCCTGTGGCGTTGCAATGCTAGAAACACCTGTGAGGAAAGCTCCGTCTGTAGCATTGCAACGCTACCCTGTGCACATGCCAAAACGATGTCGTTTTGGATAGCGTTGCAATGTTGTCGCGACTACAGCTGATAGTATGCAATTATGTTATCTTAATTACTATTATTTATGCTAGTTTTGTTATGATTTTGTGAGCTTTTATGCCTATTTCTCTTGTTTTTATAGAAACCGAGCTAAAAGAGCAAATTTGGAGTGTTTGAGGGTATTTTGGACATTATGGAGCTATTTTCAGCCATTTTGAACACCAAAAAGAGAAGAGTTGAAGAAATTGGAATTTGAGGCTGAGAGGACGGCGTTGCAATGCTTGAAAGTGCATTACAATGCCCAATTATATGGTGCAAACCCGAGAGCTAGCGTTTCAACGCTGCCCTGTGGCGTTGCAACACTAGAAACGCGTGGAGAATTGAAGTTACGTCTGTAGCATTCCAACCCTACCTCTACGGGCAGCTGCAAAACGACCTTGTTTTGGACAGCGTTGCAACATTTTCCCTAGCATTGCAATGTTGTCTCGATAGACAGTATAAGTTCTTCACTTTCTCTTAGAGGACATTTTGAGGGTTTTAGCCTTGATAGTGGTCATAAGTGTGCTATTTCTAGGCTTGATTTTACACTATTTTTGTTATGATCGTGTGTGCTTTCATGTGTTTTTATGTATATTTCTAAGAAACCGAGCATTTGGAGCAAAACCGGAGAATGGAAAAGTATTTGGATGAATTTGAAGAAAATTGGAGCTATAATTGACGATCCAAATGTTGAAGAGAAGGAAACAAGCTTGTGAACCCAAGCGTATAGCGTTGCAACGCCATCTATAGCATTGCAACGCCACTTTAGCAACCTTTCAGCCTTGGAGACCAACAGACATAGGGTTGCAACGCTATATATAGCGTTGCAATGCTACTCAACATATTTTTTTCCTTTTTTATAAAATTCTAAGGGACAACATTGCAATGCTGCCCCTAGCGTTGCAATGCTGTCTCAACTCTATAAAAGGGAATGTTATGTTTCGAGTAAAATGAGCCATTTCAAGAGACCAAAAACCCTAAACTCGATGCAAGCACTGTCTTTTCACAAGTAGACATCAAGCCTTAACTCGATTCCATACATATTTCAGGGTATTTGGGAGGATTTATGAGCGTTTTGGAGCATAATTGAAGACCTTGAAGCTCGGGTTCGAGATTGATCACCTCGAAAACGCTGGATCGTCCTTCGTTTGCACTTTCTTTTCATTTTCCTTTTATTTATAGTTATTGTAGTGGTTGTAATTAGGGATTTTTGTTGTGTAAATGTTGAATATGTTTAGTTAATCCCTAAATTTTTATAACAGTAATTTTTGGACCATTGCACTTAATTTTATTTAATTTAGTTTGTGATTGTGGTTGAACTAGTGTTTATGTTCATATATGCATTGGGTTCTTAATGCCTTTAACATAGCAAGGAATAGGGGTTAAATGATCGTTAGTTTAATTGAGCTCAACAAAGTAGATTAAACTTAGAAAAACAGTGCATGAAAATTAAAATTTTCCTAAGTGACATCGGAACAACGAAAATTAATTGAGGTTTAAAATGAAGGTTGTTAATATTAATTAATGAGATGAACACGAGATTTAATTAATTATACCCTAGGTTTGGAGGAGACCAACAGGAGATTCCATAATTTTAAGCTTCTAGACTTATGAATCGAATACTTGGTTATGCCTAATTGCTAGCTTCATTAAGTAAATTAAGGTCCAAGAATGCAATCAACACCCATAGAATTACCTATCGATTTGTGTCTCCCATTTATTTTGCTTCTAGGTATAGTTGTTTAATTTTCCTATTTGCTCTTGTATTCTGTTCTCTAAATAAAGTAAAGTGAGATTATTCGTAGTACTTAATTGAATTAAAAACCAATCCTAGTGGATACGATACTCGATAGGAATACCGTTTTATTATTACTTCGATCGCATGCGCTTGCGTGTACTTCGATCAACAGCCTTTAAATTCATCGTTTTCTTTCCGAATTAGGGGAAGCTATTTGGGGTTTTAGATATTTTCAACTCCCTACCCTTTTAGAGCTTGTAGATGTTGATTAGAAGTGTTCAAGAGCTAATCTTGAGGCTCAGGAACGTGGATTTCGAGGCATAAGCTAGGATTTTGGCGTTAACGAGTCTTGGATTAGTTTATTTCCCTCTTTTCATGTCTTTACCTGTTGTATTACAGAGGGTGTTGCTCTATTTTAAGACTATGTTGGGCTAATTTTGTATTTAGGGAATTAGAGTTCGCTTAGGCTTGGTTTTATGTTGGATTAAACACTTTAGCTATGTAATTCATTTGTTATATTTCATTTAGTTGGATTGTGCCTAATGCTTCGTATCAACTGGTCATTGATATGTTGAATTAGTCCAAATTGAGCTCCACAAAGGATGTTTAGGTTAAACTTACTCCAATTAACACCCCTAAGTTGCTGAAGTGGCATAGGAACAACAATTGAAGGGTGAGGCTTAATATGAGCGGGCTTAATATTAATTAACTAATCAATTAATGCTAAGGACACTTAGGTAAGCAATTAGTTAAGAGTGTTCGAATGAGACCGACAGAAGATTTTGACCGGTTTAGCTCTAGGTCTATGAAATTGGTAAGGAGTAATTAAATGGCGGGTTAATATTCTCATAAAATCAACCTAAGAGTGCTTGATTTTCCTAAATTCCCCTAATTGGTATCTCCCTATCGTTTTATTGCATTTTTTTAAGCATTTTTTGTTCATTTTATTCCCTAAATAATTCCAATTTCGACTAATTTCGGTACTTAATTAGCTAAAAAGAACTTCAATCTCACTTCCCTTGGGACACGATACTCGGTACTCAAATATTGTTTTATTATTACTTTGATCACATGCGCTTGCGTGGCAACATTTGATCAAGTTTTTGTTGTCGTTGCCAGGGAAGCGACGAGGTTTTATTTAGCTAGTTAATATTGAGAAGAAAGTAGGAGGAGTTAGTTTAGGGGTTTTTTGCATATATTTTGTAAATATTTTGTTCATTGCTTTTCAGTTGCTTTTAGTTTTGTTTTTGTTTATTTTTGGTTTTTGTTTGGTTTATTTTTCTGAGGAGGCTGATCAGTTATATGCGTAGTGATAAAGAGGCTAATCTTTTGCCTTTAGATCTAGAAATTGACAGAACTTGCAAGAAGATAAGGAGAGAATCCCAAATCACTATGGCGGCGCGTAATGAGGAAGAGAGGAAGCCGTCCATGACTGCTTTCAGCCCATATTCTCGACGGATCATTCTAGGATTGTGTATGCGCCCATCACGGTGAATAATTTTGAGCTAAAGACATGGCTAATTCAAATGGTGCGGGATAACTTGTTCGAGGGGCATCCTTCAGAAGACCCACATTCGCATCTCATATCTTTTCTGGAGATCTATGAAATGGTAAAGTTAAATGAGATTTCTCCATATGCCATTAGATTGAGACTTTTTTCCTTTTCATTATAGGATAAAGTAAAGAACAGGCTCGAATCTCTAAAGTCGGGTAGCATATCTTCATGGGACAACCTAGCTCAAGCCTTCTTCACAAAGTTTTTCCCCCAACAAAAACTACGAAGCTGAGAACAGAGATTGGGACATTCCGCCAGCTCAATGGAGAACAATTATATGAAAGCTGGGAGTGTTACAAGGATATGTTGAGGAAATTCCCTCAGCACGACTATCTAGACTGGTTACAAGGTACAATTATTTTATAATGGTTTATCCTCGAGTACTAAAACCATTATTGTTACGAGTAAAAGGAAGTTTCTTGGTGAAGACTGCATAAGAGGCACATGCTCTTTTGGAGGAAATGGCCACAACGAGCTATCAGTGGCCATCAGACCGATCCACCCCCACTTTAAGGACTGATGCAACCATCTATAAGCTAGATGAGGTAAGTGCTTTAAAGGCACAAATGGCTTCCCTGACTAATGCGTTGAGTAAATTATCTGCTATAGAAGCCACACAATTAGTTGCCTCATTAGCAGCATTGAACTCGAGAGAAGTTGAGGATCCGTTTGTCGAGCCGTGCTAGTACGTGTAGAATAGAGGATTTGGATTTCAAGGCCAACAGAACTAGAAACTACTCAATTACTACCATCCAGGTTTGTGTAATCACAAAAACTTTTCTTATGCTAACTAGAAGAATGTCTTACGGCTACCTGGGTTTACAGGAACATCCAATCAAGAGAAGAAGTCGAACTTGGAGATAATGATGGACAACTTCATTAAGGATAAAAAAGTAGCTCACCAACAGATGAGAACAAACATTCATCCCTTACCACGATAGTGAGTGGCCATGACACTGCACCGAAGAACATGGACGTTCAGATTGGGCAGATTGCCAATGTAGTCAACACCCTCCAAAAGGGTAAGTTTTCCAATGATACTGAGGTAAATCCGAGAAAGCAGTGCAAAGTGATAACTTTGAGGAGTGGGACTCAGTTATGGGAGGTGTCGAAAAAGGGTGCAGTTGAGGAAGAGATAGAGAGTCAAGGGGCTGTGGCAGAAAAAATCACGTAAGGTAAGCTTTCTGACTCATCTCTTCAATTTAAGTCTGATGATAGTGTCTGTGGTTCTAGAGATGAAACAAGAAATGAAGTTGAGAAAAAAAAAATGAAGAGATTTGAGAAGAAGAACGGGGAGGAGAATGAGAAGATAAAGAAAACCTTCATGGACTTGGTTGTGAATGAGTCCAAGGAGTTGGCGAGGGATGTTGAGGTACCTATACCCCAATTGGTGGATAGAGGAGCGCACATCAGTCCTAGGAGGCGTGGAGAATTTGCTACATTTAATTACAGGGAGTTACCTTTTTTTGAGCGCTATAAGGATTCCAAATTAGATGAGCAATTTTCTGAATTTTTAAATATGTTTAGAAACTGCACATTAATATTCCTTTTGCAGAAGCACTTGCCAACATGCCTAATTATCGTAGGTTCATGAATGAGATGCTTTCGAAGAAAATGAGATTCAAGGTGAATGTTGTGCTTAGCTTGTCTGAAAAGAGCACATCCATTGTGAAGCAGAAGATGCCCCTAAAACAAAAGGACCTAGGAAGTATTACTATTCCCTGTCAAATTGGTAGTTTAATGATAGATAGGGCATTGTGTGACTTGGGTTCCAGTATTAATCTCATGCCTTATTCTGTGTTTAGGAAACTTGGTTTATAGGAAATCCAGCCTGCTGATATTATCTTTCAGCTTGCAAACCGTTCCGTGGTTAAACCAAAAGGTATAGTGGATGATGTGCTTGTTAAGGTTAACAAGTCTATTTTTCCTGTAGATTTCATTATCTTAGATATAGAGGAGGACGAGTAGACACCCATCATCCTGGGAAGGTCATTCTTAGCCACGAGCAAAGTTGAGGGAAGCATGTCTAGAGGTAAGTTAACTCTACAAGTAGACAATGAAAGGTTAATTTGCCATATTTTTGACCCTATTCATGCTTTTGGTACTGAGGATAAGAGATTTTGGGTCGATTTAGTGGAAGTTAGACCTTCTAGGCATAATGTAAGAAATAGGTCTCATGATGTAGATATGTTGGATGCCCATGATTCGTCTGCTAATATATCTCATGTGTTTTGCTGTGAAATCTGTTATATCTCCTGATCTTGAGAATGAGAATAATGTTGGTTCTGATGTTATAATGAATGACTTTGTTGCTTTAGGAGAAGAAAAGGTGTTTGTTGAAAATTGTTTGTTTTTTTAATAGAAATGTTGATGTTTGTTTGCCTGATCACCCTGACTGCATGTGTACTGAGTGTGCTATTAGTGAATCCATCTTTTATGCAAATAAATTGAGTAAGGGTGTTTAGAGAGTGTTGAATATGGAGCATGTGCTAGATGGCTTCCTTGAGAATAGTGATTCTTTACTTGTCATACCGCCATGCTTAAAAATAAAATGACTTTAGAGAAAGATGAATTTGAAAATTTGTTTGTGAATGTGCTGCTTGAGATGAGTGTAGAGCATGTTTCTTTTGTGCCTCATCGTTCGAGTCTTGTACTGGATGGGAATCACGAGGAGATGTCTGCTTTAGGTGCTCAAGATTTTTATGTCCCCTCTCCTGTTAATCATGATTCTTTCTCCCCATGTTTGACCAATTCGTTTTCTAATGGAAATTTTATCGGAGATTGTATTTCTAACCTTCAGAATGCAGGTAAGAGGGAGGATATTAACTTCTTTACATTTGAGCCACCTTGAAAGAAGCCGATAGGAAATGTCGAGCTAATAATGTTAAACAAGCACTTCTTGGGAGGCAACCCAAGGGTTATTTCAGTTGTTAAGTTGTAGTTTTGTTTGAGTTTCTATTTTTAGTTGAATAAATAGCCCTCATCTATTTTGCAGCTCCCTTAGTGTTGGTGATCGATCATGCTCATCAAAGGAGGTCTCTTCAAGTTAAGGAAGTATTGTTACCCCTTTTATCTTTTAATTGTCCTTGTTGCATGGTTAGTTTCTTATTTAAACATTGAGGACAATGTTTGATTTAAGTGTGGGGGGAATGGGCTAGGCAGTTGTTGAGATTATGATATTTTGTTGAATTTTGAGAATTTGGACTTCATTTGAAAAAAAATTTGTTGATTGAGATTATGTGTTGTAGTGTTGTTTTAGGATTTTGTATGCTGAAGTGATTAAGAAATTCTATGATTTGTAGTCCTGAGTGGATTGTTTTTTCATTTGTATTGTGGAATATGAAGCATGCTGAAATTTGAGTAAATTAAAATTTTTTCTTTGGACTATTTGCAAATGTTGATCATGTAGCCTAGTTTTGATAAGTTGAGTATTTAGAGGAGTTTTATGTTTTCTAGAAGTTTGTTGTCACTCCGATAGGCTTAAGGCTTGGTTTGTAAGTGAACATGCAAGATAGTTAGTAATGTTGAGCTTGGGAGTAAGAAAATGTTGTTATTTGCCTGTGAAAAAAAAGAAAAAAAAAAAAGAAAGATGAAAGGAAAAGAAAAGTTTCTTGCATGAGTTTTAGTGTTCGGGAGTAAAAAAAGCTACCTTTATCGTGATCATCTAGATCATCCATAGAGCAGTGCTCGTGTGGACTATTTCTGTATATGGTCTAGCCTCCACCCACGTCTTAAGAGAAAATGTTTTATTTAAACATGAGAGAGAAATTACATGAAAACATTTGGAAAAAAATATTGTTATACACTGGCAAGTAAATAAGGAACAACCACGCTTAGATAGCATATAACTCTGGGTATGAAGAATTGACGACTAGTTGCATCCCTCTATAGTACATTCTAGGATTTATGCCTATGACATGCTTGAACTTGGAAGTGGGTGAGGAGTCATACGCTCGCAAAATTACAAGGAAAGTAAATAACAACACTAAACTAAGACATAACATGAAAGCATGATAAAAAGGGTTGAAATGGGCATGCGGCTACAAGCAACACGCCCTAGACAAGCATGACCGTGACACCTAGCAGTAGTGTAGTACATGATACATCAACATAATGGAGTTACAAGCTCAAAACTACAAATATAACTCATCCCCCCAAACTTAAATGGGTCAATGTCCCCATTAATTAAAAACATAAGGCATAAGAGGGGTTGGGGTACAAATTTTGTGGTGACTAGACTTGCTAAGCATCGAACTAAACTCTCCTAAGCACACTATGTAGTTTAAACACAAGGAGAATTCAGATTTGAATGGTTTAAGAAGAAAAGTTATTGATAAAGTACATGAAACTTAAACCCAAGTTTGCATAAAGTATGTGGAAGTTGAGAGAGCTCTAAGTATCATCATAAAGGACATTTTAACTCAACAACCAAGGAAAGCGGATTGAAAACTTGTTTTTGAAAATTTATTTTTTTATTCATGCATGTGCAAAGTGTAAGAAAATCATTTGATTAGAAAGTGTTTTTAACAAAAGAAAAACAAACAAAAGCAATTCATCCTATACTAGAAAGCATCAAATCTAATCTAAGAAATCAAGCAAATTACCTATACTAAAAAACAAGTAAAACTAACTTAAAGCAAGCAAATAAAGATAGTTGAGAAAGATAATACTCCCCTAAGAGGTGGAGGATGAAACATCTCTCTACTGGTCCACATAATCTAGGGAAATGGCTGGAAAATCAGGAAGTGTTGGGGCCTTCGCCTTGGTCAGCTCAATGAGGGACCTTCGAATGGCCCTGTCTCTCTCTTGCGTAAATAGGCCCTGCTCTGCTCCTAAATTCGATCTATCTAAGCCTGGATGTCTGTGTGTTGTGGCTCAGATGATCCTTCAATGGCTAGTGGAGGAGACGATGTGGTCGCATGATGTAGAGCTGAAGGAGTGGTTGGCTGATTCTTTAGACAAGTCAGCTTATGAATATGCAAGGCCTTCAACTTGTTGATGGCCATTAGATCCATAGTGGCCTTGCATTTATCTATCTCCTCTTCCTCTTCTGGTTCTAACCTCGCCCTCCTGCAAAGTTTGGTAATTTGGGTGGGGAAGAAAATGCATCCCACATTCCTTCATGCACAGGCCACAACCTCTTCCCTTAGGATTCAGCCTATGTTCAACTTGAAGGGAATAATCTAATTAAACCCTAGCGGAAGCTTCATAATCCATTTGAGCTTATTTAGAACAAAATAATAATATTACGGTTAAGCACAAACATACCTTGAATAAAAGAAGTTCTTCTTGTATACTTGGTCTCTTCCACAAGAGTCTTCCTTGCTATGTCTCGAACAAAGGATCAAAAGGGTTTATGGGAACCTTCTTGAAATTAGAATGAGAGAATGAGAGGAGAATGCTCTAGAGTTACTTTCTCTTATTTTGAATGCACACAATGGCTCACTCCTAGGGTTTTATTTATAGTAGTCTAGGGCAAATAATCAAATAATATATTTTAATATATACCTAACCAATTTGAATCTTATTCAAACCTTTTAAATTCTTCTACGACATCTATTTCTTAATTTGAATCTAATTTAATGTTTTCCCTCATTTAATATATCAAATATATTAAATTTTAATTTGAACATTACAAAATTTTCTCTCAACAAAATTGGTCCTTATTTGTTCATATGAGCTAGCAATGAGAACTTATGGACTTACAGATTATAAGCTCCAATGATACAAAATCAATTAATTAAACTCTTTAATTAATTAATTTTCATTTATTAACTACAGGCCACTCCACTATAGACCTAGAGTTGTACTTTTATGCACTATAGGACAAGTTGTGTTCATGGATATAATCACTACATGCAAGTCGATTATTCACAGTTGTTCGTAATTACAACTGGGTCAAAAGTCTGTTTTACCTCTGTAATTACATCTTGCACCTTAAGTACCACTGATCCTCTAATGAACAATTTTTTTTATGATTTAACCATAAACTAAGCCCCTCTCGAGCCAGTGAAAGGGAGGGCTCCATTGTTCAAGTCTCAAAATCAACACTTAACGGAACTACTAATCTACTTTCTCTATATGGGAATGAGTGAATTCCATCTCGTGAAATTATGTTCCTAGCTCCTTATTTGGTCAAGTCCCCAAAATGGTATGCTTATTGAATCGATTACAAAAAATCAGTCTCACCTATGCAAATCAAAGGACAAGCCCTCACATGCAAGAGTTCATAACTTACTCAGGATTAAGATCGAGTAGCATATGACCATCCTGTGCAATATTAATCTTCTCAAATAATGAATTTATAAAGAGAGATTAAATATTTCGTGGTCCAACCTTATACAGACTCATTATATAGGATACCCCCACTCACATGTCTCCACATGAATGATTTGGATCAAATCATTTGTAACAATTACAAAGTGGCTCGTATTAATATGTTACTAGGATAAGACACCCAATCTTATCCATATACTATAGACTCTTTAGGTTATTACTTGAATATGATCCTCCAGTATGTTAACTACATATTGTTCAAGATGACAATAATAACCTTGAATTTTGCACAATATTGGATAATGTTATACACAATATAAAATAATAAATTATTTTATTAATAAATGAGAAAATGTTTAATTACAAAAAACGAGCTTTAGGGCACAAATCCTAACACAGCTCAAGGCCATTATAGATGCAGTACAACAACATGACCCTTTTCTGAAAGATAGTGACGTCATGTGTTGTAGGAAGGATCCTGTTCTTTATGATGTGGAGCCACACATACGGCTCCATCTTGATGTTGGCAAGCACCAAAGTCCACCCTCCCTGCTGCGAGACGCTCCATTTGGTGCCTTCATGTGCCACGAGCTCTAAAGTTTCATGCAGTTGCTCTTCTGTTAGATTGTCCATTGCTTCATTTCCTGCAAGGTTCCTCAAAGATGGTAACATGTAGATCCTGTGATGTCAAGTGCAAAGTATCGCATTGTCCTCCCTCTAAGAGTGAGTTCGCTCCTTGTTTCATCCCCTAGGTAGGCATAAAACTCTCGAACTAGTGGTGCAGCTACTCTCTTGGGCTACTCACAAAACTGCTCCCATCAATACCTAAAAACAAAATCTATAATGTACTCCAAAATGGGGCCAGTCTTGTTGGAGAAGCCCTTCTCACACATGAACGCTCTGTCCCCCATGATGATTTTGCATTTGTTGAGGTCGAATGGGGTAAAGCGTTTAACCATAGGACTCTCTACATTCAACCATAGGACTCTCTACAGTGGCATGGCGAGGCCTTGGCTAAAAAGTGGTTTGAGGCCTACTCCTTTTCTTCTTTTCAGCCCTCCTTTTTGGAAGGGTTAGGCATCTCACTCTTTGAGATTTCCTACTAGTCACCTTAGAGAAGGGAGCTTTAGATTGCTCCCGACCTTCTTCCTCATCTTCTCTTTCAGAGCTCTGATTAGGAGTGAGCCTCTTCGTCTCGTACTCGAATAGGTCATCAAATTTAGCATCTTTTTGCACCTATTCGTCAGTATGTGACCTGGATGCAGTCACATATGTGGCATTGACCTTAAATGGCCTTCGATGGTCTCTTTGTGGTGGTGGTGGTGGTGTCTAGTCCAAATGCAGTCTGGATGCAGCAGCATTTGCTTCCTACATATTTTCTTCATTTGCGGCCGCATTCCTGGCCACATTTTCTTTTTCTTCTTCTTTCAGCCTTTTATCAACCTCTTCACGGAGCTTCTCAACAAGCTCCACAACCGTGGCCTTTCTAGTAGCGACCATGGTTGCCCACTCAGGTGTGGGAATATCCTCTTGAGCCACTTGTTGATCAGTTAGGGTTTGGGTTGGCTCTGTAGCTTCCTCTCCTTCTTCAATTAGTGAGATATCTCACATTGACTTCCTCTTATTCGTAGAAAGGCTCTTGACCCTGTGTTTTCGAGGTGAAGGTTTAAGGTAGATACCTGAGTCGTGGCGGAGGTAGTGGACTTGTTGGGCATGGCATAAGTTGCCACTGGTTCCTCCAAATGCATTGTAGATGCAGTTGCATTTCATCCTTCAATAGTTGGAGGATCTTCAGGTTGCTAAGCCAAATGTGCCGCAGATGCAGGACAATAGGCCTCTCTTCGATAAGGCTGTACGAATGTGCCTAGGTTGTGGGCGCATCGAGCTTCCTTGCCTCAAGCTTGGCATGCTCCTGAGACTTGGTCAAATGCACCACAGATGTGGGCGTATTTAGGCCTTTAGCCTTCTCTTTGCCACTTGGCATGAAACACTTCTCCATCTTCTTCTTCTTCATGTAAAAGACGGCCCTTTGTACCTACATCAAAATCAGTGGCCCTTGGCATACCTTTCGATCATTTCATCGCCTTTTGCACGAGTAGAGCTAACTAATTTTCCTCTTCCTCGGAGTTTAGCCCCAAGCCTTCAATAGACTCCTTGCTGATTTGGGCTATCTTTCTCAAGTCCTCTTCCAATTCCTTGGAGTATTTAGGCAAAGGGGAACCAGTGGGAAGATTCTTCGAGATTGATTTATTCTTCTTCTCTTTGTACTTGGTCATTTGTTTAGGGCTTGAGCGTGTAGTCGATGCCATGGCCTTGGCTGGTAGAGAAGCTTACTCCTTAGCTAGCTTCTGGTGCTTGTAGGTGACTTGATTTTGCCCCATTGCACTCGAAATCTCCTGCAAAAGAAAGGGAATGAGAAGTCGATCCTTTCTGTGAAGAAAGGAAGTGAAATCGTTAGTGGGTATGGTCGGGGAAGATTATTGGAAAACTCGTCGGAGGTGAAGCTTGGGCTGTAAGAAAATGGAAAAGGCATGGGTGTTTTTGAAATTTCAAATAAGTTGACTTACGTCAAATATACATCCAATTTATACGTTTCAAAATTTCCAAAAACAACCCTCTTTCCTTTTTCAATTTTAAATGACGTCATAAGTTGCCCTGCTTCATATGCGGCCGCAACTTGGCTGCATTTGATCTCCTGCAAAATTCTTTTGATATGCGGCCATAACTTGGACACATCTTTGCTCCACTTCTAAATCCTCTCAAACTCCTACAAAACAATTAGATTAGGTTGAAATGTGACTACATAAGAGTCACTATTTTCCATATGTGTGCTTCTTAGAATGTGGTCACATCTTCAACACATTTCTTATTCACTTGAAACCTGCAATACACTATGCGTTGAAGATGCGAGAGCAATTGCCCTTCTTTTCCAGCCTTCACTTTTAGGCCCAAAATTTTTCGCAAGTCTTTCAAAGTTCGCACACTAACTCAAAGTATCAAAATTTTCAAACATTTAAACACAAAAGAAGAATTTAATAAAAAATAAGGTGATAATGACTTGGACTTAAAAGCTTGATTATTCAATTCCCATGTAGGTCCCCAAGTAGAGGTGTTCCCTTACAGTCAACTTAAGTACCTCAGCTTAGATAGGACCTTCCTAAGACAGAGTTCCCTCTTAATCAAAACTTATAGTTCTAATACATTAAATCACCTACACACCATTTACACCCAAAAAAATTTTTTTTGGAGCTTTTGAATTTTCAATATATTTTTATATTATTTTTTTTCTTTTCTAAAATTAAAGCAAAAGAAATATGTACATATTTACAACACATCACCTAATTTCCTCCAGTTCCACTAGAGAGACTAAGGCCATGTTCCTGCTTAGGCCTTCTGCCCAATATGGATTTACTCTCTGTCCATTCACTTTGAAAATGATCCATTTGCTGTCCTGAAAATCAATTACTCCGTGTGGATACACTTTAGCAATTGTGAAAAGTCCGAACCATTTGGATCTCAACTTCCCTGGAAAAAGTTTAAGTCTCGAATTAAACAGCACCATCTGTTGTCCTTCATGTAGTCGTTTGTCATAGATCTTCTTGTCATGCTATTTTTTCACCCTCTCCTTATAAAGTTTAGCACTTTCGTAGGAGAAGTGCCTTAGTTCTTCATGTTCGTTCAACTGCAGCTTCCTTAATACACCTGCATCATTCAAATTAAAATATAGCCTTTTTAGAGCCCAATAGGCTTTGTGCTCCAACTCTAAAGGTAAGTGGCAAACTTTTCCAAAGACAATCATGTCTGGAGACATTCCCAATAGAGCCTTAAAAGTTGTCATGTGTGCCCATAGTGCATCATCAAGCCTGAGAGACCAATCCCTTCGCGATGGATCAACTGTCTTTTCTAGGATTGTATTTACCTCCTTGTTCGATAATTCTGCTTATTAATTCATCTGTGGATGATATGCAGTTGCAATTATGTGTCTTATGTTGTACATTGCAAGTAAATTTCCTATGACCCTATTCACAAAATGAGTTCCCTCATTGCTAACCAACACCCTTGGTATACCAAAACGAGTAAAGATGTTCCTATGAAAAAACTTATTCATTATCTTAGTATCATTGGTAGGTGTTGCCACAGCCTTGATCCACTTGGATACATAGTCCATTGCAAGTAAGATATACACATTCCCAAAGGATGGCGGGAAAGGTCCCATGAAATCTATGCCCCGCACGTCAAAGATTTTCACCTCTAACATGTAGTGCATTGGCATTTCCTGTCTCGCTATTAGTTTTTCATTCTTTGGCATTGATCGCATTCTTTAGCAAACAAATATGCATCCCTGAAAAGAGTTGGCCAAAAGTATTCACATTGGAATACTTTAGCTGCGTGCCAAAACATCTCCTGTGTACTTGATCTATAAAGATAGGGTTCTAATAAGTAACTCCTAGGAATTTGATCTACCAACCTTGCTAACAAACAAGGCCTTTAGATCTAAAACCCAAAAACCCAAAAATCAAGATGATTTCATCCCAAGGAAGAAGATAGAAACGAATTTACCTTGATGATCAATATCAAGAGTAGAGAAAACTTATTTCTAAACTCATGATTCGAATCACTGCACAAGTAGTTTGATCAAAGCTACTTGAATGATCCTAGCATGCAAATCTAAACACAAGATATGCAAAGAAAGTTGGTCATGGGCTTTAGGCTCAAAAGACTCCATTTCATTGAAACATCATCAAAATCTTCCCTAAAGAAAACAACATGGATGGCTATTTATAACCTTCAAACTAACCCTAGAGTAACCTATAGTCAATTGAAGGGTTGTAACTCTCTTGCCCATCAATACCATGATGACCACTACCTAAATTGTAACCTAAAACATTGAAATAAAAACTTTAAAACTGACAATTACATAAAAGCTCTCTTAAATCTAAGAATTGAAACTTCTATCAACCATACTAGTCTTTGTAACCTCCAAAGGTGTAAATGAAGCTCCACTTGATGAAGTAACTTGAAGTGTAGCCCATCAATTGATGCTTGACTTGAATTAAATGAAGCTTGAGATGCTCTTGAGTTTAATAATTGCAACTTAAGTTCCTTCAATGCAACTTGACTTTAACTTTAATGCAACTTTAGTTCATCATAAATGAAGCCTCGGTGCATTTAATGCAACTCCATTTTGAGCTCTTCTTTATTCTTGACTAGCGTTGTTGGATTCATATCAGGTTCATCCCAACAGTAGTACTTACTGTCTTGAAAGAACTTCTTCAATTGCTGCGATGTTGCACCTAGTGGAGTATGCCCACCAACTAGATAGTTAGCTATGTTAGCATACCATGGTAACTCAATTGCTTTGATTGCCAACAGCTACTCGTCTGCAAAAGTATCTTGTATCTCCTTGGAATCCTCTCTCTTAGCCTTCAACAATAACCTTGACAAGTAGTCTGCAACCTGGTTTTTTGTTCCTTTCTTGTCTAATATTTCCAAATCGAACTCTTGTAAAAGCAAAATCCATCTAATGAGTAGAGGCTTAGCATCTTTCTTTGACAGAAGATACTTCAGCATCGAGTGGTCTATGTAGACAATCACTTTTGTCCCGATCAGGTAGGATCTTAATTTGTCGAAGGTGAATACAGCTACAAGCAACTCTTTATCTGTTGCGGTGTAGTTGACCTATGCGTCATTCATGGTCTTGCTGGTGTAGTAAATGAGATGTATTATCTTGTTCCTTCTCTGTGCTAGCACTCAACAGCGAAATCACTTACATTGCACATAAGCTCGAACGGCTGACTCCAGTCAGGTTCAATCATTATAAGAGCCGAGCTTAGTGCTTCCTTCAACCTGTTAAAAGCTTTTAAACAATCTTGGTTGAACACAAACAGTTTGTCATTCTCTAGCAACATGCATAAAGGTTTAGATATGTGGGAGAAATCTTTGATGAAACGTCTATAGAATCCTGCATGGCCTAAGAAGCTTTGGATCTCCTTTACCGATATAGGTGGAGGTAGTTTTGCAATCAACTCCACTTTTTCCATGTCCACCTCAATTCCCTTCCTTGAGACCTTATGCCCTAGGACAATGCCTTCTTGCACCATGAAGTGACATTTCTCCTAATTGAGCACTAGGTTGGTGTCTTCACAACACTTCAAGACCTGTTCAAGATTCATAAGACAATGATTAAATGTTTCTCCAAAATAGAGAAATCACCCATGAAAATCTCCATGGTTCTCTCCACCATCTCTGAGAAAATGGCCATCATGCATCTTTGGAAGGTTGTTGGGCATTGCACAGTCCAAATGGCATCCTTCTGAAAGCAAAGGTTCCATAGGGACATGTGAATTTCGTCTTCTCCTGAACTTCTGGAGCTATCATGATCTAGTTGTAACCTAAATATCCGTCGAGAAAGCAGTAGTACTCATTCCCTGCAAGACGATCGAACATCTGATTGATAAAAGACAATGAAAAGTGGTCCTTCTTTATGGCCTTATTGAGGTGGCAGTAATCCATGCACACTTTCCATCTTGTAATAGTCCGGGTTGGAATAAGCTTATTCTTCTTGTTTGTTACAACCATCATCCCCTCTTTCTTTGGCACGCACTGCACTGGGCTAACCTAACTGTTATCTGCTATGTGGTATATTACACATGTATCAATCCACTTTAAAATTTATTTGCGAACCACCTCCTTCATCACCAGATTCAATCTCCTTGACTCTCTATTGACTTTTTGGCTCCCTCCTCCAGATTGATCACGCATGCAAAAAGAAGGGTTAATTCCTCATATGCCTGCTATTGTCCATCTTAGCGCCTTCTTGTGCTTGAAGGGTACCTGTAATAAAGAAAGTTCAACCTTATCAGTGAGGTATGCAGAGATAATTACTGGCAGAGCCTCATTTCTTCCCAAAAATCTATATTTCAAGTGAGACGGAAGTGGTTTGAGTTCCAGCATTGGTGGTTCAATCACTAAAGGTTTCAATGGTACTATTATATCATCTGCTAGTCTGAATGCACTTGGTTCTTCAAATGCAGGTGCATATGGAGCTGCAATTTGCTGTTGTTTAGATTCTTCTTCAAGTCTTTCACCTGCAAAGCTATCTTCTTGCAAATCATAAAAATTAAACGGATCACAAAGTTCTAAACTCAAGCATTCCTCTGATTCTCCTGGGTAACACATCATCATCATCACATTGAATGTGATGTATTAGTCATTTACTCGTATAGTCAGCTCTCCTTTTTGGACATCTATGATCGTTCTCCCCGTGGCTAGAAATGGTCTTCCCAAGATGATTGGAACTTCTCTGTCCGCCTCGCAATCTAGGATTATGAAATCTACATGAAAAATAATTTTTTCCACACTAACGAGGACATCTTCAATCTTCCCGTGGGCCTAGCTATTGACCTATCCACCAACTACAAAGTTACCATCGTGGGTGTAGATTTTCTAATTCCTAGCTGCTTAAATATCAACAGAGGCATCAAGTTGATGCTGGCTCCTAGGTTGCATAATGCTCGTCCAACGTCCTGCCCTCTTATCATGCATGGGATAGTAAAGCTGCTTGGATCCTATAATTTAGATGGCACTTTGCTTCTTAAGAGAGCACTGTAGTTCTCAGTGAGAGCTACAGTTTCGTATTCTCCTAGCCTTCTCTTTTTAGTCAATATGTCCTTTAAGAACTTGACATAGTTGGGCATCTGTTCATGAGCTTCCACCAACGGAATATTGATGTGCAACTACTTGAGTATGTCCAAAAACTTATTGAACTTCTCGTCCTGGTTCTTTTTCTGGAATCTTTGAGGGAATGGTGGTGGAGGCTTGATACTTAATATAAATTCTCCTGTTTCTTTACTGGTGTCACCTTCTTCTCAAGTTCAGTTTCCTAGTGCTTTACTGCCGCATCTTTGGCCGCATTTCTTGTAAAATTTTCATTCAAAGGAATGTCCTTCTGTCCTTTAGGTTGCTTTACGGTCACAAATTGGTAGCATCACCTACAATTTCTTTATTTACTTCTGCACTTTCTTATCATCCACACTTTCCTGTAAATTTTTCTGCAAAGGAAAATCAAAAGAAACTTGTGGAGATTTTCACTCCACTAGCATCTCTGTCTCATCATACTTGAGTCCACTCCTGAGACTGATTGCCTTGCAATGTTCCTTTTCTTCTCTATGTGGAATCTCTGTGTTGCTTGGTAATGCTCTTTGAGGCATGTTCTTTATCTCGCTCGTTAATTGTCCAACCTGCAATTCGAGATTTTGCAATGAAGCAGCTTGACTTTGAATGATGACATCATTCTTAGCCATGAACTCCTTCGTAAGGGTCTCTAATGACGAGTTATGTGCTGATGATTGCGGTTGCATTTATGTAGCATTCTTTTGTGTGTATGGCTGTTGTGCTTGATTATTCAAACCTGGTAAAAATCCCTGCTTTACATACTAATTCAATGTACTTGCATTCTTTTCTCCCCAAGAGAAGTTAGGATAGCCTCCAACCTAGGTTGTATGTATTCGAGTAAGGATTTGACATGTTCTGCCTTATAAAACACATAGAGGTGGGGTTGTAAGGTCAATTATCATATAGATGGCCTTCACTGCAATAAACACAAGTAGGCGTTGAGATTTGATTCAAAACAGCAACAGGTGCTTGGTTCCCCATAGTAAAATTCTTCAGAGTGTTGTTCATTGCTAAGATCTGTGCGTTGAATGCTGCTGTTGCATCCACCTCGTATACACCTGCAATATTTTTAGTATAATGTGTGTCTTCATCTCCCGACTGAATGTTGTTGGAGACGATTACATCTAGAATCTCATTAGCTTTATTGACTGTTTTTTTAATAAGGATCCATTTGTTGACGCATTGACCAAAGTCTTAGAGGCCCGAGTCAATCCATTGAAAAAATGCTTGATCAAAAGGCAAACTGGTAAGCCATGATGTGGACACTCCTGACTAACTTCTTGAAGCGTTCCCATGTTGTATCCATGCCTTCGTTCGGTCACTGTTTAAAAGCGATAATTTCTCCTCGAATTTGAGCATTCTTGGTTGGTGGAAAATATTTCAGAAGAAAATTTTTCGATGTCATCCCAAGAAGTGATCGAGTCCGGTGGGAAAGAATCTAGCCATGCTTTTGCATTACCCTGCAAGGAAAAAGTTTCAACCTCAATGTCTCATTTGACACTCCATTCAACTTGAACGAGTTGCATATCCTCAAGAATTGCTTCATGTGCTTGTGAGGATCCTTGTTTGGTAATCTTGCAAATTGCCCGATAGTTTGGAGCATCTGAAACATTATCGACTTCAACTCAAAATGAGCTACTTCAATGTTTGGTTCCATGATTCCTGCATTAAGATTATGGAAAGTTACGGCCATATAATCCCTGATGACTCTATCTCGTTCATCTGCAATAAAAATGGAATTTTGCTACACCGCTTGCTGCTGCTGTGGTTATGGTTGTGGCACATTATTGGGTTATGCTCTTCTTTGCTACTCACCAAGAGGATCGACTCTAGGTGGATCCATTGAAAGTTTCTGCAAAACAGAAAATTCCTGCAAAACAAGTCATTATGGATTCCCCTGTGCGCTCAGCTCTTGTAGATCTCTTATTTTCTACCTTTGCTCGTTATGGTTGGTAGATGACTTGTTGAAGGTCCTATCAAGATTAAATTTATAAAAACCAGACCTCTGAGTATTTTGCAATAATAGTGGCCAGGGTCATCCACAAGGATTGAGTTTCTTAGATTAATTAAGTACCATAATTACTCATGCCTAATTTTATTTAGAGAAACAGAACTTTAGAGTTGATAAAAAAAATAAAAACTAAACTACTATTTACAAGGTTGGAGTCCAATTTTTGAGAAACATAATGGTTGAGTAGATTAAGCACATCTTTGCAAATAAAGAATTGGTTTCATGCAATTAATCTTAAGCTAAAAATTACTAAGTGATCAATATCCTCTCTCAAGCTCAATTGAACTCATGCCTAGCAATAAATCAACATCTCGGTCTATTTCTATTACTAAACATGGCATTAGGCGATTCTCTTAAGGCTTCTAGAATTAATTTACTCACTCTCGTGCAATAAACTAAATCTAGTCATGCATCTATTGTTCTATGGATAAATTTACTCTCTCGAGCTAAGTCTAGCCTAATATGCAAAACCATGGCCAAAAGGTTAAGCAATAAAATCGAGATGCATAAAAGATGTAAATACAATCATTCAATTACAAAATCAACAAAAGTCTTAAAACATATAACCACTCTTTTCTATACAGAGATAAACAACATTATATTCCATAACAAAACTCCTAAAAACCAAAAGAAAATTAAAGGAAAAAGAGAATAAACTTAGGTCGCGTGCCAACACTCGTTCCCGACGTGAAGTCCACGATCTCATGCCTTGAGTATTCTCCTTAGCTCTCCAAAGGTTTCCTCTAAGCCCTTAGACAGTGTATGAATCGATTTAGGGTTTTGGTCTCTCAAAAATGGCTCCCCTTGTCGAATAGCAAAACTTTCTTTTTATAGAGTTGAGACAGCTTTGCAACGATGTCCCTTCAAATTTTATACAAAAGAAAAAAACCTTCTTCTGCTAACGTTCAAACGCTATAAACAGCGTTGCAAAGCTGTGCCCTAAGGTCTTCAAGGTTGAAATGCTTCTTCTTTGGCGTTGCAACGCTATACTCTCGGGTCCAATTGTCTTGTCCTTCTTCTTCAACGCTTGAATATTCAAATATAGCCTTAAGTTACTCAAATTTGTCTGATTATCTCACAATTCTCTGGTTTTGCTCAAAATGCTTGGTTTCTGAGAAATAAACATAAAAATACATGAAAGCACACAAAATCATTGCGAAACTAGCATGAAAATAAGCCTAAAAATAGCACACTTATGCATGCTATCAATGGTGCCGGCAAAAAGTTTGCTTTATCTCAGGATCAAAATCACAAAGGTCATGCACCAACTCTAACCTAAAAACTTGCAAATAGAATTAGGTCCCTGGGACAAAGTTGAAATACGGTCGCAAACTGATCGCATTTCTTCTGAAACTAAAAATTTGTTTGTTAAATAGCCATTCCTCGGCAACAGCGCCAAAAACTTGACAAGCTACTATGCAATGCCAAAAGAAGCACAAGTGCATGCTATCACAAACAAGTAATATATGGAGTATTCCAAGTATCGAACCCAAGGGAACAAATTAACACATGTATTTTTTAGTTTACAACACAATTGATCACAAGTTGCAACCGAAAGTAACCAAGAAAGAAAAAGTTGATTTTGGAGTTTTTGTGCAATAAAAAATAAAAATAAATGAAAAAGGAGTAGGAAAAACAAGGATGAGAAGCAGGGAATTCAATTCTGGTTCAACCTTGGGAAATACGCCCACCATGCGCCCTCAAACTGCCTAACTAAGTCTGGCTGATTTAGAGATTCTGCCTCTTGCGCTCACATACTGACTCTTTCAAGTTTTGTACAGTTCAGATAGAATGCTACCAAATTGCTCCCGCAACTTACACTAAAAGAAACTTAACCAAGTAAATCAAGTTCAACACCTATTCAACTCCTTTCTAAGAACCTTAAGGAGACTAAGCAATTTAAAACTCATATGTCTATGGCTAAATTCGATTAGATGATGAAAAACACAACTTCATGATTTTAAAGGTTCTTGTTCTATGTCTAGGTACAAAAAGCAAAGTTCTATGTCCAAACTCTTTTCCTAGATTACTTTTAGGAAAACACACGTTGACTCAAACCTTTTCAGTATTGAACTCTTCACAAACTATGCTAACTCAAATGGCTAGTTTCAGTTAAAAATTAAACTTGAACTCACTAAAAGTAAACTTAGCTAAGTGTTGAGCAAATTTAAAAGGAACACATGGTGGTGCTTATCTCATTTTTCCATATCCACATGATTGAATCCCCTCCAAGGATTTTAGCTACTCATCGAAGAGAAAAATAAAGTACAGAAAATAAAAAGAAAACAAGTAGAAGAAACAACACAATTCATTAAAATAAGAGATTTGAATACACTTTGAAGTGTGAAATTGAGAAAACTAAATGGAATTCAAACAAAAGAACTTACAAATGAAAAGAAAAACATAAACTTCCAAAGATGAAAATAAAGATAAAACAGCAAGTACAACTCCTAAAAACTTACAAAACTTGAATCAAAAACACTAAGAACAATAAGAACTCTAAGTTGTTCTTCCTTTCTAACTTGTTCAACCTTTTTCAAGGAGAACAAGTACTTACTCCTCTTTCCTTCGAAATTGGAGTCCGAATGGAAAACGAACAGAGCTTAGGGGAGACTTGGAGTGGTGACTTGGAGTGGTGACTAAAAATAAAGAGAAAACAATAGAATTTTGGGATGAAGAGAATTCTCAACTCCAAGCTCTCTTTCAAATGGAGGTATGAGCTACCTTTTATAGACTTCATGCCCAGAGTTTGTTGTCAAGATTAGTGTGAAGAAGCTCGGTCAATTATGTCCCTTGATTTGAGGAAATTTGGTTGAGCATCTTCCATAAAATTGTAAATCTCGCAAATCTTGGAGAATCTGTCTAAAAGGTCCAGATGCAGGCGCATTTGTGGTCGCATTTGTATTGTTGTCGAAATGGCCTAAATGCAGGCGCATTTCTAAGCGCATTTTTGGCTCTTTTCTACAACACTTAGATTTTGGCTTCTGCTCTCAAATGTTGGCGCATTATGGTCACATCAATTGCAGCCAGGATGTGGGCGCATTTAGGTCCTTTTTCAGCCTCTACACAAAACCAATAAAAATTAACATTTTTCTTTACAAAAATGACTCTAAATACACCTAAAAACTCATTTTTACCAATGCAAGACTTCAAACACATGCAAAGCTTATTTTTACTTAAATTTGCCCTAAATGACATGCAATATAACATTAAACACAAACTTTCTAAGCAAATAAGTTAGTTTTTAAGGCTAAATAACACTCATAAATGAGTGTTATCAATATCAACACTCTAACACTCTCTTCACTTGTGGGTTTGGAAATTTGTGAAAGGTCCAACAAGTGAAAACCAATATTAATTGGGGAGGAAATGACATTACAAGGGTTCGAACTCAAGACCTCCTGCTCTTATACCATGTTAAATCACTAATCAACCCAAAAACTTAAGCTTATGGGATATGGTAAATTTAATTATATATCAATACTTTAACAATAATCCATAATTTAATGAATCAAAATAAGTTGAAAGTAGAATTATGTTAATGTTATGATATGGAGTGAAAGTCTATTTTACCATTGAGATTAAATTTCTCCTCCCCTCCCTCTCTTTCTCATCTTGCTTCTCACATCATCTCTCAACTTAAATAATTGAACCAAACAACAAGGCAACAATGAAACACCATAAATCTTGTAAGGTAATAATTAAAACTTTTTGGCCTATTGCAAGCATGCCTTTTGGGCTGGTTGCAAGGATGGAAAAATTTTATGAGTTTATTGTAGGTGTGGCTTCACTTTTTTCAATTTGCAAATCTAGCGAAAAAATTCGGCCCAACCAAAAAGCTAAATAAAAAAAAGTCCAAACTACCTTTCCTAGTCTTTTGCGTGTTTTACTATTATTATGTATATCAGTGGTATATCAGATATACTAGTGATATACTATTTATATACCTAAAATGAAGTATATCACTTATATACTACTGATATACTTTACTCTGGTATATCAGTGGAATGATATTCCTACTATGAAGTACATCAACAGTATATCAGTACTTCATATGCAGTATGTTAGATATACCTAAAATGAAGTATATCAGTGATATACTATTGATATACTTTATTTTTGCCGAGCGTTTTTATTTTTTCCAATTCAATCGCCTTCATTTCTATTTGTTTCATCTCATTACACTTAAACACACGGACATTTGAAAAAGGGTATTCATAACTTAAACTACTGATAGACACACGATACACAGATATCACCTTCACCGTCTCTTTGGCTTCATTTCTTCTTCAACTTTATGTATTTCAAATTGTGATGGGATCAAGTTGTGAAGCGTTTTTAGTTCTTGACTTTATCAATGATTTTTTGTCACTAGTTTTTTGTTGATATGATAGCACTCAAAATTGTGTATTTCTAGGCTTAGATTTGTGTTAGTTTTGTATGTTTAGATTGAGCTTTCATGCATTTATTTATTTATTTTGTAGGATTCAAGCAAACATGGCGAAATAGAGCTTGTGAGGACGATATGGGTGTTTTTGGAGCTTAAAGACATGATTTGGAGGCTTGGAATTGAAAAGAGAATAAAATAAAGCTTCATGACCCGAGAGGATAACGTTGAGACACTGTCCATAGCGTCTCAACACTATAGGTGCAGCTATCCAAATTCGATTTCCCATAGAAGAGGCGTCGAGATGCTACTTTATAGCGTCTCGACACCAGAAACGCGCGCGACAGAAGATTTTCGTTCGTAGCGTTGAGACGCTGCTTACAACGTCTCAACGCTACCCCGATTTTCCATCTTTAATCTGTGAATTAGGTCACAACGTCAAGACGCTGTCCCTAGCATCTCAACGTTGCCCCGAGGATTATAATATAACATTATGGCTTCGATTTTAAGGAAACCATTTGGAGATGGACCAGTCTAAAGTCGAATTCTACCTCATATTTGGGACCAAGGAAACACTCTTGAGAATCGAGGAAGACATTCAAGGCTCGAGATCGCGGTGTTTAACGACGAGAACGAGTTTAACACGCGTCAGAGTGTTTGACACGACGGGAACGAGTTTGTAGTTTTGATTTTCAGACTTTCGTATGAGTTTAGCATTGTTATCGTGGATTTTGAAGGATTAGACTTATGTGTTTAAACTTGATTGTGATATATAGTTAATTTTAGTTCGAGATTTATAAATTTCAATTCTTATTTATGCATGTTCGTCATTTAATTAATTATTTGGCCAGGAGTTAATTATGTAAGATTTGAATTATTGCTTGGGAGAGTAAAATTTGAATCTAGATTAGCATGCATAACTATTAGTAATTGTGAGCATGGGAATGAATTGTTTGCTAATAGAATTTGTCAAAGAAATCTTGCAATGCCATGCTTAATTATGAAATTTAGACTGGAAAGTTAATTTAATAATTAAGCAAGAAATTTAGTTGGGCTTGAGAAAGCCAATTGAATGTATCTGCAATTTCTTGGCTTATAAGAGTTGAGCGTTTGACTAATCTTGTAATTGAGTTAACTTGGATTTAATTGGTAAAAATCAATGTTTAAAAAAGGGTTCCCTCTAAGTGTCTCCTACACTGTAAATACATAGATTAATTTATTTTGTTATCTATCTCTTAAATTTGGGGTCTCTAGATAAAATTGAGCATTGGTAATTGTAGTACTTAATTAAGCTAAGAAATGCAATCCATGAGATCGACCCTGGCCATTACTACTGCAAATTGTAAAGGTCTGGTTAACAATTTTATTTGATAGAGCCTTCGACAAGCTCTTTATCAAATTGGCGCCATTGCCGGGGATTGGCGTGTTTTAGTTTAATGAATATTGTGGTGAAAATGCTTAATTTTAATTTAGAGTGTAATTAGTGTAGATAATTTATAATTAGAAAATTTTATAACTCTTCTTTTGTGTTTTATTCTTAATTTTATCTTTTACTTACTTGTATTTTGGTCTTGTTGTATTTTGTTCAGGTTCACTTGGTTTATGCCCAGAGCTAGGGAGAATTTGGAGCCTTTTGATCCAGAAATTGAGAGCACCTGCAGACGGAACTACCAAATTCAAAGAGAAACGCAAAATCAACAAATAGCGGGTGAACAAGCAGAAGAGCAAAAGACTATCAGGGATTATTTCAAACCTATTTTCCCTGCTGAAAGCTCAAGGATAGTCCATGCACCCATTGCCGCAAATAGTTTCGAGTTAAAAACTGGCCGAATTCAGACAGCGAGGGATAACGCTTTTCGAGGACATCCTACGGAGGATCCAAACTCACATCTGAAATCTTATCTTGCTTTATTTGGAACTGTTAAGATTAATGGTGTGTCTAATGTCTCTATTCGCTTACATCTATTTCCCTTTACCTTACAGGACAAAGTTCGAGATTGGTTGGAGAGCTTAGAGCCTCAAAGTATTGCCACTTGGGACGAGTTGGCCTAAGCTTTCCTTACTAAATTTTTCCCACCAGCCAAGATTGCCGAACTTAGAACATAGATTAGGACATTCAAGCAGTTTGAAGGTGAGCAAATGTTCGAGGCTTGGGAACGGTACAAGGAGCTGCTCAGAAGATGCCCATAGTACGGTTACCCTGACTGGCTACAAATCCAGTTGTTTTATAATGGACTGAACGGAAATATGAAAACTATCTTGGATGCAGCAGCTGGAGGAACGATTTTGTCAAAGACAGTCATGGAGGCTAAGAACCTGCTTGAGGAGATGGCTTCCACTAGCTATCAGTGGCCCACCGAGCGCTAAATTACAAAGCCAGTGGCTGGAATCTATGAAATCATTGAGGTAAATGCTTTAAAAACACAAATGGCTTCTTTAACTAACGCTTTGTCTTAATTATTAGGTTTAGGCAACAATTTTTCAATTGATCATTAGCAACTGTCCAACATCCACAATATGGAGGAGATTCGAACATGGAGTAAGTCAACTACGTAAACAACTGGGGGTACAACCAGGGCAGCAATCACATGCGCAACTCATTACCTACACATTACCACCTAGGTTTGAGGAATCATGAGAATTTTTCATATGCTAACAATAGGAATGTTTTGCAGCCCTCTTTGAACTATGCTTCCACATCTCAATCAGCAGAAAAGAAGCCATCTTTGGAGGACGTGATAGGAGCTTTCATTGTTGAATCAAACAAGAGGACGACTCAGTTGGAAGAGAAGAGGGAAGGCATTGCTTCTGGACATGGGAAGGCTATATAGAACCTTGAAGTACAGATGAGTCATATAGCCACCTCCCTGAATGCACTGCATAAAGGAAAATTTCCCAGTGACACAGAAATTAACCCTCGGGAGCAATGTAAAGCTATTAGTCTGAGGAGTGGAAAGAATTTGGGAGGACCTGTAAGGCACCACAATGAGGATGATGATGAATCACTAGAGAATGAAATGAAAACAAGGAAGATACACCTGCACATGAGACCGCGAAGCCATCTAGTCCAATTCTCCCATCTGTCCTGAATTAGATTCCTTACCCTCAACGTTTCAAGAAGAAAAATTTGAATGTTGAGTTCTCTAAATTTCTCAAAATATTTAAAAATCTTCAAATAACCATTCCTTTTGCAGATGCCTTGGAGAAAATATCGAGCTACTCAAAGTTCATGAAGGAGATCTTAACAAACAAAAGGAAGTTCGGGGCCCCTGAAACTGTATGCATGATAGAAGAGTGCAGTAACGCACTCCATAAGAAGCTACCGCCCAAGCTAAAGGATCCAGGGAGTTTTACTATTCCTTGCACTATTGGTAGTTCTTATTTTCATTGGGCATTATATGATCTAGGTGCTTCTATTAATTCGATGCCTTATTCTGTGTATAGGACATTGGGTCTTAAAGAACTGAAGCCCACAGGGATCTCTCTACAATTGGCAGATGGCTCCATCACCTACCCTAGAGGTATAGTAGAGGATGTCGTGGTAAAGGCAGATAAATTTTTAATTCCTACAGACTTTGTGGTTGTTGATATGGAGGGCAGTGACGACATCCCCATCATCCTAGGATGACCTTTCCTGGCTACAGGGGAAGCTTCCATTAAGGTGAAGGAAGGAAAGATATCTTTTCAGGTAAAAGATGAAAATGTAGGTTTCGACATGAGCAAAGCAATGAAATACCCCAGCGAAATGAGCCAAGGTATGTTTGTGGATGACATTGATAATTTGACTGATGATTTTCAAGAAGTGATGTTGAATAGGGATCCGTGGAGTGGATGCTCACCAAGGATGTTGGTGTAGAGTTGTGCAAGAACTGATTCACCATTTGAGCCTCGTCTAGCTAAAGACGTTAAAGAAAGTGCTTATTGGGAGGCAACCCAAGTTTCCTTTCCCTTTTTTCTGAGTTGTGTTTTGTTTTTTTTTTCTCTATTGGTTTAACCTAGAATTTTGGAGTGCCATTAAAGCCCGTTCCCGTTTTGCAGGACCTCAATCATTTAGGTGATTCTCTTTCTCCCATTCACTGAGAGCATTACGCAGACCCTCTTGTATCAGGCCAGTATTGTTCACTCTTCTTTCTTTTCCATTGTTTTTATATGTTCTGGATTCAATTTAAATCATTTTGTTTACATTGAGGACAATGTAGATTCTAAGTTTGGGGGTGGGCAGTACTTAATAGTCCTTATAATTTTAAGCATAATTTTTTCGATTATGGAGCATGTTCTAGATGAATTCTATTGAATAATCATGACTAGGACAACTTAAGAAATGGTCTAGATGATAGTTTTTGCAATTTTTCTTAATTCTGAAAGCATGCCCTGAATTGAGTATATTTAAATTTGTCTTAGATTTCCTTGGGACACATTGAGCACATAACCGACTGTCTATTATGATCGAATGTTTAGGATAATATTATTGAGTCTAGAGGTTATTGTCACCCTGATAGGATTAAGAACTTATTACAAGTTGACTTGCATGATGGTTTGTGCTTGAAATCTTTGAATGAAAAATATATTTGTCTTTATTGAATTTTTTTCATGTTTAAAGAAGATTTTTGCATGTTTCATCAATAAGCTACGTTTAAAGTATGGGGATCAAAAGAGCTACCTCCACTGTGATCAGTTAGGTCATCCATTGAGTAAAAGCTCTGGGTCTGCAGTGGAAGTGTGAAAGCTAGGGTCCTTAGGAAAGAAAAAGATAAGTGTGGGAGTTAGTAACCCTTAAGTAAAATGTGTTTAAGTAGATTGCTTGCTTGACTGTGGGGAGGCTAGAAATTAGAACTTAAGACTAGTGTAGGGGGAAAACAAATTAAAGACTCGTTGAAATTTTCTAAAGCTAGTAGAAATTAATAGAAAGGAGGTTAGGCACACACACACGCAAGGAATGAAATAGTTTAAATTTAAATTACTTGATGAAAGGGTGTGTTGATGTTTTCTTTCCTTGTTTTCTATTGTTTGGACCATTCATGCTAGAAGTTGTGATTATGCAATAGAAATTCATTATGTGGTTTTGTTCTGTTTTGCTCGAGGATTAGCAAAAATCTAAGTTTTGGGGTATTTAATAGCACTCAAAAGTGTGATATTTCTAGGCTTAGATTTGTGTCAATTTTGTATGTTTAGATTGAGCTTTCATGTATTTATTTATTTATTTTGTAGGATTCGAGTACACATGGAAAAATAGAGCTTTGTGAGGACAATATGGGTGTTTTTGGAGCTTAAAGACATGATTTGGAGGCTTGGAATTGAAAAAAGAACAAGATAAAGCTTCATGACCTGAGAGGATAGCGTTGAGATGATGTCCATAGCGTCTCAACGCTATAGGTGCAGCTATCCAAATTCGATTTTCCGCAGAAGTGGTGTCGAGAAGCTATAAATATAGTGTCTCGAGGCCAGAAACGCGTGCGCCAGAAGATTTTCGTCCGTAGCATTGAGATGCTGCGTACAGCGTCTCAACGCTACCCCGATTTGCCATCTTTAATCTGTGAATTAAGTCATAGCGTCGAGACACTATCCCTAGTGTCTCGATGCTGTCCCGATGATTATAAATATAACATTATGGCTTCGATTTTAAGGAGACCATTTGGAGAGGGACCAGTATAAAGTCAAATTCTACCTCATATTTGGGACCAAGGAAGCACTCTTGAGAGCCGAGGAAGACATTCAAGGCTCGAGATCGCGGTGTTTAATGACGGGAACGAGTTTGACACACGTCAGAGAGTTCTTTCTCTTCTCCTATTTAATTTGTAGTTTTGATTTTCAAACTTTCGTATGAGTTTAGCATTGTAATCGTGGATTTTGAAGGATTAGACTCATGTGTTTAATCTTGATTGTGATAGATAGTTAATTTTAGTTCGAGATTTATAAATTTCAATTCTTATTTATGCATGTTCGTCGTTTGATTAATTCTTTGGCCATGAGTTAATTATGTATGATTTGAATTATAGCTTGGGAGAGTAAAATTTGAATCTAGATTAGCATGCATAACTATTAGTAATTGTGAGCATGGGAATGAATTGTTTGCTAATAGAATTTGTCAAAGAAATCTTGCAATGCCATGTTTAATTATGAAATTTAGACTGGAAAGTTAATTTAATAATTAAGCATGAAATTTAGTTGGGCTTGAGAAAGCCAATTGAATGTATCTGCGATTTCTTGGCTTATAAGAGTTGAGCATTTGACTAATCTTGTAATTGAGTTAACTTGGATGTAATTGGTAAAAATCAATGTTTAAAAAAAAAAAGGTTCCCTCTAAGTGTCTCCTACACTGTAAATACATATATTAGTTTATTTTGTTATCTAACTCTTAAATTTGGGGTCTCTAGATAAAATTGAGCATTGGTAATTGTAGTACTTAATTAAGCTAAGAAATCCAATCCCTAAGATCGACCCTGGCCATTACTACTGCAAATTGTAAAAGTCTGGTTAACAATTTTATCTGATAGAGACTTCGACAAGCT
The DNA here is from genome assembly GCA_033996785.1 of Trichosanthes truncata. NCBI lineage: Eukaryota > Viridiplantae > Streptophyta > Magnoliopsida > Cucurbitales > Cucurbitaceae > Trichosanthes > Trichosanthes truncata. The sequence goes on from JAWPNB010000003.1 coordinate 35,113,370, forward strand.
TTTTATCAAATAGCTCTTTATCATGATACACTAGTTTTTAATTGATACACCTGTTTAGTCAATACATTTGACAGTAGTATATTAGTAGTAAATCAATAATATATTACTAATATATTTCATTTTAGGTATATCATTTCACTGGTATACCTTATATGAGGTATATCAACAATATATCAGTATATCAGTATTTTATATTCAGTATATCAGATATACTTTATTTTAGGTATATCAGTGATTTATATTCCTATAATGAAGTATATTAGTGATTTATATATCGAATATTGTATATTAATAGCATATCAATACTTCATATTAAGTATATCAGATATACCTAAAATGAAGTGTATCAGTGATATATTAAATATGCAAAATATCTCTGATATGCTACTGATATACTTCATATAAAGTATGTCATTTAAATGATATATCTAAAATTTGTATCAGTAGTATATCAGTAATATACTACTACTATACTTCGTTTAGGTATATATTAGTTGACTGATATATCAAATATAAAGCATGTTCGATGTACTGCTGATATATCTTCTAATACACTAATGAGGGTAAAATTGGAATAATAAAAAATGAAAATCAGATTTAAAATATTTTGTATATTTACAAATCGCAAACACCATGACTAGATTTGTAAATATCCTAATTTTTTTTTGTTACCTATTACAATTCTCCATGCATTTTAAATTATTATCCCAAAAGTCGATGGTTCAATCTCGAACCCTACAATTATTTAACTCAAAAGAAAAAAAACGTGCATTTTATAGTTCATTGCACAAGTTATTTTCTCAATTTCAAGTTCAGTTTCAATTTTCCATATTTCATTGTGGGGCTACTACGGTTGTATGACCTATATTTTGAGATTGATGGGGTAGATTTCTAAATTTTTGGAATTTAGCTTCTTTTTTTTTTAAAAAAAATTAATTTTAAGGCACTGTCTTTGTTCATCTCAAAACTTGATAAAGAGGCAAAAACATAAGTTGTTGATAATTTTTTTCTTCCATTAAAATTGAAAAAACATCAAATTTAAACTTGTTTTTAGTGGAGAAAGAAAGAAGTTATTATTATTATTTTTTTTGTCTTGCTAAAGAAATTTGAATTTTCACTATCAAATAATAGGAAAGTTTAAATTATATTTTAGTCCCTAAATTTCTAAGATTATTTTTATTTTGATTCTTGAACTTTTAAAATTAAATATTTTAGTTCTCGTCATTAACTTTTCATCAATTATTTCAAATATATTTATTAATGTAATGTTGTATGAATGTATTAGAACTGGTATTCAGTAGATAGATATTATAGTAGAATAATAGTGAACCAATTTCTGTGCTAAAAAAAAAAAAAAAAAACAAAGATAATATTTTTTATTTTCAAATTTAGAAGCAGAGGTAAATTCTAGAGACCAAAATTATATCTTTAACCTTATATTTATCTTCCCATCTAAGAAAGACTCTTTCTAACCTTTGCACCGAAACCTTCATCATCCTAATACAATCACAAGTGTCAAAGTTCTTGTCCCCTTAGTGTCATATCAACAAAAATATCATATTTTATTGGGAATGTTGCAAATATTACCATACTTTCAAATTACTTTAATAATTTATACATACACAGAATTCACTAACCCATTCTGGACTTGTTCCAATAGGCTTGGTTAGTAAATCGTGGTTCAAGTTTTGTTCAATTTTAAGATAGAAGATGCTTAATCACTCAACATCTTCCAATTTTCAAGTTTTACAGAAATGCTCTTTAAAATTAGTTTATTGTGCCGTTTCTTTTTTCTTGTTATATTCGTGAGTGTTTGAGCCAGCTTGCGTGCACCTCTAATCTCACGAGACAGCCGCGTGATCCTACTACATTTGATTGGCAAAAAAATACCTAAGACATTAAATCCTAAATAGGTGACCACCATGGATGGAATTCATTCTCTCCAAGTCATTTATTATACCCATGATCCTTATTTACCACCAGATTAACTCATGATGGTTGTGTCTTCCTTTTTGGAATGCTATCTCTTCTCAGCAAAATTTTCTAAAAGAAACTGAAAGTAATTTTCGAGTCATCATGTAATTTAGAGTTGAAATCATCTCCAGTTAAAAACTGCTCAATATTGGGAAGGAAGCATGTTTACGAGAATAAACAACTAACTGTAAAGTTGTCCTTTGTCCCGAATCTTTATGTCAGCAAGGTTTCTATGAAAACTGAAGTATTTCAACAATAGAGTCTAATATTAATGGAATGTTCAAATCAAATGCTTCCCTTTCAAACTCCCCAAGGCCGAATTGTGAGCGGGTACTTTTCAAAATCAAATGCATCAGATATGACGACCAATTCACTGAATAATCATTGCAGGGTTGCTTTTGATAAAATTGTTTTTGGTAATCTATGGTGTAGGATAATATGCTTAACTGTCTATCACATGACTCTATTAAGCCTTTTTTTTTTTTATGGGAAACCAATTTTAAGATAAGCAAAAGAACAAAGAAAAAGAGAGAGAACCACAAAAAGAAAGGCCCAGCCAAAAGAGACGAATACAAAAGCAGACAAAAAAGAAACCCAACTTTTTCATAATAGAGAACTAAGGATGATTAATTACAAAAGAAAAATTGAATTGTGAACCCAAAGATGAGCATTAAAATGCGTAAAACTCCAAAATAAAGCGCTTCAAGCTTGTTTAGACATGTACGAGCAAACTACTACACGTGATGAGAAGCTTACAAAATGAACTTGAGAGACAAGCTAACTTTCTACGTTTTAAGAGAACTATCAAAAAAGTTTGACAAAAGATAAGTCATAAACTAGATGCACATCGATTCATGAATTAAACTCTGGCAGCCACTTGGCTAAGATATTCATAATTTCTCAAGTTTTGCACTCTAGTCATTGAAGATGGTGACATATTTCCAATATGCTTAATATAAGTGTTTTTTATTTTTGTGATAAACCAAACTTTCCATGAAAGAATATTACATACAAAAATAAAGCTCACAAAAAGGCGTCAAAGTAAAAAAGAGGCTCCAATCAACTAAAATAAGACCTAAGAGATAATTATAAATTAACTTTGTTACTAAAGCCCAAAGAGAACCATGAAATCTAACAAGGGAGCAAACATCGCTCGAAGATCTCTCCAACCCTCAAAAGATTCTATTATTTCTCCCCCTTGGAAGTCTCTCCAAAATAGCACAAACCCAGCTTGCCACAAAGGCAATGTTTCCTCGCAAAAGGGCAGATGGCGAAGAATATGCTTAATATAAGTGTTAAACATCAATAATTCACACTATTTGAGAAACAAGTTACAAGATGAACATCTTCAACAGCAAACAACATTCTCAAGTTACAAGATGAACATCTTCAACAGCAAACAACATTGAGAATGCAAGTCCATCAATATCTTCCATATAACATGTTTAGGCACCATCCCAATTCAAATATGCCAACTCTACACTACATAACTCAATATATTTGTTCATGGAAAATGAACAAATAAGTCCTACACTTACAAGCAGCAAAGAAGAAGAAGCATTTTGATTTCATCCAAGTTAAAGCAGCAGCAATAATAATAGTAGTAAATGATTCGAGTAAATACCTAACAAATTTGCATTCAAAAGCAGCAATCCGGGCACTTTATCAACCCATTTTCATTGCAATCAGGGCATCTTCTCAATTCTCCTTCATCTTCTTCAAACACCTTCCGGCTGCCATAGCAGTTCGGACATGGCAGAAACCTTGCTTCCCCACACCTTTCACACTCAGTTTTGACATCCCAAACAGGAAATCCCACCAAAAGCTTCGTCAATTCACCATGCTCGTTTAGCTGTTTGATTTCCTCAGCACCGCCTATGTACTTTCCCCTAATGAACACTTGTGGTAAGCTTACTGTCTTCCCTCCAGTTGCAGTCTGCAACTCTTTTCTGTAAGATGAATCCATGGAAATGTCCCGTTCATCCACTGGAACTCTGAAGCCTCTGAAGATTGTGCGAATCGAACAACAATCCTCGTAGGTTTTTCGGATTCCTCTGAGGCTTGTGAAGTAGATTACTACTTTGTCTTCTCCCCCGGGGAGACGGAACCAATTGTTGGAGAATGAAGAACAGACAGGACTGGAACCGACTGATTTTACGGGTTTTCGGCAGCCATTGGACCCTAATTGACGGGAGGAGAGAGCTCGTCTGTAACTGAAAACGACGTTAGGGTCCAATTTCGCGAGCAGAGCTTCTTCGGACAAATGCTGCCAGAGTGGCTTGACAATGGAAGACGGCGAAATCCCCGCCGCCGCAGCAGCAGAATCCTCCGATTTGTGCATGAAATTGGCCGATCCGACGGCCTTGAAGGGGGTTTTGTCAATCGCGAGGTCGGGGTTTGCAATGGCGTCGGAATTGATGAAATCGAAGGTGTCGTCGAGGCCGTGCATGAGTTCCCAGGTATTGATGACGGAATCGGGCGACAATGCGTGGTCGGAATCCGGCGCGTTCGGCGATTGAGACTCGTCGGCGTGATCCTCGCCGGAGAACTTCAAGGCATTAGGCTTCGGGCGGTCGATGAGAAGAAGAGAACCGTAGGTGGTTGAAGTGAGAGTAACAAGATGGTGAGTATCGCCATCTCTGATTGGGGGATGGTGAATGAGAGGCGTCGGAAGAGAGAAAGCTCTGGGAACCGGCGGAGAGGAAGCAGAAGCGGAAGGAGAATCACTTTCAGGGTTAGTGGAGGGGAAAGTTATGGGTCTGGAAGCAGAACAGCCCATAGAGAGAGAATCAAGGAATTGGGTTTCGTTTGAAATCTAATCAGTCTGTAAACTAAACAGCTTCTTCTTCTTCTTCTTCTTCTTCTTCTTCTACTTCTGGTTGTTGAAACTTCATGCTCTGGTTGAGGGGAGAGAGAAAATGGTGGGTAAGGAAGGAGAGGAGTGAAAAGGTGATGAGCAGGGTGAAGAAGAAGAAGAAGAAGATGATGATGATGAAATCAAATCTCTCTCTCTCTTTGCCTGTCACAAAACTCAGAGTCACGGAAAAACAGCAGAAGAGACGCGGTTGCGACTTGGAAACTGGCTTTTTTTTTTTTTTTTTTTTAATTTTTTTTTTTTAATTTTAATTTAGCTATAACACTCTTTGCAAAAAAAGCATCTTTCCACTTTGGATAAATAGCTTTCCTTCGTCCTATTTTCACCATAATTCTCATTTTTAATCTAGAAAAAATACTTTTTTAGTCCTTAAGTTGTCAATAATATATGCATTTAGTTTATGAATTTTTAAAATAGACATTTTTAGTCTCTGAATTTAGAGAAACATACCTTTTTGGTCATTGAGTTTTGGAAATAGACATTTTTAATCCCTGAATTTTGAGAAATAGGTTTAAAAGGTCCGTCACATTATTTTAAAAATTTTTTTTTTTATATAAAATCAATATTCTTTATTAATTTTTAATATTAACCATTTTTTAAATTAAAAAAAAATATTTCTTCCCTCTCTAATCCATTCTCTCTCTCATCTCTCCTCCATCTCTATCCCATTCTCTCTCATCTCTCCTCCTTCCACCTTCTTTACAAATGATATCTACATTCTTTGACAATGCCATCCTTTGCTTTTGATTTGATTTTTCAGTCTCTGTTGAAGAAGGGTGCAAAAGTAAAAACAGTGGGAAGGCGTGTCACTGAGCATCGTGATTGTTAATCCTCTGTATAAACCTCTGTAGCCTTCGGTTTTGAAAATGTTCTTCGCAACCTGCATCGGCCCAAGCCGAGACGAACCCAGATCTGAATGGCTTGAATTTCCCAAATCCTGTAATTGAAGACGAATTTTCACGAGCTCTACTGGGGTTAAAATTAGGCTCTGTAATGCTCCGGTGCTGAATCTGCCTAATGCCACCGCCTTGTACGACGGCGGACCGGTTTCACTCGCCGCCGGATCGAATGCCCTGCAGAGCACGGCGTTCATCTGGAAAACAATGGCATTCTGAAAAAAAGTAACAAATTAACAAAAAATAACAAATGAGTTTTTTTGGGTATATTCTAGAATCTTGAATGAATTGATTGAAGATTAAAAAAAGAAAAGATGAACAAATTGGGACCTGGAAAGTGACGGAAGCGAGTGGGGCGCCCATTCCTTGGTATAGGGCGGCGGGGCCGTCGTTGGACATGATGTTAAGGAGGACGCTGAGGGCGGAGCCGGAGGTGGAGTGTTGTTGTCGAATGCGAAGGGTGTCGAGTGGGTAGCCGGAGACAACGCTGGCGACGAACTCTTTTCCCCAGCTGCTGGCGAAAAATTCCGGCCAGAAATCCATTTTCAAAAATCAACAAGATTTCTTTTCTTCTCCTCCTTTTGGGTTTTGTTCAAATTAAGCCAAATGGGTCAAAAATTTCGATCGTTTCCGATTTGGATTTTGCTTGAGCGGAAGAAACTGTTGAAGAAATTGACAATTTTAAAATTTGTTTCTTTTAGAAAATGGTAATATTAATTTAAAAAATGGTTAATATTAAAAATTAATAAAGAATATTGATTTTATATATAAAAAAAATTTACAATAATGTGAGTGACCTTTTAAACCTATTTCTCAAAATTCAGGGACTAAAAAGATCTATTTCCAAAACTCGGGGACCAAAAAGGTATGTTTCTCTAAACTCAGGGACTAAAAATGTCTATTTTGAAAACTCAAGGACTAAAGGCAAATATTGTTGAAAACTCAGGGACTAAAAATGTATTTTTCCCTTTAATCTATAAACTTTTAGATTTATTACATTTTCTTTTTCTTTTTGTAGGTACAATAGATGGAAATGAGTAAATACTTTAACGGTTGAGTAATATTTATGTTGTCAATTCGAGCATAGTTCTTTAGATAAAATACTAATTATCATCTCAAATGTTTGATGGTTCAATCTCTACTCCCACAATGTTGAAGTAAAAAAAAAAAAGTAATGCTCATGACCCAACATTTTTATTCTTAAATCTTATTATCATTTTACTTTTAATTTTTGTTTTACTCAATATCCAACTTAAACAATCTAATGTGACTTTAATTTATGCTACCTCAATAAGTTAATACACATAAACAAAGTCACATCATCCATCTATTAACCATTTGATGCAAAGATAGGAGCTCAAAAATTTTATCAAGAGGGGAAGAGTCAATATATTAATTCATAATTATTTATGATTTTTTTTAATGTAAGACAAACTAGGTTGTCCCTCCTTTGTTCACTTTGCCCGTTGTTGACAGTAAGATAATGAAAAAAAATTAAAATAGTTATTTTAGAAAAGATAAGAAGTAAAATAGATATATGTCGTTTGAAGATTATAAAATTATCCTAATTATCCAACTTTCTCCTATGCTAGCTTAAGCACAATTCAATAGTTACACATTAGTGATAGTGTCTGTTCTAATAGATCATGGGTTCTTGAATCATTTGAACTTTTTTTTTCCTAATTTGTAACATAATATTTTCTTTAAAAAAAAAGTCACACATAAGTTTTTTTTAAAATATTTTTTTAGGCCAAGAAAAGGGTGTGTTATTTTGGCCTTTGGGAGTAGGAAAATAAGGAAAATATAATTTTATAGTTGAGTTATCACTAAATAGACATCCTAAGATTGTTTGAGAATATCTAAAAAGGCTTTTCACTTTCTGGACCAAAATTCACTTACAAAACATATTTAAATAATTATTTTTAAAAGTTACTTTTAAAATTTTTCCTATAGATGGTTTATTAGTACTAAAAGCTGTGCTCTCATTCAAAATATAGATTTCTTGTGATTCTAAATATGCTTTTTTTAATTTCACGAATCACTAAAAAAAATTCTTAAAATCAATTTTAAAGGCAGCCAAAGTATACAATTTTCACCACAACTTCTGAACAACCTCAAATTTCTTATATGTACATTTATGACATCTTGTTAGGCATTTCAATTTTTAATTCTACGAAAATTATTCATAATGATTTAGTTTGGATTTCTTTTTTTCTTTTTTGAATGAGATACTCTCATCCAAATTGGAGACCATCAATTTTCAAAATATCTTATTCTCATAAAAAAAAATAGAAAAAAAGGTTAAATTCTACATTCCAAGGAGGATTACCTCCTGTATTTATGGTCTAACATTTTTTAAGTTAAAATATATCATTTTGGTCCTATACTCTAGGGTATTCCATGTACTTTCAAATGTTTAAATTTAGTCAATGTACTTCCAATAAAACTTAAAATCGATCCCCACTGTTAGTTTATTATTATACTTTCTAAAAAAAAATTAGTCTCTATTATTAGTCTTCCTTTTATAAATTTTAGAAATATGTTCATTTTGTGTTTTTTGCATGAAAATTATTGTTATTATTTGATCAATTTTGATAAAAAAAAATTAACTACAAACTAATAGTAGAGACCAATTTTAAGTTTTATTAAAAGTACATAAACTAAATTTGAACATTTAAAAATTTAAGGACTAAAATGGAATAAAATTCAAAGTATAGAGACTAAAATGATCTATTTTTTACTTTCAAAATCAAACTGCCACACCAAATCCCAATGCATCCAATGGAATATTTTATCAATAAATGATGCCAACAAAGCAAATAAAATAAATTATACATTTTGACTTTCTAGAATACGTACTAAATATTTTTTTAAAAAAAACTTTTGTCATCATTCAAATTCAATCTCAAAATGTTTTCATTTTGGCTAAATTGGCTCATGCGGGGATCCATTGCAGATCGCACTAAATCGAAGCAAAATGAACCATCTCTCATCTATTTGATGGGTGACAGAGCCATTGTCAAAGATTTTTATATGAAATTTATTAGGATTTATTAAAATTTATACCTCTTCGATCAAAAGATCAGAGATTTTCACTCCTCTATGTCGTTGAACTAACAAAAAAATAGATTGAGTTACCTATATTTACCATTGACTCGTGATCTTTGAATTTAATGAACAATATTCCTTATATAATATATTAAGGAGACCTTTGCATTTTTTATTAAAATTCTTATGTATTTTATTACATTTTTTAAAAAGTAATTTTAATGGTTACAGTATATCTAAAAGTGATTCTACAAATGCTAAAGTGATTTATAGTTTATCACTTTAGAATCACTTTTTAATAATCAACTTTAAAGTTACTCTTTAAAAAATAATTTTAAACCAATTTAATTATTTCAAAAATAATTTTTTATTTATCACCAAACATTTAAATTAATAGAAAAAAAACACTTTTGGCCCTCTAAAATCACTTAACAAGTAACCAGACACACCCTTAGCTTAAGGTTCATCTTTTGTGGGTATACAACAAATTTTTACAAGCTAACATTTGCTTCTTTATTGGATTTAGCATGGGCACATTGGTGATTTGGTAATGAGGTGCTTGGGTCTCTTTCTTACTAATCTTGACCACATTACCTTTCTTTGCTGCCCCTAAATCTTTTGAGTCAGAGTATCTTTCAAGTTCCCATAGGGCATGAGAAAGATTTAAAAGTGAGTTAGATATGCCTACTAGTTTAAGCACTCTTTAAAAAAAATATCTTTTTTCTAAAACTCTTTTCATTAAAATAATTTTAATTTAAAGATTTGTGTGTTTGGTTACAAGTTCCTAAAAGTGATTTTAATCGCAACTTTGAATATTGTTGAATGAGAAATTTTGGTCAGTCACAAATTGTCACGTCATTATTTAGGAGTTAATGATAAAATTACAAATAATTAAATTTATGACCAATTATAAATTGACATGTGTCCCAAATTTAAATTGAAGGCAAAAATTGGAAAATCTTAAAGTTGTAGGGCCACATATCTTCATTATGATCATTTAACCAAATAATTAAACTTAATTTGGTCAAATTGGGTCATATGGAATTTGGGTCAAAGTTAAACAAGACTCAAATTCAAATGGTTAGACCCAAAGCCAATAAAGTCCAAGTCTAATGGTTGGGCCCAGAGGTCATTAAAGCCCAAGCCCATATGTCATGGAAAGCTTTATAAATAGAGAAGCTCTCCTTCATTTGAAGGGTTCAGAAGTTGAAAATCTTAGAGAGAAAATGTAGAGAGAATTAAAAAAAAAAACAAAGATCAAAAGACTCCTAAGCTCTTGAAAATCAAACACTCTCTACACCAAAGCCTTGAAGACCAGAAGACTTTGAAGATAGAGAACAAGCTACAAAGTCCTCGAGAAAAATTTACATTCGAGAACAAGCTGAAAAGCCCTCGAGACAAATATACATTTGAGAGAAAAAATCAGATGAACAAATTAGAGATTATACTCCATTACACAAATCAATACAAATACAAAGTTCATTTACAGGTGTCTTATTTCCTTGTTGAAATCTCGTGTGAACAAATTGGCACGCCCAGTAGGACCATCTCTACCTTTCATCTCTTTCTCTTATCTCAAAACACAAGTGAAGTGATGTTATCCAAAACTTCTTCAATGACTACTATCATGAGCAACTTGCACACTGGTTCTGTTGCTCATAGTTGCTCTAATGAACTCAAGCTATAAGAAAGTTAAGCTCTTTCTATTATCGCAAGCGAAGTAATGATGCTATCGGGGGCATTGTTGCCTCCAAAAATAATATTGAAAAACAATCAATTAAATCTCAATATTGGCTATGCACACATACAACAACAGCAAGTGATAAGTAATTATCGATTCCTTAGGGATTAGTGACAAAAAGTCACTTCTTTGAAGCTAATTAATTAGTATATTCAATTGGGTAACCGAGAATGTCATTGGAGTTTTTAACAAAGTTAAGCATAATAACTTAAAGGTAAAGACACTAAACAGAATTGTTGAGATGTAAAAGATGCATGCTAAAATCGAAGTGATTCAATAACAAAATAATAAAAAGGGGCTCGGATTAGGAATAATTTTTATCTTTCTAATGAGGATGCTCTAGCGAGAACTTTGCTCTCTCAATCCACTCAACATTAAATACGGAATCCTCCTAGATTTCTATATTTTAGTGGTCTAACTCTCATTAACCCACATTAATTAAGCATGATGACTTCATGCATTAGGCAAGTTGCTATCCCTAACATACCCACTTAGTTAGCTACTAACCCAATTCGAAGGGCTAATGTGGTTGCAAACAATCGGTTCCCTTATATTTTCTAAAATAAAAAGAAATAGTGTTTGATGTGTGTTAATCAGACAAACCCAAACATTTAACAATAAAAACACAAACAACCAGAATGAGAAGAGCCAAGGGGCCTTAATCCTGTCTAAGATTGATAAAAATACTCCTAATCCTCACTCAAAGGTGAATTAGCTTACACTACAGGAATTTTAAGTTTTTATGACACCAAAATTGGTCCGAAAAAGCCACAAAAGCGTCGCATAGGTTTTGCCGATGGAAAAATAATCGTCGACACATTCGTCAGTGAATCCTTGTCGGGATAACTTTTGCCAACGCTTTTTGTTTAGGATCGACAAAAGCTAGAAATGCCGACCAAAATGTTTGGTCAACATTGAAGGGAATAATCTAATTAAACCCAAGCGGAAATGTAAGAAACGGTTTGAGTTTATTTAGAATTAAATAATAATATTAGGGTTAAACATAACATACCTTGAAAATATGAAGATATTTTTGGTGGATTTTTATCTCCTCCATAAAATCTTCCTGGCTATGATTCGAATACAAGACCAAGGCTTGTTGGAGCATCTTGAAAGAAAATCCACAAGGGATTGGAGAGGAAGAGGTCTAGAGAGAATTCTCTAATTCTCTATTGAAAAGATATGTGTTATGTCTAATGGCTTAACCAAAGGGTCTCATTTATATAGACCAAGGAAAACAAATTTCCATAATTAAAATATTATATTTTAATATCTAAGATATTAAATATCTTATATTTATTTGAATCTCATTCAAATCTCCTACGATATTTATTTATTTGAATCTTATTCAAATAAATAAATATCTTTTATTTAATGTATCTAATATACATTAATTATTTTAATATTTAATGTATCAAATAAAATAAATATATTTTCCTATTTTATATTTAATATATCTAATATATCAAATATTAATTTGAACATTTCAAATTTTTCTTTCAACTAAATTGATCTTTTAGTATTACTATGAGCTAGCAAGGGGACCTTATGGACATACAGATTATAAGCTCCAATAATACAAAATTAATTAATTAATTTTCATTCATTAACTATAGGTCACTCCACTATAGACCTAGTTGCACTTTTATGCACTGTAGGACAAGTTGTGTCCATAGATATAATCATTACATGCAAGTCGATCTTTCACGAGTTGTTTGTAATTACAGTTGGGTCAAAAGTTCGTTTTACCCTTATAGTTACATCTTGCACCTTAAGTACCATTGATCCTCTAATGAACAATTTGTTTATAATCTAATTATAAACTAAGTCCCTCTCGGGTCAGTGAGAGGGTGGGGCCCCATTGTTCAAGTCCCGAAATCAACACTTAAGGGAACTACTCATCTACTTACTCTATATGGGAAGGAGTGAATTCCATCTTGTGAGATTATGTTCCCAACTCCCTAAAATGGTCAAGTCCCCAAAATGGTAGGCATATTGAATCGGCTACAAAAGCAACTCTCACCCATGCAAATCAAAGGACAAACCCTCACAGGCAGGAGTTCATAACTCACTCAGGATTAAGATCGAGTCGCATATGATCATCCTGATGAAATATTAATCTTCTCAATTAACGGATTTATAAAGAGAGATTAAATATTTCGTGGTCCAGTCTTACACAACTCATTGCATAAAATACTCCCACTCACATGTCTCCACATGAATGATTTGGATCAAATCATTTGTAACTATTACAAAGTGGGTCATATCAATAGTGTTACCAGGATAAGGCACCCAACCTTATCCATATACTATGATCCTTTAGGTTATTTCTTGAACATGATCCTCTCGTATGTCAACTACATACTGTTCAAGATTACACTAATAATCTTGGATTTTTCATATAATGGATAATATTATATTGCAAATAAAATAATCAAAATTATTATTAATTATTAAATAAATCATTAATTACGAGACTTTAGGGCATAAATCCCCACTGGCATTTCCAAGAAACGCCGACCAAACGAATTTTGGTCAGCCTTTCCAAGAAACGCCAACCAAAAAAAGTACTGTCGGCATTTCTTTGAAAGGCCGACAAAATGATTTTTGGTCAGCATTTCTAGGAAGGCTGATAAAAAATCATTTGGTTGTCCTGTCTAAGAAATGTCGACGATACTTTTTTGGTCGGCGTTTCTTGGAAATGCCGACTAAAACACATTAAAGCGTCGGCAAAATTTTATGTTGGCCATTTTTCTATTTTCAATATTTATTTTTATTAATTTCACTATAATTTCAAATTTATTGTACCTAAAACAAATTGTACACAAAATAACTTAAATAAAACCTTTATATTAAAGTAACCAAGTTCAATTACACTTTGTTCTCATAAATTCATACATGATAGAAGTATAACTTTAACACAAGTAAAACCTAATCTAGAAGTGAAATCTTCTCGAGCTTCCATCATCTTCATGTAATCATCGGCCAGCTTTCAGAATAATATTATCGATTCAACCCACCTAAGAAAAACAAAAACAATAATATGAATGATTAAAACTATATATATGTAACAACCGAATTCAACTAACATTTCAAATGTAATAAACAATAATATCAAAATTGTCAATTAAGTTACCAAATTCAAAACACACATAACAACTAAAATTACTTAAAACTATTCAAAACTTATAACCATCCAATATTGAAATTAATGAACTATATACATACCAACAAAATCATCTAACTTATAACGAATTATAAGGAACTAAAATAATCCAACCTTAAACTTAAAAATTATCATATTCACACCTAAACCCATTCAAACTTAGCAAAAATAATCAAAATCTTAAACTACCTTGCAAAGGCTAAACCTATGTGTCTATCATAATATGTAACTTTTTCCAACAACTAACACAATCAAAACTTTACAAATTAATCTAAGTTTTTCAAGCAAATCAAAGTTGCAAAATTACGCAAGCAACTATTTCAAAACAAAAATTATAAACACATTTACCTAAGACTTGATTTAGACATGTCAAAAAAGTTACAAAACATATATGAGTTTTGCCTAAAACCTTCTCAATATACATATTATATAGCATCTAAAACTCAATGACCATAAACTCAAAGAAGCCAAACAGTCAACCCATCAAATTTATATTTACATCAAATCTATAAGCATAACACAAAATTTAACAAAACACAACCAAATCTAAGCTTTCCAAGAAAACCAAAGTTACAAAATTAGTTTAAAAGATTAAAAACTAGCTAAATGGTCTCTTTCATCATTGTTTCTCATCTTCACCACCAAGTTCCTTCTCAAGCACTTGCAAAACTGTTGGTTGGAGGGGGAGAGTCAGTACAAAAGTACTCAGTAAGTAGCTCACACATGGTGAGCCACCAAACATCAAACAAACAAACATCATGTTGTTCACATGCACCCAAACATGCTTATCAACATTAATAACACAAGTCTCATGCTCAATTTAGATAGCAAGTAAACATAAAACTCACATAACACATGAATTCTACATCCTGCCTGTCACACTCAAGCTCTACGAGCTCACTCCATACTCATAATTTAGTTCTCACAAGGCTTTCTGAGACCGATTCATTCGATACACGTTGATCCCCTTTTATTTTACTCAAGGCCACCAACATTCTCTGTCGGCCCCAACTATTTGCATCCAGGGCCATCGACGCTCTCTGTCGGCCCCAATTGATGGTATCCAAGGCCACCGATGCTCTTTGTCGGCCCTAACTGATTTTTCATCAAAGGTCATCGATGTTCTCAAGAATCTTCAATACTTGCCTTTTTTAAACTCAACGCATCGAACCTAACTATCTTAAACTAGGCCATTGATGCTACTTCTAAATTCATTGATGACATACAACCCTTCGACCATTTTACTCGAGGCACATGGTATTCACCCAACTTTCCTTTATCACACCTAAGGTCCTCTGACCTCACATACAATCCCACTAAAATGCAGGTTTCCTAGGCATACTCCTAGACCATGTTTTATGCTCCCAACAAAACAACTCATTCACAGTACACATATTATGCATAATCAAACAACTGAAGAATCTAGCATGCTATCATCACATAACGATAGCACACATCACACATATAAGCATGCTCAATATACACATAATGGATCATGGATATATATATATATAGCATAAAAGAAATCAACAAGGAAATATACAACATACTTCATGCAGTTAAACAGACCCACCAAGTAGAAACTACTTACCTAAAGCGATCCTAAGATAGTCCAAGAGATTCCCTATACAAGGTAGACAATGTTTAGAGATCAAAAATGAGTTCGATAGCCTTATTCGAAATATAAAGAGTATTCAAGAGGAACTTTCTTACCTAAAATGACTTTTAAGCTGAGCTTGAACACTCCGAAACTGAACTAAATCCTATAATAAAGAGTATTCAAGATTAGAGACCTATCTAAAGTACTTTAATGGAGTTTGAAAAGATCTAAACCACACTTTACCACCTACATCTTACCGGATCAAACTGCTACACTTGCTGGAAAATATTTGAAGGAGTTCGAAACTAGTATGAATCTACAAACAAGGGCTTCTTGAAGGAATGAACTCTTCATCCTGCAGCGGAAGCATTGGATCGTCTTTGATTTATTTAGAATTAAACAATAAAAATTAAGGTTAAGCAAAACATACCTTGAAAATATGGAGAATCTTCTGGCGGATCTTTATCTCTTCCACAAAGTCTTCCTGGCTATGACTCGAACACATGACCAAGGCTTGTGGGAGCCTCTTGAAAGAAAACCCACAAGGGATTGGAGAGGAAGAGGTCTAGAGAGAATTATCTAATTCTCTCTATTGAGGAGATGTGTGTTGTGAAGAATGCCCAATGGCTCACCCCTAGGGTCCTATTTATAGTGGTCTAGGGAAGATAATTAAATAATATTTTTTAATATCTAATATATTAAAATATATTTATCTAACCAATTTGAATCTTATTCAAACCTTTAAAATTCTCCTACGATATCTATTTCCTAATTTGAATCTAATTCAAATTTAATAAATATCTTTTCTTTAATGTATCTAATATACATTAATTGTTTTAATATTTAATGTATCAAATACAATAAATATATTTTCCTCTTTTATATTTAATATATTTAATATATTAAATGTTAATTTGAACACTTCAAATTAAATATTAATTTGAACATTTCAAATTTTTTCTTTCAACTAAATTGATCTTTTAGTGTTACTATGAGCTAGCAAGGGGACCTTATGGACCTACAGATTATAAGCTCCAATGATTCAAAATTAATTAATTAAACTCTTTAATTAATCAATTTTCATTTATTAACTCTAGGGTCACTCCACTATAGACCTAAAGTTGCACTCTTATGCACTGTAGGACAAGTTGTGTCCATTGATATAATCACTACATGCAAGTCGATCCTTCACGAGTTGTTCATAATTACAGCTGGGTCAAAAGTACGTTTTACCCCTATAATTACATCTTGCACCTTAAGTACCATTGATCCTCTAATGAACAATCTGTTTATAATCTAATTATATACTAAGTCCCTCTCGGGCCAGTGAGAGGGTGGGACCCCATGGCTCAAGTCCCGAAATCAGCACTTAAGGGAACTACTCATCTACTTACCCTAGATGGGAAGGAGTGAATTCTATCTTCTGAGATTATGTTCCCAACTCCCTATTTGGTCATGTCCTCAAAATGGTAGGCATATTGAATCGGCTACAAAAGCCACTCTCACCCATGCAAATCAAAGGACAAGCCCTCACAGGTAGGAGTTCATAACTCATTCAGGATTTTGATCGAGTCGCATATGATCATCCTGATGAAATATTAATCTTCTCAATTAACGGATTTATAAAAATAGATTAAATATTTCTTGGTCCAGTCTTATACAAACTCATTGTATAAGATACTCCCACTCACATGTCTCCACATGAATGATTTGGATCAAATCATTTGTAACTATTACAAAGTAGGCAGTATCAATAGTGTTACTAGGATAAGGCACCCAACCTTATCCATATACTATGATCCTTTAGGTTATTTCTTGAACATGATCCTCTCGTATGTCAACCACATACTGTTCAAGATTACACTAATAACTTTGGATTTTTCATATAATGGATAATATTATATTGCAAATAAAATAATCAAAATTATTATTAATTATTAAATAAATTATTAATTACGAGGCTTTAGGGCATAAATCCCAACACTTCTAAGGATTAGAAACCAATCTAACATACTTTAAAACATCTCAAACGAGTTTGAAAGGAACTAAAGTATGTTGAAACTTACCAAAAGGGCTCTTATGCTTGTTGTTGGATGTTTGATGGTGTTTGATCCTGCAATTCAAAACCTTATAAGTCGTGGGGTAAACTAGTTTGAGGCCGAACAGAGTGAGGGTAAGAGTCGAGACTTGTTTCCTTGCCTGAAACCACTGTTGTTCGCAAATCAAATGGGTTTTACATTGTTGCTGAAGCTGCAAGTGATAAGCGCCCAAGATGCTGAAGTTACAAAGCTAGAGGTCCTTCTAGGATCTTTACAAATATTCGCAAATAAGGCTAACTTAATGAATTGATTCCAACCAAGAGTATGGTTAGAAGATGAATCACTCTTAGATCAAACTTAGAATCTATTATGGTCACTTACGACTCACTCCAGAATTAGCTTGATCAAGACTAATCCAATGAGCGGTTTAACATCAAACCTAAAGCAAGATTTAAAAGAAAAGTAACACCAAATGGGTTTCAATAAAAACACAAGTTTTGATAATCAATGTTGTTTCTCTCATTAGCAATACAAATTCCTTTTATAGACAAGGAATTCTATGCAAATGAACACTTCCCCAACTACTTCATTAAATGAACTTCCCAACCACTCATTTAATGAAGTTCCCAACTACCTCATTAATTAACTTCCCAACTACCTTATTAAATTCCCCAACTAATAAATGTTTAAACTTTGAAACTTAAAATTACAATGTCAAAGTTCATGAAATTTAAAGTAACAATGAATTACTCAAATAGGTTGCCCTACTTAAGTGAACTCAATGGTCAACTTTAATCTTGACTTGTTGAACTAACATTATAAAGAAATTTGTGCTAAAAAATCTTTGTCTCTTCTTGTGCATTAGCTAGCTTTTGAAGATGTAATGTGAAAGCCTCTTGAATCTTCTTTACCTTGCTCCTTGTTATTGCTCCTTCAGGTACATGGAATGGATTAGAGGTTGGATTCACATCATCCCCCCTTTCTTTAAAAGGATTTGTCCTCAAATCAAGGTCTTCATTTCCTACATCAAAAGGAGTCAAATCAGCCACATTAAAAGTAGAACTTACATTATACTCACCTCGGAGATCTAGTTTGTATGCATTGTCATTAATTCGCTCTACTACTTGAAATGGACCATCTCCCCTTGGTTGAAGTTTGGACTTCCTTTGATTTGGAATCTTTCCTTTCGTAGATGAACCCAAACCCAATCACCCAATTTAAGAATCAATTTCTTTCTCCCTTGGTTTTTTTGAGTCACTAGCTTTTCATTCTTCTTTTCAATCATTTCCTTGATTTCTTTGTGCAAAGTTTTGATGTATTCGGCTTTAGAAATAGCTGCATCACTAGTAAACATATTAGGTGGCAAAGGTAATAAATCTAGAGGAGTTAAAGGATTAAATCCATACACAACCTCAAATGGTGAACGATGAGTGGTGTTATGTATCGCTCTATTATATGCAAACTCCACAAAGGTAGTGTCTCTTCCCACGACTTAAGATTTTTAGAAATTAGCGATCTAAGCAAGGCCCCCAATGTTCTATTAACCACATCGGTCTGCCCATTGGTTTGGGGATGACAAGTTGTAGAAAACAAAAGCTTAGTTCCCAATTTTCCCCACCAAACTTTCCAAAAATGACTTAAAAATGTGACATCTCTATCACTTACAATCGTTTTTGGAATGCCATGCAATCTAACTATTTCCCTAAAGAATAGATTAGCTATGTTAGTGGCATCATCTGTTTTATTATATGGAATGAAATGTGCCATTTTACTAAACCTATCAACCACCACAAAAATGCTATCATGATGTCTCCTAGTATTTGGTAATCCTAGAACAAAATCCATGCTAATGTCAACCCATGGTTCACTAGGAACATCTAAAGGTGTGTAAAGACCATGTGATTGTGTTTTAGACTTGGCCTCCTTACATTTGAAACATTGCTTGCACACTTTGTTCACATCCTTCCTCATTTTCAACTAATAAAAGTGTTCACACAACATTTTAAATTCTCCAAAATTCCCCATAAGTCCTCCTCCATGAGCCTCCTTCACAAGTAACTCTCGAATGGAACACTTAGGAATACAAAGTTTACCCTTCCTAAAGAGCATGCCATTAAACACAATATGATCATGTACGTTTTTCCCGCCTAAACATTGCATATACACGTCATAAAATTCAGATTTCTCAACTTTGTACAATTCAATCATGTGTTCAAAACCAAGAATCTTTGCACTGAGAGAAGAAAATAATGCATACCTTCTTGACAAAGCATCGACCACCACATATTGTCCTTACCTTTTTTGTAATGAATGACATAAGGAAATGTCTCGATGAATTCTAACCATTTAGCATGCCTCCTATTTAGCTTTGTTTGGCTTTTGAGATGCTTCAAACTTTCATGATTAGTATGGATAAACAAATCTTTTGGACACAAGTAATGTTGCCAAACTTGCGAAGCCCTCACAAGTGCATGTAGTTCTTTGTCATAAGTTGGGTAGTTGAGTTGTGCTCCATTTAGCTTTTCACTAAAGAACATGAATGACCTTCTTTCTTGCATCAACACAGCTCCTATACCTATCCCACTTGCATCACATTCAATCTCAAAAGATTTATCAAAGTCCGGTAAAGCAAGACAAGGTGCATTGGTCAATTTATCTTTTAATTCATTGAATGCATTTTCTTGTTTTTCCTTCCATTCAAACGTCGCATGCTTTTTAACAAGTTCATTCAATGGTGAGGCTATACTACTGAAATTCTTAATAAACCTCCTATAACAACTAGCCAAACCATGAAAGGAACTAACCTCGTTTGCATTGGTAGGTGTTGGCCACTCTCGGATAGCCTTTACCTTTTCTTCATCAACTTGCACTCCATTTTTTCCAACAATGAACCCTAGGAAATTGACTTGGTCTAGACAAAAACTACACTTTTTAAAGTTGGCATAAAGCTTCTCTTCTCTAAGTTTAAGTAAAATTGTCTTAACATGCCAAATATGATCATTCAAGCTTTTGGAGTAAACAAGAATATCATCAAAGTATACAACTACAAATTTTCCAATGTACTCTGTCAAAACATGATTCATTAGTCTCATAAAAGTACTTGGTGCATTAGTAAGGCCAAATGGCATAACAAGCCACTCATAAAGTCCAAACTCAGTTTTGAAAGCCGTTTTCCACTCATCTCCCACATGCATTCGAATTTGATGATAACCACTTTTAAGAGCTATTTTTGAAAACAGATTAGCACCATGTAATTCATCTATCATGTCATCTAATCTAGGAATGGGATGTCGATACTTTAACGTTATCTTGTTAATGGCTCGACAATCAACACACATCCTCCATGTGCCATCCTTCTTAGGTACCACAATCACCGGAACCGAGCAAGGACTCATGCTTTCTCTAACATACCCTTTATCCATGAGTTCTTCCACTTGCCTCTGAATCTCCTTAGTCTCGGTTGGATTGGTCCTATAGGTAGCCATATTTGGAAGAGTTGCCCCGAGTATGAAGTCGATTTGATGTTCAATCTCTCTTAAAGGAGGTAAACCTGTAGGTGCATCTTCATGTGGAAACATGTCATTAAATTCCTACAAAAGAGACTTAAAAGCACTTGGCAAAACATCATTAGATTTTGGTTCAATTGTTAAACACATTCCTTTGCACATAAGTACAAATTTTGGTTCTTGTGTTAACAACACATTCCTCACTTCTCCCAAACTCACATTCTCTCTTTTTTTCCTCAAAATCACTATTTTTTCTTTCTTGGTTTTCACTCACCTTTTGCCCCTCACTTTTCTCTTCTTTTTTTTTTTTCATTCTTCTCTTTTAACTTACTTTCTTCTCTCCTCTCTTGTTCTTCGAATTCTTTTCATTTCTTCTCTAATTTCAAGTGATCACAATGTACTTCATATGGAGACAATGGAAGTAAAGTAAACTTCTTTCCATTCAAGGTAAAAGTATACTTGTTCTTCAATCCATCAAATGTGACCTCTCTATCATATTGCCAAGGTCGGCCTAACAATATATCCCCAGCATGCATAGGTACAACATCGCAAAGGACTTCATCCTTATATCTTCCCAAAGTAAAAGGAATAAGAACTTGAGAGTTTACCTTAAGTTATCCTTTGTTGGTCAACCACTATAGTTTGTATGGTTTAGGATGTGGACGGGTAGTAAGTTGAAGTCTTTTTACAAGAAAACTACTTACCACATTTGTCCAACTTCCACTATCAATCACCAAACTACATGGGTTTTCATTAATTAGGCATCTTGTGTGAAACAAGTTTTCCCTTTGATCCTCAACTTTGGCTTCCTTGATTTGCACATTAAGTACCCTTCTTGTAATCAAGGATATGGAGTTACCTTCTTCAACATACTCATCATCATGGATTTCAGATTCTTCCTCAAGTTGTGCATCATGTTCCTCACATTCATCATCCGAATCAAATACACAATTTCTTATCACAATAACTCTTTTATTGACACATTCTTTGCTTATGTGTCCAAACCCTTTACACTTCCAACATTGAATAGAACTAGACTTCTCCCTTACCTCCTTTCATGCTTCATTTTTTTTTAGCATTGGAACTCTCGGCCTCCATTCTGTTGGCAGCCCCTATCTTTCCTCTTGGTTGCATTGGTTCATTCCTATTCACAAAACCATCCTTGTTCCAAGCATTAGAATTTGAAAAGGGGTTAGCTTTAGGAGTATACCTTTTTGAATGCTCCCTTTCTTCCTTCAATTGAGCTTCAATTTTGATAGCATAATGATACATATCGTCAAGGTATGGCGGTCGATTTCTATCAACCAAATGTGCAATTTCTCAATTCAAACCTCCAAGGAATCTAGACATGGTGTCTTCCTCTTCTTCTCGAATTTTTGCTCTTTCCATCAAGGACTCCATCTCTTGATAATATTCAGCAACACTTTTTGTTCCCTGCCTCAAAGCTTGCAATTTAGTTTTTAAATCTCTTTCATAATGTTTTGGAACATACCTCTTTCTCATGATTTCTTTAAGTTCTTCCCACGTTTCTATTGGATTATCCTATTTCCTTCTTCTTTCAGATTTGAGACGTTGATACCATTCACCTGCATGATTGGTGAATTCTGCAATGGCAAGTTTCATCTTCATATTCTCGCTATATGTATTGCAATCAAACAAATGTTCAATTTTTGTTTCCCATTGTAAATATGATTCAGAGTTCGCCGTTCCACTAAAGGGTGGAATTTTTGCGTTTCACTCCGCCGTTTCTATCTTCATTCACTCTTTCCAATCTTCTAGGTTGCATAATGTTTGCAAGATTATTTCTTCCTCTTCCCCTCACATTTCCTCTTCCTTCAAAGTGTCTTTCTTGTACTGGTAAGTTAAACATGCCTTCATCTCCTTGTAAGACTCGTTCTTCTCTTTGTTGTTGTGCCCTCCTTTCTTGTCTATCTTCCATCATCAATTCCATCATACCTTGAATTGCTTGAAGAATGGCCATAGTCGGATCTGCCCTTTGTGGTGCTTCTTCTCCATCATGTGACATTTTGTAATAAGGACCTTTCCACACTTCTCACCAAGATTTCACTCAAGGACACTCGTGTTTATCACTCAAGGGTAGGCTTTTGGTACTAGGTCAAAGATGTAAGGGTTGGTTTAAAATTTTTTTTGGTGCAACCTTGCTTTTAAACTTGATATATAACCAATTCAATAAGCAACTTTCACAAGCTAAAAAATAGAGTATCTCAACCTTAGGATTAAAAAAAACTCAAAAATTTTGAACAAAACACAATTTAATGACAAGAACTTTTCGTGTGCCTTGGATCTTTGAATAAGTTTTTTTTTTTTTACTGAATTTTCTTTTTTGCTACTGTTTTTTTTTGCTACTGATTTTTTTTTTTTTATAATCCAAGAACAAGACTCAAAGAATTTTAAAGAAAAGTTGTAGTATGTCTTGTATTGTACTTTGTAATTGCTTACGAAAAAAAATGACAAAAAAAAAAAACACAAAGTGAAGATATTGCACCTCTAGAGCCAGCCAAAGGATGTCAACCCAATGCTCTGATACCAAATGATAAGCGCCCAAGATGCTGAAGTTACAAAGCTAGAGGTCCTTCTAGGATCTTTGCAAATATTCGCGAATAAGGCTAACTTAACGAATTGATTCCAACCAAGAGTATGGTTAGAAGATGAATCACTCTTAGATCAAACTTAGAATCTATGATGGTCACTCCTAGATCCTAAGATGACTCACTCCAGAATTAGCTTGATCAAAACTAATCCAATGAATCGGTTTAACATCAAACTTAAAGCAAGATTTGAAAGAAAAGTAACACCAAATGGGTTTCAATAAAAACACAAGTTTTGATAATCAATGTTGTTTCTCTCATTAGCAATACAAATTCCTTTTATAGACAAGGAATTCTATGCAAATGAACACTTCCCCAACTACTTCATTAAATGAACTTCCCAACCACTCATTTAATGAAGTTCCCAACTACCTCATTAATTAACTTCCCAACTACCTTATTAAATTCCCCAACTAATAAATGTTTAAACTTTGAAACTTAAAATTACAATGTCAAAGTTCATGAAATTTAAAGTAACAATGAATTACTCAAATAGGTTGCCCTACTTAAGTGAACTCGATGGTCAACTTTAATCATGACTTGTTGAACTAACATTATAAAGAAATTTGTGCTAAAAAATCTTTGTCTCTTCTTGTGCATTAGCTAGCTTTTGAAGATGTAATGTGAAAGCCTCTTGAATCTTCTTTACCTTGCTCCTTGTTATTGCTCCTTCAGGTACATGGAATGGATTAGAGGTTGGATTCACATCAGCAAGTCTATTCGTGAGTGTGGGTTTTGCTGAACACGCGTGGGAAGGGGGCTTGTCACGGCTGCTCGTGGTTGGGTGTGGGTGTCGTGCGAGTGGTTGGAGAGGGAGAGAGGAATCACCATCACAAAAGAAAGGAATGAAAGAGAAGGAGGTTATGTGTGTTCTGTCTAATGGCTCAACCCAAGGGTCCTATTTATGAGACCAATGGTAAATCTTTGCCATAATTAAAATATTATATTTTAATATTTAATATATTAAAATATATCTTATACTTATTTGAATCTCATTCAAATCTCCTACGATATTTATTTATTTGAATCTTATTCAAATTTTATAAATATCTTTTATATAATGTATCAAATATACATTAATTATTTTAATATTTAATGTATCAAATACAATAAATATATTTTCCTCTTTTATATTTAATATTTTAATATATTAAATATTAATTTGAACACTTCAAATTAATATTAATTTGTACATTTCAAAATTTTCTTTCAACTAAATTGATCTTTTAGTGTTAGTATGAGCTAACAAGGGGACCTTATAGACCTACAGATTATAAGCTCCAATGATACAAATCAATTAATTAAACTCTGTAATTAATTAATTTTCATTCATTAACTATAGGTCACTCTACTATAGACCTAGAGTTGCACTCTTATGCACTGTAGGAAAAGTTGTGTCTATAAATATAATCATTACATGCAAGTCGATACTTCACGAGTTGTTCGTAATTACAGCTGGGTCAAAAGTCCGTTTTACCCCTATAATTGCATCTTGCACCTTAAGTACCACTGATCCTCTAATGAACAATCTGTTTATAATCTAATTATATACTAAGTCCCTCTCGGGCCAGTGAGAGGGTGGGGCCCCATGGCTCAAGTCCCGAAATCAGCACTTAAGGGAACTACTCATCTACTTACCCTAGATGGGAAGGAGTGAATTCTATCTTCTGAGATTATGTTCCCAACTCCCTATTTGGTCATGTCCTCAAAATGGTAGGCATATTGAATCGGCTACAAAAGCCACTCTCACCCATGCAAATCAAAGAACAAGCTCTCATAGGCAGAAGTTTATAACTTACTCAGGATTAAGATCAAGTCGCATATGATCATCCTGAAGAAATATTAATCTTCTCAATTAACGAATTTATAAAGAGAGATTAAATATTTCGTGGTCCAGTCTTATTTAAACTCATTGTATAAGATACCCCCACTCACATGTCTCCACATGAACGATTTGGATCAAATCATTTGTAACTATTATAAACTGGGTCATATCAATAGTGTTGTCAAGATAAGGCACCCAACCTTATCCATGTACTATGACCATTTAGGTTATTTCTTGAACCTGATCCTCCCGTATGTCAACCACATACTATTCAAGATTACTCTAATAACCTTGGATTTTTCATATGATGGATAATATTATATTGCAAATAAAATAATTAAAATTATTATTAATTATTAAATAATTAATTAATTACAAGGCTTTAGGGCATAAATCCCAACAGTAAAAACAGAAGAAAAACAGCAGTCGATGGACTCTTTGTTGTGTGAAAAACCCATTTGCTTTGCTTCCATTTCTTCCTTATTTTATAAGCTTTATGGGTTAGGGTTTCCATATTTGTTCATATGCAGCTTGGGTCAACTTGCCTTGCTGAATTTGTGGAGAAGAATGACATAAAATATTCAAAATGTCACTAATCCCGTATTTGGTGCGTTTTCCAAATTTTTGCAGATTTCTATTGCATTCTTCAAATTCCTGCACAAAAACATCAAGTAAGTGTGGTTTTCATTTTCTTTTGCTTTCTTAAGTGTGGTTTTCATTTTCTTTTGCTTTCTTTTCTCCACTTACTTAATTTAAAAGGCTTCCAACAATAATTCAATTTAAACCAACTTTTTGCTAGCATTTTTATCTAATAACACACATAAAATAACAAGAATAACTAAGTATAAAGGCCAAATAATTTTCATAAATGAGAATTATCACTCTACAAGAAGGAGGTTGGAGATGGGTTGAAGATGGCCTTTTGCTCTCGTGGGTTTTATCATACTCTAACTCTTGGTGTGATGTCAGTAGAAAGTATTCATTATTATTTTGAAAGACCAGGTCACCCATTGTTTTGGCTTAAAAAAAGGGTCATCTGTATAAATAATCCTAGAAAGGGGTGAGGTGAAGAAAAAAGAGAAGATAGAGAAGTTGTGTGGCCCACAATGGGAAGTTGGAGTTAATAAATTGTGGGGTCTACAATGGGAAGTTGGAGTAGAAGTTATTAAGTTGAGACTCATAATTGGAGTTAAAATATCCTTGCGCCAAACAAAGAGTTAGATGGAGTTGTTAACTCCTACTTCACCCAACACCACCTTATAGTTTTTAGTTACTTTCCTATTTTTTATTCTTAAACAATTGCTATATCAACATTAAAATAACATCATCAATTTATTGGGGTCTAAAATGAGCCCAATCATCATCTTAGTCAGCATTTCGTTAGGTCACTAACAATTTTGTTATCTCAAGGACTAAAATTGTGCTTTATTGAAATCTCGGGGACAAAAGTGTTGGATTTTAAAACATAGGGATCAAATAGAAAGGACATCTAAAACCTAGAAACTAAAAATGTATTTTTCCCTTTAATCAATTAATATTTTAAAGAAAATTCATTCCACTAATCAAAATCAAGATATAGAAGTACCTAAACTCAATTACTGTAAGCCCTAAACTCTCTTTTGATCATATTGTGCTCATATATGATGTTTTGACATATGCAAATTGATATAGGTTGCACTAAAAGATGTCGTGATGGGATTTGGGAATCTTTTGGATTGTGAACTATAATGTGTATAAAGCTTCATAAGGAGATAGGTAAGCCATTGAATAAGCATATTAAGAGTTGAATTGAAGTAAGTTAAGGTCATTAACAAGTTGGGTAAATTTTAGGTGCATTATGTATTGAATGAAAGTTCTTATTTCTCACAAACTTAAGTAAAGTTGGCTAAATGTGTTAGGTGAATTTATTGGCTTGTTTTGGTGTTTTAAAAAAGGGGATTAAGATGTAAATGAGGAAGTAGGAGCTGGCAAAAATTTGTGGAGCCACGGATTTGTCTTTGGCAAGTAGGTGTTGTCTAGCTGGAAGCTTTTGGAAAAGGATCAACTTCAAACAGCCACATCTCTTAATTTACTGCACCAAATTTGATGATTTTTGAGTCAAAATCACATAAATTGAGTGTAGAATACGACAGTGGGCGGCTGTTTTGAAAATATGAAGAGGAAGGAGGTGAAAATTGCAGAAAACCGAGAGGTGTTCACAGTTCTCGGGTAGCAGAATAGTGTGAAGAAATCAGTTTCTTTTGAGCTCTTGAGGTGGAATTAGAAGCTGAAACTTTGAGGTAAGTAAGTTAAGATGTTGTAATTGAGGTTTATCAAAAAATATTAGGTGGTTGTTTTGCTAAATTTTGAGGAACCCAAGCTGAAAGTTGAACCTAAAATTTTAGGTGCAAGAAAAAAAAAACTGCTAGCAAGAGATTGAAGGAGATGTGCTTCCATTTCTATATACCTTACACCCAAGTGCGTATGGTTATTATGAATTGAGTTATGGGACTGAATTAGATATGTTTTTAAGGTGTATAAGGAAAGGAATTAATGTTATTAATTTCTTTTTCAGGGCAAACGGAGATAGGAATAGCTTATAATCCTTGGAACCCTTTTGGTGATTGTGAGTGACTCTATTTTAGAACTATGCTTGACCTTTGTTTTTCTTCAAAAGCATAAATGTTGATCATTGAGACATGCTTGACTTACTTTTGTATATTTTTCATGGAGCTTTTAATAGAATATCATTGATGAAACTTAAGCATGATTTGAATTAGTTTGTAACTACACATTCAAGCATGGAAACTAAATTATAGAAGTATGACTTCCTTTAGAAAATGCCTTGTGTAAATCCACTTGGAAACATGTTTAGAAAGGAAAAGTGCAAATGTTGAGAATTTGTTGTTTGTGTTATCAAAACATGATTTCCAAGGTAATCAAAGTATGCCCCGGTATGTTGTTAACCCTCAGTACTGAAGGACATTGAGAAGGTACTTGGGAGGGAGGAATCATGATTTCCGATACTGAAGGACAAAGAGAAGGTATTCGGGTAGTAACTGGTCTAACCCCAATACTGAAGGACATAGAGAAGGTATTAGGGAAGACCAGTGTGTTCAATGGCATTCCACGTGCACGTGAGAGAGGTATGAACGTTGTTGGTATAGAGATGACTCTACCACAGCTAAGGTTCGAAAGTGGTATCATGTTATGAGTTTTATTGTTATGAGCTTCTACGCTTTTGAAATGTCTATTCTTCAGTATGGTACTACATTATGAGTTTCTATGCTATACATAATGTGGTGACTTAAACCTGTAAATGGGTAGCATGGTTTGATTATGTTTACAAATAAGTGATAAGTTATCTCTAACTTGTAGCTTGTCCATCATTATGCTTCACCTTTGAGCTTATAATGTTTTTAAGATAGACACTCACTGGGCTTCCCAGCTCACGTTTTCATTATGTTTTCGCTTTCTAGGTAGCAGACGAGTTCCCGGTGCTTAGCCTTGACAAGACCTGTTTGCCACCACGCCGTTTTAGCTCCTTGTATATACACTTTCTTATGTATATAGTTTGTAGTAAAAGCATTTTAGCGGGGTTGTAATAACTATAAAATGTTATGACTTGTTAAAGAACATAGTACTGAAAGTGAATGTGTCTTGCTCATATGTGTATTTGAGCGTTTCAAACTTACTTGTTCAAACGTGTTGTGTTGCCTTCATTTTCAGGTATATGTTGGGATGGTCAAGGAGAGCTAGTAAGAGGGTTGATTGTCTCTGTCTTTACATCTCTTCCTAGGTTAGGCAAGTAAGCTGGGAAGGGGTGTGACAACTTGGTATCAGAGCAAAAGGTTTTGGGAAGGGAACTAGGTTCATGCATTAAACTAGGAGCTTGTTGTCTTAATTATTTTAACAAGATTGTATAATTTAGGACCATGGCTCGAGGTGGCAAGCGAGGCAGGCAAGTGGAGGCCGGAACTCAAGAAGCTACTGGCGATAGAGGAAGAGAGGTATCAGAGGGAGAGTCTAGTCATCCTCAGCAAGAGGTGAACCTGGAGGAACAGATTTTTACGAGGATAACTCAAAGATTAGCTGAAAGTGTTAGATCAACACAAGCAGACCCAGAAAAAAAATATGGCATTGAAAGACTAAAGGTCTTGGGTGCAACAACATTTAAGGGCACGACAGATCCCGCTGATGCTGAGGTTTGGTTAAATCAGATTGAGAAGTGTTTCAGGGTTATGCGATGCCCTGAGGAAAGGAAGGTTGATTTAGCAGCATTCTTGCTCCAGAAAGGAGCAGATGATTGGTGGAAGATAACAGAGAGCAGAAAAGGGGAAGCATGGAGTTGGAAAGAGTTTCGAAAGGCATTTGAAGATAAGTATTATCCGAGTTCTTACCGTGATGCGAAGAGGAACGAGTTTCTGGGGCTCGTTCAGGGATCGATGACAATAGCAGAATATGAGAAGAAGTTCACAGAGTTATCAAAGTATGCTAGCACTATTGTTGCAAGCAAGATAGATCGATGCAAAAGGTTCGAGGATGGTCTACGAATAGAGATCCGAACGTCTGTGACAGCAAGTTCAGAGTGGGTTGAGTTTTCTAAACTAGTGGAGACAGCGCTAAGGGTGGAGCGAAGCCTAGTAGAGGAAAGAATGGGAAGAGGAGTTGTAGGTGATGGACGTACCAGTTATTCGGTTAGTTCATCACGAGATCGGCTCCAACCAGGAGACAGTAGGAGATTCACCCCAAGAGTTTCTGGAAAAGGGAGCTTCAAACCTCATCGTGGTGGGCAGTATACTTCCAAGACTGGTACGAGTGGAGGTAGGGAGAGACAGAGACAGCAGGGATCGAGTTTTTCGACAGGGTCAGCAAGAGACTCTCGTACAGGACAACCCGGTGAGTCGGTAGCTAGTTCAGCTAGGAAACCATTGTGCAACACTTGTGGAAAGTATCATTGGGGTCGATGTTTGAGTGGGAGTAATGTATGTTTTAATTGTGGGCAAGAAGGTCATTTCAAGATGGAATGCCCCCAGCTAATGCAGGAGAACAAGGTAGGACAGAGAACTGCGTCGCAGACTGTGAACCAGCAGCAAACGATTGGGGTAGCTGGAGGAGAAGGCACTAGTAGGGCTATGCAGAAGGGACCAGTAGGCCGACCCCGACAGCAGGGGAAGATCTATGCCATGACACAGCAGGAGGCAGATGATGCACCAGAAGTCGTTTCTGGTATACTTTCTATTTGTGGTAAACCTGCACATGTGTTATTAGATCCAGGAGCTACACATTCTTTTATCTCTTGTATGTTTGCTACTAATATTGAGGGGGAATTAGAACCTCTATCTGAAGAACTGTGCATATATACTCCTATTGGTGCTATGTTGATAGTCCGTAGCTTCTATAGGAATTGTATGGTAGAAGTAGATGGTATGACTATGACAGCCGAACTAATTCCCTTAGATCTTCAAGAGTTCGATGTTATCTTGGGGATGGATTTCTTGTCTAGGTATCATGCCTCCATGGATTGTCATAGGAAGGAAGTTGTGTTGAGGAAGCCAGGCGACATTGAGGTCATGTTTAAGGGGTATAGGAAGATATTGCCTACTTGTATAATATCAACTATTAAAGCTAGAAAATTATTGAATAAAGGTTGTACAGCATATCTCGCATATGTAGTTTGTGCACCGGCGAGTAAATTGATACCTGAGGACATTCTAGTAGTATGTGAGTATTTAGATGTTTTCCCAGAGGAGCTATCAGGGTTGCCACCTGATAGAGAGGTGGAGTTTACCATAGACTTGATTCTAGGAACGGCGCAAATATCTCAAGCACCGTACAGGATGGCACCGAAGGAATTGAAGGAGTTAAAAACTCAGTTGCAGGAGTTGGTGGATAAGGGTTATATCCGACCAAGCGTATCTCCGTGGGGAGCACCTGTGTTATTTGTGAAAAAGAAAGATGGGACATTACGATTATGTATTGATTACCGACAGTTAAATAAAGTAACAATACGTAATAAGTATCCCTTGCCCCGTATAGATGACTTGTTCGACCAACTAAAGGGTGCCTCGGTGTTTTCCAAAATTGATTTGCGATCGGGGTACCAT
The DNA here is from genome assembly GCA_033996785.1 of Trichosanthes truncata. Classification (NCBI taxonomy): domain Eukaryota; kingdom Viridiplantae; phylum Streptophyta; class Magnoliopsida; order Cucurbitales; family Cucurbitaceae; genus Trichosanthes; species Trichosanthes truncata. The sequence continues at coordinate 35,144,735 of JAWPNB010000003.1, forward strand.
CAATTGAAAATTAAGGACTTTGATGTACCAAAGACAGCTTTCAGGACAAGGTATGGGCATTACGAGTTCTTGGTAATGCCATTCGGGTTAACAAATGCCCCAGCAGCATTCATGGATCTCATGAATCGAGTTTTCCATCCTTACCTTGATCAGTTCGTGATAGTATTTATTGATGACATCTTAGTGTATTCAGAAAGTAAGGAGAAGCATGCGGAACATCTCAAAATAGTGCTACAAACATTACGAGATCGGAAGCTGTATGCTAAATTTAGTAAGTGTGAGTTTTGGCTGGAGCAGGTTGTGTTTTTGGGACACGTAGTGTCAGCAACCGGAGTTCAAGTGGATCCTCAGAAGACAGAAGCTATAGTCAAGTGGGAACGACCCACTTCAGTATCAGAAGTCCGTAGTTTTTTGGGACTTGCAGGATACTACCGACGTTTTTTCGAGGGGTTTTCAAAGATAGCTCTTCCATTAACCAGTTTGACAAAGAAGAACACGAAGTTCGAGTGGGGTGAAGGGTGTGAAAAAAGTTTTCAAGAGTTAAAGAACAGACTTGTGACAACACCGGTATTAACTCTACCTACCACGGGAAAAGAGTTTGAGGTTTACTGTGATGCATCACATCAGGGCCTTGGATGTGTTCTTATGCAGGATGAGAAAGTGATCGCTTATGCGTCAAGACAACTGAAAAAGCATGAGTGTAACTATCCTACTCATGATCTGGAACTCACAGCAGTTGTGTTAGCTTTGAAAATTTGGAGGCATTATCTGTTTGGTGAGAAATGTCATATCTACACAGATCATAAAAGTTTAAAATATATCTTTGAGCAGAAGGAGTTGAATTTGAGGCAGCGGAGGTGGCTCGAGTTGATAAAAGACTATGACTGTACAATCGAGTATCACCCAGGGAAGGCTAATGTTGTAGCTGATGCACTCAGTAGGAAGTCGAAGCAACCTAAGAGTTCACTTAATGCTGTTAGAGTGGCTCTGTTTGAGGAACTCAAGAGTTCTAATGCAGAAGTGTCAGTTGGTGAAAAAGGAAATTTGTTAGCTCATTTTCAGGTAAGACCTACTTTAATTAATTAGGTTAACTCAAGTCAAGCTAGAGACCCTGTCCTCAAGAAATTGATGGAAGAGGTGAACTTGAAGCAGAAAGCAGATTACGAAATAAGACGTGATGGGGCGTTGATGAAGTGCGGTAGGTTTTGTGTACCTAAAGATGAAGCTTTGAGAAACACAATACTGGAGGAAGCACATAGTTCAGCTTATGCGATGCATCCGGGAGGGACAAAGATGTACCGGACATTGAAGAGCCATTATTGGTGGCCAGGAATGAAACGAGAGATAGCAGAGTATGTCTCTAAATGTCTTATCTGTCAGCAGGTGAAGCCTGAACGACAGAAACTAGGAGGACTTCTAAACCCACTCCCAGTACCTGAATGGAAGTGGGAGCATGTAACCATGGATTTCCTTTTTGGACTTCCTCGGACACTGAGCGGTTATGATGGGATTTGGGTGATAGTTGATAGACTTACCAAGACTGCTCGATTTTTACCAGTTAAGGTAACTTTCACCTTAGATAAACTGGCTAAATTGTATGTTGACAGGATTGTATGCCAATACGGAGCCCCAGTATCAATTGTGTCAGATAGGGACTCGAGGTTCACTTCCAAGTTTTGGCCGAGCCTTCAAGAGGCCTTAGGAACTAAACTGCACTTCAGTACAGCATTTCATCCACAGACTGATGGTCAGTCAGAAAGGACCATCCAAACCCTCGAAGACATGCTTCGAGCATGCGTGTTGCAGTATAAAGGAAGTTGGGAAACTCATCTATCATTGATGGAGTTTGCATACAATAACAACTATCATTCTAGCATTGGAATGGCACCGTACGAAGCATTGTATGGAAGAAGATGTAGAACCCCTATATGTTGGGGTGAGGTAGGGGAAAGAAAGCTAATAGGGCCAGAGTTAGTCCAAGTTACTTCAGAAAATGTTAAATTTATCAGGGAAAGGCTGAAGACAGCGCAAGATAGACAAAAGAGTTACGCTGACAAGCGAAGGAGAGATTTAGAATTCGAAATCGGAGACAAAGTTTTCTTGAGACTGTCCCCGTGGAAGGGTATTTTACTGTTCGGAAGGAAAGGGAAGCTGAGCCCGAGATATATAGGTCCTTACGAGATTCTGGAACGTGTAGGGCCATCAGCTTACAGATTAGCTTTACCTATAGAGTTGTCTCGGGTACATAATGTTTTCCATGTATCAATGTTGAGGAAATACATTTCTGACCCATCACATGTGCTCAAGGCGGAACTAGTGCAACTTAAGGAGAATCTATCTTATGAGGAAGAACCTCTACAAGTACTTGATCGGAAGGAACAGGTACTTAGGAACAAGACAATACCGTTGGTAAAAGTATTGTGGAGAAATCACGAGGTCGAGGAAGCAACCTGGGAGAGCGAAGACCAAATGAAAGAAAAGTACCCACAACTTTTCTCGTACAAATGATGTTGCTGAATTTTGAGGGCGAAATTCCTCTTAAGGGGGTAGTAAATTGTAAGCCCTAAACTCTCTTTTGATCATATTTTGCTCATATATGATGTTTTGACATATGCAAATTGATATAGGTTGCACTAAAAGATGTCGTGATGGGATTTGGGAATCTTTTGGATTGTGAACTATAATGTGTATAAAGCTTCATAAGGAGATAGGGATGCCATTGAATAAGCATATTAAGAGTTGAATTGAAGTAAGTTAAGGTCATTAACAAGTTGGGTAAATTTTAGGTGCATTATGTATTGAATGAAAGTTCTTATTTCTCACAAACTTAAGTAAAGTTGGCTAAATGTGTTAGGTGGATTTATTGGCTTATTTTGGTGTTTTAAAAAAGGGGATTAAGATGTAAATGAGGAAGTAGGAGCTGGCAAAAATTTGTGGAGCCACGGATTTGTCTTTGGCAAGTAGGTGCTGTCCAGCTGGAAGCTTTTGGAAGAGGATCAACTTCAAACAGCCACATCTCTTAATTTACTGCACCAAATTTGATGATTTTTGAGTCAAAATCTCATAAATTGAGTGTAGAATACGACAGTAGACGGCTGTTTTGAAAATATGAAGAGGAAGGAGGTGAAAATTGCAGAAAACCGAGAGGTGTTCACAGTTCTCGGGTAGCAGAACAGTGTGAAGAAATTAGTTTCTTTTGAGCTCTTGAGGTGGAATTAGAAGCTGAAACTTTGAGGTAAGTAAGTTAAGATGTTGTAATTGAGGTTTATCAAAAAATATTAGGTGGTTGTTTTGCTAAATTTTGAGGAACCCAAGCTGAAAGTTGAACCTGGAATTTTAGGTGCAAGAAAAAAAAAACTGCTAGCAAGAGATTGAAGGAGATGTGCTTCCATTTCTATATACCTTACACCCAAGTGCGTATGGTTATTATGAATTGAGTTATGGGACTGAATTAGATATGTTTTTAAGGTGTATAAGGAAAGGAATTAATGTTATTAATTTCTTTTTCAGGGCAAACGGAGATAGGAATAGCTTATAATCCTTGGAACCCTTTTGGTGATTGTGAGTGACTCTATTTTAGAACTATGCTTGACCTTTGTTTTTCTTCAAAAGCATAAATGTTGATCATTGAGACATGCTTGACTTACTTTTGTATATTTTTCATGGAGCTTTTAATAGAATGTCATTGATGAAACTTAAGCATGATTTGAATTAGTTTGTAACTACACATTCAAGCATGGAAACTAAATTATAGAAGTATGACTTCCTTTAGAAAATGCATTGTGTAAATCCACTTGGAAACATGTTTAGAAAGGAAAAGTGCAAATGTTGAGAATTTGTTGTTTGTGTTATCAAAAAGTATGCCCCGGTATGTTGTTAACCCCCAGTACTGAAGGACATTGAGAAGGTACTTGGGAGGGAGGAATCATGATTTCCGATACTGAAGGACAAAGAGAAGGTATTCGGGTAGTAACTGGTCTAACCGCAATACTAAAGGACATAGAGAAGGTATTAGGGAAGACCAGTGTGTTCAATGGCATTCCACGTGCACGTGAGAGAGGTATGAACGTTGTTGGTATAGAGATGACTCTACCACAGCTAAGGTTCGAAAGTGGTATCATGTTATGAGTTTTATTGTTATGAGCTTCTACGCTTTTGAAATGTCTATTCTTCAGTATGGTACTACATTATGAGTTTCTATGCTATACATAATGTGGTGACTTAAACCTGTAAATGGGTAGCATGGTTTGATTATGTTTACAAATAAGTGATAAGTTATCTCTAACTTGTAGCTTGTCCATCATTATGCTTCACCTTTGAGCTTATAATGTTTTTAAGATAGACACTCACTGGGCTTCCCAGCTCACGTTTTCATTATGTTTTCTCTTTCTAGGTAGCAGACGAGTTCCCGGTGCTTAGCCTTGACAAGACCTGTTTGCCACCACGCCGTTTTAGCTCCTTGTATATACACTTTCTTATGTATATAGTTTGTAGTAAAAGCATTTTAGCGGGGTTGTAATAACTATAAAATGTTATGACTTGTTAAAGAACATAGTACTGAAAGTGAATGTGTCTTGCTCATATGTGTATTTGAGCGTTTCAAACTTACTTGTTCAAACGTGTTGTGTTGCCTTCATTTTCAGGTATATGTTGGGATGGTCAGGGAGAGCTAGTAAGAGGGTTGATTGTCTCTGTCTTTACATCTCTTCCTAGGTTAGGCAAGTAAGCTGGGAAGGGGTGTGACAATTACAGATTAAACAGAACACAAAATAAAACAAGTAAAAAAGTGTCTAACTCATCAACAAAATACTTAAATTCATTTAAAAAGCATCTAAAACAATGGGAAGAATTAGCATTCGCACAAAATAGTCTCATGCAATCACAAGAATATCTATGAGTAGAAGTAACAAACCTTCTAGAAGAGAAACAAAAGAAAAAATAATAATTTTATCATTTATTCAAAAATGAAATTTAGTTTAATAAAATTAAAAGTTCACGAAACAAAATCTTCACAGAGGGGTTTTTTCTTTCTTTCTTTCTTTTTTTAAAAATTCTTTTTCTATATATCTTTCAGGGTTTTTTTTTAACAAATCTTTCAGGCTATTTAATTCAAGGCTGCCTCAATCACAACCAACCCTTGGCCCCAACTATTAATATTTATTTCACGTCATTTTCAAAATTAATGTCTTCACTATTCAATTCTGACCAAGAATCTACCTTCGTAACTTTTGTCTCTTTTCTGCACCAGAAAAAATTAAAAAAAAGCTTTTGTCTTTTTTCTCAATTTTTTTCCTTATAATATTTAATGAATAATGTTATTCATTTATTGCATTTGGTTGGTATTATTGAATCAAATTATGCATTTTGTTTAAATTCATTGTTTAGCTATATTTAATAGCTTTTTTGTTTTATTATTAATTCTTTTACTTTTTAAAAATAATTTTCAAAGCTAAACCAAATTTCAAAAACAAAAAGGCAGGTTTTGAATACTTCTTTTTAGATTGGAGATTTTGGCTGAAAAAAAAAAAAAGTGGTTCGTGAACAAATATGATTTTTAAAATCAAAAATGTAAAAGAAAAATAAGACATTATCGCCAACCTTAGCATAGTTCATCTAGTTAAAATATATGTCTCAACTACGAGGTCAAATGTTCTAATTTACCCACATGTGTTGAGGAACTAAAAATAAAAGAAAAAGTAAAAATTGTAAAAAGAGAAAGACATTAGTAAATAAATGCTTAATAATTGAAAGTAGGAGTGTTGATTAATGTGATTTGGTCCTTTTTTATTTTATTTTATTTTATAAATGATTTGAAATCAGTCAATTTTATATTAAAAAAAAAAATGGAACTGAACCAAATCGGTCAACATTAAGGAACCAAACCTAACTGATTTCATTTGATTCTTTTCGATCATTTACAACTTTTAAAAGTGCTTCTCTCAGAAACATTTTTGGCTTGTCAAATCATATATATACACATAATTGGTTAGGTTCCTTAATCATTTCCAACTTTTAGAATTTGTTCTTGAGCACTTTTTTTTGGCTTATCAAATTATATATATATGTACCCAAATACTAATATGCTAAATGAATAGGACAAATTTAAATTCATTTATAAAAGTCCAATTATAATGAATACAATTCATATGCAACATCCAACAGTACTCTTTATGAATATATATATATATATATATATATATATATATATATATATAATAAAATTGACCTATTTTAGTTCATTTTGATTTTAACGAGCATAATGCTATTCTAATTCCATGTATTTATAATCATAGTCCAAAATTCTAAATTATATGATTGCATGTGCTATATTTATCATACTACTTGACAATGGTTGTTTAGGACTAAATTAACACTCTTGAAACAACCACGTGTATTTCATAAGGTATCTAAGTAGCAAGATTGCTATGCCTACTAGAAGGTTTCTTTAGGCACATATACTTTTCCAGACTCATCCTGATCATCTCGAGACACCTTGGTTATGGTTGGGATGAAAGACTAGGTTCTTGCCTCAAGATAGCACCATTTCGTGTTACCATCATGTGGTAATCGAGAGTCGTATATACTGCAAGCTAGCCTTGTACATACACATGTCATGTCGATATGCTTTGACTGATTGCAATATTGCAAGCCATCGAGTTCTTGCTAAGTATTCCACTCACTTAGTTAGGACCTAGCTTAGTCAAAATCTACATTCTTTGGCAAAACAATAGAGAGAATTATCCAAACTAATTTATAAAATAAGCATACATGTCATAATAATTAGTTGCAAGCGTCCATCCCATGTTCCAAAAACTATTGTTGTGGTTAACTTCTTGCTTGCCTTGGATAATATACTCATCTCTTTCAAAAACATCATTTTAAATACTTTGTTGATGTCACTTTGTCAATTGAACCCACTAGAATAGAACCTTGATCTTTGCAACTTTTTGATAGACATCACAATTAGAGATAGTAATTAAAAATTTGAAATGAAAAATTTTAATAAATTGAAAATTATGAAATTAATGTTTGGTGGGCTGAAAATATTTGAAATTTGAAATTTATATATCATATCACCCAATCAAATAAAAACTAAATTAATTATTTAAATGAATTTTTGAAAATTTTGATATAAGATATCAAATGACCTTTAAGAATGAATCTTTTGGGCAACCACCCACAAACCAATATGGGTCATGTGGTAATGTCTTTTGATAATAATAAGTACCAAAGATGTGGTCATTCTTTTTGGATGACATTTTGCCATTTAATATTTGACGTCTATGTTTTACCAAATTTTATTGGCCAATGGGAATTGGTCATTTATGGAAGATTTGTCTTGTTTTGTTGTCACATTTGGGGGTCAATGAAATGAATTGCCTAACTGATAGGAATCTTCCAAACTTTGATTTTTCTTGCCACCAAATAATGGGTAATTCTTTTTATTATTTTGCATGAGGATTTTTTATATATTTTTTTTAAATATTGCAATTTGAAACGTTGAATCTACACTTGGAAGAGGGATCCTAATGTCTATGAAGGATTTTACTTTTATAATGGTTTAATTTGCCCCATTATTGCATTTAAAGAAACATCAACATGGAATGTGATATATCTTTTTTACCTATAGATTTTGTTTCTCGATTTTATTTTTATCAAAAGAAAGTTTAAACCTTTCATGTCTGAACTTATATATTTTTCCTACTTCAGCTTCTAAACATTTAAAAAATTTATAAATAGTTTATGGAGAATTAATGGAGAATAAATAATATATGTGAAGTATGCGTGTGTCTATATATATTATAAGGGAATAGTACTGAGTAGCAGAAAAAGATTATGATATTTATAAATTTAGCTAGTTTTTGAAATTTACAGATATGGCAAAATTGTAAAGTTCTAATTTCCTCTTGTTTTTCTAATATTCCAATTTTACTCTTTCTAGCATTGATTTTCTCTCTACGTTTACTCTCTTTTAGATTTTATGCTTTCTTTTGGTTTAACATTTTCACAACAATCTTCTTTCTTCTCTCATTAGTTTTTTTTTTTTTTTAGAAACAACGGACCAGGATTGATAGCACACAAAATGTGCTATTCCTAGGATTTACTTTTGTTAGTCTTTATAGCATATTCGGTGTTTTTCACTAGTTTATTTATTGTAATTTCAGTTATCGAGAAATTGAAGCAGAACCGAAGAATTTGGTGTTACCTTGGCGAGTGTGGAGCTAATGGAACATAAATAGAGAAGCCATGTGAAGCAAAGGAATGAATTGGGTAAGGATATCTGAGAGCATAACATCTCAACGCTATTTATAGCATCTCAACGCTATAAGTGCAAAAGCTCAAGCCCATGATCCAGCACGGATAGCATTGCAATGCCAGAAACACTCGTTTAAGTCTTGTCATATACGTAGCGTTGAGATACTGCGGTATAGCGTCTCAACGCTACATGATTATTTCTAATTTTGTTTGATTCTTTGGGACAACGTTGCAATGCTGTCCCTAGCATTGCAAAGCTATCCCGAGGTTATGAAAAGAAAAGTTTTGTATCAATGAGGAGGGCTGTTTTTGGGAGTGACCTAAACCTAAACTCGATTATTACTCTATTTTGGGAGACAAGGAACATTCTTGGGAGCGAAGGACGAGAGTTGGAAGCTCGAGATCATGACATGCATTGGGAATGAGCATTGACGCGTGACTAGAGTTTTTTCTTTCCCCTTTTTTGTTGTAGTTCTAGTTATGGATTTTGTATTAAGTTTAGATTTTAGTTTTGTGGTAATGAGTGGCTAGATTTTTATCTAGGGGATTGATGTAGCCACTAAACTTGATGTTTTAGTTTAATTTCTTGAACTGATATTACAACACCGTTGTATGCTTATATGTTCTTAATGCTAGTATTCTTTTGGCCAAAGTTTACTTGTTTTATTGGCTTTAATTGTTGCTTGTAAAAGAATCAATTAGGGCTAGACCAATTAATTGCATATCTAACTGTAAATCCTTGCATGAAAATGGAGGGTTCTTTTAGAAGCATCATAGGAAGTAGCTTAATTCCATGTTATTTTATTAAAGTTTAGACAGACATGTTGGACTTATAAAATTGCATGAGTTCCAATTAATCTTGAGTTAATTAACTAAAACATTAGTTTAGTTGGTGAAGTCAATTCCCTAGGTTTTCTTTCCTTGCAATTCAACCCTTTTTAATTATTTTGTTTGACACTCTTCATTAAAATAATTAAATTGGGTGTTATTAACTATAATAGTCAATTGATCTAGAAAAACCATTCCTGTGGACTATACTTGCACTTACCACTATATTAAAACTTGACACCGTACACTTGCGGCTTTGCATGGTCACAAAATCACACAACAAGGACTCAAATAGAAACAAAAACAAGCAAGAAAAGCAAAGATAAACCTCTAAATTAAAGCAAGCAATTTCTCCACAATATTAATCAAATTAAAAGACACCAATCCCCAACAACGGCGCCAAAAACTTAATCGATATATACACGCAAGCGCACATGATCAAAGTAATAATAAAATGGTATGTGAGTACCAAGTATCCAATCCCAAGAGATTAGTTTTTAATTCAATTAATTACCGAAAATAATCTCACTTAACTTTATTTAGAGAACAAAAAGTAAGAGAAAATAGGGAAATAAACACTAATCCTAGAAAGCAAAATAAATGGGAGGAGGTACCGATTAAGGGAAATTTAGGGAAATTGAGCACTCTTAGGTTGCTTTTATGAAAATTTTAACCTGCCATTTAATTACGTCTTGCCAATTTCATTGACCTAGAGCTAAACTAGTCGAAATCTCCTATCGGTCTCATTCGAACACGCTTAACTAATCGCTTACCTAAGTGTCCTTAGCGTGCATTGATTAGTTAATTGTATTACGCCCGCTCATATTAAGCCTCACCCTTCGATTGTTGTTCCTATGTCACTTCAGCAACCTAGGGGTGTCAATTGGATTAAGTCTAACCTAAACATCCTTTGTCGAGCTCAATTTAGGACTAAATCAGCATATTAATGGCCAGTTAATACGAAGCATTAAGCACAACCCAACTAAATGAAATATAACAATTGAATCAAATGGCCAAAGTGTCTAATCCAACATAAAATCAAACCTAATCATGCTCTTAATCCCTAAATAAAAATTTAGCCCAACATATTCACATAACAGATACATGAAAAGAGGGAAGAAAACAGAGATAAGACCGTCGACGTTGTAATTCTGACATTCACCTTGAAATCTACGCTCCTAAGCCTCGAACTTTGTTCCCGAATAACTTCAATCAGTAGCTACAGGTCCCAAGAGCATATGAATCGAAATTGGGGGTCTAAAACCTTAAATATCCTCCTCTAATTCAGAAAGAAAATTATGAATATAAAGGCTGCAGTCGTGATAGCATTGCAATGCTAGGGACAACGTTGCAACGCTGTCCAAAATGTTGTCGTTCCTTTGAATGTATAGGGGTAGCGTTGCAACGCTACGAATGGATCTTTCCTCTTGCGCGCATTTCTAGCATTGCAATGCCACAAGGCAGCATTGCAATGCTAGCTCTTGGGTTTGCATACCAATTTGTGGCGTTACAATGCCATTTCAAGGGTTGCAACGCCATCTTCTCGACCCCAAAAGCTTGTGCTTCAACTCTTCTTGTCCTTAACTCCTCCAAAAGCTCTAAAATAGCTTCATATTCACCATTTTACTCCAAAATTCATAATTCCATTCTCAATTACTCGAATTCTTGAAATAAGCCAATAATCGACATAAAACCTCACATTTATAGCATAAAACTAGCTAAAATAAGGCATAAATATAGCACTAATTTAGTTCTATCAATAATATTTTTGGAATGGAAGGATTCTCTTTAGCACAAGATCTCCCTCTCTAAATCTTTTTAGGTGGACTTTTTTATCGTAGGTTTTCATCATCCTTTTTTTGTAGAGCTGACGTCTACTCAATGGTGTCAGTCTTTTTTCCTCGACAAAATTGAGCTGCTCATAACGATTATGGACCCATTCTACCTTTTCTAACATAACGTCCATAAGGACTCTCAATGAAAGAATTTCCACTTCAATTGGAAGGACTGCCTCCATACCGTAAACTAGAGAGAAAGGCATTGCCCTAGTTGAGGTACGAACCGAAGTACGATAGCCATGTAAAGCAAAGGGAAGAATTTCATGCCAATCTTTGTATGTTACCGTCATCTTTTCAACAATTCTCTTTATATTTTTGTAGGCAGCCACAACTGCACCATTCATTTTCGGTTTGTAGGAGGTTGAATTGAGATGTTTGATCTTGAACTGTCCGCACAACTCACTCATCATCTTGTTCTTTAAGTTTTTGGCATTGTCAGAGATTATGGTTTCGGGGAGGCCATAGCGGCAAATGATCTCCTTCTTAATGAATTTGATCACAACTCTCTTTGTCACATCATGTTAAGAAACTGCCTCTACCCATTTCGTAAAGTAATCTATGGTTACCAAAATAAAGCGATGTATGTTTGAAGCCATAGGATCAATAACGTCCATTCCCCACATGGAGAAAGGCCAAGAAGCTATTAAGACATGTAGTTCAAATGCGGGAGCATGCGCCTTGTGTGCATAAATCTAACACTTATGACATTCTCTTGCATACTTGATGCAATTCGTTTTCATGGTCAACCTATAGTATCCAGCCATCGAGACTTGTCTGGCCATCATATGTCCATTGGCGTGAGCACAGCAAATTCTGTCATGAATTTCTTTCATAATTTGGTTAGCCTCTGTTGCATTCACACATCTAAGTAGTACCATGTCATGGTTTCTTTTGTAAAGTATTTCTTTATTGAAGAGAAATTTCATGGCCAACCTTCAAATCAATTGTCATTTTCTGACGCCCTAGGGGAATATTCTCTGCATTTTAGATAATGTTTGATGTCTCGAAACCATGGTTTTCCATTTGGTTCTTCCTCAATGTTCATACAAGAGGCTGGACATCTCGTTTCTCGAATTTGATTAGTTGAACTTACTCATCAAAATCCACATTGAACATAATTTCCAGTGTAGCCAATACATCTGCTCATCAATTATTTTCTCTTGGCGAGTAATCGAAAGAAATTTTGTCAAACTTCTGGGACAACTTTGTTATAAGTTGCTTGTATGACAGTAATTTAGCATATCTGATCTCTCATTCTCCCATTAACTGATGGATTACCAACAAAGAGTCCCCCAAAACTTGAAGTTTTTTAATTTTCATATATAGAGCAACTTGGATGCCCATCGAACATGCTTCGTATTCGGCCATGTTGTGTGTGCAATCAAAACATAGCTTAGCAGTGAGGGGGAACAATTCTCCTTTGGGTGATATTAATATTGTGCCTATCCCATGGCCTGACTCGTTTGGAGCCCCAACAAAGAACATGGTCCACATCTCTAAACTTAAGCTTTCTTACCCACTGTTATAGTGAAAACATACTCATCTGGGAAGTTAAACTTCATCGACTCGTAGTCATCTATGGGTTGTTGTGTTAAGTAATCAGCAAGGGCACTCTCCTTTATTGACTCTTGAGTCATGTAGGTGATGTCAATTCAGATAAAAGAACTTGCCACCTTGCAATCCGTCCTGATAGAGATGGTTTCTCGAAGTTATATTTTACAGGATCCATTTTTGAGATGAGCCATGTTGTGTAATACAACATATATTGTCTTAAGCGACGTGCGGCCCAAGCTAAAGCACAACAAGTTCTTTCCGTCGATGAATTCCTAGTTTCGCAGTTAGTGAACTTTTTGCTTAAATAGTATATGGCCCGTTCCTTTCTATTGAACTCATCATGCTGTCCAAGTACACATCCCATTGCATTCTCTGTCACTGTGAGATATAGAATGAGAGGACGCCTTGGAATTGGTGGTACGAGAACTGATGGATTCTGTATGTACTACTTAATCTTATCAAATTCAATTTGGCAATCTTCATTCCAAACACCATCATTGTTTTTGCGAAGTAATTTAAAGATAGGTTCGCATGTTCTGGTTAATTGTGCTATGAACCTTGCAATGTAATTTATTTGGCCTAAAAACCCTCTCACTTCCTTTTGGGTTTGCGAGGGTGGAATGTCTAGGGTTGCTTTGAGTTTGACGGGGTCAATTTTGATGCCTTCGTTCCTAACAACAAATCCTAGCAACTTGCTAGAGGTTGCCCAAAATATACATTTATTTGGATTGAGTTTAAGTTTGAACTTTCTCAATCGATCAAATAACTTGCAGAGGGACAATTGTATGCTCTTTCCCATGTTTCGACTTACCAATCATATCATCCACGTAAACCTCAATTTCTTTCTGCATCATATCATGGAACAAAGTGACCATGGCTCGCTGGTAAGTTGCCCCATTATTTTTAGTCCAAATGGCATAACTTTGTAGCAAAACGTTCCCCATAATGTAATGAAGGTGGTCATTTCCTGATCCTTAGATGCCATTTTAATCTGGTTGTAGCCTGAAAACCCATCCATGAAGGAGAAGGTAGAAAAACCAGTAGTATTGTCTACTAACACATCCATATAAGGAAGCAGAAAATTGTCTTTAGGGCTTGTTTGATTCAAATCTCTATAATCAACACAAATTCTAACTTGTCTATTCTTTTTTGGCACAAGAACAATGTTTGCCACCCACTCAGGGTAATTGGTAACAGTCAAGAATCCAACATCAATTTGCTTCTTGACTTCATATTTTATCTTTACTAACATGTTTGGCTTCATTTTTCACAACTTTTGTCTTACTGGTTTGCACTCAGGCTTGAGTGGTAAATGATGCATTACAATACTCTCATCATCCATGCATGTCTTGATAGGACCAGGCAAACACTTCAACATACTCCATGAGTAAGTCAACCAACCTTTGACGAGTTTCTATGGAGATATTAGTGCCAATTTGAACTTCTTTAGCCTCTATTTGTGCTCCCAGGTTAATTAACTATGTTAGCTCTTCATGGGGTCCAAATATTTTTTCTTCTTATTTCATCATTTCCGACAACTTAGGGGTAGGTTCAAAGTTCCCTTCTTCCTCATCTATCTCTTCATCAGACTCGACATTGAATATAAGAGTATCGAGTTCGTATTGAGAATAGTTTGCACATTCAATTTTAGTATTACTACTTAAGACATCAATTCTTTAGGGAAGACAGAAAAGAATGGAAAAAAACAACAAAAAAAAAAAAAAAGAAAAATGAATATTTTGCATTGGAGAAAATAATACGCGAATTAATGGAAGATATTTGAATCTCAATCTTTAATGAAATTGAATTGAACAAACAATAAACGGGCTAGAAATTTAAAAAAAAAAACAAAAACAAAATGACCTGGACTAACTTGGACTCGATAGAAACGTAAATTATCAAAATAATTAAAAACAAAGACAAACAATTACTTTGACACTTTAACGACAAATGACAGAAGTTCGATAGTGCTCCAATTTTCGAGCTCAAAATTCTATGGGCACGGGTAAATCCATGGACCCATCTCTTCTTCTTCATTAATGGCCGCAATCACATAAGCTCCACAACCTTTCGAATAAACTACACTCGCATTTTTGAAAGACTGATAGAGAGGTGGAACCCTGTTTTCCTGATCACGATTTTCTAGTCTGGCTAATCGTATTTCTTTTTCTTATTCCTGTACTATCATCATGTCTATTTTGCTTGGTTTATACCCCAGCCCAAATCTTTTCGTATTTTTTGTCAGGCTCAAGATATCATCTAAGCAACTGTCACCTCTTTTGAAAGAGATTTTTGAGAGTCAGGATTTGGCCTCCTTAGATTCTTCTGGTAAAGTCGTGGCACTTACAATCTCAAAAGTTTGAAATGATGATTCAAACGCATCCTTAGCTGCTTCGACATAAGGCATTGAGGTTGGTCTCGAAACACAAATATCCCCTTGGCCCAAGAAAATTACTAGGCTTTTTCCAACTACAAATTTGAGCTTTTGGTGGAACGTTGATGGGACAACTCCAGCTGAGTGTATCCAAGGTCGCCCTAGTAAAAAGTTATATGCGGCAGGGATGTCCATAACTTGAAAAGTTATGTCAAACGTGCAAAGGTCTATTTGTATTGGGACCTCGATATCTCCAACCACTTGACTACGTGCTCCATCAAATGCCCTTACTACCACAATGCTAGGCCTCATGTGAGACATGTCAATAGGCAACTTTTCTAATGTTGATTTTGGCATTATGTTCAGTGAAGTTCCATTGTCAACCAGGACCTTTACAATCAGGAAGTCCTTGCAGTTGACGGAAATGTGAAGTGCCTTTGTGTGTCCTGTATCTTCTAGGGGTATCCATCATCAGTAAAGGTTATGGAGTTGCATGCTGTTATATTTCCAATAATATTATCCAGACTGTCTGATGTGATGTCTTTAGGAACATAGGCCCGATTCAATGTTTCTAGTATCATATTTTGGTGTGCCTCCGAGGATAACAATAAAGAAAATATATAAATTTTTGCAGGTGTTCGAGCTGATTGATCAACCACTTTGTACTCACTCTGCTTAACCAATCTCAGAAACTCTTGGGCATCCTCTTCATATACAAACGATTTGGTCTTTGAGTAATTTGTTTCATGTCCTAGTTTTAGCACCAAACTTTTGCTCTTTTTCCTTATTTCCACATTGCTTCATTAACTAATCAGGAGTGTAACACCTTCCACTTCGTGTTAGACCCCCTACTCTAGTGATATTGTCGATAGGAAATGATGGTGTTTCTGAGTTGATAGTCACCTTGTACTCATAGCTCCAAGGTACTACTTTCAAACTTTTGTACCGAAAAGGAGCTGACACCTGAATGGTGATCGATTTCAGGTTAATAGTGGATAGAGTAGGCTTCTCATGGTAAAAGATTGTGAGAGGTTTAAAAGGCACATTCAACCGACCTTTTTATAGGAAAGTCCTTCCACAGTGCCTACTTTGTTATCGTATAAGAGTGATGAGCTTGTGCAACAGTAAGAACCTTCGAGTTCATCAACTCTTGAACCTTCTTGCGAAAGTGATGACACTGATCCAAATAATTACCTTTTGCCCCAGCATGAAATGAGCAAGTCAGTTTATCATTGTATCCTGAGTAGAATCCAGACATAAGTATTCCATAGACACATAAACATTAGCAAGGAGAATCTTCAAAAAAATTTCCATGGGGTTCATACTTTTTGAAACATGTGCTTTTGCGTCAATACTATGATATTCTATTGTATTTACTTAGTGATTTGGCAAGGGATTTTTATTAATGTTGGGCCCCTCTTCTTTTTTGAAGTTCAACCACCTTGCGTTGATAAGCTCCTACACCTTGTACTTCAGGGCAGTACAATTTCCTGTCGTATGCCCAATGGCTCCTGCATGATCATCACAATGAGCGTTCAGATCATCCATTTTGGATAAGGGGTTGCATCAGTCGTAAAGGCTTAGGTGCCAACTGAAGATTATGGAACAACTGAGGTAAAAGCTCAGTATATGTCATTGGAATTGGATAGAACTGAGGCTTCTGTGCTACCTTGTTATTCTGTTGTCCTATGGTGATCGTTTGCTGCTGCTTGTGAGGCTGGAAGTGTAAAACCGAGATTTCACGAGATTTATCCTTGAATTTTTTTCTTAAAAAAAATGTGTTTAAAACATTTGTTTGGGATAAAATGTGTGGGGTTTTGTTTTAAAAAAAAAAAAAAAAAAGGAGGAAATAGGAAAAAGGGAAAAAAGAAAAAGAAAAAGAAAAAGAAAGAAAGTGTGAGTTTTTATATTCATTTTACAAAGATATATTTATCTACCCATCTTGCATCTTATTTTACCAAGGAGAAGAAGAGGGTTTCGTGGGAGAGGGTGAGAGGAAGAAGAAAGGTGTTTTGCTGAAGTTGAAGTTGAAGAAGAAAGGGAAAAGTCCAATTCAAGTTGCATGACAAAGTTTGTGATCAATCCTGACTACATCTGATGTTTGGATCATTCTGAGCTCCACAAGAAGTATTAAGAGGTGAGGTTTGATTTCCTTGAAAGTTAACACATTTTAGAACAATTTTTGTGAAGGAAGCTCGAGCAAAATCTGATTTTATGCTAATGATTTGTGAAGAGGGATTTGAAGGAATGTTTTTGCTGTCAAATCCGGGGAACCTCTGGTTTTTGGGATGTGCTGATCTGTGGACTTCGAATTAGAAGCTGTATTAGGTATGGTTGGAAAGATGATTTAATTTCCTATAGCTTTCATGAAGAAGTCGTGGTTAGAAATTGACTAGAAGTTGCTTTAAAATTCATGTTAAGTTCAGGGTGCAGCAGGGAAACGAGTCTGGAAAGTGCAGAAACCTATTTTGTAGGAAGTAGCTTTCGAGGTATTTACGGACATATTCTTTAGGAATTTCAATTTCATTCCTTCAGATAAGTTTTAGAGGGTTCAAAAAGGAAGAGTTTGGTATAAAGTACATCATCTTTGGCCAAGTAATGGAAAAGTTATGAGTAAGGGAGCTTAGGGTATGAAATCTGTGATATGCTGGAATTAGTTAGGGGATATGTATAATCTTAAGTTGAAGTGCAAGGAATTGTGTTCTAATGCCTGGTTTCTGGTTATTTGGCAGGCCAAGAGGAAATAGGTCAAGTGTACGAGCCGAGGTTCTAACTTTTAACGCTGTGAGTGACAAAACGAATTTCGAAAGTGTATTCTATGCTTGAATTTATGCTTACGAAAATAAAAGACTTTCTAAGAGTAATTTTACTTAAAGACTTTATGTCTCTTGAACACGTATTTATGAGCATATATGGTTTCCTAGAAATGATTTAATTGTTCGTTGTGAGCATATGTTTACTATTTTACCTGAACTAGTGAGAATACCATAATTTCGGGCCAACATGTGTTTGCAAGTAGTGTCAAAGGTCTTCATGTGTTTCTATGAGACCCGAATGAGTAAATGTTTGAGATTCCGAGCCCGAGGATGTATAGTACCGTGTGCACGCAGGTCATTTCCTGTTGTCGACGTTGAGTGTACTCCGTGACAACAATGCTGTCGTGAGTGCTGGGCGGGCCCCACTACGACAAAGACGATGGGAGTGCTGGGCGGGCCCCACTACATCGTAGAGTGATTGTTGGATTGTACTGAGCGTGTCTTACACGACCTAGTTTATTATATGTTTTAGATGATGAATACTCTGGATATGCTAGCGAGATTTAGATGACATACTTGCTGGATTTCTGGAAGAAGCTATTGTCCTTATAAGTTTATATTTAACGCTTGTCTGCCGACACATATGCTTGTAGTTTGCCAAATGTTATGATTTATGAGATAATTGCTTTAAACCCAGTCACTCACTGAGCTTCCCAGCTCATTCTTTCAATGTTTTCCAACTTTTCAGGTAGAGATCGAGCTCCCGGTGCCTGAGATCCTGCCACAGCCTGCTGGAAGCTCTACGAGTCTGATATTTTTGTATGTGGATGGTGTAGTACAGCAAGTCTGCTCGTAATGTTCATATCGTAATAGGGATGTGTAGTTATGTGCGTGTACGAAGCTAGGGGTCTTGGTTATGTAAATCTTGGGTCGTGATATATTGAGTTGTAGTACCCCTACCCGTGTTGGTTGTTCCACAGGGGTCTTTACCGGAACCGCCCTGTATGTATACTTGGTAACGTTTACCAAGTTTCCGCTGTGTTGTGTTTGAGTAACTTATATTTCAAGTATAGTATGTTTATCAGGTATAACAGGGTCACATGTATCGTTAGGGAGGAAACGATGTCTGTTGGCTTCACGCCATCTTCCGGGCTAAGTTAGCAGGTGGTCCGGGAGGGGGTGTGACAGGAAGCCTTGATTTTTCGGGAGTCTTGAACCTTGGCATGAGTAAGGAAAATATTCATGAGTAGATGTACTATTTACTTGATATTGATAGTATCCGTACAAGGGTGGATAATAACCTGAGGAGTATCACAACATCTATTGATGGGACTATTGAGTAAATTTTCCCACATTTCTTACTGATAATTCTCATAATTGAGAATTATTTTGCCCATGAATGGAAGTTATGTTTGGATTCATTAGCATAATTCTTTATAAAATCTTTTAAATTCCAACAAAAACATCATGAACTCTTCAAAATAAAGAAAAATCAATACATGGAAGAAAAAAAAAGATTTGCACTAATTAAGGTATTTTTAATGCAGTTTCGATGAAAAAGACATATTGCCAACAGGTTGCTGGTGGATTGCCGCAGAAATCAAAAAAGGAAAGAGCAAATTTTGGAATAATAGCAGACTGCGTAAAAAGGGAGATTCTTTCCATTAAATCAATCGAGATCTAGGGCTTCCAAGTCAGAAGGATGCCAAGAAGGAAACCCTAAAAAGGAGAGAGGTTAAAAGGAGGCGACATGGAGAAAAACGTGATTTTACCTTTTCAGTGGTTGTTCTCTTCTTTCCATCGACAATTTCAATATGTTTTTTTAGCTTTCCAGTTTTGTTCTTGAGAAAAACCCGAAGTCCAATCGAAGGTTCCTCCTTGAGTTGTAAAGATTTTCCCTAACTCGAAAGAGAAGAGGGGAATCGACTAAGAGCTGCCTCGATTTTTGTAGTTGCTTCTACTTTGTACTTTTCTATTCCCTCTTCTATTTTCAGAACTCTAGCTTAAGTTTAAATTTATGTTCTTGAGAAGTTCTTCACCTGTACTATTTTATCTTTTATTATTTACAATTATCTGATTCAATATTAATATTTTCCTCAGTGTTCTTTAGCTTCTACCTCTTGGTTCCCCTACGTGATTGTTCTTTTTATTGCTTTCATGACTTTCCATTTTAATTCAATACTTTTTTTATTCTTAACCATGAGCTAAACCTTCTAAAGGGATTCGAGAACATGAATGCCCTAAGGTAAGGATACATAGCCAGCAAAATCGAAGCAATCGACATTAACTTAAACGTAGTTTGTTTTTATTGATTTTATTTTCTTATTGGAACCCCTTGAATGATCAATTTGTGTTGTTTTTAAGTCCAATCTAATACCGAAAGGGTTAGAAGAAGATGGATTTCGTAAAAGCAATGAGGCAAGAGCTTAGACATAAGTCAAGCACGATCCTAGACATAGGACGAGCCCCTCAAAACGAAGAATGTGATCTCAATCCACCTAAGTACGATTAGCCAAGACATACAGGTTCAATCACTTAGTCTCCTAAAGGTTTTGAATCAAAATTGAATGGGAGTTGATTCTGTTTACCACGTTTCTGTACAATGTCCGATTGTTGTAGCAATTGGTTGGCAATCAGATTCTGCAAATGTCCGGTTACTGTAGCAATTGGTTAGGAATCTTACCAACGGGCAGGAATGGACTTGAATCCCTACATTTTCCTTAGAGTCTTTTCAATCTTTTTTAAGTTTTACTTTTTAGTTTGATCTTCACTATCACACCCACAAATATTTGCATTTTTATATTTTGGCTGCCACAATTGTTATTGTTTGTAATCTTGTTACACATTAATTTTGTAGTGTCCGTTTCCCTGTGATTGGATAACTTGGAATATTTTTCTTATTACTTGCATCGACAGTGTATACTTGCACTAGGGTTAAGCTATTATTTCTTATTAATTTTTACCCGCAAGTTTAACTCGACCACCTACCATTTGCACCTTTCCTTCCTACCATGACTGTTGGGATGTCTTTTTGGCTATTGATGATTCTGCAGTTTGACTGATCCTACCATGCTTGATTCCATACTCAATTCTTTCCCCAATCATCATGATGCCAGAGAAGTTTGATGAAGTACTCCTTATCATATGGTCGTAAAATAAGGACTTAAGGGTATTGATAAACATGGATGATAATTCCTTGTCAGTCAACGGTGGTTGAACTTGGCTATTGTGTCTCTCCATCTCTGAGCATACTCTTTGAAATTCTCAAAACTTTTTTTTTCCATTCTCTGCGGATCCAAACGATCAGGAGCCAAGTCCATATTGTATTTGTACTGTTTAAGGAAAGAGTCAACCAAATTTGTCCATGTGCCAACATGAGCACTGTCAAGTTGCATGTACCATCGAGTGGTTGAACCTGTCAAGCTATCTTGAAAACAATGTATGAGTAACTTGTCATTATGAACATGCGCTGCCATCTTCTTGCAATACATGATAATATGACTTTTAGGACACGATGTTCCATCAAATTTTTTGAACTCAGGGATTTTGAATTTTGGTGGAAGAATTACATATGGTACGAAACATCTATACTACCAGAGATGTCGGTGCCCTCCACTGTTCTCAGTCTTTCTTCCAGAACTTCTAGCTTTTCACTAGAAGAGGTTTTCATTTCCTCTATTAGTCCCTTTATGACTTCTGGTCGTCAAGGTTGGAGATTATAGCAGTTGCTTTTGGGGGCTCACCTTTTGGGAGCAAAAACCCACCTTGGCCACTTATAAGTACATGCTCATTCTTATTATTAAAGAAAGGAAAAGGATGTTGCTCTATTGGAACATTATATAGAAAATGGTATGGAGTAAAGTTGTATGCTCGTTGTTAAGTTGAAGAATTGATTCCCAGAGAATCATTAGCCAAATGACCGTATTGTAAGTAATTTAGGTAAGGTCCTCCTTATTGTGAGCTGCTGAAATACCTAACATCGTTTGGTATTCCTCGATGGTTGGTACTAAGTCCACGTCTGTGAATGTGAAGCATCTATATGTAGTGTCACACCCCCTCCCGAACCACCTGCTAACTTAGCCCGGAAGATGGCGTGAAGCCAACAGACATCGTTTCCTCCCTAACGATACCTGTGACCCTGTTATACCTGATAAACATACTATACTTGAATTAAAATGTTTAAACACAACACAGCGGAAGTTTGAAAGTCGCTATACATACATACAGAGCAGTCCTACTTAAACCCCACTTGAACTTCTAAGCGGGTAGGGAGTACTACAACCAAAATACATCCCAACCATGGTTTACACAACCACGACCACTAGTGCATACATGAATATACTATACGTTCCTCTCAGAATATCTACAAAATGTTTGGACTTGCTATACAGTTCCACCCACGTACAAAATATCAAACTCATAGAGCTTTCGGCAGACTATGGCAGGATTTCAGGCACCGGGAGCTCGATCACTACCTGAAAAGTTGGAAAACATTGAAAGAATGAGCTGGGAAGCTCAGTGAGTGACTGAGTTTATAACTATTAACTCGCAAATTACAACATTTGGTAAACTCTGGGCATATGTGTCGGTAGTCAAGCGCTAAATATAAACATATAATTACCATAGTCTTTCTCAGAAATCCAACAAGTATGTCATTAAAAACTCGCAAGGCATACCAAGAATATTAACCATCTAGAAACATATGACAATCTACGTTGTGTAGGGCACGCCCAGTACAACCAACGTTCACTCTACGATGTAGTGGGGCTCGCCCAGCACTCCCATCGTCTTTGTCATAGTGGGGCCCGCCCAGCACTCACGACAGCATTGTTGTCACGGAGTAGACTCAACGTTGACAACAGAAAACTACCTGTGTGCACGCGGTACTAACCAGCCTCGGCTCAATATCTCAATCATTTACTCATTCGAGTCTCAGAAAAACACATGATAATCTTTAATCATTACCTGCTAGAGCATGCTTGCCTGAAATCATAACATTTTCACTAGATTTTAGCAAATCAATAAACATATGCTCACATGTAAATTTCGTTGGAAAAATCTAAGCTCACAACGAGCATTTAAAATCATTCCTAGGCAATCATGTATGCTCATAACCATGTGTTCAGAAAACATAAAACATTTAAGCTAATTCATTCCTAAGAAGTCTTATATTCTCATAGACATGAATTCAAGCATAGAATATGTTTTCGAAATTCATTTTGTCACTCACAGCGTTAGATCTAGATTCTCGGCCCGTATACTTGACCTATTTCCTCTTGGCCTGTCAAATAAACCAAAACCAAGCATTAGAACTTTGAATTCATGAACTCCAAGCTTAGAATTGCAAAACCATTCTATCTACTTCCAGTATTCTACCACTTCCATACCCTAACTTCACATACTCATCACTTCCTCATTACTTGGCCAAAAATGATGTACTTTATACCAGACTCTTCCTTTTTGAACCTTCTACAACTTATATGAAGGAATAGATTGAAATTCCCAAAGGATGTGTCCATAAATACCTCGAAATCTACCTCCCTCAAAATCAGTTTCTGCAATTCCAGAAGCGTTTTCCTGCTGCACCCCGAACTTGTCCTGAATTTTAAAGCAACTTCCAATCATATTCCGCCCACAAATTCTTCATAAAAGTTTTAGAAAATTAAATAAGCTTTCCAACCATACCTAACGGATCTTCTAATTCAAAATCTACAGACCAGCACGACCCAAAAACCAGAGGTTTCTCAGATTTGACAGCAGATTTTCCCCTCTGACTTCCCCTTTACAAATCAACAACTTAAAGTCGGATTTTGCTCGAGCTTCCTTCTCAAAATTTGTTCGAAAATGAGTTACCTTTCCAGAAAATCAAACCTCACCTCTTAATTCTTCTTGTGGAGCTCAAAACAACCCAAATATCAGCAGTGAGCAGGATTGATCACCAAATCTGCCATGCAACCTTGAATTGAATCTTCTCCCCTTCTTCTTCAACTTCAAAACTAAGAAAATCCTCCTTCCTCTCTTTCTCTCATCCTCTCCCACGAAACCCTCTTCTTCTCTTTGGTAAATGAGATGCAAGATGGGTAGATAAAGGTGTATTTGTAAAATGAATAAAAAAAAAACTTCCACTTTCTTCTTTTTCCCTTTTTCCTATTTTCCTTTCTTTTTTTTTTTAAAAAAAAACCCCACACATATTATCTCCTTTATACCCCAAACAAATGTTTTAAACATTATTTATTTTATTTTATTTTTTTTTTGAAATTTCAAGGAGAAATCTCGTGAAATCTCGGTTTTACATGTAGGGTCCTAGAAGTCCACCAAAGCTTGTATGACAAAGTGGTTAATTGAAATGTACATCAGATCTGCTATATGACAGTATTTCCTTGAGAACCAAAGTCGATGTCTGGCATCAAGCCTTCCCAAACGGTCTTCAATTTTTCTAGCTCATTAGGAATTAATTAAACTTGACAAGAAAGAGGTAATGATACTTCACTAGACGAGGATAAATTGCCCCCGTGTCTTAGTTGCAATTTCTTTGCCCATTGTAGCACAATTATTGGCTCATCAGACCATATTGACTCAATAAGTACATTAGCATTCATTTTGTTCCCTTTTAAAAAAAAAATGATGGGGGTGATGGGTAAATAAACTAGCAAAGATCTTCATGTGCCTACATTGAGGCATTTGCAATCCCCTCGAAGGTCGACACTTCTAATCTTAAGAAATGATGAACCTAAAACATACTTTTAATGCTTGTGCAACCCTACGACACAACTTGACTAAGTATGCAATGCTGTGACCTAAAAGAAAAACAAAAAACAAACTCAGAGACTTTAATCTTCAAAAAGGAAAAGAAACCCCCATTTTTTTTCAAAAAAAAATTTCAAAATTTGCTCCTTTTTCTTTAAAAGAAAGAAAACACAAATTAAACCAAAAAAAAAAAAAAATCATCGAGAAGATGCCAATGAAAAGAAACTAAATTTTACTTAAAACAAAGGATCCCACATTAAAAAAAAACCATCTTTAAAAAGATCTGATAACATGAAAAATGAGGATAACAAACAAGAAAAAAGAGAACGGAGAATAATTCCAACCCTAAAATGAAAGAACCTCTAATTAATGTTTCAATGTTATAAAAAAATAACCTGAACGATAAAAATGATGTGAGGATGGAATTCTAATCCAAGAAGACAAAGGCCCCCAAATTAATTTAAATGTTATAAAATAACAAATAAATCAACTTTATTAAGGTTTTTTGTGTGCCTACACGAGGTCATTCACAATGGATAAAACTTATCTCCATTTCAGGTTTAACAAGTTAGAAACCCAAAGTTCATCCCCTAAAGCATTATACATCCGATTTGGACAAAAGTGCAGCAAACTTGTTTCCCTTCGATGTTCAACGAGTTAGAAACCCAGGGCTCGTCCCCTAGAGAGTTTTTCCTCTGGTTTTAACCAAAATGGACCAAACATGCCTCCATTCGAGGTTTGAAGAGTTACAAACCCAAAGTTCATCCTCAAGAGCGTTGTTCGTCTTGTTTGGACAAAAATGGACCAAACTTTTTCCATTCGAGTTGTCGGGAGTTAGAAACCTAAAGTTCGTCCCCTAGAGAATTGTTCGTTCTTTTGGACCAAAATGGATCAAACTAATCTCCATTCAAGGTTCGTGTTAGTAAAAAAAACTTCGTCCCGTAAAGCGTTGTTCATCCCTTTCAGACGAAAATGGATAAAACTTGTCTCCATTAAAGGTCTAACAAGTTAGAAACCCAAAGTTCACCCCCTACAGAGTTCTTTGTCCATTTGGACCAAAATGGACCAAACTTGTCTCCATTCGAGATTTGAAGAGTTAAAAACCCAAAGTTCATCCCCAAGAGCGTTGTTCGTCTTGTTTGGACAAAAATGGACCAACCTTTCTCCATTCATGGTTTCAGGAGTTAGAAACCGAATGTTCGTCCCCGTAGCGTGTTGTTCATTCTTTCGACCAAAATGGACCAAACTCATAACAATATTAGGATTGGTGATTTAGAAACAAAAACTTTGTGCCCTAGAGCGTTGTACGTCTAAATTGGAAAAAAAATGCACCAAACTTGTCACCCTTCGAGGTTCAACGAGTTAGAAACCCAGGGTTCGTCCCCTAAAGAGTTATTCTTCTCGTTTAGACAAAAATGGACCAAACTTGTCTCCATTCGAGGTTTAAGGAGTTACAAACCCAAAGTTCATCACCAAAAGCGTTGTTCGTCTTGTTTGTTCAAACATGGACCAAACTTTCTCCATAAGAGTTGTCGGGAGTAAGAAACCTAAAGTTCGTCCCTTAGAGCGTTGTTCGTCCTTTTGGAAAAATATGAACCAAACTTATAAACATTAGAGTATGGGTGATTTAGAAACAAACACTTCGTCCCCTAGAGCTTCGTTCGTCTCTTTTGGACCAATATGGATAAAACTGATCTCCATTTCAGGTTTAAAGAGTTAGAAACCCAAAGTCCATCCCCTAGAGCATTATACATCCGATTTGGACAAAAGTGCACCAAACTTGTCTCACTTCGAGGTTCAACGAGTTAGAAACCCAGGTTTCGTCCCCTAGAGGGTTGTTCTTCTGGTTTGGACAAAAATGGACCAAACATGCCACCATTCGAGGTTTGAGGAGTTACAAACACAAAGTTCTTCCACAAGAGCGTCGTTCGTCTTGTTTAGACAAAAATGGACCAAACTTTCTCCATTCGAGTTGTCGGGAGCTTGAAACCTAAAGTTCGTCCCCTAGAGCGTTGTTCGAGCTTCTAGACCAAAATGGACCAAACTTATAACCATTTGAGGATGGGTGATTTACAAACAAAAAGTTCATCCCGTAAAGCATTATTCATCCGTTTTAGACAATAATGGATAAAACCTATCTCCATTTAGGGGGCGTTTGGTTCGCAGGTTTTGGTGGTTTGTTAAGTCTGGGTTTATTAAGCCTGGGGTTGTTAAGTCTGGGTTTGTTAAGTCTGTGTTTGGATGGTACAGAAAATAGGTTTGTTAAGTCTGGATTTGTTAAACCAGTGTTTGCATGGTGACAAGTCTGAGTTTGTTAAGTCTGTGTTTGAATTCTAATTTGTTAAACCTAAGTTTATTAAAAATGTATTTGGTTGGTAAATTTAAAATTTGTAATAAATAATAGAAATTATTTAATTAAAGTAATAAAAACTATATATTAAATTATATTTAAAATGTAACTTTATTATGAAATTAGAGAGTATTATTTTAATAATAAATAAAATATTTTTAATACATTTGTCAACTCAATTTTCTTCCAATAATTATTTTATAGAATAAATATTTAATTGTTCATAAAAATATTTTCAGACTATGTACCAAAGCGTGAATAAATATAAACAATTTTTTTTAATGTAAATATATCCAACATAAAATTAACTATAAAGAAAATGTTATCAATTGTTTATTTAATGATTTATAACTTGTTGTACTAACAAAAGTTATTTACTACTTATCATCAAAATTACTATTGAACTTAACTTTCTATATTTAACTAATACATAAGGTTATAAAGTTAAAATATTTTAAATAATATTATTTTAAAAGCTATTAACTTCAAGATACACTAACCAAAATAGTTTAATTAATTAATTTTACAAATATTATGTTTTTAGTTGACTATGATAACATGATTTTTACATTTTCATAAGAAAATAAGTTTAGGAAAGTTGTGGATTTAGAAAAATGGATTTTACTTTATGAAATGGAAATTGACGTATTAAATTTAGGTTTATATAACGTGTGTGGTTTGAAATTTATAATAAAATAATTTTTATTATAATTTATATGTTAATAAAAATTTTAAAATATAATAATAAGTTTCTTCACGATGAATATCTCGTACACCATATCATTCTCTTCAAATATGGAAAAACAGAGCACCAATTTCTCCAATCGCTCCAAAAATTTAACAACAATACTGTATGATATGAAGTCATATCGTCGATTGTGAAGGTGAAGAACATCTTGGGGTCAATGGAAAGGGAGAAGAGAGAGAACAAATCTTGAGAGGAGAGAGAACGGAAATTGTGATGAGTGAAAGGAAGAGAAATCATGAGAATGGAAGAGAGAGGAGAGAGAAAGAGGGAAGGAAAATTGGGAGAGGAAAAAGTGGGTAACATGGGTAATGTGCATAAGAGAGAGGAGAGAGAAAGAGGGAAGAAAATTTGGGAGAAGAGAAAGTGGGTAAAAGATAAGGGGTTTAACAAAACGAGAAGAGAAAATGGGGGGTTAATTACTTGGGTCTATGGGTTTGTAAAACTGGGAACCAAACATGGGTTAGGGTAATCAAACCCAAACTTCCCCCTTGAAACCTGGGAACCAAACACATCCTTAAGGTTTAACGAGTTAGAAGCCCAAGGTTTCTCCACTAGAGAATTGTATAACCGATTTGGACAAAAGTGCACCAAACTTGTCTCCTTTCGAGGTTCAATGAGTTAGAAACCCAGGGTTCGTTCCCTAGAGAGTTGTTCGTATGCTTTGCACAAAATTAGTCTCCATTCAAGGTTTGAGAAGTTACAAACCCAAAGTTCATCCCCAATATCGCTATTCGTCTTGTTTATTCAAAAATAGACCAAACTTTCTCCATTCGAGTTGTCGGGAGTTAGAAACCTAAAGTTCGTCCCCTAGAGCGTTGTTTGTCCTTTTGGACCAAAATGAACCAAACTTATAGCCATTCGAGGATGGGTGATTTAAAAACAAAAACTTCGTCCCCTAGAGCGTCGTTCATCCCTTTCGGACCAATATGGATAAAACTTATCTCCATTTCAGGTTTAAAGAGTTAGAAACCCAAAGTCCATCCCCTAGAGCATTATACGTCCGATTTGGACAAAAGTGCACCAAACTTGTCTCACTTCGAGGTTCAACGAGTTAGAAAGTCAGGGTTCTTCCCCTAGAGGGTTGTTCCTTTGGTTTGGACAAAAATGGATCAAACATGTCTACATTCGACGTTTGAGGAGTTACAAACCCAAAGTTCTTCAGCAAGAGCGTTGTTCGTCTTGTTTGGACAAAAATGGACCAAACTTTCTCTATTCGAGTTGTCAGGAGTTAGAAACCTAAAATTTGTCCCTTAGAGCGTTGTTCGTCCTTTTGGACTAAAATGGACCAAACTAATCTCCATTCGAGGTTGGGTGTGTTAGTAACAAAAACTTTGTCCGGTAAAGCGTTGTTCATCTAATATAGACAATAATGGATAAAACTTGTCTCCATTTGAGGTTTAACGAGTTACAAACCCAAGGTTCATCCACTAGAGCATTGTACCACCGATTTGGACCAAAGTGCACAAAACTTGTCTCCTTTCGTGGTTCAACGAGTTAGAAACCTTGGGTTCGTCCC
This sequence comes from Trichosanthes truncata, assembly GCA_033996785.1. Lineage (NCBI taxonomy): Eukaryota > Viridiplantae > Streptophyta > Magnoliopsida > Cucurbitales > Cucurbitaceae > Trichosanthes > Trichosanthes truncata. The sequence goes on from JAWPNB010000003.1 coordinate 35,173,702, forward strand.
CTAAAGAGTTGATCGTATGCTTTGCACAAAAATGGACCAATTAGTCTCCATTCGAGTTTTGAGAAGTTACAAACCCAAAGTTCATCCCCAAGATCGCTGTTCGTCTTGTTTTTTCAAACATGGACAAAACTTTCTCCATTCGAGTTGTCAGGAATTAGAAACCTAAAGTTCGTCCCCTAGAGGATTGTTCGTCCTTTTCGGCCAAAATGAACCAAACTTATAACCATTCGAGGATGGGTGATTTAGAAACAAAAACTTCGTCCCCTAGAGCGTCGTTCATCCCTTTCGGACTAGTATGGATAAAACTTATCTCCATTTCAGGTTAAAACAGTTAGAAACCCAAAGTCCACCCCCTAGAGCATTATAGGTCCGATGTGGACAAAAGTGCACCCAACTTGTCTCACTTCGAGGTTCAACGAATTAGAAAGCCAGGGTTTGTCCCCTAGAGGGTTGTTCTTCTGGTTTGGACAAAAATGGACCAAACATGCCACCATTTGAGGTTTGAGGAGTTACAAACATAAAGTTCTTCCACAAGAGCGTTGTTCGTCTTGTTTGGTTGAAAATGGACCAAACTTTCTCCATTCGAGTTGTCGGGAGTTTCAAATCTAAAGTTCGCCCTAGAGCGTTGTTCGTCCTTCTAGACAAAAATGGACCAAACTTATAACCATTCGAGGATGGGTGATTTAGAAACAAAAAATTTCGTCCCCTAGAGCGTTGTTCATTTATTTCGGACAAAAATGGATAAAACTTATCTCCATTTGAGGTTTAAAGAGTTAGAAACCGAAAGTTCATCCCCTAGACCATTGTATGTTCGATTTGGACCAAAGTGCATGAAACTTGTCTCACTTCGAGGTTCAACGAGTTAGAAACCCAGGATTCATCCCCTAGAGAGTTAATCGTCTTGTTTGGACCAAAATGGACCCAACTTGTCTCCATTCGAGGTTTGAGGAGTTACAAAAACAAATTTCATCCCCAAGAGCATTGTTAGTCTTGTATGAACAAAAATGGACCAAACTTTTTCCATTCGAGTTGTCGGGAGTTAGAAATCTAAAGTTCGTCCCCTAGAGCGTTGCTCGTCCTTTTGGACCAAAATGGACCAAACTAAACTCCATTCGAGGTTGGGCGTGTCAATAACAAAAACTTTGTCCCGTAAAGCGTTGTTCATCCGTTTTAGACAATAATGGATAAAACATGTCTCCATTTGAGGTTTAACGAGTTAGAAACCAAAGGTTCATCCATTAGAGCATTGTACAACCGATTTAGACCAAAGTGCACCAAACTTGTCTCACTTCAAGGTTCAACGAGTTAGAAACCCAGGGTTCGTCCCCTGGAGAGTTGTTCCTTTGATTTGGAAAAAAATGGACCAAACTTGCCTCCATTCGAGGTTTGAGAAGTTAGAAACCCAAAGTTCATTCGCAAGAGCGTTGTTTGTCTTGTTTGGACAAAAATGGACCAAGCTTTTTCCATTCGAGTTGTCGAGAGTTAGAAACCTAAAGTTCGTCCCCTACAGCATTGTTCGTCCTTTTGGACGAAAATGAACAAAACTTATAACCATTCAAGGATGGGTGATTTAGAAACAAAAACTTCGTCCCCTAGAGCGTCGTTCATCCCTTTTTGACCAATATGGATAAAACTTATCTCCATTTCAGGTTTAAACAGTTAGAAACCCAAAGTCCATCCTTTAGAGCATTAGTTGTCCGATTTGGACAAAAGTGCACCAAACTTGTATCACTTCGAGGTTCAACGAGTTAGAAAGCCAGGGTTTGTCCCCTAGAGGGTTGTTCCTCTGGTTTGGACAAAAATGGACCAAACATGTCTCTATTCGAGGTTTGAGGAGTTACAAACCCAAAGTTCTTTCGCAAGAGCGTTGTTCGTCTTGTTTGGACGATAATGGACCAAACTTTTTACATTTGAGTTGTTGGGAGTTTGAGAACTAAAGTTCGTCCCATAAAGAGTTGTTTGTCCTTTTGGACCAAATAGGACCAAACTAATAACAATTCGAGGATGGGTCATTTATAAACAAAAATTTCGTCCTTTAGATCGTTGTTCATTTATTTCGGATTTAAATGCAGAAAACTTATCTCCATTTGAGGTTTAACGAGTTAGAAACCGAAAGTTCATCTCATAGAGCATTGCATGTCCGATTTGGACCAAAGTGCATGAAACTTGTCTCACTTCGAGGTTCAACGAGTTAGAAACCCAGGATTCGTCCCCTAGAGAGTTATTCGTCTTGTTTGGACCAAAATGGACCAAACTTGTCCCCATTCGAGGTTTGAGGAGTTACAAAAACAAAGTTCATCCCTAAGAACATTGTTCGTCTTGTAGGAACAAAAATGGACCAAACTTTTTCCATTCGAGTTGTCGGGAGTTAGAAACCTAAAGTTGGTCCCCTAGATCATTGTTCGTCCTTTTGGACCAAATAGGACCAAACTAATAACAATTCGAGGATGGGTCATTTATAAACAAAAATTTCATCCTTTAGATCGTTGTTCATTTATTTCGGATTAAAATGGAGAAAACTTATCTCCATTTGAGGTTTAACGAGTTAGAAACCGAAAGTTCATCTCATAGAGCATTGCATGTCTGATTTGGACCAAAGTGCATGAAACTTGTCTCACTTCGAGGTTCAACGAGTTAGAAACCCAGGATTCGTCCCCTAGAGAGTTAATCGTCTTGTTGGGACCAAAATGGACCAAACTTGTCCCCATTCGAGGTTTGAGGAGTTACAAAAAAAAAGTTCATCCCCAAGAACATTGTTCGTCTTGTAGGAACAAAAATGGACCAAACTTTTTCCATTCGAGTTGTCGGGAGTTAGAAACCTAAAGTTGGTCCCCTAGATCGTTGTTCGTCCTTTTGGACCAAAATGGACCAAACTAATCTCCATTCGAGGTTGAGCGTGTTAATAACAAAAACTTTGTCCCGTAAAGCGTTGTTCATCCGTTTTAGAAAATAATGGATAAAACATGTCTCCATTTGAGGTTTAACGAGTTAGAAACCCAAGGTTCATCCACTAAAGCATTGTACAACCGATTTGGACAAAAGTGCACCAAACTTGTCTCACTTCGAGGTTCAACGAGTTAGAAACCCAGGGTTCGTGCCCTAGAGAGTTGTTCCTCTGCTTTGTACAAAAATGGACCAAACTTGCCTCCATTCGAGGTTTGAGGAGTTACAAACCCAGAGTTCATCCGCAAGAGCATTGTTCGTCTTGTTTGGACAAAAATAGACCAAAATTTCTCCATTCGAGTTGTCGAGAGTTAGAAACCTAGTTCGTCTCCTAGAGCGTTGTTCGTCCCTTTGGACCAAAATGGACCAAACTAATCTCCATTCGTGGTTGGGCGTGTTAGTAACAAAAACTTTGTCCCGTAAAGCGTTGTTCATCCGTTTTAGACAATGATGGATAAAACTTGTCTCCATTTGAGGTTTAACGAGTTAGAAATCAAAGGTTCATCCACTAGAGAATTGTACAACCGATTTGGACAAAAGTGCACTAAACTTGTCTCCTTTCGAGGTTCAATGAGTTAGAAACCCAGGGTTCGTCCCCTAGAGACTTGTTCGTATGCTTTGCACAAAAATGGACCAAATTAGTCTCCATTCGAGGTCTGAGAAGTTACAAACCCAAAGTTCATCCCCAAGATCGCTGTTCGTCTTGTTTATTCAAACATCAACCAAACTTTCTCCATTCGAGTCTTCGGGATTTAGAAACCTAAAGTTCGTCCCATAGAGTGTTTTTCGTCCTTTAGGACTAAAAGGACCAAACTTATAACTATTCGAGGATGGGTGATTTAGAAACAAAAACTTTGTCCCCTAGAGCGTCGTTCATCCCTTTCCGACTAATATGGATAAAACTTATCTCCATTTCAGGTTTAATCAGTTAGAAACCTAGAGTCCATCCCCTAGAGCATTATACGTCCGATTTGGACAAAAGTACCCCATTCAACGAGTTAGAAACCCAAGGTTCGTCCCCCAGAGGGGTTGTTCCTCTGGTTTGGACAAAAATGGACCAAACATGCCTCCATTCGAGGTTTGAGGAGTTACAAACCCAAGGTTCTTTCGCAAGACCGTTGTTCGTCTTGTTTGGACGAAAATGGACCAAACTTTCTACATTCGAGTTGTCGTTAGTTTGAAACCTAAGGTTCGTCCCTTAGAGCATTTTTCGTCCTTCTACACCAAAATGAACCAAACTTATAACCATTCGAGGATGGGTGATTTAGAAAAAAAAAATTCGTCCCCTAGACCGTTGTTCATTTATTTCGAACAAAAATGAATAAAACTTGTCTCCATTTGAGGTTTAACGAGTTAGAAACCCAAGGTTTATCCACTAGAGCATTGTACAATCGATTTGGACAAAAGTGCACCAAACTTGTCTCCTTTCGAGGTTTAACGACTAAGAAACCCAGGGTTCGTCCCCTAGAGAGTTGTTCGTATGCTTTGCACAAAAATGAACCAAATTAGTCTCCATTCGAGGATTGAGAAGTTACAAACCCAAAGTCCATCCCCAAGATCGTTGTTCGTCTTGTTTATTCAAACATTGACCAAACTTTCTCAATTCGAGTCTTCGGGAGTTAGAAACCTAAAGTTCATCCCATCGAGCGTTGTTCGTCCTTTTGGACAAAAATGAACCAAACTTATGACCATTCAAGGATGGGTGATTTAGAAACAAAAACTTTGTCCCCTAGAGCGTTGTTCATCCCTTTCAGACCAATATGGATAAAACTTATCTCCATTTCAAGTTTAAACAGTTAGAAACCCAAAGTCCATCCCTTAGAGCATTATACATCCAATTTGGACAAAAATGCACCAAACTTGTCTCACTTCGAGGTTCAACGAGTTAGAAAGCCAGGGTTCGTCCCCTAAGGGCTCGTCTGGTTGGAGGTATAAAAGGATGGGAATGGGTATGGGTATATAAAACCCATGTTTGGTTGAAGGGATCAAATTATTTTCCTGAGAAAAGAGTTTTCCCAGGCATCAAAAAGTTGGTATTTGAAGGCTTTTTAATCCCATGTGAATTGATGGGTTTTGACAAAATCCTTCCCATTTTTTGCTTCAACCCCCTTTTATGCCTTTCTTTTTTCTTTTTTTTTCTCCTTCTCTCTATTCCTGCTATCTTTCATTCTTCTTCTTCATTTTATTTATCTATTTTTTTATTATTTTTCTTTTCTTCCAGACTTTTTTTTTCTATTATTTTTTTTCTTTTCCTCATTCTTCTTTCTTTTTTTCTTTCATTTATTTATTTATTTTTATTTTTCTTTAATACTTTTTACATCTTTTTTTCCTTCTTTTTTTTTTCTATCATTTTTTTCTTCTTCTTTTTCCCTCTCTTATATATATTTTTTCTTTTTGTTCATTTTCTTTTTTTTTCATCATTAATTACATTGAAATTTTAATAATACAATATAAATTTAACCATTTCAATTTTTCAGTAAAATGCAATGAATTGATGCAATGCCATAGTAAAATAAACTACCAATTCATTAATTAACAATAAATTTAATTAATTAATTATAATTATGATTAATTTAGTATGAAGTTATTTTAAATAATTGTTATTAATTACTTCTTGATTAAATCTAATCAATTAACTTTTAATGATAAACTTTTAGAAAAAACTATATTCATTTTTTAAATTAATTTAGATTGTTTTATTAATTACTGCACCATAATTATATAAAATTCCTCATATTAATCTCATAATGTTGATATCACTTATTTTTATAAAAATCTGATAACATTCCCATGCATAACCAAACACAGTCATCTTTGATTCCCTGCAATCTTATTCCCAGGCATGTTATTCCCAGGCATCCTTTATCCATGGGAATCTGCAAAACCTTAAACCAAACGGCCCCTAAAGGGTTGTTCTTCTAGTTTGGACAAAAATGGACCAAACATGCCACCATTCGCGGTTTGAGGAGTTACAAACCCAAAGTTCTTCTGCAAGAGTGTTGTTTGTCTTGTTTGGATGAAAATGGACCAAACTTTCTACATTCATGTTGTCGGGAGTTTGAAACCTAAAGTTCATCGCGTAGAGCGTTGTTTGTCCTTCTGGACCAAAATGGACCAAACTAATAACCATTCGAGGATGGGTGATTTATAAACAAAAATTTCATCCCCTAGAGCGTTGTTCATTTATTTCGGACAAAAATGAAAGAGTTAAATCACAAAAGCGGAAGCAATTTTGGATCTTAAGCACTCAAATTACATTAATTTGATCAAACAAACAGCATGCTCAAAACCGAAAAAAAAACGGAGTATAAGAAAGTTTACCTTTGAAGCTCAAATTCTCCAAACCCGTTACAAATTTCTAAACACGAACACTTTGTGGACCACTTCTAGTGTCTTCCCTACTATCCTCAGGCCTTGGAACGGATTTTGGGATCTAGTTTGAGAGAATTTTTAGAGAGAGAGAGCAAAGGTCTGAAAAAAAACACAACAATTTTTTTTTTCTTCTTCTTCAAAAACTCTCTATTCTCTTGTGTTTCTTTGCTAATTAAAGCCATTAACAAGTTTCATCAAGCTTGCTAAACTTGACAACACATAAGCAAGGAGGTTAATCATCAAAGAGGTGTCCAATTTTGGTGAATTTTGAGTTTAAGAGAGATTAGTCATCATTTAGTTAATTAATTAATTAAATTATTTAATTTAATATCAAATATTAATTAAATAGCCGGATCAAATCCCGATCTCAAAACTGACCTCTCGAACTTGAATTCCTATTCATATATTAGACCGAACCCATATTTAAATCATTTTAAATATGTCCATCTCTCTTCCTCATAGTTTAATTCATAATTAAACTATGATACGTTAAATATATCGCATATAATTAACATTTACTCCCAAAAAATGAATCGAACAATTCAAATTCTTTTCTCTCATACTGTTACAAGGCTTAGTCCAAGCTAGCAAGGAGGACCTAATGGACCTACAGATCATGAGCTCCAACGATATGAGACTAACCAGCCAAACTCTTTAGCCAAGCTAATCAACATTCGTTAACTGCCGGGACACTCCACTAAAGCCCAACGGCTGCACTCTCCTCACCGTAGATATATTTCTGTCCACTTGATATAACCATAATTAGTAAGTCGACCATTCACAGGTTGTTCGTAATTACAGCTGGGTCTAATAAACCGTTTTACCCCTTTAATTACTTCTTGTTCCTCAAGTCCCATTGATCCTCTAATGAACAATTGATTTATGGTCCAACCAGCAAACCGAATCCCTCTCGAGCCAATAAGAGGGTGGGGCCCCTTGTTCAAGACTCGAAGTCAGCACTTAAGGGAACAACCTCTCTACTAAACCCTAAAGCGGGTTAGAGTGAATTCCTTCTCGCAGGACTATGTCCCCAGCTATCTACCCGGTCTTATCCCCAAAATGGGAGGCTTATTGAGTCGACAATCTCGAGCCACTCTCACCCATGCAAATCAAAGGACAATCCCGAATAAACAGGAGTTCATAGCGTGCTCAGGATTAAGATCGAGTTACCTAGGTCATCCTTTGAAATAGTCAGTTATGACAATAAACGGAGTTAAAAAAAACTAAGTGACTATTTCGCGGTCAGGTCTTATGCAAACTCATTGCTTAGGATGCCCCCACTCACATGTCTCCACATGAACGATTTAGGATCACATCGTTTGTACTATACAAGTGGGCCGCATCCATAGTGTCCCCAGGATAAGGTACTCAACCCTATCCTATACTATAGACCGTTCTAGCTATTACTCGAACTTGATCCATGTTTATGTCTCCACATAAAGTTCAAGTATACATACTATAGCATGGGGTTCTTAGTTTATTGAATTTGGGTTATATACTGTGCAATTCACTTATTATTCAATAACATCTTGACTGAATAAACCTTAATAACAACTTCATTGAAAATAGGATTTGTTTACACATTACAAACTACGAGTTTCAGGACATAAAACCCAACAAAAATGGATAAAACTTATCTTAATTTGAGGTTTAATGAGTTAGAAACTGAAAGTTCATCCCCTACAGCATTGTACGTCCGATTTGGACCAAAGTGCAAGAAACTTGTCTCACTCCAAGGTTCAACGAGTTAGAAACCCAGGATTCGTCCCCTAGAGAGTTAATCGTCTTGTTTGAACCAAAATGGACAAAACTTGTCTCCATTCGAGGTTTGAGAAGTTAGAACCCAAAGCCCATCCCATAGAGCATTATACGTCTGATTTGGACAAAAGTGCACCAAAGTTGTCTCACTTCGAGGTTCAACGAGTTAGAAACCCAAGGTTCGTCCCCTAGAGGGTTGTTCCTCTGGTTTGGACAAAAAATCGACAACACTTGCCTCCATTCGAGGTTTGAGGAGTTACAAACCAAAAGTTCATCCACAAGAGCGTTGTTCGTCTTGTTTGGACAAAAATGGACCAAACTTTCTCCATTCGAGTTGTCGGGAGTTTGAAACCTAAAGTTCGTCCCCTAGAGCATTGTTCGTCCTTTTGGACCAAAATGGACCAAACTAATCTCTATTCGAGGTTGGGCGTGTTAGTAACAAAAACTTCGTCCCCTAGAGCGTTGTTCATTCATTTCGGACAAAAATGGGTAAAAATATCTCCATTTTAGGCTTAAAGAGTTAGAAACCCAAAGTCCATCCCCTAGAGCATTATACATCCGATTTGGACAAAAGTGCACCAAACTTGTCTCACTTCGAGGTTCAACAAGTTAGAAACCCAGGGTTCTTCCCCTATATAGTTGTTCCTCTAGTTTGGACGAAAATGGACCAAACTTGCCTCCATTCGAGGTTTGAGGAGTTACAAACACAAAGTTCATCCGCAAGAGCGTTGTTCTTTTAGTTTGGACAAAAATGGACCAAACGTTTCCCATTTGAGTTGTCGGGAGTTAGAAACCTAAAGTTCGTCCCCTAGAGCGTTGTTCGTCCTTCTGAACCAAAATGGACCAAACTTATAACCATTCGAGGATGGGTGATCTAGGGAACTAAAATTTCGTGCCCTAGAGCGTTGTTCATTCATTTCTGACAAACATGGATAAATCTTATCTCCATTTGAGGTTTAACGAGTTAGAAACCCAAAGTTCATCCCCTAGAGCATTATATATCTGATTTGGACGAAAGTGCATGAAACCTGTCTCACTTTGAGGTTCAACAAATAAGAAACCCTGGATTCGTCCCGTAAAGAGTTAATCTTCTTGTTTGGACCAAAATGGACCAAACTTGTCTTCATTCGAGGTTTGAGGAGTTACAAAACCAATGTTCATCCCCAAGAGCATTGTTCGTGTTATATGAACAAAAATGGACCAAACTTTTTCCATTCGAGTTGTCGGGAGTTAGAAACCTAAAGTTCGTCCCCTAGAGCATTGTTCGTCCTTTTGGACCAAAATGGACCAAACTAATCTCCATTCGTGGTTGGGCGTGTTAGTAACAAAAACTTTGTCCCGTAAAGCGTTGTTCATCCGTTTTAGACAATAATGGATAAAACATGTCTCCATTTGAGGTTTAACGAGTTAGAAACCCAAGGTTCATCCACTAGATCATTGGACAACCGATTTGGACAAAAGTGCACCAAACTTGTCTCCTTTCGAGGTTCAACGAGTTAGAAACCCAGGGTTCGTCCCCTAGAGACTTGTTGTATGCTTTGGACAAAAATGGACCAAACTAGTCTCCCTTCGAGGTTTGAGAAGTTACAAACCCAAAGTTCATCCCCAAGAGCGTTGTTTGTCTTGTTTGTTTAAACATGGACCAAACTTTCTCCACTCAAGTTGTCGGGAGTTAGAAATCGAAAGTTCGTCCCCTATAGCGTTGTTCGTCCTTTTGGACCAAAATGAACCAAACTTATAAACATTCAAGGATGGGTTATTTAGAAACAAAAAGTTCATTCCCTAGAGCTTCGTTAATCCCTTTCTGACCGATATGGATAAAACTTATCTCCATTTCAGGTTTAAAGAGTTAGAAACCCAAAGTCCATCCCCTAGAGCATTATACGTTCGATTTCAACAAAAGTGCACCAAACTTGTCTCACTTTGAGGTTCAACGAGTTAGAAACCCAAGGTTTGTCCTCTAGAGGGTTATTCCTCTCGTTTGGACAAAAATGGACCACACTTGCCTCCATTCGAGGTTTGAGGAGTTACAAACCCAAAGTTCATCCGAAAGAGCGTTGTTCGTCTTGTTTGAACAAAAATGGACCAAACTTTCTCCATTCGAGTTGTCGGGAGTTTGAAACCTAAAGTTCGTCCCCTAGAGCGTTGTTCGTCCTTTTGGACCAAAATGGACCAAACTAATGTCCATTCGAGGTTGGGCGTGTTAGTAACAAAAACTTTGTCCCATAAAGCGTTGTTCATCTGTTTTAGACAATAATGGATAAAACATGTCTCCATTTGAGGTTTAACGAGTTAGAAACCCAAGGTTCATCCACTAGAGCATTATACAACCGATTTGGAGAAAAACCTTCCTTGAAGGCACGACAGCCAAAAAACCTTCCTCCTCAGCCCAATGACTAAAAAATCGAAATACCCCACGCCGTCTCAAAACCGGCAACCCCAGCTCAAATACCAACGGGCTATGATCAAACACACCCCAACCATGCGCTTGCACCACACATAAGGGAAAGCCAATCATCTACAAAGCATTCAGAAGCACCATATCCTGGCGGTGCTGAAGGGAATAATCGAATTAAACCCACACCGGAAGCATAGGAATCGTCTTTGATTTATTTAGAATTAAACTAAAATATAAGGGTTAAGCATAAATACCGCATAAATACCTTGAAAATAATATTATGGAGAATATTCTGGCGGATCTTTATCTTTCCACAAAGTCTTCCTGGCTATGATTCGAACACAGGACCAAGGCTTGTGGGAGCTTCTTGAAAGAAAATCCCCAAGGGATTGGAGAGGAAGAGGTCTAGAGAGAATTCTCTAATTCTCTCTATTGAGAAGATGTGTGTTGTGTAGAATGGCTCAACCCAAGGGTCCTATTTATAGTGACCAAGGGAAAATCCTTGCCATAATTAAAATATTATATTTTAATATCTAATATATTAAAATATATCTTGTATTTATTTGAATCTCATTCAAATCTCCTACGATATTTATTTATTTGAATCTTATTCAAATTCTATAAATATCTTTTATTTAATATATCAAATATACATTAATTATTTTAATATTTAATGTATCAACTACAATAAATATATTTTCCTCTTTTATATTTAATTATCAAATATATTAAATATTAATTTGAACACTTCAAATTAAATATTAAATTTGAACATTTCAATTTTTTAATATTTAATGTATCAAATACAATAAATATATTTTCCTCTTTTATATTAAATATTAATTAGAACACTTCAAATTAATATTAATTTGAACATTTCAAAATTTTCTTTCAACTAAATTGATCTTTTAGTGTTACTATGAGCTAGCAAGGGGACCTTATGGACCTACAGATTATAAGCTCCAATGATACAAAATTAATTAATTAAACTCTTTAATTAATTAATTTTCATTCATTAACTATAGGTCACTTCACTATAGACCTAGAGTTGCACTCTTATGCACTGTAGGACAAGTTGTGTCCATAGATATAATCATTACATGCAAGTCGATCCTTCGCGAGTTGTTCGTAATTATAGCTGGGTCAAAAGTCCGTTTTACCCCCATAATTACATATTGCACCTTAAGTACCACTGATTCTCTAATGAACAATATGTTTATAATCTAATTATAAACTAAGTCCCTCTCGGGCCAATGAGAGGGTGGGGCCCCATTGTTCAAGTCCCGAAATCAGCACTTAAGGGAACTACTCATCTACTTACCCTATATGGAAAGGAGTGAATTCCATCTTGTGAGATTATGTTCCCAGCTCCCTATTTGGTCAAGTCCCCAAAATGGTAGGCATATTGAATCGGCTACAAAAGTCACTCTCACCCATGCAAATCAAAGGACAAGCCCTCACAGGCAGGAGTTCATAACTCACTCAGGATTAAGATCGAGTCGCATATAATCTCCTGATGAAATATTAATCTTCTCAATTAACGGATTTATTAAGAGAGATTAAATATTTCGTGGTCCAGTCTTATACAAACTCATTGTATAAGATTCCTCTACTCACATGTCTGCACATGAATGATTTGGATCAAATCATTTGTAACTATTACAAAGTAGGCCGTATCAATAGTGTTACCAGGATAAGGCACCCAACCTTATCCATATACTATGACCCTTTAGGTTATTTCTTGAACATGATCCTCTCGTATGTCAACCACATACTGTTCAAGATTACACTAATAACCTTGGATTTTTCATATAATGGATAATATTATATTGCAAATAAAATAATCAAAATTATTATTCATTATTAAATAAATTATTAATTACGAGGATTTAGGGCATAAATCCCAACAGGTGCATCCTATCCGCACCCCCCAACGACTTGTTTGTCCAAGTGTACCAACTACCTTGAAGCTCTACAAGATCAGCTTGTACAATCACAGAATCAAACTCCTCCATCTCTCGAAAGTCTAGATGACCCCCAAACACTTCCGTAGTAGACCGAACAACATTAAAATCACCCATAACCAACCCTGGCAAAGACCAAGCAGCAACAATTGGAGAGAGACTATCCCACAACATTAAAATCACCCATAACCAACCCTGGCAAAGACCAAGCAGCAACAAAGACCATTACCATGAAGACTAATTGTTTATGCCTTTAGTATTCATATATGGTTTGATCTCCATTATCCTTATCATTCTCCCCTTCTTCGAGAAGATTCGTCCTCGAATCTATAGGATCTCCTTGCAAAGAAGATTTGTAGTCATCATCTCGAGCTTGTTTTAACACTTGGATTGCAACATCTTCTCTTGGATCATATGTGAACTTTTTTTCTAGTAATATCTTCTTTTCACATTCACTCATTTCTTTTTCTTTTTTTCTTTCTTTTCTTTTTTTTTTTCAACAACAACAAACTTGAGATAAAAACAAGTTGCAAAAAAGCAAGTAACATAGAAGCCTCAACAACCACCTTTGGAATACAAGCAATGGTGGGAGCTTGAAAGAAATAAGATGGAAAGCAAAGTACAGATAGATGGATAGATGTGGATATGTCCGATCTTGAGCCTAAGTGATAAGGATAATGGAGATCAAACCATTACCATGAAGACTAATTATTTATGCCTTTAGTATTGATATATGGTTTCCATTTTTTATTCATTAAAAGTTCAACCAAATCCTAGAATCCATTTAATTAGGTTGTTAGATAGGTACTTTAATGAGGTAGCTGGAAAGTACATTAATTAGGTGGTTGGGAAGTTCATTAAATGTGGTAGTTGGGAAGTCCATTTAATGATGTAGTTGGGAAAGTGTTAATTTACATAGAATTCCTTGTCTATAAAAGGAATTGATCTTGTTAGTGAAAAGAACAACTTTGATGATGTTTCAATGCAATTGAGTCTTTTGAGCCTAATGGCCATGAACAATTTTCTTTGCATATCTTGTGTTTAGATTTGCATATAAGGATCATTCAAGTGGTGTTGATCAAACTACTTGTGGAGTGATTCGAATCTTGAGTTTAGAAACGTGTTTTCTATACTCTTGATATTGATCATCGAGGTAAATCCGTTTCTATCTTCTTCCTTGGGATGAAATCATCTTGATTTGGAATTTTTGGGTTTTGGATCTAAAGGTGTTGTTTATTGGCAAGGTTGTTAGATCTAATTTCCTGAGAGTTTCGTATCATATATGAATGGCAGAATGTGACGAGATTAACAAAAACAACAAAATTTCAGAATGAAAATGAAGGATAAGAACATAAACAACGGAAACATATATCCGATCTAGAGCCTAAAGCTCTGATACCAAATGATATGAAACTTCCAGAGAATTAGATCTAACAACCTTGGCAATAAACAACACCTTTAGATCCAAAACCCAAAAACCCCAAATCAAGATGATTTCATCCCAAGGAAGAAGATAGAAACAGATTTACCTTGATGATCAATATCAAGAGTAGAGAAAACTTGTTTCTAAACTCAAGATTCGAATCACTCCACAAGTAGTTTGATCAATGCTACTTGAATGATCCTTGAATGCAAATCTAAACACAAGATATGCAAAGAAAGCTGCTCGTGGCCTTTAAGCTCAAAAGACTCAATTTCATTGAAACATCATCAAAGTTGTTCTATCTACTTACAAGCAATACAACTTCCTTTTATAGGCAAGGAATCCAACTACGTCATTAAATGGGCTTCCCAACTACCCTCATTAATTGAACTTCCCAACCACCTAATTAATGAGCTTCCACACTACCCACATTAATTGAACTTCCCAACCACCTAATTAATGAACTTTCCAACTAATTAGTGTCTAAACTTTGAAATTAAAATTACAATTCAAGAGTTTATGAAAATAATAAATGAATTACTCAAATAGGTTGCCCCACTTAAGTGAACTTGACAACTCCATTGTCACACCCCCTCCCGAACCACCTGCTAACTTAGCCCGGAAGATGGCGTGAAGACAACAGACATCGTTTCCTCCCTAACGATACTTGTGACCCTGTTAAACCTAATAAACATACTATACTTGAATTTAAAATGTCTAAACACAACACAGCGGAAGTTTGAAAGTCACTATACATACATACATACGGAGCAGCCCAACTTAAACCCCATTTGAACTTCTAAACGGGTAGGGAGTACTACAACCAAAATACATCCCAAACATGATTTACACAACCACGACCACTAGTGCATACACAAATATAACTATACGTTCCTCTCAGAATAACTACAAAATGTTTGGACCTGCTATACAGTTCCACCCACGTACAAAATATCAAACTCGTAGAGCTTTCGGCAGACTATGGCAGGATTTCAGGCACCGGGAGCTCGATCACTACCTGAAAAGTTGGAAAACATTGAAAGCATGAGCTGGGAAGCTCAGTGAGTGACTGAGTTTATAACTATTAACTTGCAAATTACAACATATGGTAAACCCTGGGCATATGTGTCGGTAGTCAGCGCTAAATATAAACGTATAATTATCACAGTCTTTCTCAGAAATCCAACAGGTATGTCATTAAAACTCGCAAGGCATACCAAGAATATTAACCATCTAGAAACATATGACAATCTACGTTGTGTAGGGCACGCCCAGTACAACCAACGTTCACTCTACGATGTAGTGGGGCTCGCCCAGCACTCCCATCGTCTTTGTCGTAGTGGGGCCCGCCCAGCACTCACGACAGCATTGTTGTCACGGAGTAGACTCAACGTTGACAACAGAAAATGACCTGTGTGCACACGGTACTATACAGCCTCGGCTCAATATCTCACTCATTTACTCATTCGAGTCTCAGAAAAACACATGATAATCTTTAAACATTACTTGCTAGAGCATGCTTGCCTGAAATCATAACATTTTCGCTAGATTTTAGCAAATCAATAAACATATGCTCACATGTAAATTTCGTTTGAAAAATCTAAGCTCATCACGAGCATTTAAAATCATTCCTAGGCAATCATGTATGCTCATAACCATGTGTTCAGAAAACATAAAACATTTAAGCTAATTCATTCCTAAGAAGTCTTATATTCACATAGACATGATTTCAAGCATAGAATATGTTTTCGAAATTCGTTTTGTCACTCACAGCGTTAGATCTAGATTCTCGGCCCGTATACTCGACCTATTTCCTCTTGGCCTGTCAAATAAACCAAAACCCAAGCATTAGAACTTTGAATTCATGAATTTCCAAGCTTATAATTGCAAAACCATTCTATCTACTTCCAGTATTCTACCACCTCCATACCCTAATTTCACATACTCATTACTTCCTCATTACTTGGCCAAAAATGATGTACTTTATACCAGACTCTTTCTTTTTGAACCCTCTACAACTCATATGAAGGAATGGAATTGAAATTCCCAAAGAATGTGTCCGTAAATACCTCGAAAGCTACCTCCCTCAAATTCAGTTTCTGCAATTCCAGAAGCATTTTCCTGCTGCACCCTGAACTTGTCCTGAATTTTAAAGCAACTTCCAATCATATTTCGCCCACAACTTCTTCATAAAAGTTTTAGGAAATTAAATAATATTTCCAACCATACCTAACGGAGCGTCTAATTCAAAATCTACAGACCAGCACGACCCAAAAACCAGAGGTTTCTCAGATTTGACAGCAGATTTTCCCCTCTGACTTCCCCTTTACAAATCAACAACTTAAAGTCATATTTTGCTCGAGCTTCCTTCACGAAATTTGTTCGAAAATGAGCTAACTTTCCAGAAAATTAAATCTCACCTCTTAATTCTTCTTGTGGAGCTCAAAACGATCTAAATATCAGCAGTGAGCAGGATTGATCACCAAATCTGTCATGCAACCTTGAATTGAATCTTCTCCCCTTCTTCTTCACTTCAAAACTAAGAAAATCCTCCTTCCTCTCTTTCTCTCATCCTCTCCCACGAAGCCCTCTTCTTCTCTTTGGTAAATGAGATGCAAGATGGGTAGATAAAGGTATATTTGTAAAATGAATAAAAAAGACTTCCACTTTCTTTTTTTTTTCCCTTTTTCCTATTTTCCTTTCTTTCTTTTTTTTTAAAAAAAAACCCCACACATATTATTTTCTCCTTAATACCCCAAACAAATGTTTTAAACATTTTTTTTTATTTAGAAAATTCAAGGAAAAATCTCGTGAAATCTCGGTTTTACATCCATGGTCAACTTCAATATGCACACTTGACCTTCAAAGTTCCAAATGGTCCTTTGTCCCTCAAAATAGTTTTTAGCACATTAAATGGAGGTTGAACCATGATCCTTATAAGACTCGTTAAACCTCGAATGGAGACAAGTTTCGTCCATTTGGTTGCAAACAGGGGAACAACGCTCTAGCGTTCGAACTTTTGGTTTCTAACTATTTAAATTTCGAATGGATATTAGTGAAGTCCGCTTTGGTCGAAAGAGGACAAACAACGCTCTTGGGGAAGACCTTTGGGTTTTTCACTCATTAAACATCGAATGGAGCCAAGTTTGGAACATTTTGGTCCAAAACGAATGAACAACGCTCTAGTGGACGAACTTTGAGTTTCTAACTCACAAAATCTCGAATGGAGACATGTTTTGTCCACTTTAGATGAAAGAGGACGAACAACGTTCTGGCGGACGAACTTTGGGTTTCTGACACGTTAAACTTCGAATGGAGACAAGTTTCGTCCATTTGGTTGCAAACAGGGGGAACAACGCTCTAGAGTTCGAACTTTGGGTTTCTAACTCGTTAAATTTCGAATGGATAGTAGTGTAGTCCGCTTGGGTCCAAAGAGGACGAACAACGCTCTTGGGGAAGACCTTTGGGTTTCTCACTCGTTAAACATCGAATGGAGCCAAGTTTGGCACATTTCGGTCCAAACAGGACGAACAACGCTCTAGGGGACGAAGTTTGGGTTTCTAACTCACAAAATTTTGAATAGAGACATGTTTTGTCCACTTTAGATGAAAGAGAACGAACAACGTTCTGGCTAAGGAACTTTGGGTTTCTGACTCATTAAACTTCGAATGGAGACAAGTTTCATCCATTTGGTTGCAAACAGGGGGAGCAACGCTCTAGAGTTTGAACTTTTGATTTCTAACTTGTTAAATGTCGAATAGGTAGTATGTAGTTCGCTTTGGTCGAAAGAGGACGAACAACGATCTTGGGGAAGAACTTTGGGTTTTTCACTCGTTAAACATCAAATGGAGCCAAGTTTGGAACATTTTGTTCCAAAACAGAATGAACAATGCTCTAAGGGACAAAGTTTGGGTTTCTAACTCACAAAATTTCGAATGGAGACATGTTTTGTCCACTTTAGACGAAATAGGACGAACAACGTTCTGGCAGACAAACTTTGGCTTTCTGACTCATTAAACTTCGAATGGAGACTCAAGTTTGTCCATTTGGTTGCAAACAGAGGGAACAACGCTCTAGAGTTCGAACTTTGGGTTTCTAACTTGTTAAATTTTGAATGGATAGTAGTGTAGTCCGCTTTGGTCCAAAGAGGACGAACAACGATCTTGGGGAAGACCTTTGGGTTTCTCACTTGTTAAACATCGAATGGAGCCAAGTTTGGCACATTTTGGTCCAAATAGGACGAACAACGCTCTAGGGGACGAAGTTTGGGTTTCTAACTCACCAAATCTAGAATGGAGACATGTTTTTTCCACTTTAGAACAAGAGAACGAACAAAGTTCTAGCGAACGAACTTTGGGTTTCTGACTCGTTAAACCTCGAATGGAGACAAGTTTCGTCCATTTGGTTGCAAATAGGGGAACAACGCTCTAGAGTTCGAACTTTTGGTTTCTAACTCGTTAAATTTCGAATGGATAGTAGTCTAGTTCGCTTTGGTCAAAAGAGGACGAACAACGCTCTTGGGGAAGACCTTTGGGTTTTTCACTCGTTAAACATCGAATGGAGCCAAGTTTGGCACATTTTGGTCCAAACAGAATGAACAATGCTCTAGGGGACGAAGTTTGGGTTTCTAACTCACCAAATCTCGAATGGAGACATGTTTTGTCCACTTTAGAAAAAAAAGGACGAACAACGTTCTGGCGGAGGAACTTTGGGTTTCTGACTCATTAAACTTCGAATGGAGACAAGTTTCGTCCATTTGGTTGCAAACAGGGGGAACAACGCACTAGAGTTCGAACTTTGGGTTTCTAATGAAGGGAATAATCGAATTAAACCAAAAGCGGAAGCATAGGAATCGTCTTTGATTTATTTAGAATTAAACTAAAATTCAAGGGTTAAGCATAACATACCTTGAAAATATGGAGATTCTTCTGGCGGATCTTTATCTCTTCTACAAAGTCTTCCTAGCTATGACTCGAACACAGGACCAAGGCTTGTAGGAGCCTCTTGAAAGAAAATCCACAAGGGATTAAAGAGGAAAAGGTCTAGAGAGAATTATCTAATTCTCTCTATTGAGAAGATGTGTGTTGTGAAGAATGCCCAATGGCTCACCCCTAGGGTCCTATTTATAGTGGTCTAGGGAAGATAATTAAATAATATATTTTAATATCTAATATATTAAAATATATTTATCTAACCAATTTGAATCTTATTCAAACCTTTAAAATTCTCCTACGACATCTATTTCCTAATTTGAATCCAATTCAAATTTAATAAATATCTTTTCTTTAATGTTTCTAATATACATTAATTATTTTAATATTCAATGTATCAAATACAATAAATATATTTTCCTCTTTTATATTTAATATATCTAATATATTAAATATTAATTTGAACACTTCAAATGAAATATTAATTTGAACATTTCCAATTTTTCTTTCAACTAAATTGATCTTTTAGTGTTATTATGAGCTAGCAAGGGGACCTTATGGACCTACAGATTATAAGCTCCAATGATACAAAATTAATTAATTAAACTCTTTAATTAATCAATTTTCATTCATTAACTCTAGGGTCACTCCACTATAGACCTAGAGTTGCACTCTTATGCACTGTAGGACAAGTTGTGTCCATAGATATAATAATTACATGCAAGTCGATCCTTCACGAGTTGTTATTAATTACAGCTGGGTCAAAAGTCCGTTTTACCCCTATAATTACATCTTATACCTTAAGTACCACTGATCCTCTAATGAACAATCTATTTATAATCTAATTATAAACTAAGTCCCTTTCGGGCCAATGAGAGGGTGGGGCCCCATTGTTCAAGTCCCAAAATCATCATTTAAGGGAACTACTCATCTACTTATCCTATATGGGAAGGAGTGAATTCCATCTTGTGAGATTATGTTCCCAGCTCCCTATTTGGTCAAGTCCCCAAATGGTATGCATATTGAATCGGCTACAAAAGCCACTCTCACCCATGCAAATCAAAGGAAAAGCCCTCACAAGCAGGAGTTCATAACTCACTCAAGATTAAGATCGAGTCGCATATGATTATCTTGATGAAATATTAATCTTCTCAATTAATGAATTTATAAAGAGAGATTAAATATTTCGTGGTCCAGTCTTATACAAACTCATTGTATAAGATACCCCCACTCACATGTCTCCACATGAATGATTTGGATCAAATCATTTGTAACTATTACAAAGTAGGCCGTATCAATAGTGTTACCAGGATAAGGCACCCAACCTTATCCATATACTATGACCCTTTAGGTTATTTCTTGAACATGATCCTCTCGTATGTCAACCACATACTATTCAAGGTTACACTAATAACCTTGGATTTTTCATATAATTGATAATATTATATTGCAAATGAAATAATCAAAAATTATTATTAATTATTAAATAATAAATTAATTACGAGTCGTAAGGGCATAAATCCCAACAATCTCCCACTTGCACTAAAGCCGGTGAGACATGTATCCTAGGGCATACTCTATACCCAACATGTTCTCCCACTTGCCTAGCAAAGGTGAGACATGTCTCGTAATCCTAGACACTCTTGGTGACCCTTAAACACTTTAGCCTTGAGAGTCTTTTCATATAGATTTAAACGACTGTCATTAAAAGCCATCTTGGTCACTACCATGATGCTTTCTCTCTCTCGATATGATTCCCTATACGTTGGTGTTTTCTATTTTCCTTAATATTAGTCTTTACACCACTATTATCATAATAAAGATGATAGACTAAATTATATCTGAAACACATTTCAGATCTTCAAGGAACTATATGAGTCATACAAGTCCTTTGGTTACTTCATAAGCAAAACAATTTAACTTGTATACCATACTCCACTACCTAGGGTAAAATTTATCTTTACATAGATTTCCTAAATCTTTGTAAGAACCAGTGTATCTTGTAAAGATCAAATCTTTAACTCCATACACAAAAATTTCTCATCATCCATAGATAATTTGAGAAAGTTTTTAATTTTCTACTCAATGGTCATACCATTCGTTTAACTGATATATGTTAACCAATTGTATATTAAATATTCAGTCTCATTTATGCATATCTCAACATTTGAGGTGTCTTAAGATACACTTTCTTAGACATAAAAATCAAATATTTGACAACAATTTTGTCAATATAAGATGTTTGAGACAAAGTTAACATTTTGTCCTTAAAATCTTCATTTTGGACATTTAAAATATACTGAGTCATTCCAAATCACTTATTTGGAATTGGTTACTTAATCAACGTTTTATGTTAGACATCTTACATCATTCATAATGGGTAAAAATATCACCAACATAAAACATGAGAAAAATCCACTAGGCAATTAATGATTTTCTTGTCTATACAAGCTTCATTTATATTTATCCAAAGTCATAGATTTTGATACTTTTATCAAACCTTATATTCATAGATCTAATGGTAAAATTCATTTCATAAATGAACTTTTACTATTTCGCAAACTTTTTGCTTTTGATCTTTGAAAATAAACATATCTAATTGATTTGTGTAGTTGCATTATCTAAGATTTCTTTTCATAAAAGAATTCTAAATATTCATTTTTTTTATATCACATATGCAACAATGAATTAAATAATGCTTACAGACTTTAGTATGACAACAAGTGAGAAAATTTACTCGCAGTCTACTTTCTCCTATTAGGTTTAACCCTTTGCCATTAGTCTCACTTTGCAGGAAATAAGCCTTCAACTTTGTCATCTAACATGAAAATTGGGTTTCAATTAAATCCTTGTAAAGGTTGAGTCATCTCAAAACTCTCCCACTACGGTGAGGCTTATCCAATTCATGACTAGGATCCATTTGACTTTCAAATGTAATTAAATCGTTAACAACTTCTGTTAACTATTTAGTGGCTTCACTTGGAACCAATTTATTAACACTATCTCACCTTATTAAAGGTTTATAGTCTTTTATTTGACATGTCTTATAAAATTGATATTTGTCATACAAATACCTTATTCGTTTGAGGACTACATAAAAGACCACTTTATACTCCTTAGGGGTGACCTACATTTAGGCTTATATTTGAACATATACAAACTTTTTAGGCTTGTGTTCAGCATGTGAGCTTCACATTCTCAATGGTGAAGTGTTGTAAACCAGCTTTACTACTCTTCTATAATCTTTAAAATTGTCTCGTAAACACTTTTAGAGGGAATCATGTTCACCATGCAATCTCTATTGCATTTCCTAACTGGAGTATGGTAATGGTGTGTAACTCATTACTGATGTGACCATGTCTAACAAGGTCATATTTCTCCTCTTGCAGCACAATTTCACAAAATTGCACTTAGTATTAAGATAATTAGGATAAAAACCCATTTTCTATCAATTAGTTTTAGTACGTAAGGTTCCTGTTCTTTCTATTATGATCTGATCATAATATCTTGATAGATTTAATTACCTAATCGATTTTTTTTAAACTTTAGTCTTAATTTTCTTGAACTTTTCAAAAATTTAGACTTATGTTGTATTAGGTAAAGATACTTGTTCCTTGAATGATCATCAATTAGAGTTACGAAATATTCATGACTTTATTTGACCTTTACATTCACCAGACCACTTGGGTCAGAATGTGTAAGCCCAAAGTATTCTTTGGCGTTCTAGCCCTATCTAATAAAGGCCCAATGATTATCTTGCATAAAAGGCAAGATCTATAGACATGTAAAGTAATGAACTAACTTTTTAGAGAATTACCTCTTACTAGTCTTTTCATTCTATTCAAGTTGATGTTAATCAACCTTAACAGACAAAGTCAAGTATCATCTTTTAGGAGAAAACAATGTCTTTCTATTTTGGATTCTATAATCCTGAATATCTCAGTATTTTGTAGTATAGTATATGCCAACATTTTTAACATATACAAATTGTTCTTATTTTCAGCTGAATGTATTTTCAAACAATTTTGAAAATATTATCTTTCATACTTTAAAGTAATTCATACTATATGAACATTTTTTAATAAAGTTCGAGAAATTGAATTTCTCTTATGGTTACTAAAAACACCATATTCAGCATTATGTAACAATTTTTACTTAATGACATCTTAATGTCTCCCACTACACTAATTGAGATAGGCTTCTTGGTGCTTACTAGTAGAAACTATTCTACATGTTAAGTATTTTCCAAGAATTACATATTAAATATAATGAAGAATAAATCTTGATAGTGGATCTTGTATCAACTATCTAGGTGGCGTTATTTATTCTCCACCAAAAATCTAGTAAATCAAATTTACTTTCATCTATATTATTCTTCCATAGAGGTGTTTCAAAAATTCCTCTCATTGTGACTATCCTGACTAATTTAGGAACTATTTCCTTGTATATAGCTTCAGTCATTTGGTTTGTTTTCTTGGAATTTTGTAATACTTAAATTCGAGATCATTTAGATAATTTTCTAAATTTAGCTTATGTTGACTTCAACATCTCATATGTTGTTGTCATTTTCTTTATCTTCTAAACTTGACATCTAAAATGTCAACTAGGAGAATACGTATAAGCTATCTCATATACTTTTGATTCATTAATCATGAGCTTCACGAACAATTCGAATAGCATTAGCAACAGGTTTTGAGAACATTTCTCAATGAAGACAAATTCAAAATTTTTACACTACCATTATAGTGTCAACGTTATTTTTCCAAGTAATAAAATTTCTCAATTTTGACTTATCAATAATAAAATTAAAAATTATGAGAGAAACTAACATAATATTGAAATATATATATAATTTAACATCATGCAAACAATTATCCATTCAATTTTAGCATAGAAATCAAACAATTTGAAAAATGAACTCTATAAATCATTTCTAATGCTATGGTATTTTAGTGAGTTAGAACAAGTGCCGCCGTAGGGTAGGTCAAGTATTCCTTCACTAAACTGAGACAATCTCAACCAAGTATTACACCAGAATAACTCTTATTCCTATAATATTTAGTTACCATTTGTTTGGTCAATGACATCATTAACAACTTTAATGAACCATTTGTAAGTGTGACCCATAATTTTAGATCCCGTAGTTTTATCCCAACAAGTGCCGCCATAGGGTAGGTCAAGTATTGGAAACAAAACAACAATCCTATCCCTCTCAAGAGTTCACCATGATATTGACCCATGCAAACACCTTCCGTAGGGGGACGGTCTAAAAGCTACCACAAGGCCCCGCAATCTCACGATGTAAACTAATGATAGAGACCGTAAGATATGTTGACACATTGCCTTCTCCCACTTACTATAATACTTTCTCAAAAGATTCACCCTGATATTGATCCATGCAAACACCTTCCGTAGGGAGGACGGTCCAAAAGCCGCCACGAGGCCCCACATGAATCTCACGTTGTGAATCAATAATAGAGACAATTAGATTTTTGACATATGTCATTCTCCCACTAAGTATTTTGAAATAGAATTTTCTATTACTTAGACAAATTAGGCTAATCTCATTTATTTAAGTTCCTCAATCTACCATTCACAACTCTTATGTTGGTTAGATTGATTTTAATGTGAATTACCAAGTTTTTAAACTATTTAAAAAAAACACATTATGACCATGCTTAGTGAAATTAAATAAAATTTGACTAATTCAACTCCTAGGTCGGTTCCCAGTTAGAGGTGTTCCCTTTCGGTCGACTTAAATACCCCAGTCTAGACAGAACCTTCCATAGACAGAGTTCCCTTATAGTCAATTTTTATTTCAAATTCATTAATCTTTAATTAACTATTAATTATTAGATTAATGAACATAAGTGAATTTATAAATAAATTTTTTTAATCCTATTAAAAATAATTCAACCCTTTAAAAAAAATTAAAAGATCATCATGGATATTTTATTCTAATTCTATTAGAAAAAATAAAAGATAAATTAAATTAAAAATTTTAAACTATGAATAATCTTGAAATTCTACCATTTTAAACCCTTTAAAACTAAATAAAAAGATTATCCTAAACTCTAACAAATATATTAAATTCAAATTTTAAACTATTTAAAGCATGAATTCGAAATATCTTTATTTTAAGAAAATCCTAATCACATTAGGATATATCCTAATTTAATTTTCCAAATATAACAATTATATTCAAAGATATGGAAAATATAAGCATATTAAGAAAATATCTCAATTCTGTTAGGAAACATCCTAATCAAATTTTCCAATATAACAATTATATTAAAAAATTAATCTTAATTCTATTAGGAAACAACCTAATCAAAATTTTCAAATATAACAATTATATTCAAAAATAGATAAGATGCATGATCATGCTTAACCTATGGTGGAATTTTAAATTTAAATGGCATATTTTATGCAACAATCAAACAATTTAAAACATACATCTCATGCATAATTAAATTAAAAATAGCAAAATTGACCGGCATATTTGGCATATTCTAGAAATTAAAGACTAAATTCAAAATTACATAATTTGAATTTTCAAGACATATCTTGGTCTTCAAGTACTTTTCTTGTTTGACCATTTAAATTTAGGATTTTGAAACCTTAATTATTATTATTATTATTATTTTATTCAAACCCATTGAAAGAGCCGCAACATGCTTCAACAAACCTCTATTGAATTTAGGTCACCTCATTTAAACACTGGAGCAGCAACTTAAAACACATATGGCTTCTTCAAGTATCCAACAAAAGCAAGCATGTGATAATGGGCTATTGTTGAAAATTTGAAAGGCCCATTAAAATATATTGGCTTTTGGATAAACATACTTCCACTTGATTGCCGTCACTTACTAATTTCATCGATTGCATGATCTTAAGCCGCTTGACCACCGACAAAAAAAAAAAAAATATATATATATGCATCCACACCGCCGACGTTAGAAAAAAAAAAAACTTCAGTCTGTAGAGGAAAAACAAAACGAATCCTCCTTGCTGGTGGTAATTACTTTGAGCCTTTTGACTTGAATCCATATTGTAACTGAATTACAATAATTCAAACAAAAAATTACCAAAACCCTTAATTCTTATGGGTTTTACAATTGATCTAATAAAAACAATTAAATCTATATGCCAAATAGCCTAAATAGTCAAATTGCAAACCACCAATAATCAATTAAAATATCCACCATAAAAAAAAAACTTTAATTCTAAATAAAACTCAAAGATTGCTCTGATACCAATTGAAAGGAATAATCAAATTAAACCCAAAGCAGAAGCATAGGAATTGTCTTTGATTTATTTCGAATTAAACTAAATTCAAGGGTTAAGCATAACATACCTTGAAAATATGGAGATTCTTCTGGCGGATCTTTATCTCTTCCACAAAGTCTTCCTGGCTATGACTCGAACACAGGACCAAGGCTTGTGGGAGCCTCTTGAAAGAAAATTCACAAGGGATTAAAAAGGAAGAGGTCTAGAGAGAATTATCTAATTCTCTATATTGAGGAGATGTGTGTTGTGAAGAATGCCCAATGGCTCACCCCTAGGGTGTTGGGAAAAAACCTCCCACTACTACCGCAGGAATAAGCAGAAAAATAACTGAGAAATTAAAAGAAAGCAACAAAATAAGAAACACAAGAATTAACGTGGAAAACTCCAAAACCGGAGAAAAAACCACGGACAGAAAGAAATACTCTACTATGTGAAAAATTATTACAATCACACAGAATTCTCTCTCCGACCCCAATTACAAAGAAACACTCTCTCAAAGCTTTATACCACTCACTTAATTAGAGTTAGTATATCAGGCTTAAAGTATTTCGAATTGGGATGATTTGAAACCAAAGCCATAGACTCCTTTTATAGTGCTTGGAGCCCATGACTTTCTTGTACATTTCCAATGTGGGACAGTTTCTCTTCAAACATATTGCCAAAATCCCTACAAATTCCACCTTGGCAAGATATTTGAAGAATTCACAGCTTCTACTTCACCAATTGTCTTAATTGAAAAAACATAATCCTCAACACAGAGAACTATAACCTACTCCACCATAAAAGTAGACCACTTGGAATGTCACCTTCCAAGACTTTTCTTCTTCGTCACATGTCAATAAACCCTGATGAAATTTATGGTGCAACTTCCACCTACTTGGCTTACCCAGAAGTTCTTCAGCCATCGACATAACTTCCACCACACACACCTTGCATAAACCGCCAAGCCAATGCCCGTGTGCAAACTTGTGGAACATCTAACATCACATCCTCTATCATGGTAAAGCAGACATACCATAAGGATGAATTCTATCTTTCTTCAGAAGAAATCACCATCTCCCTTAACAAGAGAGACTATGTCAGCATCCGATCCAGAGCCCTTTGACGAACTTGCTCTGTTAGGACAATTATTTTTCATGTGTCCAGACTGTCCGCATTCCCAGCAACCTTTCTTTTGCACAAAGTCTTTCTTCTTCTTCCAATTGCTAGCTACCAGTGCTGAATCCTCCGGTGAAGTATGTCCACTACTCTTCAGCCTTCTTTCTTCTGATAGAAGTTTGCTCGTAGCCTCAGCAAAAGTTAAAGTCTCATTCCCGTACATCAAGATTGGCTTCATGTGTTCATAAGATGGTGGAAGTGACAAGATAAGCCTGAGTGCCTTATCCTCATCCTCTATCTTCACTTCGATCACCTCCAGCTCAGAGACGATGCCATTGAGAACACTCAGATGATCTGAGATTTTTGTACCTTCCTCCATTCGCAGCGTGTGAAACTGCTCCTTTAGATACAGCCGATTTGATATGCTCTTTGCCTGATACATCTCTTCAAGCTTCTCCCAAAGCTCTTTGGCAGTTGAAATTCCATGCACATTTGCAAGAATATTCTTAGCCAAATTTAGTCTGATTGCACTTCAAGCTCTCAAATCTAATTCATCCCATTCTTCATCACTCATGCTGGACTTCTTAGAACCTCTGCTGGAACCGCCACTGGACTCCACTGGACCACCATCACCGCTTAACTTTTCAGAAGCACCACCACTCGGTCTTCCCTTCAAAGCCTTGTGTAACCCAGATTGTATCAGCACATCTTTGACTTGCACTTGCACAAGCCAAAGTTCATCCTTCCATCAAATTTCTCCACTTCAATCTTCACTGGACTCATAAAGCTTGACATATCTGCTTTCACTCCTAGCGAATCTGCAAATAGTGAACAACCCACACTATTCACAATACCAGCTGTAGCTCGTTACAAGAAATCTTTTCTGATGTGGAAGTTCAGACAGTGCTGCAACCACAGAGCATACTCAGAAACTCAAGAAACTACGAACCTAAAGCTCTGATACCACTTGTTGGGAAAAAACCTCCCACTACTACCGCAGGAATAAGCAGAAAAATAACTGAGAAATTAAAAGAAAGCAACAAAATAAGAAACACAAGAATTAACGTTTAAAACTCCAAAACCGGAGAAAAAACCACGGACAGAAAGAAATACTCTACTATGTGAAAAATTATTACAATCACACAGAATTCTCTCTCCGACCCCAATTACAAAGAAACACTCTCTCAAAGCTTTATACCACTCACTTAATTAGAGTTAGTATACCAGGCTTAAAGTATTTCGAATTGGGATGATTTGAAACCAAAGCCATAGACTCCTTTTATAGTGCTTGGAGCCCATGACTTTCTTGTACATTTCCAATGTGGGACAGTTTCTCTTCAAACATATTGCCAAAATCCCTACAAAGGTCCTATTTATATTGTTCTAGGGAAGATAATTAAATAATATATTTTAATATCTAATATATTAAAATATATTTATCTAACCAATTTGAATCTTATTCAAACCTTTAAAATTCTCCTACGACATCTATTTCCTAATTTGAATCCAATTCAAATTTAATAAATATCTTTTCTTTAATGTTTCTAATATACATTAATTATTTTAATATTCAATGGATCAAATACAATAAATATATTTTTCTCTTTTATATTTAATATATCTAATATATTAAATATTAATTTGAACACTTCAAATTAAATATTAATTTGAACATTTCCAATTTTTCTTTTAACTAAATTGATCTTTTAGTGTTCCTATGAGCTAGCAATGGGACCTTATGGACCTACAGATTCTAAGCTCCAGTGATACAAAATTAATTAATTAAACTCTTTAATTAATCAATTTTCATTCATTAACTCTAGGGTCACTCCACTATAGACTTATAGTTGCACTCTTATGCACTGTAGGACAAGTTGTGTCCATAGATATAATCATTACATGCAAGTCGATCCTTCACGAGTTGTTCGTAATTACAGTTGGGTCAAAAGTCTGTTTTACCCCTATAATTACATCATACACCTTAAGTACCACTGATCCTCTAATGAACAATCTATTTATAATCTAATTATAAACTAAGTCCCTCTTAGGCCAGTGAGAGGGTGGGGCCCCATTGTTCAAGTCTCGAAATCAGCACTTAAGAGAACTACTCATCTACTTATCCTACATGGGAAGGAGTGAACTCCATCTTGTGAGATTATGTTTCCAGCTCCCTATTTGGTCAAGTTCCCAAAATGGTAGGCATATTGAATCGGCTAGAAAAACTACTCTCACCCATGCAAATCAAAGGACAAGCCCTCACAAGCAAGAGTTCATAACTCAATCAGGATTAAGATCGAGTTGCATATGATCATCCTAATGAAATATTAATCTTCTCAATTAACGGATTTATAAAGAGAGATTAAATATTTCGTGGTCCAGTCTTATACAAACTCATTGTATAAGATACCCCCACTCACATGTCTCCACATGAATAATTTGGATCAAATCATTTGTAACTATTACAAAGTGGGCCGTATCAATAGTGTTACCAGAATAAGGCACCCAACCTTATCCATATACTATTACCCTTTAGGTTATTGCTTGAACATGATCCTCTCGTATGTCAACCACATACTATTCAAGATTACACTAATAACCTTGAATTTTTCATATAATGGATAATATTATATTGTAAATGAAATAATCAAAAATTATTATTAATTATTAAATAATTAATTAATTACGAGGCTTTAGGGCATAAATCCCAACATCTAACTCGTTAAATTTCGAATGGATAGTAGTGTAGTCCGCTTGGTCCAAAGAAGACGAACAACGCTCTTGGGGAAGACCTTTGGGTTTCTCACTCGTTAAACATCGAATGGAGCCAAGTTTGGCACATTTTGGTCCAAACAGAATGAATAACGCTCTAGGGGACGAAGTTTGGATTTCTAACTGTTCAAATCTCGAATGGATACATGTTTTGTCCACTTTAGACGAAAGAGGACAAACAACGTTATGGCTAATGAACTTTGGGTTTCTGACTCGTTAAGCTTCGAATGGAGACAAGTTTCGTCCATTTGGTTGCAAACAGGGGGAACAACGCTCTAGAGTTCAAACTTTTGGTTTCTAATTTGTTAGATTTCGAATGGATAGTAGTGTAGTTCGCTTTGGTCCAAAGAGGACTGCTCGTGTGGAAGACCATTGGGTTTCTCACTCATTAAACAACGAATGGAGCCAAGTTTGGCACATTTTTTTCTAAACAGGACGAACAACGCTCTAGGGGATGAAGTTTCGGTTTCTAACTCACCAATTTCGAATGGAGACATGTTTTTTCCACTTAAGACGAAAGAGGACGAACAACGTTCTGGCGGACGAACTTTGGGTTTCTGACTCGTTAAACTTCGAAGGAGACAAGTTTCGTCCATTTGGTTGCAAAGAGGGGGAACAATGCTCTAGAGTTAGAACTTTGGGTATCTAACTCGTTAAATTTTGAATGGATTAGTCCGATTTGGTCAAAAGAGGACGAACAACACTCTTGGGGAAGACCTTACCTTTGGGTTTCTCACTCCTTAAACATCGAATGGAGCCAAGTTTGGTACATTTTGGTCCAAACAGGATGAACAACACTCTAGGGGACGAAGTTTGGGTTTCTAACTCACCAAATCTCAAATGGAGACATGTTTTTTCCACTTTAGACTAAAGAGGACGAACAACGTTCTAGCGGACAAACTTTGGGTTTCTGACTCGTTAAACTTCGAATGGAGACAAGTTTCGTCAGTTTGGTAGCAAATAGGGGGAACGATACTCTAATGTTCGAACTTTGGGTTTCTAACTCGTTAAATTTGAATGGATAGTACTGTAGTCCGCTTTGGTCGAAAAAGGACTACTCTCTTGGGGAAGACCTTTGGGTTTCTCACACATTAAACATCGAATGGAGCCATGTTTGGCACATTTTGGTCCAACAGGATGAACAACGCTTTAGGGGACGAAGTTTCGGTTTCTAACTCACCAAATCTCGAATGGATACATGTTCTGTCCAATTTAGACGAAAGATGACGAACAACATTCTGGCAGACAAACTTTGGGTTTTTGATTCGTTAAACTTCGAATGGAGACATGTTTCGTCCATTTACGTTCAAACAGGGGGAACAACGCTCTAGAGTTCAAACTTTGGGTTTCTAACTCGTTAAATTTTGAATGGATAGTAGTTTAGTCCGCTTTAGTCAAAAGAGGACTACGTTCTTGGGGAAGAACTTTGTGTTTCTCACTCGTTAAACATCGAATGGAGTCAAGTTTTTCACATTTTGGTCCAAACAGGATGAACAACGCTCTAGGGGATGAAGTTTGGGTTTCTAACTCACCAAATATTGAATGGAGATATGTTTTTTCCACTTTAGACCAAAGAGAACGAACAATGTTCTAGCGAACGAACTTTGGGTTTCTGACTCGTTAAACCTCAAATGGAGACAAGTTTCGTCCATTTGGTTGAAAACAGGGGTAACAACACTCTAATGTTCAAACTTTGAGTTTCTAACACGTTAAATTTTGAATGGATAGTAGTGTAGTCGACTTTGGTCGAAAGAGGAGTACGCTCTGGGGGAAAGGCCTTTGGGTTTCTCACTCATTAAACAACGAATGGAGCCAAGTTTGGCACATTTTTTTCCAAACAGGATGAACAAGGCTCTAGGGGATGAAGTTTCGGTTTCTAACTCACCAAATCACGAATGGAGACATGTTTTGTCCACTTTGGACGAAAGACGACGAACAACGTTCTGACGGACGAACTTTGGTTTTCTGACCGTTAAACGTCGAATGTAGACAAGTTTCGTCCATTTGGTTGCAAACAGGTGAAACAACACTCTAGAGTTCGAACTTTGGGTTTCTAACTCGTTAAACTTCAAATGGATAGTAGTGGAGTCTGCTTTGTTCGAAAGAGGACTACGATCATGGGGAAGACCTTTGTGTTTCTCACTCGTTAAACATCGAATGGAGCCAAGTTTGGCACATTTTGGACCAAATAGGATGAACAACTCTCTAGGGGACGAAGTTTGGGTTTCTAACTCACCAAATCTCGAATGTAGACATGTTTTTGCCACTTTAGACCGAAGAGATCGAACAACGTTCTAGCAAACGAACTTGGGGTTTCTGACTTGTTAAACCTCAAATGGAGACAAGTTTCGTCCATTTGGTTGCAAACAGGGGGAACAACACTCTAGCGTTGAGACTCTGCATACAGCATCTCAACACTACCCCATTTTTCTGTTTTTATTCTGCGAATTAGGGTACAGCATCGAGACACTGTCCCTAGCGTCTCGACGCTGTCCAAAGGATTATAAAAGTAATATTTTGGCTTCGATTTTGGAGAGACCATTTGGAGAGGAACTTGTCTAGAATCAATTTCTACATCATATTTGGGACCAAGGGAGCAGTTTTAAGAGCTGAGGAAGACATTCAAGGCTCGAGATCGCGGTGTTTTACGACGGGAACGAGTGTGGCACGTGTCAGAGAGTTCTTTCCTTCTTCCTTATTTAGTTTGTAGTCGTTGTTTTTGGATGTTGCTTAAGTTTTCGTAGAGATCAAATGTCTTGAACTTGGTTTATTTTCACTTATTTGGTTTAATTTTAGAGACATTTATATTGTAGCAAGTTATTTATGCATTCTAGAAAGTATTGTTTAATCGTTTGGCCAACGTTTATTTATGATAAAATTGGGTTTTTGCTTGAAAAAGACGAACTCGAATTTAGATCTGAATGTATAACTATTAGTGAATGTTTGCATGGGAATGGAATTTTTGCTAATAGAAATCACACTAGAATTTTATTCAATACCATGTTTAGTTCTAAAAATAGACTGGAATGTTGATTTATCACTAAGTATGAGGTTTAGTTGGGCTTGGAAAACTCAACTAATAAATTGGATAATTTCCTGGCTTATAAATGTTATTTATGTAAGTTACCTCTTATATAAGATCAAATAGTTTTATGAAATTAAATCATTGTTTCAAGAAGGTTCCCTCTAAGTGTCTCCAACCATGTAAATAATTATTTTAGGTTTTAATCTGACTTTTCTTCGATTGTTGGTTCTCTAGATAAAATTTGAGCATTAGTAATTATAGTACTTAATTAAGCTAAGAAATCCAATCCTTGAGATCGACCCTGGCCATTACTACTGCAAATTGTAAAGGTCTGGTTAATAATTACATTTGATAGAGCCTTCGACAAGCTCTTTATTACATATCCTAGGCGATTAACAGGGAAATTTGTTGAAAAGGTCATGGGGTGACTTAAAGGAGCATGATTTTTGCATTTAGATTGTGTGTTATTTAAAAATATTTTGTTAGTAAATGATATGTTGTGAAATTATTTCAGTTGATTTAACGTTTAATTCATATTATGTTTTGTAATGATTTTAAAGAGATCCCGAACCAAAAGATTTTGATTGTTTAGTAAAAAGTTTAATTCTTCTTGTCTTTTATTAAAGATTTTTAAATTTCATTAGCATGCATGTAGTAACGTCCCTAGAAAGTCTAATAGGAAAAATTCGGGTCGTTACACTTAAGGTACAAGATGCAATTATAGGGGTAACATAGACTTTTAACCCAGCTATAATTACGAACAACTCGTGAATGATCGACTTGCATGTAATGATTATATCTATGAACACAACTTGTCCTACAGTGCATAAGAGTGCAACTCTAGGTCTATAGTGGAGTGACCTATAGTTAATGAATGAAAATTAATTAATTAAATAGTTTAATTAGTTGATTTTGTATCATTGGAGCTTATAATCTATAGGTCTATAAGGTCCCCTTGCTAGCTCATAGTAACACTAAAAGATCAATTTAGTTGAAAGAAAATTTTGAAATGTTCAAATTAATATTTAATATATTAGATATATTAAATATATAAGAGGAAAATATATTTATTGTATTTGATACATTAAATATTAAAATAATTAATATATATTAGATACATTAAATAAAAGATATTTATAGAATTTGAATAAGATTCAAATAAATAAATATCGTAGGAGATTTGAATGAGATTCAAATAAATATAAGATATATTTTAATATATTAGATAATAAAATATAATATTTTAATTATGGCAAAGATTTTCTCTTGGTCTTTATAAATAGGACCCTTGGGATGAGCCATTAGACACAACACATATCTCCTCAATAGAGAATTAGAGAATTCTCTCTAGACCTTTTCTTTTCCAATCCCTTGTGGATTTTCTTTCAAGAGGCTCCCACAAGCCTTGGGCATGTGTTCGAGTCATAGCCAGGAAGGTTTTATGGTGGAGATAAAGATCCATCAAAAGTATTTCCATACTTACTCCAAGTATGTTTGCTTAACCTTAATTTTTAGTTGAATTTTAAATAAAATCAAAGACGATCCAATGTTTCCACTGCGGAGTAAAACGTCTTTCCCTTCACTTCCCTATGGCAGCACTTGTTTTAACTCACTGAAGTATCATAATATTAGTAGTTTAGTCCCTTTTGGTCGAAAGAGGATGAACAACGCCCTTGGGGAAGACCTCTGGGTTTCTCACTCATTAAACATCGAATGGAGCCAAGTTTGGCACATTTTGGTCCAAACAGAACGAACAACACTTTAGGGGACGAAGTTTCGGTTTCTAACTCACCACATCTCGAATGGAGACATGTTTTTCCCACTTTAGACAAAAGATGACGAACAAGGTTCTAGCAGACAACTTTGGGTTTCTGACTCGTTAAACTTCGAATGGAGACGAGTTTCGTCCATTTGGTTGCAAACAGAGGGAAAAACGCTCTAGAGTTCGAACTTTGGTTTTCTAACTCGTTAAATTTCGAATGGATAGTAGTTTAGTCCGCATTGGTCGAAAAAGGACGAACAACACTCTTGGCTAAGACCTTTGGGTTTCTCACTCATTAAACATCGAATGGAGCCAAGTTTGGCACATTTTTATTCAAACAGAACGAACAACAGTCTAGGGGATGAAGTTTCGGTTTATAACACAGCAAATCTCGAATGGAGACATGTTTTTTCCACTTTAGACAAAAGATGACGAACAAGGTTCTGGCGGACGACTTTAGGTTTCTGACTCGTTAAACTTCGAATGGAGATAAGTTTCATCCATTTTGTTGCAAATAGGGGGAAAACGCTTGAGAGTTGGAACTTTGGTTTTCTAACTCGTTAAATTTCGAATGGATAGTAGTTTAGTCCGCTTTGGTCGAAAGAGGACGAACAATGCTCTTGGGGAAGACCTTTGGGTTTCTCACTCATTAAACATCGAATGGACCCAAGTTTGGCACATTTTGGTCCAAACAGGACGAGCAACGCTCTAGGAGACGAAGTTTCGATTTATAACTCACCAAATCTCGAATGGAGACATGTTTTGTCTACTTGAGACGAAAGATGATGAACAAGGTTCTGGCGAAAGAACTTTGGGTTTCTGACTCGTTAAACATTGAATGGAGACAAGTTTAGTCCATTTGGTTGGAAACAAGGGAAAACACTTTAGAGTTCGAACATTGGTTTTATAACTCGTTAAATTTCGAATGGATAGTAGTTTAGTCCGCTTTGGTCGAAAGAGGACGAACAACGCTCTTGGGGAAGACCTTTGGGTTTCTCACTCATTAAACATCGAATGGAGCCAAGTTTGGCACATTTTGGTCCAAACAGGATGAACAACGCTCTAGGGGACGAAGTTTTGGTTTATAACTCACCAAATCTCGAATGGAGACATGTTTTGTCTACTTGAGACGAAAGATGACGAACAAGGTTCTGGCGGACGAACTTTGGGTTTCTGACTCGTTAAACTTTGAATGGAGACAAGTTTCGTCCATTTGGTTGAATGCAAGGGGAACAACGCTATAGAGTTCGAACTTTGGGTTTCTAACGCGTTAAATTTCAAATGGATAGTAGTGTAGTCCGCTATGGTCAAAAGAGGACTACGCTCTAGGGGAAGACCTTTGAGTTTCTCACTCGTTAAACATCTATGGAGTCAAGTTTGGCACATTTTGGTCCAAACAGGATGAACAAAGCTCTAGGGGAAGAAGTTTGGGTTTCTTACTCACCAAATCTCAAATGGAGACATGTTTTTTCAACTTTAGAATAAAGAGAACGAACAAAGTTCTAGCGAACGATCTTTGGGTTTTTGATTCGTTAAACCTCAAATGGAGACAAGTTTCATCCATTTGGTTGCAAACAGAGGGGAAAATGCTCTAGAGTTCGAACTTTGGGTTTCTAACTCGTTAAATTTTCAATGGATAGTAGTTTAGTCCGCTTTGGTCGAAAGAGGATGAACAACGCTCTTGGGGAAGACCTTTGGGTTTCTCCCTCATTAAACATCAAATGGAGCCAAGTTTGGCAAATTTTGGTCCAAACAGGACGAACAACACTCTAGGGGATGAAGTTTCGGTTTATAACTCACCAAATCTCGAATGGAGACATGTTTTGTCTACTTGAGATGAAAGATGACGAACAAGGTTCTGGCGGATGAACTTTGGGTTTCTTAATCGTTAAACTTCGAATGGAGACAAGTTTCGTCCATTTGGTTGAATGCAAGCGCAACAACATTCTAGAGTTTGAACTTTGGGTTTCTAACTCGTTAAATTTCGAATGGATAGTAGTTTAGTCTGCTTTGGTCGAAAGAGGATGAACAACCCTCTTGGGGAAGACCTTTGGGTTTCTCCTTCATTAAACATCGAATGGAGCCAAGTTTTGCACATTTTGGTCCAAACAAGACGAACAACGCTATAGGGGATGAAGGTTCGATTTCTAATTCACCAAATTTTGAATGGAGACATGTTTTGTCCACTTTAGACGAAAGATGAAGAAGATGGTTCTTATGGACGACTTTGGGTTTCTAACTCGTTAAACTTCGAATCGAGACAAGTTTCGTCCATTTGGTTGCAAACTGGGGGAAAAACGGTTGAGAGTTCGAACTTTGGTTTTCTAACTCGTTAAATTTTGAATGGATAGTAGTTTAGTCCGCTTTGGTCGAAAGAGGACGAACAACGCTCTTGGGGAAGACCTTTGGGTTTCTCACTCATTAAACATCGAATGGATCCAAGTTGGGCACATTTTGGTCCAAACAGGACGAACAACGCTCTAGGGGACGAAGTTTCGGTTTATAACTCACCAAATCTCGAATGGAGACATGTTTTGTCTACTTGAGACGAAAGATGATGAACAAGGTTCTGGCGAACGAAATTTGGGTTTCTGACTCGTTATACATTGAATGGAGACAAGTTTAGTCCATTTGGTTGCAAACAGGGGAAAAACGCTTTAGAGTTCCAACTTTGGTTTTCTAACTGGTTAAATTTCGAATGGATAGTAGTTTAGTCCGCTTTGGTCGAAAGAGGATGAACAACGCTCTTGGGGAAGACCTTTGGGTTTCTCTGTAACATACGACCCCCCTCTCGGGCTACCGTATGCTAGGTCTGCAGCCCGATACACCCCAACCCCTCTCCAGCTGCCTACGGCCTGGCTGGTGGGTTGTTGACATTACTAGGGATCGAACCCCAGACCTGCCCTTTTATACCATTGCCTTGGCAATGATATCACCAGTTGAGCTGAGCTGGAGAGGGGTTGGGGTGTATCGGGCTGCAGACCTAGCATACGGTAGCCCGAGAGGGGGGCCGTATGTTAGTTTCTCCCTCATTAAACATCAAATGGAGCCAAGTTTTGCAAATTTTGGTGCAAACAGGACGAACAACACTCTAGGGGATGAAGTTTCGGTTTATAACTCACCAAATCTCGAATGGAGACATGTTTTGTCTACTTGAGATGAAAAATGACGAACAAGGTTCTGGCGGATGAACTTTGGGTTTCTTAATCGTTAAACTTCGAATGGAGACAAGTTTAGTCCATTTGGTTGAATGCAAGCGCAACAACATTCTAGAGTTTGAACATTGGGTTTCTAACTCGTTAAATTTCGAATGGATAGTAGTTTAGTCTGCTTTGGTCGAAAGAGGAGGAACAACCCTCTTGGGGAAGACCTTTGGGTTTCTCCCTCATTAAACATCGAATGGAGCCAAGTTTGTCTCATTTTGGTCCAAACAGGACGAACAACGCTCTAGGGGACGAAGTTTCGGTTTATAACTCACCAAATCTCGAATGGAGACATGTTTTGTCTACTTGAGACGAAATATGATGAACAAGGTTCTGGCGAACGAACTTTGGGTTTCTGACTCGTTATACATTGAATGGACACAAGTTTAGTCCATTTGGTTGCAAACAGGGGAAAAACGCTATAGAGTTCCAACTTTGGTTTTCTAACTGGTTAAATTTCGAATGGATAGTAGTTTAGTCCACTTTGGTCGAAAGAGGACGAACAACGCTCTTGGGGAAGACCTTTGGGTTTTTCACTCATTAAACATCGAATAGAGCCAAGTTTGGCACATTTTGGTCCAAACAGGATGAACAACGCTCTAGGGGACGAAGTTTTGGTTTATAACTTACCAAATCTCGAATGGAGACATGTTTTGTCTAGTTGAGACGAAAGATGACGAACAAGGTTCTGGCGGACGAACTTTGGGTTTCTGACTCGTTAAACTTTGAATGGAGACAAGTTTCATCTATTTGGTTGAATGCATGGGGAACAACGCTCTAGAGTTCGAACTTTGGGTTTCTAACGCGTTAAATTTCAAATGGATAGTAGTGTTAGTTCGCTATGGTCAAAAGAGGACTACACTCTAAGGGAAGACCTTTGAGTTTCTCACTCTTTAAACATCGTATGGAGTCAAGTTTGGCACATTTTGGTCCAAACAGGATGAACAACGCTCGAGGGGAAGATGTTTGGGTTTCTTACTCACCAAATCTCGAATGGAGACATGTTTTTTCAACTTTAGACCAAAGAGAACGAACAAAGTTCTAGCGAACGATCTTTGGGTTTCTGATTTGTTAATCCTCGAATGGAGACAAGTTTTGTCCTTTTGGTTGCAAACAGACGGAAAAATGCTCTAGAGTTCGAACTTTGGGTTTCTAACTCGTTAAATTTTCAATGGATAGTACTTTAGTCCGCTTTGGTCGAAAGAGGATGAACAACGCTCTTGGGGAAGACCTTTGGGTTTCTCCCTCATTAAACATCAAATGGAGCCAAGTTTGGCAAAGTTTGGTCCAAACAGGACGAACAACACTCTAGGGGAAGAAGTTTCGATTTATAACTCACCAAATCTCCAATGGAGACATGTTTTGTCTACTTGAGACGAAAGATGACGAACAAGCTTCTGGCGGATGAACTTTGGGTTTCTTAATTGTTAAACTTCGAATGGAGACAAGTTTCGTCCATTTGGTTGAATGCAAGCGCAACAACATTCTAGAGTTTGAACTTTGGGTTTCTAACTCGTTAAATTTCGAATGGATAGTAGTTTAGTCGGCTTTGGTCGAAAGAGGATGAACAACCCTCTTGGGGAAGACCTTTGGGTTTCTCCCTCATTAAACATCGAATGGAGCCAAGTTTGGCACATTTTGGTCCAAACAAGACGAACAACGCTCTAGGGGATGAAGGTTCGGTTTCTAATTCACCAAATTTTGAATGGAGACATGTTTTGTCCACTTTAGACGAAAGATGACGAAGATGGTTCTTATGGACGACTTTGGGTTTCTAACTCGTTAAACTTCGAATCGAGACAAGTTTCGTCCATTTGGTTACAAACTGGGGGAAAAATGCTTGAGAGTTCGAACTTTGGTTTTCTAACTCGTTAAATTTCGAATGGATAGTAGTTTAGTCCGCTTTGGTCGAAAGAGGACAAACAACGCTCTTGGGGAAGACCTTTGGGTTTCTCACTCATTAAACATCGAATGGAGCCAAGTTTGGCACATTTTGGTCCAAACAGGATGAATAACGCTCTAGGGGACGAAGTTTTGGTTTATAACTCACCAAATCTCGAATGGAGACATGTTTTGTCTACTTGAGATGAAAAATGACGAACAAGGTTCTGGCGGACGAACTTTGGGTTTCTGACTCGTTAAACTTTGAATGGAGACAAGTTTCATCCATTTGGTTGAATGCATGGGGAACAACGCTCTAGAGTTTTAACTTTGGGTTTCTAACGCGTTAAATTTCAAATGGATAGTAGTGTAGTCCGCTATGGTCAAAAGAGGACTACGCTCTAGGGGAAGACCTCTGAGTTTCTCACTCTTTAAACATCGTATGGAGTCAAGTTTGGCACATTTTGGTCCAAACAGTATGAACAACGCTCTAGGGGAAGATGTTTGGGTTTCTTACTCACCAAATCTCGAATGGAGACATGTTTTTTCAACTTTAGACCAAAGAGAACGAACAAAGTTCTAGCGAACGATCTTTGGGTTTCTGATTCGTTAATCCTCGAATGGAGACAAGTTTTGTCCATTTGGTTGCAAACAGATGGAAAAATGCTCTAGAGTTCGAACTTTGGGTTTCTAACTCGTTAAATTTTCAATGGATAGTAGTTTAGTCCGCTTTGGTCGAAAGAGGATGAACAACGCTCTGGGGGAAGACCTTTGGGTTTCTCCCTCATTAAACATCAAATGGAGCCAAGTTTGGCAAATTTTGGTCCAAACAGGACGAACAACACTCTAGGGGATGAAGTTTCGGTTTATAACTCACCAAATCTCGAATGGAGACATGTTTTGTCTACTTGAGATGAAAGATGACGAACAAGGTTCTGGCGGGTGAACTTTGGGTTTCT
Organism: Trichosanthes truncata; assembly: GCA_033996785.1. Classification (NCBI taxonomy): domain Eukaryota; kingdom Viridiplantae; phylum Streptophyta; class Magnoliopsida; order Cucurbitales; family Cucurbitaceae; genus Trichosanthes; species Trichosanthes truncata. The sequence goes on from JAWPNB010000003.1 coordinate 35,214,478, forward strand.
TAATCGTTAAACTTCGAATGGAGACAAGTTTCGTCCATTTGGTTGAATGCAAGCGCAACAACATTCTAGAGTTTGAACTTTGGGTTTCTAACTCATTAAATTTCGAATGGATAGTAGTTTAGTCTGCTTTGGTCGAAAGAGGATGAACAACCCTTTTGGCACTACAACAAATTATAGATAACATAGCTTTAAATAATAGCATTTTTACAAAAAGCTATTAGACATTCTAAAATTTTAGGCGGGCTAACTTCTTACCGTGAAAAAAAAAAGAGGGAACGCTATTTTACATTTTACCACTCTCCACTCTTCACTCTCAACCCCTCCTCTTCTCATTCTCCCTCTCCGTATTTCCCACTCTCTGCTTCATACTCTCAAAAATCTTTCCCACAAATCCAGTTCAATGGGGGTCAAGTTGGGGCTATTTCGCCTCTTACCCAACCCTAAGTTTGAGTTTTGATCCTACAACATCTTCCTCTCAGCAACAACAATTGATTTCTTCGACTGGATTCTGATTCAAGTGATGTCCTCATAATTTATTGTTGTGAGGGAAATAGAAACTTCCCACTTTGTCTGGTCCAAATCTTGAGGTTTGTGATTTCTCTTTGCTCTGTACCAATCTACTTGTTGTGCGGGAACGAAAACTTCCCATTTTGTTTGCTTCGAATCCTTAGGTTTATGATTTCTCTTTGCTTTATGCCAATCTACTTGGGTCTTTTGTGTATTTGATGCTTTGAAGTAGTGGGTCTTGCCAAAGAGATTCATCTGTTGTTTGGCATACATCATCCCTATGCTCGATAAACTGGATGTTATTTCTTATTTTGGTTATTGTATAATTTGTGTTGGAATCATCGAACAACAAAAAGAGAATGAAGTATTGGATTTTTTTTTTTTTTTTACTTTTGTGGTATTTGCCCCATCTGTCTTCACATTTCTGGGTATATAAAGTTGCTAAGCACTCTACCATTCTTTTACTCTATCTATTATTTCAAACCATGATCTCGACATTGTAAATCTTTGGATCATAAATATTGTTGGATGAAACAATTAGTTCACATGATTTAATCTCTTACAACTATGGATTTTGGAAAAACTGTGTAATCTTTTTTTAGGACTAAACTTACTGATGTAAGTTGCTTCACAATTATGGAACAATTATTGTAACTCTTCTTTTTCATCTTGTTTATCTTTTGATTTGTTTTTTTAGTATCTTTTGTTTGCATTCGTTAATCTCTTCAAAAAATTTGTTTGCTTTGATCTTTAACCAGAGTTTACATTCTCTACCCATCTAGCTAGTTTCTTAATTTTCAACATATATTATTGAAAGGGGGAATTTTGAAACCTAAAAGAATGAAGTTTAATTTTGATTTATGTCAATCGAGGGTTTTTCCTTTTTTTCCATGTCAATTAAGTTTAATTTTGGTGATTTTGAGTGATTTCAACTGCATATAGTAGAGTTATGTTTAGGTTTGTGCTTTAAATTCATTGATTTTTCTAAATCTTAGAATTACTTGTTCGTAAGCTCGAACTTTCTTCTTTCATCATTGATATCTTGTTTGATGAATCACAACTATTTAGGAAGCAACTCAATTGAGGCAGAGTTGTGGGATCAATATCTAACTTACATAGCTCCTGATCAAAAACTAGGCCAAAAGGAATTGTGGAACTTATCGAAAAGGTGTCTGCGTTGTTGTGATAAGGCAGTAAATACATTCCCGGCAGGTAAATCTTGATGAAACTCAACATTCTTCATGACATAACTCTTTAATAGGTTGTTTACTTTTTCATGTAATGTCATTGCAAATGAGGTTTAAATCCATTCTCATCTGCCCAAGACCAATTAAGATGCTTCTAAAGTAAATGCAGAGAGGATTTGGATTCTCAAAAATGCAAATTAATGTTACTGGATGGAAAAATATATAAGAATGTTATGGAATAAGTTCTAATGTTCATGTTAATTCCTCCTAAATGTTAACAATATAATAATAGTAATTAAATGGGGACTTGGTGGATATGGAAAAAAGCAGGGGTTTTTATTGTTAATTTATATACTTGTTTTTTGTCAAATAGGAGATAGAAATAGATCCAAAATTTCTTGGTAATTTTAAAGCAATGAGGAGGGCATATGTTTAGAATTGTTTAAAATAATATTAATGTGTATGTTTTTAGTGGATTTCCATTACACGACGAAGCATAAAACAAAACCTCACAAGCATCCATAAAAATATTGACACAAATAGAGCATAGGATGTCACAAACTTTCCCAACATAATGGTGAGCAACAAATACAAAGTATAAGATTTGCTCAAAAAGACAGCAAAACAAATTCCAAACTCGAACTAACTTTTTTTCCATAAAAAATGACCCCAATTTGAAAATTTATAATAAAGAAAATGAGAAACACAATGCATTATTATTGTAGGTTTGAGCAACATCAAAGTTTGTAAATTGTTGGACAAACTTTCCCCACCCCACACAATGCTGAGCAACATATATTGTTGCTTACTTTTGAACATCAACCCACTAAATCTGATGCAATAGTTGGCAGATGTTATAGACTAATTTTGCAAGCTCTAAGTTAGATGCATGTTTTCGAGCTAAATGCTAGAAAAATGGAGTGCTATTACGTGTTGTGGGATACTATTACTATGTCTCCACCCTTTGCTACATCTTTTCAAAAAGTTCATAAACTAGTACTGAATTTCAATTCCATTTTCTATTTGAATTTACTGTTGTTGCCTTCACATTTATGGAATGCATGCATGCTATTGAAGAGTGAATGAAAAAATGGAAGGAAAACCATGTTTTTCTTAGTTTCCCATTTTCTAATGGCAATTTTGGTTATTTTCTCATCTCTTTTTCCTTCTTTCTCTTAGTTTTTCTATTTTAATTTTCTAGTTTCTCCTTCTTTTCTAACTCTGTTGATAGATTCATCTAGTAAATTAACTAATGATAGTTGGTCGATTGTGGGATTGCATGTTGGACATACAAGCAATTCACTAATGATATTTAGACTTGACAATAGAGGTGTCTTAAGGGTTATTCTTGGATCTAAATATTTCCATAATAGAAAATATGAGGTCATTTTCTTTCATTTGTTTTGAGTTTGACCACTGGTGATATTCTTTTTAATCTACACAATGGTGACAACTATGAAAGGGATGTGGATAATTTATAACTTTTGTTACAATATTTTTACATTAGAATATTATATTATTGGTTGTTAGTTATTGAGCTTGTATTGGTGTATGTTATTCATTGGTTTGTAATTATGTATGATTCTATTCAAATTTTAAAATGGAATCTATATGTCCCATCTTCGTTCTTGTTTACTTTCTTTTTTTTTTTTTTTTTTTTGTAAATTTTGATGGGCCAAAATTTAAAATGGAATCTACCTCTCACTGTTGAGGTTTGCAACATATGAAATCTTATAGAATCTAACGTTCAAATTTCACTTTCTTGTCTGGGTACAATTTTGGATTGGAGTTAAACTTTCAATTCATATCACGATTGAAGCATATGTTTATTATCATTAACTATTGTTGTTTCTCGTCTCCTTTATTTATTGATTATTTATTATAAAACTTTTTTATGCACTAGGAATTTTTTACTATGTGATTGTTTCGTTGGTTCATAATATTATGACATACATTACCTTGTTGTATTATATCCATTCCAATTTAATGATTACCAACTCTTGCAGGGACTTGTCTTTTAACAATCACAATGGACTAGTGATTGTGTTTTCAATTATAGCATTCAAAGTACGTGAAAATGCACCTAACTTGATAGTTCTCATTTTATCCTTGTGATAGTATAGTTCTTGTGTGAGGCTGCAAATTTTGTTTTAGATTCTTTTAATCTTTTTCCTCAAAGTACTTATTATACAGAATATTATATTCTCTTTGTGTAAAAAACATAGGTACTCTCTTTAATATAGTTTTTACTTCTATAGTTTCTATTCTACTATCTAGCTTTTTTACAAAAACTAATCCAAATGTTTCACTTTTCTATTAGAAACTTTCATGCATAACACTTGAAGAATGTTTAATAAAGAATGGGTACATCTACACAGGTATAAAAATTTAATAATGTACTAAAGTATCGATAATGAGTAATATTTTTCCATGTTTAAATACTAAATTTGTTATTTTATTGTTTAGAGCCACAGATGAGTATATGAAAGGAGCATGGGATTTTGTAGAGAAAGTAAAGAAGGATGCAAAGGATGTGGAAACAATTATGTGCCCTTGCAAGGATTGTAGGAACATGAATCATCATACATTAGATATTGTTTATGAGCATTTAGTCATCAAAGGAATGGACCCAACATATAAGATTTGGTATGATCATGGGGAGGAGGTTTTTGTAAGGGATGAAATAGAGGATGTATATATGTTTGATGCATTTACCATGTATAGGTCTACCTATGAAAGAGAACAAGTAAATGTTGATTCTTTCCCAAAGGGTAATGATAACAAGCTTAATCAAGATGTGGAAAATGCAAAAATTCCTTTATACCCAGAGTGTACGAAATTCACAAAGATGTCAGCTATTGTAGCATTATATAAACTTAAAGCTGTGAGTGGTTGGTCAGATAAAAGTTTCAGTGACTTATTGGAACTATTGCATGATATGCTACCTTTAAACAATGTTATCCCAAGATCCCTTTATGATGTTAGGAAATTTTTTAAAACATTTGATTTGGGATATCAAAAGATTCATGCATGTGTGAATGATTGTTGCTTATTTCGAAAGGAAAATGAGAACTTAGAAACATGCCCACATTGTGATTCGTCAAGATGGTTGATGGATGCTCGTACTAAACGAATTAGACAAGGTGTGCCTGCTAAAGTTTTAAGATACTTTCCTATCATATCAAGGTTGAAACGAATGTTTAATACATATGAAGTTGCTGAGAACTTAATATGGCATTCAAATCATAAAAGTAGTGATGGTAAGATGCATCATCCGGTTGATACAGTAGCATGGGAATTAATAGACAAGAAATGGCCAGATTTTTCTATGGACCCACGTAATTTAAGGTTTGGGCTTGCCACAGATGGTTTTAACCCATTTTCTAATTTTAGTAGTAGGTATAGTTGTTGGCCAGTAATGCTTGTTACATATAATTTGCCTCCATGGTTATGCATGAAAAAGGAAAACATAATGTTGACGTTGCTAATTCCAGGTCCTAAGCAACCTGGTAATGACATTGATATTTATTTGCAACCCCTTATTGAAGATTTACAACAATTGTGGAAAGGGGTATCATGCTATGATATAGTTAGCAAAACATCTTTTAATTTAAGAGCGGTTCTCATGTGGACTATTAATGATTTTCCAGCATATGGAAATCTTGCTGGATGCACCACGAAAGGTAAAATTGCATGTCCTACATGTGGAGATGAAACACATGCAGTTTGGTTGAAAAATAGTAGAAAATTTTCCTACATGGGTCATCGACGATTTCTATCCTTTTCTCATTTATATAGAAGAAAGAAGTCCTGGTTTGATGGAAAAGTAGAAAAAGGATTACCACCTAAGTTGATGAATGGCAATAAGATTTATTTACGTCTTGCAAAGTTTGAAAATCGTTGGGGAAAGTGTAACAAGAGGAAGAGAAATACAAAAGTGAAAGAAATGTGGAAAAAACGTTCAATCTTCTTTGATTTACCATATTGGAAGGTAAATTCTATTCCTATTCTATTGTGTATTAGATTTTTGTTTAAGGACTATAGCAAATAAAGTTTTAGTTGACTAACTGTTTATCATTTTTATCTTGACATAGGAGCTAGTGTTACGCCATAATATTGATGTCATGCATGTTGAAAAGAATGTTTGCGAGAGCATTGTGGGGACTTTATTGGGCATTGATAAGAAATCTAAAGATGGAGTTAATGCACGAAAAGATTTAGAGTTAATGGGCATAAGAGTTGATTTACACCCACAACAGAGAGGGAATCAAATATACCTTCCTGCAGCCCCACATACATTATCCAAATCAGAGAAACAATCTTTTTGTAAAAGATTGTACAACTTAAAGTTACCTGATGGATATAGTTCTAATATTTCTAACTGCATATCTCTTGATGACTCCAGAATTATGGGATTGAAGTCTCATGACTGTCACGTATTAATACAACAACTTTTACCTGTGGCACTAAGAGGATTGCTACCAAAAGGTCCAAGGAACACAATAATGAGATTGTGTTTAATGTTCAATAGACTTTGTCAACGCGTGATTGATAGAGAACAGTTAGTAGAGATTGAAAACGAAGTTATTGAAATATTGTGCCTTTTTGAGAGGTTTTTTCCTCCTTCATTTTTTGACATCATGACACACTTGGTTGTTCATTTGGGACGTGAAGCTCGATTATGCGGACCAGTCCAATTTCGTTGGATGTATCCATTTGAAAGGTAGTGTGTTATACTTGTATATAAATTCAAAGCAACTTCATTATCTAATTATGATCAATTCATTGATTTAGATACATGAAAGTACTCAAAGAATGTGTTAGGAATCGAGCACGACCAGAAGGGTGTATTGCTGAATGTTATTTAGCAGATGAATGTGTTAACTTTTCTAGTGGTTTTTTTAAAGAGCCACTAGAATTGTTTCATAAAGAACATCGCAATGAAGAATTGAATAGTGATGTCATTCTCGAAGGTCGTCCAATTTCAGCAGGGATATCAATTGCGATGGATGAGAATGATTTAATGAATGCACACCGGTATGTGTTATTTAACACAGCCGAAATTCAACCATATGTAGAGTAAGTACTTCAATTTGTAGTGTACAATTCTTTATTTTATTTTAGAATAAACATTAAACTTAGTAACTCTATAGGATGCATATGAGTGAGCTACTTGTTTCAAATAGAAGACTTGCCAAAGATAGTGGCCTATTGTGGAAAATACACTCTGACCAGTTTCCTTCATGGTTAAAATCAAAGGTAGGTTATTAGTTTTTTGCCTTAGTTGATTAGCTTCAAAAGAATAGGTGTTGATATAACCAAAAAACATCTAACTCACTTATTTGGATTTTGCAGATTGAATTTGATTCATCTAATACTAGAGATTCAAAGTTACTAAAGTGGCTTGCAAATGGACCAAGAAAATATGCAGTATCTTATACTGGTTTTATTGTTAATGGCCAAAGATTCCATGTAAAAAGCATTGAAAGATCGACCCAAAATAGTGGCGTCTCTATTCAAGCAAATACATTATGTAGATCAAGTTCTAGAGATGAAGCTCAAGTTATTGACATGGTTACTTATTATGGTGTGTTAACCCAAGTTATTGTGTTAGACTATTATGTACATCGAATTCCCTTATTTAGATGTGATTGGGTGAATGTTCCAAATGGAGTAAAAGTTGATGATGGCTTTACACTTGTGAATTTACATCAAAGCCAACATCAATTCATTAAGGAGCCATTTATTCTTGCATCACAAGCAAAACAAGTATTTTATTCAAGAGAGCATGATACATCCAATTGGTACGTTGTAATAAAGGCACCGCCTAGAAGATTTCATGATTTAGAGATTTATGAAGGAGAGTATGATACACTTGTTGGTGATAGAGATTCTACTCCATTCAAGAGCATGGATGAAGATAACGAAGAATGTAGCTATGCAAGAGAGGATTGCGAGGGACTCTTAATTTGAAACTTACATCTTGGTTTGAATTTATAATTTTGAACTATATCCATGCATGTTTTGGATTACAATTTAGTGTTGAATATCTTATTTGTAGGTAAAAAGCTTAACCATTGGTAGTCATTGTATTTTGTAAGTATTTTGATGAAAGTCATCAATTTAGCTTGTTTTGATATGCACATGTAATTCACAAGAATTAAATGGAAGTATGAAAAATATATTATATACTAGACTTGACATACTTTGTACATGACATACTTATGTCCATTACAGATTCTTTGCTCATACACGTTTCCTCCACTGGTAAGAAGAGCAAAAACTTATTTTCATTTTTATGTTTCTTAAACTACATATCTTATTATTTATTAAACTACATATCTTATTATTTATTTACATGTATAGGATTTCTAGCCTAAAAGTAACTTAGTTTTATACTATTTGTATAGGAAATGGAGACAAAATCAATAGATACTGCTGCCAAAATGTGCCTTGGCTTTGACTCAGATGCACCACGAAAGCGACGTTCTAGACGTTTAAAATCATTTTCAGTAGGCCTAAGAACAATGGAAGATGATGATAATGAGATGGTGCGTGAGAAGGAAGGATATCACATTGCAGATCAGTTGTGTGTTGATCGATCTCAAGATTACTTGTCAGTTGTTAGAGATGAGTCACTTAATGTTGGGGAGAACCATCCAATTTTAGAAAGGTCACAAGATGAAGATAATATCAATGAGGTTGAACCAATTATGAAACAACCCCCCAAGAAATGTAGAGGCCTTACAAAAATGAAAACTATTGCAATTGAGGAACATAGTAAAATGGATATAACCTTCAATGGGTATGGTCAACCAATTGGAGAGGCTTCAATTGGGATGGCTTCATTTTTAGGTCCACTTGTGAGAGAGGTCGTTCCTGTGACTTTACAAGATTGGAGGAAATTGTCTACAAGATTGAAAGAGATTTTATGGACATCAATTCAAGTACGTATTTGATATTTGATATTTTGATTGATTATCTTTTTAATCTTATGTTTTGTGGTATAAATTTCTAATTATTTGAAATATTATTATAGTCAAGATATAATCTGAACGAAGATTGGCAAAGAACTTATATTTTTCAAAAGATGGGTAGACTGTGGAGAGCAGGAAAATCACGGATTGTGTCCAAAATTCAAAATGCTTCAAGTGATGAGGAGCTTGTTAAATTGAAGCCAACCAATATACAATCTATGAGCAATTGGATGGACTTTGTGAAAGAAAAGAATAGTGTGAGATTCAAGGTAATTCAATGTCATTTGTGTTAAACTCATAAGATTATAACTAAGGTCTCCAATGATTAATTTATATTTGTGCATATACATATATATTTGATTAGGGAAAAAGTGAAAAATTCAAATCCATGAAGAAGAGGCAACTTCCACATACATGTAGTCGTAAGGGTTATGCTCGATTGGCAGAAGAAATGGTATCAAATATTGTGAATTATTTAAAACTATATTCATTATTTTAATTTATTACTAATTGATTATGCATATTTTATTTTTTAAGAAAAAAAGTTGTTCAGATTCATCTTCAGTGACAAGGGTCGCATTATGGGCAAAGGCACACAGGAAAAAGGATGGAAATCCTATTAACTCACAAGTTGCAGAAACACTGGTACGATTACAAAACCTCTAAGCTGAATTAAACATTGTTGAGGTTCTTGAAGTTGGAAATTCAAACTATGAGACTTTATATTTAAGAACTCTTTTTGTCGTTGTTGTAAGTTTTTGTTGTTCTTCGTTTTTTCTTGTAAATACGCCATTGAAAGTGGCATGACCTCTTTAACTAGTTATTGATATGTAAACGTTTGATTTGGAAGGTCGTAATTGTATTTGAGGTCTTTGAAGTTGGACATTCCAAACTAGGAGACTTAATTTTTTTTTTTTTTGGGGGGGGGGGGGGGGGGAGGGGGGGAAAGAATTGAAGGGTACTTCTCAATTTGAAGATAGTTGAATTCTTTTTGTTGTTGTTGTAAGTTTTTGTTGTTTTTTTTTTTTTAATTTTATCTTCTAAATACGTCTTTGAAAGTGGTATGACCTCTTAAGGTCGTAATTGTATTGTCGAGGTTCTTGAAGTTGAAAATTCCAAACTAAGAAACTTTTTTTGAGGAGGGGTAGTTATCAATTTGAAAATACTTGAATTCTTTTTGCATGATGCAGTAAGTTTTTGTTGTTCTTTACTTATTTTCATGTAAATTCACCTTTAAACCTTGAATGACCTATTTTACTAGTTATTGATATGTGAAAGTTTGATTTGGAAGATCATAATTGTATTGTCAAGGTTCTTGAAGTTGAAAATTCTAAACTAATAGACTCTACAGTAAAGTAATGGGGAAGATGGTAGTTATCACTTTGAAGATACTTGAATTATTGTTGTTGATGTTTCTGACAAAGGTTTTGCTCTTTCTTTTTTTTTTTTTCTTTTTTTTTTCCTTCTAAATGCATCTTAATAAGGGATAGAGTTTCTTTAATTGGCTATTGAATATGTGCAAGTTTAATTTTGTATTGTTGAGGTTCTTGAAGTTGGAAATTTCAAATGAAAAAGCTTTATATTTAAGTAGTGAGGAGGGAGGGGGAGGGTACTTATCAATTTAAAGATACTTGACCACTTTTATTTTGCTAATTGATGTGATGCTAGGAGCGTATTAAGCAAATTGAAAATGAAAGGACAAACACTTCTTCAACTAATGTGGCCAATGATGCAATAAGTAAAGTTCTTGGTCCTGATCGTGGTCATATTAGAGGACTTGGATTTGGAGTGACCATTTCAAAGTTGTCCGTATTGTCTCAAAGAGATAGCAATTATACCAAACTTGAAGAAAAGTATAAGAAGATAGAGGGAGAAATGTCTGAAATGAGATGTGTGATGTCCCATATACTCAAATTTCAAGTATGCAAGTACTAGTAGAATCAATATAGGTTTATGTTCATGTTTTCTTATTATTTAACCTTTTTTTTTTTGTTTCAATTCTTCTAATTTTAGGGCAATACAAGTGAACAACTTTCTAATGCTACAAATGAACCTATGGCTAACAATATTTCTACTGACCCAGTTGCATCTTCACCTTCGGTAAAGTAGTTATTACTTGTTCCTTTTATTCTAGTTTATTTTTAGTAGTTTACTAAACTATTTTAGATAAACAAAATTTTCACAAGTTGCTCACTATGTTATATATTACATTTTATATTGCCTTGTTGGTAAAGAGTATTAACAATCATAATGCTCTCCGCAAGTGCAAGTTGTTAGATTGGTGTGGTACAGGAGAGGTAGTTGCTGAAGGTCGATGGTCTTCAAATGACCCAAAAGTTCTTGTTCATCATGTTCCCCTCGGTCCGCAAGCTGTAAGAGTTTGGGTGGACTTACCAATAAAACATGATGCATTTTTATGGAGGCCCAACTCAGAAATGACATATATCGAAGATGCTGTTGGTAGTACAGTTGCATGGCCTTCTGACAAAGTTATCTTCAGTGCGTACATTTATTTATTATTAATTAAAATTATTTATTCTTCAATAAACCTTTTTATTTTGATAATTTTATATTCATTTTTATTTCTTTCTTGATAACGTTTTGTAGGTTGATGAAGGAAGATGAATGCAATGTCTTGACCACAAACACAACTAGCTTAAGTTGTTTGGACTTTTGATATCAACATATTTTGTAATTTATAAATAGTAGATTGATAAAGTTTATGTTTTATATCATCTTCAAGTATATGATATTCATCACTATATCTATTTTTTTTTTGTGGGCATTGTGAATCTTGTATGAATGCTTATTTAGGTAAAGACACATTTTGATTATATATATTTTTATGGATCATATATTTATTATTTGACTTCTAATGTGTAACAATGTATGAAATATGAACAATAACATTAATAAAAATATTCAAGAAGCTATAAAAAAAGATACAATAATAGCATTCATTTACGCCATAAAAGGTTTATAAATGGTATTATAGCCTAAAACAAACGCTATTACATATATTTTATAGCGTTTACGAAAAGTCATTACAACCCATGCTATTAAAAGTCTGAGACTATTTATAGCATTTATAAAACGCTATGAAATGTTTGACTTTTTATAGCCTTTAAAAAACGCTATGAAAAGTCTGACTTTTTATAGCTTTTATAAAACGCTGTGCAAAGTCTGACTTTTTATAGCTTTTGTAAAACGCTATAAAAAGTCTCAGACTTTTTATAGCGTGGGCTGTAATGACTTTTCGTAAACGCTATAAAATGTCTATAATAGCATTTTTTTGGAGCTATCGTATATCTTTTTTCCTGTAGTGTGGGGAAGACCTTTGGGTTTCTCCCTCATTAAACATCGAATGGAGCCAAGTTTGGCACATTTTGGTCCAAACAAGACGAACAACGCTCTAGGGGATGAAGGTTCGGTTTCTAATTCACCAAATTTTGAATGGAGACATGTTTTGTCCACTTTAGACGAAAGATGACGAAGATGGTTCTTGTGGACGACTTTGGGTTTCTAACTCGTTAAACTTCGAATCGAGACAAGTTTCGTCCATTTGGTTGCAAACTGGGGGAAAAATGCTTGAGAGTTCGAACTTTGGTTTTCTAACTCGTTAAATTTTGAATGGATAGTAGTTTAGTCCGCTTTGGTCGAAAGAGGACGAACAACGCTCTTGGGGAAGACCTTTGGGTTTCTCACTCATTAGTCATCGAATGGAGCCAAGTTTGGCACATTTTGGTCCAAACAGGACGAACAACACTCTAGGCGACGAAGTTTCAGTTTATAACTCACCAAATCTCGAATGGAAACATGTTTTTTCCACTTTAGACCAAAGAGAACGAACAACGTTTTAGCGAACGATCTTTGGGTTTTTGGTTCGTTAATCCTCGAATGGAGACAAGTTTCCTCCATTTGGTTGCAAATAGGGGGAACAACGCTTTAGAGTTTGAACTTTGGGTTTCTAACTCCTTAAATTTCGAATGGATAGTAATTTAGTCCGCTTTGGTCGTACGAGGATGAACAACGCTCTTGGGGAAGAACTTTGGGTTTCTCCCTCATTAAACATCGAATAGAGCCAAGTTTGGAACATTTTGGTCCAAACAAGACAAACAACGCTCTAGGGGATGAAGGTTCGGTTTCTAATTCACCAAATCTCGAATGGAGACATTTTTGTCCACTTTAGACGAAAGATGACGAAAGAAGGTTCTAGCGGACGACTTTGGGTTTCTGACTCGTTAAACTTCGAATCGAGACATGTTTCGTACATTTGTTTGCAAATAGGTTGAACAACGCTCTAGAGTTCGAACTTTGGGTTTCTAACTCGTTAAATTTCGAATGGTTAGTAGTGTAGTCCGCTTTGGTCGAAAGAGGACTACGCTTTTGCGGAACACCTTTGGGTTTCTCACTCATTAAACATCGAATGCAGCCAAGTTTGGCACATTTTGGTCCAAACAGAATGAACAACACTCTAGGGGATAAAGTTTCGGTTTATAACTCACCAAATCTCGAATGGAGACATGTTTTCTCCACTTTAGACAAACGATGACGAACAAGACTCTGTAGGACAACTTTGGGTTTCGGACTCGTTAAACTTCGAATGGAGACAAGTTTCGTCCTTTTTGTTGCAAAAGGGGGAAAAATGCTCTAGAGTTTGAACTTTGGTTTTCTAACTCGTTAAATTTCTAATGGATAGTAGTTTAGTCTCCTTTGGTCGAAATAGGAAGAACAACGCTATTGGGGAAGACCTTTGGGTTTCTCACTCATTAAACATCGAATGGAGCCAAGTGTGGCACATTTTGGTCCAAACAGGATGAACAACGCTCTAGGGGATGGAGTTTCAGTTTATAACTCACAAAATCTCGAATGGAGACATGTTTTGTCTACTTGAGACGAAAGATGACGAACAAGGTTCTGGCGGACGAACTTTGGGTTTCTGACTCGTTAAACTTAGAATGGAGACAAGTTTCGTCCATTTGGTTGAATGCAAGGGGAACAACGCTCTAGAGTTTGAACTTTGGGTTTCTAACTTGTTAAATTTCAAATGGATAGTTGTGTAGTCTGCTTTGGTCAAAAGTGGACTACGCTCTTGGGGAGAAACCCTGGGGTTTCTCCCCCGTTAAACATCGAATGGAGTCAAGTTTGGCAAATTTTGGTCCAAACAGAATGAACAACGCTCTAGGGGAAGAAGTTTGGGTTTCTAACTCACCAAATCTCGAATGGAGACATGTTTTTTCCACTTTAGACCAAAGAGAACGAACAACATTCTAGCGAATGATCTTTGGGTTTCTGTTTCGTTAATCCTTGAATGGAGACAAGTTTCGTCCATTTGGTTGCAAAAAGAGGGAACAACGCTCTAGAGTTCGAACTTTGGGTTTCTAACTCGTTAAATTTCGAATCGATAGTAGTTTAGTCCGCTTTGGTCGAAAGAGGATGTACAACGCTCTTGGGGAAGACGTTTGGGTTTCTCCCTCATTAAACATCGAATGGAGCCAAGTTTGGCACCTTTTGGTCAAAACAAGATGAACAACGCTCTAGGGAATGAAGGTTCGGTTTCTAATTCACCAAATCTCGAATGGAGACATGTTTTGTCCACTTTAGACGAAAGATGACGAACAAGGTCTTGGCGGACGACTTTGGGTTTCTGACTCGTTAAACTTTGGGTTTCTGGCGGACGACTAGAGGTTGAACAACGCTCTAGAGTTCGATATTTGCGTTTCTAACTCGTTACATTTCGAATGGATTGTAGTGTGTAGTCCGCTTTATTCTAAAGAGGACTACGCTCTTGCGGAACACCTTTGGGTTTCTCATTCATTAAACATCGAATGGAGCCAAGTTTGGCACATTTTGGTCCAAACAGAATGAACAATGCTCTAGGGGATGAAGTTTCGGTTTATAACTCACCAAATCTCAAATGGAGACATGTTTTTTCCACTTTAGACAAAAGATGACGAACAAGGTTCTGGCGGACAACTTTGGGTTTCGGACTCGTTAAACTTCGAATGGAGACAAGTTTCGTCCATTTGGTTGCAAATAGGGGGAAAAACGCTCTAGAGTTCGAACTTTGGTTTTCTAACTCGTTAAATTTCGAATGGATAGTAGTTTAGTCCTTTTTGGTCGAAAGAGGACGAACAACGCTCTTGGAGAAGACCTTTGGGTTTCTCACTCATTAAACATTGAATGGAGCGAAGTTTGGCACATTTTGGTCCAAACAGGACGAACAATGCTCTAGGGGACGGAGTTTCAGTTTATAACTCACCAAATCTCGAATGGAGACATGTTTTGTCTACTTGAGACAAAAGATGACGAACAAAGTTCTGGCGGACGAACTTTGGCTTTCTTACTTATTAAACTTCGAATGGAGACAAGTTTCGTCCATTTGGTCGAATGCAAGGGGAACAACGCTCTAGAATTCGAACTTTGGGTTCTAACTCATTAAATTTCAAATGGATAGTAGTGTAGTCCGCTTTGGTCAAAAGAGGACTACGCTCTTGGGGAAGACCTTTGGGTTTCTCACTTGTTAAACATGGAAAGGAGTCACGTTTGGCACATTTTTGACCAAACAGGATTAACGACGCTCTAGGGGAAGAAATTTTGGTTTCTAACTCACCAGATTACGAATGGAGACATGTTTTTTCCACTTTAGACAAAAGAGAACGAACAATGTTCAAGCCAACGATCTTTGGGTTTCTGACTTGTTAAACCTCGAATGGAGACAAGTTTCATCCATTTAGTTGCTAACAGGGGGAACAACGCTCTAGAGTTCAAACTTTGGGCTTCTAACTCGTTAAATTTCGAATGGATAGTAGTTTAGTCCGCTTTGGTCGAAAGAGGACGAACATCGCTCTTGTGGAAGACCTTTGGATTTCTCGCTCATTAAACATGGAATGGAGCCAAGTTTGGAACATTTTGGTCCAAATAGGATGAACAAGCTCTATGGGACGAAGGTTCAGTTTTTAATTCACCAAATCTTGAATGGAGACATGTTTTGTCCACTCTAGACGAAAGATGATGTACAAGGTTCAGGAGGACGAAATTTCGGTTTCTGACTCGTTAAACTTCGAATGGCGACAAGTTTCGTCCATTTGGTTGCAAACGAGGGGAACAACTCTCTAGAGTTCGAACTTTGGGTTTCTAACTCGTTAAATTTCGAGTGGATAGTAGTATAGTCTGCTTTGATCGAAAGAGGACTACGCTCTTGGGCAAGACTTTTGGGTTTCTCACTCGTTAAACATTGAATGGAGCCAAGTTTGGCACAGTTTGGTCCAAACAGGACGAACAACGCTCTAGGGGACAAAATTTGGGTTTCTAACTCACTAAATCTTAAATGGAGACATGTTTTGTTCAGTTTAGACGGAAGAGGACGAACAACACTCTCGGGGAAGACCTTTGGGTTTCTCACTCGTTAAACATCGAAAGGAGTCAAGTTCCACACATTTTGGTCCAAACAGGATGAACAACGCTCTAGGGGAAGAAGTTTGGGTTTATAACTCACCAAATCACGAATGGAGACATGTTTTTTCCACTTTAGACCAAAGAAAACGAACAACGTTCTCGCGAACGATCTTTGGGTTTCTGACTCATTAAACCTCGAATGGAGACAAGTTTCGTGCATTTGGTTGCAAACAGGGAGAACAACGCTCTAGAGTTCGAACTTTGGGTTTCTAACTCGTTAAATTTTGAATGGGTAGTAGTTTAGTCCGCTTTGGTCGAAAGAGGACGAACATCGCTCTTGGAGAAGACCTTTGGGTTTCTCACTTATTAAACATCGAATGGTGCCAGGTTTGGCACATTTTCGTCTCAACATAACGAACAACACTCTAGGGAACGAAGTTTGGGTTTCTAACTCACCAAATCTCGAATGGAGACATGTTGTGTCCACTTTAGACGAAAGCGGACGAACAACGTTCTGGCGGACGAACTTTGGGTTTCTGACTCTTGAAACTTCGAATGGATACAAGTTTCGTCCATTTGGTTGCAAACAAGAGGAAAAACACTCTAATGTTCAAACTTTGGGTTTCTAACTCGTTAAATTTCGAATGGATAGTAGTGTAGTTCGTTTTGGTAGAAAGAGGACTACGCTTTTGGGGAAGACCTTAGAGTTTCTCACTCATGAAATATCGAATGGAGCCGAGTTTGGCACATTTTTGTCCAAACAGGACGAACAACACTCTAGGGGAGTAAGTTTTGGTTTCTAACTCACCAAATCTCGAAAGGAGACATGTTTTGTCCACTTTAGACGTTCTGACGGACGAACTTTGGGTTTCTGACTCGTTAAATTTCGAATGGAGACAAGTTTCGTCCATTTGGTTGCAAACAGAGGGAACAACGCTCTAGAGTTCGTACTTTGGGTTTCTAACTAGTTAAATTTTGAATGGATAGTAGTATAGTCCGCTTTGGTCGAAAGAGGATGAACAATGCTCTTGGGGAATACCTTTTGGGTTCTCCCTCATTAAACGTCAAATGGAGCCAAGTTTGGCACATTTTGGTCCAAACAGGACGAACAACGCTCCAGGGGACGAAGTTTGGGTTTCTAACTCACCAAATCTCCAATGGAGACATGTTTTGTCCACTTTAGACGAAAGAGGACGAACAACGTTCTTGTGGACGAACTTTGGGTTTTTGACTCGTTAAACTTTGAATGGATACAAGTTTCGTCCATTTGGTTTTTATCAAACAACCATCTGGCGCAGTGGCTGAGCGCTTGCCTTACCAGGCCCAAGGTAGGGGTTCGATCTTGCAACTATGCAGTTTACTATTTATTTACCACCCAATTTTTTTTAAACAATCACCTGGCTTAGTGGATGAGAGCTTGCCTTACCACTTCCATGGTGGGGGTTCGATTCTGCAACTATGCAGTTTATTAATTATTTACTGCCCAAATTTTATCAAACAACCACCTGGCGCAGTGGCTGAGCGCTTGCCTTACCACTCCCATGATTCAATCCTGCAACTATGCAGTTTATTAATTATTTACCGCCCAAATTTTTTTTATCAAACAACCACCTGGCGAAGTGGCTGAGCGCTTGCCTTACCACTCGCATGGTGGGGGTTTGATCCTACAACTATGCAGTGTACTATTTATTTACCGCCCAAATTTTATCAAACAACCACTTGGCTTAGTTGCTGAGCGCTTGCCTTACCACTCCCATGGTGGGGGTTCGATTATGCAACTATTCAGTTTATTAATTATTTACCGCTCAAATTTTTTACCAAGGTGGGGGTTCGATCCTGCAACTATGCAATTTACTATTTATTTACTGCCCAAATTTTACCAAACCACCTGGCTTAGTGGCTGAGATCTTGCCTTACCACTCCCATGGTGGGGGTTCGATCCTGCATCTATGCAGTTTATTAATTATTTACCGCTCAAATTTTTTTATCAAACAACCACCTGGCTTAGTGGCTGAGAGCTTGCCTTACCACTCCCATGGTGGGGGTTCGATCCTGCAACTTTGCAGTTTATTAATTATTTACCGCCCAAATTTTTTATCAAACAACCACCTGGCACAGTGGCTGAGCGCTTGCCTTACCACGCCCATGGTGGGGGTTCGATCCTGCAACTATCCAGTTTATTAATTATTTACCACCCAAATTTCATCCTGCAACTATGCAGTTTATTAATTATTTACCGCCCAAATTTTTTATCAAATAACCACCTGTCTTAGTGGCTAAGCGCTTACCTTACCACTCCCATGGTGGGGGTTCGATCCTGCAGCTATGCAGTTTATTTATTATGTATCAAACAACCAGCTTGCACAGTGGCTGAGCGCTTGCCTTACCACTCCATGGTGGGGGTTTGATCTTGCAACTATGCAGTTTACTGTTTATTTACTACCCAATTTTTTTTTATCAAACAACCATCTGGTGCAGTGGCTGAGCACTTGCCTTACCACTCCCATGGTGGGGGTTCGATCCTGCAACTATGCAGTTTACTGTTTATTTACAACCCAATTTTTTACCACTCCCATGGTGGGGGTTCGATCCTGTAACTATGCAGTTTATTAATTATTTACTCTTCAAAATTTTTCCCATGGTGGGGGTTCGATCCTGCAACTATGCAGTTTATTAATTATTTACCGCCCAAATTTTTATCAAACAACCACCTGGCTTAGTGGTTGAGTGCTTGCCTTACCACTCCCATGGTGGGGGTTCGATCCTGCAACTATGCAATTTATTAATTATTTACCGCCCAAATTTTATCAAACAACCACCTGGCTTAGTGGCTGAGCACTTGCCTTACCCCTCCCATGGTGGGGCTTCGATCCTGCAACTATGCAGTTTATTACTTATTTACCGCCCATATTTATCTAACAACCACCTGGCTTAGTGGTTGAGCGCTTGTCTTACCACTACCATAGTGGGGGTTCGATCCTGCAACTATACAGTTTATTAATTATTTACCGCCTAAAATTTTATCAAACAACCACCTGGCGCAGTGGCTAAGCGCTTGCTTACCAGTCCCAAGGTGGGGGTTCGATCCTGCAACTATGCAGTTCATTGTTTATTTACCGCCCAATTTTTTTTACCACTCCCAAGGTGGGGGTTCGATCCTGCAACTTTGCAGTTTACTGTTTATTTACCACCCAATTTTTTACCACTCCCATGGTGGGGGTTCGATCCTGCAACTATGCAGTTTATTAATTATTTACCGCCCAAATTTTGTCAAACAACCACCTGGCACAGTGGTTGCGCGCTTGCCTTACCACTCCCAAGGTGGGGGTTTGATCCTGCAACTATGCAGTTTACTGTTTATACCACCCAATTTTTACTCCCATGGTGGGGGTTCGATCCTACAACTATGCAGTTTACTGTTTATTTACCACCCAATTTTTTATAGGGTACTTTTCTCTGTTCTCTCTCTTCGTGAAACTGAGAGGAGCGTGGATTGGGGCTTCATTTTTGGGTGGTTGCAGCATTGATTAAAGATTATGATTGTACTATAGAATACCATCCAGGTAAGGCGAACGTAGTTGCAGATGCATTAAGTAGGAAGTCGAGACTTCCTAGGGATGCTTTATGTGGTATGCAAGCAACCTTCTTAAGTACGCTAAGAGGTTCAAAGGCGGTTGTGACTGCAGAGGATTCAGGAAGTCTCCTGGTTCAATTTCATGTCAGGCTTTCGCTTATAGCAGAGATTGTGAGGAAACAGGCCGAGGATAAGGACTTGCAGAAGAGGTTTGGGAAGTCCAAACAGGACCCAGAGGGGGAGTTTCAGATAGGAGCAGATGGAGCTATATTGAAGCAAGGAAGACTATGCGTTACGAATATTAGTGAGCTTAAAGATGCTTTACTAGAGGAAGCTCACAGTTCAACTTACGCTATGCATCCAGGAAGCACCAAGATGTACAAAACTTTAAAGGGATCGTATTGGTGGCCTGGGATGAAGCGGGAGATAGCTAATTATGTTGATAAATGTTTAATTTGCCAACAGGTTAAACCAGTTAGACAGAGGCCAGGGGGACTCCTTAATCCACTGCCGGTGCCGGAGTGGAAATGGGAGCATATCACTATGGATTTCCTTTTTGGATTACCACGTACTTCTGGTGGACATGATGGTATTTGGGTATTAGTGGATAGACTCACTAAGACAGCACGATTTATACCGATTAAAGTGACGTATACACTTGGTCAGCTTGCTAAGCTATACGTCGACAGGATTGTGAGTCAGTACGGAGTGCCAGTGTCCATAGTTTCAGATAGAGATCCAAGATTTACATCTAAGTTCTGGCCTAGTTTACAGAAAGCTATGGGGATGAAATTGAATTTTAGCACAGCGTTCCAGCCCCAGACAGACGGTTAGTCAGAGAGGACCATCCAGACCTTAGAGGACATGTTGAGAGCATGTGTCCTTCAGTTTAAAGGAAGTTGGGATACCCACTTATCACTTATGGAGTTCGCTTATAATAACAGCTATCAGACCAGTATCGGCATGGCACCGTTTGAGGCTTTGTATGGAAGACCATGTAGAACTCCCGTGTGTTGGAACGAAGTGGGGGAACGGAAGCTAATCAGACCTGAGTTGGTACAGGTTACGACAGACAATGTGAAGGTGATTAGAGAAAATCTGAAAGTAGCTCAAGATCGTCAGAAGAGCTACGCAGATAAGCGGCGAAGAAACTTAGAATTCCAAGTCGGAGATCGAGTTTTCTTGAAGTTATCTCCGTGGAGAGGTGTCCTTCGTTTTGGTCGGAAGGGTAAGCTGAGCCCTAGGTATATTGGTCCTTATCAGATAACAAAACGAGTTGGGCCAGTAGCGTACGGACTTGAGTTGCCAGCAGAACTATCTCGAGTGCATGATGTCTTCCATGTGTCCATGTTGAGAAAGTATATTCCAGATTCAACACGTGTTGCAAGCACAACCAGTTGAGCTGGAGGAAGATTTGAGCTACATAGAGGATGCAGTTCAAATCCTTGATAGGAAAGAACAGGTTTTGAGAAACAAGACGATCCCACTCGTGAAGGTTCTTTGGAGACATCACGGAGTGGAGGAGGCAACCTGGGAACCAGAAGACCAAGTGAGGAAGATTTACCCGACGCTTATCACCTAAGAACTACTCAATTTCGAGGACGAAATTTCTTAAGAGGGAGGTAAGTTGTAAACCTGAGATGTCTCCTAGTAATTTCTTTAAAAAAAAATAATTATTAAGTAAATAAAAAAAAATGAAATGAAATGAGTTTAAAACAAAAGAAAACATAAAATAAAAAGGAAAATGGAAGGAGAATTAAAGAAAAGAAAGGAATAGTGGAGAAGTTTTGAGTTTTAAAAAAAAAACAAAAAACAAAGGCTCCACCACCGCCAACTTCATTTCCCCTTTTAAACCCAATCTAAAATCCTTATTCAGTCTGTCATTATTCATCAAAAGCAGCAGAGTCTTCGTGGGAGAGAATAAAAGAAAGAAGAAAGGTGATGTTGGAGTTGTAACTGAAGAAGAAAAGGAGGGAAGATCAATCCAAGTTGCATGGAAGATTTTGTGTTCAACCCTGACTACCTCTGATATTTGGAACGTTTTGAGCTCCACAAGAGGTATTAAGAGGTGAGATTTGATTTCCTTGAAAGTTAACTCATTTTAGAACAATTTTCGTGAAGGAAGCTCGAGCAAAATCTGAATTTATGTTATGGGTTTTTGAAGGGGAAGTCAGAGGAGTGTTTTTGCTGTCAAATCCGGGGAACCTCTGGTTTTTGGTATATGCTGATCTGTAGACTTCGAATTAGAAGCTGTATTAGGTATGGATGGGAAGCTGATTTAATTTACTATAACTTTCATGAAGAAGTCGTGGTTAGAAATTGATTGGAAGTTGCTTTAAAGTCCAGGTTAGTTTCGGGTTGCAGCAGGAAAACAGTTCTGGTTTAGCAGAAACGTGTTTGGGGAAAATAGATTTCAAGGTAGTTACAGACACATCCTTTAGGAATTTCGATTTTACTCCTTCAGATAAGTTTTATAGGGTTCAAAAAGGAAGAGTTTGGTATAAAGAACATCATTTTTGAGCAAGTAATAGAAAAGTTATAGGTGTGTGAGTTTAGGGTATAAAATCTGTAAAGTGCAGGAATTAGATGGGAGGGTTTTTGCAATCCTAAAACTTAAATTCATGAGGCCAAGATTCTAATGCTTGGTTTTGTTTATTTGGCAGGCCAAGAAGGAATAGGACAAATTTACGGACCGAGAATCTAATATTAACGCTGTGAGTGACAAAATGAATTCTGAAAATAAATTCTATGCTTGAACTTGTGTTCATGAAAAGAAAAGACTTCCTAAGAATGATGTAGCTTAAAGATTTATGGTCTCTTGAGCACGTGTTCACAAGCATATATGGTTTCCTAAAAATGATTTAAATTGTTAGTTGTGAGCATATGTTTACTGGTTTTTCTGAAACTAGAAGAGATACCTTAATTCCAAGTCTACATGTGTTAGCAAGAACTGTTAAAGGTTTTCATGTGTTTCTCTGAGACCTGAATGAGTTAATGGTTGAGATACTGAGCCCGAGGTTGTATAGTACCGTGTGCACACAGGTCATTTTCTGTTGTCGACGTTGAGTGTACTCCGTGACAACAATGCTGTCGTGAGTGCTGGGCGAGCCCCACTATGACAAAGACGATGGGAGTGCTGGGCGGGCCCCACTACATCGTAGAATGAACATTGATTGTACTAGGCGAGTCTTACACAACTAATTTGTCATATGTTTCAAATGGTTAATATTTTTGACACACTTGCTGGACTCCTGTAAAAGCTGTTGATGTTATACGTTATGATTTACGAGTTAATAGTTTTAAACTCAGTCACTCACTGAGCTTCCCAGCTCATTCTTTCAATATTTTCCAACTTTTCAGGTAGAGATCGAGCTCCCGGTGCCTGAGATCCTGCCACAGCTTGCTGAACGCTCTACGAGTCTGATATTTTTGTATGTGGATGGTGTAGTATAGCAAGTCTGCTCGTATTGTACATAACTTAATAGGGATGTGTAGTTATGTTGTATATGGAACTAGTGGTCTTGGGTGTACAAAGCACGTCTGGTCGTGTTTGGCTTGTTCAAGTTAGGTTTAACCAGAACCGCCCCGTAGGTATGTGTAATAAGATTCCTAGTTTCTGCTGTGTGGTATGTATAGTATCTCGTATACAGGTATTGATTGTTTATCGAGAATTAAAAGGGTCATAGGTATCGTTAAGTAGTGAAACGATGCCTGTTGGCTTCACGCCATCTTCCGGGCTAAGTTAGCAGGTGGTTCGAGAGGGGGTGTGACAAGACTGATTGCTGATCAAACCAGTCAGTCAGTGGGAGGGGTTATCGTGTCACCTATAGAGGGAGTGGTTTTGAAGGCTGGGTGTCGGTGGATGATTTTGCTGGTAGCGATAACGATAACTTTCCTATTTTGAAGTCGGATTCTGTCATGGTTGGAGGGATCGACTTGGAGCGTGGTAGTTTAGGGAATGCAGTGGAAGCTGTGGTGGCTCCGGTGAGGGGTGCTGGAGTTCGTTCTGGTGTGGTTGGAGGTCATATGGGTGAGGTTTCGTCCATGGGTAGAGCTTCCTCTGATCTTGTGTAGGATGAAGGTCTGGTGGTGCAACATGATGGTGCGATTGGTGTTGTAGGAGACTCCGGTGCTGCTAGTGTTCGAAAGTTGGGGGAGATTGGACAAGGAAGCGGTGGGTTGTCCTTAGGGGGTGACGGCGGTCAGATGCCTATGATAGTTCGTGACATCGCTAGGATTTCGTAGAGAAGTCAGGTTTCGGGACTGCCAACGCAAGCGTTGCGAATAGTGGGTTCGATTGAGCCAGGTGCTGGTCTGGTTCGTGGTTCGATTGAGCTAGTTTCTGGTCTGGTTCGGGATAAGGGAAAGTGTGTGGTTGTGGATGGGCCTTGAATTGTTGTGGTTCGGAGGGTGTTGGGCTTACTTCGGTTGGCCCAAATTTGAGTGTTGATAAGCGAATGGGTGGGCTTGGAATGAGGGATGGGCTGTTGAAGGTGGGGCGTCGGGTGGGCTGGATCCGAAGGTTGTGGGGGGAGTGAGTGGGCCTTCATGGGCTTCTTTGTTAAGGCCTTCTAAGGTGGCTACGAAGTTGCCTTTTTGTCCGCCAATTAAGGTGGATGGGGAGCAGATTGTGATTCCTCCGGATGATGTGGTGGTTGAGGGGATTCAAGTGTGGAAGGGTGCTCTGTTTGGCCAGTTCCTGGAGTCTCGTCTTCCTTTTCAGGTGTTTTCTCGCCTTGTTAGTAGAGTGTGGGGCCGTGCTGGTGTGCCTGTTATTACTTACTTGGAGAATGGCTTGGTTATTTTCAAGTTTCCTACAGTGGAGGCTTGTGAGTGGGTTCTTGCAAATGGTCCTTGGCATTTTGGTGGGTAACATATCCTTTTGCACAAGTGGGTTCCAGGTATTGTTCCACAAACTTTTGCTTTTGATTCTGTTCCAGTTTTGGTGCACTTACTGAATGTACCACTTGAGTTATGGACTCCTCGGGGTTTGGGTGTGTTGGCAAGTGCGGTGGGTAGGCCGATTTGCTTGGGCCAGGCTACGGAGGAGAGGACTAGATTATCCTTTGCTCGGGTGTGTGTAGAGGTTGGTATTGATGATGTTCTTCCGAGTTCTGTTAAGGTTCGCATGGGGGGTTGACTTTGTGGTCCCGGTTGAGTATTCTTGGAAGCCAAAAAGATGCTTGGTTTGTCGTGTTTTTGGCCATTCTGGGGTTTCCTGTTCTCGTGGGAAGGATGCAGGGCAGGGGTCAGTGCCCACCTCTCCGGTGGCAAGTCCTAGGTAGGAGATGAGCATGGTTGCTTTTCAGGTCCCCCCGGAGCAAGTTCCTTCGGCCTTGATTACTACTTGAGTCCCACCCAAGGTGGGATAGAGGGGTCAGTCTTCTCTTTCTCGTGATGGGGGTGGGATACGGAAGGGTGTTCCTCTAAATGTTAGAAATAAGTTTGTAGTGTTGGAAGCGAGTGTTGACGATGCTATGGCAATTGTGCCACTGGCAGTTGATCTGTCCTGTGCAGTAGAGGGTACTGTGATAGGTGTCTGTGTGGGTGACGAGGGTTCGGGGGATCCATCATGTGGGCATGTCTAGTTGGTGCTCGTGGAATGTGCGGGGTCTAACGGATCCTGCAAAGGGCCTTGCAGTTTGGTCCTTCTTAGGGTCCGCTCGTGTGGGGTTTTGTTGTCTTTTGGAGACGAAAGTTAAGAGTCACCAGTTTGATGTGGTGTTTAGCCGTTTCGGTGGTGGGTGGCAGTGTGGGTGTAATTATGGGTTGCAAGGGTTGGGGAGAATTTGGGTCATGTATAGGCCAAATAGGTTTTCTTTTGTGCCTGGGGTTGTGACTGCTCAGTTCATCTCTGGTACCTTGGTTGATGTGGTTACGTCTATTTCAGTGGAGGTGGCCTATGTGTATGCTGCTAATTTAGTAGGGGAGTGGAGGGCTATGTGGGATAATTTATCTCAGATTTTGTTGGGTGGTCATTACCGGGTGTGGTCATGGGGGATTTTAATGCCATTCGCTCTGTCGGGGAATTTTATGGTGGGAATCCTGATTTGAGTGAGATGGAGGAATTTGATTCTTCCATGACACAAGCGGATTTGGTGGAGCTCAGGGTTCAGGGGAGTTGGTACACGTCGAGTAGTCCATCTAAGGATGCTGGTTTAATGCGTCGTTTGGATAGGGTTCTAGTGAATAGTGCCTGGATGTCCTATTTGCCCCTATGTGTGGTTCAGGCACATGGTTGGGGGGTTTCTGATCATAGCCCATTGGTGTTTGAGTTAGGAGTGCCGGTCCTGAGGCGTCGTGGGGTGTTCCGTTACTTTAGTCATTGGGCTGAGGAGGAGGGATTTTCTAGCACGATTGCTGATTGTTGGGTTCGTCATCAGGGTGTTTCCCCCTTGGTTAATTTTACTAGTAATTTGAAGGCTGTTAAGGGGAGATTGAAGGCTGAGTTTGGGAGGCCTCTGGAGGGTCTTAGTGCTGAGGTGGTAGAGCTGCGCAGACGAATGGAGGTGGCTCAGGTTGCTTTGGGGGCTGATCCTGGGCCAGAGGTGCTACAGAGGGTGAGGTTAGAAGGTTGACTCAAAAATTCTGGGTATCAGCTCGTAGGGAGGAAGCTTCCCTTCGTCAGAAGTCCCGTGGTAAATGGCTTGCGTTGGGGGATCAAAATTCATCTTTTTTCCATCGGTGTGTTAAGGCTAGGGTGTTGAGGAATGGGTTGGCTTCTTTGTGTGATGAGTCAGGGGCAGTGTTGACTTCTCATGTGGAGATTTTGGCTTCGGCTGTGGGTTATTTTCGAGATATTTTGGGGGTACAGCCTATGGCTTATAGGGACTTAACTGATCGTGTGGCTGAGATTGTTCAGTTTGTGTGGCCAGATGAATGTTGGTTGATCTAGTGAGGCTAGTTACTAGGGAGGAGGTTTGTTCTGTGCTTTTTGCTATGAATAGTAATAGGGCGCCTGGTCCTAATGGGTTTTCGGTGGGCTTCTTTAAGTCTTCTTGGAGTGTTGTTGGAGATGATTTCTGTAATGCTGTGTTGCACTTCTTCTCCTCCTATTATTTGCCCTCGGGTGTTAATGCTACGGCAATCACGCTGGTGCCTAAAAAGAAGAATTCGTCTGGGCTGAAGGATTATCGTCCGATTTCCTGTTGTAATGTGTTGTATAAATGCATTACGAAGATCTAAGAGAACAGATTGAGAGTGTGGCTGCCTACCTTTGTGAGTGCTAATCAGACTGCGTTTGTGCCTGCAGGAATATTGTGGACAATATTTTGTTGTGCAGGAGTTGGTGGGTGGGTATCATCTGAATAAGGGTGTGTTGCGTTGTGTTTTGAAGGTGGATCTTCAAAAAGCTTATGACTTAGTGAATTGGGATTTCTTGTTTGGGGTTTTGTTGGCTATTGGGACTCCTTTGCAGTTTGTTAGTTGGGTGCAAGCTTGTGTGACGTCCCCTATGTTTTCTATTTCTGTGAATGGGTCTCTAGAGGGTTTCTTCCCAGGAAGGAGAGGGTTGCGGCAGGGGGATCCTTTGTCCCCGTACTTGTTTGTGTTGGTTATGGAAGTGTTGTCTAGGATGCTTAACTCCCCGTTGGAGGGTTATGTATATCATTTTTGGTGTGAGAGGATTCGTCTTACTCATTTGTGTTTTGCGGATTATTTGATGATCTTTAGTGGGGCTAATCGGAATTCGTTGGCTGCTATTCAGGGTGTGTTGCAACGGTTTCGGGATCTTTCAGGTTTGGTGGAGAACTCTGCTAAGAGCTCGTTTTTCTGTGCTGGGTTGCCCGTCATGGACGCGGCTGGGTTGGCTAGTATGTTGGGGTTTTCTTTGGCTAATTTACCTGTGCGGTATTTGGGGGTTCCGTTACTGACTGGTAGGTTGTCCTATAGGGATTGTAAGCCTTTGTTAGATCGGGTGACTACACGAGTCAGGAGCTGGCAAGCTTGGGTTCTTTCATATGCAGGGAGGGTGTAGTTGGTTCAGTTTGTGTTGCAGAGTTTTCATGTTTATTGGGCTAGTGTTTTTGTTTTGCCTGCTCGGGTTACTCATGAGCTAGAACAGATTTTGAGGTCTTATCTCGGCGGGGGGATCCGAGTGGTGTGGGTGGGGTAAAGGTTGCTTGGGCAGAGGTTTGTTTGCCTAGGAGTGGGGTGGTTTAGGGTTGAGAGACTTGGCAGCATGGAATTCGGTGGCTATTATGAAGTTGTTGTGGTTGCTCTTTTTACAGTCTGGTTTGTTGTGGGTTGCATGGGTGGAGGTCTATGTTTTGAATGGCCGATCTTTGTGGTCCATTCGTATATGGCCGGGGTGGTCATGGTGTCTGAGGATGGTGCTGAGTCTGCGAGATAGATTCAGGGAGTTGGTATCTTTTCGAATTGGTGACGGTCGTAAATGCTTTGTCTGGATTGATCCTTGGCTACCTGGGGGTCCTATTGTTGGTCGGTATGGTCAGCGAGTTGTGTATGATGCTGCTAGCTCTTTGACGGCTCGAGTCTCAGACTTTTTAACTTCTGAGGGGGAGTGGCGGTGGCCTCAGGTGTCATGGGAGCTTATGGAGTTGGCTACTCAAGTACGTGTGGTTTGCCCTTGCCTGGAGCGAGAGGATTCTCTTGTATGGTTACCGTCTCCTTCGGGGGGTTTCTCTATTGCTAGTGCCTGGGAAGCTATTAGACCGCCGAGTGTAGTCGTATCGTGGTATCACCTGCTTTGGTTTGGGAGTAATATCCCGAGGCATGCTTTTATTGCTTGGATGGCTGTTTGGGATAGACTCTATACTCGTGATCGATTACTTCGGTGGGGAGTGTCATCATCTGCATCTTGTTTGCTGTGTGTTGATGGGGTTGAGTCTCGGGATCATTTGTTCTTCGCTTGTCCGTTTAGTAGGACTGTGTGGAGTGGGATGTTAATTTGGGGGTGTTCGTCGCACAAGATTGCTTCTTGGGAAGTAGAACTTCAGTGGATTTGTGCAAAGAGTAGGGGGAAGAGGCGGCAGAATCGGGTATGGAGGGTTGCTTGGGCATCTGTGCTATATCATATATGGCGGGAGCAAAATTTTCGACTTCATGGTAGGGGTACTAGTTCTGCTGAGGCAGTTTTGAGGATGGCTCTGTCTGATCTTCGGTGTCGTTGTGAGTCTTGGGGGGGCCAGGTGCTTGGTACGCTTGGTCCTTCTTGGGATTGTTTTTAGTGCACTTTCTGTTGTTAGTTTTGGGTTTACCTGGCTCGGGTTGTGAGCTGTTGTTTAGTTTTACCCTGCTCGGGTTGTGAGCTATCTTGACCTCAGGCTATGAGGTCCTCCTCCTTTTTGCAGTAATATATTTATTTTGCAAAAAAAAAAAAAACAATGGGAGCAACACTCTAATGTTCGAACTTTGGGTTTCTAACTCGTTAAATTTCGAATGGATAGTAATGTAGTCCGTTTGGTGGAAATAGGATTACGCTCTTGGGGAAGACCTTTGGGTTTCTCACTCATGAAACATTGAATGGAGCCAAGTTTGGCACATTTTTGTCCAAACAAGACAAACAACACTCTAGGGTAAGAAGTTTCGGTTTCTAACCCACGAAATCTCGAATGGAGACATGTTTTGTCCAGTTTAGACGAAAAAGGACGAACGACGTTCTGGTGGATGAACTTTGGGTTTCTGACTCGTTAACCTTCGAAGGAGACAAGTTTCATCCATTTGGTTGCAAATAGGGGGAACAATGCTATAGAGTTTGAACTTTGGGTTTATAACTTGTTAAATTTCCTATGGATAGTAGTCTAGTCCGCTTTGGTCGAAAGAGGACGAACAACGCTCTTGAGGAAGACCTTTGGGTTTCTCACTCATTAAACATCGAATGGTGCCAAGTTTGGCACATTTTGGTCCAAACAGGACGAACAACGCTCTAGGGGACGAAGTTTGGGTTTCTAACTCACCAAATCTCGAATGGAGACATGTTTTGTCCACTTTAGACAAAAGAGGACGAACAACGTTCTAGCGGACGAACTTTGGGTTTCTGACTCTTGAAACTTTGAATGGATACAAGTTTCGTCCATTTGGTTGCAAACAGGAGGAACACCACTCTAATGTTTGAACTTTGGGTTTCTAACTCGTTAAATTTCGAATGGATAGTAGTGTAGTTCGTTTTGGTCGAAAAAGGACTACGCTTTTGGGAAAGACCTTTGAGTTTCTCACTCATGAAATATCGAATGGATCCGAGTTTGGCACATTTTTTTCCAAACAGGACGAACAACACTCTACGGGGTTAAATTTGGGTTTCTAACTCACCAAATCTCGAATGGAGACATGTTTTGTCCACTTTAGATCAAAAAGAACGAACGACGTTCTGGCGGACGAACTTTGGGTTTCTGACTTGTTAAACTTCGAAGGAGACAAGTTTTGTCCATTTGGTTGCAAACAGGGGGAACAACGCTTTAGAGTTCAAACTTTGGGTTTATAACTTGTTATATTTCCTATGGATAGTAGTCTAGTCCTCTTTGGTCGAAAGAGGACGAACAACGTTCTTGGGGAAGACCTTTGGGTTTCTCACTCGTTAAACATCGAATGGAGACTAGTTTGGCACATTTTGGTCCAAACAGAACGAACAATGCTCTAGGGGACGAAGTTTGGGTTTCTAACTCACGAAATCTCGAATGGAGACATGTTTTATCCACTTTAGACGAAAGAGGACGAATGAAGTTCTGGCAGACGAACTTTGGGTTTCTGACTCGTTAAACTTTGAAGGAGATAAGTTTCGTTCATTTGATTGCAAACAGACGGAACAAGGCTCTAGAGTTCGAACTTTTGGTCTATAACTTGTTAAATTTCCTATGGATAGTAGTCTAGTCCGCTTTGGTTGAAAGAGGACAAACAACGTTCTTGGGGAAGACCTTTGGGTTTCTCAGTCGTTAAACATCAAATGGAGACAAGTTTGGCACATTTTGGTCCAAACAGGACGAACAACGCTCTAGGGGACGAAATTTGGGTTTCTAACTCACCAAATCTCGAATGGAGACATGTTTTGTCCACTTTAGATGAAAGAGGTTGAACGAAGTTCTGGCAGATGAACTTTGGGTTTCTGACTCGTTAAAATTTGAAGGAGACAAGTTTCGTCCATTTGGTTGCAAACAGGAGGAACAACGCTCTAGAGTTCGAACTTTGGGTTTATAACTTGTTAAATTTCCTATGGATAGGGGTCTAGTCCGCTTTGGTTGAAAGAGGACGAACAACGCTGTGGGGGAAGATCTTTGGGTTTCTCACTCATTAAATATCGAATGGAGCCAAGTTTGGCTCATTTTGGTCCAAACAGGACGAACAACGTTCTAGAGGACAAAGTTTGGGTTTCTGGCTCACCAAATCTCCAATGGAGACATGTTTTGTCTACTTTAGACGAAAGAGGACGAACAACGTTCTGGCGGACGAAGTTTGGGTTTCTGACTCACCAAATCTCGAATGGAGACATGTTTTGTCCACTTTAGACAAAAGAGGACGAACAACGTTCTGGCGGACGAACTTTGGGTTTCTGACTCTTGAAACTTTGAATGGATACAAGTTTCGTCCATTTGGTTGCAAACAGGAGGAACAACACTCTAATGTTCGAACTTTGGGTTTCTAACTCGTTAAATTTCGAATGGATAGTAGTGTAGTCCGTTTTGGTTGAAAGAGGACTACGCTTTTGGGGAAGACCTTTGAGTTTCTCACTCATGAAATATCGAATGGAGCCGAGTTTGGCACATTTTTTTCCAAACAGGACGAACAGCACTCTATGGGGTGAAATTTGGGTTTCTAACTCACCAAATCTCGAATGGAGACATGTTTTGTCCACTTTAGACGAAAGAGGACGAACGACCTTCTGGAGGACGATTTTTGGGTTTCTGACTTGTTAAACTTCGAAGGAGACAAGTTTTGTCCATTTGGTTGAAAACAGGGGGAACAACGCTCCAGAGTTCAAACTTTGGGTTTATAACTTGTTATATTTCCTATGGATAGTAGTCTAGTCCGCTTTGGTCGAAAGAGGACGAACAACGTTCTTGGGGAAGACATTTGGGTTTCTCACTCGTTAATCATTGAATGGAGACTAGTTTGGCACATTTTGGTCCAAACAGGACGAACAATGCTCTAGGGGACGAAGTTTGGGTTTCTAACTCACCAATTCTTGAATGGAGACATGTTCTGTCCACTTTAGACGAAAGAGGACGAACGAAGTTCTGGCAGACAAACTTTGGGTTTCTGACTCGTTAAACTTTGAAGGAGATAAGTTTCGTTCATTTGGTTGCAAACAGACGGAACAAGGCTATAGAGTTCGAACTTTTGGTCTATAACTTGTTAAATTTCCTATGGATAGTAGTCTAGTCCGCTTTGGTCGAAAGAGGACAAACAACGTTCTTGCGGAAGACCTTTGGGTTTCTCAGTCGTTAAACATCGAATGGAGACAAGTTTGGCACATTTTTGTCCAAACAGGACGAACAACGCTCTAGGGGACAAAATTTGGGTTTCTAACTCACCAAATCTCGAATGGAGACATGTTTTGTCCACTTTAGATGAAAGAGGATGAACGAAGTTCTGGCAGACCAATTTTGGGTTTCTGACTCGTTAAAATTTGAAGGAGACAAGTTTCGTCCATTTGGTTGCAAACAGGAGGAACAACGTTCTAGAGTTCGAACTTTGGGTTTATAACTTGTTAAATTTCCTATGGATAGGAGTCTAGTCCGCTTTGGTTGAAAGAGGACGAAAAACGTTGTTGGGGAAGATCTTTGGGTTTCTCACTCATTAAACATCGAATGGAGCCAAGTTTTTCTCATTTTGGTCCAAACAGGACGAACAAAGCTCTAGGGGACGAAGTTTTGGTTTTTGGCTCGCCAAATCTCGAATGGAGACATGTTTTGTCCACTTTAGACGAAAGAGGACGAACAACGTTCTGGCAGACGAACTTTGGGTTTCTGACTCGGTAAAATTCGAAGGAGACAAGTTTCGTCCATTTGGTTGAAAACAGGAGGAACAACGCTCTAGAGTTCGAACTTTGGGTTTATAACTTGTTAAATTTCCTATGGATAGGAGTCTAGTCTACTTTGGTTGAAAGAGGACGAACAACGTTGTTGGGGAAGATCTTTGGGTTTCTCACTCATTAAACATCGAATGGAGCCAAGTTTGGCTCATTTTGGTCCAAACAGGACGAACAACGCTCTAGGGGACGAAGTTTGGTTTTCTGGCTCACCAAATCTCGAATGGAGACATGTTTTGTCCACTTTAGACGAAAAAGGACGAAAAACGTTCTGGCAGACGAACTTTGGGTTTCTGACTAGTGAAAATTTGAATGGATACAAGTTTCGTCCATTTGGTTGCAAATATGGGGAACAACACGCTAATGTTCAAAATTTGGGTTTATAACTTGTTAAATTTCCTATGGATAGTAGTCTAGTCCACTTTGGTCGAAAAGGACGAACAACGCTCTCGGGGAAGACCTTTGGGTTTCTCACTCGTTAAACATCGAATGGAGCCAAGTTTGGCACATTTTGGTCCAAACAGGATGAACAACGCTCTAGGGGACGAAGTTTGGGTTTCTAATTCACCAAATCTCGAATGGATACTTGTTTTGTCCACTTTAGACGAAAGAGGATGAACATCGTTCTGGAGGACAAACTTTGGGTTCCTTACTCGTGAAACTTTGAATGGAGACAAGTTTCATCCATTTGGTTGCAAACAGGGGGAACAACACTCTAATGTTCGAACTTTGGGTTTCTAACTCGTTAAATTTCGAATGGATAGTAGTATAGTATGCTTTGGTCGAAAGAGGATGAACAACGCTCTTAGGGAAGACCTTTTGATAAGCGCCCAAGATGCTGAATTTACAAAGCTAGGGGTCTTTCTAGGATCTTTGCAAATATTCGAGAATAAGGCTAACTTAAGGAATTGATTCCATCCAAGAGTATGGTTAGAAGATGAACCACTCTTGGATCTAACTTAGAATCTATGATGGTCATTCCTAGATCCTAAGACGACTCCCTCCAGAATTAGCTTGATCAAGACTAATCCAATGAACCGGTTTATCATCAAACCTAAAGCAAGATTTGAAAGAAAAGTAACACCAAATGGATTTCAATAAAAACACAAGTTTTGATAATCAATGTTGTTCCTCTCATTAGAAATACAAATTCCTTTTATAGACAAGGAATTCTATGCAAATGAATACTTCCCCAACTACTTCATTAAATGAACTTCCCAACCACTCATTTAATGAAGCTCCCAACTACCTCATTAAATAACTTCCCAACGACCTTATTAAATCCCCTAACTAATAAATGTTTAAACTTTGAAACTTAAAATTACAATGTCAAAGTTCATGAAACTTAAAGTAACAATGATTTACTCAAATAGGTTGCCCTACTTAAGTGAACTCCATGGTCAACTTTAATCTTGACTTGTTGAACTAACATTATAAAGAAATTTGTGCTAAAAAATCTGTCTCTTATTGTGCATTAACTAGCTTTTGAAGATGTAATGTGAAAGCCTCTTGAATCTTCTTTGCCTTGCTCCTTGTTATTGCTCCTTCAAGTACATGCAATGGATTAGAGATTGGATTCACATCATCCCCCCTTTCTTTAAAAGGATTTGTCCTCAAATCAAGGTCTTCATTTCATACATCAAAAGGAGTCAAATCAGCCACATTAAAAGTAGAACTTACATTATACTCACCTCGGAGATCTAGTTTGTTTGCATTGTCATTAATTCACTCTACTACTTGAAATGGACCATCTCCCCTTGGCTGAAGTTTGGACTTCCTTTGATCTATAAATCTTTCCTTTCGTAGATTAACCCAAACCCAATCACCCGATTTAAGAATCAATTTCTTTCTCCCTTGGTTCTTTTGAGTCACTAGCTTTTCATTCTTTTTTTCAATCCTTTCCTTGATTTATTTGTGCAAAGTTTTGATGTATTCGGCCTTAGAAATAGCTGCATCACTAGTAAACATATTAGGTGGCAAAGGTAATAATCTAGAGGAGTTAAAGGATTAAATCCATACACAACCTCAAATGGTGAACGATGAGTGGTGCTATGTATCACTCTATTGTATGCAAACTCCACAAAAGGTAGTGTCTCTTCCCACGACTTAAGATTTTTAGAAATTATCGATCTATGCAAGACCGCCAATGTTCTATTAACCACTTCGGTCTGCCCATCGGTTTGGGGATGACAAGTTGTAGAAAACAAAAGCTTAGTTCCCAATTTTCCCCACCAAACTTTCCAAAAATGACTTAAAAATTTGACATCTCTATCACTTACAATGGTTTTTGGAATGCCATGCAATCTAACTACTTCCCTAAAGAATAGATTAGCTATGTTAGTGGCATCATCTGTTTTATTACATGGAATGAAATGTGCCATTTTACTAAACCTATCAACCACCACAAAAATGCTATCATGATGTCTCCTAGTATTTGGTAATCCTAGAACAAAATCCATGCTAATGTCAACCCATGGTTCACTAGGAACATCTAAAGGTGTGTAAAGACCATGTGGTTGTGTTTTAGACTTGGCCTCCTTACATTTGAAATATTGCTTGCACACTTTGTTCACATCCTTCCTCATTTTCAACCAATAAAAGTGTTCACACAACATGTTGTATGTTTTAAATTCTCCAAAATGCCCCATAAGTCCTCCTCCATGAGCCTCCTTCACAAGTAACTCTCGAATGGAACACTTAGGAATACAAAGTTTACCCTTCCTAAAGAGCATGCCATTAAACACAATATGATCATGTACGTTTTTCCCGCCTAAACATTGCATATACACGTCATAAAATTCAGACTTCTCAACTTTGTCAATTCATTTATGTGTTCAAAACCAAGAATCTTTGCACTAAGAGAAGAAAATAATGCATACCTTCTTGACAAAGTATCGGCCACCACATTGTCCTTACCTTTTTTGTAATGAATGACATAAGGAAATGTCTCAATGAATTCTAACCATTTAGCATGCCTCCTATTTAGCTTTGTTTGGCTTTTGAGATGCTTCAAACTTTCATGATCAGTATGGATAACAAACTCTTTTGGCCACAAGTAATCTTGCCAAACTTGCAAAGCCCTCACAAGTGCATGTAGTTCTTTGTCATAAGTTGGGTAGTTGAGTTGTGCTCCATTTAGCTTTTCACTAAAGAACATGATTGGCCTTCTTTCTTGCATCAACACAGCTCCTATACCTATCCCACTTGCATCACATTCAATCTCAAAAGATTTATCAAAGTCCTGTAAAGCAAGACAAGGTGCATTGGTCAATTTATCTTTTAATTCGATGAATGCATTCTCTTCTTTTTCCTTCCATTCAAACGTCACATGCTTTTTAACAAGTTCATTCAATGGTGAGGCTATACTACTAAATTTTTTAATAAACCTCCTATAAAAACTTGCCAAACCATGAAAGGATCTAACCTCGTTTGCATTGGTAGGTGTTGGCCACTCTCGGATAGCCTTTACCTTTTCTTTATCAACTTGCACTCCATTTTTTCCAACAATGAACCCTAGGAAATTGACGTGGTCGAGACAAAAACTACACTTTTTGAAGTTGACATAAAGCTTCTCTTCTCTAAGTTTAAGTAACATTGTCTTAACATGCCAAACAGGACGAACAATGCTGTAGGGGAAGACCTTTGGGTTTCTTAATCGTTAAACATCGAATGGAGCCAAGTTTGGCACATTTTGGTCCAAACAGGATGAACAATGCTCTAGCGGACGAAGTTTGGGTTTCTCACTCACCAAATCTCGATTGGAGACATGTTTTTTCAACTTTTGACCAAAGAGGACGAACAGCGTTCTGGCGGACGAACTTTGGGTTTATGACTTGTTAAACATCGAATGGAGACAAGTTTCTTCCATTTGGTTGCAAACAGGGGGAACAATGCTCTAGAGTTAGATCTTTGGTTTTCTAACTCGTTAAATTTCGAATGGATAGTAGTTTAGTTCGCTTTGGTCGAAAGACGACCAACAACGCTCTTGCGGAAGACCTTTAGGTTTCTCAATCGTTAAACATCAAATGGAGCCAAGTTTGGCACATTTTGATCCAAACAGGACAAACAACGCTCTAGGGGACGAAGTTTGGGTTTCTAACTCACCACATCTCAAATGAAGACATGTTTTTTCCACTTTAGACGAAAGAGGACGAACGACGTTCTGGCGGACGAACTTTGGGTTTCTGACTCGTTAAACTTCGAATGGAAACAAGTTTCGTCCATTTGGTTGCAAACAGGGGGAACAACGCTCTAGAGTTCGAACTTTGGGTTTCTGACTCGTTAAATTTCGAATGGATAGTAGTGTAGGTCTCTTTGGTCGAAAGAGGACGAACAACGCTCTTTGGGAAGACCTTTGGGTTTCTCAATTGTTAAATATCAAATGGAGCCAAGTTTGGCACATTTTGATCCAAACAGGACGAACAATGCTCTAGGGGATGAAGTTTGGGTTTCTAACTCACCAAATCTCGAATGGAGACATGTTTTTTCCACTTTAGACCAAAGAGAGCGAACAACGTTCTAGAGAACGAACTTTGGGTTTCTGACTCGTTAAACCTTGAATGGAGACAAGTTTCTTCCATTTGCTTGGAAACAGGGGGAACAATGCTCTAGAGTTCAAACTTTCGGTTTCTAACTCGTTAAATTTCGAATGGATAGTAGTTTAGTCCACTTTGGTCGTAAGAGGAAGAACAAAGCTCTTGGGGAAGATTTTTGGGTTTCTCACTCATTAAACATCGAATGGTGCCAAGTTTGGCACATTTTGGTCCAAACAGGGCGAACAACGCTCTAAGAGACGAACTTTGGGTTTCTAACTCACCAAATCTCGAATGGAGACATGTTTTGTCCACTTTAGACGAAAGAGGACTAACAACGTTATGGCAGACGAACTTTGGGTTTCTGACTCGTAAAACTTCGAATGGAGACAAGTTTAGTTAGATTGGTTGCAAACAGTGGGAACAACGCTCTAGAGTTCGAACTTTAGGTTTCTAACTCGTTAAATTTCGAATGGATAGTAGTATAGTCTGCTTCGGTCGAAAGAGGACGAACAATACTTTTGGGGAAGACCTTTGGGTTTCTCACTCATTAAACATTGATTAGTGCCAAGTTTGGCACATTTTGGTCCAAACAGGACGAACAACGCTCTAGGGGACGAAGTTTGGGTTTCTAACTCACCAAATTTCCAATGGAGACATGTTTTGTCCACTTTAGACGAAAGAGGACGAACAACGTTCTGGCGGACGAACTTTGGGTTTCTGACTCGTTAAACTTCGAATGAGACAAGTTTCGTCCATTTGGTTGCAAACAGGAAGAACAACGCTCTAGAGTTCAAACTTTGGGTTTATAACTTGTTAAATTTCGTATGGATAGTAGTCTAGTCCGCTTTGGTCGAAAGAGGACGAACAACGCTCTTGGGGAAGACCTTTGGGTTTCTCACTCGTTAAACATCGAATTTGGGTCCTTTTGGTCCAAACAGGATGAACAACACTCTACGGGATGAAGTTTGGGTTTCTAACTCACCAAATCTCGATTGGAGACATGTTTTTTCCACTTTTGACCAAAGAGGACGAACTTTGAGTTTCTGACTCGTTAAACTTCGAATGGAGACAAATTTCTTCCATTTGGTTTCGAACAGGGGGAACAACGCCTAGAGTTCAAACTTTGGTTTTCTAACTCGTTAAATTTCGAATAGATAGTAGTTTAGTCCGCTTGGGTTGAAAGAAGACCAACAACGCTCTTGGGGAAGACCTTTGGGTTTCTCAATCGTTACACATCGAATGGAGCAAAGTATGGGACATTTTGATCCAAACAGGATGAACAACGCTCTACGAGATGAAGTTTGGGTTCTAACTCAACAAATCTCTAATGGAGACATGTTTTTTCCACTTTAAACCAAAGAGCACGAACAACGTTATACCAAACGAACTTTGGGTTTCTGACTCGTTAAACCTTGAATGGAGTCATGTCTCGTCCATTTGGTTGCAAATAGGGGGAACAACGCTCTAAAGTTGGAACTTTGGGTTTCTAACTCTTTAAATTTCGAATGGATAATAGTGTAGTCCACTTTGGTCGTAAGAGGACGAACAACGCTCTTGGGGAAGACCTTTGGGTTTCTCACTCGTTAAACATTGAATGGAGACAAGTTTGGCACATTTTGGACCAAACAGGACGAACAACGCTCTAGGAGATGAAGTTTGGGTTTCTAACTCACCAAATCTCGAATGTGATAGGAATGAACTCTTCATCCTGCAGCGGAAGTATTGGATCGTCTTTGATTTATTTAGAATTAAACACAAAACTAAGGTTAAGCAAACATACCTTAGGATTATCATGGAGATATTTCTGGCGGGTCTTTATCTCCTCCACAAAGTCTTCCTGGCTATGACTCGAACACAGGACCAAGGCTTGTGGGAGCCTCTTGAAAGAAAATCCACAAGGGATTGGAGAGGAAGAGGTCTAGAGAGAATTCTCTAATTCTCTCTATTGAGGCGATGTGTGTTATCAAGAATGCACAATGGCTCACCCCTAGGGTCCTATTTATAGTGGTCTAGGGAAGATAATAAAATAATATATTTTAATATCTAATATATTAAAATATATTTATCTAAACAATTTGAATCGTATTCAAAACTTTTAAAATTCTCCTACGACATTTATTTCCTAATTTGAATCCAATTTAAATTTAATAAATATATTTTCTTTAATGTATCTAATATACATTAATTATTTTCATATTTAATGTATCAAATACAATAAATATATTTTCCTCTTTTATATTTAATATATCTAATATATTAAATATTAATTTGAACATTTCAAATTTTTCTTTCAACTAAATTGATCTTTTAGTGTTACTGTGAGCTAGCAAGGGGACCTTATGGACCTATAGATTATAAGCTCCAATGATACAAAATCAATTAATTAAACTCTTTAATTAATTAATTTTCATTCATTAACTATAGGTCACTCCACTATAGACCTAGAGTTGCACTCTTATGCACTGTAGGACAAGTTGTGTCCATTGATATAATCACTACATGCATGTCGATCCTTCACGAGTTGTTCGTAATTACAGCTGGGTCAAAAGTCCGTTTTACCCCTATAATTACATCTTGCACCTTAAGTACCACTGATCCTCTAATGAACAATATGTTTATAATCTAATTATAAACTAAGTCCCTCTCGGGCCAGTGAGAGGGTGGGGCCCCATTATTCAAGTCCCGAAATCAACACTTAAGGGAACTACTCATCTACTTACCCTATATGGGAAGGAGTGAATTCCATCTTGTGAGATTATGTTCCCAGCTCCCTATTTAGTCAAGTCCCCAAAATGGTAGGCATATTGAATCGGCTACAAAAGCCACTCTCACCATGCAAATCAAAGGACAAGCCCTCACAGGCAGGAGTTCATAACTCACTCAGGATTAAGATCGAGTCGCATATGATCATCCTGATGAAATATTAATCTTCTCAACTAACGGATTTATAAAGAGAGATTAAATATTTCGTGGTCCAGTCTTATACAAACTCATTGTATAAGATACCCCCACTCACATGTCTCCACATGAATGATTTGGATCAAATCATTTGTAACTATTACAAAGTGGGCTGTATCAATAGTGTTACCAGGATAAGGCACCCAACCTTATCCATATACTCTGACCCTTTAGGTTATTTCTTGAACATGATCCTCTCGTATGTCAACCACATACTGTTCAAGATTACAATAATAACCTTGGATTTTTCATATAATGGATAATATTAGATTGCAAATAAAATAATTAAAATTATTATTAATTATTAAATAAATTATTAATTACGAGGCTTTAGGGCATAAATCCCAACAGAATGGAAACATGTTTTTTCCACTTTTGACCAAAGTGGACGAACAACGTTCTAGCGGACGAACTTTGGGTTTCTGACTCGCTAAACTTCGAATGGAGACAAGTTTCATCCATTTGGTTTCAAATAGGGGGAACAACGCTCTAGAGTTCAAACTTTGATTTTCTACCTCATTAAATTTCGAATGGATAGTAGTTTAATCCGCTTTGGTTGAAAGATGACCAAAAACTTGTTGTGCAAAAACTCACTACGCAAGCATACGCAATCGTAGGTAGTAAATGGTAAACAAGGTCGATCCCACGAGGACTAATGCAAGTAAATTTATTGGAATTAAGCACAAAACTTACCAACAAAAACTAGCTAAAGAATGCAACTAAACTTGCAAATTGACTAAACACGAGCACAAAACCAACTACTAAACTAAGAGAGACTTAGAAATGCAAAGTATAACTTTAAACAACGATTAGAGAGGCTACACAAGTACTAAAATGATGAAAACAAGGGGCTGGAATTTAAGGGTGCAGTAGCAGTATTTACCAAATGAGGTCATCAATGCTACATCATTAAACACCACATTCTTATACAGAAAGGAATTTTCACTTACAACCGACCCAAAAACAACTTGAACTCGATTTTCTTATCTTTAACCTTGAGTTAAACATATGTGTGACGGTATGCCCGTCCAAGACCTGAGCGCCAGACTAAACCTCACCATGAGAGTGGTGGGAAACCAAACCCCAGCAGGGGGTGCGATCCAGATTAATAAGGTGAAAGTCCCTGAGCCTAAACCCTTCTGTGGGGTTCGAGATGCCAAGGCTTTAGAAAATTTCATCTTTGACCTCGAACAATATTTTCGAGCCACGAATACGGTGGCGGAAGAAGGAAAAGTTACGTTAGCCACAATGCATCTAGCTGATGATGCGAAGTTATGGTGGAGATCCAAATATAGGGATATCCAGGAGGGTCGATGTACCGTAGACACCTGGGAGAGTCTGAAACAAGAGCTGCACTCACAGTTCTTCCCTGAAAATGTAGAGATATTGGCATGACAAAAATTAAGGGACCTGAGACACACGGGAAACATCCGTGACTACGTCAAGCAGTTTTCGGGGCTAATGCTGGATATACGTGACATGTCCGAGAAGGATAAAGTTTTCTGTTTTATCGAAGGCTTGAAGCAATGGGCTAGTCTAAGTTGTATGAACAACGAATCCAAGATCTTTCATCCGCCTATGCGGTAGCGGAACGTTTGTTTGACCTCAGTAGCGAGCCATCTCAAGATGTAAGACGGCCTCAAGCTTCCTCGAGTGGAGGAAACAAAAATTACCGACCAACCTCCCCCAAGAATGGTGGAAGAGACAGACCTGTATACGGAGGGGGAGATCGTAGACTCTTCCCACAAAGGAACGGGAATTCATGGCGAGCGCCATACCAACAGAACTACTACAACCTGCCCCTGATATGTTTCATCTGCAAAGGTGCCCATCGGGTGTCTGATTGCCCGAAACGAGCAGCCCTCCATGCTTTTCAAGCTACATTAGAAACAAACACCAAGGCCGAACCTGAGATTGTGGGAGTCGAGGCACTGCAAAACGAAGGCATTGACAACCCTCGCATGGGGGCCCTGAAATTCCTATCGGCCTTACAGAAGAAAGTGGGAAACATGCAAGAGCCAATAGAACGGGGTCTTATGTATGTGGATGCATGGGTCAACCACCGATCGGCCAAAAGCACTATGGTCAACTCTGGGGCCACCCATAACTTCATGACAGAGACCGAAGCGAAGAGACTGAATTTACTTTGGCACAGAGATGCAGGAAAGATGAAAGCCGTCAACTCAGCAGCGTTGCCCATCATGGGAATAGCGAAGAGAGCGGCAGTGAAATTAGGGGATTGGAGTGGACAGGCTAATTTCGTGATCGTCAATATGGACGATTTCGATGTGGTGTTATTGATGGAATTCCTCCTGGAACACAAGGTGATACCGATGCCCCTTGCAAGATGTTTGGTGATTACGGGGTCCAACCCCACAGTAGTACAGGCCAGCATCAAGCAACCAAATGGGATACGAATGATATCAGCCCTCCAACTGAAAAAGAGCCTCGCTCATGATGAACCCACGTTCATGGCCATCCCCATTGTAACAGAGGAAGTTGAGGAGGAAATAGTCCCCACAAAGATTCAGCGTGTCTTGAGAGAATATGTCGATGTCATGCCTGATAGTTTGCCAAAGGCCTTACCTCCGCGCAGAGGAATTGATCATGAGATCGAGTTGATACCTGGGGTGAAACCGCCCGCCAAGAATGCTTATCATATGGCACCTCCCGAATTAGCTGAGCTTCGAAAACAGCTCGATGAGCTCCTAAATGCTGGGTTCATTCGACCAGCAAAAGCTCCTTATGGAGCCCCAGTCCTGTTTCAGAAGAAGAAAGATGGTAGTTTATGCTTATGTATTGACTACCGAGCACTGAATAAACTTACCGTCTGAAACAAATACCCCTGCCCATCATAACAGATTTGTTCTAAATCGGCTTCATGGGGAAAAGTACTTTTCGAAGCTAGACTTGAGATCAGGGTATTATCAAGTCCGTATTGCAGAAGGTGATGTGCCCAAAACGACATGTGTTACCAGATATGGGGCCTTCGAGTTCCTTGTAATGCCTTTCGGCCTCACTAATGCCCCAGCTACCTTCTGCACACTAATGAACCAAGTGTTCCATGAATACCTGGACAAGTTTGTGGTGGTCTACCTAGACGACATCGTCGTGTATAGTCCAATAATAGAGGAACATCAA
The DNA here is from genome assembly GCA_033996785.1 of Trichosanthes truncata. Lineage (NCBI taxonomy): Eukaryota > Viridiplantae > Streptophyta > Magnoliopsida > Cucurbitales > Cucurbitaceae > Trichosanthes > Trichosanthes truncata. Next base: position 35,257,737 of record JAWPNB010000003.1, read on the forward strand.
GTCCACCTTCAGCTCGTTTTTTGAGAAATTGAGGACCAACCAATTATATGTGAAGAGGGAAAAATGCTCATTCGCGCAAGAGCGCATAAGTTTCTTGGGGCATGTAATCGAATGTGGAAGAGTCGGTATGGAGGACGGGAAGGTCCAAGCCATACGAGACTGGAAGGTGCCTGCTTCCGTAACAGAGTTACGTTCCTTCCTCGGATTAGCCAATTACTATCTACGATTAGTTGAAGGATTTTCGAAGCGAACAGGGCCCCTGACGGACCTGTTGAAGAAAGGTATTAGTTGGAGTTGGACTCCAGAATGTCAGTTTGCCTTTGAAGACTTGAAGAAGGCAATGATGGAAGGGCCGGTACTCAGAATTGTCGATGTGACCAAACCCTTTGAGGTGGAAACCGATGCGTTTGATTTTGCATTGGGTGGCGTCCTCCTCCAGGATCCAATTGCATACGAAAGTCGAAAGCTGAACGACTCAGAAAGAAAGTATGTTGCCTCTGAGAAGGAGATGTTGGCAGTTGTTCACTGTTTGAGGGCCTGGAGACAATATCTCTTAGGGGCCAAGTTTGTGGTTAAAACTGACAACAGCTCTATTTGTCACTTTTTCAACCAATCGAGATTGTCGTCGAAGCAAGCTCGATGGCAAGAATACCTCACCGAGTTCGACTTCCAATTCGAGCATAAGCCCGATCGGGCCAACCAAGCGGCTGACGCCCTTAGTCGTAAGAGCGAGCATGCGGCCCTGTGCATGCTAGCTCACTTGAAAGCCAATAGATTGAATGGAACAGTCCAAGAGGACATAAAGAAACACCTATTGAATGATCCTGCTGCACAGGCCATCATTCAACTAGCTAAAGAGGGAAAGACCCGACAATTCTTGGTGGAAGACGGTCTTCTTCTCACTAAAGGAAGTAGTTTGTATGTGCCACGTTCAGGAAACTTGAGGAAGCTGTTGTTGGAAGAATGTCACGATACGTTTTGGGCAGGCCACACTGGGTGGCAGAGAACATACGCCCTGTTGAAACGGGGGTACTACTGGCCAAACCTCCGAGATGATGTCATGCAATTTACCAAGACCTGTCTGATTTGCCAACAAGACAAGGTCGAAAGAGCCAAGATTGCAGGGTTACTGGAACCCCTGTCGGTACCCACAAGGCCGTGGGAGAGCGTCTCCCTTGATTTCATCACCCATCTCCCCAAAGTTGGAGAACTCGAAGCGATCCTAGTCGTGGTTGATAGATTCTCAAAATATGCAACATTCATCCCGACTCCGAAGATGTGCTCAGCTGAGATGACGGCTCAGTTGTTCTTCAAAAATGTTGTTAAGTTATGGGGTGTCCCCGGAAGCATAGTTAGTGACCGTGATGGACGATTCACGGGGACCTTTTGGACAGAGCTGTTCAGGCTGTTAGGCTCAAATCTGAACATCTCTTCCAGCTATCATCCCCAAACCGATTAACAGACTGAACGCTTCAATAGCATGCTTGAAGAGTATATGCGCCACTTCATAGATGCAAGACAGAAGAACTGGGTGGATATGCTCGATATAGCGCAGTTCAGCTTCAACTGTCAGAAGAGTTCCTCAACGGGGAAGACTTCCTTTGAAATAGTGTGTGGGAGACAACCACTTATGCCACATGTTGTGGACCACCCTTACGTGGGAAAGAGTCCTCAAGCATACAACTTCACAAAAGAGTGGAAGCAGACGTCAGACATAGCTCGTGCTTATCTAGAAAAGGCGTCAAAATGTATGAAAAAGTAGGCGGACCAGAAACGTCGTCCCTTGGAGTTCCAAGCAGGGGACCAAGTTCTTATCAAATTGAGGCCGGAACAACTCCGATTTCGGGGAAGTAAAGACCAATGCCTTGTGAGGAAATACGAAGGCCCTGTCGAAGTAATCCAGAAGGTCGGCAAGACCTCTTATCGGGTTCAACTTCCTCCATGGATGAAGATCCACCCTGTGATCCATGTAAGTAATCTGAAGCTCTATCATCCAGACCCTGAGGATGCTGTTCGCAACGAGGTATCCCTGCCTCCTGTCACGATGAAGAACACTGAAGAGAAGCAAGTAGAAGAGGTCCTAGCTGAGAGGACGCGACGAACAGGGAAACCAAGACGGGACATACAAGAGTTCCTAGTGAAGTGGAAAGGTCTCCCAGACGCAGAAATAAGTTGGGAGCGTGTCGAAGACCTGAAGTCAGCTGCTCTGCAAATTGCTGACTTTGAACATAGGCGGTTGACGGGGACGTCAACCAATTAAGTGGGGGAGGATGTCACTGTCATGCTTGTCCAAGGCGTGTTGCCTATGGCCACATGCCCTTTCCAACCCCTTTTTATCATGCTTTCATTGTATATATGTCTTATTGCTTTCTAGTTAGCTTTCCTTGTATTTTTGTGGCCGTATGACTCCTCGCCATTTTCATGTGCAAGCCTGTCATAGGCATAAATCCTAGAATGTACTATAGGGGGGTATGACTAGTTGTCCATCCTTCCTACCCGGAGTTATATGCTAATCAAGTCGTTGTTTGTCCCTTACTTGCTTGCTTGTGTATAACAAAACCTTTTCTCAAATGCTTTCAAAACACTTTCTCTCTCACGTTTTCTAAAACCTTTTCTCCTGAGATTCGAGGGGAGGCTAGACCCTACGTGGAAGTTGTCCGCGACTTCAGATTTTCATACGGCTGACTTGCTTGTCGAGCTAGAGCAAATGCTGCACAATCGTCGTCTCGTCCCAAAGAGTGCGATTGTGACACTTAGCACCCACAAGAGCTATCAGTGCCTTATCTCCATATTCGGCCTCATCTTCATCTTCTTCAAATTCGTTAGAAGCAAATAAGTCTTCCTGCCAACTATCCACTTCGATATCATTAGGAAAGTGTAAGGAGTTGAAGAGATTGAAAGTTACCCGCTGATCATTGACTCTCATTGTCAATTCTCCTTTTTGAACATCGATAAGCGTCCTCCCCGTGGCTAAGAAAGGTCGCCCAAGGATGATCGGGATGTCTCTGTCAGCCTCATAGTCAAGAATGATGAAATCCGCAGGGAATATGAATTTATCCACACTTACTAAAACATCCTCTATCTTACCCTCAGGATATACCACTGATCGATCAGCCAACTGCAAAGAGACTGTGGTGGGCCTTGCCTCTCCTATGCCAAGCTTTTTAAAGATGGACATGGGCATTAGATTAATGCTTGCCCCAAAATCACATAAAGCTCGCCCACAATATGTGTTCCCAATAGTGCATGGTATGGTGAAGCTCCCTGGATCTTTCAATTTTTGAGGGATTTTTCGCTGGACAATGGACGAACATTCAGAAGTAAGAGCTACAGTCTCGAATTCCCCCAATCTCCGCTTCTTAGTCAAAATGTCCTTCATAAATTTTGCATAATTCGGCATTTGTTTCAAGGCTTCGACTAAAGGGATATTAATGTGTAACTCCTTTAGAATCTCCAAAAACTTGTCAAATTGCTTATCTTGTTCCTTTTTCTGAAAACGCTGAGGAAAATGAGGTGGTGGTCTCGTAGTCACCTGATCAGTTGGCTGTTGCTGTGGCAATGCTGCAGCATTTTTCTGTTCTGCCTTCTGGTGTTGAGGTAATGCTACAACATTACTCTGATCATTGTCCTGATGCTGTGGTGATGCTACAACATTGTTCTGGTCATTCTCACACGCTGCTTGACTTTCATTGTCCTTAACCTCCTCTTGGATTGAAGTGGGCTCTTTTATCTTAAGAGTCCTATTTTTAGGCTCCTTCAATTCTTTCCCACTTCGAAGTTGCACCGCTTTACATGTTTCCTTGCCTTTGTTCCGTGGGTTCTCGATGTCACTGGGCAAAGTTCCTTGAGGTCTATTGTTTAAAGATGAAGCTAATTGGCCCACTTGGTTCTCCAAATTTCTAAGGGCTGCAACCTGACTCTGCACTATGGCATCAGTTTTGGCCATATGCTCTTTCAACAAAGTTTCAAGCGAAGATGTAGAATCTTGATTTTGTACCTTAGGAGGCTGAAAATTCTGCTGATTATATCCTTGTTTATGAAATCCTGGAGCTGTAGGAGGTCTTATTTGCTTATTAGAAGGCCCAACTCCTTGATTGTTCCATGAAAAATTCGGGTGCTGCCTCCAACCCGGGTTATATGTGTTCGAGTAGGGGTTAAAATTCTTGTTATACCCCACATAGTTCACTGACACTGGGTTGGATGGGCAAACATCAAAGGTGTGGTCCTCACCGCAATAAACACAAGACACTGCTACTGGTGGCACAAACGGACTTCCTGAACCCATATTCAATGATTTCAACGTACTAGTGAGGGTAGCAATCTGTGCCGTGAGGTTTGCTGCACTAGCCTCTTGCACTCCTGCTACTTGTCGAGTCGGGTTAAGGCGTGAGGTCGGCCACTGATAGTTGTTCTTCGCAATCTTCTCTAAAATCTCGTAGGCATCATTGTATGTCTTTGACATAAGTGCTCCCCCAGCTGAAGCGTCCACTACCATTCTTGTGTGCGTATTCAACCCATTGTAAAAAGTCTGCATCTGAATACCATAGGGAATACCATGATTTGGGCACTTTCGTAATAACTCTTTAAATCTCTCCCAGGTTTCATATAAAGATTCATCCTCCTGCTGATGAAATGACGTGATTTCACTCCTAAGCTTGGCCATCTTAGTGGGTGGAAAATATTTTGTAAGAAACTACTCCACCAACTCATTCCAGCTTGTGATAGTCTCGGATGGTATAACATTTAACCATTCCAACTCTTTTCCTCTCAGTGAAAAAGGAAATAGTGTCAATCTAAGAGACTCCTCACTAACTCCTCGGATTATGAACGATTTGCAAACGCCCATAAATAACCGAAGATGCAAGTGAGGGTCCTCCATTGGCGTACCACCAAATTGGCCTGTGTGCTGAAGCATCTGAAACATGACCGGTTTTAGTTCAAACTGTTGTGCCTCTATCTCTGGTGGCATAATTCCTGGAATTAACACTGGCACAACATATTCTTGAATAACCCGGTTCCGCTCATCATTCACTGCCTCGGCTGCACCATTATTATTAACTCTCAATGGTGGATCTGCCATCCTTTCAACTATTGCCAACCCTCTCTGTTCCCTCCTTCTTTGATGAAATGTGCGTTCAATCTCGGGATCAAGGGGTAGCAATTCAGGATCGTGCTCCTCGTTCATATAAGGAAATTAGCACTTGGCACGATATACAAGTAACGAATAAATTTTTTTGTGTTTGTTAACTATAAACTAAAAACAGTAAATAAAAGTACTCAATTTCACAAAATTCACAAAACAATTAGTCTCCGGCAACGGCGCCAAAAACTTGTTGTGCAAAAACTCACTACGCAAGCATACGCAATCGTAGGTAGTAAATGGTAAACAAGGTCGATCCCACGAGGACTAACGCAAGTAAATTTATTGGAATTAAGCACAAAACTTACCAACAAAAACTAGCTAAAGAATGCAACTAAACTTGCAAATTGACTAAACACGAGCACAAAACCAACTACTAAACTAAGAGAGACTTAGAAATGCAAAGTATAACTTTAAACAACGATTAGAGAGGCTACACAAGTACTAAAATGATGAAAACAAGGGGCTGGTGATAACTCTTAAAATCAGAGTTATAGAGTATCATTTTAGGATTGAATTTTCATATTTTATCTAACTATATCTTAGAAATTCCCTAGCTTTGAGTCATTTTTGTCTATGATTAATTTTGAAGCAGTAAAATTCTTATTAGAGCATTATTATCTTAATTAACGAGTTTATGTGATTAATTTAGGGTCTAATTCAAGAGGGACTTTTGGAGATTTTGAACAGCAGTTTTATAGCAGTTTGCTGGAGCAAACCTGGCAATTCGGGCCAATACCATTTTCGCACGAGAGAAGATCAATTCATTAAATGTGTTGGCAAATGTCAGATGACTCAGCCTGTTATAATCAATGGGAGCTTGCCACGTCATTAGCTATGTCTAGTCAGCCCTCGTTTTGCGAGAAATACCTGTGGTATTTAAGTTTTTGTTGGTAGCTGATTTTAGAGAGAGAGGGGAGAGAAAAGGAGGAGGCTGGTTCTCGAGAGAAAACAGAGGAAAGGGAGAAATCAGTCCGAAGAAGAATGAGGCTACCTGAATCTTACCAAAAGAGGAAGAAACCGCCGCTGAAGCCATTGTTGAATGCTGGTTCAATCTTTCTGTGGCAACATTTCATCTTCTTTCTCTTCTTCTTCTCTTTAGTTTAGTTACATTGTTAGGATGATGCTTTATTTCCGAAATATTTTCTGTGTTTTTCACATTATGAACTGATCACCTACAAGGTGAGGATTAGGGGTTGGATGTTTTGATCATTCTTGCAGCTTAATACATTGTCTTTAACTCAATATGGTTGTTAAGTGTTTTTATTTCTTTCATCACAATTTCGTTTGGCCAACCATTTTGTGTAGTGTTCCTTCGATTTTTGGGAAGAATAGAAGGAGCTGATTGCTTAAGAACCACATTAGCCCCATTGTTAGGGTTAGTAGCTAGCTAAGTAATGGGATTAGGGATAATCACTTGCCTAATGCACATAAATACAGCAGGATAGTTAATACTGGAGTAATGGAAATGAAACAGCAAATTTCTGGTTATTCGGGAGAATACCATGTGAGCTGTAGTGGATTGAGGTATATGATCATGTATCTAAGCTGTAGAATAGATTAAAACGGACAATCACCCCTAATCCGAGCCTTCCATTCAATTCAAAGTACCAGTTTAGCTATTCTCTGTTTTCTGCAATTTTTACTCTGTCATCTTTGTTTTAGCATTTATTTTGTTCCAGCAAATTCCGAATTATGTTATTTCATTTCCTTGATAAAATTTAAATGGTTACCAATTGAGTTTATTGAGAATCAAGTTGTGGTAATTAGTGAATTACTAGTCTCTGTGGATACGATAATTTACTTACCACTTGCTACAAATGAATGTGTACAATTGCGCATTGACATCTTAATATTGCCAAATTATTCATATTACTCTAGCAAGCGTGTCAGCTGGAATTTAAGGTGCAGTAGCAGTTTTTACCAAATGAGGTCATCAATGCTACAGCATTAAACACCACATTCTTATACAGAAAGGAATTTTCACTTACAACCGACCCAAAAACAACTTGAACTCGATTTTCTTATCTTTAACCTTGAGTTAAACATATGTCTATGAAAACCCAATGCTAGATAACACTAATGGCACCCAAATTCCCCAAAATCACAAGCTTGGAATGTATGTCTACACCCCACAATTTCTACCAAGAAATTACTTGCTCCATTTATGCTAATCCACCCATTCTTAACCCTTTCAGTATTAAGAACTAGCTTATGTCTTACCTAAGGTGATCAAACTCAAGTAAGAAATTACAATAAACACCACAAATGGAAGTATAACTTCATAGAAAAGCATTGAATCAAAAGGTTTCAACCAACCACATCATTCCCTAAATTCCAGCCCTAAAAATACTTAGCCCATGATCTTAACAGAGAATAAACCAGTAAAACTCAGAAATCAACATCTTGCAATTAATCTAAGAGTTATCTCCAAATGGGTACAAAAATATGTTAATGTAGCTAAAAGCTTGATAAAAAGTTAGGGCAATACAAAAATCATCAACTATAAGGTAGAAACTAGAAAGAAAAAGAGAAAGAGAGAGTAGAGGATGACGAATCTCCTTCTTCTTCTGGAAAACAGCCCAAAACAGCAGCTCTCTTCCTTTCTTCTTCTATTTTTTCTGGGTTTTTTCTCCCCTTTTCGGCCTCTCCAACTCTCTTCCCCGAGGATTCTCTTCTCCTTTTCCCTAAAAGGGCTGATTTAGCTCTCTTCATCCACGTGGCAGCAGGCTATTGGCTTGGTTTTTAGTAAATGTTGACTTATATGGTGATGTAAGCAGTAAATTTTCCGTAAAAACTGTGTCCCGATGTGGCTCACGATGCTGCAGCATTGGCAACCTCATTAAGAATGTGGGCTACAATGTTGTAGCATTGGCAACCACAATTCAGCATTCCAGCCCACAAAATTTTCTCACCAACTCGGGAAAACCTGCCCAAAATCAGAAAATACTCAACCAAAGAAGGGAATAAAAGAAGATTTTTCAACATTCTTGCTTGCTTAAATTAGTACCCACATAATCGCTACAAAACTGACAACGGACTGCAAACAACTTGAATTATAGCGGGGTCTAAGAGTGAAAATTGTGATAATTTACTGCCATTTCATGGGATTATCAATGACCAACAACGCTCTTAGGGAAGACCGTTGGGTTTCGCAATCGTTACACATCGAATGGAGCCAAGTTTGGCACATTTGGATCCAAACAGGACGAACAAATCTCTACGGGACGAAGTTTGGGTTTCTAACTCACCAAATCTCAAATGGAGACATGTTTTTCCACTTAAGACCAAAGAGCACGAACAACATTCTAGTGAAAGAACTTCGGGTTTCTGACTCGTTAAAATTCAAATGGAGACAGGTTTAGTCCATTTGGTTCCAAATAGGGGGAACAATGCTCTAGAGTTCGAACTTTGGTTTTCTAACTCGATAAATTTCGAATGGATAGTAGTTTAGTCCTCTTTGGTCGAAAGAAGACCAACAATGCTCATGGGGAAGACTTTTGGGTTTCTAAATCGTTAAACATCGAATGGCACCAAGTTTTGCACATTGTGATCGAAACAGGATGAACAACGCTCTAGGGAAGAAGTTTGGGTTTCTAACTCACCAAATCTCGAATGGAGACATGTTTTTTCCACTTTTGACCAAAGAGGACGAACAACATTCTGGCGAACAAACTTTGGTTTTTGACTCGTTAAACTTCGAATGGAGACAAGTTTCGTCCATTTGGTTGCAAACAGGGCGAACAATGCTCTAGAGTTCCAACTTTGGTTTTCTAACTTGTAAAATTTCGAATGGATAGTAGTTTAGTCCGCTTTGGTTGAAAGACGACCAACAACGCTCTTGAGGAAGACTTTTGGGTTTCTAAATCGTAAAACATCGAATGGTGCCAAGTTTTGCACATTTTGATCGAAACAGGACGAACAACGCTCTAGGGAAGAAGTTTGGGTTTCTAACTCACCAAATCTCGAATGGAGACATGTTTTTTCCACTTTTGACCAAAGAGGATGAACAACATTCTGGCGGACAAACTTTGGGTTTCTGACTCGTTACACTTCGAATGGAGACAACTTTCTTCCATTTGGTTGCAAACAGGGGGAACAACGCTCTAGAGTTTGAACTTTGATTTTCTAACTCGTTAAATTTCGAATGGATAGTAGTTTAGTTCGCTTTGGTTGAAAGACGTCCACCAACACTCTTGGGGAAGACCTTTGGGTTTCTCAATCGTTAAACATCGAATGGAGCCAAGTTTGTCAAATTTTGGTCCAAACAGGAGAAACAACGTTCTAAGGGACGAAGTTTGGGTTTCTAACTCACCAAATCTCGAATGGAGACATGTTTTTTCCACTTTTGACCAAAGAGGACGAACAACGTTCTGGCTGGCGAACTTTGGGTGTCTGACTCGTTAAACTTCAAATGGAGACAAGTTTCTTCCATTTGGTTGCAAACAGGGGGAACAATGCTCTAGAGTTCGAACTTTGGTTTTCTAACTCGTTTAATTTTGAATGGATAGTAGTGTAGTCCGCTTTGGTCGAAAGAGGATGAACAACACTCTTGGGGAAGACCTCTGGGTTTCTCAATCGTTAAACAACGAATGGAGCCAACTTTGGCACATTTTGATCCAAACATGACGACCAACGCTCTAGGGGGCGAAGTTTGGGTTTCTAACTCACCAAATCTCGAATGGAGACATGTTCTTTCCACTTTTGACCAAAGACGACGAACAACATTTTGGCAGACGAACTTTGGGTTTCTGACTCATTAAACTGCGAATGGAGACAAGTTTCTTCCATTTGGTTGCAAACAGGGGGAACAACGCTGTAGAGTTCGAACTTTGGTTTTCTAACTCGTTAAATTTCGAATGGATAGTAGTTTAGTCCGCTTTGGTCGAAAGAGGATGAACAACGCTCTTGGGGAAGACCTTTGGGTTTCTCAATCGTTAAACAATAAGTTTGGAAAATTTTGATCCAAACATGACGAACAACCCTCTAGGAGACGAAGTTTGGGTTTCTAACTCACCAAATATCGAATGGAGACTTGTTTTTTCCACTTTAGACCAAAGAGGACGAACAACATTCTGGCAGACGAACTTTGGGTTTCTGACTTGTTAAACTTCGAATGGAGACAAGTTTCTTCCATTTGGTTGCAAACAGGGGGAACAACGCTCTAGAGTTCAAACTTTGGTTTTCTAACTCGTTAAAATTTGAATGGATAGTAGTTTAGTTCGCTTTGGTCGAAAGACGACCAACAACGATCAACGATCCAGGGGACGAACTTCTTCTTTCTGACTCCCCAAACCTCGAATGAAGACAAGTTTAGTCCATTTCGGTCCAAACATGATGAAGAACGATCCAGGGGTCGAACTTCTTCTTTCTGACTCCCCAAACCTCGAATGGAGAGAAGTTTGGTCCATTTCAGTCAAAACACGACGAACAACATCTAGGGGACGAAAAAGTGTCATTTTCATTCTTCATTTCTTGTTGACATCTTGTACAATCTTTTAGATCTTGATATGTTCTTTACCTTTGTCTTTTATGAGATCTTGAGATTTGATCTATTTCTTGTCGAAAGTTCTGCCTTTTGAAAGTAGATTCTGGAAAATCGAGAAAACTGAGATTGTGTATCACAGAAGAATGTGAGGAAAGGTCACTTTCTTGTCACTTTACATTCTTTTTCAATCATGTATCATAGAAGGAGTTCAACCAAATCCATGTTTCATCAAGCACAAATACATTGTGAGGACCAGATCAATGATGATTCATTTTGGAAGGCTTTCCGAGAAGATTTGGCTGAAATGCATCGATCCATGAAATACATGTCTGAATTATGTCAAGAGTTGAATTTGCGCGATCGAGAAATTTAAAGACAAATTGCACAATCAGTTCAAAAAGATGAAGATTGTCTCATGCTTCTAGACGACGTTTCAAATGATGATGTTGTTATTGATGACACGACGTCCAGCAAAGAAACTGTGCAAATATATGTTGATCTATGTCCATTAGAAACAAAAAGTGAGGAAATTGGAAAGAGAAAGAGAGTGAGAAAGAAACATTTGAGACTTTTGTAGTGATTAAAAAGAAAGAAGATTCGGTTAATAGAGTATGTGAGGAGAACATTATTTTGTATTCAAAACGACACATACAAGACCTTGTAACCGAAAAGACTTTCTTTCTAACGGGTGCACTTAAACCAAGTGTACCTACTTTTTTCATTGAATTCTTGCAGGAAATTAAAATGCTTATTGAAAAGCAAGATTCAAAGCATCCTCGTGGGAAGTTCAATTAACGAGGGTAGTTGGGAAGCCCATTTAATGAGGTAGTTGGGTTCCTTGCCTATAAAAAGAAGTTGTATTGCTTGTAAGAAGATAGAACAACTTTGATGATGTTTCAATGAAATTGAGTCTTTTCAGCTTAAAGGCCATGAGCAACTTTATTTGCATATCTTGTGTTTAGATTTGCATGCAAGGATCATTCAAGTAGCATTGATCAAACTACTTGTGGAATGATTCAAATCTTGAGTTTAAAAACACGTTTTCTCTACTCTTGATATTGATCATCAAGGTAAATCCGTTTCTATCTTCTTCCTTGGGATGAAATCATATTGATTTGGGGTTTTTGGGTTTTGCATCTAAAGGTGTTGTTTATTGTCAAGGTTGTTAGATCTAACTCTCTGGAAGTTTCATATCACTTCTTCTTTCTGACTCCCCAAACCTCGAATGGAGACAAGTTTGGTCCATTTCGGTCCAAACATGACGAACTGCTTCTTTCGCAGTCACCAAACCTCAAATGGAGACAAGTTTGGTTCATTTTGGTCCAAACATGACGAACAACTATGCAGTTTATTAAATATGTACTACCCAAATTTTTTATCAAACAACCACCTGGCGCAGTGGCTGAGCGCTTGCCTTACCACTCCCATGGTGGGGGTTTGATCCTGCAACTATGCAGTTTATTAATTATTTACTGCCCAAATTTTTATCAAACAACCACCTGGCACAGTGGCTGAGCGCTTGCCTTACCACTCCTATGGTGGGGGTTCGATCCTGCAATTATGCAGTTTACTATTTATTTACCGCACAATTTTTATCAAACAACCACCTGGCGCAGTGGCTGAGCACTTGCCTTACCACTCCCATGGTGGGGGTTCGATCCTACAACTATGCAGTTTATTAAATTTTATCGCCCCAATTTTTTATGTTTTGAATGGCCGTTCTCTGTGGTCCATTCATGTATCGTCGAGGCGGTCGTGGTGTTTGAGGATGGTGTTGAGTCTGCGAGATAAATTCAGGGAGTTGGTATCTTTTCGAATTGGTGATGGTCGTAAATGCTTTGTCTGGGTTGACCCTTGGATACCTGGGGATCCTATTGTTGGCCGGTATGGTCAGTGAGTTGTGTATGATGCTGCTAGTTCATGGACGACTCGAGCTCAGACTTCTTAACTTCTGAGGGGGAGTGGAGGTGGCCTCAGGTGTCATGGGAGTTGATGGACTTGGCTTCTCAGGTACGTGCAGTTCGCCCTTGCCTGGGTCGGGGTGATTCCCTTGTATGGTTACCGTCTCCTTCGAGGGGGTTCTCTATTGCTAGTGCCTGGGAGGCTATTAGACCCCGGAGTGTTGTCGTACCATGGTATCGCCTGCTTTGGTTTGGGGGTAATATCCCGAGGCATGCTTTTATTGCTTGGATGGCAGTTCGGGATAGGCTCTATACTCGTGATCGATTATTTTGGTGGGGTGTGTCATCATCTGCATCATGTTTGCTGTGTGTTGATGGGGTTGAGTCTCGGGATCATTTGTTCTTCGCTTGTCCGTTTAGTAGGATTGTGTGGAGTGGGATGTTGATCTGGGGGTGTTCGTCGCACACGATTGCTTCTTGGGATGTAGAACTTCAGTGGATTTGTGCAAGGAGTAGGGGGAAGAGTTGGCGGAATAGCGTATGGAGGGTTGCTTGGGCATCTGTGCTTTATCTTTTATGGCAGGAACGAAATTTTCGACTTCATGGAAGTGGTTCTAGTTCTGCTGAGGCAGTTTTGCGGATAGCTAAGTCTGATGTTCGATTTGGTTGTGAGTCTTGGGGGAGCCAGGCGCTTGGTAGGCTTGGTCCTCCTTGGGATTGGTTTTAGTTCTCTATCTATTGTTAGTTTTGGTTTACCTGGCTCGGGTTGTGAGCTGTTGTTTTAGTTTTACCCTGCTCGGGTTGTGAGCTTTTTTTGTTTTGTGCTCTTTTGCTTTTTTCCTTAACCTCGGGCTATGAGGTTCTCCTCTTTTTTCGCAGTAATATATTTATTTTGCAAAAAGAAAAACATGACGAACAACGATCTAGGGGACGAACTTCTTCTTTCTGACTCCCCAAACCAGTAATGCAGACAAGTTTAGTCCATTTCAGTCCAAACATGACGAACAACGATCTAGGGGACGAACAGCTTCTTTCGCAGTCGCCAAACCTCGAATGGAGACAAGTTTGGTCCATTTCGTTCCAAACATGACGAACAACGATCTAGGAGACGAACTTCTTCTTTTTGACTTGCCAAACCTCAAATGGAGACAAGTTTGGTCCATTTCGGTCCAAACATGACAAAGAACGATCCAGGAGACGAACTTCTTCTTTCTGACTCCCCAAACCTCGAATGGAGATAAGGTTGGTCCATTTCGGTCCAAACATGAGGAAGAACGATCCAAGGGACAAACTTCTTCTTTCTGACTCCCCAAACCTCGAATGGAGATAAGTTTGGTCCATTTCGGTCCAAACATGAGGAACAATGATCTAGAGGACAAACTTCTTCTTTCGCAGCTGACAAACCTCGAATGAAGACAAGTTTGGTCCATTTCGGTTGAAAGATGATGATCAACGAACTAGGGGACGAACTTCTTTTTTCTACCTCCCCAAACCTCGAATGGAGACAAGTTTGGTCCATTTCGGTCCAAACATGATGAACAACGATCTAGCGGATAAACTTCTTCTTTCGTAGTCGCCAAACCTCGAATGGAGACAAGTTTGGTCCCTTTCGGTCCAAACATGACTAAGAATGATATAGGGGAAGAACTTCTTCTTTCTGACTCCCCAAACCTCGAATGGAGACAAGTTTGGTCCTTTTCGATCCAAACATGACGAACAACGATCTAGGGGACGAACAGCTTCTTTCGCAGTCGCCAAACCTCGAATGGAGACAAGTTTGGTCCATTTCATTCCAAACATGACGAACAACGATCTAAGAGACGAACTTCTTCTTTTTTACTTGCCAAACCTGAAATGGAGACAAGTTTGGTCCATTTCGGTCCAAACATGACGAAGAACGATCCAGGAGACGAACTTTTTCTTTTTGACTCCCCAAACCTCGAATGGAGACAACTTCTATCCATTTCGGTTGAAACATAAGGAACAACGATCTAGGAGACAAACTTCTTCTTTCGCAGCTGACAAACCTCGAATGTAGACAAGTTTGGTCTATTTCGGTCGAAAGATGATGATCAACGAACTAAGGGACGAACTTCTTTTTTCTACCTCCCCAAACCTCGAATGGAGACAAGTTTGGTCCGTTTCGGTCCAAACATGACGAACAACGATCTAGGGGACAAACTTCTTCTTTCGTAGTCGCCAAACCTCGAATGGAGACAAGTTTGGTCCCTTTCGGTCCAAACAAGACGAACAACAATCTAGGGGATGAACTTCTTCTTTCTGACTCCCCAAGCCACGAATGCAGACAAGTTTAGTCCATTTCGGTCCAAACATGACGAACAACGATCTAGGGGACGAACTGCTTCTTTCGCAGTCGCCAAACCTTGAATGGAGACAAGTTTGGCCCATTTCGTTCCAAACATGACGAACAACGATCTAGGGGACGAACTTCTTTTTTTTGACTTGCCAAACCTCAAATGGAGACAAGTTTGGCCCATTTCGGTCCAAAATGACGAAAAACGATCCAGGAGACGAACTTTTTCTTTTTGACTCCACAAACCTCGAATGGAGACAAGGTTGGTCCATTTCAGTCCAAACATGACGAAGAACAATCCAAGGCACGAACTTCTTCTTTCTGACTCCCCAAACCTCGAATGGAGGCAAGTTTGGTCCATTTCGGTACAAACATGAGGAACAACGATTTAGGGGGCAAACTTCTTCTTTCGCAGCTGACAAACCTCGAATGAAGACAATTTTGGTCCATTTCGATCGAAAGATGATGATCAACGAACTAGGGGACGAATTTCTTTTTTCTGCCTCCCCAAACCTCGAATGGAGACAAGTTTTGTCCATTTCGGTCCAAACATGACGAACAACGATCTAGGGGACGAACTTCTTCTTTCGCACCTGCCAAACCTCGAATGAAAATAAGTGTGGTCCATTTCAGTCGAAAGATGACGATCAACGGACTAGGGGACAAACTTCTTCTTTCTGACTCGCCAAGCCTCGAATTGAGACAAGTTTGGTCTATTTTGGTCCAAACATGACGAACAACGATCTAGGGGACAAACTTCTTCTTTCGCAGTCGCCAAACCTCGAATGGAGACAAATTTGGTCAATTTCAGTCCAAACATGACTTACAACGATCTGGGGGACGAACTTCTTCTTTCTGACTCCCCAAACCTCGAATGGAGATAAGTTGGGTCCATTTCATTTCAAACATGACGAACAACGATCTAGGGGACGAACTTCTTCTTTCTTACTTGCCAAACCTCGAATGGAGACAAGTTTGGTCATGTTCGGTCTAAACATGACGAACAACGATCTAGGGGACGAACTTCTTCTTTCATAGCTGACAAACCTCGAATGAAGACAAGTTTGGTCCATTTCGATTGGAAGATGATGATCACCTAACTAGGGGACGAACTTCTTTTTTCTGACTCCCCAAACCTCGACTGGAGACAAGTTTTGTCCATTTCGGTCCAAACATGACGAACAACGATCTAGGGGACAAACTTCTTCTTTCACAGCTGCCAAACCACGATTGAAGACAAGTTTGGTCCATTTTGGTCGAAAGATGACGATCAATGAACTAGCGGACGAACTTCTTCTTTCTAACTCCCCAAACCTCAAATGGAGACAAGTTTGGTCCATTTCGGGACAAACATGACGAAGAACGATCCAAGGGACGAACTTCTTGTTTCTGACTCCACAAACCTCGAATGCAGACGAGTGTGGTCCATTTCGGTCCAAACATGAGGAACAACGATCTAGGGGATGAAGTTCTTATTTCTTACTCCCCAAACCTCGAATGGTGACAAGTTTGGTCCATTTCGGTCCAAACGTGACGAGCAACGATATTGGGGACCAACTTTTTATTTCGCAGTCGCCAAACCTTGAATGGAGACACGTTTGGTCCATATCCGTCCAAACATGACGATCAACGATCTAGGGGACAAACTGCTTATTTCATTGTCGCCAAACCTCGAATGGAGACAAGTTTGGTCCATTTCGTTCCAAACATGACGAACAACGATCTAGGGGACGAACTTCTACTTTGTCAGTCGCCAAACCTCGAATGGAGACAAGTTTGGTCCATTTCGTTCCAAACATGACGAACAACGATCTAGGGGACGAACTTCTACTTTGTCAGTCGCCAAACCTTGAATGGAGACAAGTTTGGTCCATTTCAGTCAAACATGACGAACAACGACCTAGGAGACGAACTTCTTCTTTCTGACTCCCAAAACCTCGAACGGAGGCAAGTTTGGTCCATTTCGGTCCAAACATGATGAACAACGATCTAGGGGACAAACTTCTTCTTTATGACTTGCCAAACTTTGAATTGAGACAAGTTTGCTCCATTTCGGTGTAAAATTTTGAAGAAGGATCCAGGGGACGAACTTCTTCTTTCTGAATCCCCAAACCTCTAATGGAGACAAGTTTGGTCCATTTCAGTCCAAACATGACGAACAACGATCTAGGGGACGAACTGCTTCTTTCGCAGTCGCCAAACCACGAATGGAGACAAGTTTGGTCCATTTTGGTCAAAACATAGAACAATGATCTAGGGGACGAACTTCTTCTTTCTCAGTCGCCAACCCTCGGATGGAGACAAGTTTGGTCCATTTTCGTCCAACGATAACGATAGACGAACTAGGGGACGAACTTCTTCTTTCTGACTCCCCAAACCTCAAAAGGAGACAAGTTTGGTCCATTTCGGTCAAAACATGACGAACAACGATATAGGGGACGAACTTCTTCTTTCTAACTCCCCAAACCTCGAATGGAGACAAGTTTGGTCTATTTCGGTCCAAGCTTGACGAAAACAGATCAAGGGGACGAACTTCTTCTTTCTGACTTGCCAAACCTCGAATGGAGACAAGTTTATTCCATTTCGATCCAAACATGACGAAGAACGCTCTAGGGGACGAACTTCAACATTAAAACCCGCCAAACTTCGAATTGACACAAGGTTGGTCCATTTTGGTCCAAACATAACGAACTTCGCTCTAGGGAACGAACTTGTCGTTTCTAACTCTCCAAGCCTCGAATGGCGACAAGTTTGGTCCATTTTAGTCCGAAGATGACGAACAAAGCTCCAGGGGAGGAACTTCAACATTAAAACTTGCGAAGCTTTAAATGGAGACAAGGTTTGTCCATTTTGGTCCAAACATGACGAACTTCGCTTTTGGGAACGAACTTGTTGTTTCTAACTCTCCTAGCCTCGAATGGAGACAAGTTTGGTTAATTTTAATCCGAAGATGACGAACAACGCTCTAGGGGAGAAACTTCGGCATTAAAACTCGCCAAACTTTGAATTGAGACAAGGTTGGTCCATTTTGGTCCGAACATGACGAACTTCGCTCTAGGGAACGAACTTGTTGTTTCTAACTCTCCAAGCCTCGAATGGAGACAAATTTGGTCCATTTTTGTCCCAAGATGACGAACAACGCTCTAAGGGACGAACTTCAGCATTAAAACTCGCCAAACTTCGAATTTAGAGAAGGTTTGTCCATTTTATTTCAAACATGACGAAGTTCGCTCTAGGGAACGAACTTGTTGTTTCTAACTCTCCAAGCCTCGAATGGAGACAAGTTTGGTCCATTTTAGTCGGAAGATAACGAACAACGCTCTAGGGGACGAACTTCAGCATTAAAAATCGCCAAACTTCGAAATCAGACAAGGTTGGTCCATTTTGGTCCAAACATGACGAACTTCGCTCTAGGGAACGAACTTATTTTTTCTAACTCTCCAATCCTCGAATGGAGACAAGTTTGGTCCATTTTAGTCCAAAGATGACGAACAACGCTCTAGGGGACGAACTTCAACTTTAAAACTCGCCAAACTTCGCATTGAGACAAGGTTGCTCCATTTTGCTCCAAACATGACGAACTTCGCTCTAGGGATGAACTTGTTGTTTCTAACTCTACAAGCCTCAAATGGAGACAAGTTTTGTCCACTTTAATCCTAAGATGACGAACAACGCTCTTGGGGAGGAACTTCAACATTAAAACTTGCCAAACGTCGAATGGAGACAAGGTTGGTCCATTTTGGTCAAAACATGACGAACTTCTGTCTAGGGAACGAACTTGTTGTTTCTAACTCTCCAAGCCGCGAATGTAGACAAGTTTGGTCGATTTTAGTCCGAAGCTGACGAACAACGCTCTAGGGGAGGAACTTCAACATTAAAACTTGCGAAACTTCGAATGGAGACAAGGCTTGTCCAATTTTTGTCCAAACATGACGAATTTCTCTCTAGGGAACGAACTTGTTGTTTCTAACTCTCCAAGACTCGAACGGAGACAAGTTCGGTCCATTTTAATCCCAAGATGGCTAACAACGTTCTAGGGGAGGAACTTTAGCATTAAAACTCGCCAAACTTCGAATTAGCACAAGGTTTGTCCATTTTGGTCCAAACATGAGGAACTTCGCTCTAGAAAACGAACTTGTTGTTTCTAACTCTCCAAGCCCCGAAAGGAGACAAGTTTGGTCCATTTTGTCCGAAGATGACAAACAACGCACTAGGGGAGAAACTTTGGCATTAAAACTTGCGAAACTTCTAATGGAGACAAGGTTTGTCCATTTTGGTCCAAACATGACGAACTTCGCTCTAGGGAACGAACTTGTTGTTTCTAACTCTCCAAGCCTCGAATGGACACAAGTTTGGTCCTTTTTAGTCCGAAGATGACGAACAACGCTCTAAGGGATGAGCTTCAGCATTAAAACTCCGCAAACTTTGAATTGAGACAAGGTTTGTCCATTTTGGTTCAAACATGACGAACTTCGCTCTAGGGAACGAACTTGTTGTTCATAACTCTCGAAGCCTCGAATGAAGACAAGTTTGGTCCATTTTAGTCCGAAGATGATGAACAATGCTCTAGGGGAAAACTTCAGCATTAAAAATTTCGAAACTTCGAATGGAAACAAGGTTTGTCGATTTTGGTCCAAACATGACAAACTTCGCTCTAGGGAACGAACTTGTTGTTTCTAACTCTCCAACCCTCGAACGGAGACAAGTTCGGTCCATTTTAATCCGAAGATGGCTAACAACGTTCTAGGGGAGGACATTTAGCATTAAAACTTGCCAAACTTCGAATTGAGACAAGGTTTGTCCATTTTGATACAAACATGACGAACTTCGCTCTAGGGAACGAACTTGTTGTTTCTAACTCTCCAAGCCTCGAACGGAGACAAGTTTGGTCCATTTTGTCCGTAGATGACGAACAACGCTCTAGGGGAGGAACTTCAGCATTAAAACTTGCGAAACTTCGAATGGAGACATGGTTTGTCCATTTTGGTCCAAACATGATGAACTTCGCTCTAGGGAACGAACTTGTTGTTTCTAACTCTCCATACCTCGAATGGAGACAAATTTGGTCCGTTTTTGTCCGAAGATGACGAACAATGCTCTAGTGGACGAACTTTAGCATTAAAACTCGCAAAACTTCGAATTGAGACAAGGTTGCTCTATATTTGTCCAAACATGACGAACTTCGCTCTAGAGAACGAACTTGTTGTTTCTAACTCTCCAAGCCTCGAATGGAGACAAATTTGGTCCGTTTTTGTCCGAAGATGACGAACAATGCTCTAGGGGACGAACTTTAGCATTAAAACTCGCAAAACATCGAATTGAGACAAGGTTGCTCTATATTTGTCCAAACATGACGAACTTCGCTCTAGGTAACGAACTTGTTGTTTCTAACTCTCCAAGCCTAGAATGGAGACAAGTTTGGTCCATTTTTGTCTGAAGATGACGAACAACGCTCTTGGGGATGAACTTCAGCATTAAAACTCCCCTAACTTTGAATTGAGACAAGGTTGGTCCATTTTTGTCCACACATGACGAACTTCGCTCTAGGGAACGAACTTGTTGTTTCTAACTCTCCAAGACTCGAATGGAGACAAGTTTGGTCCATGTTAGTCCGAAGATGACGAACAACGCTATGGGGGAGGAACTTCAGCATTAAAACTTGCGAAACTTCGAATGGAGACAAGGTTGGTCCATTTTGGTCAGAACATGACGAACTTCGCTCTAGAGAATGAACTTCTTCTTTGTAACTCTCCAAGCCTCGAATGGAGACAAGTTTGGTCAATTTTAGTCCGAAGATGACGAACAACGCTCTAGGGGAGAAACTTCAACATTAAAACTTGCAAAACTTCGAATGGAGATAGGGTTGGAACATTTTGGTCCAAACATGAGGAACTTCGCTCTAAGGAACGAACTTGTTGTTTCTAACTCTCCAAGCCTCGAATGAAGACAAGTTTGGTCCATTTTTGTCCGAAGATAACGAACAACGCTCTAGGGTACGAACTTTAGCATTAAAACTCGCCAAACTTCGAATTGAGAAAAGGTTGCTCAATTTTTGTCCAAACATGACGAACTTCGCTCTAGGGAACGAACTTGTTGTTTCTATCTCTCCAAGCCTCGAATGGATACAAGTTTGGTCCATTTTAGTCCGAAGATGACGAACAACGCTCTAAGGGATTAACTTCAACATTAAAACTTGCAAAACTTTGAATGGAGATAAGGTTTGTCCATTTTGGTCCAAACATGACGAACTTCGCTCTAGGGATGAACTTGTTGTTTCTAACTCTCCAAGCCTCGAATGGAGACAAGTTTGGTCCATTTTAATCCGAAGATAACGAACAACGCCTACGGGAGGAACCTAAGCATTAAAACTCGCCAAACTTCGAATGGAGACAAGGTTGGTCCTTTTTGGTCCAAACATGACGAGCTTTGCTCTAGGGAACGAACTTGTTGTTTCTAACTCTCCAAGACTCGAATGGAGACAAGTTTGGTCCATGTTAGTCCGAAGATGACGAACAACGCTCTGGGGGAGGAACTTCAGCATTAAAACTTGGGAAACTTCGAATGGAGACAAGGTTTGTCCATTTTGGTCCAAACATGACGAATTTCATTCTAGCGAACGAACTTGTTGTTTCTAACTCTCCAAGCCTCGAATAGAGAGAAGTTTGGTCCATTTTAGTCCCAAGATGATGGACAACGCTCTAGGGGAGGAACTTCAACGTTAAAACTTGCAAAACTTCGAATGGAGACAAGGTTTGTCCATTTTTGTCCAAACATGACGAACTTCGCTCTAGGGATGAACTTGTTGTTTCTAACTCTCCAAGCCTCGAATGGAGACAAGTTTGGTCCATTTTAGTCCGAAGATTACGAACAATGCTCTAGGGGAGGAACTTCAGCATTAAAACTTGCGAAACTTTGAATGGAGACAAGGTTCCTCCATTTTGGTACAAACATTCCGAACTTCGCTCTAGGGAACGAACTTCTTGTTTCTAACTCTCGAAGCCTCGAATGGAGACAAGTTTGGTCTATTTTTGTCCGAAGATGACGAACAACGCGCTAGGGGACGAACATCAGCATTAAAACTCGCCAAACTTCGAATTGAGACAAGTTTGGTCCCTTTGATTCCGAAGATGACGAACAACGCTCTAGGGGAGGAACTTGAGCATTAAAACTTGCGAAACTTCGAATGGAGTCAAGGTTTGTCCATTTTGGTCCAAACATGACGAACTTCGCTGTAGGGAACGAACTTGTTGTTTCTAACTCTCCAAGCCTCGAATGGAGACAACTTTGGTCCATTTTAGTCCGAAGATGACGAACAACGCTCTAGAGGACGAACTTCAGCATTAAAAGTCGCCAAACTTCGAATTGAGACAAGGTTGGTCCATTTTGGTCCAAACATGACGAACTTCGCTGTAGGGAACGAACTTGTTGTTTCTAACTATCCAAGCCTCGAATGGAGACAAGTTTGGTCCATTTTAGTCCGAAGATGACAAATAACGCTCTAGGGGAGGAACTTCAGCATTAAAAATTGCAAAACTTAGAATGGAGACAAGGTTTGTCCATTTTGGTCCAAAAATGACGAACTTCGCTCTAGGGAACGAACTTGTTGTTTCTAACTCTCCCAGCTTCGAATGGAGACAAGTTTGGTCCATTTTAGTCCGAAGATGATGAACAACGCTCTAGAGAACGAACTTCAGCATTAAAAGTAGCCAAACTTCGAATTGAGACAAGGTTGGTCCATGTTGGATCAAACATGACGAACTTCGCTTTTGGGAACGAACTTGTTGTTTCTAACTCTCCAAGCCTCGAATGGAGACAAGTTTGGTCCATTTTTGCCCGAAGATGATGAACAACGCTCTAGGGGACGAACTTCAGCATTTAAACTTGCGAAACATCGAATGGAGACAAGGTTTTTCCATTTTGGTCCAAACATGACGAACTTCGCCCTAGGGAACGAACTTGTTGTTTCTCACTCTCCAAGCCTCGAATGGAGACAAGTTTAATCCATTTTAGTCCGAAGATGACCAGCAACGTTCTAGGGGAGGAACTTTAGCATTAAAACTTGCGAAACTTCGAGTGGAGACAAGGTTTGTCCATTTGTGTCCAAACATGACGAACTTCGTCATGTTTGGACCAAAATGGACAAACCTTGTCTCCATTCGAAGTTTCGCAAGTTTTAATGCTGAAGTTCCTCCCCTAGAGCGTTGTTCGTCATCTTCGGACTAAAATGGACCAAACTTGTCTCCATTTGAGGCTTGGAGAGTTAGAAACAACAAGTTCGTTCCCTAGAGCGAAGTTCGTCATGTTTCGACCAAAATGGACAAACCTTGTCTCCATTCGAAGTTTCGCAAGTTTTAGTGCTGAAGTTCCTCCCCTAGAGCGTTGTTCGTCATCTTCGAACTAAAATGGACCAAACTTGTCTCCATTTGAGGCTTGGAGAGTTAGAAACAACAAGTTCGTTCCCTAGAGCGAAGTTCGTCATGTTTGGACCAAAATGGACAAACCTTGTCTCCATTCGAAGTTTCGTAAGTTTTAATGCTGAAGTTCCTCCCCTACAGCGTTGTTCGTCATCTTCGGACTAAAATGGAAAAAACTTGTCTCCATTCGAGCTTTGGAGAGTTAGAAACAACAAGTTCGTTCCCTAGAGCGAAGTTCGTCATGTTTGTACCAAAATGGACAAACCTTGCCTCCATTTGAAGTTTCGCAAGTTTTAATGTTGAAGTTCCTCCCCTAGAGCATTGTTCGTCATCTTCGTATAAAAATGGACCAAACTTGTCTCCAGCGAGGATTGGAGAGTTAGAAACAAGTTCGTCCCCTAGAGCGAAGTTCGTCATGTTTAGACCAAAATGGACAAACCTTGTCACAAATCGAAGTTTCGCAAGTTATAATGTTGAAGTTCGTCCCCTAGAGCGTTGTTCGTGATCTTCGGAAAAAAATGGACCAAACTTGTCTCCATTCGAGGCTTGGCGTGTTTTAATGCTGAAGTTCGTCCGCTAGAGCGTTGTTCGTCATCTTCGAAATAAAATGGACAAAACTTGTCTCCATTCGAAATAAAATGGACAAAACTTGTCTCCATTCGAGGGTTTGAGAGTTAGAAACAACAAGTTCGTTCCCTAGAGCGAAGTTCGTCATGTTTGGACCAAAATGGACAAACCTTGTCTCAATTCGAAGTTTCGCAAGTTTTAATGCTGAAGTTCCTCCCGTAGAGCTTTGCTTGTCATCTTCGGACTAAAATGGACCAAACTTGTCTCCATTCGAGGCTTTGAGAGTTACAAACAACAAGTTCGTTCCTTAGGGCGAAGTTCGTCATGTTTGGACCAAAATGGACAAACTTTGTCTCTATTCGAAGTTTCGCAAGTTTTAATGCTGAAGTTCGTCCCCTAGAGCATTATACGTCATCTTCGAACAAAAATGGACCAAACTTGTCTCCATCGAGGCTTGGAGAGTTAGAAACAACAAGTTCGTCCCCTAGAGCGAAGTTCGTCATATTTAGACCAAAATGGACAAACCTTGTCTCAATTCGAAGTTTGGCAGGTTTTAAAGCTGAAGTTCGTCAGCTAGAGCGTTGTTCGTCATTTTCGGACTAAAATGGACCAAACTTGTCTCCATTCGAGTCCTCGAGAGTTAGAAACAACAAGTTTGTTCGCTAGTTCGAAGTTCGTCATGTTTGGACCAAAATGGACAAACCTCGTCTCCATTCGAAGCTTGGCGAGTTTTAATGCTGAAGTTCGTTCCCTAGAGCGTTGTTCGTCAACTTCGGACAAAAATGGACCAAACTTGTCTCCATTCGAGGCTTGGAGAGTTAGAAACAACAAGTTCGTCCCTTAGAGGGAAGTTCGTCATGTTTCGACCAAAATGGACAAACCTTGTGTCTATTCGAAGTTTGGCGAGTTTTTATGCTAAAGTTCGTCCCCTAGAGCGTTGTTCTTCAACTTCGGACAAAAAAGGACCAAACTTGTCTCCATTCGAGGCTTGGAGAGTTAGAAACAACAAGTTCGTCTCCTAGAGCGAAGTTCGTCATGTTTGGACCAAAATGGACAAACCTTGTCTCCATTCAAAGTTTCGCGAGTTTTAATGCTGAAGTTCGTCCCCTAGAGCGTTGTTCGTCATCTTCGGACAAAAATGGACCAAACTTGTCTCCATTCTAGGCTTGGAGAGTTAGAAACAACAAGTTCGTTCCCTAGAGCGAAGTTCGTCATGTTTGACAAAAATATACAAACCTTGTCTCCATTCGAAGTTTCGCAAGTTTTAATGCTGAAGTTCCTCCCCTAGAGCGTTGTTCGTCATCTTCGGACTAAAATGGACCAAACTTGTCTCCATTCGAGGCTTCGAGAGTTAGAACAACAAGTTCGTTCCCTAGAGCGAAGTTCGTCATGTTTGAACCAAAATGGACAAACCTTGTGTTTATTCGAAGTTTGGCGAGTTTTAATGCTAAAGTTCGTCACCTAGAGCGTTGTTCTTCATCTTCGGACAAAAATGGAACAAACTTCTCTCCATTCGAGTCTTGGAGATGAAAAAAGAAGTTTGTTTCCTAGAGCGAAGTTGGTCATGTTTGGACCAAAATGGACAAACCTTGTCTCCATTCGAAGTTTCGCAAGTTTTAATGCTGAAGTTCCTCCCGTAGAGCGTTGTTCGTCATCTTCGGACTAAAATGGACAAAACTTGTCTCCATTCGAGGCCTGGAGAGTTACAAACAACAAGTTCGTTCCCTAGAGCGAAGTTCGTCATGTTTGTGCCAAAATGGACAAACCTTGTCTCCATTCGAAGTTTCGTAAGTTTTAATGCTGAAGTTCCTCCCCTAGAGCATTGTTCGTCATCTTCGGACAAAAATGGACCAAACTAGTCTCCATCGAGGCTTGGAGAGTTAGAAACAACAAGTTCGTCCCCTAGAGCGAAGTTCGTCATGTTTAGACCAAAATGGACAAACCTTGTCTCAATTCGATGTTTGGCAAGTTTTAATGCTGAAGTTCGTCCCATAGAGCGTTGTTCGCCATCTTCGGACGAAAATGGACCAAACTTGTGTCCATTCGAGTCCTCGAGAGTTAGAAACAACAAGTTTGTTCCCTAGGGCGAAGTTCGCCATGTTTGGACCAAAATGGACAAACCTTGTCTCCATTTTGATGCTTGGCGAGTTTTAATGCTGAAGTTCGTTCCCTAGAGCGTTGTTTGTCAACTTCGGACAAAAATGGACCAAACTTGTCTCCATTCGAGGCTTCGAGAGTTAGAAACAACAAGTTCGTCCCCTAGAGGGAAGTTCGTCATGTTTCGACCAAAATGGACAAACCTTGTGTCCATTCGAAGTTTGGCGAGTTTTTATGCTAAAGTTCGTCCCCTAGAGCGTTGTTCTTCAACTTCGGACAAAAATGGACCAAACTTGTCTCCATTCGAGGCTTGGAGAGTTACAAACAACAAGTTCGTTCCCTAGAGCGAAGTTCGTCATGTTTGTACCAAAATGGACAAACCTTGTCTCCATTCGAAGTTTCGTAAGTTTTAATGCTAAAGTTCCTCCCCTAGAGCATTGCTCGTCATCTTCGGACAAAAATGGACCAAACTAGTCTCCATCGAGGCTTGGAGAGTTAGAAACAACAAGTTCGTCCCCTAGAGCGAAGTTCGTCATGTTTGCACCAAAATGGACAAACCTTGTCTCCATTCAAAGTTTCGCGAGTTTTAATGCTGAAGTTCGTCCCCTAGAGCGTTAGTCGTCATCTTCGGACAAAAATGGACCAAACTTGTCTCCATTCGAGGCTTGGAGAGTTAGAAACAACAAGTTCGTTCCCTAGAGCGAAGTTCGTCATGTTTGACCAAAATATACAAACCTTGTCTCCATTCGAAGTTTCGCAAGTTTTAATGCTGAAGTTCCTCCCCTAGAGCGTTGTTCGTCATCTTCGGACTAAAATGGACCAAACTCGTCTCCATTCAAGGCTTGGAGAGTTAGAACAACAAGTTCGTTCCCTAGAGCGAAGTTCGTCATGTTTGAACCAAAATGGACAAACCTTGTGTTTATTCGAAGTTTGGCGAGTTTTAATGCTAAAGTTCGTCACCTAGAGCGTTGTTCATCATCTTCGGACAAAAATGGAACAAACTTCTCTCCATTCGAGTCTTGGAGAGTTAGAAAAAAGAAGTTCGTTCCCTAGAGCGAAGTTGGTCATGTTTGGACCAAAATGGACAAACCTTCTCTCCATTCGAAGTTTCGCAAGTTTTAATGCTGAAGTTCCTCCCGTAGAGCGTTGTTTGTCATCTTCTTACTAAAATGGACAAAACTTGTCTCCATTCGAGGCCTGGAGAGTTACAAACAACAAGTTCGTTCCCTAGAGCGAAGTTCGTCATGTTTGTACCAAAATGGACAAACCTTGTCTCCATTCGAAGTTTCGTAAGTTTTAATGCTGAAGTTCCTCCCCTAGAGCATTGCTAGTCATCTTCGGACAAAAATGGACCAAACTAGTCTCCATCGAGGCTTGGAGAGTTAGAAACAACAAGTTCGTCCCCTAGAGCGAAGTTCGTCATGTTTAGATCAAAATGGACAAACCTTGTCTCAATTCGAAGTTTGGCAAGTTTTAATGCTGAAGTTCGTCCCATAGAGCGTTGTTCGTCATCTTCGGACGAAAATGGACCAAACTTGTCTCCATTCGAGTCCTCGAGAGTTAGAAACAACAAGTTTGTTCCCTAGGGCGAAGTTCGTCATGTTTGGACCAAAATGGACAAACCTTGTCTCCATTTTGAAGCTTGGCGAGTTTTAATGCTGAAGTTCGTTCCCTAGAGCGTTGTTCGTCAACTTCGGACAAAAATGGACCAAACTTGCCTCCATTCGAGGCATGGAGAGTTAGAAACAACAAGTTCGTCCCCTAGAGGGAAGTTCGTCATGTTTCGACCAAAATGGACAAACCTTGTATCTATTCGAAGTTTGGCGAGTTTTTATGCTAAAGTTCGTCCCCTAGAGCGTTGTTCTTCAACTTCGGACAAAAATGGACAACTTGTCTCCATTCCAGGTTTGGAGAGTTAGAAACAACAAGTTCGTCCCCTAGAGCGAAGTTCGTCATGTTTGGACCAAAATGGACAAACCTTTTCTCAAATCGAAGTTTGGCGAGTTTTAATGTTGAAGTTCCTCCCGTAGAGAGATGTTCGTCATCTTTGAACTAAAATGGACCAAACTTCTCTCCATTCGAGGCTTGGAGAGTTAGAAACAACAAGTTCGTTCCCTAGAGCGAAGTTCGTCATGTTTGACCAAAATATACTAACCTTGTCTCCATTCGAAGTTTCGCAAGTTTTAATGCTGAAGTTCCTCCCCGAGAGCGTTCTTCGTCATATTCGGACTAAAATGGACCAAACTTGTCTCCATTCGAGGCTTGGAGAGTTAGAAACAACAAGTTCGTTCCCTAGAGCGAAGTTCGTCATGTTTTGACCAAAATAGACAAACCTTGCCTCAATTCGAAGTTTGGTGAGTTTTAATGTTGAAGTTCGTCCCCTAGAGCATTGTTCGTCATCTTCGGATATAAATGGACCAAACTTGTCTCCATTCGAGGCGTGGAGAGTTAGAAACAACAAGTTCGTTCCCTAGAGCAAAGTTCGTCATGTTTGGACCAAAATGGACAAACCTTGTCTCAATTCGAAGTGTGGCGTGTTTTAATGCTGAAGTTCGTCCCCTGGAGCGATGTTCGTCATCTTTGGACTAAAATGGACCAAACTTGTCTCCATTCGAGGCTTGGAGAGTTAGAAACAACAAGTTTGTGCCCTAGAGCGAAGTTCGTCATGTTTGGACCAAAATGGACAAACCTTGTCTCAATTCGATGTTTGGCGAGTTATAATGCTAAATTCGTCCATTAGAGCGTTGTTCGTCATCTTCGGACAAAAATGGACCAAACTTGTCTCCATTCGAGGCTTCCAGAGTTAGAAACAACAAGTTCGTTCCCTAGAGCGAAGTTCGTCATGTTTGGACCAAAATGGACAAACCTGGTCTCAATTCGAAGTTTGGCGAGTTTTAATGTTGAAGTTCCTCCCGTAGATCGTTGTTCGTCATCTTCGGACTAAAATGGGCCAAACTTGTCTCCATTCGAGGCTTCGAGAGTTAGAAACAACGAGTTCGTTTCCTAGATCGAAGTTTGTCATGTTTGAACCAAAAGGGACAAACCTTGTGTTTATTCGAAGTTTGGCGAGTTTTAATACTGAAGTTCGTCACCTAGAGCGTTATTCGTCATCTTCCTACAAAAATGGACCAAACTTGTCTCGATTCTGCTTGGAGCCTTAGAAGCAACAAGTTCGTTCTCTAGAGAGAAGTTCGTCATGTTTGGTCCAAAATGAACAAACCTTGTCTCAATTCGAAGTTTGGCGAGTTTTAATGCTGAAGTTCGTCCCCTAGAGCGTTGTTCGTCATCTTCGGACCAAAACGGACAAAACTTGTCTCCATTCGAGGCTTGGAGTGTTAGAAGCAACAAGTTCGTTCCCTAGAGAGAAGTTCGTTATGTTTGGACCAAAATGGACAAACCTTGTCTCAATTCAAAGTTTGGCGAGTTGTAATGCTGAAGTTCGTTCCCTAGAGTGTTGTTCTTCATCTTCGGACAAAAACGGACCAAACTTGTCTCCATTCGAGGCTTGGAGCAAGAAGCAACAAGTTCGTTCCATAGAGAGAAGTTCGTTATGTTTGGACCAAAATGGACAAACCTTGTCTCAATTCAAAGTTTGGCGAGTTTTAATGCTGAAGTTCATCCCCTAGAGCGTTGTTCGTCATCTTCGGACAAAAAAGGGAAAAACTTGTCTCCATTCGAGGCTTGGAGAGTTAGAAACAACAAGTTCGTTCCCTATAGCGAAGTTCGTCATGTTTGGACAAAAATGTACAAACCTTGCCTCCATTCGAGGTGTCGAAAGTTTTAATGTTGAAGTTCCTCCCCTAGAGCGTTGTTCTTCATCTTCGGACAAAAATGGAACAAACTTCTCTCCATTCGAGTATTGGAGAGTTAGAAAAAAGAAGTTCGGTCCCTAGAGCGAAGTTGGTTATGTTTGGACCAAAATGGACAAAACTTGTCTCCATTCGAAGTTTCGCAAGTTTTAATGCTGAAGTTCCTCCCGTAGAGCGTTGTTCGTCATCTTCGGACTAAAATGGACAAAACTTGTCTCCATTCGAGGCCTGGAGAGTTACAAACAACAAGTTCGTTCCCTAGAGCGAAGTTCGTCATGTTTGTACCAAAATGGACAAACCTTGTCTCCATTCGAAGTTTCGTAAGTTTTAATGCTGAAGTTCCTCCCCTAGAGCATTGCTCGTCATCTTCGGACAAAAATGGACCAAACTAGTCTCCATCGAGGCTTGGAGAGTTAGAAACAACAAGTTCGTCCCCTAGAGCGAAGTTCGTCATGTTTGCACCAAAATGGACAAACCTTGTCTCCATTCAAAGTTTCGCAAGTTTTAATGCTGAAGTTCGTCCCCTAGAGCATTAGTCGTCATCTTCGGACAAAAATGGACCAAACTTGTCTCCATTCGAGTCCTCGAGAGTTAGAAACAACAAGTTTGTTCCCTAGAGCGAAGTTCGTCATGTTTGAACCAAAATGGACAAACCTTGTGTTTATTCGAAGTTTGGCGAGTTTTAATGCTAAAGTTCGTCACCTAGAGCGTTGTTCTTCATCTTCGGACAAAAATGGAACAAACTTCTCTCCATTCGAGTCTTGGAGAGTTAGAAAAAAGAAGTTCGTTCCCTAGAGCGAAGTTGGTCATGTTTGGACCAAAATGGACAAACCTTGTCTCCATTCGAAGTTTCGCAAGTCTTAATGCTGAAGGTCCTCCAGTAGAGCGTTGTTCGTCATCTTCGGATTAAAATGGACAAAACTTGTCTCCATTCGAGGCTTGGAGAGTTACAAACAACAAGTTCGTTCCCTAGAGCGAAGTTCGTCATGTTTGTACCAAAATGGACAAACCTTGTCTCCATTCGAGTTTTCGTCAGTTTTAATGCTGAAGTTCCTCCCCTAGAGCATTGTTCGTCATCTTCGGACAAAAATGGACCAAACTAGTCTCCATCGAGGCTTGGAGAGTTAGAAACAACAAGTTCGTCCCCTAGAGCGAAGTTCGTCATGTTTAGACCAAAATGGACAAACCTTGTCTCAATTCGAAGTTTGGCAAGTTTTAATGCTGAAGTTCGTCCCATAGAGCATTGTTCGTCATCTTCGGACGAAAATGGACCAAACTTGTCTCCATTCGAGTCCTCGAGAGTTAGAAACAACAAGTTTGTTCCCTAGGGCGAAGTTCGTCATGTTTGGACCAAAATGGACAAACCTTGTCTCCATTCGAAGCTTGGCGAGTTTTAATGCTGAAGTTCGTTCCCTAGAGCGTTGTTCGTCAACTTCGGACAAAAATGGACCAAACTTGTCTCCATTCGAGGCTTGGAGAGTTAGAAACAACAAGTTCGTCCCCTAGAGGGAAGTTCGTCATGTTTCGACCAAAATGGACAAACCTTGTGTCTATACGAAGTTTGGCGAGTTTGTATGCTAAAGTTCGTCCCCTAGAGAGTTGTTCTTCAACTTCGGACAAAAATGGACCAAACTTGTCTCCATTCGAGGCTTGGAGAGTTAGAAACAACAAGTTCGTTCCCGAGAGCGAAGTTCGTCATGTTTGACCAAAATATACAAACCTTGTCTCCATTCGAAGTTTCGCAAGGTTTAATGCTGAAGTTCCTCCCCTAGAGCATTGTTCGTCATCTTCGGACTAAAATGGACCAAACTCGTCTCCATTCGAGGCTTGGAGAGTTAGAACAACAAGTTCGTTCCCTAGAGCGAAGTTCGTCATGTTTGAACCAAAATGGACAAACCTTGTGTTTATTCGAAGTTTGGCGAGTTTTAATGCTAAAGTTCGTCACCTAGAGCGTTGTTCTTCATCTTCGGACATAAATGGAACAAACTTCTCTCCATTCGAGTCTTGGAGAGTTAGAAAAAAGAAGTTCGTTCCCTAGAGCGAAGTTGGTCATGTTTGGACCAAAATGGACAAACCTTGTCTCCATTCGAAGTTTCGCAAGTTTTAATGCTGAAGTTCCTCCCGTAGAGCGTTGTTTGTCATCTTCTTACTAAAATGGACAAAACTTGTCTCCATTCGAGGCCTGGAGAGTTACAAACAACAAGTTCGTTCCCTAGAGCGAAGTTCGTCATGTTTGTACCAAAATGGACAAACCTTGTCTCCATTCGAAGTTTCGTAAGTTTAAATGCTGAAGTTCCTCCCCTAGAGCATTGCTCGTCATCTTCGGACAAAAAATGGACCAAACTAGTCTCCATCGAGGCTTGGAGAGTTAGAAACAACAAGTTCGTCCCCTAGAGCGAAGTTCGTCATGTTTAGATCAAAATGGACAAACCTTGTCTCAATTCGAAGTTTTGCAAGTTTTAATGCTGAAGTTCGTCCCATAGAGCGTTGTTCGTCATCTTCGGACGAAAATGGACCAAACTTGTCTCCATTCGAGTCCTCGAGATTTAGAAACAACAAGTTTGTTCCCTAGGGCGAAGTTCGCCATGTTTGGACCAAAATGGACAAACCTTGTCTCCATTTTGAAGCTTGGCGAGTTTTCATGCTGAAGTTCGTTCCCTAGAGCGTTGTTCGTCAACTTCGGACAAAAATGGACCAAACTTGTCTCCATTCGAGGCTTGGAGAGTTAGAAACAACAAGTTCGTCCCCTAGAGGGAAGTTCGTCATGTTTCGACCAAAATGGACAAACCTTGTGTCTATTCGAAGTTTGGCGAGTTTTTATGCTAAAGTTCGTCCCCTAGAGCGTTGTTCTTCAACTTCGGACAAAAATGGACCAAACTTGTCACCATTCGATTCTTGGAGAGTTAGAAACAACAAGTTCGTCCTCTAGAGCGAAGTTCGTCATGTTTGCACCAAAATGGACAAACCTTTTCTCAAATCGAAGTTTGGCGAGTTTTAATGCTGAAGTTCCTCCCGTAGAGCGATGTTAGTCATCTTTGGACTAAAATGGACCAAACTTGTCTCCATTCGAGGCTTGGAGAGTTAGAAACAACAAGTTCGTTCCCTAGAGCGAAGTTCGTCATGTTTGACCAAAATATACTAACCTTGTCTCCATTCGAAGTTTCGCAAGTTTTAATGCTGAAGTTCCTCCCCTAGAGCGTTCTTCGTCATCTTCGGACTAAAATGGACCAAACTTGTCTCCATTCGAGGCTTGGAGAGTTAGAAACAACAAGTTCGTTCCCTAGAGCGAAGTTCGTCATGTTTTGACCAAAATGGACAAACCTTGTCTCAATTCGAAGTTTGGTGAGTTTTAATGTTGAAGTTCGTCCCCTCGAGCATTGTTCGTCATCTTCGGATATAAATGGACCAAACTTGTCTCCATTCGAGGCTTGGAGAGTTAGAAACAACAAGTTCGTTCCCTAGAGCAAAGTTCGTCATGTTTGGACCAAAATGAACAAACCTTGTCTCAATTCGAAGTGTGGCGTGTTTTAATGCTGAAGTTCGTCCCCTGGAGCGATGTTCGTCTTCTTTGGACTAAAATGGACCAAACTTGTGTCCATTCGAGGCTTGGAGAGTTAGAAACAACAAGTTTGTCCCCTAGAGCGAAGTTCGTCATGTTTGGACCAAAATGGACAAACCTTGTCTCAATTCGATGTTTGGCGAGTTATAATGCTAAATTCGTCCATTAGAGCGTTGTTCGTCATCTTCGGACAAAAATGGACCAAACTTGTCTCCATTCGAGGCTTCCAGAGTTAGAAACAACAAGTTCGTTCCCTAGAGCGAAGTTCGTCATGTTTGGAACAAAATGGACAAACCTGGTCTCAATTTGAAGTTTGGCGAGTTTTAATGTTGAAGTTCCTCCCGTAGATCGTTGTTCGTCATCTTCGGACTAAAATGGGCCAAACTTGTCTCCATTCGAGGCTTCGAGAGTTAGAAACAACGAGTTCGTTCCCTAGATCGAAGTTTGTCATGTTTGAACCAAAATGGACAAACCTTGTGTTTATTCGAAGTTTG
The DNA here is from genome assembly GCA_033996785.1 of Trichosanthes truncata. Taxonomy (NCBI): domain Eukaryota; kingdom Viridiplantae; phylum Streptophyta; class Magnoliopsida; order Cucurbitales; family Cucurbitaceae; genus Trichosanthes; species Trichosanthes truncata. The sequence continues at coordinate 35,291,520 of JAWPNB010000003.1, forward strand.
GCGAGTTTTAATGCTGAAGTTCGTCCCCTAGAGCGTTATTCTTCATATTCCTACAAAAATGGACCAAACTTGTCTCGATTCTGCTTGGAGCGTTAGAAGCAACAAGTTCGTTCTCTAGAGAGAAGTTCGTCATGTTTGGTCCGTAATGGACAAATCTTTTCTCAATTCGAAGTTTGGCGAGTTTTAATGCTGAAGTTCGTCCCCTAGAGCGTTGTTCGTCATCTTCGGACCAAAACGGACAAAACTTGTCTCCATTCGAGGCTTGGAGTGTTAGAAGCAACAAGTTCGTTCCCTAGAGAGAAGTTCGTTATGTTTGGACCAAAATGGACAAACCTTGTCTCAATTCGAAGTTTGGCGAGTTGTAATGCTGAAGTTCGTCCCCTAGAGCGTTGTTCTTCATATTGGGACAAAAACGGACCAAACTTGTCTCCATTCGAGGCTTGGAGCAAGAAGCAACAAATTCGTTCCCTAGAGAGAAGTTCGTCAAGTTTGGACCAAAATGGACAAACCTTGTCTCAATTCAAAGTTTGGCGAGTTTTAATGCTGAAGTTCATCCCCTAGAGCGTTGTTCGTCAACTTCGGACAAAAATGGACCAAACTTGTCTCCATTCGAGGCTTGGAGAGTTAGAAACAACAAGTTCGTTCTCTAGAGCGAAGTTCGTCATGTTTGGACAAAAATGTACAAACCTTGTCTCCATTCGAGGTGTCGCAAGTTTTAATGGTTAAGTTCCTCCCCTAGAGCTTTGTTCTTCATCTTCGGACTAAAATGGACCAAACTTGTCTCCATTCGAGACTTGGAGAGTTAGAAACAACAAGTTTGTTCCCTAGAGAGAAGTTCGTCATGTTTGAACCAAAATGGACAAACCTTATGTCTATTCGAAGTTTGGCGAGTTATAATGCTGAAGTTCGTCCCCTAGAGCGTTGTTCGTCATCTTCGGACAAAAATGGACCAAACTTGTCTCCATTCGAGGCTTGGAGAGTTAGAAACAACAAGTTCGTTCCCAAGAGCGAAGTTCGTCATGTTTGGACAAAAATGTACAAACCTTATCTCCATTCGAAGTGTCGCAAGTTTTAATGGTAAAGTTCCTCCCCTAGAGCGTTGTGCGTCATCGTCAGACTAAAATGGACCAAACTTGTCTCCATTCGAGGGTTCGAGAGTTAGAAACAACGAGTTCGTTCCCTAGACCGAAGTTCGTCATGTTTGGACCAAAATGGACAAACCTTGTCTCAATTCGAAGTTTGGCGAGTTTTAATGTTGAAGTTCGTCCCCAGAGCGTTGTTCGTCATCTTCGGACAGAAATGGACCAAACTTGTCTTCATTCGAGGCTTGGAGAGTTAGAAACAACAAGTTCGTTCCCTAGAGCGAAGTTCGTCATGTTTGGACTAAAATGGACAAACCTTGTCTCCATTCGAATTTTCGCAACTTTTAATGTTGAAGTTCCTCTCGTAGAGCGTTGTTCGTCATCTTCGGAAAAAAATGGAACAAACTTGTCTCCATTCGAGGCTTGGAGCGTCAGAAACAACAAGTTCGTTCCCTAGAGCGAAGTTCGTCATGTTTGGACGAAAATGGACAAACCTAGTCTCAATTCGAAGTTTGGCAAGTTTTAATGCTGAAGTTCCTCCCGTACAGCGTGGTTCGTCATCTTCGGACTAAAATGGGCCAAACTTGCCTCCATTCGAGGCTTTGAGAGTTAGAAACAACGAGTTCGTTCCCTAGATCAAAGTTTGTCATGTTTGAACCAAAATGGACAAACCTTGTGTTTATTCGAAGTTTGGCGAATTTTAATGCTGAAGTTCGTCCCATAGAGCGATGTTCGTCATCTTCCGACAAAAATGGACCAAACTTGTCTCCATTCTAGGCTTGGAGCGTTAGAAGCAACAAGTTCGTTCCCTAGAGAGAAGTTCGTCATGTTTGGACCAAAATGGACAAACCTTGTCTCAATTTGAAGTTTGGCGAGTTTTAATGCTGAAGTTCGTCCCCTAGAGCGTTGTTCGTCATCTTCGAACAAAAACGGACCAAACTTGTCTCCATTCGAGGCTTGGAGTGTTAGAAGCAACTAGTTCGTTCCCTAGAGAGAAGTTCGTCATGTTTGGACCAAAATGGACAAACCTTGTCTCAATTCAAAGTTTGGCGAGTTTTAATGCTGAAGTTCGTCCCCTAGAGCGTTGTTCGTCATCTTCGGACAAAAATGGAACAAACTTGTCTCCATTCGAGGCTTGGAGAGTTAGAAACAACAAGTTCGTTCCCTAGAGCGAAGTTCTTCATGTTTGTACCAAAATGTACACACCTTGATGTGAATCAAACATCTAATCCATTGCATGTACCTGAAGGAGCAATAACAAGGAGCAAGGCAAAGAAGATTCAAGAGGCTTTCACATTACATCTTCAAAAGCTAGATAATGCACAAGAAGAGACAGAGATTTTGGAGCACAAATTTCTTTATAATGTTAGTTCAACAAGTCAAGATTAAAGTTGACCATGGAGTTCACTTAAGTAGAAAAACCTATTTGAATAGAATTCCTTTGTAATTTTAAGTTTCATGAACTTTGACATTGTAATTTTAAGTTTCAAAGTTTAGACATTTAGTTGGGGAATTTAATAAGGTAGTTGGGAAGATAATTAATGAGGTAGTTGAGAAAGTCATTAAATGAGTGGTTGGGAAGTTCATTTAATGAAGTAGTTGGGGAAGTAGAGTTCCTTGTCTATAAAAGGAATTTGTATTGCTATTGAAAGGAACAACAACCTTGATTATCAAAACTTGTGTTTTCTTGAAACCCATTTGGTGTTATTTTCTTTCAAATCTTGCTTTAGGTTTGATGTTAAACCAATTCATTGGATTAGTCTTGATCAAGCTAATTCTGGAGTGAGTTGTCTTAGGATCTAAGAGTGACCATCATAGATTCGAAGTTTGATCTTAGAGTGATTCACCTCTAACCAAACTCTTGGTTGGAATCAATTCGTTAAGTTAGCCTTATTCACGAATGTTTGCAAAGATCCTAGAAGGACCTCTAGCTTTGTAAATCCAGCATCTTGGGTGCTTATCATTTGATACCATCCCCCCTTTCTTTAAAAGGATTTGTCCTCAAATCAAGATCTTCATTTCCTACATCAAAAGGAGTCAAATCAGCCACATTAAAAGTAAAACTTACATTATACTCACCTCGAAGATCTAGTTTGTATGCATTGTCATTAATTCGCTCTACTACTTGAAATGGACCATCTCCCCTTGGTTGAAGTTTGGACTTCCTTTGATCTGGAAATCTTTCCTTTCGTAGATGAACCCAAAGCCAATCACCCGATTTAAGAATCAATTTCTTTCTCCCTTGGTTCTTTTGAGTCACTAGCTTTTCATTCTTCTTTTCAATCATTTCCTTGATTTCTTTGTGCAAAGTTTTGATGTATTCGGCCTTAGAAATAGCTGCATCACTAGTAAACATATTAGGTGGCAAAGGTAATAAATCTAGAGGAGTTAAAGGATTAAATCCATACACAACCTCAAATGGTGAACGATGAGTGGTGCTATGTATCGCTCTATTGTATGCAAACTCCACAAAAGGTAGCGTCTCTTCCCACGACTTAAGATTTTTAGAAATTAGTGATCTAAGCAAGGCCCCCAATGTTCTATTAACTACCTCGGTCGGCCATCGGTTTGGGGATGACAAGTTGTAGAAAACAAAAGCTTAGTTCCCAATTTTCCCCACAAAACTTTCCAAAAATGACTTAAAAATTTGACATCTCTATCACTTACAATGGTTTTTGGAATGCCATGCAATCTAACTACTTCCCTAAAGAATAGATTAGCTATGTTAGTGGCATCATCTGTTTTATTACATGGAATGAAATGTGCCATTTTACTAAACCTATCAACCACCACAAAAATGCTATCATGATGTCTCCTAGTATTTGGTAATCCTAGAACAAAATCCATGCTAATGTCAACCCATGGTTCACTAGGAACATCTAAAGGTGTGTAAAGACCATGTGGTTGTGTTTTAGACTTGGCCTGTTAAGTAATTCTCAAGATTTAGATCTAACAACCTTTGTTTAGGAACAAGACCTTTAGATCTAAAACCCAAAAAAACCCCAAAACGATATGGAATCAACCCAAGGGAAAGTTTATGAACGGATTACCGTGATGATCAAGATCAAGAGTAAAGAAAACTCGTTTCTAAACTCGTGATTCGAATCACTCCACAAGAGGCATGATCAATACCAATTGAATGACTCTAGCATGCAAGTTCTAAACACAAGAAATTGCAATATGAAAACTTAGCTCTCAACAAAGCTAAAAGAAACTTCAATTCTATTATCCAAGTTGTGATTTTACAAGCAATAAAAATCCCTCTTTATAGGCAAGGAATGCTCTTTAACACTTCCCCAACTAACTCATTTAATAAGTTTCCCAACTACCTCATTAAATGATCCTCCCAACTACCTCATTAATGAGCTTCCCAACCATATCATTAATACAAGGGTTAAATGATAAACCAAAAAAAAAAACAACTAAAATTACATGTTTGGACTTTAAACTTATGTTCCATGAATTTATGAGTTCCTTAAATGCAAGTTAGAATGCATTTAATGTGTCTTCATCTTGAAGCTCAACTTTGCACAACATGTAGGGAAATACTCCATCATCATCTAGAACCTCCTTTGTTGAGCTCACCATAGCTTGAATATAAGTGATTAAAGCTTGTTGTAGCTTTTTGGCTCTTGACCTTGTAATTGGACCTTCAGGCATGACAATAGATGTTCCTTGGTTCACATCATGGCCTCTTTACATTTGAAACATTGCTTGCACACTTTGTTCACATCCTTCCTCATTTTCAACCAATAAAAGTGTTCACACAACATGCTGTATGTTTTAAATTCTCCAAAATGCCCCATAAGTCCTCCTCCATGAGCCTCCTTCACAAGTAACTCTCGAATGGAACACTTAGGAATACAAAGTTTACCCTTCCTAAAGAGCATGCCATTAAACACAATATGATCATGTATGTTTTTCCCGCCTAAACATTGCATATACACGTCATAAAATTCAGACTTCTCAACTTTGTACAATTCAATCATGTGTTCAAAACCAAGAATCTTTGCACTAAGAAAAGAAAATAATGCATACCTTCTTGACAAAGCATCGGCCACCACATTATCCTTACCTTTTTTGTAATGAATGACATAAGGAAATGTCTCGATGAATTCTAACCATTTAGCATGCCTCCTATTTAGCTTTGTTTGGCTTTTGAGATGCTTCAAACTTTCATGATCAGTATGGATAACAAACTCTTTTGGCCACAAGTAATGTTGCCAAACTTGCAAAGCCCTCACAAGTGCATGTAGTTCTTTATCATAAGTTGGGTAGTTGAGTTGTGCTCCATTTAGCTTTTCACTAAAGAACATGATTGGCCTTCTTTCTTGCATCAACACAGCTCCTATACCTATCCCACTTGCATCACATTCAATCTCAAAAGATTTATCAAAGTCTGGTAAAGCAAGACAAGGTGCATTGGTCAATTCATCTTTTAATTCATTGATTGCATTCTCTTGTTTTTCCTTCCATTCAAACTTCGCATGCTTTTTAACAAGTTCATTCAATGGTGAGGCTATACTACTGAAATTCTTAATAAACCTCCTATAAAAACTAGCCAAACCATGAAAAGATCTAACCTCGTTTGCATTGGTAGGTGTTGGCCACTCTCGGATAGCCTTTACCTTTTCTTCATCAACTTGCACTCCATTTTCCCCAACAATGAACCCTAGGAAATTGACTTGGTCTAGACAAAAACTACACTTTTTGAAGTTGGCATAAAGCTTCTCTTCTCTAAGTTTAAGTAAAATTGTCTTAACATGCCAAATATGATCATTCAAGCTTTTGGAGTAAACAAGGATATCACCAAAGTATACAACTACAAATTTTCCAATGTACTCTCTCAAAACATGATTCATTAGTCTCATAAAAGTACTTGGTGCATTAGTAAGGCCAAATGGCATAACAAGCCACTCATAAAGTCCAAACTTAGTTTTGAAAGCCGTTTTCCACTCATCTCCCACATGCATTCGAATTTGATGATAACCACTTTTAAGATCTATTTTTGAAAACAGATTAGCACCATGTAATTCATCTAACATGTCATCTAATCTAGGAATGGGATGTCGATACTTTACCGTTATCTTGCTAATGGCTCGACAATCAACACACATTCTCCATGTGCCATCCTTCTTAGGCACCAAAATCACCGGAACCGAGCAAGGACTCATGCTTTCTTTAACATACCCTTTATCCATGAGTTCTTCCACTTGCCTTTTAATCTCCTTAGTCTCTGTTGGATTGGTCCTATAGGCAGCCATATTTGGAAGAGTTGCCCCGGGTATGAAGTCAATTTGATGTTCAATCCCTCTTAAAGGAGGTAAACTCGTAGGTGCATCTTCATGTGGAAACATGTCATTAAATTCCTGCAAAAGAGACTTAAAAGCACTTGGCAAAACATCATTAGATTTTGGTTCAGTTGCTAGACACATTCCTTTGCACATAAGTACAAATTTTGGTTCTTGTGTTAACAACACATTCCTCACTTCCCCTTTTCTTATAACCAAACTCACACTCTTTCTTTTTTCCTCAAAATCACTCTTTTTTCTTTCTTGGTTTTCACTCACCTTTTGCCCCTCACTTTTCTGTTTTTTTTCACTCTTCTCTTTTAACTTACTTTCTTCCTTCCTCTCTTGTTCTTCGAATTCTTTTCTTTTCTTCTCTAATTTGAAGTGATCATAATGTACTTCATATGGAGACAGTGGAAGTAAAGTAAACTTCTTTCCATTCAAGGTAAAAGTATACTTGTTCTTCAATCCATCAAAGGTGACCTCTCTATCATATTGCCAAGGTCGGCCTAACAATATATCCCCAGCATGCATAGGTACGGCATCACAAAGGACTTCATCCTTATATCTTCCCAAAGTAAAAGGAATAAGAACTTGAGAGTTTACCTTAAGTTCTCCTTTGTTTGTCAACCATTGAAGTTTGTATGGCTTAGGATGAGGACGGGTAGTAAGTTGAAGTCTTTTTAGAAGAAAACTACTTACCACATTTGTGCAACTTCCACTATCAATCACCAGGCTGCATGGGTTGCCATTAATTAGACATCTTGTGTGGAACAAGTTTTCCCTTTGATCTTCAACTTTGTCTTCCTTGATTTGTACATTAAGTACTCTTCTTGTAATCAAGGATATGGAGTTACCTTCTTCAACATACTCATCATCATGTATTTCAGATTCTTCCTCAGGTTGTGCATCATGTTCCTCACATTCATCATCCGAATCAAGTACACCATTTCTTATCACCATAACTCTTTTATTAACACACTCTTTGCTCATGTGTCCAAACCCTTTGCACTTCCAACATTGAATAGAACTAGACTTCTCCCTTACCTCCTTTGAAGCTTCATTATTTTTAGCAATGGAACTCTCGGCCTCCATTTTGTTGGCAGCCCCTATCTTTCCTCTTGGTTGCATTGGTCCATTCCTATTCACAAAACCATCCTTGTTCCAAGCATTAGAATTTGAAAAGGGGTTAGCTTTAGGTGTATACCTTTTTGAATGCTCCCTTTCTTCCTTCAATTGAGCTTCAATTTTGATAGCATAATGATACATATCGTCAAGGTATGGCGGTGGATTTCTATCAACCAAATGTGCAATTTCTCGATTCAAACCTCCAAGGAATCTAGACATGGTGTCTTCTTCTTCTTCTCGAATTTTTGCTCTTTCCATCAAGGACTCCATCTCTTGATAATATTCAGTAATACTTTTTGTTCCCTGCCTCAAAGCTTGAAATTTAGTTTTTAAATCTCTTTCATAATGTTTTGGAACATACCTCTTTCTCATGATTTCTCTAAGTTCTTCCCACGTTTCTATTGGATTCTCCTCTTTCCTTCTTCTCTCGGATTTGAGATGTTGATACCATTCACCCTCATGATTGGTAAATTCGGCAATGGCAAGTTTCATCTTCATATGCTCGCTATATGCATTGCAATCAAACACATGTTCTATTTTCCTTTCCCATTGCAAGTATGCTTCAGAGTCCGCCGTTCCACTAAAGGGTGGAATTTTGAGTTTCACTCCGCCATTTCTATCTTCATTCACTCTTTCCATTCTTCTAGGTTGCATAATGTTTGCAAGATTATTTCTTCCTCTTCCCCTCACATTTCCTCTTCCTTCAAAGTGTCTTTCTTGTACCGGTAAGTCAAACATACCTTCATCTCTTTGTAAGACTCGTTCCTCTCTTTGTTGTTGTGTCCTCCTTTCTTGCCTATCTTCCATCATCAATTCCATCATACCTTGAATTGCTTGAAGAATAGCCATAGTTGGATCTGCCACTTGTGGAACTTCTTCGCCATCATGTGACATTTTGTAATAAGGACCTTTCCACACTTCTCACCAAGATTTCACTCAAGGACACTCGTGTTTATCACTCAAGGGTAGGCTTTTGGTACTAGGTCAAAGATGTAAGGGTTGGTTTTAAAAAAAAAATTGGTACAACCTTGCTTTTAAACTTGATATATAACCAATTCAATAAGCAACTTTCACAAGCTAAAAATAGAGTATCTCAACCTTAGGATAAAAAAAAAACTCAAAATTTTCGAACAAAACACAATTTAATGACAAGAACTTTTCGTGTGCCTTGGATCTTTGAATAAGTTTTTTTTTTTTTCACTGATTTTTTTTTTTTTTTGCTACTGAATTTTTTTTTTTTTTTTTTAATAATCCAAGAACAAGACTCAAAGAATTTTAAAGAAAAGTTGTAGTATGCCTTGTCTTGCACTTTGTAAGTGCTTACGGAAAAAAAATGACAGAAAATAATAATAACAATAATAATAACACAAAGTGAAGATATTGCACCTCTAGAGCCAGCCAAAGGATGTCGACCAAATGCTCTGATACCAAATGATAAGCACCCAAGATGCTGGATTTACAAAGCTAGAGGTCCTTCTAGGATCTTTGCAAACATTCGTGAATAAGGCTAACTTAACGAATTGATTCCAACCAAGAGTTTGGTTAGAGATGAATCACTCTAAGATCAAACTTCGAATCTAGATGGTCACTCTTAGATCCTAAGACAACTCACTCCAGAATTAGCTTGATCAAGACTAATCCAATGAATTGGTTTAACATCAAACCTAAAGCAAGATTTGAAAGAAAATAACACCAAATGGGTTTCAAGAAAACACAAGTTTTGATAATCAAGGTTGTTGTTCCTTTCAATAGCAATACAAATTCCTTTTATAGACAAGGAACTCTACTTCCCCAACTACTTCATTAAATGAACTTCCCAACCACTCATTTAATGACTTTCTCAACTACCTCATTAATTATCTTCCCAACTACCTTATTAAATTCCCCAACTAAATGTCTAAACTTTGAAACTTAAAATTACAATGTCAAAGTTCATGAAACTTAAAATTACAAAGGAATTCTATTCAAATAGGTTTTTCTACTTAAGTGAACTCCATGGTCAACTTTAATCTTGACTTGTTGAACTAACATTATAAAGAAATTTGTGCTCCAAAATCTTTGTCTCTTCTTGTGCATTAGCAAGCTTTTGAAGATGTAATGTGAAAGCCTCTTGAATCTTTGTTATTGCGCCTTCAGGTACATGCAATGGATTAGATGTTGGATTCACATCAAACCTTGTCTCAATTCGATGTTTGGCGAGTTATAATGCTAAATTCGTCCATTAGAGCGTTGTTCGTCATCTTCGAACAAAAATGGACCAAACTTGTCTCCATTCGAGGCTTGGAGAGTTAGAAACAACAAGTTCGTTCCCTAGAGCGAAGTTCGTCATGTTTGAACCAAAATGGACAAACCTGGTCTCAATTCGAAGTTTGGCGAGTTTTAATGCTGAAGTTCCTCCCGTAGATCGTTGTTCGTCATCTTCGGACTAAAATGGGCCAAACTTGTCTTCATTCGAGGCTTCGAGAGTTAGAACAACGACTTCGTTCCCTAGATCGAAGTTTGTCATGTTTGAACCAAAATGGACAAACCTTGTGTTTATTCGAAGTTTGGCGAGTTTTAATGCTGAAGTTCGTCCCCTAGAGCGTTGTTCGTCATCTTCCGACAAAAATGGACCAAACTTGTCTCCATTCTGCTTGGAGCGTTAGAAGCAACAAGTTCGTTCCCTAGAGAGAACATCGTCATGTTTGGACCAAAAGTGACAAACCTTGTCTAAATTCGAAGTTTGGCGAGTTTTAATGCTGAAGTTCGTCCCCTAGAGTGTTGTTCGTCATCTTCGGACCAAAACGGAACAAACTTGTCTCCATTCGAGGCTTGGAGAGTTAGAAACAACAAGTTCGTTCCCTAGAGCGAAATTCGTCATGTTTGGACCAAAATGTACAAACCTTGTGTCTATTCGAAGTTTGGCGAGTTTTAATGATGAAGTTCGTCCCCGAGAACGTTGTTCGTCATCTTCGGACAAAAATGGACCAAACTTGTCTCCATTCGAGGCTTGAAGTGTTAGAAACAACAAGTTCGTCCCCTAGAGCGAAGTTCGTCATGTTTGGACCAGAATGGACAAACCTTGTCTCAATTCGAAGTTTGCCGAGTTTTAATGTCGAAGTTCGTCCCCTAGAGCCTTCTTCGTCATCTACGGACAAAAATGGACCAAACTTGTCTCCATTCAGGCTTGGAGAGTTAGAAACAACAAGTTCGTTACCTAGAGCGAAGTTCGTCATATTTGGACCGAAATGTACAAACTTTGTGTCTATTTGAAGTTTGGCGAGTTATAATGCTGAAGTTCGTCCCCTACAGCGTTGTTCGTCATCTTCGGACAAAAATGGACCAAACTTGTCTCCATTCGAGGCTTGGAGAGTTAGAAACAACAAGTTCGTCCCCTAGAGAGAAGTTCGTCATGTTTGGACCAGAATGGACAAACCTTTGTCTCAATTCGAAGTTTGGCGAGTTTTAATGCTGAAGTTCATCCTCTAGAACGTTGTTCGTCATCTTCGGACAAAAATGGACCAAACTTGTCTCCATTCGAGGCCTGGAGAGTTATAAAAAAAAAGTTCGATCCATAGAGCGAAGTTCGTCATGTTTGGACCAAAATGGACAAACCTTGTCTGAATTTGAAGTTTGGCGAGTTTTAATGCTGAAGTTCCTTCCGTAGAGCGTTGTTCTTCATCTTCGGACTAAAATGGAACAAACTTGCCTCCATTCGAGGCTTGGAGAGTTAGAAACAACAAGTTCATTCCCTAGAGCGAAGTTCGTCATGTTTGGACCAAAATGGACAAACCTTGTCTCAATTCGAAGATTGGCGAGTTTCAATCCCGAAGTTCATCCCGTAGAGCGTTGTTCGTTATCTTCGTTCTCATATGTACCAAACTTGTCTCCATTCGAGGCTCGGAGAGTTAGAAACAACAAGTTCGTTCCCTAGAGCGAAGTTCGTCATGTTTGAACCAAAATGGACAAACCTTGTGTCTATTCGAAGTTTGGCGAGTTTTAATTCTGAAGTTCGTCCCCTATAGCGTTGTTCGTCATCTTTTGACAAAAATGGACCAAACTTGTCTCCATTCGAGGCTTGGAGCCTTAGAAACAACAAGTTCGTTCCCTAGAGCGAAGTTCGTCATGTTTGGACCAAAATGGACAAACCTTGCCTGTGGCGAGTTTTAATGCTGAAATTCCTTCCGTAGAGCGTTGTTCGTCATCTTCGGACTAAAATGGACCAAACTTATCTCCATTCGCGGCTTGGAGAGTTAGAAACAACAACTTCGTAACTTATAGCGAAGTTCGTCATGTTTGGACCAAAATAAACAAGCCTTGTCTCAATTCGAAGATTGGCGAGTTTTAATGCTGAAGTTCGTCCTGTAGAGCGTTGTTCGTTATCTTCGGTCTCATATGTACCAAACTTGTCTCCATTCGAGGTTCGGAGAGTTAGAAACAACAACTTCGTTCCCTAGAGTGAAGTTCGTCATGTTTGAACCAAAATGGACAAACCTTGTGTCTATTCGAAGTTTGGCGAGTTTTAGTGCTGAAGTTCGTCCCCTAGAGCGTTGTTCGTCATCTTTTGACAAAAATGGACCAAACTTGTCTGCATTCGAGACTTGGAGAGTTAGAAACAACAAGTTCGTCGCCTAGAGCGAAGTTCGTCATGTTTGGACCAAAATGGACAAACCTTGTCTCAATTCGAAAATTGGAGAGTTTTAATGCTGAAGTTCGTCCCCTAGAGCGTTGTTAGTCATCTTAGGACAAAAATGGACCAAACTTGTCTCTATTCGAGGCTTGGAGAGTTAGAAACAACAAGTTCGTTTCCTAGAGCGAAGTTCGTCATGTTTGGACCAAAATATATAAACCTTGTGTCTTTTCGAAGTTTGGCGAGTTTTAATGATGAAGTTCGTCCCCTAGAGCGTTGTTCGTCATCTTCACACAAAAATGGAACAAACTTGTCTCCATTCGAAGCTTGGAGAGTTAGAAACAACAAGTTCGTCCTCTAGAGCGAAGTTCGTCATGTTTGGACCAGAATGGACAAACCTTGTCTCAATTCGAAGTTTGTCGAGTTTTAATGGTGAAGTTTGTACCCTAGAGCCTTCTTCGTCATCTACAGACAAAAATGGACCAAACTTGTCTCCATTCGAGGCTTGGAGAGTTAGAAACAACAAGTTCGTTCCCTAGAGCGAAGTTCGTCATGTTTGGACCAAAATGTACAAACTTTGTGTCTATTTGAAGTTTGGCGAGTTATAATGCTGAAGTTCGTCCCCTAGAGCGTTGTTCGTCATCTTCGGACAAAAATGGCCAAACTTGTCTCCATTCAAGGCCTGGAGAGTTAGAAACAACAAGTTCGTCCCCTAGAGCGAAGTTCGTCATGTTTGGACCAGAATGGACAAACCTTGTCTCAATTCGAAGTTTGGCGAGTTTTAATGTTGAAGTTCGTCCGCTAGAGCGTTGTTCGTCATCTTTGGACAAAAATGGACCAAACTTGTCTCCATTCAAGGCTTGGAGAGTTAGAAAGAACAAGTTCGTCCCCTAGAGCGAAGTTCGTCATGTTTGGACCCGAATGGACAAACCTTGTCTCAATTCGAAGTTTGGCGAGTTTTAATGCTGAAGTTCGTCCCCTAGAACGTTGTTCGTCATCTTCGGACAAAAATGCACCAAACTTGTCTCCATTCGAGGCTTGGAGAGTTAGAAACAAAAAGTTCGAGCCATAGAGCGAAGTTCGACATGTTTGGACCAAAATGGACAAACCTTGTCTGAATTTGAAGTTTGGCGAGTTTTAATGCTGAAGTTCTTTCCGTAGAGCGTTGTTCGTCATCTTCGGACTTAAATGGACCAAACTTGTCTCCATTCGAGGCTTGGAGAGTTAGAAACAACAAGTTCGTTCCCTAGAGCGAAGTTCGTCATGTTTGGACCAAAATGGACAAACCTTGTCTCAATTCGAATATTGGCGAGTTTCAATCCCGAAGTTCGTCCCGTAAAGCGTTGTTCGTTATCTTCGGTCTCATATGTACCAAACTTGTCTCCATTCGAGGCTCGGAGAGTTAGAAACAACAAGTTCGTCCCCTAGAGCGAAGTTCGTCATGTTTGGACCAGAATGGACAAACCTTGTCTCAATTCGAAGTTTGGCGAGTTTTAATGTTGAAGTTCGTCCCCTAGAACGTTGTTCGTCATGTTCGGACAAAAATGGACCAAACTTGTCTCCATTCGAGGCTTGGAGAGATAGAAACAAAAAGTTCGATCCATAGAGCGAAGTTCGTCATGTTTGGACCAAAATGGACAAACCTTGTCTGAATTTGAAGTTTGGCGAGTTTTAATGCTGAAGTTCCTTCCGTAGAGCGTTGTTCATCATCTTCGGACTAAAATGGACCAAACTTTTCTCCATTCGAGGCTTGGAGAGTTAGAAACAACAAGTTCGTTCCCTAGAGCGAAGTTCGTCATGTTTGGACCAAAATGAACAAACCTTGTCTCAATTCGAAGATTGGCGAGTTTCAATCCCGAAGTTCGTACCGTAGAGCGTTGTTCGTTATCTTCGGTCTCATATGTACCAAACTTGTCTCCATTCGAGGCTCGGAGAGTTAGAAACAATAAGTTCGTTCCCTAGAGCGAAGTTCCTCATGTTTGAACCAAAATGGACAAACCTTGTGTCTATTCGAAGTTTGGCGAGTTTTAGTGCTGAAGTTCGTCCCCTAGAGTGTTGTTCGTCATCTTTTGACAAAAATGGACCAAACTTGTCTCCATTCGAGCCTTGGAGCCTTAGAAACAACAAGTTCGTTCCCTATAGCGAAGTTCGTCATGTTTGGACCAAAATGTACAAACTTTGTGTCTATTTGAAGTTTGGCGAGTTATAATGCTGAAGTTCGTCCCCTAGAGCGTTGTTCGTCATCTTCGGACAAAAATGGACCAAACTTGTGTCCATTCAAGGCTTGGAGAGTTAGAAACAACAAGTTCGTCCCCTAGAGCGAAGTTCGTCATGTTTGGACCAGAATGGACAAACCTTGTCTCAATTCGAAGTTTGGCGAGTTTTAATGTTGAAGTTCGTCCCGTAGAACGTTGTTCGTCATCTTCGGACAAAAATGGACAAAACTTGTCTCCATTCGAGGCTTGGAGAGTTAGAAACAAAAAGTTCGATCCATAATGCGAAGTTCGTCATGTTTTGACCAAAATGGACAAACCTTGTCTGAATTTGAAGTTTGGCGAGTTTTAATGCTGAAGTTCCTTCCGTATAGCGTTTTTCGTCATCTTCGGACTAAAATGGACCAAACTTGTCTCCATTCGAGGCTTGGAGAGTTAGAAACAACAAGTTCGTTCTCTAAAGCGAAGTTCGTCATGTTTGGATAAAAATGGACAAACCTTGTCTCAATTCGAAGATTGGCGAGTTTCAATCTCGAAGTTCGTCTCGTAAAGCGTTGTTCGTTATCTTCGGTCTCATATGTACCAAACTTGTCTCCATTCGAGGCTCGGAGAGTTAGAAACAACAAGTTCGTTCCCTAGAGCGAAGTTCGTCATGTTTGAACCAAAATGGACAAACCTTGTGTCTATTCGAAGTTTGGCGAGTTTTAATGCTGAAGTTCGTCCCCTAGAGCGTTGTTCATCATCTTTTGACAAAAATGGAACAAACTTGTCTCCATTCGAGGCTTGGAGCCTTAGAAACAACAAGTTCGTTCCCTAGAGCGAAGTTCGTCATGTTTGGACCAAAATGGACAAACCTTGCCTGTGGCGAGTTTTAATGCTGAAGTTCCTTCCGTAGAGCGTTGTTCGTCATCTTCGGACTAAAATGGACCAAACTTATCTCCATTCGAGGCTTGGAGAGTTAGAAACAACAAGTTCGTTCGCTAGAGCGAAGTTCGTCATGTTTGAACCAAAATGGACAAACCTTGTGTCTATTCGAAGTTTGGCGAGTTTTAGTGCTGAAGTTCGTCCCCTAGAGCGTTGTTCGTCATCTTTTGACAAAAATGGACAAAACTTGTCTGCATTCGACGCTTGGAGAGTTAGAAACAACAAGTTCGTCGCCTGGAGCGAAGTTCGTCATGTTTGGACCAAAATGGACAAACCTTGTCTCAATTCGAAGATTGGCGAGTTAAAATGCTGAAGTTTGTCCCGTAGAGCATTGTTCAATATCTTCGGCTCAAATGTACCAAACTTGTCTCCATTCGAGGTTCAGAGAGTTAGAAACAACAAGTTCGTTCCCTAGAGCGAAGTCCGTCATGTTTGGACTAAAATGGACAAACCTGGTCTCAATTCGAAACTTGGCGAGTTTTAATGCTGAAGTTCCTCCCGTACAGCGTGGTTCGTCATCTTCGGATTAAAATGGGCCAAACTTGTCTCCATTCGAGGCTTTGAGTGTTAGAAACAACGAGTTCGTTCCCTAGATCGAAGTTTGTCATGTTTGAACCCAAATGGACAAACCTTGTGTTTATTCGAAGTTTGGCGAATTTTAATGCTGACGTCCTTCCCCTAGAGCGTTGTTCTTCATCTTCGGACAAAAATGGAACAAACTTGTCCCCATTCGAGGCTTGGAGAGTTAGAAACAACAAGTTTGTTCCCTAGAGCGAAGTTCTTCATGTTTCGACCAAAATGTACAAACCTTGTCTCCATTCGAAGTTTCTCAAGTTTTAATGTTGAAGTTCCTCCCATAGACCGTTGTTCGTCATCTTCGGACCAAAATGGACCAAACTTGTGTCCGTTCGAGGCTTGGAGAGTTAGAAACAACAAGTTCGTTCCCTAGACCGAAGTTCGTCATGTTTGGACCAAAATTTACAAACCTTGTCTCAATTCGAAGATTGGCGAGTTTTAATGCTGAAGTTCATCCCCTAGAGCGTTGTTCGTCATCTTCGGACAAAAATGGACCAAACTTGTCTCTATTCTAGGCTTGGAGAGTTAGAAACAATAAGTTCGTTCCCTAGAGCGAAGTTCGTCATGTTTGGACCAAAATATACAAACCTTGTGTCTTTTCGAAGTTTGGCGAGTTTTAATGATGAAGTTCGTCCCCTAGAGCGTTGTTCGTCATCTTCGGACAAAAATGGAACAAACTTGTCTCCATTCGAGGCTTGGAGAGTTAGAAACAACAAGTTCGTCCCTTAGAGCAAAGTTCGTCATGTTTGGACCAGAATGGACAAACCTTGTTTCAATTCGAAGTTTGCCGAGTTTTAATGGTGAAGTTCGTACCCTAGAGCCTTCTTCGTCATCTACAGACAAAAATGGACCAAACTTGTCTCCATTCGAGGCTTGCAGAGTTAGAAACAACAAGTTCGTTCCCTAGAGCGAAGTTCGTCATGTTCTGACCAAAATGTACAAACTTTGTGTCTATTTGAAGTTTGGCGAGTTATAATGCTGAAGTTCGTCCCCTAGAGCGTTGTTCGTCATCTTCGGACAAAAATGGACCAAACTTGTCTCCATTCAAGGCTTGGAGAGTTAGAAACAACAAGTTCGTCCCCTAGAGCGAAGTTCGTCATGTTTGGACCAGAATGGACAAACCTTGTCTCAATTCGAAGTTTGGCGAGTTTTAATGTTGAAGTTCGTCCCCTAGAACGTTGTTCGTCATCTTCGGACAAAAATGGACCAAACTTGTCTCCATTCGAGGCTTGGAGAGTTAGAAAAGAAAAGTTCGATCCATAGAACGAAGTTCGTCATGTATGGACCAAAATGGACAAACCTCGTCTGAATTTGAAGTTTGGCGAGTTTTAATGCTGAAGTTCCTTCCGTAGAGCGTTGTTCATCATCTTCGGACTAAAATGGACCAAACTTTTCTCCATTCGAGGCTTGGAGAGTTAGAAACAACAAGTTCGTTCCCTAGAGCGAAGTTCGTCATGTTTGGACCAAAATGGACAAACCTTGTCTCAATTCAAAGATTGGGGAGTTTCAATCCCGAAGTTCGTCCCGTAGAGCGTTGTTCGTTATCTTCGGTCTCATATGTACCAAACTTGTCTCCATTCGAGGCTCGGAGAGTTAGAAACAACAAGTTCGTTCCCTAGAGCGAAGTTCGTCATGTTTGAACCAAAATGGACAAACCTTGTGTCTATTAGAAGTTTGGCGAGTTTTAGTGCTGAAGTTTGTCCCCTAGAGCGTTGTTCGTCATCTTTTGACAAAAATGGACCAAACTTGTCTCCATTCGAGGCTTGGAGCCTTAGAAACAACAAGTTCGTTCCCTAGAGCGAAGTTCGTCATTTTTAGACCAAAGTATACAAACCTTGTGTTCTTTCGAAGTTTGGAGAGTTTTAATGATGAAGTTCGTCCCCTAGAGCGTTGTTCGTCATCTTCGGACAAAAATGGAACAAACTTGTCTCCATTCGAGGCTTGGAGAGTTAGAAACAACAAGTTCGTTCCCTAGAGCGAAGTTCGTCATGTTTGGACCAGAATGGACAAACGTTGTCTCAATTCGAAGTTTGCCGAGTTTTAATGGTGAAGTTCGTCCCCTAGAGCCTTCTTCGTCATCTACAGACAAAAATGGACCAAACTTGTCTCCATTCGAGGCTTGGAGAGTTAGAAACAACAAGTTCGTTCCCTAGATCGAAGTTCGTCATGTTTGGACCAAAATGTACAAACTTTGTGTCTATTTGAAGTTTGGCGAGTTATAATGCTGAAGTTCGTCCCCTAGAGCGTTGTTCGTCATCTTCGGACAAAAATGGACCAAACTTGTCTCCATTCAAGGCTTGGAGAGTTAGAAACAACAAGTTCGTCCCCTAGAGCGAAGTTCGTCATGTTTGGACCAGAATGGACAAACCTTGTCTCAATTCGAAGTTTGGTGAGTTTTGATGTTGAAGTTCGTCCCCTCGAACGTTGTTCGTCATCTTCGGACAAAAATGGACCAAACTTGTCTCCATTCGAGGCTTAGAGAGTTAGAAACAAAAAGTTCGATCCATAATGCGAAGTTCGTCATGTTTGGACCAAAATGGACAAACCTTGTCTGAATTTGAAGTTTGGCGAGTTTTAATGCTGAAGTTCCTTCCGTATAGCGTTGTTCGTCATCTTCGGACTAAAATGGACCAAACGTGTCTCCATTCGAGGCTTGGAGAGTTAGAAACAACAAGTTCGTTCCCTAGAGCGAAGTTCGTCATGTTTGGACAAAAATGGACAAACCTTGTTTCAATTCGAAGATTGGCGAGTTTCAATCCTGAAGTTCGTCCCGTAGAGCGTTGTTCGTTATGTTCGGTCTCATATGTACCAAACTTGTCTCCATTCGAGGCTCGGAGAGTTAGAAACAACAAGTTCGTTCCCTAGAGCGAAGTTCGTCATGTTTGAACCAAAATGGACAAACCTTGTGTCTATTCGAAGTTTCGCGAGTTTTAATGCTGAAGTTCGTCCCCTAGAGCGTTGTTCGTCATCTTTTGACAAAAATTTACCAAACTTGTCTCCATTCGAGGCTTGGAGCCTTAGAAACAACAAGTTTGTTCCCTAGAGCGAAGTTCGTCATGTTTGGACCAAAATGGACAAACCTTGCCTGTGGCGAGTTTTAATGCTGAAGTTCCTTCCGTAGAGCGTTGTTCGTCATCTTCGGACTAAAATGGACCAAACTTATCTCCATTCGAGGCTTGGAGAGTTAGAAACAACAAGTTCGTTCCCTAGAGCGAAGTTCGTCATGTTTGAACCAAAATGGACAAACCTTGTGTCTATTCGAAGTTTGGCGAGTTTTAGTGCTGAAGTTCGTCCCCTAGAGCGTTGTTCGTCATCTTTTGACAAAAATGGACCAAACTTGTCTGCATTCGACGCTTGGAGAGTTAGAAACAACAAGTTCGTCGCCTAGAGCGAAGTTCGTCATGTTTGGACCAAAATGGACAAACCTTGTCTCAATTCGAAGATTGGCGAGTTTTAATGCTGAAGTTCGTCCCGTAGAGCATTATTCGTTATCTTCGGTCTCAAATGTACCAAACTTGTCTCCATTCGAGGCTCGGAGAGTTAGAAACAACAAGTTCGTTCCCTAGAGCGAAGTTCGTCATGTTTGGACTAAAATGGACAAACCTGGTCTCAATTCGAAATTTGGCGAGTTTTAATGCTGAAGTTCCTCCCGTACAGCGTGGTTCGTCATCTTCGGACTAAAATGGGCCAAACTTGTTTCCATTCGTGTCACACCCTCTCCCGAACTACCTGCTATCTTAACTCGGAAGATGGCGTGAAGCCGACAGACATCGTCTATCTTCCTAACGACATCCGCGACCCACGTTGTACCTGATAAACAATCCATACCTGTATACGAGATACTATACATACCACACAGCAGGAACTAGGAATCTTATTACCCATATCTACGTAGCGGTTTTGGTTAAACCTAACTTCAACAAGCCAAACACGACCAGACGTGCTTATACACCCAAGACCACTAGTTCCATATACAACATAACTGCACATCCCTATTATGTTATGTACAATACGAGCAGACTTGCTATACTACACCAACCACATACAAAAATATCAGACTCGTAGGGCGTTCAACAGGCTGTGGCAGGATCTCAGGCACCGGGAGCTCGATCTCTACCTGAAAAGTTGGAAAATATTGAAAGAATGAGCTGGGAAGCTCAGTGAGTGACTGAGTTTAAAACTATTAACTCGTAAATCATAACATATAACATCAACAGCTTTTACAGAAGTCCAGCAAGTGTGTCAAAAGATTAACCATTTTAAACATATGACAAATTAGTTGTGTAAGACTCGCCCAGTACAATCAATGTTCATTCTACGATGTAGTGGGGCCCGCCCAGCACTCCCATCGTCTTTGTCGTAGTGGGGCTCGCCCAGCACTCATGACAGCATTGTTGTCACGGAGTACACTCAACGTCGACAACAGAAAATGACCTGTGTGCACACGGTACTATACAACCTCGGGCTCAGTATCTCAACCATTAACTCATTCAGGTCTCAGAGAAACACATGAAAACCTTGAACAGTTCTTGCTAACACATGTAGACTTGGAATTAAGGTATTTCTTCTAGTTTCAGAAAACCAGTAAACATATGCTCACAACGAACAATTTAAATCATTTTTAGGAAACCATATATGCTTATGAACACGTGCTCAAGAGACCATAAATCTTTAAGCTACATCATTCTTAGGAAGTCTTTTCTGTTCATGAACACAAGTTTAAGCATAGAATTTATTTTCAGAATTCATTTTGTCACTCACAGCGTTAATATTAGATTCTCGGTCCGTAAATTTTTCCTATTCCTTCTTGGCCTGCCAAATAAACAAAACCAAGCATTAGAATCTTGGCCTCATGAATTTAAGGTTTAGGATTGCAAAAACCCTCCCATCTAATTCCTGCACTTTACAGATTTTATACCCTAAACTCACACACCTATAACTTTTCCATTACTTGCTCAATAATGATGTTCTTTATACCAAACTCTTCCTTTTTGAACCCTCTAAAACTTATCTGAAGGAGTGAAATCTAAATTCCTAAAGGATGTGTCTGTAACTACCTTGAAAGTCATTTTCCCCCAAACACGTTTCTGCTAAACCAGAACTGTTTTCCTGCTGCAACCCGAAACTAACCTGGAATTTAAAGAAACTTATAAACAATTTATAACCACGACTTCTTCATGAAAGTTATAGGAAATTAAATCATCTTTCTAACCATACCTAATACAGCTTCTAATTCGAAGTCTACAGATCAGCACATCCCAAAAACCAGAGGTTCCTCGGATTTGACAGAAAAACCTCTCCTTCGGTTCCCTCTTCACAAATCATTAACATAGCATCAGATTTTGCTCGAGCTTCCTTCACGAAAATCGTTCTAAAATGATTTAACTTTCAGAAGAATCAAACCTTACCCCTTAACTCTTCCTGTGGAGCTCGGTATGATAAAAAAACCAGACGTTGGCAGAATTGAACACTAGAATTTACCATGCAACTTGGACTGTGTTTCCCCCTTTTCTTCTTCAATTCCACCTTCAAAATCTCCTTCTTCTTCTTTTTCAGACTCTCTCCCTCGAAACCCCTTTGTTTTCCTTTGGTAAATGAAAATCTAAATTGGGTTTAAATGAATATATATTTTGTAAAATGAATATATAAAAACAACTCACACTTTCCTCTTTTTTCCTTTTTTTTTTTTTTCCCTTTTTCCTATTTCCTCCTTTTCTTTTTTTTACTTTTTCTTCTTTCTTTTTTTTTAAACAAAACCCCACACATTTCATCCCAAACAATTGTTTTGAACACATTCTTTTTAGAAAAAATTCAAGGATAAATCTCGTGAAATCCCGATTTTACAATTCGAGGCTTTGAGAGTTAGAAACAACGAGTTCGTTCCCTAGATCGAAGTTTGTCATGTTTGAACCAAAATGGACAAACCTTGTGTTTATTCGAAGTTTGGCGAATTTTAATGCTGAAGTTCGTCCCCTAGAGCGTTGTTCGTCATCTTCGGACAAAATTGGAACAAACTTGTCTCCATTCGAGGCTTGGAAAGTTAGAAACAACAAGTTCGTTCCCTAGAGCGAAGTACTTCATGTTTCGACCAAAATGTACAAACCTTGTCTCCATTCGAAGTTTCGCAAGTTTTAATGTTGAAGTTCCTCCCCTAGAGCGTTGTTCGTCATCTTCGGAAAAAAATGGAACAAACTTGTCTCCATTCGAGGCTTGGAGTGTCAGAAACAACAAGTTCGTTCCCTTGAGCGAAGTTCGTCATGTTTTGACAAAAATGTACAAACCTTGTCTCCATTTGAAGTTTCGCAAGTTTTAATGGTGAAGTTCCTCCCCTAGAGATTTTTGCGTCATCGTCAGACTAAAATGAACCAAACTTGTCTCCATTCGAGGCTTGGAGAGTTAGAAACAACAAGTTCGTCCCCTAGAGCGAATTTCGTCATGTTTGGACCATAATGGACAAACCTTGTCTCAATTCGAAGTTCGGCGAGTTTTAATGCTGAAGTTCGTCCACTATAGCGTTGTTCGTCATTTTCGGACCAAATCGACAAAACTTTTCTCCATTCGAGGCTTGGAGAGTTAGAGACAACAAGTTCGGTCCCTAGAGCGAAGTTCGTCATGTTTGGACAAAAATGGTCAAACCTTGTCTGAATTCGAAGTTTGGCGAGTTTTAATGCTGAAGTTCCTTCCGTAGAGCGTTGTTCATCATCTTCGGACTAAAATGGACCAAACTTGTCTCGATTCGAGGCTTGGAGAGTTAGAAACAACAAGTTCGTTCCCTAGAACGAAGTTCGTCATGTTTGGACTAAAATGGACAAACCTGGTCTCAATTCGAAATTTGGCGAGTTTTAATGCTGAAGTTCCTCCCGTACAGCGTGGTTCGTCATCTTCGGACTAAAATGGGCCAAACTTGTCTCCATTCGAGGCTTTGAGAGTTAGAAACAACGAGTTCGTTCCCTAGATTGAAGTTTGTCATGTTTGAACCAAAATGGACAAACCTTGTGTTTATTCGAAGTTTGGCGAATTTTAATGCTGAAGTTCGTCCGCTAGAGCGTTGTTCGTCATCTTCGGACAAAAATGGAACAAACTTGTCTCCATTCGAGGCTTGGAGAGTTAGAAACAACAAGTTCGTTCCCTAGAGCGAAGTTCTTCATGTTTCGACCAAAATGTACAAACCTTGTCTCCATTCGAAGTTTCGCAAGTTTTAATGTTGAAGTTCCTCCTCTAGAGCGTTGTTCGTCATCTTCGGACCAAAATGGACCAAACTTGTGTCCGTTCGAGGCTTGGAGAGTTAGAAACAACAAGTTCGTTCCCTAGAGCGAAGTTCGTCATGTTTGGACCAAAATGGAGAAACCTTGTGTCTATTCGAAGTTTGGCGAGTTATAATGCTCAAGTTCATCCCCTAGAGCGTTGTTCGTCATCTTCGGACAAAAATGGACCAAACTTGTCTCCATTCGAGGCTTGGAGAGTTAGAAACAACAAGTTCGTCCCCTAGAGCGAAGTTCGTCATGTTTGGACCATAATGGACAAACCTTGTCTCAATTGGAAGTTTGGCGAGTTTTAATGCTGAAGTTCGTCCCCTAGAGCGTTGTTCGTCATCTTCGGACAAAATCGACCAAACTTGTCTCCATTCGAGGCTTGGAGAGATAGAGACAACAAGTTCGTTCCCTAGAGCGAAGTTCGTCATGTTTGGACAAAAATGGACAAACCTTGTCTGAATTCGAAGTTTGGCGAGTTTTAATGCTGAATGTCGTCTCGTAGAGCGTTGTTCGTTATCTTCGGTCTCAAATGTACCAAACTTGTCTCCATTCGAGTCTCGGAGAGTTAGAAACAACAAGTTCGTTCCCTAGAGCAAAGTTCGTCATGCTTGGACTAAAATGGACAAACCTTGTCTCCATTCGAATTTTCGAAAGTTTTAATGCTGAAGTTCCTCCTGTAGAGCGTTGTTCGTCATCTTCGGAAAAAAATGGAACAAACTTGTCTCCATTCGAGGCTTGGAGCGTCAGAAACAACAAGTTCGTTACCTAGAGCGAAGTTCGTCATGTTTTGACAAAAATGTACAAACCTTGTCTCCATTTGAAGTTTCGCAAGTTTTAATGGTGAAGTTCCTCCCCTAGAGCGTTCTGCGTCATCGTCAGACTAAAATGGACAAAACTTGTCTCCATTCGAGGGTTTGAGAGTTAGAAACAACAAGTTCGTTCCCTAGAGCGAAGTTCGTCATGTTTGGACCAAAATGGACAAACCTTGTCTCCATTCAAAGTCTCGCAAGTTTTAATGCTGAAGTTCCTCCCCTAGAGCGTTGTTAGTCATCTTTGGACAAAAATGGACCAAACTTGTCTCCATTCGAGGCTTGGAGAGTTAGAAACAACAAGTTCGTTCCCTAGAGCGAAGTTTGTCATGGTTGGACCAAAATGGACAACCCTTGTCTCAATTCAAAGTTTGGCGAGTTTTAATGATGAAGTTCGTCCCCTAAAGCGTTGTTCGTCATCTTCGGACAAAAATGGATCAAGCTTGTATCCATTTGAGGCTTGGAGAGTTAGAAACAACAAGTTCGTTCCCTAGAGCGAAGTTCGTCATGTTTGGACTAAAATGGACAAACCTTGTCTTCATTCGATGTTTCGCAAGTTTTAATGCTGAAGTTCCTCCCCTAGACCGTTGTTCGTCATCTTCGGACAAAAATGAACCAAACTTGTCTCCATTCGAGGCTTGGAGAGTTAGAAAAACAAGTTCGTTCCCTAGAGCGAAGTTTGTCATGCTTGGACCAAAAGGGACCCACCTTGTCTAAATTCGAAGTTTTGCGAGTTTTAATCCTGAAGTTCGTCCCCTAGAGCGTTGTTAGTTATCTTTGGACAAAAATGGACCAAACTTTTTTCCATTCGAGGTTTGGGGAGTTAGAAACAAGAAGTTCGTTCCCTACAACGAAGTTCGTCATGTTTGGACTACAATGGACAAACCTTGTCTTCATTCAATGTTTCGCAAGTTTTAATGCTGAAGTTCGTCCCCTATAGCGTTGTTCATCATCTGCGGACAAAAATGGACCAAACTTGTCTCGATTCGAGGCTTGGAGAGTTAGAAACAACAAGTTCGTTCCCTAGAGCGTTGTTCGTCATGTTTGGACCAAAATGGACCAACCTTGTCTCAATTTGAAGTTTGGCAAGTTTTAATTCTGAAGTTCGTCCCCTAGAGCGTTGTTCGTCATCTTCGGATTAAAAAGGACCAAACTTGTCTCCATTCGAGGCTTGCAGAGATAGAAACAACAAGTTCGTTCCCAAAAGCGAAGTTCGTCATGTTTGGTCCAAAATGGACAAACCTTGCCTCCATTCGAAGTTTCGCAAGTTTTAACGGTTAAGTTCCTCCCCTAGAGCGTTGTGCGTCATCTTCGGACTAAAATGGACCAAATTTGTCTCTATTCGAGGCTTGGAGAGTTAGAAACAACGAGTTCGTTCCCTAGAGCGAAGTTCGTCATGTTTGGACCAAAATGGACAAACCTTGTCTCCATTCGAAGTCTCGCAAGTTTTAATGCTGAAGTTCCTCCCCTCGAGCGTTGTTAGTCATCTTTGGACAAAAATGGACCAAACTTATTTTCATTGGAGGTTTGTAGAGTTAGAAACAACAAGTTCGTTTCCAAGAGTGAAGTTCGTCATGTTTGGACCAAAATGGACAAACCTTGTCTCAATTCGAAGTTTCGCAAGTTTTAATGCTGAAGTTCCTCCCCTAGAGCGTTGTTCGTCATCTTCGGACAAAAATGGACCAAACTTGTCTCCATTCGAGGCTTGGAGAGTTAGAAACAACAAGTTCGTCCCCTAGAGCGAAGTTCGTCATGTTTGGACCAGAATGGACAAACCTTGTATCAATTCGAAGTTTGGCGAGTTTTAATGGTGAAGTTCGTCCCCTAGAGCCTTGTTCGTCATCTTCGGACAAAAATTGATAAGCGCCCAAGATGCTGGATTTACAAAGCTAGAGGTCCTTCTAGGATCTTTGCAAACATTCGCGAATAAGGGTAACTTAACGAATTGATTCTAACCAAGAGTTTGGTTAGAGATGAATCACTCTAAGATCAAACTTTGAATGTATGATGGTCACTCTTAGATCCTAAGACAACTCACTCCAGAATTAGCTTGATCAAGACTAATCCAATGAATTGGTTTAACATCAAACCTAAAGCAAGATTTGAAAGAAAATAACACCAAATGGGTTTCAAGAAAACACAAGTTTTGATATTCAATGTTGTTGCTCTCACTAGCAATACAAATTCCTTTTATAGACAAGGAATTAGCAAATTAACTCTTCCCCAACTACTTCATTAAATGTCAACCCATGGTTCACTAGGAACATCTAAAGCTGTGTAAAGACCATGTGGTTGTGTTTTAGACTTGGCCTCCTTACATTTGAAACATTGCTTGCACACTTTGTTCACATCCTTCCTTATTTTCAACCAATAAAAGTGTTCACACAACATGCTGTATGTTTTAAATTCTCCAAAATGCCCCATAAGTCCTCCTCCATGAGCCTCCTTCACAAGTAACTCTCGAATGGAACACTTAGGAATACAAAGTTTACCCTTCCTAAAGAGCATGCCATTAAACAAAATATGATCATGTACGTTTTTCCCGCCTAAACATTGCATATACACGTCATAAAATTCAGACTTCTCAACTTTGTACAATTCAATCATGTGTTCAAAACCAAGAATCTTTGCACTAAGAGAAGAAAATAATGCATACCTTCTTGACAAAGCATCGGCCACCACATTGTCCTTACCTTTTTTGTAATGAATGACATAAGGAAAGTCTCGATGAATTCTAACCATTTAGCATGCCTCCTATTTAGCTTTGTTTGGCTTTTGAGGTGCTTCAAACTTTCATGATCAGTATGGATAACAAACTCTTTTGGCCACAAGTAATGTTGCCAAACTTGCAAAGCCCTCACAAGTGCATGTAGTTCTTTGTCATAAGTTGGGTAGTTGAGTTGTGCTCCATTTAGCTTTTCACTAAAGAACATGATTGGCCTTCTTTCTTGCATCAACACAGCTCCTATACCTATCCCACTTGCATCACATTCAATCTCAAAAGATTTATCAAAGTCCGGTAAAGCAAGACAAGGTGCATTGGTCAATTTATCTTTTAATTCATTGAATGCATTCTCTTGTTTTTCCTTCCATTCAAACGTCGCATGCTTTTTAACAAGTTCATTCAATGGTGAGGCTATACTACTGAAATTCTTAATAAACCTCCTATAAAAACTAGCCAGACCATGAAAGGATCTTACCTCGTTTGCATTGGTAGGTGTTGGCCACTCTCGGATAGCCTTTACCTTTTCTTCATCAACTTGCACTCCATTTTTTCCAACAATGAACCCTAGGAAATTGACTTGGTCTAGACAAAAACTACACTTTTTGAAGTTGGCATAAAGCTTCTCTTCTCTAAGTTTAAGTAAAATTGTCTTAACATGCCAAATATGATCATTCAAGCTTTTGGAGTAAACAAGGATATCATCAAAGTATACAACTACAAATTTTCCAATGTACTCTCTCAAAACATGATTCATTAGTCTCATAAAAGTACTTGGTGCATTAGTAAGGCCAAATGGCATAACAAGCCACTCATAAAGTCCAAACTTAGTTTTGAAAGCCGTTTTCCACTCATCTCCCCATGCATTCGAATTTGATGATAACCACTTTTAAGATCTATTTTTGAAAACAGATTAGCACCATGTAATTCATCTAACATGTCATCTAATCTAGGAATGGGATGTCGATACTTTACCGTTATCTTGTTAATGGCTCGACAATCAACACACATCCTCCATGTGCCATCCTTCTTAGGCACCAAAATCACCGGAACCGAGCAAGGACTCATGCTTTCTCTAACATACCCTTTATCCATGAGTTCTTCCACTTGCCTTTGAATCTCCTTAGTCTCGGTTGGATTGGTCCTATAGGCAGCCATATTTGGAAGAGTTGCCCCGGGTATGAAGTCAATTTGATGTTCAATCCCTCTTAAAGGAGGTAAACCCGTAGGTGCATCTTCATGTGGAAACATGTCATTAAATTCCTGCAAAAGAGACTTAAAAGCACTTGGCAAAACATCATTAGATTTTGGTTCAGTTGCTAGACACATTCCTTTGCACATAAGTACAAATTTTGGTTCTTGTGTTAACAACACATTCCTCACTTCCCCTTTTCTTATAACCAAACTCACACTCTTTTTTTTTTCCTCAAAATCACTCTTTTTTCTTTCTTGGTTTTCACTCACCTTTTGCCCCTCACTTTTCTCTTTTTTTTCACTCTTCTCTTTTAACTTACTTTCTTCCCTCCTCTCTTGTTCTTCAAATTCTTTTCTTTTCTTCTCTAATTTCAAGTGATCATAATGTACTTCATATGGAGACAATGGAAGTAAAGTAAACTTCTTTCCATTCAAGGTAAAAGTATACTTGTTCTTCAATCCATCAAAGGTGACCTCTCTATCATATTGCCAAGGTCGGCCTAACAATATATCCCCAGCATGCATAGGTACGACATCACAAAGGACTTCATCCTTATATCTTCCCAAAGTAAAAGGAATAAGAACTTGAGAGTTTACCTTAAGTTCTCCTTTGTTTGTCAACCATTGAAGTTTGTATGGCTTAGGATGAGGACGGGTAGTAAGTTGAAGTCTTTTTACAAGAAAACTACTTACCACATTTGTGCAACTTCCACTATCAATCACCAAGCTGCATGGGTTGCCATTAATTAGACATCTTGTGTGGAACAAGTTTTCCCTTTGATCTTCAACTTTGTCTTCCTTGATTTGTACATTAAGTACCCTTCTTGTAATCAAGGATATGGAGTTACCTTCTTCAACATACTCATCATCATGTATTTCAGATTCTTCCTCAAGTTGTGCATCATGTTCCTCACATTCATCATCCGAATCAAGTACACCATTTCTTATCACCATAACTCTTTTATTAACACACTCTTTGCTCATGTGTCCAAACCCTTTGCACTTCCAACATTGAATAGAACTAGACTTCTCTCTTACCTCCTTCGAAGCTTCATTCTTTTTAGCATTGGAACTCTCGGCCTCCACTCTGTTGGCAGCCCCTATCTTTCCTCTTGGTTGCATTGGTCCATTCCTATTCACAAAACCATCCTTGTTCCAAGCAGTAGAATTTGAAAAGGGGTTAGCTTTAGGTGTATACCTTTTTGAATGCTCCTTTTCTTCCTTCAATTGAGCTTCAATTTTGATAGCATAATGATACATATCGTCAAGGTATGGCGGTGGATTTCTATCAACCAAATGTGCAATTTCTCGATTCAAACCTCCAAGGAATCTGGACATGGTGTCTTCCTCTTCTTCTCGAATTTTTGCTCTTTCCATCAAGGACTCCATCTCTTGATAATATTCAGCAACATTTTTTGTTCCCTGCCTCAAAGCTTGCAATTTAGTTTTTAAATCTCTTTCATAATGTTTTGGAACATACCTCTTTCTCATGATTTCTTTAAGTTCTTCCCACGTTTCTATTGGATTCTCCTCTTTTCTCCTTCTTTCAGATTTGAGATGTTGATACCATTCACCTGCATGATTGGTGAATTCTACAATGGCAAGTTTCATCTTCATATTCTCGCTATATGTATTGCAATCAAACACATGTTCAATTTTTCTTTCCCATTGTAAATATGCTTCAGAGTCCGCCGTTCCACTAAAGGGTGGAATTTTGAGTTTCACTCCGCCATTTCTATCTTCATTCACTCTTTCCATTCTTCTAGTTTGCATAATGTTTGCAAGATTATTTCTTCCTCTTCCCCGCACATTTCCTCTTCCTTCAAAGTGTCTTTCTTGTACCGGTAAGTCAAACATGCCTTCATCTCCTTGTAAGACTCGTTCTTCTCTTTGTTGTTGTGCCCTCCTTTCTTGCCTATCTTCCATCATCAATTCCATCATACCTTGAATTGCTTGAAGAATAGCCATATTTGGATCTACCACTTGTGGCACTTCTTCTCCATCATGTGACATTTTGTAATAAGGACCTTTCCACACTTCTCACCAAGATTTCACTCAAGGACACTCGTATTTATCACTCAAGGGTAGGCTTTTGGTACTAGGTCAAAGATGTAAGGGTTGGTTTAAAAATTTGGTGCAACCTTGCTTTTAAACTTGATATATGACCAATTCAATGAGCAACTTTTACAAGCTAAAAATAGAGTATCAAAACTTTAGGATCAACAACTCAAAAATTTCAAACAAAACACAACTAAATGACAAGAACTTTTCATGTGCATTGGATCATTGAACACTTTTTTTTTTCTACTGAATTTTTTTTTTCTTTTGATGATCTAAGAAAAAAAAAACTCAAAGAAGTTTAAGAAAAGTTGTAGTATGCCTTGTATTACACTTTTGTTTGCTTACGGAAAAAAAATGACAAAAAAAAATAACACAAAGTGAAGATATTTTACCTCTAGAGTCGGCCAAAGGATGTCGACCAAATGCTCTGATACCAAATGATAAGCGCCCAAGATGCTGGATTTACAAAGCTAGAGGTCCTTCTAGGAACTTTGCAAACATTCGCGAATAAGGCTAACTTAACGAATTGATTCTAACCAAGAGTTTGGTTAGAGATGAATCACTCTAAGATCAAACTTAGAATCTATGATGGTCACTCTTAGATCCTAAGACAACTCACTCCAGAATTAGCTTGATCAAGACTAATCCAATGAATTGGTTTAACATCAAACCTAAAGCAAGATTTGAAAGAAAATAACACCAAATGGGTTTCAAGAAAACACAAGTTTTGATATTCAATGTTGTTGCTCTCACTAGCAATACAAATTCCTTTTATAGACAAGGAATTAGCAAATGAACTCTTCCCCAACTACTTCATTAAATGAGCTTCCCAACCACCTCATTTAATGAACTTCCCAACTACCAACTACCTCATTAATTAACTTCCCAACTACCAACTACCTCATTAATTAATATATGTCTAAACTTTAAACTTAAAATTACAATGTCAAAGTTCATGAAACTTAAAATTACAAGGAATTCTATTCAAAGAGCTTGCCCTACTTAAGTGAACTCCATGGTTAACTTTAATCTTGACTTGTTCAACTAACATTATAAAGAAATTAGTGCTAAAAAATCTTTGTCTCTTCTTGTGCATTAGCTAGCTTTTGTAGATGTAATGTGAAAGCCCCTTGAATCTTCTTTGTCTTGCTCCTTGTTATTGCTCCTTCAGGTACATGCAATGGATTAGAGGTTGGATTCACATCAAAAATGGACAAAACTTGTCTCCATTCGAAGTTTCGCAAGTTTTAAGCTGAACTTCCTCCCCCAGAGCGTTGTTCGTCCTCTTCGGACAAAAATGGGCCAAACTTGTCTCCATTCGAGGCTTGGAGAGTTAGAAACAACAAGCTCGTTCCCTAGAGCGAAGTTCGTCATGTTTGGACGACAATGGACAAACCTTGTCTCCATTCGAAGCTTCGCAAGTTTTAATGCTGAATTTCCTCCCCTAGAGCGTTGTTCATCATCTTCGGACTAAAATGGACCAAACTTGTCTCCATTCGAGGCTTGGAGAGTTAGAAACAACAAGTTCGATCCCTAGAGCGAAGTTCATCATGTTTGGACCAAAATGGACAAACCTTGTTTCCATTCGAAGGTTCGCAAGTTTTAATGCTGAAACTCCTACCCTAGAGCGTTGTTCGTCAACTTCGGACTAAAACGGACCAAACTTGTCTCCATTCGAGGCTTGGAGAGTTAGAAACAACAAGTTCATTCCCTAGAGCGAAATTCGTCATGTTTGCACCAAAATGGACAAACCTTGTCTCAATTTGAAGTTTCGCAAGTTTTAATGCTGAAGCTCCTCCCCTAGAGCGTTGTTCGTCATCTTCGGACTAAAATGGACCAAACTTGTCTCCATTCGAGGGTTGGAGAGTTAGAAACAATAAGTTCGTTCCCCTGAGCGAAGTTCGTCATGTTTGGACCAAAATGGACAAACCTTGTCTCCATTCGAAGTTTCGCAAGTTTTAATGCTGAAGTTCCTCCCCTAGAGCGTTGTTCATCATCTTCGGACTAAAATGGACCAAACTTGTCTCCATTCGAGGCTTGGAGAGTTAGAAACAACAAGTTCGTTCCCTAGAGCGAAGTTCGTCATGTTTTGACAAAATGGACAAACCTTGTCTCCATTCGAAGTTTCGCAAGTTTTAATGCTGAAGTTCCTCCCCTAGAGCGTTGTTCGTCATCTTCGGACTAAAATGGGCCAATCTTGTCTCCATTCGAGGCTTGGAGAGCTAGAAAAAAACAAGTTCGTTCCCTAGAGCGAAGTTCGTCTTGTTTCGACCAAAATGGACAAACATTGTCTCCATTCGAAGTTTCGCAAGTTTGAATGCTGAAGTTCCTCCCCTATAGCGTTGTTCGTCATCTTCGGACTAAAATGGACCAAAGTTGTCTCCATTCGAGGATTGGAGAGTTAGAAAAAACAAGTTCGTTCCCTAGAGCAACATTCGTCATGTTTGGACCAAAATGGACAAACCTTGTCTACATTCCAAGTTTCAAAAGTTTTAATGCTGAAGTTCCTCCCCTAGAGCGTTTGGTCATCTTCGGACTAAAATGGACCAAACTAGTGTCCATTCGAGGCTTGGAGAGTTAGAAAAAACAAGTTCGTTCCCTAGAGCGAAGTTCGTCATGTTTGGACGAAAATGGACAAACCTTGTCTCCATTCGAAGCTTCGCAAGTTTTAATGCTGAATTTCCTCCCCTAGATCGTTGTTCCTCATCTTCGGACTAAAATGGACCAAACTTGTCTCCATTCGAGGCTTGGAGAGTTAGAAACAACAAGTTCGATCCCTAGAGCGAAGTTCATCATGTTTGGACCAAAATCTACAAACCTTGTCTCCATTCGAAGTATCGCAAGTTTTAATGCTGAAATTCCTGCCCTAGAGCGTTGTTCGTCCACTTCGGACTAAAATGGACCAAACTTGTCTCCATTCGAGGCTTGGAGAGTTAGAAACAACAAGTTCGTTCCCTAGAGCGAAATTCGTCATGTTAGCACCAAAATGGACAAACCTTGTCTCGATTTGAAGTTTCGCAAGTTTTAATGCTGAAGTTCCTCCCCTATAGCGTTGTTCGTCATCTTCGGACTAAAATGGACCAAACTTGTCTCCATTCGAGGCTTGGAGAGTTAGAAACAATAAGTTCGTTCCCTTGAGCGAAGTTCGTCATGTTTGGACCAAAATGGACAAACCTTGTCTCCATTCGAAGTTTCGCAAGTTTTAATGGTGAAGTTCCTCCCCTAGAGCGTTGTTCATCATCTTCGGACTAAAATGGACCAAACTTGTCTCCATTCGAGGCTTGGAGAGTTAGAAACAACAAGTTCGATCCCTAGAGCGAAGTTCATCATGTTTGAACCAAAATGGACAAACCTTGTCTCCATTCGAAGTTTCACAAGTTTTAATGCTGAAATTCCTACCCTAGAGCGTTGTTCGTCAACTTCGGACTAAAATGGATCAAACTTGTCTGCATTCGAGGCTTGGAGAGTTAGAAACAACAAGTTCCTTCCCTAGAGCGAAATTCGTCATGTTTGCACCAAAATGGACAAACCTTGTCTCGATTTGAAGTTTCGCAAGTTTTAATGCTGAAGCTCCTCCCCTAGAGCGTTGTTCATCATGTTCGGACTTAAATGGACCAAACTTGTCTGTATTCGAGGCTTGGAGAGTTAGAAACAATAAGTTCGTTCCCTTGAGCGAAGTTCGTCATGTTTGGACCAAAATGGACAAACCTTGTCTCCATTCGAAGTTTCGCAAGTTTTAATGCTGAAGTTCCTCCCCTAGAGCGTTGTTCATCATCTTCGGACTAAAATGGACCAAACTTGTCTCCATTCGAGGCTTGGAGAGTTAGAAACAACAAGTTCGTTCCCTAGAGCGAAGTTCCTCATGTTTGGACCAATATGGACAAACCTTGTCTCCATTCGAAGTTTCGCAAGTTTTAATGCCGAAGTTCCTCCCCTAGAGCGTTGTTCGTAATCTTCGGACTTAAATGGGCCAATCTTGTCTCCATTCGAGGCTTGGAGAGCTAGAAAAAAACAAGTTCGTTCCCTAGAGCGAAGTTCGTCTTGTTTCGACCAAAATGGACAAACATTGTCTCCATTCGAAGCTTCGCAAGTTTTAATGCTGAAGTTCCTCCCCTAGAGCGTTGTTCGTCATTTTCGGACGAAAATGGACCAAACTTGTCTCCATTCGAGGCTTGGAGAGTTAGAAACAACAAGTTCGTTCCCTAGAGCGAAGTTCGTCATCTTTTGACAAAATGGACAAACCTTGTCTCCATTCGAAGTTTCGCAAGTTTTTAGCTGAAGTTCCTCCCCCAGAGCGTTGTTCGTTATCTTCGGACAAAAATGGGCCAAACTTGTCTCCATTCGAGGCTTGGAGAGTTAGAAACAACAAGCTCGTTCCCTAGAGCGAACTTCGTCATGTTTGGACGAAAATGGACAAACCATGTCTCCATTCGAAGCTTCGCAAGTTTTAATGCTGAATTTCCTCCCCTAGAGCGTTGTTCATCATCTTCGGACTAAAATGGACCGAACTTGTCTCCATTCGAGGCTTGGAGAGTTAGAAACAACAAGTTCAATCCCTAGGGCAAAGTTCATAATGTTTGGACCAAAATCTACAAACCTTGTCTCCATTCGAAGTTTCGCAAGTTTTAATGCTGAAATTCCTGCCCTAGAGCGTTGTTCGTCAACTTCGGACTAAAATGGACAAAACTTGTCTCCATTCGAGGCTTGGAGAGTTAGAAACAACAAGTTCGTTCCCTAGAGCGAAATTCGTCATGTTAGCACCAAAATGGACAAACCTTGTTTCCATTCGAAGGTTCGCAAGTTTTAATGCTGAAACTCCTACCCTAGAGCGTTGTTCGTCAACTTCGGACTAAAACGGACCAAACTTGTCTCCATTCGAGGCTTGGAGAGTTAGCAACAATAAGTTCGTTCCCTTGAGCGAAGTTCGTCATGTTTGGACCAAAATGGACAAACCTTGTCTCCATTCGAAGTTTCGCAAGTTTTAATGCAGAAGTTCCTCCCCTAGAGCGTTGTTCATCATCTTCGGACTAAAATGGACCAAACTTGTCTCCATTCGAGGCTTGGAGAGTTTGAAACAACAAGTTCGTTCCCTAGAGCGAAGTTCGTCATGTTTGGACCAAAATGGACAAACCTTGTCTCCATTCGAAGTTTCGCAAGTTTTAATGCTGAAGTTCGTCCCCTAGAGCGTTGTTCATCATCTTCGGAATAAAATGGACCAAACTTGTCTCCATTCGAGGCTTGGAGAGTTAGAAACAACAAGTTCGTTCCCTAGAGCGAAGGTCGTCATGTTTTGACCAAAATGGACAAACCTTGTCTCCATTCGAAGTTTCGCAAGTTTTAATGCTGAAGTTCCTCCCCTAGAGCGTTGTTCGTCATCTTCGGACTAAAATGGGCCAATCTTGTCTCCATTCGAAGTTTCAAAAGTTTTAATGCTGAAGTTCCTCCCCTAGAGCGTTTGGTCATCTTCGGACTAAACTGGACCAAACTAGTGTCCATTCGAGGCTTGGAGAGTTAGAAAAAACAAGTTCGTTCCCTAGAGCGACGTTCGTCATTTTTGGACGAAAATGGACAAACCTTGTCTCCATTCGAAGCTTCGCAAGTTTTAATGATGAAGTTCCTCCCCTAGAGCGTTGTTCGTCATTTTCGGACGAAAATGGACCAAACTTGTCTCCATTCGAGGCTTGGAGAGTTAGAAACAACAAGTTCGTTCCCTAGAGCGAAGTTCGTCATCTTTTGACAAAATGGACAAACCTTGTCTCCATTCGAAGTTTCGCAAGTTTTAAGCTGAAGTTCCTCCCCCAGAGCGTTGGTCGTCATCTTCGGACAAAAATGGGCCAAACTTGTCTCCATTCGAGGCTTGGAGAGTTAGCAACAACAAGTTCGGTCCCTAGAGCGAAGTTCATCATGTTTGTACCAAAATCTACAAACCTTGTCTCCATTCGAAGTATCGCAAGTTTCAATGTTGAAATTCCTGCCCTAGAGCGTTGTTCATCAACTTCGGACTAAAATGGACCAAACTTGTCTCCATTCGAGGCTTGGAGAGTATGAAACAACAAGTTCGTTCCCTAGAGCGAAGTTCGTCATGTTTGGACCAAAATGGACAAACCTTGTCTCCATTCGAAGTTTCGCAAGTTTTAATGCTGAAGTTCCTCCCCTAGAGCGTTGTTCATCATCTTCGGACTAAAATGGACCAAACTTGTCTCCATTCGAGGCTTGGAGAGTTTGAAACAACAAGTTCGTTCCCTAGAGCGAAGTTCGTCATGTTTGGACCAAAATGGACAAACCTTGTCTCCATTCGAAGTTTCGCAAGTTTTAATGCTGAAGTTCGTCCCCTAGAGCGTTGTTCGTCATCTTCGGACTAAAATGGGCCAAACTTGTCTCCATTCGAGGTTTGGAGAGTTAGAAAAAAACAAGTTCGTTCCCTAGAGCGAAGTTCGTCTTGTTTCGACCAAAATGGACAAACATTGTCTCCATTCGAAGTTTCGCAAGTTTTAATGCTGAAGTTCCTCCCCTATAGCGTTGTTCGTCATCTTTGGACTAAAATGGACCAAACTTGTCTCCATTCGAGGCTTGGAGAGTTAGAAACAACAAGTTCGTTCCCTAGAGCGAAGTTCGTCATGTTTGGACCAAAATGGACAAACCTTGTCTCCATTCGAAGTTTTGCAAGTTTTAATGCTGAAGTTCCTCCCCTAGAGCGTTGTTCGTCATCTTCGGACTAAAATGGGTTAAACTTGTCTCCATTCGAGGCTTGGAGAGTTAGAAAAAAAGAAGTTCGTTCCCTAGAGCGAAGTTCGTCTTGTTTCGACCAAAATGGACAAACATTGTCTCCATTCGAAGTTTCGCAAGTTTTAATGCTGAAGTTCCTCCCCTATAGCGTTGTTCGTCATCTTCGGACTAAAGTGGACCAAACTTGTCTCCATTCGAGGCTTGGAGAGTTAGAAAAAACAAGTTCGTTCCCTAGAGCGACATTCGTCATGTTTGGACCAAAATGGACAAACCTTGTCTACATTCGAAGTTTCAAAAGTTTTAATACTGAAGATCCTCCCCTAGAGCGTTTCGTCATCTTCGGACTAAAATGGACCAAACTAGTCTCCATTCGAGGCTTGGAGAGTTAGAAAAAACAAGTTCGTTCCCTAGAGCGACGTTCGTCATGTTTGGAAGAAAATGGACAAACCTTGTCTCCATTCGAAGCTTCGCAAGTTTTAATGCTGAAGTTCCTCCCCTAGATCGTTGTTCATCATCTTCGGACTAAAATGGACCAAACTTGTCTCCATTCGAGGCTTGGAGAGTTAGAAAAAAACAAGTTCGTTCCCTAGAGCGAAGTTCGTCTTGTTTCGACCAAAATGGACAAACATTGTCTCCATTCGAAGTTTCGCAAGTTTTAATGCTGAAGTTCCTCCCCTAGAGCGTTGTTCGTCATCTTCGGACTAAAATGGGCTAAACTTGTCTCCATTCGAGGCTTCGAGAGTTAGAAAAAAACAAGTTCGTTCCCTAGAGCGAAGTTCGTCTTGTTTCGACCAAAATGGACAAACATTGTCTCCATTCGAAGTTTCACAAGTTTTAATGCTGAAGTTCCTCCCCTATAGCGTTGTTCGTCATCTTCGGACGAAAATGGACCAAACTTGTCTCCATTCGAGGCTTGGAGAGTTAGAAACAACAATTTCGTTCCCTAGAGCGAAATTCGTCATGTTAGCACCAAAATGGACAAACCTTGTCTCGATTTGAAGTTTCGCAAGTTTTAATGCTGAAGCTTCTCCCCTAGAGCGTTGTTCGTCATCTTCGGACTAAAATGGACCAAACTTGTCTCCATTCGAGGCTTGGAGAGTTAGAAACAACAAGTTCGTTCCCAAGAGCGAAGTTCTTCATGTTTGGACCAAAATGAACAAACCTTTTCTCCATTCGAAGTTTTGCAAGTTTTAATGCTGAAGTTTCTCCCCTAGATCGTTGTTCGTCATTTTCGGACGAAAATGGACAAAAGTTGTCTCGATTCGAGGCTTGGAGAGTTAGAAACAACAAGTTCGTTCCCTAGAGCGAAGTTCGTCTTGTTTCGACCAAAATGGACAAACATTGTCTCCATTCGAAGCTTCGCAAGTTTTAATGCTGAATTTCCTCCCCTAGAGCGTTGTTCATCATCTTCGGACTAAAATGGACCAAACTTGTGTCCATTCGAAGCTTGGAGAGTTAGAAACAACAAGTTCGATCCCTAGAACAAAGTTCATAATGTTTGGACCAAAATCTACAAACCTTGTCTCCATTCGAAGTTTCGCAAGTTTTAATGCTGAAGTTCCTCCCCTAGAGCGTTGTTCGTCATCTTCGGACTAAAATGGGCCAATCTTGTCTCCATTCGAAGTTTCAAAAGTTTTAATGCTGAAGTTCCTCCCCTAGAGCGTTTGGTCATCTTCGGACTAAACTGGACCAAACTAGTGTCCATTCGAGGCTTGGAGAGTTAGAAAAAACAAGTTCGTTCCCTAGAGCGACGTTCGTCATTTTTGGACGAAAATGGACAAACCTTGTCTCCATTCGAAGCTTCGCAAGTTTTAATGATGAAGTTCCTCCCCTAGAGCGTTGTTCGTCATTTTCGGACGAAAATGGACCAAACTTGTCTCCATTCGAGGCTTGGAGAGTTAGAAACAACAAGTTCGTTCCCTAGAGCGAAGTTCGTCATCTTTTGACAAAATGGACAAACCTTGTCTCCATTCGAAGTTTCGCAAGTTTTAAGCTGAAGTTCCTCCCCCAGAGCGTTGGTCGTCATCTTCGGACAAAAATGGGCCAAACTTGTCTCCATTCGAGGCTTGGAGAGTTAGCAACAACAAGTTCGGTCCCTAGAGCGAAGTTCATCATGTTTGTACCAAAATCTACAAACCTTGTCTCCATTCGAAGTATCGCAAGTTTCAATGTTGAAATTCCTGCCCTAGAGCGTTGTTCATCAACTTCGGACTAAAATGGACCAAACTTGTCTCCATTCGAGGCTTGGAGAGTATGAAACAACAAGTTCGTTCCCTAGAGCGAAGTTCGTCATGTTTGGACCAAAATGGACAAACCTTGTCTCCATTCGAAGTTTCGCAAGTTTTAATGCTGAAGTTCCTCCCCTAGAGCGTTGTTCATCATCTTCGGACTAAAATGGACCAAACTTGTCTCCATTCGAGGCTTGGAGAGTTTGAAACAACAAGTTCGTTCCCTAGAGCGAAGTTCGTCATGTTTGGACCAAAATGGACAAACCTTGTCTCCATTCGAAGTTTCGCAAGTTTTAATGCTGAAGTTCGTCCCCTAGAGCGTTGTTCGTCATCTTCGGACTAAAATGGGCCAAACTTGTCTCCATTCGAGGTTTGGAGAGTTAGAAAAAAACAAGTTCGTTCCCTAGAGCGAAGTTCGTCTTGTTTCGACCAAAATGGACAAACATTGTCTCCATTCGAAGTTTCGCAAGTTTTAATGCTGAAGTTCCTCCCCTATAGCGTTGTTCGTCATCTTTGGACTAAAATGGACCAAACTTGTCTCCATTCGAGGCTTGGAGAGTTAGAAACAACAAGTTCGTTCCCTAGAGCGAAGTTCGTCATGTTTGGACCAAAATGGACAAACCTTGTCTCCATTCGAAGTTTTGCAAGTTTTAATGCTGAAGTTCCTCCCCTAGAGCGTTGTTCGTCATCTTCGGACTAAAATGGGTTAAACTTGTCTCCATTCGAGGCTTGGAGAGTTAGAAAAAAAGAAGTTCGTTCCCTAGAGCGAAGTTCGTCTTGTTTCGACCAAAATGGACAAACATTGTCTCCATTCGAAGTTTCGCAAGTTTTAATGCTGAAGTTCCACCCCTATAGCGTTGTTCGTCATCTTCGGACTAAAGTGGACCAAACTTGTCTCCATTCGAGGCTTGGAGAGTTAGAAAAAACAAGTTCGTTCCCTAGAGCGACATTCGTCATGTTTGGACCAAAATGGACAAACCTTGTCTACATTCGAAGTTTCAAAAGTTTTAATACTGAAGATCCTCCCCTAGAGCGTTTCGTCATCTTCGGACTAAAATGGACCAAACTAGTCTCCATTCGAGGCTTGGAGAGTTAGAAAAAACAAGTTCGTTCCCTAGAGCGACGTTCGTCATGTTTGGAAGAAAATGGACAAACCTTGTCTCCATTCGAAGCTTCGCAAGTTTTAATGCTGAAGTTCCTCCCCTAGATCGTTGTTCATCATCTTCGGACTAAAATGGACCAAACTTGTCTCCATTCGAGGCTTGGAGAGTTAGAAAAAAACAAGTTCGTTCCCTAGAGCGAAGTTCGTCTTGTTTCGACCAAAATGGACAAACATTGTCTCCATTCGAAGTTTCGCAAGTTTTAATGCTGAAGTTCCTCCCCTAGAGCGTTGTTCGTCATCTTCGGACTAAAATGGGCTAAACTTGTCTCCATTCGAGGCTTCGAGAGTTAGAAAAAAACAAGTTCGTTCCCTAGAGCGAAGTTCGTCTTGTTTCGACCAAAATGGACAAACATTGTCTCCATTCGAAGTTTCACAAGTTTTAATGCTGAAGTTCCTCCCCTATAGCGTTGTTCGTCATCTTCGGACGAAAATGGACCAAACTTGTCTCCATTCGAGGCTTGGAGAGTTAGAAACAACAAGTTCGTTCCCTAGAGCGAAATTCGTCATGTTAGCACCAAAATGGACAAACCTTGTCTCGATTTGAAGTTTCGCAAGTTTTAATGCTGAAGCTTCTCCCCTAGAGCGTTGTTCGTCATCTTCGGACTAAAATGGACCAAACTTGTCTCCATTCGAGGCTTGGAGAGTTAGAAACAACAAGTTCGTTCCCAAGAGCGAAGTTCTTCATGTTTGGACCAAAATGAACAAACCTTTTCTCCATTCGAAGTTTTGCAAGTTTTAATGCTGAAGTTTCTCCCCTAGATCGTTGTTCGTCATTTTCGGACGAAAATGGACAAAAGTTGTCTCGATTCGAGGCTTGGAGAGTTAGAAACAACAAGTTCGTTCCCTAGAGCGAAGTTCGTCTTGTTTCGACCAAAATGGACAAACATTGTCTCCATTCGAAGCTTCGCAAGTTTTAATGCTGAATTTCCTCCCCTAGAGCGTTGTTCATCATCTTCGGACTAAAATGGACCAAACTTGTGTCCATTCGAAGCTTGGAGAGTTAGAAACAACAAGTTCGATCCCTAGAACAAAGTTCATAATGTTTGGACCAAAATCTACAAACCTTGTCTCCATTCGAAGTTTCGCAAGTTTTAATGCTGAAATTCCAGCCCTAGAGCGTTGTTCATCAACTTCGGACTAAAATGGACCAAACTTGTCTCCATTCGAGGCTTGGAGAGTTAGAAACAACAAGTTCAATCCCTATAGCGAAATTCGTCGTGTTAGCACCAAAATGGACAAACCTTGTCTCGATTTGAAGTTTCGCAAGTTTTAATGCTGAAGCTCCGCCCCTAGAGCGGTGTTCGTCATCTTCGAACTAAAATTGACCAAACTTGTCTCCATTCGAGGCTTGGAGAGTTAGAAACAATAAGTTCGTTCCTTTGAGCGAAGTTCGTCATGTTTGGACCAAAATGGACAAACCTTGTCTCCATTCGAAGTTTCGCAAGTTTTAATGCTGAAGTTCCTCCCCTAGAGCGTTGTTCATCATCTTCGGACTAAAATGGACCATACTTGTCTCTATTCGAGGCTTGGAAAGTTAGAAACAACAAGTTCGTTCCTCAGAGCGAAGTTCATCATGTTTGGACCAAAATTGGACAAACCTTGTCTCCATTCGAAGTATCGCAAGTTTTAATGCTGAAGTTCCTCCCCTAGAGCGTTGTTCGTCATCTTCGGACTAAAATGGGCCAAACTTGTCTCCATTCGAGGCTTGGAGAGTTAGAAAAAAATAAGTTCGTTCCCTAGAGCGAAGTTCGTCTTGTTTCGACCAAAATGGACAAACATTGTCTCCATTCGAAGTTTCGCAAGTTTTAATGCTGAAGTTCCTCCCCTATAGCGTTGTTCGTCATCTTCGGACTAAAATGGACCAAACTTGTCTCCATTCGAGGCTTGGAGAGTTAGAAAAAACAAGTTCGTTCCCTAGAGCGACATTCGTCATGTTTGGACCAAAATGGACAAACCTTGTCTACATTCGAAGTTTCAAAAGTTTTAATGCTGAAGTTCCTCCCCTAGAGGGTTTCGTCATCTTCGGACTAAAATGGACCAAACTAGTCTCCATTCGAGGCTTGGAGAGTTAGAAAAAACAAGTTCGTTCCCTAGAGCGACGTTCGTCATGTTTGGAAGA
The DNA here is from genome assembly GCA_033996785.1 of Trichosanthes truncata. Lineage (NCBI taxonomy): Eukaryota > Viridiplantae > Streptophyta > Magnoliopsida > Cucurbitales > Cucurbitaceae > Trichosanthes > Trichosanthes truncata. The sequence goes on from JAWPNB010000003.1 coordinate 35,333,617, forward strand.
AAATGGACAAACCTTGTCTCCATTCGAAGCTTCGCAAGTTTTAATTCTGAAGTTCCTCCCCTAGATCGTTGTTCATCATCTTCGGACTAAAATGGACCAAACTTGTCTCCATTCGAGGCTTGGAGAGTTAGAAAAAAACAAGTTCGTTCCCTAGAGCAAAGTTCATCTTGTTTCGACCAAAATGGACAAACATTGTCTCCATTCGAAGTTTCGCAAGTTTTAATGATGAAGTTCCTCCCCTATAGCGTTGTTCGTCATCTTCGGACGAAAATGGACCAAACTTGTCTCCATTCGAGGCTTGGAGAGTTAGAAACAACAAGTTCGTTCCCTAGAGCGAAGTTCCTCATGTTTGGACCAATATGGACAAACCTTGTCTCCATTCGAAGTTTCGCAAGTTTTAATGCCGAAGTTCCTCCCCTAGAGCGTTGTTCGTAATCTTCGGACTAAAATGGGCCAATCTTGTCTCCATTCGAGGCTTGGAGAGCTAGAAAAAAACAAGTTCGTTCCCTAGAGCGAAGTTCGTCTTGTTTCGACCAAAATGGACAAACATTGTCTCCATTCGAAGCTTCGCAAGTTTTAATGCTGAAGTTCCTCCCCTAGAGCGTTGTTCGTCATTTTCGGACGAAAATGGACCAAACTTGTCTCCATTCGAGGCTTGGAGAGTTAGAAACAACAAGTTCGTTCCTCAGAGCGAAGTTCATCATGTTTGGACCAAAATTGGACAAACCTTGTCTCCATTCGAAGTATCGCAAGTTTTAATGCTGAAGTTCCTCCCCTAGAGCGTTGTTCGTCATCTTCGGACTAAAATGGGCCAATCTTGTCTCCATTCGAAGTTTCAAAAGTTTTAATGCTGAAGTTCCTCCCCTAGAGCGTTTGGTCATCTTCGGACTAAACTGGACCAAACTAGTGTCCATTCGAGGCTTGGAGAGTTAGAAAAAACAAGTTCGTTCCCTAGAGCGACGTTCGTCATTTTTGGACGAAAATGGACAAACCTTGTCTCCATTCGAAGCTTCGCAAGTTTTAATGATGAAGTTCCTCCCCTAGAGCGTTGTTCGTCATTTTCGGACGAAAATGGACCAAACTTGTCTCCATTCGAGGCTTGGAGAGTTAGAAACAACAAGTTCGTTCCCTAGAGCGAAGTTCGTCATCTTTTGACAAAATGGACAAACCTTGTCTCCATTCGAAGTTTCGCAAGTTTTAAGCTGAAGTTCCTCCCCCAGAGCGTTGGTCGTCATCTTCGGACAAAAATGGGCCAAACTTGTCTCCATTCGAGGCTTGGAGAGTTAGCAACAACAAGTTCGGTCCCTAGAGCGAAGTTCATCATGTTTGTACCAAAATCTACAAACCTTGTCTCCATTCGAAGTATCGCAAGTTTCAATGTTGAAATTCCTGCCCTAGAGCGTTGTTCATCAACTTCGGACTAAAATGGACCAAACTTGTCTCCATTCGAGGCTTGGAGAGTATGAAACAACAAGTTCGTTCCCTAGAGCGAAGTTCGTCATGTTTGGACCAAAATGGACAAACCTTGTCTCCATTCGAAGTTTCGCAAGTTTTAATGCTGAAGTTCCTCCCCTAGAGCGTTGTTCATCATCTTCGGACTAAAATGGACCAAACTTGTCTCCATTCGAGGCTTGGAGAGTTTGAAACAACAAGTTCGTTCCCTAGAGCGAAGTTCGTCATGTTTGGACCAAAATGGACAAACCTTGTCTCCATTCGAAGTTTCGCAAGTTTTAATGCTGAAGTTCGTCCCCTAGAGCGTTGTTCGTCATCTTCGGACTAAAATGGGCCAAACTTGTCTCCATTCGAGGTTTGGAGAGTTAGAAAAAAACAAGTTCGTTCCCTAGAGCGAAGTTCGTCTTGTTTCGACCAAAATGGACAAACATTGTCTCCATTCGAAGTTTCGCAAGTTTTAATGCTGAAGTTCCTCCCCTATAGCGTTGTTCGTCATCTTTGGACTAAAATGGACCAAACTTGTCTCCATTCGAGGCTTGGAGAGTTAGAAACAACAAGTTCGTTCCCTAGAGCGAAGTTCGTCATGTTTGGACCAAAATGGACAAACCTTGTCTCCATTCGAAGTTTTGCAAGTTTTAATGCTGAAGTTCCTCCCCTAGAGCGTTGTTCGTCATCTTCGGACTAAAATGGGTTAAACTTGTCTCCATTCGAGGCTTGGAGAGTTAGAAAAAAAGAAGTTCGTTCCCTAGAGCGAAGTTCGTCTTGTTTCGACCAAAATGGACAAACATTGTCTCCATTCGAAGTTTCGCAAGTTTTAATGCTGAAGTTCCTCCCCTATAGCGTTGTTCGTCATCTTCGGACTAAAGTGGACCAAACTTGTCTCCATTCGAGGCTTGGAGAGTTAGAAAAAACAAGTTCGTTCCCTAGAGCGACATTCGTCATGTTTGGACCAAAATGGACAAACCTTGTCTACATTCGAAGTTTCAAAAGTTTTAATACTGAAGATCCTCCCCTAGAGCGTTTCGTCATCTTCGGACTAAAATGGACCAAACTAGTCTCCATTCGAGGCTTGGAGAGTTAGAAAAAACAAGTTCGTTCCCTAGAGCGACGTTCGTCATGTTTGGAAGAAAATGGACAAACCTTGTCTCCATTCGAAGCTTCGCAAGTTTTAATGCTGAAGTTCCTCCCCTAGATCGTTGTTCATCATCTTCGGACTAAAATGGACCAAACTTGTCTCCATTCGAGGCTTGGAGAGTTAGAAAAAAACAAGTTCGTTCCCTAGAGCGAAGTTCGTCTTGTTTCGACCAAAATGGACAAACATTGTCTCCATTCGAAGTTTCGCAAGTTTTAATGCTGAAGTTCCTCCCCTAGAGCGTTGTTCGTCATCTTCGGACTAAAATGGGCTAAACTTGTCTCCATTCGAGGCTTCGAGAGTTAGAAAAAAACAAGTTCGTTCCCTAGAGCGAAGTTCGTCTTGTTTCGACCAAAATGGACAAACATTGTCTCCATTCGAAGTTTCACAAGTTTTAATGCTGAAGTTCCTCCCCTATAGCGTTGTTCGTCATCTTCGGACGAAAATGGACCAAACTTGTCTCCATTCGAGGCTTGGAGAGTTAGAAACAACAAGTTCGTTCCCTAGAGCGAAATTCGTCATGTTAGCACCAAAATGGACAAACCTTGTCTCGATTTGAAGTTTCGCAAGTTTTAATGCTGAAGCTTCTCCCCTAGAGCGTTGTTCGTCATCTTCGGACTAAAATGGACCAAACTTGTCTCCATTCGAGGCTTGGAGAGTTAGAAACAACAAGTTCGTTCCCAAGAGCGAAGTTCTTCATGTTTGGACCAAAATGAACAAACCTTTTCTCCATTCGAAGTTTTGCAAGTTTTAATGCTGAAGTTTCTCCCCTAGATCGTTGTTCGTCATTTTCGGACGAAAATGGACAAAAGTTGTCTCGATTCGAGGCTTGGAGAGTTAGAAACAACAAGTTCGTTCCCTAGAGCGAAGTTCGTCTTGTTTCGACCAAAATGGACAAACATTGTCTCCATTCGAAGCTTCGCAAGTTTTAATGCTGAATTTCCTCCCCTAGAGCGTTGTTCATCATCTTCGGACTAAAATGGACCAAACTTGTGTCCATTCGAAGCTTGGAGAGTTAGAAACAACAAGTTCGATCCCTAGAACAAAGTTCATAATGTTTGGACCAAAATCTACAAACCTTGTCTCCATTCGAAGTTTCGCAAGTTTTAATGCTGAAATTCCAGCCCTAGAGCGTTGTTCATCAACTTCGGACTAAAATGGACCAAACTTGTCTCCATTCGAGGCTTGGAGAGTTAGAAACAACAAGTTCAATCCCTATAGCGAAATTCGTCGTGTTAGCACCAAAATGGACAAACCTTGTCTCGATTTGAAGTTTCGCAAGTTTTAATGCTGAAGCTCCGCCCCTAGAGCGGTGTTCGTCATCTTCGAACTAAAATTGACCAAACTTGTCTCCATTCGAGGCTTGGAGAGTTAGAAACAATAAGTTCGTTCCTTTGAGCGAAGTTCGTCATGTTTGGACCAAAATGGACAAACCTTGTCTCCATTCGAAGTTTCGCAAGTTTTAATGCTGAAGTTCCTCCCCTAGAGCGTTGTTCATCATCTTCGGACTAAAATGGACCATACTTGTCTCTATTCGAGGCTTGGAAAGTTAGAAACAACAAGTTCGTTCCTCAGAGCGAAGTTCATCATGTTTGGACCAAAATTGGACAAACCTTGTCTCCATTCGAAGTATCGCAAGTTTTAATGCTGAAGTTCCTCCCCTAGAGCGTTGTTCGTCATCTTCGGACTAAAATGGGCCAAACTTGTCTCCATTCGAGGCTTGGAGAGTTAGAAAAAAATAAGTTCGTTCCCTAGAGCGAAGTTCGTCTTGTTTCGACCAAAATGGACAAACATTGTCTCCATTCGAAGTTTCGCAAGTTTTAATGCTGAAGTTCCTCCCCTATAGCGTTGTTCGTCATCTTCGGACTAAAATGGACCAAACTTGTCTCCATTCGAGGCTTGGAGAGTTAGAAAAAACAAGTTCGTTCCCTAGAGCGACATTCGTCATGTTTGGACCAAAATGGACAAACCTTGTCTACATTCGAAGTTTCAAAAGTTTTAATGCTGAAGTTCCTCCCCTAGAGGGTTTCGTCATCTTCGGACTAAAATGGACCAAACTAGTCTCCATTCGAGGCTTGGAGAGTTAGAAAAAACAAGTTCGTTCCCTAGAGCGACGTTCGTCATGTTTGGAAGAAAATGGACAAACCTTGTCTCCATTCGAAGCTTCGCAAGTTTTAATTCTGAAGTTCCTCCCCTAGATCGTTGTTCATCATCTTCGGACTAAAATGGACCAAACTTGTCTCCATTCGAGGCTTGGAGAGTTAGAAAAAAACAAGTTCGTTCCCTAGAGCAAAGTTCATCTTGTTTCGACCAAAATGGACAAACATTGTCTCCATTCGAAGTTTCGCAAGTTTTAATGATGAAGTTCCTCCCCTATAGCGTTGTTCGTCATCTTCGGACGAAAATGGACCAAACTTGTCTCCATTCGAGGCTTGGAGAGTTAGAAACAACAAGTTCGTTCCCTAGAGCGAAGTTCCTCATGTTTGGACCAATATGGACAAACCTTGTCTCCATTCGAAGTTTCGCAAGTTTTAATGCCGAAGTTCCTCCCCTAGAGCGTTGTTCGTAATCTTCGGACTAAAATGGGCCAATCTTGTCTCCATTCGAGGCTTGGAGAGCTAGAAAAAAACAAGTTCGTTCCCTAGAGCGAAGTTCGTCTTGTTTCGACCAAAATGGACAAACATTGTCTCCATTCGAAGCTTCGCAAGTTTTAATGCTGAAGTTCCTCCCCTAGAGCGTTGTTCGTCATTTTCGGACGAAAATGGACCAAACTTGTCTCCATTCGAGGCTTGGAGAGTTAGAAACAACAAGTTCGTTCCCTAGAGCGAAGTTCGTCATCTTTTGACAAAATGGACAAACCTTGTCTCCATTCGAAGTTTCGCAAGTTTTTAGCTGAAGTTCCTCCCCCAGAGCGTTGTTCGTCATCTTCGGACAAAAATGGGCCAAACTTGTGTTCATTCGAGGCTTGGAGAGTTAGAAACAACAAGCTCGTTCCCTAGAGCGAACTTCGTCATGTTTGGACGAAAATGGACAAACCTTGTCTCCATTCGAAGCTTCGCAAGTTTTAATGCTGAATTTTCTCCCCTAGAGCGTTGTTCATCATCTTCGGACTAAAATGGACCAAACTTGTCTCCATTCGAGGCTTGGAGAGTTAGAAACAACAAGTTCAATCCCTAGGGCAAAGTTCATAATGTTTGGACCAAAATCTACAAACCTTGTCTCCATTCGAAGTTTCGCAAGTTTTAATGCTGAAATTCCTGCCCTAGAGCGTTGTTCGTCAACTTCGGACTAAAATGGACAAAACTTGTCTCCATTCGAGGCTTGGAGAGTTAGAAACAACAAGTTCGTTCCCTAGAGCGAAATTCGTCATGTTAGCACCAAAATGGACAAACCTTGTCTCGATTTGAAGTTTCGCAAGTTTTAATGCTGAAGCTCCGCCCCTAGAGCGGTGTTCGTCATCTTCGAACTAAAATGGACCAAACTTGTCTCCATTCGAGGCTTGGAGAGTTAGAAACAATAAGTTCGTTCCTTTGAGCGAAGTTCGTCATGTTTGGACCAAAATGGACATACCTTGTCTCCATTCGAAGTTTCGTAAGTTTTAATGCTGAAGTTCCTCCCCTAGAGCGTTGTTCATCATCTTCGGACTAAAATGGACCAAACTTGTCTCCATTCGAGGCTTGGAAAGTTAGAAACAACAAGTTCGTTCCTCAGAGCGAAGTTCATCATGTTTGGACCAAAATGGACAAACCTTGTCTCCATTCGAAGTTTCGCAAGTTTTAATGCTGAAGTTCCTCCCCTAGAGCGTTGTTCGTCATCTTCAGACTAAAATGGACCAAACTTGTCTCCATTCGAGGCTTAGAGAGTTAGAAAAAACAAGTTCGTTCCCTAGAGCGACATTCGTCATGTTTGGACCAAAATGGACAAACCTTGTCTACATTCGAAGTTTCAAAAGTTTTAATGCTGAAGTTCCTCCCCTAGAGCGTTTCGTCATCTTCGGACTAAAATGGACCAAACTAGTCTCCATTCGAGGCTTGGAGAGTTAGAAAAAACAAGTTCGTTCCCTAGAGCGACGTTCGTCATGTTTGGAAGAAAATGGACAAACCTTGTCTCCATTCGAAGCTTCGCAAGTTTTAATGCTGAAGTTCCTCCCCTAGAGCGTTGTTCATCATCTTCGGACTAAAATGGACCAAACTTGTCACCATTCGAGGTTTGGAGAGTTAGAAACAACAAGTTCGTTCCCAAGAGCGAAGTTCGTCATGTTTGGACCAAAATGAACAAACCTTTTCTCCATTCGAAGTTTTGCAAGTTTTAATGCTGAAGTTCCTCCCCTAGATCGTTGTTCGTCATTTTCGGACGAAAATGGACAAAAGTTGTCTCCATTCAAGGCTTGGGGAGTTAGAAACAACAAGTTCGTTCCCTAGAGCGAAGTTCGTCTTGTTTCGACCAAAATCGACAAACATTGTCTCCATTCGAAGCTTCGCAAGTTTTAATGCTGAATTTCCTCCCCTAGAGCGTTGTTCATCATCTTCGGACTAAAATGGACCAAACTTGTCTCCATTCGAGTCTTGGAGAGTTAGAAACAACAAGTTCGATCCCTAGAACAAAGTTCATAATGTTTGGACCAAAATCTACAAACCTTGTCTCCATTCGAAGTTTCGCAAGTTTTAATGCTGAAATTCCTGCCCTAGAGCGTTGTTCATCAACTTCGGACTAAAATGGACCAAACTTGTCTCCATTCGAGGCTTGGAGAGTTAGAAACAACAAGTTCGTTCCCTAGAGCGAAATTCGTCATGTTAGCACCAAAATGGACAAACCTTGTCTCGATTTGAAGTTTCGCAAGTTTTAATGCTGAAGCTCCTCCCCTAGAGCGTTGTTCGTCATCTTCGGACTAAAATGGACCAAACTTGTCTCCATTCGAGGCTTGGAGAGTTAGAAACAATAAGTTCGTTCCCTTGAGCGAAGTTCGTCATGTTTGGACCAAAATGGACAAACCTTGTCTCCATTCGAAGTTTCGCAAGTTTTAATGCTGAAGTTCCTCCCCTAGAGCGTTGTTCGTCATCTTCGGACTAAAATGGGCCAAACTTGTCTCCATTCGAGGCTCGGAGAGTTAGAAATAAACAAGTTCGTTCCCTAGAGCGAAGTTCGTCTTGTTTCGACCAAAATGGACAAACATTGTCTCCATTCGAAGTTTCGCAAGTTTTAATGCTGAAGTTTCTCCCCTATAGCGTTGTTCGTCATCTTCGGACTAAAATGGACCAAACTTGTCTCCATTCGAGGCTTGGAGAGTTAGAAAAAACAAGTTCGTTCCCTAGAGCGACATTCGTCATGTTTGGACCAAAATGGACAAACCTTGTCTACATTCGAAGTTTCAAAAGTTTTAATGCTGAAGTTCCTCCCCTAGAGCGTTTCGTCATCTTCGGACTAAAATGGACCAAACTAGTCTCCATTCGAGGCTTGGAGAGTTAGAAAAAACAAGTTCGTTCCCTAGAGCGACATTCGTCATGTTTGGACCAAAATGGACAAACCTTGTCTACATTCGAAGTTTCAAAAGTTTTAATGCTAAAGTTCTTCCCCTAGAGCGTTTCGTCATCTTCGGACTAAAATGGACAAAACTAGTCTCCATTCGAGGCTTGGAGAGTTAAAAAAAACAAGTTCGTTCCCTAGAGCGACGTTCGTCATGTTTGGAAGAAAATGGACAAACCTTGTCTCCATTCGAAGCTTCGCAAGTTTTAATGCTGAAGTTCCTCCCCTAGAGCGTTGTTCATCATCTTCGGACTAAAATGGACCAAACTTGTCTCCATTCGAGGCTTGGAGAGTTAGAAACAACAAGTTCGTTCCCTAGAGCGAAGTTCGTCATGTTTGGACCAAATGAACAAACCTTTTCTCCATTCGAAGTTTTGCAAGTTTTAATGCTGAAGTTCCTCCCCTAGATCGTTGTTCGTCATTTTCGGACGAAAATGGACAAAAGTTGTCTCCATTCGAGGCTTGGAGAGTTAGAAACAACAAGTTCGTTCCCTAGAGCGAAGTTCGTCTTGTTTCGACCAAAATCGACAAACATTGTCTCCATTCGAAGCTTCGCAAGTTTTAATGCTGAATTTCCTCCCCTAGAGCGTTGTTCATCATCTTCGGACTAAAATGGACCAAACTTGTCTCCATTCGAGGCTTGGAGAGTTAGAAACAACAAGTTCGATCCCTAGAACAAAGTTCATAATGTTTGGACCAAAATCTACAAACCTTGTCTCCATTCGAAGTTTCGCAAGTTTTAATGCTGAAATTCCTGCCCTAGCGCGTTGTTCATCAACTTCGGACTAAAATGGACCAAACTTGTCTCCATTCGAGGCTTGGAGAGTTAGAAACAACAAGTTCGTTCCCTAGAGCGAAATTCGTCATGTTAGCACCAAAATGGACAAACCTTGTCTCGATTTTAAGTTCCGCAAGTTTTAATGCTGAAGCTCCTCCCCTAGAGCGTTGTTCGTCATCTTCGGACTAAAATGGACCAAACTTGTCTCCATTCGAGGCTTGGAGAGTTAGAAACAATAAGTTCGTTCCCTTGAGCGAAGTTCGTCATGTTTGGACCAAAATGGACAAACCTTGTCTCCATTCGATGTTTCGCAAGTTTTAATGCTGAAGTTCCTCCCCTATAGCGTTGTTCGTGATCTTCGGACTAAAATGGACGAAACTTGTCTCCATTCGAGGCTTGGAGAGTTAGAAACAACAAGTTCGTTCCCTAGAGCGAAGTTCATCATGTTTGGACCAAAATGGACAAACCTTGTCTCCATTCGAAGTTTCGCAAGTTTTAATGCTGAAGTTCCTCCCCTAGAGCGTTGTTCGTCATCTTCGGACTAAAATGGGCCAAACTTGTCTCCATTCGGGGCTTGGAGAGTTAGAAAAAAACAAGTTCGTTCCCTAGGGCGAAGTTCGACTTGTTTCGACCAAAATGGACAAACATTGTCTCCATTCGAAGTTTCGCAAGTTTTAATGCTGAAGTTCCTCCCCTATAGCGTTGTTCGTCATCTTCGGACGAAAATGGACCAAACTTGTCTCCATTCGTGGCTTGGAGAGTTAGAAAAAACAAGTTCGTTCCCTAGAGCGACATTCGTCATGTTTGGACCAAAATGGACAAACCTTGTCTACATTCGAAGTTTCAAAAGTTTTAATGCTGAAGTTCCTCCCCTAGAGCGTTTCGTCATCTTCGGACTAAAATGGACCAAACTAGTCTCCATTCGAGGCTTGGAGAGTTAGAAAAAACAAGTTCTTTCCCTAGAGCGACGTTCGTCATGTTTGGAGGAAAATGGACAAACCTTGTCTCCATTCGAAGCTTCGCAAGTTTTAATGCTGAAGTTCCTCCCCTAGAGCGTTGTTCATCATCTTCGGACTAAAATGGACCAAACTTGTCTCCATTCGAGGCTTGGAGAGTTAGAAACAACAAGTTCGTTCCCTAGAGCGAAGTTCGTCATGTTTGGACCAAAATGAACAAACCTTTTCTCCATTCGAAGTTTTGCAAGTTTTAATGCTGAAGTTCCTCCCCTAGATCGTTGTTCGTCATTTTCGGACAAAAATGGACAAAACTTGTCTCCATTCGAGGCTTGGAGAGTTAGAAACAACAAGTTCGTTCCCTAGAGCGAAGTTCGTCTTGTTTCGACCAAAATGGACAAACATTGTCTCCATTCGAAGTTTCACAAGTTTTAATGCTTAAGTTCCTCCCCTAGAGCATTGTTCGTCATCTTCGGACTAAAATGGACCAAACTTGTCTCCATTCGAGGCTTGGAGAGTTAGAAAAAATGAGTTCGTTCCCTACAGCGACGTTCGTCATGTTTGGACCAAAATGGACAAACCTTGTCTCCATTCGAAGTTTCAAAAGTTTTAATGCTGAAGTTCCTCCCCTAGAGCGTTGTTCGTCATCTTCGGACTAAAATGGACCAAACTTGTCTCCATTCGAGGCTTGGAGAGTTATAAAAAACAAGTTCGTTCTCTAGAGCGACGTTCGTCATGTTTGGACCAAAATGGACAAACCTTGTCTACATTCGAAGTTTCAAAATTTTAATGCTGAAGTTCCTCCCCTAGAGCGTTGTACGTCATCTTCGGACTAAAATGGACCAAACTAGTCTCCATTCGAGGCTTGGAGAGCTAGAAAAAAGAAGTTCGTTCCCTAGAGCGACGTTCGTCATGTTTGGACCAAAATGGACAAACCTTCTCTCCATTCGAAGTCTCAAAAGTTTTAATGCTGAAGTTCCATTCGAGGCTTGGGGGTTTCCCTTAACTTTCTCTCATTGGGGACAATGAGCGATTTAAGTTTGGGGGGACCGGTTCAAAAAAAAAAAAAAAAAAAAAGGTCTACTTTAGGTGAACACTCCTCTTCTCCATGCAAGATACATTCATATCCCTTTAGAAAGCCCATGTGTTATTATGTATTAGAGCCTAGTAGGCTGTTTATATATAAAATTTGGGCATGTTAAAGTAATTTGAGTGTTGCTTGTGCTTGTAGTTAGATATCTTCACCACAAAGTGTTGGTATTCTAGAGCGAAGGTGCAAGTGGCAATTAAATTGCTTTAAGAAAAAAAAAGAAGAGAAAATAAAATAATTTTGTCTAAGGGATGAGTGTTGCCTAACAGTTACACCCTCCCAAAGCTTAGGTGAGCTTCATCATAAAATGTTGCCATTTTGAGAAGCAAGAGGGAGTAACACGAAGGACAATCTTGATTTAAATGGGAGAATGAGTGTAGTCCTCTATGGTGATGGCTTGAAAGCTAGGGTGCACGACATCATAAAATGTTGTCATTCCAAGAAATAGAGCTATGACTTTGAGGTGTCCCTAAAGAGAGTAAAAAAAATGATGATTGAAGTTGTGTGTAAATAAGTTGTAGCTTGCAAAATTTAGAGTTAGCAGGAAGTGTTTGAGTTGAGGCTTGGCCATGAGATTGCTTAGTGAGTCTAAGGATTTGAATCTTTAGTGTAAAGGAGTTGTAGAGCTAAAGAGTACCCAGTTGAATTCTATGGTTTATGGCAAAAGAACAAAAGCTAGAATTTTGAAGCAGGACAGCATTCTTGAAGTTGTTTAACCAGACGTTTTGATGGAGCAATTAAGGTGATTTACCTGTGCATTTTTAACAGCATAACACATTAGGTAACCATTGCTTGGTGTGTAAGGCATCACTCGAGGACGAGTAATGATTCAAGTTTGGGGGTTTGATAACTCTTAAAATAAGAGTTATAGAGTATCATTTTAGGATTGAATTGTCATATTTTATTTAATTATACCTTAGAAATTCCCTAACTTTGAATCATTTTTGCTCTATGATTAATTTTGAAGAAGTAAAATTTTTATTAGAGCATTGTTATTTGAATTAACAAGTTTATGTGATTTATTTAGGGTTAATTCAAAGAAGGACTTGTGGAGAGTTGAAACAGTAGTTTTATAACAGTTTGCTGGAGCAAACCAGGAAATTCAGGCTAATATCAATTTCGCACGTGAGAAGACCAATTCATTAAATGAGTTGGCAATTGTCAGATGACTCAGCCTGTTGTAAGCAATGGGAGCTCGCCATGTCGTCAACTATGCCCAGTCAGCCCTCGTTTTACGCGAAATACCTGTGGTATTTAAGTTCCTGTTGGTAGCCGTTTTACAGAGAGGAGAAGAAGGGAGAAAAAGGGAAGAAAAACAGAAAGCAGAGGAGGTTGGTTATCGGAAAAGAACAGAGGAGCTACCCATCTCATTCCGACGAGAAGGAGGCTGCCGGAGCATTCCTAAAAAAAGAAGGAACCGCTGCTGAAGCTATTGCTGAATGCTGGTTCAACCTTTCTGTGGCAACATCTCGTCCTCTTCCTCTTCTTTTCATATCTTCTTTTCTTAGTTTAACTACATTGTTAGGATGATGCTTTATTTCCAAATTATTTTCTGTGCTTTTCACATTATGACTTGATCACCTACAAGGATTAGGGAGTGTACTTTTTGATCATTCTTACAGCTTAATACATTGTCTCTAACTCAGTTTGGTTGTTAAGTGCTTTTATTTTGTATCACAACTTCGTTTGGCCAACCAGGTTGTGTAGTGTTTTTTTGATTTCTGGAAAGAATAGAAGGAACTGATTGCTTGATAACCACATTAGCCCCATTGTTAGGGTTAGTAGCTAACTAAGTAGAGGATTAGGAATAATCTCTTGCCTAATGCACATAAGTACAGCAGGATAGATAATGCTGAAGTAATGGAAATGAAACAGCAAAATTCTGGTCATTCGGGAGAATAGCATGTGAGCTGTAGTGGACTGAGGTATTTGATCAGATGTTTAAGCTGTAGAATAGATTAAAACGGACAATTATCCCTAATCCAAGCCTTCCAATTCATTCAAAGTCCAAGTTTAGTTGTTCTCTGTTTTTGCAATTTACTCTATTAACTCTGCTTTAGCATTTATTTTGTTCCAGCATTTCTGAATTATTTTATTGTGTTCCATGATGAGTTTAACGGTTACAAATGGAGTTTGTTGAGATTAAATTGTGGTAAATTAGAGAATTACTAGTCTCTGTGGATACGATAATTTTACTTACCACTTGCTACAAAATGAATGTGTACACTTGCGCATTGACATCCTAAAATTGCCAACTCATTCATATTACTCTAGCAAGCGTGTCAAGTTTTTGGCGCCGTTGCCGGGGACTAGTATCATTTTCTTTTTACTTAATTTGATTCTTAGTGAACTGGTGCTTTATTGAATCTGAATTAGTTGTTTGGTTTCATTTTCAGGTGTGATAGTGGTGTATGAACAAGTCTTCTGACTTGGAATTTCGAATTGATCCTGAGATTGAGAGAACATTTCATTTAAGGAGAAGAGCTCAAAGAGCTGGTCAAAGAGATAGGCGATATCGAATGGAAAGACAAGATCCACTTATACCTCCTGGACCTCGAGTAGGACCTGCTATCGATGAGAATCAACCACAACCTGAAATGAGAGGAAATCGACCAGTTAATCAGGGAAATATGGCTGAGAACCCTGTTCTTTTAGCCAATGACAGGGAAAGAGCTATCAGGGCTTATGCAGTACCCACATTTGATGAATTATATCCTGGAATTGCTGGACCAGAAATTGAAGCAGCAAATTTTGAGATGAAGCCAGTTATGTTTCAAATGTTGCAAACGGTGGGACAATTCCATGGCTTACCTTTTGAAGATCCACATTTGCATCTTAAGTCTTTTCTAAGTGTGAGTGATTCATTTAAGAAGCAAGGAGTATCAAAGGACGCACTTAGGATGATATTATTTCCATATTCTCTTAGAGATGCAGCAAAGGCATGGCTGAATACTTTTCCACCTAGATCTATTACTTCATGGAACGATTTGGCAGAGAAATTCTTGATAAAGTATTTCCCACCAACGAAGAATGCCAAGTATAGAGCTGAAATAGTAGCATTCAGACGGTATGATGATGAGACATTTAGTGAAGCATGGGAACGGTTTAAGGAGTTACTAAGGAAGTGCCCGCACCATGGTCTACCACATTGTATCCAAATGGAGACATTGTACAATGGATTGAATTTGGATACTCAGAACATGGTAAATTCTTCAGCAAATGGAGCTCTGCTTTCCAAGACTTTTAATGAAGCCTATGAAATTTTGGAGAGAGTTTCTACCAATAGTTCTCAGTGGGCGAATGTAAGAAGCAACCCTGGGAAGAAGAAGCAGGGAGTGTTGGAAGTTGATGCATTATCATCATTAAGTGCGCAAATTGCTTCAATGGCAAATATTTTGAAGAATATGTCAATGGGGAATGTGTCACAGAATGCTGCTTCAGTTAATCAAGTCACAGCAGAATCATGTGTTTACTGTGGGGAAGCACACACTTTTGAATTCTGTCCTGGAAATCCAGCTTCAGTAAATTATGTTGGAAATCAGAATATGCTAAAGAACAACCCGTATTCCAACACATATAACCCAGGATGGAGAAACCACCCAAATTTTTCTTGGGGTGGTCAAGGAAGTAATGTTGCAGCAAATCAAAGTCATCAAAGAATGCAGTACCCTCCCGGATTTTCACAGCAGCAAAATCAGCAATTTCCACATCAAAAGCCTGTTAATCAAGCAATTCCTGGAACCTCTTTGGAGAGCCTCATGAAGGAGTATATGCCCAAGAATGATGCTGTGATTCAGAGCCAGCAAGCCTCTTTGAGAAATTTAGAAATTCAAATTGGGCAATTAGCAAGTGAGTTGAAGGCCAGACCTCAAGGAAAACTTCCTTCAGACACTGAGACTCCAAAAAGAGAAGGTAAAGAGCAAGTACAAACATTGTCTCCATTCGAAGTTTCGCAAGTTTTAAAGCTGAAGTTCCTCCCCTAGAGCGTTGTTCGTCATCTTCGGACTAAAATGGACCAAACTTGTCTCCATTCGAGGCTTGGAGAGTTAGAAAAAACAAGTTCGTTCCCAAGAACGACGTTCGTCATGTTTTGACCAAAATGGACAAACCTTGTCTCCATTTGAAGTTTCGCAAGTTTTAATGCTGAAGTTGCTCCCCTAGAGCGTTGTTCGTCTTCTTCGGACTAAAATGGACCAAACTTGTCTCCATTCGAGGCCTGGAGAGTTAGAAAAAACAAGTTCGTTCCCAAGAGCGAAGTTCGTCATGTTTGGACCAAAATAGACAAACCTTGTCTCAATTCGAAGTTTCGCAAGTTTTAATGCTAAAGTTCCTCTCCTAGAGCGTTGTTCGTCATCTTCGGACTAAAATGGAACAAACTTGTCTCCATTTGAGGCTTGGAGAGTTAGAAAAAACAAGTTCGTTCCCTAGAGCGAAGTTCATCATGTTTGGACCAAAATGGACAAACCTTGTCTCCATTTGAAGTTTTGCAAGTTTTAATGCTGAAGTACCTCCCCTGAGCGTTGTTCGTCATCTTAGGACTAAAATGCACCAACCTTGTCTCTATTCGAGGCTTGGAGAGTTAGAAAAAAACAAGTTCGTTCCCTAAAGCGAAGTTCGTCATGTTTGGACGAAAACGGACAAACCTTGTCTCCATTCGAAGCTTCGCAAGTATTAATGCTGAAGTTCCTCCCCTAGAGCGTTGTTCATCATCTTCGGACTAAAATGGACCAAACTTGTCTCCATTCGAGGCTCGGAGAGTTAGAAAAAACATGTTCGTTCCCTAGAGCGACGTTCGTCATGTTTGGACCAAAATGGACAAACCTTGTCTCGATCTGAAGTTTCGCAAGTTTTAATGCTGAAGTTCCTCCCCTAGAGTGTTGTTCGTCATCTTCGGACTAAAATGGACCAAACTTGTCTCTATTCGAGGCTTGGAGAGTTAGAAAAAACAAGTTCATTCCCAAGAGCGAAGTTCGTGATGTTGGGACGAAAATGGACAAACCTTATCTCCATTTGAAGTTTCGCAAGTTTTAACGCTGAAGTTCCTCCCCCATAGCGTTGTTCGTCATCTTCGGATTAAAATGGGCCAAACTTGTCTCCATTCGAGGCTTGGAGAGTTAGAAACAACAAGTTCGTTCCCTAGAGCGAAGTTCTTCAGCTTTGGACCAAAATGGACAAACCTTGTCTCCATTCGAAGCTTTGCAACTTTTAATGCTGAAGTTCCTCCCCTAGAGCGTTGTTCGTCATCTTCGGAATAAAATGGACCAAACTTGTCTCCATTCGAGGCTTGGAGAGTTAGAAACAACAAGTTCGTTCCCTAGAACGAAGTTCGTCATGTTTCGACCAAAATGGACAAACCTTGTCTCCATTCGAAGTTTCGCAAGTTTTAATGCTGAAGTTCCTCCCCTAGAGCGTTGTTCGTCATCTTCGGACTAAAATGAACCAAACTTGTCTCCATTCGAAGCTTGGAGAGTTGGAAACAACAAGTTCGTTCCCTAAAGCGAAGTTCGTCATGTTTCGACCAAAATGGACAAACCTTGTCTCCATTGGAAGTTTCACAAGTTTTAATGCTGAAGTTCCTCCCCTAGAGCGTTGTTCGTCATCTTCGGACTAAAATGGACCAAACTTCTCTCCATTCGAGGCTTGGAGAGTTAGAAACAACAAGTTCGTTCCCTAGAGCGAAGTTCGTCATGTTTGGACCAAAATGGACAAACCTTGTCTCCATTGGAAGTTTTGCAAGTTTTAATGCTGAAGTTCCTCCCCTACAGCGTTGTTCGTCATGTTCGGACTAAAATGGACCAAACTGGTCTCCATTCGAGGCTTGGAGAGTTAGAAAAAACAAGTTCGTTCCCAAGAACGACGTACGTCATGTTTTGACCAAAATGGACAAACCTTGTCTCTATTTGAAGTTTCGCAAGTTTTAATGCTGAAGTTCCTCCCCTAGAGGGTTGTTCGTCTTCTTCGGACTAAAATGGACCAAACATGTCTCCATTCGATGCTTGGAGAGTTAGAAAAAACAAGTTCGTTCCCAAGAGCGAAGTTCGTCATGTTTGGACCAAAATGGACAAACATTGTCTCGATTCGAAGTTTTGCAAGTTTTAATGCTGTAGATCCTCCCCTAGAGCGTTGTTCGTCATCTTCGGACTCAAATGGAACAAACTTGTCTCTATTCGAGGCTTGGAGAGTCAGAAAAAAACAAGTTCGTTCGCTAGAGCGAAGTTCGTCATGTTTGGACGAAAATGGACAAACCTTGTCTCCATTCGAAGCTTCGCAAGTTTTAATGTTGAAGTTCCACCCCTAGAGCGTTGTTCATCATCTTCGGACTAAAATGGACCAAACTTGTCTCCATTCGAGGCTCGGAGAGTTAGAAAAAACATGTTCGTTCCCTAGAGCGACGTTCGTCATGTTTGGACCAAAATGGACAAACCTTGTCCCGATTTGAAGTTTCGCAAGTTTTAATGCTGAAGTTCCTCACCTAGAGTGTTGTTCGTCATCTTCGGACTAGAATGGACCAAACTTGTCTATATTCGAGGCTTGGAGAGTTAGAAAAGAAATTCGTTCCCAAGAGGGAAGCTCGTCATGTTGAGACGAAAATGGACAAACCTTGTCTCCATTCGAAGTTTCGCAAGTTTTAACGCTGAAGTTCCTCCTCCATAGCATTGTTCGTCATCTTTGGACTAAAATGGACCAAACTTGTCTCCATTCGAGGCTTGGAGAGGAAGAAACAACAAGTTCGTTCCCTAGATCGAAGTTCGTCATGTTTGGACGAAAATGGACAAACCTTGTCTCCATTCGAAGTTTCGCAAGTTTTAACGCTGAAGTTCCTCCCCCATAGCGTTGTTCGTCATCTTCGGATTAAAATGGGCCAAACTTGTCTCCATTAGAGGCTTGGAGAGTTAGAAACAACAAGTTCGTTCCCTAGAGCGAAGTTCTTCAGCTTTGGACCAAAATGGACAAACCTTGTCTCCATTCGAAGCTTCGCAACTTTTCATGCTGAAGTTCCTCCCCTAGAGCATTGTTCATTCTCTTCGGACTAAAATGGACCAAACTTGTCTTCATTCGAGGCTTGGAGAGTTGGAAACAACAAGTTCGTTCGCTAGAGCGAAGTTCGTCATGTTTCGACCGACATGGACAAACCTTGTCTCCATTGGAAGTTTCGCAAGTTTTAATGCTGAAGTTCCTCCCCTAGAGCGTTGTTCGTCATCTTCGGACTAAAATGGACCAAACTTGTCTCCATTCGAGGCTTGGAGAGTTAGAAAAAAAAAGTTCGTTCCTTAGAGCGAAGTTCGTCATGTTTGGACCAAAATGGACAAACCTTGTCTCCATTTGAAGTTTTGCAAGTTTTAATGCTGAAGTTCCTCCCCTAGAGCGTTGTTCGTCATCTTCGGACTAAAATGCACCAATGTTGTCTCTATTTGAGGCCTGGAGAGTTAGAAAAAAACAAGTTCGTTCCCTAGAGCGAAGTTCGTCATGTTTGGACGAAAATGGACAAACCTTGTCTCCATTCGAAGCTTCGCAAGTTTTAATGTTGAAGTTCCACCCCTAGAGCGTTGTTCATCATCTTCGGACTAAAATGGACCAAACTTGTCTCCATTCGAGGCTTGGAGAGTTGGAAACAACAAGTTCGTTCCCTAGAGCGAAGTTCGTCATGTTTCGACCAAAATGGACAAACCTTGCCTCCATTGGAAGGAGCAAGTTTTAATGCTGAAGTTCCTCCCCTAGAGCGTTGTTCATCATCTTCGGACTAAAATGGACCAAACTTGTCTCCATTCGAGGCTTGGAGAGTTAGAAACAACAAGTTCGTTCCCTAGAGCAAAGTTCGTCATGTATGGACCAAAATGGACAAACCTTGTCTCCATTCGAAGTTTTGGAAGTTTTAATGCTGAAGTTCCTCCCCTAGAGCGTTGTTCGTCATCTTCGAACTCAAATGGACCAAACTTGTCTCCATTCGATGCTTGGAGAGTTAGAAAAAACAAGTTCGTTCCCAAGAGCGAAGTTCGTCATGTTTGGACGAAGATGGACGAACCTTGTCTCGATTCGAAGTTTCGCAAGTTTTAAAGCTGAAATTCCTCCCCTAGAGCGTTGTTCGTCATCTTCGGACTAAAATGGACAAAACTTGTCTCCATTCGACGCTCGGAGAGTTAGAAACAACAAGTTCGTTCCCTAGAGCGAAGTTCGTCATGTTTGGACCAAAATGAACAAACCTTGTCTCGATTTGAAGTTTCGCAAGTTTTAATGCTGAAGTTCCTCCCCTAGAGCGTTGTTCGTCATCTTCGGACTAAAATGTACCAAACTTGTCTCCATTCGAGGCTTGGAGAGTTAGAAAAAAACAAGTTCGTTCCCTAGAGCGAAGTTCGTCATGTTTGGACGAAAATGGACAAACCTTGTCTCCATTTGAAGCTTCGCAAGTTTTAATGCTGAAGTTCCTCCCCTAGAGCGTTGTTCGTCATCTTCAGACTAAAATGGACCAAACTTGTCTCCATTCGAGACTTGGAGAGTTAGAAAAAACATGTTCGTTCGCTAGAGCGAAGTTCGTCATGTTTGCACCAAAATGGACAAACCTTGTCTCCATTTGAAGTTTTGCAAGTTTTAATGCTAAAGTTCCTCCCCTAGAGCGTTGTTCGTCATCTTCGGACTAAAATGGACCAAACTTGTCTCCATTCGAAGCATGAAGAGTTAGAAACAACAAGTTCGTTCCCTAGAGCGAAGTTCGTCATGTTTGGACGAAAATGGACAAACCTTGTCTCCATTCGAAGCTTCGCAAGTTTTAATGCTCAAGTTGCTCCCCTAGAGCGTTGTTTGTCATCTTCGGACTAAAATGGACCAAACTTATCTCCATTCGATGCTCGGAGAGTTAGAAAAAACATGTTCGTTCGCTAGAGCGAAGTTCTTCATGTTTGCACCAAAATGGACAAACCTTGTCTCCATTTGAAGTTTTGCAAGTTTTAATGCTAAAGTTCCTCCCCTAGAGCGTTGTTCGTCATCTTCGGACTAAAATGGACCAAACTTGTCTCCGTTCGAGGCTCGGAGAGTTAGAAAAAACATGTTCGTTCCCTAGAGCGACGTTCGTCATGTTTGGACCAAAATGGACAAACCTTGTCTCGATTTGAAGTTTCGCAAGTTTTAAGGCTGAAGTTCCTCCCCTAGAGCATTGTTCGTCATCTTCGGACTAAAATGTACCAAACTTGTCTCCAATCGAGGCTTGGAGAGTTAGAAAAAAACAAGTTCGTTCCCTAGAGCGAAGTTCGTCATGTTTGGACCAAAATGGACAAACCTTGTCTCCATTTGAAGTTTTGCAAGTTTTAATGCTGAAGTTCCTCCCCTAGAGCGTTGTTCGTCATCTTCGGACAAAAATGCACCAAACTTGTCTCTATTCGAGGCTTGGAGAGTTAGAAAAAAACAAGTTCATTCCTTAGAGCGAAGTTCGTCATGTTTGGACGAAAATGGACAAACCTTGTCTCCATTAGAAGCTTCGCAAGTTTTAATGTTGAAGTTCCTCCCCTATAGCGTTTTTCATCATCTTCGGACTAAAATGGACCAAACTTGTCTCCATTCGACGTTTGGAGAGTTGGAAACCACAAGTTCGTTCGCTAGAGCGAAGTTCGTCTTGTTTCGACCAAAATGGACAAACCTTGTCTACATTGGAAGTTTCGCAAGTTTTAATGCTGAAGTTCCTCCCCTAGAGCGTTGTTCGTCATCTTTGGACTAAAATGGACCAAACTTGTCTCTATTCGAGGCTTGGAGAGTTAGAAAAAAACAAGTTCGTTCCTTAGAGCGAAGTTCGTCATGTTTGGACGAAAATGGACAAACCTTGTCTCCATTCAAAGCTTCGCAAGTTTTAATGCTGAAGTTGCTCCCCTATAGCGTTGTTCGTCATCTTCGGACTAAAATGCACCAAACTTGTCTCTATTCGAGGCTTGGAGAGTTAGAAAAAAACAAGTTCGTTCCCAAGAACGACGTTCGTCATGTTTTGACCAAAATGGACAAACCTTGTCTCTATTTGAAGTTTCGCAAGTTTTAATGCTGAAGTTCCTCCCCTAGAGCGCTGTTCGTCTTCTTCGGACTAAAATGGAGCAAATTTGTCACCATTCGAGGCTTGGAGAGTTAGAAAAAACAAGTTCGTTCCCAAGAGCGAAGTTCGTCATGTTTGGACCAAAATGGACAAACCTTGTCTCGTTTCGAAGTTGCGCACGTTTTAATGCTGAAGTTCCTACCCTAGAGCGTTGTTCGTCATCTTCGGACTAAAATGGACCAAACTTGTCTCCATTCGAGGCTTGGACAGTTAGAAACAACAAGTTCGTTCCCTAGAGCGAAGTTCGTCATGTTTGGACCAAAATGGACAAACCTTGTCTCCATTCGAAGTTTTGCAAGTTTTAATGCTGAAGTTCCTCCCCTAGAGCGTTGTTCGTCATCTTCGGACTAAAATGCACCAAACTTGTCTCTATTCGAGGCTTGGAGAGTTAGAAAAAAACAAGTTCGTTCCCTAGAGCGAAGTTCGTCATGTTTCGACGAAATTGGACAAACCTTGTCTCCGTTCGAAGCTTCGCAAGTTTTAATGCTGAAGTTCCTCCCCTATAGCGTTGTTCGTCATCTTCGGACTAAAATGGACCAAACTTGTCTCCATTCGAGGCTTGGAGAGTTAGAAACAACAAGTTCGTTCCCTAGAGCGAAGTTCGTCATGTTTCGACCAAAATGGACAAACCTTGTCTCGATTTGAAGTTTCGCAAGTTTTAATGCTGAAGTTCCTCCCCTAGAGCGTTGTTCGTCATCTTCGGACTAAAATGGACCAAACTTGTCTCCATTCGAGGCTTGGTGTGTCACACCCCCTCCCGAAACACCTGTTATCTTAGCCCGGAGGAAGGCGTGAAGCCAACAGGCATCGTTTCACTTCTTAACGATACCTATGACCCTTTTAATTCCTGATAAACAATCCATACCTGTATACGAGATACTATACATACCACACAGCAGAAAATTAGGAATCTTATTACACATACATACGGAGCGGTTCTGGTTAAACCTAACTTGAACAAGCCAGACACGACCAGACGTGCTTTATACACCCAAGACCACTAGTTCCATATACAACATAACTACACATCCCTATTAAGTTATGTACAATACGAGCAGACTTGCTATACTACGCCAACCACGTACAAAATATCAGACTCGTAGTGCGTTCAGCAGGCTGTGGCAGGATCTCAGGCACCGGGAACTCGATCTCTACCTGGAAAGTTGGAAAACATTGAAAGAATGAGCTGGAAAGCTCAGTGAGTGACTGAGTTTAAAACTATTAACTCGTAAATCATAACATATAACATCAATAGCTTTTACAGAAGTCCAGCAAGTGTGTCAAAAATATTAACCATTTTAAACATATGACAAACTAGTTTGTGTAAGCCTCGCCCAGTACAATCAACGCTCATTCTACGATGTAGTGGGGCCCGCCCAGCACTCCCATCGTCTTTGTCGTAGTGGGGGCTCGCCCAGCACTCACGACAGCATTGTTGTCACGGAGTACACTCAACGTCGACAACAGAAAATGACCTGTGTGCACACAGTACTATACAGCCTCGGGCTCAGAATCTCAAACATTTACTCATTCGGGTCTCATAGAAACACATGAAAACCTTTGACACTACTTGCTAACACATGTTGGCCCGAAATTATGGTATTTTCACTAGTTCGGGTAAAATAGTAAACATATGCTCGCAACGAACAATTAAATCATTTCTAGGAAACCATATATGCTCATAAATACGTGTTCAAGAGACATAAAGTCTTTAAGTAAAATTACTCTTAGAAAGTCTTTTATTTTCGTAAGCATAAGTTCAAGCATAGAATACACTTCCGAAATTCGTTTTGTCACTCACAGCGTTAATAATAGATTCTTGGTCCGTAAATTTGTCCTATTTCTTCTTGGCCTGTCAAACAAAACAAAACCAAGCATTAGAATCTTGACCTCACGAACTTAAGGCCTAGGGTTGCAAAAACCACCCCATCAATTTCCTGCACTTTACAGATTTTATACCTTAAACTCACACACCTATAACTTTTCCATTACTTGCTCAAAAATGATGTACTTTATACCAAACTCTTCCTTTTTGAACCCTCTAAAACTTATATGAAGGAATGAAATTGAAATTCCTAAAGGATATGTCCGTAAATACCTCGAAAGCCTCTTCCTACAAAATCGGTTTCTGCACTTTCCAGACTCGTTTTCCTGCTGCACCCTGAACTTAACATGAATTTTAAGGCAACTTCCAGTCAATTTCTAACCACGACTTCTTCATGAAAGTTATAGGAAATTAAATCATCTTTCCATCCATACCTAATACAGATTCTAATTCGAAGTCTACAGATCAGCACATCTCAAAAACCAGAGGTTCCCCGGATTTGACAGTAAAAACACTCCTCAACTTCCATTCAATTTATAACCACGACTTCTTCATGAAAGTTATAGGAAATTAAATCATCTTTCCATCCATACCTAATACAGATTCTAATTCGAAGTCTACAGATCAGCACATCTCAAAAACCAGAGGTTCCCCGGATTTGACAGTAAAAACACTCCTCTGACTCCCCTTTCAAAAACCCATAACATAAATTCAGATTTTGCTCGAGTTTCCTTCACGAATATTGTTCTAAAATGAGTTAACTTTCAAGGAAGTCAAATCTCACCTCTTAATACCTCTTGTGGAGCTCAAAACGTTCCAAATATCAGAGGTAGTCAGGGTTGAACGCAAAATCTTCCATGCAACTTGGATTGGATTTTTCCCTTTCTTCTTCAACTTCAACTTCAACAGAACACTTTTCTTCTTCCTTTCACCCTCTCTCACGAAAATTCTGCTTCTTTTGATGAATAATGACAGAATGGGTAAGACTTTTAGATAAGGTTTAAAAAAAGAAAATGGAAATGACAATGGAGCCCTTTTCCTTTCATTTTCATTTTTCTTTTCTTTTCTTTTTTTTTTTTCTTCTTTTTCCTTCCCAAAACAATATACCAACCTCCTTTTCTTCTTTCCTTTTAATTTTTAAGAAGTTTCAAGGAGGAACTCCGGGTTTACATGGTGAGTTAGAAACAACAAGTTCGTTCCCTAGAGCGAAATTCGTCATGTTTGGACCAAAATGGACAAACCTTGTCTCCATTCGAAGTTTCGCAAGTTTTAATGCTGAAGTTCCTCCCCTAGAGCGTTGTTCGTCATCTTCGGACTAAAATGGACAAAACTTGTCTCCATTCGAGGCTTGGAGAGTTACAAAAAACAAGTTCGTTCCCAAGAACGACGTTCGTCATGTTTTGACCAAAATGGACAAACCATGTCTCTATTTGAAGGTTCGCAAGTTTTAATGCTGAAGTTCCTCCCCTAGAGTGTTGTTCGTCTTCTTCGGACTAAAATGGACCAAATTTGTCTGCATTCAAGGCTTGGAGAGTTAGAAAAAACAAGTTCGTTCCCAAGAGCGAAGTTCGTCATGTTTGGACCAAAATGGACAAACCTTGGATCGATTCGAAGTTTCGCACGTTTTAATGCAGAAGTTCCTACCCTAGAGCATTGTTCGTCATCTTCGGACTAAAATGGACCAAACTTGTCTCCATTCGATGCTTGGAGAGTTAGAAACAACATGTTCGTTCCCAAGAGCGAAGTTCGTCATGTTTGGACCAAAATGGACAAACCTTGGATCGATTCGAAGTTTCGCACGTTTTAATGCAGAAGTTCCTACCCTAGAGCATTGTTCGTCATCTTCGGACTAAAATGGACCAAACTTGTCTCCATTCGAGGCTTGGAGAGTTAGAAACAACAAGTTCGTTCCCTAGAGCGAAGTTCGTCATGTTTGGACCAAAATGGACAAACCTTGTCTCCATTCGAAGTTTTGCAAGTTTTAATGCTGAAGTTCCTCCCCTAGAGCGTTGTTCGTCATCTTCGGACTAAAATGGACCAAACTTGTCTCCATTCGAGGCTTGGAGAGTTGGAAACAACAAGTTCGTTCCCTAGAGCGAAGTTCGTCATGTTTCGACCAAAATGGACAAACCTTGTCTCCATTGGAAGTTTCGCAAGTTTTAATGCTGAAGTTCCTCCCCTAGAGCGTTGTTCGTCATCTTCGGACTAAAATTGACTAAACTTGTCTCCATTCGAGGCTTGGAGAGTTAGAAAAAACAAGTTCGTTCCCAAGAACGACGTTCGTCATGTTTTGACCAAAATGGACAAACCTTGTCTCTATTTGAAGTTTCGCAAGTTTTAATGCTGAAGTTCCTCCCCTAGAGCGTTGTTCGTCTTCTTCGGACTAAATGGACCAAACTTGTCTCCATTCGAGGCTTGGAGAGTTAGAAAAAACAAGTTCATTCCCAAGAGCGAAGTTCATCATCTTTGGACCAAAATGGACAAACCTTGTCTCGATTCGAAGTTTCGCAAGTTTTAATGCTGAAGTTCCTCCACTAGAGCGTTGTTCGTCAACTTCGGACTAAAATGGACAAAACTTGTCTCCATTAAAGGCTTGGAGAGTTGGAAACAACAAGTTCGTTCCCTAGAGCGAAGTTCGTCATGTTTCGACCAAAATGGACAAACCTTGTCTCCATTGGAAGTTTCGCAAGTTTTAATGCTGAAGTTCCTCCCCTAGAGCGTTGTTCGTCATCTTTGGACTAAAATGGACCAAACTTGTCTCCATTCGAGGCTTGGAGAGTTAGAAAAAACAAGTTCGTTCCCAGGAACGACGTTCGTCAGGTTTTGACCAAAGTGGACAAACCTTGTCTCTATTTGAAGTTTCGCACATTTTAATGCTGAAGTTCCTCCCCTAGAGCGTTGTTCGTCATCTTCGGACTAAATGCACCAAACTTGTCTCTATTCGAGGCTTGGAGAGTTAGAAAAAAACAAGTTCGTTCCCTAGAGCGACGTTCGTCATGTTTCGACGAAATTGGACAAACCTTGTCTCCATTCGAAGCTTCGCAAGTTTTAATTCTGAAGTTCCTCCCCTATAGCGTTGTTCATCATCTTCGGACTAAAATGGACCAAACTTGTCTCCATTCGACGCTTGGAGAGTTGGAAACAACAAGTTCGTTCCCTAGAGCGAAGTTCGTCATGTTTCGACCAAAATGGACAAACCTCGTCTCCATTGGAAGTTTCGCAAGTTTTAATGCTGAAGCTCCTCCCCTAGAGCGTTGTTCGTCATCTTCGGACTAAAATGGACCAAACTTGTCTCCATTCGAGGCTTGGAGAGTTAGAAACAACAAGTTCGTTCCCTAGAGCGAAGTTCGTCATGTTTGGACCAAAATGGACAAACCTTGTCTCCATTCGAAATTTCGCAAGTTTTAATGCTGAAGTTCCCCCCTAGAGCGTTGTTCGTCATCTTCGGACTAAATGGACCAAACTTGTCTCCATTCGAGGCTTGGAGAGTTAGAAAAAACAAGTTCGTTCCCAAGAGCGAAGTTCGTCATGTTTGGACCAAAATGGACAAACCTTGTCTCGATTCGAAGTTTCGCACTTTTTAATGCTGAAGTTCCTACCCTAGAGCGTTGTTCGTCATCTTCGGACTAAAATGGACCAAACTTGTCTCCATTCGAGGCTAGGAGAGTTGGAAACAACAAGTTTGTTCCCTAGAGCGAAGTTCGTCATGTTTTGACCAAAATGGACAAACCTTGTCTCCATTGGAAGTTTCGCAAGTTTTAATGCTGAAGTTCCTCCCCTAGAACCTTGTTCGTCATCTTCGGACTAAAATGGACCAAACTTGTCTCCATTCGAGGCTTGGAGAGCTAGAAACAACAAGTTCGTTCCCTAGAGCGAAGTTCGTCATGTTTCGACCAAAATGGACAAACCTTGTCTCCATTCGAAGTTTTGCAAGTTTTAATGCTGAAATTCCTCCCCTAGAGTGTTGTTCGTCATCTTCGGACTAAAATGGACCAATCTTGTCTCCATTCGAGGCTTGGAGAGTTAGAAAAAAAAAGTTCGTTCCCTAAGCGAAGTTCGTCATGTTTGGACCAAAATGGAAAAACCTTGTCTCCATTTGAAGTTTTGCAAGTTTTAATGCTGAAGTTCCTCCCCTAGAGCGTTGTTCGTCGTCTTCGGACTAAAATGCACCAAACTTGTCTCTATTCGAGGCTTGGAGAGTTAGAAAAGAACAAGTTCGTTCCCTAGAGCGAAGTTAGTCATGTTTGGACGAAAACGGACAAACCTTGTCACCATTCGAGGCTTGGAGAGTTGGGAACAACAAGTTCGTTCCCTAGAGCGAAGTTCGTCATGTTTGGACCAAAATGGACAAACTTTGTCTCCATTCGAAGCTTCGCAAGTTTTAATGCTGAAGTTCCTCCCCTAGAGCGTTGTTCGTAATCTTCGGACTAAAATGGACAAAACTTGTCTCCATTCGAGGCTTGGAGAGTTAGAAAAAACAAGTTCGTTCCCAAGAATGACGTTCGTCATGTTTTCACCAAAATGGACAAACCTTGTCTCTATTTCAAGTTTCGCAAGTTTTAATACTGAAGTTCCTCCCCTAGAGCGTTGTTCGTCTTCTTCGGACTAAAATGGACCAAACTTGTCTCCATTCGAGGCTTGGAGAGTTAGAAAAAACAAGTTCGTTCCCAAGAGCGAAGTTCGTCATGTTTGGACCAAAATGGACAAACCTTGTCTCGATTCGAAGTTTCGCAAGTTTTAATGCTGAAGTTCCTCCCCTAGAGCATTGTTCGTTATCTTCGGACTAAAATGGACCAACTTTGTCTCCATTCGAGGCTTGGAGAGTTGGAAACAACAAGTTCGTTCCCTCGAGCGAAGTTCGTCATGTTGCGACCAACATGGACAAACCTTGTCTCCATTGGAAGTTTCGCAAGTTTTAATGCTGAAGTTCCTCCCCTAGAGCGTTGTTCGTCATCTTCGGTCTAAAATGGACCAAACTTGCCTCCATTCGAGGCTTGGACAGTTAGAAAAAACAAGTTCGTTCCCTAGAGCGAAGTTCGTCATGTTTGCACCAAAATGGATAAACCTTGTCTCCATTCGAAGTTTCGCAAGTTTTATACTGAAGTTCCTCCCCTAGAGCGTTGTTCGTCATCTTCGAACTAAAATGGACCAAACTTGTCTCCATTCGAGGCTTGGAGAGCTAGAAACAACAAGTTCGTTCCCTAGAGCGAAGTTCGTCATGTTTCGACCAAAATGGACAAACCTTGTCTCCATTGGATGTTTCACAAGTTTTTGTCACACCCCCTCCCAGCTCACTTGCCTAATCCTAGGAAGGAATGCGAAGACAGAGAATAGCAGCCCTCTTACTGCCACTCCCTACCCAACCTAACATTAACCTGAAATTGTATACAACGAAGCATATATGAACTAGTAAAATTGAGCGCACAGTTGCACACCTGAATAAGATGCAATCATTTTTCCATACTAGGTTTTCATAACAAGTCATAACATACTTAAGTATTACACCCCGACTAGAATGCTTTTATTTCAAAACTATATACAGGTGGAAGTATATATACAAGGAGCTAAGTGGCGTGGTGGCAAACAGGTCTTGTCGAGGCTAAGCACCGGGAACTCGTTTGCTACCTGGGGAGAGAAAACATGTTGAAAACGTGAGCTGGGAAGCCCAGTGAGTGACTATTTAATAAGTTATGCGTTCATAGGTAAAGTATCAAAAGTAATTAAACAATGTCGCCAAATTATAGGCTTTAAGCACCACGATAATCAATGCATCAAAACTCATGATAAAGAAAACTCGTAGCATGATACCCTAGCTATGGTAGAGTCCTCTCTAACCAACAACTTCAATACCTCTCTCTCGTGCACGTGGTATGCCATTTAGGCTCACTGGTCTCCCCTAATACCTTCTCTATGTCCTTCAGTATTGGGGTCAGACCAACTACCACCCGAATACCTTCTCACTATCCTTCAGTATCGGGGGTCAAGTTTTCTCCCTCCCAAGTACCTTCTCCGTGTCCTTCAGTACCGGGGGTTAATAATATACGAGGGCATGCTTTAAATAGTTAGGAAACATGTTTTGGAATCACATTCATCAAGTTCTCAACATAAACACAAACTTTCATCATTAAACAAGCTTCCAACTTCAAGTGTAGTTCATCGTATGATTAAAAGAGAACTCATTAACCAAACTCATTTTTCGTGTTCTCAACGCATAAATTCTTTAACATAGCCAAACCATCATACTTTAAGTTTCAAGCAATTCAAACATGTTTTAGAGTGGATTAATGCATGGTACTTCCAAGAAAAACCCTACTTCCAAACTTAGGTTTCATGCTTGAACGCGGAGTAACAAACTAGTTACAATTATGCTTAACTTTCAACACCGACATTTATTAGTAGGAATTCAATGAAAAATGAATATAACTTAGTTTAAGCATGCTTCAATATCCATCACTAGTAAGCTTTTGAATAAATAAAGATCAACGCATAGGTTTTCAAACAAAATTACTCACGAACACCGGAAGGCTCCCAAGGCTTATAAGCTTCTCCTATCTTCGTTTGCCCTGAAAATGAATTCCATAACATTAATCCCTTTTGCTACTTGGCCCAAAAATTGATCTAACTCAGTCACATAACTCATAGGATAGTAATTGCACACAGTTGGCAATAGTGTATAACAAATTGGAACACAACTTCCTTAAGCTCTCTAGACCCCTCTGTTTTGAGCCAAAAATTACAGATTTGACTTCCAGCATGAGTTTCTCAAAATTTAGCAAAACAACCACCAAATTTTATTTGATAAACCTCAAGTACAACATCCTAGCTTACTTACCTCAAGGTTTCAGCTTCTAATTCCTCCTCAAAAGTTGAAAAGAAACTGATTTCTTCACACTGTTCTGCTACCCGAAAACTGTTAAATTCCAGGTTCAACTTTCAGCTTGGGTTCCTCAAAATTTAGCAAAACAACCACCTAATATTTTTTGATAAACCTCAAGTACAACATCTTAGATTACTTACCTCAAAGTCTCAGCTTCTAATTCCTCCTCAAGAGTTGAAAAGAAACTGATTTCTTCACACTGTTCTGCTACCCGAAAACTGTTAAATTCCAGGTTCAACTTTCAGCTTGGGTTCCTCAAACTTTATCAAAACAACCACCTAATATTTTTTGATAAACCTCAAGTACAACATCTTAGCTTACTTACCTCAGAGTTTCAGCTTCTAATTCCTCCTCAAGAGTTCAAAAGAAACTGATTTCTTCACACTGTTCTGCTGGCCGAAAAACTGGGAACACCTCTCGGTTTTCTTACATTTTCACGACCTTATTCTTCATATTTTCTCACAAAATTTTCCAGACCTAATATTTATTCAATTTCTGAGATTTTGGCTCAAGAATCATCGAATTTGCTCAAGTGGATTGAGAGATATGACTGTTTTAAGTTTATCCACTTCCTAGAGCTTCCAGCTGTCTACTGCAGTCAGAAGTGTTGGACAGC
The DNA here is from genome assembly GCA_033996785.1 of Trichosanthes truncata. NCBI lineage: Eukaryota > Viridiplantae > Streptophyta > Magnoliopsida > Cucurbitales > Cucurbitaceae > Trichosanthes > Trichosanthes truncata. The sequence goes on from JAWPNB010000003.1 coordinate 35,363,932, forward strand.
TCATCCTTCCACTATAACAAAAAAATCTCCAACGAAAATGTAACTAAAATGGTCAGCTCCTCCTTCTCTCTTTAGACTTTAAGCCCCTTTCAATCCACCTAAATTGTAAAGAAATTTTAACTAAATTAATTAGAAATTACAGCTTTTGTATTCAACACAACATACACCTAATGTGTACCCAACTTGCTCATGACCTTAACTTACTTCAACTCAACTTTTAATATGCTTATCCCAATGCGTAACTTGTCTCCTTATGAAGCTTTGTGTACGTTAATATCCACAACTTAGGAGATTCCCAAATTCTACCACGACATCGTTTAGTGCAACCTATATCAATTTGCATATGTCAAAACATCATATATGAGCACAATATGAACAAAAGAGAGTTTAGGGCTTACAATTTACTACCCCCTTAAGAGGAATTTCGCCCTCGAAATTCAGCAACATCATTTGTACGAGAAAAGTTGTGGGTACTTTTCTTTCATTTAATCTTCGCTCTCCCAGGTTGCTTCCTCAACATCGTGATTTCTCCACAATACTTTTACCAACGGTATTGTCTTGTTCCTAAGTACTTGTTCCTTCCGATCCAGTACTTGTAGAGGTTCTTCCTCATAAGATAGATTCTCCTTAAGTTGCACTGGTTCCGCCTTGAGCACATGTGATGGGTCAGAAATGTATTTCCTCAACATTGATACATGGAAAACATTATGTACCCGAGACAACTCTATAGGTAAAGCTAATCTGTAAGCTGATGGCCCTACACGTTCCAGAATCTCGTAAGGACCTATATATCTCGGGCTCAGCTTCCCTTTCCTTCGAACCGTAAAATACCCTTCCACGGGGACAATCTCAAGAAAACTTTGTCTCCGATTTCGAATTCTAAATATCTCCTTCGCTTTTCAGCGTAACTCTTTTGTCTATCTTGTGCTGTCTTCAGCCTTTCCCTGATAAATTTAACATTTTCTGAAGTAATTTGGACTAACTCTGGCCCTATTAGCTTTCTTTCCCCTACCTCACCCCAACATATAGGGGTTCTACATCTTCTTCCATACAATGCTTCGTACGGTGCCATTCCAATGCTAGAATGATAGTTGTTATTGTATGCAAACTCCATCAATGATAGATGAGTTTCCCAACTTCCTTTATACTGCAACACGCATGCTCGAAGCATGTCTTCGAGGTTTGGATGGTCCTTTCTGACTGACCATCAGTCTGTGGATGAAATGCTGTACTGAAGTGCAGTTTAGTTCCTAAGGCCTCTTGAAGGCTCGACCAAAACTTGGAAGTGAACCTCGAGTCCCTATCTGACACAATTGATACTGGGGCTCCGTATTGGCATACAATCCTGTCAACATACAATTTAGCTAGTTTATCCAAGGTGAAAGTTACCTTAACTGGTAAAAATCGAGCAGTCTTGGTAAGTCTATCAACTATCACCCAAATCCCATCATAACCGCTCGGTGTCCGAGGAAGTCCAAAAAGGAAATCCATGGTTACATGCTCCCACTTCCATTCAGGTACTGGGAGTGGGTTTAGAAGTCCTCCTAGTTTCTGTCGTTCAGGCTTCACCTGCTGACAGATAAGACATTTAGAGACATACTCTGCTATCTCTCGTTTCATTCCTGGCCACCAATAATGGCTCTTCAATGTCCGGTACATCTTTGTCCCTCCCGGATGCATCGCATAAGTTGAACTATGTGCTTCCTCCAGTATTGTGTTTCTCAAAGCTTCATCTTTAGGTACACAAAACCTACCGCACTTCATCAACGCCCCATCACGTCTTATTTCGTAATCTGCTCTCTGCTTCAAGTTCACCTCTTCCATCAATTTCTTGAGGACAGGGTCTCTAGCTTGACTTGAGATAACCTCATTAATTAAAGTAGGTCTTATCTGAAAATGAGCTAACAGATTTCCTTTTTCACCCACTGACACTCCTGCATTAGAACTCTTGAGTTCCTCAAACAGAGCCACTCTAACAGCATTAAGTGAACTCTTAGGTTGCTTCGACTTCCTACTGAGTGCATCAGCTACAACATTAGCCTTCCCTGGGTGATACTCGATGGTACAGTCATAGTCTTTTATCAACTCGAGCCACCTCCGCTGCCTCAAATTCAACTCCTTCTGCTCAAAGATATATTTTAAACTTTTATGATCTGTGTAGATATGACATTTCTCACCAAACAGATAATGCCTCCAAATTTTTAAAGCTAACACAACTGCTGCGAGTTCCAGATCATGAGTAGGATAGTTACACTCATGCTTTTTCAGTTGTCTTGACGCATAAGCGATCACTTTCCCATCCTGCATAAGAACACATCCAAGGCCCTGATGTGATGCATCACAGTAAACCTCAAACTCTTTTCCCGTGGTAGGTAGAGTTAATACCGGTGCTGTCACAAGTCTGTTCTTTAACTCTTGAAAACTTTTTTCACACTCTTCACCCCACTCGAACTTCGTGTTCTTCTTTGTCAAACTGGTTAATGGAAGAGCTATCTTTGAAAACCCCTCGATAAAACGTCGGTAGTATCCTGCAAGTCCCATAAAACTACGGACTTCCGATACTGAAGTGGGTCGTTCCCACTTGACTATTGCTTCTGTCTTCTGAGGATCCACTTGAACTCCGGCTGCTGACACTACGTGTCCCAAAAACACAACTTGCTCCAGCCAAAACTCACACTTACTAAGTTTAGCATACAGCTTCCGATCTCGTAATGTCTGTAGCACTATTTTGAGATGTTCCGCATGCTTCTCCTTACTTTCTGAATACACTAAGATGTCATCAATAAATACTATCACGAACTGATCAAGGTAAGGATGGAAAACTCGATTCATGAGATCCATGAATGCTGCTGGGGCATTTGTTAACCCGAATGGCATTACCAAGAACTCGTAATGCCCATACCTTGTCCTGAAAGCTGTCTTTGGTACATCAAAGTCCTTAATCTTCAATTGATGGTACCCCGATCGCAAATCAATTTTGGAAAACACCGAGGCACCCTTTAGTTGGTCGAACTAGTCATCTATACGGGGCAAGGGATACTTATTACGTATTGTTACTTTATTTAACTGTCGGTAATCAATACATAATCGTAATGTCCCATCTTTCTTTTTCACAAATAACACAGGTGCTCCCCACGGAGATACGCTTGGTCGGATATAACCCTTATCCACCAACTCCTGCAACTGAGTTTTCAACTCCTTCAATTCCTTTGGTGCCATCCTGTACGGTGCTTGAGATATTGGCGCCGTTCCTGGAATCAAGTCGATGGTAAACTCCACCTCTCTATCAGGTGGCAACCCTGATAGCTCCTCTGGGAAAACATCTAAATACTCACATACTACTAGAATGTCCTCAGGTATCAATTTACTCGCCGGTGCACAAACTACATATGCGAGATATGCTGTACAACCTTTATTCAATAATTTTCTAGCTTTAATAGTTGATATTATACAAGTAGGCAATATCTTCCTATACCCCTTAAACATGACCTCAATGTCGCCTGGCTTCCTCAACACAACTTCCTTCCTATGACAATCCATAGAGGCATGATACCTAGACAAGAAATCCATCCCCAAGATAACATCGAACTCTTGAAGATCTAAGGGAATCAGTTCGGCTGTCATAGTCATACCATCTACTTCTACCATACAATTCCTATAGAAGCTACGGACTATCGACATAGCACCAATAGGAGTATATATGCACAGTTCTTCAGATAGAGGTTCTAATTCCCCCTCAATATTAGTAGCAAACATATAAGAGATAAAAGAATGTGTAGCTCCTGGATCTAATAACACATGCGCAGGTTTACTACAAATAGAAAGTATACCAGAAACAACTTCTGGTGCATCATCTGCCTCCTGCTGTGTCATGGCATAGATCTTCCCCTGTTGTCGGGGTCGGCCTACAGGTCCCTTCTGCATAGCCCTACTAGTGCCTTCTCCTCCAGCTACACCAAACGTTTGCTACTGGTTCACAGTCTGCGACGCAGTTCTCTGTCCTACCTTGTTCTCCTGCATTAGCTGGGGGCATTCCATCTTAAAATGACCTTCTTGCCCACAATTAAAACATACATTACTCCCACTCAAACATCGACCCCAATGATACTTTCCACAAGTGTTGCATAATGGTTTCCTAGCTGAACTAGCTACCGACTCACCGGGTTGTCCTGTACGAGAGTCTCTTGCTGACCCTATCGAAAAACTCGATCTCTGCTGCCTCTGTCTCTCCCTACCTCCACTCGTACCAGTCTTGGAAGTATACTGCCCACCACGATGAGGTTTGAAGCTCCCTTTTCCAGAAATTCTTGGGGTGAATCTCCCACTATCTCCTGGTTGGAGCCGATCTCGTGATGAACTAACCGAATAACTGGTACGTCCATCACCTACAACTCCTCTTCCCATTCTTTCCTCTACTAGGCTTCGCTCCACCCTTAGCGCTGTCTCCACTAGTTTGGAAAACTCAACCCACTCTGAACTTGCTGTCACAGGCGTTCGGATCTCTGTTCGTAGACCATCCTCAAACCTTTTGCATCGATCTATCTCGCTTGCAACAATAGTGCTAGCATACTTTGATAACTCTGTGAACTTCTTCTCATATTCTGCTATTGTCATCGATCCCTGAACGAGCCCCAGAAACTCGTTCCTCTTCGCATCACGGTAAGAACTCGGATAATACTTATCTTCAAATGCCTTTCGAAACTCTTTCCAACTCCATGCTTCCCCTTTTCTGCTCTCTGTTATCTTCCACCAATCATCTGCTCCTTTCTGGAGCAAGAATGCTGCTAAATCAACCTTCCTGTCTTCAGGGCATCGCATAACTCTGAAACACTTCTCAATTAGATTTAACCAAACCTCGGCATCAGCAGGGTCTGTGGTGCCTTCGAATGTCGTTGCACCTAAGGCCTTTAGCCTTTCAATACCATACTTCTTTTCTGGGTCTGCATGTGCCGATCCAACACTTTCGGCTAACCTTTGAGTAATCCTTGCAAAGATCTGTTCCTCCAGGTTCACCTCTTGCTGAGGATGACTAGACTCTCCCTCTGATACCTCTCTTCCTCTATTACCAGTAGCTTCTTGAGTTCCGGCCTCCACTTGCCTGCCTCGTTTGCCACCTCGAGCCATGGTCCTAAATTATACAATCTTGTTAAAATAATTAAGACAACAAGCTCCTAGTTTAATGCATGAACCTAGTTCCCTTCCCAAAACCTTTTGCTCTGATACCAAGTTGTCACACCCCCTCCCAGCTCACTTGCCTAATCCTAGGAAGGAATGCGAAGACAGAGAATAGCAGCCCTCTTACTGCCACTCCCTGCCCAACCTAACATTAACCTGAAATTGTATACAACGAAGCATATATGAACTAGTAAAATTGAGCGCACAGTTGCACACCTAAATAAGATGCAATCATTTTTCCATACTAGGTTTTCATAACAAGTCATAACATACTTAAGTATTACACCCCGACTAGAATGCTTTTATTTCAAAACTATATACAGGTGGAAGTATATATACAAGGAGCTAAGTGGCGTGGTGGCAAACAGGTCTTGTCGAGGCTAAGCACCGGGAACTCGTTTGCTACCTGGGGAGAGAAAACATGTTGAAAACGTGAGCTGGGAAGCCCAGTGAGTGACTATTTAATAAGTTATGCGTTCATAGGTAAAGTATCAAAAGTAATTAAACAATGTCGCCAAATTATAGGCTTTAAGCACCACGATAATCAATGCATCAAAACTCATGATAAAGAAAACTCGTAGCATGATACCCTAGCTATGGTAGAGTCCTCTCTAACCAACAACTTCAATACCTCTCTCTCGTGCACGTGGTATGCCATTTAGGCTCACTGGTCTCCCCTAATACCTTCTCCATGTCCTTCAGTATTGGGGTCAGACCAACTACCACCCGAATACCTTCTCACTATCCTTCAGTATCGGGGGTCAAGTTTTCTCCCTCCCAAGTACCTTCTCCGTGTCCTTCAGTACCGGGGGTTAATAATATACGAGGGCATGCTTTAAATAGTTAGGAAACATGTTTTGGAATCACATTCATCAAGTTCTCAACATAAACACAAACTTTCATCATTAAACAAGCTTCCAACTTCAAGTGTAGTTCATCGTATGATTAAAAGAGAACTCATTAACCAAACTCATTTTTCGTGTTCTCAACGCATAAATTCTTTAACATAGCCAAACCATCATACTTTAAGTTTCAAGCAATTCAAACATGTTTTAGAGTGGATTAATGCATGGTACTTCCAAGAAAAACCCTACTTCCAAACTTAGGTTTCATGCTTGAACGCGGAGTAACAAACTAGTTACAATTATGCTTAACTTTCAACACCGACATTTATTAGTAGGAATTCAATGAAAAATGAATATAACTTAGTTTAAGCATGCTTCAATATCCATCACTAGTAAGCTTTTGAATAAATAAAGATCAACGCATAGGTTTTCAAACAAAATTACTCACGAACACCGGAAGGCTCCCAAGGCTTATAAGCTTCTCCTATCTTCGTTTGCCCTGAAAATGAATTCCATAACATTAATCCCTTTTGCTACTTGGCCCAAAAATTGATCTAACTCAGTCACATAACTCATAGGATAGTAATTGCACACAGTTGGCAATAGTGTATAACAAATTGGAACACAACTTCCTTAAGCTCTCTAGACCCCTCTGTTTTGAGCCAAAAATTACAGATTTGACTTCCAGCATGAGTTTCTCAAAATTTAGCAAAACAACCACCAAATTTTATTTGATAAACCTCAAGTACAACATCTTAGCTTACTTACCTCAAGGTTTCAGCTTCTAATTCCTCCTCAAAAGTTGAAAAGAAACTGATTTCTTCACACTGTTCTGCTACCCGAAAACTGTTAAATTCCAGGTTCAATTTTCAGCTTGGGTTCCTCAAAATTTAGCAAAACAACCACCTAATATTTTTTGATAAACCTCAAGTACAACATCTTAGATTACTTACCTCAAAGTCTCAGCTTCTAATTCCTCCTCAAGAGTTGAAAAGAAACTGATTTCTTCACACTGTTCTGCTACCCGAAAACTGTTAAATTCCAGGTTCAACTTTCAGCTTGGGTTCCTCAAACTTTATCAAAACAACCACCTAATATTTTTTGATAAACCTCAAGTACAACATCTTAGCTTACTTACCTCAGAGTTTCAGCTTCTAATTCCTCCTCAAGAGTTCAAAAGAAACTGATTTCTTCACACTGTTCTGCTGGCCGAAAAACTGGGAACACCTCTCGGTTTTCTTACATTTTCACGACCTTATTCTTCATATTTTCTCACAAAATTTTCCAGACCTAATATTTATTCAATTTCTGAGATTTTGGCTCAAGAATCATCGAATTTGCTCAAGTGGATTGAGAGATATGACTGTTTTAAGTTTAATCACTTCCTAGAGCTTCCAGCTGTCTACTGCAGTCAGAAGTGTTGGACAGCTCATCCTTCCACTATAACAAAAAAATCTCCAACGAAAATGTAACTAAAATGGTCAGCTCCTCCTTCTCTCTTTAGACTTTAAGCCCCTTTCAATCCACCTAAATTGTAAAGAAATTTTAACTAAATTAATTAGAAATTACAGCTTTTGTATTCAACACAACATACACCTAATGTGTACCCAACTTGCTCATGACCTTAACTTACTTCAACTCAACTTTTAATATGCTTATCCCAATGCGTAACTTGTCTCCTTATGAAGCTTTGTGTACGTTAATATCCACAACTTAGGAGATTCCCAAATTCTACCACGACATCGTTTAGTGCAACCTATATCAATTTGCATATGTCAAAACATCATATATGAGCACAATATGAACAAAAGAGAGTTTAGGGCTTACAGTTTTAATGCTGAAGTTCCTCCCCTAGAGCGTTGTTCGTCATCTTCGGACTAAAATGGACCAAACTCGTCTCCATTCGAGGCTTGGAGAGTTGGAAACAACAACTTCGTTCCCTAGAGCGAACTTCGTCATGTTTCGACCAAAATGGACAAACCTTGTGTCCAATGGAAGTTTCGCAAGTTTTAATGCTAAAGTTCCTCCCCTAGAGCGTTGTTCGTCATCTTCGGACTAAAATTGACCAAACTTGTCTTCATTCGAGGCTTGGAGAGTTAGAGAAAAACAAGTTCGTTCCCTAGAGCGAAGTTCGTCATGTTTGGACAAAAATGGACAAACCTTATCTCAATTCGAAGCTTTGCAAGTTTTAATGCTGAAGTTCCTCCCCTAGAGCGTTGGTCGTCATATTCGGACTAAAATGGACCAAACTTGTCTGCATTCGAGGCTCGGAGAGTTAGAAAAAACATGTTCGTTACCTAGAGCGACGTTCGTCATGTTTGGACCAAAATGGACAAACCTTGTTTCGATTTGAAGTTTCGCAAGTTTTAATGCTGAAGTTCCTCCCCTAGAACCTTGTTCGTCATCTTCGGACTAAAATGGACCAAACTTGTCTCCATTCGAGGCTTGGAGAGCTAGAGACAACAAGTTCGTTCCCTAGAGCGAAGTTCGTCATGTTTGCACCAAAATGGACAAACCTTGTCTCCATTCGAAGTTTCGCAAGTTTTAATGCTGAAGTTCCTACCCTAGAGCGTTGTTCGTCATCTTCGGACTAAAATGGACCAAACTTGTCTCCATTCGAGGATTGGAGAGTTAGAAACAACAAGTTCGTTCCCTAGAGCGAAGTTCGTCATGTTTGGACGAAAACGGACAAACCTTATCTCCATTCGAGGCTTGGAGAGTTGGAAACAACAAGTTCATTCCCTAGAGCGAAGTTCGTCATGTTTGGACCAAAATGGACAAACATTGTCTCCATTCGAAGCTTCGCAAGTTTTAATGCTGAAGTTCCTCCCCTAGAGCGTTGTTCGTAAGCTTCAGACTAAAATGGACAAAACTTGTCTCCATTCGAGGCTTGGAGAGTTAGAAAAAACAAGTTCGTTCCCAAGAACGACGTTCGTCATGTTTTGACCAAAATGGACAAACCTTGTCTCTATTTGAAGTTTCGCAAGTTTTAATGCTGAAGTTCCTCCCCTAGAGCATTGTTCGTCATCTTCGGACTAAAATGGACCAACTTTGTCTCCATTCGAGGCTTGGAGAGTTGGAAACAACAAGTACGTTCCCTCGAGCGAAGTTCGTCATGTTTCGACCAAAATGGACAAACCTTGTCTCCATTGGATGTTTCGTAAGTTTTAATGCTGAAGTTCCTCCCCTAGAGCGTTGTTCGTCATCTTTGGTCTAAAATGGACCAAACTTGTCTCCATTCGAGGCTTGGAGAGTTAGAACAAACAAGTCCGTTCCCTAGAGCGAAGTTCGTCATGTTTCGACCAAAATGGACAAACCTTGTCTCCATTCGAAGTTTCGCAAGTTTTATACTGAAGTTCCTCCCCTAGAGCGTTGTTCATCATCTTTTTACTAAAATGGACCAAACTTGTCTCCATTCGAGGCTTGGAGAGTTTGAAACAACAAGTTCGTTCCCTAGAGGGAAGTTCGTCATGTTTCGACCAAAATGGACAAACCTTGTCTCCATTGGAAGTTTCGCAAGTTTTAATGCTGAACTTCCTCCCCTAGAGCGTTGTTCGTTATCTTCGGACTAAAATGGACCAACTTGTCTCCATTCGAGGCTTGGAGAGTTGGAAACAACAAGTTCGTTCCCTCGAGCGAAGTTCGTCATGTTTCGACCAAAATGGACAAACCTTGTCTCCATTCGAAGTTTCGCAAGTTTTATACTGAAGTTCCTCCCCTAGAGCGTTGTTCGTCATCTTTGGACTAAAATGTACCAAACTTGTCTCCATTCGAGGCTTGGAGAGCTAGAAACAACAAGTTCGTTCCCTAGAGGGAAGTTCGTCATGTTTCGACCAAAATGGACAAACCTTGTCTCCATTGGAAGTTTCGCAAGTTTTAATGCTAAAGATCCTCCCCTAGAGCGTTGTTCGTCATCTTCGGACTAAAATGGATGAAACTTGCCTTCATTCGAGGCTTGGAGAGTTAGAAAAAAACCAGTTCGTTCCCTAGAGCGAAGTTCGTCATGTTTGGACGAAAATGGACAAACCTTGTCTCAATTTTAAGCTTCGCACGTTTTAATGCTGAACTTCCTCCCTTAGAGCGTTGATCGTCATCTTCGGACTAAAATGGACCAAACTTGTCTCCATTCGAGGCTCGGAGAGTTAGGAAAAACATGTTCGTTCCCTAGAGCGGCGTTCGTCATGTTTGGACCAAAATGGACAAACCTTGTTTCGATTTGAAGTTTCGCAAGTTTTAATGCTGAAGTACCTCACTTAGAGCGTTGTTCGTCATCTTCGGACTAAAATGGACCAAACTTGTCTCCATTCGAGGCTTGGAGAGTTAGAAACAACATGTTCGTTCCCTAGAGCGAAGTTCGTCATGTTTGGACAAAAATGGACAAACCTTGTCTCCATTCGAAGTTTCGCAAGTTTTAATGCTGAAGTTCCTCCCCTGGAGCGTTGTTCGTCATCTTTGGACTAAAATGGACCAAACTTATCTCCATTCGAGGCTTGGAGAGTTAGAAAAAACTAGTTCGTTCCCAAGAACGACGATCGTCATGTTTTGACCAAAATGGACAAACCTTGTCTCTATTTGAAGTTTCGCAAGTTTTAATGTTGAAGTTCTTCCTCTAGAGCGTTGTTCGTCTTCTTTGGACTAAAATGGACCAAATTTGTCCCCATTCGAGGCTTGGAGAGTTAGAAAAAACAAGTTCGTTCCCAAGAGCGAAGTACGTCATGTTTGGACCAAAATGGACAAACCTTGTCTCGATTCGAAGTTTCGCACTTTTTAATGCTGAAGTTCCTACCCTAGAGCGTTGTTCGTCATCTTCGAACTAAAATGGACCAAACCTGTCTCCATTCGAGGCTTGGAGAGTTAGAAACAACAAGTTCGTTCCCTAGAGCGAAGTTCGTCATGTTTGGACCAAAATGGACAAACATTGTTTCGATTCGAAGTTTCGCAAGTTTTAATGCTGAAGTTCCACGCCTAGAGCGTTGTTCGTCATCTTCGAACTAAAATGGACCAAACTTGTCTCCATTCGAGGCTCGGAGAGTTGGAAACAACAAGTTCGTTCCCTAGAGCGAAGTTCGTCATGTTTCGACCAAAATGGACAAACCTTGTCTCCATTGGATGTTTCACAAGTTTTAATGCTGAAGTTCCTCCCCTAGAGTGTTGTTCGTCATCTTCGGACTAAAATGGATATAACTTTTCTCCATTCGAGGCTTGGAGAGTTGGAAACAACAAGTTCGTTCCCTAGAGCGAAGTTCGTCATGTTTCGACCAAAATAGACAAACCTTGTCTCCATTCGAAGTTTCGCAAGTTTTAATGCTGAAGTTCTTCCCCTAGAACCTTGTTCGTCATCTTCGGACTAAAATGGACCAAACTTGTCTCCATTCGAGGCTTGGAGAGCTAGAGACAACAAGTTCGTTCCCTAGAGCGAAGTTCGTCATGTTTGCACCAAAATGGACAAACCTTGTCTCCATTCGAAGTTTCGCAAGTTTTAATGCTGAAGTTCCTACCCTAGAGCGTTGTTCGTCATCTTCGGACTAAAATGGACCAAACTTGTCTCCATTCGAGGGTTGGAGAGTTAGAAACAACAAGTTCGTTCCCTAGAGCGAAGTTCGTCATGTTTGGACGAAAACGGACAAACCTTGTCTCCATTCGAGGCTTGGAGAGTTGGAAACAACAAGTTCATTCTCTAGAGCGAAGTTCGTCATGTTTGGACCAAAATGGACAAACCTTGTCTCCATTCGAAGCTTCGCAGGTTTTAATGCTGAAGTTCCTCCCCTAGAGCGTTGTTCGTAAGCTTCAGACTAAAATGGACAAAACTTGTCTCCATTCGAGGCTTGGAGAGTTAGAAAAAACAAGTTCGTTCCCAAGAACGACGTTCGTCATGTTTTGACCAAAATGGACAAACCTTGTCTCTATTTGAAGTTTCGCAAGTTTTAATGCTGAAGTTCCTCCCCTAGAGCGTTGTTCGTTATCTGCGGACTAAAATGGACCAACTTTGTCTCCATTCGAGGCTTGGAGAGTTGGAAACAACAAGTTCGTTCCCTCGAGCGAAGTTCGTCATGTTTCGACCAAAATGGACAAACCTTGTCTCCATTTGACGTTTCGCAAGTTTTAATGCTGAAGTTCCTCCCCTAGAGCGTTGTTCGTCATCTTTGGACTAAAATGGACCAAACTTGTCTCCATTCGAGGCTTGGAGAGCTAGAAACAACAAGTTCGTTCCCTAGAGCGAAGTACGTCATGTTTGGACCAAAATGGACAAACCTTGTCTCGATTCGAAGTTTCGCACTTTTTAATGCTGAAGTTCCTACCCTAGAGCGTTGTTCGTCATCTTCGGACTAAAATGGACCAAACTTGTCTACATTCGAGGCTTGGAGAGTTAGAAACAACAAGTTCGTTCCCTAGAGCGAAGTTCGTCATGTTTGGACGAAAACGGACAAACCTTGTCTCCATTCGAGGCTTGGAGAGTTGGAAACAACAAGTTCGTTCCCTAGAGCGAAGTTCGTCATGTTTGGACCAAAAAGGACAAACCTTGTCTCCATTCGAAGCTTCGCAAGTTTTAATGCTGAAGTTCCTCCCCTAGAGCGTTGTTCGTAATCTTCGGAATAAAATGGACAAAACTTGTCTTCATTCGAGGCTTGGAGAGTTAGAAAAAACAAGTTCGTTCCCTAGAGCGAAATTCGTCATGTTTCGACCAAAATGGACACACCTTGTCTCCATTCGAAGTTTCGCAAGTTTTATACTGAAGTTCCTCCCCTAGAGCGTTGTTCGTCATCTTTGGACTAAAATGGACCAAACTTGTCTCCATTCGAGGCTTGGAGAGCTAGAAACAACAAGTTCGTTCCCTAGAGGGAAGTTTGTCATGTTTCGACCATAATGGACAAACCTTGTCTCCATTGGAAGTTTCACAAGTTTTAATGCTGAAGTTCCTCCCCTAGAGCGTTGTTCGTCATCTTCGGACTAAAATGGACCAAACTTGTCTCCATTCGAGGCTTGGAGAGTTGGAAACAACAAGTTCGTTCCCTAGAGCGAACTTCGTCATGTTTTGACCAAAATGGACAAACCTTGTGTCCATTGGAAGTTTCGCAAGTTTTAATGCTAAAGTTCCTCCCCTAGAGCGTTGTTCGTCATCTTCGGACTAAAATGGACGAAACTTGTCTTCATTCGAGGCTTGGAGAGTTAGAAAAAAACAAGTTCGTTCGCTAGAGCGAAGTTCGTCATGTTTGGACGAAAATGGACAAACCTTGTCTCAATTTTAAGCTTCGCAAGTTTAATGCTGAAGTTCCTCCCTTAGAGCGTTGTTCGTCATCTTCGGACTAAAATGGACCAAACTTGTCTCCATTCGAGGCTTGGAGAGTTAGGAAAAACATGTTCGTTCCCTAGAGCGGTGTTCGTCATGTTTGGACCAAAATGGACAAACCTTGTTTCGATTTGAAGTTTCGCAAGTTTTAATGCTGAAGTACCTCACCTAGAGCGTTGTTCGTCATCTTCGGACTAAAATGGACCAAACTTGTCTCTATTCGAGGCTTGGAGAGTTGGAAAAAACAAGTTCGTTCCCAAGAGCGAAGTTCGTCATGTTGGGACGAAAATGGACATACCTTGTATCCATTCGAAGTTTCGCAAGTTTTAACGCTGAAGTTCCTCCTCCATAGCGTTGTTCGTCATCTTTGGACTAAAATGGACCAAACTTGTCTCCATTCGAGGCTTGGAGAGTTAGAAACAACAAGTTCGTTCCCTAGAGCGAAGTTCGTCATGTTTGGACAAAAATGGACAAACCTTGTCTCTATTCGAAGTTTCGCAAGTTTTAATGCTGAAGTTCCTCCCCTAGAGCGTTGTTCGTGATCTTTGGACTAAAATGGACCAAACTTGTCTCCATTCGAGGCTTGGAGAGTTAGAAAAAACAAGTTCGTTCCCAAGAACGACGTTCGTCATGTTTTGACCAAAATGGACAAACCTTGTCTCTATTTGAATTTTCGCAAGTTTTAATTTTGAAGTTCCTCCGCTAGAGCGTTGTTCGTCTTCTTTGGACTAAAATGGACCAAATTTGTCCCCATTCGAGGCTTGGAGAGTTAGAAAAAACAAGTTCGTTCCCAAGAGCGAAGTACGTCATGTTTGGACCAAAATGGACAAACCTTGTCTCGATTCGAAGTTTCGCACTTTTTAATGCTGAAGTTCCTACCCTAGAGCGTTGTTCGTCATCTTCGGACTAAAATGGACCAAACCTGTCTCCATTCGAGGCTTGGAGAGTTAGAAACAACAAGTTCGTTCCCTAGAGCGAAGTTCGTCATGTTTGGACCAAAATGGACAAACCTTGTTTCGATTCCAATTTTCGCAAGTTTTAATGCTGAAGTTCCTCGCCTAGAGCGTTGTTCGTCATCTTCGAACTAAAATGGACCAAACTTGTCTCCATTCGAGGCTCGGAGAGTTGGAAACAACAAGTTCGTTCCCTAGAGCGAAGTTCGTCATGTTTCGACCAAAATGGACAAACCTTGTGTCCATTGGAAGTTTCACAAGTTTTAATGCTGAAGTTCCTCCCCTAGAGCGTTGTTCGTCATCTTCGGACTAAAATGGACATAACTTGTCTCCATTCGAGGCTTGGAAAGTTGGAAACAACAAGTTCGTTCCCTAGAGCGAAGTTCGTCATGTTTCGACCAAAATAGACAAACCTTGTCTCCATTCGAAGTTTCGCAAGTTTTAATGCTGAAGTTCTTCCCCTAGAACCTTGTTCGTCATCTTCGGACTAAAATGGACCAAACTTGTCTCCATTCGAGGCTTGGAGAGCTAGAGACAACAAGTTCGTTCCCTAGAGCGAAGTTCGTCATGTTTGCACCAAAATGGACAAACCTTGTCTCCATTCGAAGTTTCGCAAGTTTTAATGCTGAAGTTCCTACCCTAGAGCGTTGTTCGTCATCTTCGGACTAAAATGGACCAAACTTGTATCCATTCGAGCCTTGGAGAGTTAGAAACAACAAGTTCGTTCCCTAGAGCGAAGTTCGTCATGTTTGGACGAAAACGGACAAACCTTGTCTCCAATCGAGGCTTGGAGAGTTGGAAACAACAAGTTCATTCCCTAGAGCGAATTTCGTCATGTTTGGACCAAAATGGACAAACCTTGTCTCCATTCGAAGCTTCGCAAGTTTTAATGCTGAAGTTCCTCCCCTAGAGCGTTGTTCGTAAGCTTCAGACTAAAATGGACAAAACTTGTCTCCATTCGAGGCTTGGAGAGTTAGAAAAAACAAGTTCGTTCCCAAGAACGACGTTCGTCATGTTTTGACCAAAATGGACAAACCTTGTCTCTATTTCAAGTTTCGCAAGTTTTAATGCTGAAGTTCCTCCCCTAGAGCGTTGTTCGTTATCTTCGGACTAAAATGGACCAACTTTGTCTCCATTCGAGGCTTGGAGAGTTGGAAACAACAAGTTCGTTCCCTTGAGCGAAATTCGTCATGTTTCGACAAAAATGGACAAACCTTGTCTCCATTCGAAGTTTCGCAAGTTTTATACTGAAGTTCCTCCCCTAGAGCGTTGTTCGTCATCTTTGGATTAAAATGGACCAAACTTGTCTCCATTCGAGGCTTGGAGAGCTAGAAACAACAAGTTCGTTCCCTAGAGGGAAGTTCGTCATGTTTCGACCATAATGGACAAACCTTGTCTCCATTGGAAGTTTCACAAGTTTTAATGCTGAAGTTCCTCCCCTAGAGCGTTGTTCGTCATCTTCGGACTAAAATGGACCAAACTTGTCTCCATTCGAGGCTTGGAGCGTTAGAAAAAACAAGTTCGTTCCCAAGAACGACGTTCGTCATGTTTTGACCAAAATGGACAAACCTTTTCTCTATTTGAAGTTTCGCAAGTTTTAATGTTGAAGTTCCCCCTCTAGAGCGTTGTTCATCTTCTTTGGACTAAAATGGACCAAATTTGTCCCCATTCAAGGCCTGGAGAGTTAGAAAAAACAAGTTCGTTCCCAAGAGCGAAGTACGTCATGTTTGGACCAAAATGGACAAACCTTGTCTCGATTCGATGTTTCGCACTTTTTAATGCTGAAGTTCCTACCCTAGAGCGTTGTTCGTCATCTTCGGACTAAAATGGACCAAACTTGTCTACATTCGTGGCTTGGAGAGTTAGAAACAACAACTTCGTTCCCTAGAGCGAAGTTCGTCATGTTTGGACGAAAACGGACAAACCTTGTCTCCATTCGAGGCTTGGAGAGTTGGAAACAACAAGTTCGTTCCCTAGAGCGAAGTTCGTCATGTTTGGACCAAAATGGACAAACCTTGTCTCCATTCGAAACTTCGCAAGTTTTAATGCTGAAGTTCCTCCCCTAGAGCGTTGTTCGTAATCTTCGGACTAAAATGGACAAAACTTGTCTTCATTCGAGGCTTGGAGAGTTAGAAAAAACAAGTTCTTTCCCTAGAGCGAAATTCGTCATGTTTCGACCAAAATGGACAAACCTTGTCTCCATTCGAAGTTTCGCAAGTTTTATACTGAAGTTCCTCCCCTAGAGCGTTGTTCGTCATCTTTGGACTAAAATGGACCAAACTTGTCTCCATTCGAGGCTTGGAGAGCTAGAAACAACAAGTTCGTTCCCTAGAGGGAAGTTTGTCATGTTTCGACCATAGTGGACAAACCTTGTCTCCATTGGAAGTTTCACAAGTTTTAATGCTGAAGTTCCTCCCCTAGAGCGTTGTTCGTCATCTTCGGACTAAAATGGACCAAACTTGTCTCCATTCGAGGCTTGGAGAGTTGGAAACAACAAGTTCGTTCCCTAGAGCGAACTTCGTCATGTTTTGACCAAAATGGACAAACCTTGTGTCCATTGGAAGTTTCGCAAGTTTTAATGCTGAAGTTCCTCCCTTAGAGCGTTGTTCGTCATCTTCGGACTAAAATGGACCAAACTTGTCTCCATTCGAGGCTTGGAGAATTAGGAAAAACATGTTCGTTCCCTAGAGCGGCGTTCGTCATGTTTGGACCAAAATGGACAAACCTTGTTTCGATTTGAAGTTTCGCAAGTTTTAATGCTGAAGTACCTCACCTAGAGCGTTGTTCGTCATCTTCGGACTAAAATGGGCCAAACTTGTCTCTATTCGAGGCTTGGAGAGTTAGAAAAAACAAGTTCGTTCCCAAGAGCGAAGTTCGTCATGTTGGGACGAAAATGGACATACCTTGTATCCATTCGAAGTTTCGCAAGTATTAACGCTGATGTTCCTCCTCCATAGCGTTGTTCGTCATCTTCGGACTAAAATGGACCAAACTTGTCTCCATTCGAGGCTTGGAGAGTTAGAACAAACAAGTTCGTTCCCTAGAGCGAAGTTCGTCATGTTTCGACCAAAATGGACAAACCTTGTCTCCATTCGAAGTTTCGCAAGTTTTATACTGAAGTTCCTCCCCTAGAGCGTTGTTCATCATCTTTTTACTAAAATGGACCAAACTTGTCTCCATTCGAGGCTTGGAGAGTTTGAAACCACAAGTTCGTTCCCTAGAGGGAAGTTCGTCATGTTTCGACCAAAATGGACAAACCTTGTCTCCATTGGAAGTTTCGCAAGTTTTAATGCTGAACTTCCTCCCCTAGAGTGTTGTACGTTATCTTCGGACTAAAATGGACCAACTTGTCTCCATTCGAGGCTTGGAGAGTTGGAAACAACAAGTTCGTTCCCTCGAGCGAAGTTCGTCATGTTTCGACCAAAATGGACAAACCTTGTCTCCATTCGAAGTTTCGCAAGTTTTATACTGAAGTTCCTCCCCTAGAGCGTTGTTCGTCATCTTTGGACTAAAATGTACCAAACTTGTCTCCATTCGAGGCTTGGAGAGCTAGAAACAACAAGTTCGTTCCCTAGAGGGAAGTTCGTCATGTTTCGACCAAAATGGACAAACCTTGTCTCCATTGGAAGTTTCACAAGTTTTAATGCTGAAGTTCCTCCCCTAGAGCGTTGTTCGTCATCTTCGAACTAAAATGGACCAAACTTGTCTCCATTCGAGGCTTGGAGAGTTGGAAACAACAAGTTCGTTCCCTAGAGCGAACTTCGTCATGTTTCGACCAAAATGGACAAACCTTGTGTCCATTGGAAGTTTCGCAAGTTTTAATGCTAAAGTTCCTCCCCTAGAGCGTTGTTCGTCATCTTCGGACTAAAATGGATGAAACTTGTCTTCATTCGAGGCTTGGAGAGTTAGAAAAAAACCAGTTCGTTCGCTAGAGCGAAGTTCGTCATGTTTGGACGAAAATGGACAAACCTTGTCTCAATTTTAAGCTTCGCAAGTTTTAATGCTGAACTTCCTCCCTTAGAGCGTTGTTCGTCATCTTCGGACTAAAATGGACCAAACTTGTCTCCATTCGAGGCTCAGAGAGTTAGGAAAAACATGTTCGTTCCCTAGAGCGGCGTTCGTCATGTTTGGACCAAAATGGACAAACCTTGTTTCGATTTGAAGTTTCGCAAGTTTTAATGCTGAAGTACCTCACCTAGAGCGTTGTTCGTCATCTTCAGACTAAAATGGACCAAACTTGTCTCCATTCGAGGCTTGGAGAGTTAGAAACAACATGTTCGTTCCCTAGAGCGAAGTTCGTCATGTTTGGACAAAAATGGACAAACCTTGTCTCCATTCGAAGTTTCGCAAGTTTTAATGCTGAAGTTCCTCCCCTAGAGCGTTGTTCGTCATCTTTGGACTAAAATGGACCAAACTTGTCTCCATTCGAGGCTTGGAGAGTTAGAAAAAACAAGTTCGTTCCCAAGAACGACGATCGTCATGTTTTGACCAAAATGGACAAACCTTGTCTCTATTTGAAGTTTCGCAAGTTTTAATGTTGAAGTTCTTCCTCTAGAGCGTTGTTCGTCTTCTTTGGACTAAAATGGACCAAATTTGTCCCCTTTCGAGGCTTGGAGAGTTAGAAAAAACAGTTCGTTCCCAAGAGCGAAGTACGTCATGTTTGGACCAAAATGGACAAACCTTGTCTCGATTCGAAGTTTCGCACTTTTTAATGCTGAAGTTCCTACCCTAGAGCGTTGTTCGTCATCTTCGGACTAAAATGGACCAAACCTGTCTCCATTCGAGGCTTGGAGAGTTAGAAACAACAAGTTGGTTCCCTAGAGCGAAGTTCGTCATGTTTGGACCAAAATGGACAAACCTTGTTTCGATTCGAAGTTTCGCAAGTTTTAATGCTGAAGTTCCTCGCCTAGAGCGTTGTTCGTCATCTTCGAACTAAAATGGACCAAACTTGTCTCCATTCGAGGCTCGGAGAGTTGGAAACAACAAGTTCGTTCCCTAGAGCGAAGTTCATCATGTTTCGACCAAAATGGACAAACCTTGTCTCCATTGGAAGTTTCACAAGTTTTAATGCTGAAGTTCCTCCCCTAGAGCGTTGTTCGTCATCTTCGGACTAAAATGGACATACCGTGTCTCCATTCGAGGCTTGGAGAGTTGGAAACTTCAAGTTGGTTCCCTAGAGCGAAGTTCGTCATGTTTCGACCAAAATAGACAAACCTTGTCTCCATTCGAATTTTGGCAAGTTTTAATGCTGAAGTTCTTCCCCTAGAACCTTGATCGTCATCTTCGGACTAAAATGCACCAAACTTGTCTCCATTCGAGGCTTGGAGAGCTAGAAACAACAAGTTCGTTCCCTAGAGCGAAGTTCGTCATGTTTGCACCAAAATGGACAAACCTTGTCTCCATTCGAAGTTTCGCAAGTTTTAATGCTGAAGTTCCTACCCTACAGCGTTGTTCGTCATCTTCGGACTAAAATGGACCAAACTTGTCTCCATTCGAGGCCTGGAGAGTTAGAAACAACAAGTTCGTTCCCTAGAGCGAAGTTCGTCATGTTTGGACGAAAACGGACAAACCTTGTCTCCATTCGAGGCTTGGAGAGTTGGAAACAACAAGTTCATTCTCTAGAGCGAAGTTCGTCATGTTTGGACCAAAATGGACAAACCTTGTCTCCATTCGAAGCTTCGCAGGTTTTAATGCTGAAGTTCCTCCCCTAGAGCGTTGTTCTTAAGCTTCAGACTAAAATGGACAAAACTTGTCTCCATTCGAGGCTTGTAGAGTTAGAAAAAACAAGTTCGTTCCCAAGAACGACGTTCGTCATGTTTTGACCAAAATGGACAAACCTTGTCTCTATTTGAAGTTTCGCAAGTTTTAATGCTGAATTTCCTCCCCTAGAGCGTTGTTCGTTATCTTCGGACTAAAATGGACCAACTTTGTCTCCATTCGAGGCTTGGAGAGTTGGAAACAACAAGTTCGTTCCCTCGAGCGAAGTTCGTCATGTTTGGACCAAAATGGACAAACCTTGTCTCGATTCGAAGTTTCGCACTTTTTAATGCTGAAGTTCCTACCCTAGAGTGTTGTTCGTCATCTACGGACTAAAATGGACCAAACTTATCTACATTCGAGGCTTGGAGAGTTAGAAACAACAAGTTCGTTCCCTAGAGCGAAGTTCGTCATGTTTGGACGAAAACGGACAAACCTTGTCTCCATTCGAGGCTTGGAGAGTTGGAAACAACAAGTTCGTTCCCTAGAGCGAAGTTCGTAATGTTTGGACCAAAATGGACAAACCTTGTCTCCATTCGAAGCTTCGCAAGTTTTAATGCTGAAGTTCCTCCCCTAGAGCGTTGTTCGTAATCTTCGGACTAAAATGGACAAAACTTGTCTTCATTCGAGGCTTGGAGAGTTAGAAAAAACAAGTTCGTTCCCTAGAGCGAAATTCGTCATGTTTCGACCAAAATGGACAAACCTTGTCTCCATTCGAAGTTTCGCAAGTTTTATACTGAAGTTCCTCCCCTAGAGCGTTGTTCGTCATCTTTGGACTAAAATGGACCAAACTTGTCTCCATTCGAGGCTTGGAGAGCTAGAAACAGCAAGTTCGTTCCCTAGAGCGAACTTCGTCATGTTTTGACCAAAATGGACAAACCTTGTGTCCATTGGAAGTTTCGCAAGTTTTAATGCTAAAGTTCCTCCCCTAGAGCGTTGTTCGTCATCTTCGGACTAAAATGGACGAAACTTGTCTTCATTCGAGGCTTGGAGAGTTAGAAAAAAACAAGTTCGTTCGCTAGAGCGAAGTTCGTCATGTTTGGACGAAAATGGACAAACCTTGTCTCAATTTTAAGCTTCGCAAGTTTAATGCTGAAGTTCCTCCCTTAGAGCGTTGTTCGTCATCTTCGGACTAAAATGGACCAAACTTGTCTCCATTCGAGGCTTGGAGAGTTAGGAAAAACATGTTCGTTCTCTAGAGCGGCGTTCGTCATGTTTGGACCAAAATGGACAAACCTTGTTTCGATTTGAAGTTTCGCAAGTTTTAATGCTGAAGTACCTCACCTAGAGCGTTGTTCGTCATCTTCGGACTAAGATGGACCAAACTTGTCTCTATTCGAGGCTTGGAGAGTTGGAAAAAACAAGTTCGTTCCCAAGAGCAAAGTTCGTCATGTTGGGACGAAAATGGACATACCTTGTATCCATTCGAAGTTTCGCAAGTTTTAACGCTGAAGTTCCTCCTCCATAGCGTTGTTCGTCATCTTCGGACTAAAATGGACCAAACTTGTCTCCATTCGAGGCTTGGAGAGTTAGAAACAACAAGTTCGTTCCCTAGAGCGAAGTTCGTCATGTTTGGACAAAAATGGAAAAACCTTGTCTCTATTCGAAGTTTCGCAAGTTTTAATGCTAAAGTTCCTCCCCTAGAGCGTTGTTCGTGATCTTTGGACTAAAATGGACCAAACTTGTCTCCATTCGAGGCTTGGAGAGTTAGAAAAAACAAGTTCGTTCCCAAGAACGACGTTCGTCATGTTTTCACCAAAATGGACAAACCTTGTCTCTATTTGAATTTTCGCAAGTTTTAATGTTGAAGTTCCTCCGCTAGAGCGTTGTTCGTCTTCTTTGGACTGAAATGGACCAAATTTGTCCTCATTCGATGCTTGGAGAGTTAGAAAAAACAAGTTCGTTCCCAAGAGCGAAGTACGTCATGTTTGGACCAAAATGGACAAACCTTGTCTCGATTCGAAGTTTCGCACTTTTTAATGCTGAAGTTCCTACCCTAGAGCGTTCTTCGTCATCTTCGGACTAAAATGGACCAAACCTGTCTCCATTCGAGGCTTGGAGAGTTAGAAACAACAAGTTCGTTCCCTAGAGCGAAGTTCGTCATGTTTGGACCAAAATGGACAAACCTTGTGTCCATTGGAAGTTTCACAAGTTTTAATGCTGAAGTTCCTCCCCTAGAGCGTTGTTCGTCATCTTCGGACTAAAATGGACATAACTTGTCTCCATTCGAGGCTTGGAAAGTTGGAAACAACAAGTTCCTTCCCTAGAGCGAAGTTCGTCATGTTTCGACCAAAATAGACAAACCTTGTCTCCATTCGAAGTTTCGCAAGTTTTAATGCTGAAGTTCTTCCCCTAGAACCTTGTTCGTCATCTTCGGACTAAAATGGACCAAACTTGTCTCCATTCGAGGCTTGGAGAGCTAGAGACAACAAGTTCGTTCCCAAGAGCGAAGTTCGTCATGTTTGCACCAAAATGGACAAACCTTGTCTCCATTCGAAGTTTCGCAAGTTTTAATGCTGAAGTTCCTACCCTAGAGCGTTGTTCGTCATCTTCGGACTAAAATGGACCAAACTTGTCTCCATTCGAGGCTTGGAGAGTTAGAAACAACAAGTTCGTTCCCTAGAGCGAAGTTCGTCATGTTTGGACGAAAACGGACAAACCTTGTCTCCATTCGAGGCTTGGAGAGTTGGAAACAACAAGTTCATTCCCTAGAGCGAAGTTCGTCATGTTTGGACCAAAATGGACAAACCTTGTCTCCATTCGAAGCTTCGCAAGTTTTAATGCTGAAGTTCCTCCCCTAGAGCGTTGTTCGTAAGCTTCAGACTAAAATGGACAAAACTTGTCTCCATTCGAGGCTTGGAGAGTTAGAAAAAACAAGTTCGTTCCCAAGAACGACGTTCGACATGTTTTGACCAAAATGGACAAACCTTGTCTCTATTTGAGGTTTCGCAAGTTTTAATGCTGAAGTTCCTCCCCTAGAGCGTTGTTCGTTATCTTCGGACTAAAATGGACCAACTTTGTCTCCATTCGAGGCTTGGAGAGTTGGAAACAACAAGTTCGTTCCCTCGAGCGAAATTCGTCATGTTTCGACCAAAATGGACAAACCTTGTCTCCATTCGAAGTTTCGCAAGTTTTATACTGAAGTTCCTCCCCTAGAGCGTTGTTCGTCATCTTTGGATTAAAATGGACCAATCTTGTCTCCATTCGAGGCTTGGAGAGCTAGAAACAACAAGTTCGTTCCCTAGAGGGAAGTTCGTCATGTTTCGACCATAATGGACAAACCTTGTCTCCATTGGAAGTTTCACAAGTTTTAATGCTGAAGTTCCTCCCCTAGAGCGTTGTTCGTCATCTTCGGACTAAAATGGACCAAACTTGTCTCCATTCGAGGCTTGGAGCGTTAGAAAAAACAAGTTCGTTCCCAAGAACGACGTTCGTCATGTTTTGACCAAAATGGACAAACCTTGTCTCTATTTGAAGTTTCGCAAGTTTTAATGTTGAAGTTCCTCCTCTAGAGCGTTGTTCCTCTTCTTTGGACTAAAATGGACCAAATTTGTCCCCATTCAAGGCCTGGAGAGTTAGAAAAAACAAGTTCGTTCCCAAGAGCGAAGTACGTCATGTTTGGACCAAAATGGACAAACCTTGTCTCGATTCGAAGTTTCGCACTTTTTAATGCTGATGTTCCTACCCTAGAGCGTTGTTCGTCATCTTCGGACTAAAATGGACCAAACTTGTCTACATTCGAGGCTTGGAGAGTTAGAAACAACAACTTCGTTCCCTAGAGCGAAGTTCGTCATGTTTGGACGAAAACGGACAAACCTTGTCTCCATTCGAGGCTTGGAGAGTTGGAAACAACAAGTTCGTTCCCTAGAGCGAAGTTCGTCATGTTTGGACCAAAATGGACATACCTTGTCTCCATTCGAAACTTCGCAAGTTTTAATGCTGAAGTTCCTCCCCTAGAGCGTTGTTCGTAATCTTCGGACTAAAATGGACAAAACTTGTCTTCATTCGAGGCTTGGAGAGTTAGAAAAAACAAGTTCGTTCCTTAGAGCGAAATTCGTCATGTTTCGACCAAAATGGACAAACCTTGTCTCCATTCGAAGTTTCGCAAGTTTTATACTGAAGTTCCTCCCCTAGAGCGTTGTTCGTCATCTTTGGACTAAAATGGACCAAACTTGTCACCATTCGAGGCTTGGAGAGCTAGAAACAACAAGTTCGTTCCCTAGAGGGAAGTTTGTCATGTTTCGACCATAATGGACAAACCTTGTCTCCATTGGAAGTTTCACAAGTTTTAATGCTGAAGTTCCTCCCCTAGAGCGTTGTTCGTCATCTTCGGACTAAAATGGACCAAACTTGTCTCCATTCGAGGCTTGGAGAGTTGGAAACAACAAGTTCGTTCCCTAGAGCGAACTTCGTCATGTTTTGACCAAAATGGACAAACCTTGTGTCCATTGGAAGTTTCGCAAGTTTTAATGGTAAAGTTCCTCCCCTAGAGCGTTGTTCGTCATCTTCGGACTAAAATGGACGAAACTTGTCTTCATTCGAGGCTTGGGGAGTTAGAAAAAAACAAGTTCGTTCGCTAAAGCGAAGTTCGTCATGTTTGGACGAAAATGGACAAACCTTGTCTCAATTTTAAGCTTCGCAAGTGTAATGCTGAAGTTCCTCCCTTAGAGCGTTGTTCGTCATCTTCGGACTAAAATGGAGCAAACTTGTCTCCATTCGAGGCTTGGAGAGTTAGGAAAAACATGTTCGTTCCCTAGAGCAGCGTTCGTCATGTTTGGACCAAAATGGACAAACCTTGTTTCGATTTTAAGTTTCGCAAGTTTTAATGCTGAAGTACCTCACCTAGAGCGTTGTTCGTCATCTTCGGACTAAAATGGACCAAACTTGTCTCTATTCGAGGCTTGGAGAGTTAGAAAAAACAAGTTCGTTCCCAAGAGCGAAGTTCGTCATGTTGGGACGAAAATGGACATACCTTGTATCCATTCGAAGTTTCGCAAGTTTTAACACTGAAGTTCCTCCTCCATAGCGTTGTTCGTCATCTTCGGACTAAAATGGACCAAACTTGTCTCCATTCGAGGCTTGGAGAGTTAGAAACAACAAGTTCGTGCCCTAGAGCGAAGTTCGTCATGTTTGGACAAAAATGGACAAACCTTGTCTCTATTCGAAGTTTCGCAAGTTTTAATGCTGAAGTTCCTCCCCTAGAGCGTTGTTCATCATCTTTGGACTAAAATGGACCAAACTTGTCTCCATTCGAGGCTTGGAGAGCTAGAAACAACAAGTTCGTTCCCTAGAGCGAAGTACGTCATGTTTGGACCAAAATGGACAAACCTTGTCTCGATTCGAAGTTTCGCACTTTTTAATGCTGAAGTTCCTACCCTAGAGTGTTGTTCGTCATCTACGGACTAAAATGGAACAAACTTGTCTACATTCGAGGCTTGGAGAGTTAGAAACAACAAGTTCGTTCCCTAGAGCGAAGTTCGTCATGTTTGGACGAAAACGGACAAACCTTGTCTCCATTCGAGCCTTGGAGAGTTGGAAACAACAAGTTCGTTCCCTAGAGCGAAGTTCGTCATGTTTGGACCAAAATGGACAAACCTTGTCTCCATTCGAAGCTTCGCAAGTTTTAATGCTGAAGTTCCTCCCCTAGAGCGTTGTTCGTAATCTTCGGACTAAAATGGACAAAACTTGTCTTCATTCGAGGCTTGGAGAGTTAGAAAAAACAAGTTCGTTCCCTAGAGCGAAATTCGTCATGTTTCGACCAAAATGGACAAACCTTGTCTCCATTCGAAGTTTCGCAAGTTTTATACTGAAGTTCCTCCCCTAGAGCGTTGTTCGTCATCTTTGGACTAAAATGGACCAAACTTGTCTCCATTCGAGGCTTGGAGAGCTAGAAACAGCAAGTTCGTTCCCTAGAGGGAAGTTTGTCATGTTTCGACCATAATGGACAAACCTTGTCTCCATTGGAAGTTTCACAAGTTTTAATGCTGAAGTTCCTCCCCTAGAGCGTTGTTCGTCATCTTCGGACTAAAATGGACCAAACTTGTCTCCATTCGAGGCTTGGAGAGTTGGAAACAACAAGTTCGTTCCCTAGAGCGAACTTCGTCATGTTTTGACCAAAATGGACAAACCTTGTGTCCATTGGAAGTTTCGCAAGTTTAATGCTAAAGTTCCTCCCCTAGAGCGTTGTTCGTCATCTTCGGACTAAAATGGACGAAACTTGTCTTCATTCGAGGCTTGGAGAGTTAGAAAAAAACAAGTTCGTTCGCTAGAGCGAAGTTCGTCATGTTTGGACGAAAATGGACAAACCTTGTCTCAATTTTAAGCTTCGCAAGTTTAATGCTGAAGTTCCTCCCTTAGAGCGTTGTTCGTCATCTTCGGACTAAAATGGAGCAAACTTGTCTCCATTCGAGGCTTGGAGAGTTAGGAAAAACATGTTCGTTCCCTATAGCAGCGTTCGTCATGTTTGGACCAAAATGGACAAACCTTGTTTCGATTTGAAGTTTCGCAAGTTTTAATGCTGAAGAACCTCACCTAGAGCGTTGTTCGTCATCTTCGGACTAAAATGGACCAAACTTGTCTCTATTCGAGGCTTGGAGAGTTAGAAAAAACAAGTTCGTTCCCAAGAGCGAAGTTCGTCATGTTGGGACGAAAATGGACATACCTTGTAACCATTCGAAGTTTCGCAAGTTTTAACGCTGAAGTTCCTCCTCCATAGCGTTGTTCGTCATCTTCGGACTAAAATGGACCAAACTTGTCTCCATTCGAGGCTTGGAGAGTTAGAAACAACAAGTTCGTGCCCTAGAGCGAAGTTCGTCATGTTTGGACAAAAATGGACAAACCTTGTCTCTATTCGAAGTTTCGCAAGTTTTAATGCTGAAGTTCCTCCCCTAGAGCGTTGTTCATCATCTTTGGACTAAAATGGACCAAACTTGTCTCCATTCGAGGCTTGGAGAGTTAGAATAAACAAGTTCGTTCCCAAGAACGACGTTCGTCATGTTTTGACCAAAATGGACAAACCTTGTCTCTATTTGAATTTTCGCAAGTTTTAATGTTGAAGTTCCTCCGCTAGAGCGTTGTTCGTCTTCTTTGGACTAAAATGGACCAAATTTGTCCCCATTCGAGGCTTGGAGAGTTAGAAAAAACAAGTTCGTTCCCAAGAGCGAAGTACGTCATGTTTGGACCAAAATGGACAAACCTTGTCTCGATTCGAAGTTTCGCACTTTTTAATGCTGAAGTTCCTACCCTAGAGCGTTGTTCGAATCTTCGGACTAAAATGGACCAAACTTGTCTCCATTCGAGGCTTGGAGAGTTAGAAACAACAAGTTCGTTCCCTAGAGCGAAGTTCGTCATGTTTGGACCAAAATGGACAAACCTTGTTTCGATTCGAAGTTTCGCAAGTTTTAATGCTGAAGTTCCTCGCCTAGAGCGTTGTTCGTCATCTTCGGACTAAAATGGACCAAACTTGTCTCCATTCGAGGCTTGGAGAGTTGGAAACAACAAGTTCAATCCCTAGAGCGAAGTTCGTCATGTTTCGACCAAAATGGACAAACCTTGTCTCCATTGGAAGTTTCGCAAGTTTTAATGCTGAAGTTCCTCCCCTAGAGCGTTGTTCGTCATCTTCGGACTAAAATGGACGAAACTTGTCTTCATTCGAGGCTTGGAGAGTTAGAAAAAAACCAGTTCGTTCGCTAGAGCGAAGTTCGTCATGTTTGGACGAAAATGGACAAACCTTGTCTCAATTTTAAGCTTCGCAAGTTTTAATGCTGAACTTCCTCCCTTAGAGCGTTGTTCGTCATCTTCGGACTAAAATGGACCAAACTTGTCTCCATTCGAGGCTCGGAGAGTTAGAAAAAACATGTTCGTTCCCTAGAGCGGCGTTCGTCATGTTTGGACCAAAATGGACAAACCTTGTTTCGATTTGAAGTTTCGCAAGTTTTAATGCTGAAGTACCTCACCTAGAGCGTTGTTCGTCATCTTCGGACTAAAATGGACCAAACTTGTCTCTATTCGAGGCTTGGAGAGTTAGAAAAAACAAGTTCGTTCCCAAGAGCGAAGTTCGTCATGTTGGGACGAAAATGGACATAGCTTGTATCCATTCGAAGTTTCGCAAGTTTTAACACTGAAGTTCCTCCTCCATAGCGTTGTTCGTCATCTTCGGACTAAAATGGACCAAACTTGTCTCCATTCGAGGCTTGGAGAGTTAGAAACAACAAGTTCGTTCCCTAGAGCGAAGTTCGTCATGTTTGGACAAAAATGGACAAACCTTGTCTCCATTCGAAGTTTCGCAAGTTTTAATGCTGAAGTTCCTCCCCTAGAGCGTTGTTCGTCATCTTTGGACTAAAATGGACCAAACTTGTCTCCATTCGAGGCTTGGAGAGTTAGAAAAAACAAGTTCGTTCCCAAGAACGACGTTTGTCATGTTTTGACCAAAATGGACAAACCTTGTCTCTATTTGAAGTTTCGCCAGTTTTAATGTTGAAGTTCCTCCTCTAGAGCGTTGTTCGTCTTCTTTGGACTAAAATGGGCCAAATTTGTCCCCATTCGAGGCTTGGAGAGTTAGAAAAAACAAGTTCGTTCCCAAGAGCGAAGTACGTCATGTTTGGACCAAAATAGACAAACCTTGTCTCGATTCGAAGTTTCGCACTTTTTAATGCTGAAGTTCCTACCCTAGAGCGTTGTTCGTCATCTACGGACTAAAATAGACCAGACTTGTCTCCATTCGAGGCTCGGAGAGTTAGAAAAAACATGTTCGTTCCATAGAGCGACCTTCGTCATGTTTGGACCAAAATGGACAAACCTTGTCTCGATTTGAAGTTTCGCAAGTTTTAATGCTGAAGTTCCTCCCCTAGAGCGTTGTTCGTCATCTACGGACTAAAATGGACAAAACTTGTCTCCATTCGAGGCTTGGAGAGTTAGAAAAAACAAGTACGTTCCCAAGAACGACGTTCGTCATGTTTTGACCAAAATGTACAAACCTTGTCTCTATTTGAAGTTTCGCAAGTTTTAATGCTGAAGTTCCTCCCCTAGAGCGTTGTTCGTCATCTTCGGACTAAAATGGACAAAACTTTTCTCCATTCGAGGCTTGGAGAGTTGGAAACAACAAGTTCGTTCCCTAGAGCGAAGTTTGTCATGTTTGGACAAAAATGGACAAACCTTGTCTCCATTGGAAGTTTCGCAAGTTTTAATGCTGAAGTTCCTCCCCTAGAGCGTTGTTCATCATCTTCGGACTAAAATGGACCAAACTTGTCTCCATTCGAGGCTTGGAGAGTTAGAAACAACAAGTTCGTTCCCTAGAGCGAAGTTCGTCATGTTTGGACAAAAATGGACAAACCTTGTCTCCATTCGAAGTTTCGCAAGTTTTAATGCTGAAGTTCCTCCCCTAGAGCGTTGTTCGTCATCTTCGGACTAAAATGGACCAAACTTGTCTCCATTCGAGGCTCGGAGAGTTAGAAAAAACATGTTCGTTCCCTAGAGCGAAGTTCGTCATGTTTGTACCAAAACGGTCAAACCTTGTCTCGATTTGAAGTTTCGCAAGTTTTAATGCTGAAGTTCCTCCCCTAGAGCGTTGTTCGTCATCTTCGGACTAAAATAGACAAAACTTGTCTCCATTCGAGGCTTGGAGAGTTAGAAAAAACAAGTTCGTTCCCAAGAACGACGTTCGTCATGTTTTGCCCAAAATGGACAAACCTTGTCTCTTTTTGAAGTTTCGCAAGTTTTAATGCTGAAGTTCCTCCCCTAGAGCGTTGTTCGTCATCTTTGGAATAAAATGGACCAAACTTGTCTCCATTCGAGGCTTGGAGAGTTAGAAAAAACAAGTTCGTTCCCAAGAATGACGTTCGTCATGTTTTGACCAAAATGGACAAACCTTGTCTCTATTTGAAGTTTCGCAAGTTTTAATGTTGAAGTTCCTCCTCTAGAGCGTTGTTCGTTTTCTTTGGACTAAAATGGACCAAATTTGTCCCCATTCGAGGCTTGGAGAGTTAGAAAAAACAAGTTCGTTCCCAAGAGCGAAGTACGTCATGTTTGGACCAAAATGGACAAACCTTGTCTCGATTCGAAGTTTCGCACTTTTTAATGCTGAAGTTCCTACCCTAGAGCGTTGTTCGTCATCTTCGGACTAAAATGGACCAAACCTGTCTCCATTCGAGGCTTGGAGAGTTAGAAACAACAAGTTCGTTCCCTAGAGCGAAGTTCGTCATGTTTGGACCAAAATGGACAAACCTTGTTTCGATTCGAAGTTTCGCAAGTTTTAATGCTGAAGTTCCTCGCCTAGAGCGTTGTTCGTCATCTTCGAACTAAAATGGACCAAACTTGTCTCCATTCGAGGCTCGGAGAGTTTGAAACAAAAAGTTCGTTCCCTAGAGCGAAGTTCGTCATGTTTCGACCAAAATGGACAAACCTTGTCTCCATTGGAAGTTTCACAAGTTTTAATGCTGAAGTTCCTCCCCTAGAGCGTTGTTCATCATCTTCGGACTAAAATGGACATAACTTGTCTCCATTCGATGCTTGGAGAGTTGGAAACAACAAGTTCGTTCCCTAGAGCGATGTGCGTCATGTTTCGACCAAAATAGACAAACCTTGTCTCCATTCGAAGTTTCGCAAGTTTTAATGCTGAAGTTCCTCCCCTAGAACCTTGTTCGTCATCTTCGGACTAAAATGGACCAAACTTGTCTCCATTCGAGGCTTGGAGAGCTAGAGACAACAAATTCGTTCCCTAGAGCGAAGTTCGTCATGTTTGCACCAAAATGGACAAACCTTGTCTCCATTCGAAGTTTCGCAAGTTTTAATGCTGAAGTTCCTCCCCTAGAACCTTGTTCGTCATCTTCGGACTAAAATGGACCAAACTTGTCTCTATTCGAGCTTGGAGAGTTAGAAAAAACAAGTTCGTTCCCAAGAGCGAAGTTCGTCATGTTGGGACGAAAATGGACATAGCTTGTATCCATTCGAAGTTTCGCAAGTTTTAACGCTGAAGTTCCTCCTCCATAGCGTTGTTCGTCATCTTCGGACTAAAATGGACCAAACTTGTCTCCATTCGAGGCTTGGAGAGTTAGAAACAACAAGTTCGTTCCCTCGAGCGAAGTTCGTCATGTTTGGAAAAAAATGGACAAACCTTGTCTCCATTCAAAGTTTCGCAAGTTTTAATGCTGAAGTTCCTCCCCTAGAGCGTTGTTCGTCATCTTTGGACTAAAATGGACCAAACTTGTCTCCATTCGAGGCTTGGAGAGTTAGAAAAAACAAGTTCGTTCCCAAGAATGACGTTTGTCATGTTTTGACCAAAATGGACAAACCTTGTCTCTATTTGAAGTTTCTCAAGTTTTAATGTTGAAGTTCCTCCTCTAGAGCGTTGTTCGTCATCTTCGAACTAAAATGGACCAAACTTGTCTCCATTCGAGGCTCGGAGAGTTTGAAACAAAAAGTTCGTTCATTAGAGCGAAGTTCGTCATGTTTCGACCAAAATGGACAAACCTTGTCTCCATTGGAAGTTTCACAAGTTTTAATGCTGAAGTTCCTCCCCTAGAGCGTTGTTCGTCATCTTCGGACTAAAATGGACATAACTTGTCTCCATTCGATGCTTGGAGAGTTGGAAACAACAAGTTCGTTCCCTAGAGCGATGTTCGTCATGTTTCGACCAAAATAGAAAAACCATGTCTCCATTCGAAGTTTCGCAAGTTTTAATGCTGAAGTTCCTCCCCTAGAACCTTGTTCGTCATCTTCGGACTAAAATGGACCAAACTTGTCTCCATTCGAGGCTTGGAGAGCTAGAGACAACAAATTCGTTCCCTAGAGCGAAGTTCGTCATGTTTGCACCAAAATGGACAAACCTTGTCTCCATTCGAAGTTTCGCAAGTTTTAATGCTGAAGTTCCTACCCTAGAGCGTTGTTCGTCATCTTCGGACTAAAATGGACCAAACTTGTCTCCATTCGAGGCCTGGAGAGTTAGAAACAACAAGTTCGTTCCCTAGAGCGAAGTTCGTCATGTTTGGACGAAAACGGACAAACCTTGTCTCCATTCGAGGCTTGGAGAGTTGGAAACAACAAGTTCATTCCCTAGACCGAAGTTCGTCATGTTTGGACCAAAATGGACAAACCTTGTCTCCATTCGAAGCTTCGCAAGTTTTAATGCTGAAGTTCCTCCGCTAGAGCGTTGTTCGTAAGCTTCAGACTAAAATGGACAAAACTTGTCTCCATTCGAGGCTTGTTGAGTTAGAAAAAACAAGTTCGTTCCCAAGAACGACGTTCGTCATGTTTTGACCAAAATGGACAAACCTTGTCTCTATTTGAAGTTTCGCAAGTTTTAATGCTGAAGTTCCTCCCCTAGAGCGTTGTTCGTTATCTTCGGACTAAAATGGACCAACTTTGTCTCCATTCGAGGCTTGGAGAGTTGGAAACAATAAGTTCGTTCCCTCGAGCGAAGTTCGTCATGTTTCGACCAAAATGGACAAACCTTGTCTCCATTGGAAGTTTCGCAAGTTTTAATGTTGAAGTTCCTCCCCTAGAGCGTTGTTCGTCATCTTTGGTCTAAAATGGACCAAACTTGGCTCCATTCGAGGCTTGGAGAGTTAGAACAAACAAGTTCGTTCCCTAGAGCGAAGTTCGTCATGTTTCGACCAAAATGGACAAACCTTGTCTCCATTCGAAGTTTCGCAAGTTTTATACTGAAGTTCCTCCCCTAGAGCGTTGTTCGTCATCTTTTTACTAAAATGGACCAAACTTGTCTCCATTCGAGGCTTGGAGAGCTAGAAACAACAAGTTCGTTCCCTAGAGCGAAGTTCGTCATGTTTGCACCAAAATGGACAAACCTTGTCTCCATTCGAAGTTTCGCAAGTTTTAATGCTGAAATTCCTCCCCTAGAGCATTGTTCGTAATCTTCGGACTAAAATGGACAAAACATGTCTCCATTCGAGGCTTGGAGAGTTAGAAAAAACAAGTTCGTTCCCAAGAACGACGTTCGTCATGTTTTGACCAAAATGGACAAACCTTGTCTCTATTTGAAGTTTCGCAAGTTTTAATGCTGAAGTTCCTCCCCTTGAGCGTTGTTCGTTATCTTCGGACGAAAATGGACCAACTTTGTCTCCATTCGAGGCTTGGAGATTTGGAAACAACAAGTTCGTTCCCTCGTGCGAAGTTCGTCATGTTTCGACCAAAATGGACAAACCTTGTCTCCATTGGAAGTTTCGCAAGTTTTAATGCTGAAGTTCCTCCCCTAGAGCGTTGTTCGTCATCTTCGGTCTAAAATGGACCAAACTTGTCTACATTCGAGGCTTCGAGAGTTAGAAAAAACAAGTTCGTTCCCTAGAGCGAAATTCGTCATGTTTCGACCAAAATGTACAAACCTTGTCTCCATTCGAAGTTTCGCAAGTTTTATACTGACGTTCCTCCCCTAGAGCGTTGTTCGTCATCTTTGGACTAAAATGGACCAAACTTGTCTCCATTCGAGGCTTGGAGAGCTAGAAACAACAAGTTCGTTCCCTAGAGGGAAGTTCGTCATGTTTGGACCATAATGGACAAACCTTGTCTCCATTGGAAGTTTCACAAGTTTTAATGCTGAAGTTCCTCCCCTAGAGCGTTGTTCGTCATCTTCGGACTAAAATGGACCAATCTTGTCTACATTCGAGGCTTGGAGAGTTAGAAACAACAAGTTCGTTGCCTAGAGCGAAGTTCGTCATCTTCTGACTAAAATGGACCAAACTTGTCTCCATTCGAGGCTTGGAGAGTTAGAAACAACAAGTTCGTTCCCTAGAGCGAAGTTCGTCATGTTTCGACCAAAATGGACAAACCTTGTCTACATTCGAAGTTTCGCAAGTTTTAATTCTGAAGTTCCTCCCCTAGAGTGTTGTTCGTCATCTTCGGTCTAAAATGGACCAAACTTGTCTCCATTCGAGGCTTGGAGAGTTAGAAAAAACAAGTTCGTTCCCTAGAGCGAAATTTGTCATGTTTCGACCAAAATGGACAAACCTTGTCTCCATTCGAAGTTTCGCAAGGTTTATACTGAAGTTCCTCCTCTAGAGCGTTGTTCGTCATCTTTGGACTAAAATGGACCAAACTTGTCTCCATTCGAGGCTTGGAGAGCTAGAAACAACAAGTTCGTTCCCTAGAGGGAAGTTCGTCATGTTTCGACCATAATGGACAAACCTTGTCTCCATTGGAAGTTTCACAAGTTTTAATGCTGAAGTTCCTCCCCTAGAGCGTTGTTCGTCATCTTCGGACTAAAATGGATTAAACTTGTCTCCATTCGAGGCTTGGAGAGTTGAGAACAACAAGTTCGTTCCCTAGAGCGAACTTCGTCATGTTTCGACCAAAATGGACAAACCTTGTGTCCATTGGAAGTGTCGCAAGTTTTAATGCTAAAGTTCCTCCTCTAGAGCGTTGTTCGTCATCTTCGGACTAAAATGGACCAAACTTGTCTTCATTCGAGGCTTGGAGAGTTAGAAATAAACAAGTTCGTTCGCTAGAGCGAAGTTCGTCATGTTTGGACGAAAATGGACAAACCTTGTCTCAATTTTAAGCTTCGCAAGTTTTAATGCTGAAGTTCCTCCCTTAGAGCGTTGTTCGTCATCTTCGGACTAAAATGGACCAAACTTGTCTCCATTCGAGGCTCGGAGAGTTAGGAAAAACATGTTCGTTCCCTAGAGCGGCGTTCGTCATGTTTGGACCAAAATGGACAAACCTTGTTTCGATTTGAAGTTTCGCAAGTTTTAATGCTGAAGTACCTCACCTAGAGCGTTGTTCGTCATCTTCGGACTAAAATGGACCAAACTTGTCTCTATTCGAGGCTTGGAGAGTTAGAAAAAACAAGTTCGTTCCCAAGAGCGAAGTTCGTCATGTTGGGACGAAAATGGACATACCTTGTATCCATTCGAAGTTTCGCAAGTTTTAACACTGAAGTTCCTCCTCCATAGCGTTGTTCGTCATCTTCGGACTAAAATGGACCAAACTTGTCTCCATTCGAGGCTTGGAGAGTTAGAAACAACAAGTTCGTTCCCTAGAGCGAAGTTCGTCATGTTTGGACAAAAATGGACAAACCTTGTCTCCATTCGAAGTTTCGCAAGTTTTAATGCTGAAGTTCCTCCCCTAGAGCGTTGTTCGTCATCTTTGGACTAAAATGGACCAAACTTGTCTCCATTCGAGGCTTGGAGATTTAGAAAAAACAAGTTCGTTCCCAAGAACGACGTTTGTCATGTGTTGACCAAAATGGACAAACCTTGTCTCTATTTGAAGTTTCGCCAGTTTTAATGTTGAAGTTCCTCCTCTAGAGCGCTGTTCGTCTTCTTTGGACTAAAATGGGCCAAATTTGTCCCCATTCGAGGCTTGGAGAGTTAGAAAAAACAAGTTCGTTCCCAAGAGCGAAGTACGTCATGTTTGGACCAAAATGGACAAACCTTGTCTCGATTCGAAGTTTCGCACTTTTTAATGCTGAAGTTCCTACCCTAGAGCGTTGTTCGTCATCTACGGACTAAAATAGACCAAACTTCTCTCCATTCGAGGCTCGGAGAGATAGAAAAAACATGTTCGTTCCATAGAGCGACGTTCGTCATGTTTGGACCAAAATGGACAAACCTTGTCTCGATTTGAAGTTTCGCAAGTTTTAATGCTGAATTTCCTCCCCTAGAGCGTTGTTCGTCATCTACGGACTAAAATGGACAAAACTTGTCTCCATTCGAGGCTTGGAGAGTTAGAAAAAACAAGTACGTTCCCAAGAACGACGTTCGTCATGTTTTGACCAAAATGTACAAACCTTGTCTCTATTTGAAGTTTCGCAAGTTTTAATGCTGAAGTTCCTCCCCTAGAGCGTTGTTCGTCATCTTCGGACTAAAATGGACAAAACTTTTCTCCATTCGAGGCTTGGAGAGTTGGAAACAACAAGTTCGTTCCCTAGAGCGAAGTTTGTCATGTTTGGACAAAAATGGACAAACCTTGTCTCCATTGGAAGTTTCGCAAGTTTTAATGCTGAAGTTCCTCCCCTAGAGCGTTGTTCATCATCTTCGGACTAAAATGGACCAAACTTGTCTCCATTCGAGGCTTGGAGAGTTAGAAACAACAAGTTCGTTCCCTAGAGCGAAGTTCGTCATGTTTGGACAAAAATGGACAAACCTTGTCTCCATTCGAAGTTTCGCAAGTTTTAATGCTGAAGTTCCTCCCCTAGAGCGTTGTTCGTCATCTTCGGACTAAAATGGACCAAACTTGTCTCCATTCGAGGCTCGGAGAGTTAGAAAAAACATGTTCGTTCCCTAGAGCGAAGTTCGTCATGTTTGGACCAAAACGGTCAAACCTTGTCTCGATTTGAATTTTCGGAAGTTTTAATGCTGAAGTTCCTCCCCTAGAGCGTTGTTCGTCATCTTCGGACTAAAATAGACAAAACTTGTCTCCATTCGAGGCTTGGAGAGTTAGAAAAAAGAAGTTCGTTCCCAAGAACGACGTTCGTCATGTTTTGCCCAAAATGGACAAACCTTGTCTCTTTTTGCAGTTTCGCAAGTTTTAATGCTGAAGTTCCTCCCCTAGAGCGTTGTTCGTCATCTTCGGACTAAAATGGACCAAACTTGTCTCCATTCGAGGCTCGAAGAGTTAGAAAAAACATGTTCGTTCCCTAGAACGACGTTCGTCATGTTTGGACCAAAATGGACAAACCTTGTTTCGATTTGAAGTTTCGCAAGTTTTAATGCTGAAGTTCCTCCTCTAGAGCGTTGTTCGTCTTCTTTGGACTAAAATGGGCCAAATTTGTCCCCATTCGAGGCTTGGAGAGTTAGAAAAAACAAGTTCGTTCCCAAGAGCGAAGTTCGTCATGTTGGGAAGAAAATGGACAAACCTTGTCTCCATTCGAAGTTTCGCAAGTTTTAACGCTGAAGTTCCTCCTCCATAGCGTTGTTCGTCATCTTCGTACTAAAATGGACCAAACTTGTCTCCATTCGAGGCTTGGAGAGTTAGAAACAACAAGTTCGTTCCCAAGAGCGAAGTTCGTCATGTTGGGACGAAAATGGACAAACCTTGTCTCCATTCGAAGTTTCGAAGGTTTTAACGCTGAAGTTCCACCTCCATAGCGTTGTTCGTCATCTTCGGACTAAAATGGACCAAACTTGTCTCCATTCGAGGTTTGGAGAGTTAGAAACAACAAGTTCGTTCCCTAGAGCGAAGTTCGTCATGTTAGGACCAAAATGGACAAACCTTGTCTCCATTCGAAGTTTCGCAAGTTTTAATGCTCATGTTCCTCCCCTAGAGCGTTGTTCGTCATCTTCGGACTAAAATGGACAAAACTTGTCTCCATTCGAGGCTTGGAGAGTTAGAAAAAACAAGTTCGTTCCCAAGAACGACGTTCGTCATGTTTGGACCAAAATGGACAAACCTTGTCTCGATTCGAAGTTTCGCTAGTTTTAATGCTGAAGTTCCTCCCCTAGAGCGTTGTTCGACATCTTCGAACTAAAATGGAACAAACTTGTCTCCATTCGAGGCTTGGAGAGATAGAAACAACAAGTTCGTTCCCTAGAGCGAAGTTCGTCATGTTTGGACGAAAATGGACAAACCTTGTCTCCATTCGAAGTTTCGCATGTTTTCGTGCTGAAGTTCCTCCCCTAGAGCGTTGTTCGTCATCTTCGGACTAAATGGGCCAAACTTTCTCCATTCGAGGCTTGGCGAGTTAGAAACAACAAGTTCGTTCACTAGAGCGAAGTTCGAAAGGTTTGGACCAAAATGGACAAACCTTGTCTCCATTCGAAGCTTTGCAAATTTTAATGCTGAAGTTCCTCCCCTAGAGTGTTGTTCGTCATCTTCGGACTAAAATGGACCAAACTTGTCTCCATTCGAGGCTTGGAGAGTTCGAAACAACAAGTTCGTTCCCTAGAGCGAAGTTCGTCAGGTTTGGACCAAAATGGACAAACCTTGTCTCCATTCGAAGCTTCGCAAGTTTTAATGCTGAAGTTCCTCCCCTAGAGTGTTGTTCGTCATCTTCGGACTAAAATGGACCAAACTTGTCTCCATTCGAGGCTTGGAGAGATAGAAACAACAAGTTCGTTCCCTAGAGCGAAGTTCGTCATGTTTGGACGAAAATGGACAAACCTTGTCTCCATTCGAAGTTTCGCATGTTTTCGTCCTGAAGTTCCTCCCCTAGAGCGTTGTTCGTCATCTTCGGACTAAATGGGCCAAACTTTCTCCATTCGAGGCTTGGCGAGTTAGAAACAACAAGTTCGTTCCCTAGAGCGAAGTTCGAAAGGTTTGGACCAAAATGGACAAACCTTGTCTCCATTCGAAGCTTCGCAAGTTTTAATGCTGAAGTTCCTCCCCTAGAGTGTTGTTCGTCATCTTCGGACTAAAATGGACCAAACTTGTCTCCATTCAAGGCTTGGAGAGTTAGAAACAACAAGTTCGTTCCCTAGAGCGAAGTTCGTCAGGTTTGGACCAAAATGGACAAACCTTGTCTCCATTCGAAGCTTTGCAAGTTTTAATGCTGAAGTTCCTCCTCTAGAGCGTTGTTCGTCATCTTCAGATTAAAATGGACCAAACTTGTCTCCATTCGAGGCTCGGAGAGTTAAAAAAACATGTTCGTTCCCTAGAGCGACGTTCGTCATGTTTGTCCAAAATGGACAAACCCTGTCTCGATTTGAAGTTTCGCAAGTTTTAATGCTGAAGTTCCTCCCCTAGAGCGTTGTTCGTCATCTTCGGACTAAAATGGACCTAACTTGTCTCTATTCGAGGCTTGGAGAGTTAGAAAAAACAAGTTCGTTCCCAAGAGCGAACTTCGTCATGTTGGGACGAAAATGGACAAACCTTGTCTCCATTCGAAGTTTCGCAAGTTTTAACGCTGAAGTTCCTCCTCTATAGCGTTGTTCGTCATCTTCAGACTAAAATGGACCAAACTTGTCTCCATTCGAGGCTTGGAGAGGTAGAAACAACAAGTTCGTTCCCTAGAGCGAAGTTCGTCATGTTTGGACCAAAATGGACAAACCTTGTCTCCATTTGAAGTTGTGCAAGTTTTAATGATGAAGTTCCTCCCCTAGAGCGTTGTTCGTCATCTTCGGACTAAAATGCACCAAACTTGTCTCTATTTGAGGCTTGGACAGTTAGAAAAAAACAAGTTCGTTTCGTAGAGCGAAGTTCGTCATGTTTGGACGAAAATGGACAAACCTTGTCTCCATTCGAAGCTTCGCAAGTTTTAATGGTAAAGTTCCTCCCCTAGATTGTTGTTTGTCATCTTCGGACCAAATAGGACTAAACTTGTCTCCATTCAAGGCTCAGAGAGTTAGTAAAAACATGTTCGTTCCCTAGAGCGACGTTCGTCATGTTTGGACCAAAACGGACAAACCTTGTCTCGATTGGAAGTTTCGCAAGTTTTAATGCTGAAGTTCCTCCCCTAGAGCTTTGTTCGTCATCTTCGGACTAAAATGGACCAAACTTGTCTCTATTCGAGGCTTGGAGAGTTAGAAAAAACAAGTTCGTTCCCAAGAGCGAAGTTCGTCATGTTGGGACGAAAATGGACAAACCTTGTCTCCATTCGAAGTTTCGCAAGTTTTAACGCTGAAGTTCCTCCTCCGTAGCGTTGTTCGTCATCTTCGGACTAAAATGGGCCAAACTTGTCTCCATTCGAGGCTTGGAGAGTTAGAAACAACAAGTTTGTTCCCTAGAGCGAAGTTCGTCATGTTTGCACCAAAATGGACAAACCTTGTCTCCATTCGAAGTTTCGCAAGTTTTAATGTTGAAGTTCCTTCCCTAGAGCGTTGTTCGTCATCTTCGGACTAAAATGGTCCAAATTTGTCTCCATTCGAAGCTTGGAGAGGTAGAAACAACAAGTTCGTTCCCTAGAGCGAAGTTCGTCATGTTTGGACGAAAATGGACAAACCTTGTCTCCATTCGAAGCTTCGCAAGTTTTAATGCTGAAGGTCCTCCCCCATAGCGTTGTTCGTCATCTTCGGACTAAAATGGACCTAACTTGTCTCTATTCGAGGCTTGGAGAGTTAGAAAAAACAAGTTCGTTCCCAAGAGCGAACTTCGTCATGTTGGGACGAAAATGGACAAACCTTGTCTCCATTCGAAGTTTCGCAAGTTTTAACGCTGAAGTTCCTCCTCTATAGCGTTGTTCGTCATCTTCAGACTAAAATGGACCAAACTTGTCTCCATTCGAGGCTTGGAGAGGTAGAAACAACAAGTTCGTTCCCTAGAGCGATGTTCGTCATGTTTGGACCAAAATGGACAAACCTTGTCTCCATTTGAAGTTGTGCAAGTTTTAATGATGAAGTTCCTCCCCTAGAGCGTTGTTCGTCATCTTCGGACTAAAATGCACCAAACTTGTCTCTATTTGAGGCTTGGACAGTTAGAAAAAAACAAGTTCGTTTCGTAGAGCGAAGTTCGTCATTGGACAAACCTTGTCTCCATTCGAAGCTTCGCAAGTTTTAATGGTAAAGTTCCTCCCCTAGATTGTTGTTTGTCATCTTCGGACCAAATAGGACTAAACTTGTCTCCATTCAAGGCTCAGAGAGTTAGTAAAAACATGTTCGTTCCCTAGAGCGACGTTCGTCATGTTTGGACCAAAACGGACAAACCTTGTCTCGATTGGAAGTTTCGCAAGTTTTAATGCTGAAGTTCCTCCCCTAGAGCTTTGTTCGTCATCTTCGGACTAAAATGGACCAAACTTGTCTCTATTCGAGGCTTGGAGAGTTAGAAAAAACAAGTTCGTTCCCAAGAGCGAAGTTCGTCATGTTGGGACGAAAATGGACAAACCTTGTCTCCATTCGAAGTTTCGCAAGTTTTAACGCTGAAGTTCCTCCTCCGTAGCGTTGTTCGTCATCTTCGGACTAAAATGGGCCAAACTTGTCTCCATTCGAGGCTTGGAGAGTTAGAAACAACAAGTTTGTTCCCTAGAGCGAAGTTCGTCATGTTTGCACCAAAATGGACAAACCTTGTCTCCATTCGAAGTTTCGCAAGTTTTAATGTTGAAGTTCGTTCCCTAGAGCGTTGTTCGTCATCTTCGGACTAAAATGGTCCAAATTTGTCTCCATTCGAAGCTTGGAGAGGTAGAAACAACAAGTTCGTTCCCTAGAGCGAAGTTCGTCATGTTTGGACCAAAATGGACAAACCTTGTCTCCATTCGAAGCTTCGCAAGTTTTAATGCTGAAGTTCCTCCCCTAGAGCGTTGTTCGTCATTCTTGTCTCCATTCGTGGTTTGGGGAGTCAAAAGAAGAAGTTTGTACCCTTGATCGTTCTTCGTCATGTTTGGACTGAAATGGACCAAAGTTGTCTCCATTCGAGGTTTCGAAAGTCAGAAAAAAGAAATTCGTCCCCTGGATCGTTCTTCGTCATGTTTGGACCGAAATGGAACAAACTTGTCTCCTTCGAGGTTTGGGGAGTCATAAAGAAGAACTTCATCCCCTAAAACATTCTTCGTTATGTGTGGACCAAAATGGAAAAAACATGTCTCCATTCTATGTTTGGGAAGTTAGAAAGAAGAAGTTCGTCACTTGGATCCTTCTTCGTCATGTGTGGACCGATATGGACAAAACTTGTCGCCATTCGAGGTTTGGGAAGTCAGAAAGAAGAAGCTCGTCCTCTAGATCGTTGTTCGTCATTCTTGGAACGAAATGGACCAAACTTGTCTGCATTCTAGGTTTGGGGAATTAGAAAGTAGAAGTTCGCCCCCTTGATCGTTCTTCGTCATGTTTGGACCGAATTGCATCAAACTTGTCCCCATTCGAGGTCTGGGGAGTCAAAAAGAACAAGTTCGTCCCCTGGATCGTTCTTCGTCATGTTTGGATTGAAATGGACCAAACTTGTCTCCATTCGAGGTTATGGGAGTCAGAAAGACGAAGTTCGTACCTTGGATCGTTCTTCGTCATGTGTGGACCGAAATGGACCAAACTTTTCTCCATTTGAGGTTTGGGGTGTCAGAAAGAAGAAGTTCGTCCCCTGGATCGTTCTTCGTCATGTGTGGACCGAAATGGACCAAACTTGTCTCCATTCAAAATTTGGGGAGTCAGAAGAAGAAGTTCGTCCCCTGGATCGTTCTTCGTCATGTTTGGACTGAAATGAACCAAACTTGTCTCCATTCGAGGTTTATGAAGTCAGAACGAAGAAGTTCGTCCCCTGGATCGTTGTCCGCCATGCTTGAACAGAAATGGACCAAACTTGTCTCCATTCTAGGTTTGGGGAGTCAGAATTAAGAAGTTCGCCCCCTTGATCGTTCATCGTCATGTTTGAACCGAAATGGACCAACCTTGTCTCCATTCGAGGTTTGGGGAGTCATAAAGAAGAAGCTCGTCCCCTAAATCATTCTTCGTTATGTGTGGACCAAAATGGACCAAACATGTCTCCATTCTAGGTTTGTGAAGTTAGAAAGAAGAAGTTCGTCACTTGGATCTTTCTTCGTCATGTGTGGACCGATATGGACCAAACTTGTCTCCATTCGAGGTTTGGGAAGTCAGAAAGAAGAAGTTCGTCCCCTAGATCGTTGTTCGTCATGCTTGGAACGAAATGGACCAAACTTGTATCCATTCTAGGTTTGGGGAGTCATAAAGTAGAAGTTCGCCCCCTTGATCGTTCTTCGTCATGTTTGGACCGAATTGCACCAAACCTGTCCCCATTCGAGGTCTGGGGAGTCAAAAAGAAGAAGTTCGTCCGCTGGATCATTCTTCGTCATGTTATGATTGAAATGGAGGTTTGGAGAGTCAGAAAGACGAAGTTCGTCCGCTCGATTGTTCTTCGTCATGTGTGGACCGAAATGGACCAAACTTGTCTCCATTTGAGGTTTTGGGAGTCAGAAAGAAGAAGTTCGTCCCCTGGATCGTTTTTCGTCATGTGTGGATCGAAATGGACCAAACTTGTCTCTATTCGTAATTTGG
Source organism: Trichosanthes truncata (assembly GCA_033996785.1). Classification (NCBI taxonomy): domain Eukaryota; kingdom Viridiplantae; phylum Streptophyta; class Magnoliopsida; order Cucurbitales; family Cucurbitaceae; genus Trichosanthes; species Trichosanthes truncata. The sequence continues at coordinate 35,406,767 of JAWPNB010000003.1, forward strand.
GGAGTCAGAAAGACGAAGTTCGTCCCCTGGATCGTTGTTCGTCATGTTTGGACCGAAATGGACCAAACTTGTCTCCATTCAAGGTTTGGGAAGTTAGAAAGAAGAAGTTCGTCGCTTGGATCGTTCTTCGTCATGTGTGGACCGAAATGGACCAAACTTGTCTCCATTCGAGGTTTGGGAAGTCAGAAAGAAGAAGTTCGTCCCCTGGATCGTTGTTCGTCATGCTTAGAAAGAAATGGACCAAACTTGTCTCCATTCTAGGTTTGGGGAGTCAGAAAGTAGAAGATCGCCCTCTTGATCGTTCTTCGTCATGTTTGGACCGAGTTGCACCAAACTTGTCCCCATTCGAGGTTTGGAGAGTCAAAAAGAAGAAGTTCGTCCCCTGGATCGTTCTTCGTCATGTTTGGATTGAAATGGACCAAACTTGTCTCCATTCGAGGTTTAGGAAGTTAGAAAGAAGAAGTTCGTCACTTGGATCCTTCTTCGTCATGTGTGGACCGATATGCACCAAACTTGTCTCCATTCGAGGATTGGTAAGTCAGAAAGAATAAGTTCTTCCCCTAGATCGTTGTTCATCATTCTTGGAACGAAATGGACCAAACTTGTCTGCATTCTAGGTTTGGGGAGTCAAAAAGTAGAAGTTCGCCCCCTTGATCATTCTTGGTCATGTTTGGACCGAATTGCACCAAACTTGTCCCCATTCGAGGTTTGGGGAGTCAAAAAGAAGAAGTTCGTCCCCTAGATCATTCTTCGTCATGTTTGGATTGAAATGGACTAAACTTGTCTCCTTTCGAGGTTTGGGGAGTCAGAAAGACGAAGTTCGGCCCCTGGATCGTTCTACATCATGTGTGGACCGAAATGGACGAAACTTGTCTCCATTCGAGGTTTGGGGAGTCAGAAAAACGAAGTTCGTCCCCTGGATCGTTCTTCGTCATGTGTGGGCCGAAATGGACCAAACTTGTCTCCATTTGAGGTTTGGGGAGTCAGAAAGAAGAAGTTCGTCCCCTGGATCGTTCTTCGTCATGTGTGGACCGAAATGGACCAAACATGTCTCCATTTGAGGTTTGGGGAGTCAGAAAGAAGAAGTTCGTCCCCTGGATCGTTCTTCGTCATGTGTGGACCGAAATGGACCAAACTTGTCTCCTTTCGAAATTTGGGGAGTCAGAAGAAGAAGTTCGTCCCCTGGATCGTTCTTCGTCATGTTTGGACGTAAATGAACGAAACTTGTCTCCATTCGAGGTTTGGGAAGTCAGAACGAAGAAGTTCGTCCCTTGGATCGTTGTCCGCCATGCTTGAACAGAAATGGACCAATCTTGTCTCCATTTTAGGTTTGGGGAGTCAGAAAGAAGAAGTTACCCCCCTTGATCGTTCATCGTCATGTTTGAACCGAAATGGACCAACCTTGTCTCCATTTGAGGTTTGTGGAGTCAAAAAGAATAAGTTTGTCCCCTGGATCGTTCTTCGTCATGTTTGGACCGAAATGGAACAAACTTGTCTCCATTCGAGGTTTGGGGAGTCATAAAGAAGAAGTTCGTCCCCTAAATCATTCTTCGTTATGTGTGGACCAAAGTTGACCAAACATGTCTCCATTCTAGGTTTGGGAAGTCAGAAAGAAGAAGTTCGTCACTTGGATCCTTCTTCGTCATGTGTGGACCGATATGGACCAAACTTGTCTCCATTCGAGGTTTGGGAAGTCAGAAAGACGAAGTTCGTCCCCTAGATCGTTGTTCGTCATGCTTGGAACGAAATGGACCAAACTAGTCTCCAATCTAGGTTTGGGGAGTCTGAAAGTAGAAGTTCGCCCCCTTGATCGTTCTTCGTCATGTTTCAACCGAATTGCACCAAACTTGTCCCTATTCGAGGTTTGGGGAGTCAAAAAAAAGAAGTTCATCCCCTGGATCGTTCTTCGTCATGTTTGGATTGAAATGGACCAAACTTGTCTTCATTCGAGGTTTGGGTAGTCAGAAAGACGAAGTTCGTCCTCTGGATCGTTCTTCGTCATATGTGGACCGAAATGGACCAAACTTGTCTCCATTTGAGGTTTGGGGAGTCAGAAAGAAGAAGTTCGTCCCCTGGATCGTTCTTCGTCATGTGTGGACTGAAATGGACCAAACTTGTCTCCATTCGAGGTTTGGCAAGTCAGAAAGAAGAAGTTCATCCCCTAGATCATTCTTCGTCATTTTTCGACCGAAATGGACCAAACTTATCACCATTCGAGGTTTGGGGCGTCAGAAATAAGAAGTTCATCCCCTAGATAGTTGTTTGTCATGTTTGTTCCGAAATGGACGAAACTCTTCACCATTTGAGGTTTGGGGAGTCAGAAGAAGAAGTTCGTCCCCTGGATCGTTCGTCGTCATGTTTGGACTGAAATGAACCAAACTTGTCTCCATTCAAGGTTTATGAAGTCAGAACGAAGAAGTTCGTCCTCTGGATCGTTGTCCGCCATGCTTGAACAGAAATGGACCAAGCTTGTCTCCATTCTAGGTTTGGGGAGTCAGAAAGAAGAAGTTCGCCCCCTCGATCGTTCATCGTCATGTGTGAACCGAAATGGACCAACCTTGTCTCCATTCGAGGTTTGGGGAGTCAAAAAGAAGAAGTTCGTCCCCTGGATCGTTCTTCGTCATGTTTGGACCGAAATGGACCAAACTTGTCTCCATTCGAGGTTTGGGAAGTCAGAAAGAAGAAGTTCGTCGCTTGGATCGTTCTTCGTCATGTATGGACCGAAATGGACCAAACTTGTCTCCATTCGAGGTTTGGGGAGTCAAAAGGAGAAGTTCGTCCCCTTGATCGTTCTTCGTCATGTTTTGACTGAAATGGACCAAACTTGTCTCCATTCGAGGTTTGGGGAGTCAGAAAGACGAAGTTCGTCCCCTTGATCGTTCTTCGTCATGTTTGGACTGAAATGGACCAAACTTGTCTGCATTCTAGGTTTGGGGAGTCAAAAAGTAGAAGTTCGCCCCCTTGATCGTTCTTCGTCATGTTTGGACGGAATTGCACCAAACTTGTGAAGGTAATAATCGAATTAAACCCACAACGAAAGCATAGGAATCGTCTTTGATTTATTTATAATTAAACTAAAATAAAAAGGTTAAGCAATAAATACCTTGAAAATAATATTATGGAGAATATTCTGGCGGATGTTTATTTTTTTCACAAAGTCGTCCTAGCTATGACTCAAACACAGGACCAAGGCTTGTGGGAGCCTCTTGAAAGAAAATCCCCATGGGATTGGGAAGGAAGAGGTCTAGAGAGAATTCTCTAATTCTCTCTATTGAGGAGATGTGTGTTGTGTAGAATGGCTCAACTTAAGGGTCATATTTATAGTGACCAAGGGAAAATCTTTGCCATAATTAAAATATTATATTTTAATATCTAATATATTAAAATATATCTTTTATTTATTTGAATCTCATTCAAATCTCCTACGATATTTATTTATTTGAATGTTATTCAAATTCTATAAATATATTTTATTTAATATATCAAATATACATTAATTATTTTAATATTTAATGTATCAAATACAATAAATATATTTTCCTCTTTTATATTTAATATATCTAATATATTAAATATTAATTTGAACACTTCAAATTAAATATTAAATTTGAACATTTTAATTTTTAATATTTAATGTATCAAATACAATAAATATATTTTCCTCTTTTATATTAAATATTAATTTGAACACTTCAAATTAATATTAATTTGAACATTTCAAAATTTTCTTTCAACTAAATTGATCTTTTAGTGTTACTATGAGCTAGCAAGGGGACCTTATGGACCTACAGATTATAAGCTCCAATGATACAAAATTAATTAATTAAACTCTTTAATTAATCAATTTTCATTCATTTACTCTAGGGTCACTCCACTATAGACCTAAAGTTGTCCTCTTATGCACTGTAGGACAAGTTGTGTCCATTGATATAATCACTACATGCAAGTCGATCCTTCACGAGTTGTTCGTAATTACAGCTAGGTCAAAAGTCTGTTTTACCCCTATAATTACATCTTGCACCTTAAGTACCACTGATCCTCTAATGAACAATTTGTTTATAATATAATTATAAACTAAGTCCCTCTCGGGCCAATGAGAGGGTGGGGCCCCATTGTTCAAGTCCCGAAATCAGCACTTAAGGGAACTACTCATCTACTTACCCTATATGGGAAGGAGTGAATTCCTTGTTGTGAGATTATGTTCCCAGCTCCCTATTTGGTCAAGTCCCCAAAATGGTAGGCATATTGAATCGGCTGCAAAAGCCACTCTCACCCATGCAAATCAAAGGACAAGCCCTCACAGGCAGGAGTTCATAACTCACTCAGGATTAAGATCGAGTCGCATATGATCATCCTGATGAAATATTAATCTTCTCAATTAACGGATTTATAAAGAGAGATTAAATATTTCGTGGTCCAGTCTTATACAAACTCATTGTATAAGATACCCCCACTCACATGTCTCCACATGAATGATTTGGATCAAATCATTTGTAACTATTACAAAGTGGGCCGTATCAATAGTGTTACCAGGATAAGGCACTCAACCTTATCCATATACTATGACCCTTTAGGTTATTTCTTGAACATAATCCTCTCGTATGTCAACCACATATTGTTCAAGATTACATTAATAACCTTGGATTTTTCATATAATGGATAATATTATATTACAAATAAAATAATCAAAATTATTATTAATTATTAAATAAATTATTAATTACGAGGCTTTAGGGCATAAATCCCAACAACTTGTCCCCATTCGAGGTCTGGGGAGTCAAAAAGAACAAGTTAGTCCCCTGGATCGTTCTTCGTCATGTTTGGATTGAAATGTACCAAACTTGTCTCCATTCGAGGTTTGGGGAGTCAGAAAGACGAAGTTCGTCCCCTGGATCGTTCTTCGTCATGTGTGGACCGAAATGGACCAAACTTGTCTCCATTTGAGGTTTGGGGTGTCAGAAAGAAGAAGTTCATCCCCTGGATCGTTCTTCGTCATGTGTGGACCAAAATGGAACAAACTTGTCTCCATTCGAAATTTGGGGAGTCAGAAGAAGAAGTTTGTCCCCTGGATCGTTCTTCGTCATGTTTGGACTGAAATGAACCAAACTTGTCTCCATTCGACGTTTGGGAAGTCAGAACGAAGAAGTTCGTCCCCTGGATCGTTGTCCACCATGCTTGAACAGAAATGGACCAAACTTGTCTCCATTCTAGGTTTGGGAAGTTAGAAAGAAGAAGTTCGCCCCTTGATCGTTCATCGTCATGTTTGAACCGAAATGGACCAAACTTGTCTCCATTCGAGGTTTGGGGAGTCAGAAAGAAGAAGTTCGTCCCCTTGATCGTTCTTCGTCATGTTTGGACTGAAATGGACCAAACTTGTCTACATTCTAGGTTTGGGGAGTCAGAAAGTAGAAGTTCGCCCCCTTGATCGTTCATCGTCATGTTTGGACCGAATTGCATCAAACTTGTCCCCATTCGAGGTCTGTCGAGTCAAAAAGAAGAAGTTATTTTCCTGGATCGTTCTTCGTCATGTTTGGATTGAAATGGACCAAACTTGTCTCCATTCGAGGTTTTGGGAGTCAGAAAGACGAAATTCATCCCCTGGATCGTTATTCGTCATCTGTGGACCGAAATGGACCAAACTTGTCTACATTTGAGGTTTGGGGAGTCAGAAAGAAGAAGTTCGTCCCCTGGATCGTTCTTCGTCATGTGTGGACCGAAATGGACCAAACTTGTCTCCATTCGAAATTTAGGGAGTCAGAAGAAGAAGTTTGTCCCCTTGATCGTTCTTCGTCATGTTTGGACTGTAATGAACCAAACTTGTCTCCATTCGAGGTTTGGGAAGTCAGAACGAAGAAGTTCGCCCCCTAGATCGTTGTCCGCCATGCTTGAACAGAAATGGACCAAACTTGTCTTTGCTCTAGGTTTGGGGAGTCAGAAAGAAGAAGTTCGCCCCCTTGATCATTCATCGTCATGTTTGAACCGAAATGGACCAACCTTGCCTCCATTCGAGGTTTGGGGAGTCAAAAAGAAGAAGTTCGTCCCCTGGATCGTTCTTCGTCATGTTTGGACCCAAATGGAACAAACTTGTCTCCATTCGAGGTTTGGGGAGTCATAAAGAAGAAGTTCGTCCCCTAAATCATTCTTCGTTATGTGTGGACCAAAATGGACCAAACATGTATCCATTTGAAATTTGGGGAGTTAGAAGAAGAAGTTCGTCCCCTGGATCGTTCTTCGTCATGTTTGGACTGAAATGAACCAAACTTGTCTCCATTCGAGGTTTGGAAAGTCAGAAAGAAGAAGTTCGTCGCTTGGATCGTTCTGAGTCATGTGGGGACCGAAATGGACCAAACTTGTCTACATTCGAGGTTTTGGGAGTCAAAAGAAGAAGTTCGTCCCCTTGATCGTTCTTCGTCATGTTTGGACTGAAATGGACCAAACTTCTCTCCATTCGAGGTTTAGAAAGTCAGAAAGAAGAAATTCGTCCCATAGATCGTTCTTCGTCATGTTTGGACCGAAATGGAACAAACTTGTCTCCATTCGAGGTTCGGGGAGTCATAAAGAAGAAGTTCGTCCCATAAATCATTCTTCGTTATGTGTGGACCAAAATGGACCAAACATGTCCCCATTCTAGGTTTGGGAAGTCAGAAAGAAGAAGTTCGTCACTTGGATCGTTCTTCGTCATGTGTGGACCGATATGGACCAAACTTGTCTCCATTCCCGGTTTGGGGAGTCAGAAAGAAGAAGTTCGTCCTGTAGATTGTTCTTCGTCATGTTCGGAACGAAATGGACCAAACTTTTCAACATTCGAGGTTTGGGGAGTCAGAAAGAAGAATTTTGTCCCTTGGTACGTTCATGGTCATGTTTGAACTGAAATGGACCAAACTTGTCACCATTCGAGGTTTGGGGAGTCAGAGAAAAGTAGTTCCCCCCTTGATCGTTTGTCGTCCTGTTTGCACCGAAATGGACCAAACTTGTCTCCATTCGAGGTTTGGGGAGTCAGAAAGATGAAGTTCGTCCCCTTGATCGTTCTTCGTCATGTTTGGACTGAAATGGACCAAACTTGTCTACATTCTAGGTTTGGGGAGTCAGAAAGTAGAAGTTCGCCCCCTTGATCGTTCTTCGTCATATTTGGACCGAATTGCATCAAACTTGTCCCCATTCGAGGTCTGTCGAGTCAAAAAGAAGAAGTTATTTTCCTGGATCGTTCTTCGTCATGTTTGGATTGAAATGGACCAAACTTGTCTCCATTCGAGGTTTTGGGAGTCAGAAAGACAAAATTCATCCCCTGGATCGTTCTTCGTCATCTGTGGACCGAAATGGACCAAACTTGTCTCCATTTGAGGTTTGGGGAGTCAGAAAGAAGAAGTTCGTCCTCTGGATCGTTCTTCGTCATGTGTGGACCGAAATGGACCAAACTTGTTTCCATTCGAAATTTGGGGAGTCAGAAGAAGAAGTTCGCCCCCTTGATCGTTCTTCGTCATGTTTGGACTGTAATGAACCAAATTTGTCTCCATTCGACGTTTGGGAAGTCAGAACGAAGAAGTTCGTCCCCTAGATCGTTGTCCGCCACGCTTGAACAGAAATGGACCAAACTTGTCTTTGCTCTAGGTTTGGGGAGTCAGAAAGAAGAAGTTCGCCCCCTTGATCATTCATCGTCATTTTGAACCGAAATGGACCAACCTTGCCTCCATTCGAGGTTTGGGGAGTCAAAAAGAAGAAGTTCGTCCCCTGGATCGTTCTTCGTCATGTTTGGACCCAAATGGAACAAACTTGTCTCCATTCGAGGTTTGGGGAGTCATAAAGAAGAAGTTCGTCCCCTAAATCATTCTTCGTTATGTGTGGACCAAAATGGACCAAACATGTATCCATTCGAAATTTGGGGAGTTAGAAGAAGAAGTTCGTCCCCTGGATCGTTCTTCGTCATGTTTGGACTGAAATGAATGAAACTTGTCTCCATTCGAGGTTTGGAAAGTCAGAAAGAAGAAGTTCGTCGCTTGGATCGTTCTGAGTCATGTGTGGACCGAAATGGACCAAACTTGTCTCCTTTCGAGGTTTTGGGAGTCAAAAAAAGAAGTTCGTCCCCTTGATCGTTCTTCGTCATGTTTGGACTGAAATGGACCAAACTTCTCTCCATTCGAGGTTTAGAAAGTCAGAAAGAAGAAATTCGTCCCATAGATCGTTCTTCGTCATGTTTGGACCGGAATGGAACAAACTTGTCTCCATTCGAGGTTCGGGGAGTCATAAAGAAGAAGTTCGTCCCATAAATCATTCTTCGTTATGTGTGGGCCAAAATGGACCAAACATGTCCCCATTCTAGGTTTGGGAAGTCAGAAAGAAGAAGTTCGTCACTTGGATCGTTCTTCGTCATGTGTGGACCGATATGGACCAAACTTGTCTCCATTCCCGGTTTGGGGAGTCAGAAAGAAGAAGTTCATCCTGTAGATTGTTCTTCGTCATGTTCGGAACGAAATGGACCAAACTTTTCACCATTCGAAGTTTGGCGAGTCAGAAAGAACAATTTTGTCCCTTGGTACGTTCATCGTCATGTTTGAACTGAAATGGACCAAACTTGTCACCATTCGAGGTTTGCGGAGTCAGAGAAAAGTAGTTCCACCCTTGATCGTTCTTCGTCATGTTTGCACCGAAATGGACCAAACTTGTCTCCATTCGAGGTTTGGGGAGTCAGAAAGATGAAGTTCGTCCCTTTGATCGTTCTTCGTCATGTTTGGACTGAAATGGACCAAACTTGTCTACATTCTAGGTTTGGGGAGTCAGAAAGTAGAAGTTCGCCCCCTTGATCGTTCTTCGTCATGTGTGGCCCGATTTGCATCAAACTTGTCCCCATTCGAGGTCTGTCGAGTCAAAAAGAAGAAGTTATTTTCCTGGATCGTTCTTCGTCATGTTTGGATTGAAATGGACCAAACTTGTCTCCATTCGAGGCTTTGGGAGTCAGAAAGACTAAATTCATCCCCTGGATCGTTCTTCGTCATCTGCGGAATGAAATGGACCAAACTTGTCTCCATTTGAGGTTTGGGGAGTCAGAAAGAAGAAGTTCGTCCACTGGATCGTTCTTCGTCATGTGTGGACCGAAATGGACCAAACTTGTCTCCATTCGAAATTTGGGGAGTCAGAAGGAGAAGTTCGTCCCCTTGATCGTTCTTCGTCATGTTTGGACTGTAATGAACCAAACCTGTCTCCATTCGAGGTTTGGGAAGTCAGAACGAAGAAGTTCGTCCCCTAGATCGTTGTCCGCCATGCTTGAACAGAAATGGACCAAACTTGTCTTTGCTCTAGGTTTGGGGAGTCAGAAAGAAGAAGTTCGCCCCCTTGATCATTCATCGTCATGTTTGAACCGAAATGGACCAACCTTGCCTCCATTCGAGGTTTGGGGAGTCAAAAAGAAGAAGTTCGTCCCCTGGATCGTTCTTCGTCATGTTTGGACCCAAATGGAACAAACTTGTCTCCATTCGAGGTTTGGGGAGTCATAAAGAAGAAGTTCGTCCCCTAAATCATTCTTCGTTATGTGTGGACCAAAATGGACCAAACATGTATCCATTCGAAATTTGGGGAGTTAGAAGAAGAAGTTCGTCCCCTGGATCGTTCTTCGTCATGTTTGGACTGAAATGAACCAAACTTGTCTCCATTCGAGGTTTGGAAAGTCAGAAAGAAGAAGTTCGTCGCTTGGATCGTTCTGAGTCATGTGTGGACCGAAATGGACCAAACTTGTCTCCTTTCGAGGTTTTGGGAGTCAAAAGAAGAAGTTCGTCCCCTTGATCGTTCTTCGTCATGTTTGGACTGAAATGGACCAAACTTCTCTCCATTCGAGGTTTAGAAAGTCAGAAAGAAGAAATTCGTCCCATAGATCGTTCTTCGTCATGTTTGGACCGAAATGGAACAAACTTGTCTCCATTCGAGGTTCGGGGAGTCATAAAGAAGAAGTTCGTCCCATAAATCATTCTTCGTTATGTGTGGACCAAAATGGACCAAACATGTCCCTATTCTAGGTTTGGGAAGTTAGAAAGAAGAAGTTCGTCACTTGGATCGTTCTTCGTCATGTGTGGACCGATATGGACCAAACTTGTCTCCATTCCCGGTTTGGGGAGTCAGAAAGAAGAAGTTCGTCCTGTAGATTGTTCTTCGTCATGTTCGGAACGAAATGGACCAAACTTTTCACCATTCGAGGTTTGGGGAGTCAGAAAGAAGAATTTTGTCCCTTGGTACGTTCATGGTCATGTTTGAACTGAAATGGACCAAACTTGTCGCCATTCGAGGTTTGGGGAGTTAGAGAATAGTAGTTCCCCCCTTGATCGTTCTTCGTCATGTTTGCACCGAAATGGACCAAACTTGTCTCCATTCGAGGTTTGGGGAGTCAGAAAGATGAAGTTCGTCCCCTTGATCGTTCTTCGTCATGTTTGGACTGAAATGGACCAAACTTGTCTACATTCTAGGTTTGGGGAGTCAGAAAGTAGAAGTTCGCCCCCTTGATCGTTCTTCGTCATGTTTGGACCGAATTGCATCAAACTTGTCCCCATTCGAGGTCTGTCGAGTCAAAAAGAAGAAGTTATTTTCCTGGATCGTTCTTCGTCATGTTTGGATTGAAATGGACCAAACTTGTCTCCATTCGAGGCTTTGGGAGTCAGAAAGACGAAATTCATCCCCTGGATCGTTCTTCGTCATCTGTGGGAAGAAATGGACCAAACTTGTCTCCATTTGAGGTTTGGGGAGTCAGAAAGAAGAAGTTCGTCCGCTGGATCCTTCTTCGTCATGTGTGGACCGAAATGGACCAAACTTGTTTCCACTCGAAATTTGGGGAGTCAGAAGGAGAAGTTCGTCCCCTTGATCGTTCTTCGTCATGTTTGGACTGTAATGAACCAAACTTGTCTCCATTCGAGGTTTGGGAAGTCAGAACGAAGAAGTTCGTCCCCTAGATCGTTGTCCGCATTGCTTGAATAGAAATGGACCAAACTTGTCTTTGCTCTAGGTTTGGGGAGTCAGAAAGAAGAAGTTCGCCCCCTTGATCATTCATCGTCATTTTGAACCGAAATGGACCAACCTTGCCTCCATTCGAGGTTTGGGGAGTCAAAAAGAAGAAGTTCGTCCCCTGGATCGTTCTTCGTCATGTTTGGACCCAAATGGAACAAACTTGTCTCCATTCGAGGTTTGGGGAGTCATAAAGAAGAAGTTCGTCCCCTAAATCATTCTTCGTTATGTGTGGACCAAAATGGACCAAACATGTATCCATTCGAAATTTGGGGAGTTAGAAGAAGAAGTTCGTCTCCTGGATCGTTCTTCGACATGTTTGGACTGAAATGAACCAAACTTGTCTCCATTCGAGGTTTGGAAAGTCAGAAAGAAGAAGTTCGTCGCTTGGATCGTTCTGAGTCATGTGTGGACCGAAATGGACCAAACTTGTCTCCTTTCGTGGTTTTGGGAGTCAAAAGAAGAAGTTCATCCCCTTGATCGTTCTTCGTCATGTTTGGACTGAAATGGACCAAACTTCTCTCCATTCGAGGTTTAGAAAGTCAGAAAGAAGAAATTCGTCCCATAGATCGTTCTTCGTCATGTTTGGACCGAAATGGAACAAACTTGTCTCCATTCGAGGTTCGGGGAGTCATAAAGAAGAAGTTCGTCCCATAAATCATTCTTCGTTATGTGTGGACCAAAATGGACCAAACATGTCCCCATTCTAGGTTTGGGAAGTCAGAAAGAAGAAGTTCGTCACTTGGATCGTTCTTCGTCATGTGTGGACCGATATGGACCAAACTTGTCTCCATTCCCGGTTTGGGGAGTCAGAAAGAAGAAGTTCGTCCTGTAGATTGTTCTTCGTCATGTTCGGAACGAAATGGACCAAACTTTTCACCATTCGAGGTTTGGGGAGTCAGAAAGAAGAATTTTGTCCCTTGGTACGTTCATCGTCATGTTTGAACTGAAATGGACCAAACTTGTCACCATTCGAGGTTTGGGGAGTCAGAGAAAAGTAGTTCCCCCCTTGATCGTTCTTCGTCATGTTTGCACCGAAATGGACCAAACTTGTCTCCATTCGAGGTTTGGGGAGTCAGAAAGATGAAGTTCGTCCCCTTGATCGTTCTTCGTCATGGTTGGACTGAAATGGACCAAACTTGTCTACATTCTAGGTTTGAGGAGTCAGAAAGTAGAAGTTCGCCCCCTTGATCGTTCTTCGTCATGTTTGGACCGAATTGCATCAAACTTGTCCCCATTCGAGGTCTGTCGAGTCAAAAAGAAGAAGTTATTTTCCTGGATCGTTCTTCATCATGTTTGGATTGAAATGGAACAAACTTGTCTCCATTCGAGGCTTTGGGAGTCAGAAAGACGAAATTCATCCTCTGGATCGTTCTTCGTCATCTGTGGAATGAAATGGACCAAACTTGTCTCCATTTGAGGTTTGGGGAGTCAGAAAGAAGAAGTTCGTCCCCTGGATCGTTCTTCGTCATGTGTGGACCGAAATGGACCAAACTTGTTTCCATTCGAAATTTGGGGAGTCAGAAGGAGAAGTTCGTCCCCTTGATCGTTCTTCGTCATGTTTGGACTGTAATGAACCAAACTTGTCTCCATTCGAGGTTTGGGAAGTCAGAACGAAGAAGTTCGTCCCCTAGATCGTTGTCCGCCATGCTTGAACAGAAATGGACCAAACTTGTCTTTGCTCTAGGTTTGGGGAGTCAGAAAGAAGAAGTTCGCCCCCTTGATCATTCATCGTCATGTTTGAACCGAAATGGACCAACCTTGCCTCCATTCGAGGTTTGGGGAGTCAAAAAGAAGAAGTTCGTCCCCTGGATCGTTCTTCGTCATGTTTGGACCCAAATGGAACAAACTTGTCTCCATTCGAGGTTTGGGGAGTCATAAAGAAGAAGTTCGTCCCCTAAATCATTCTTCGTTATGTGTGGACCAAAATGGACCAAACATGTATCCATTCGAAATTTGGGGAGTTAGAAGAAGAAGTTCGTCCCCTAGATCGTTCTTCGTCATGTTTGGGATGAAATGAACCAAACTAGTCTCCATTCGAGGTTTGGAAAGTCAGAAAGAAGAAGTTCGTCGCTTGGATCGTTCTGAGTCATGTGTGGACCGAAATGGACCAAACTTGTCTCCTTTCGAGGTTTTGGGAGTCAAAAGAAGAAGTTCGTCCCCTTGATCGTTCTTCGTCATGTTTGGACTGAAATGGACCAAACTTCTCTCCATTCGAGGTTTAGAAAGTCAGAAAGAAGAAATTCGTCCCATAGATCGTTCTTCGTCATGTTTGGACCGAAATGGAACAAACTTGTCTCCATTCGAGGTTTGGGGAGTCATAAAGAAGAAGTTCGTCCCATAAATCATTCTTCGTTATGTGTGGACCAAAATGGACCAAACATGTCTCCATTCTAGGTTTGGGAAGTCAGAAAGAAGAAGTTCGTCACTTGGATCGTTCTTTGTCATGTGTGGACCGATATGGACTAAACTTGTCTCCATTCCAGGTTTGGGGAGTCAGAAAGAAGAAGTTCGTCCTGTAGATTGTTCTTCGTCATGTTCGGAACGAAATGGAGCAAACTTTTCACCATTCGAGGTTTGGGGAGTCAGAAAGAAGAATTTTGTCCCTTGGTACGTTCATCGTCATGTTTGAACTGAAATGGACCAAACTTGTCACCATTCGAGGTTTGGGGAGTCAGAGAACAGTAGTTCCCCCCTTGATCGTTCTTCGTCATGTTTGCACCGAAATGGACCAAACTTGTCTCCATTCGAGGTTTGGGGAGTCAGAAAGATGAAGTTCGTCCCCTTGATCGTTCTTCGTCATGTTTGGACTGAAATGGACCAAACTTGTCTACATTCTAGGTTTGGGGAGTCAGAAAGTAGAAGTTCGCCCCCTTGATCGTTCTTCGTCATGTTTGGACCGAATTGCATCAAACTTGTCCCCATTCGAGGTCTGTCGAGTCAAAAAGAAGAAGTTATTTTCCTGGATCGTTCTTCGTCATGTTTGGATTGAAATGGACCAAACTTGTCTCCATTCGAGGCTTTGGGAGTCAGAAAGACGAAATTCATCCCCTGGATCGTTCTTCGTCATCTGTGGAAAGAAATGGACCAAACTTGTCTCCATTTGAGGTTTGGGGAGTCAGAAAGAAGAAGTTCGTCCCCTGGATCGTTCTTCGTCATGTGTGGACCGAAATGGACCAAACTTGTTTCCATTCGAAATTTGGGGAGTCAGAAGGAGAAGTTCGTCCCCTTGATCGTTCTTCGTCATGTTTGGACTGTAATGAACCAAACTTGTCTCCATTCGAGGTTTGGGAAGTCAGAACGAAGAAGTTCGTCCCCTAGATTGTTGTCCGCCATGCTTGAACAGAAATGGACCAAACTTGTCACCATTCGAGGTTTGGGGAGTCAGAGAACAGTAGTTCCCCCCTTGATCGTTCTTCGTCATGTTTGCACCGAAATGGACCAAACTTGTCTCCATTCGAGGTTTGGGGAGTCAGAAAGATGAAGTTCGTCCCCTTGATCGTTCTTCGTCATGTTTGGACTGAAATGGACCAAACTTGTCTACATTCTAGGTTTGGGGAGTCAGAAAGTAGAAGTTCGCCCCCTTGATCGTTCTTCGTCATGTTTGGACCGAATTGCATCAAACTTGTCCCCCTTCGAGGTCTGTCGAGTCAAAAAGAAGAAGTTATTTTCCTGGATCGTTCTTCGTCATGTTTGGATTGAAATGGACCAAACTTGTCTCCATTCGAGGCTTTGGGAGTCAGAAAGACGAAATTCATCCCCTGGATCGTTCTTCGTCATCTGTGGAAAGAAATGTACCAAACTTGTCTCCATTTGAGGTTTGGGGAGTCAGAAAGAAGAAGTTCGTCCCCTGGATCGTTCTTCGTCATGTGTGGACCGAAATGGACCAAACTTGTTTCCATTCGAAATTTGGGGAGTCAGAAGGAGAAGTTCGTCCCCTTGATCGTTCTTCGTCATGTTTGGACTGTAATGAACCAAACTTGTCTCCATTCGAGGTTTGGGAAGTCAGAACGAAGAAGTTCGTCCCCTAGATCGTTGTCCGCCATGCTTGAACAGAAATGGACCAAACTTGTCTTTGCTCTAGGTTTGGGGAGTCAGAAAGAAGAAGTTCGCCCCCTTGATCATTCATCGTCATGTTTGAACCGAAATGGACCAACCTTGCCTCCATTCGAGGTTTGGGGAGTCAAAAAGAAGAAGTTCGTCCCCTGGATCGTTCTTCGTCATGTTTGGACCCAAATGGAACAAACTTGTCTCCATTCGAGGTTTGGGGAGTCATAAAGAAGAAGTTCGTCCCCTAAATCATTCTTCGTTATGTGTGGACCAAAATGGACCAAACATGTATCCATTCGAAATTTGGGGAGTTAGAAGAAGAAGTTCGTCCCCTGGATCGTTCTTCGTCATGTTTGGACTGAAATGAACCAAACTTGTCTCCATTCGAGGTTTGGAAAGTCAGAAAGAAGAAGTTCGTCGCTTGGATCGTTCTGAGTCATGTGTGGACCGAAATGGACCAAACTTGTCTCCTTTCGAGGTTTTGGGAGTCAAAAGAAGAAGTTCGTCCCCTTGATCGTTCTTCGTCATGTTTGGACTGAAATGGACCAAACTTCTCTCCATTCGAGGTTTAGAAAGTCAGAAAGAAGAAATTCGTCCCATAGATCGTTCTTCGTCATGTTTGGACCGAAATGGAACTAACTTGTCTCCATTCGAGGTTCGGGGAGTCATAAAGAAGAAGTTCGTCCCATAAATCATTCTTCGTTATGTGTGGACCAAAATGGACCAAACATGTCCCCATTCTAGGTTTGGGAAGTCAGAAAGAAGAAGTTCGTCACTTGGATCGTTCTTCGTCATGTGTGGACCGATATGGACCAAACTTGTCTCCATTCCCGGTTTGGGGAGTCAGAAAGAAGAAGTTCGTCCTGTAGATTGTTCTTCGTCATGTTCGGAACGAAATGGACCAAACTTTTCACCATTCGAGGTTTGGGGAGTCAGAAAGAAGAATTTTGTTCCTTGGTACGTTCATGGTCATGTTTGAACTGAAATGGACCAAACTTGTCACCATTCGAGGTTTGGGGAGTCAGAGAAAAGTAGTTCCCCCCTTGATCGTTCTTCGTCATGTTTGCACCGAAATGGACCAAACTTGTCTCCATTCGAGGTTTGGGGAGTCAGAAAGATGAAGTTCGTCCCCTTGATCGTTCTTCGTCATGTTTGGACTGAAATGGACCAAACTTGTCTACATTCTAGGTTTGGGGAGTCAGAAAATAGAAGTTCGCCCCCTTGATCGTTCTTCGTCATGTTTGGACCGAATTGCATCAAACTTGTCCCCATTCGAGGTCTGTCGAGTCAAAAAGAAGAAGTTATTTTCCTGGATCGTTCTTCGTCATGTTTGGATTGAAATGGACCAAACTTGTCTCCATTCGAGGTTTTGGGAGTCAGAAAGACGAAATTCATCCCCTGGATCGTTCTTCGTCATCTGTGGACCGAAATGGACCAAACTTGTCTCCATTTGAGGTTTGGGGAGTCAGAAAGAAGAAGTTCGTCCCCTGGATCGTTCTTCGTCATGTGTGGACCGAAATGGACCAAACTTGTCTCCATTCGAAATTTGGGGAGTCAGAAGAAGAAGTTCGTCCCCTTGATCGTTCTTCGTCATGTTTGGACTGTAATGAACCAAATTTGTCTCCATTCGAGGTTTGGGAAGTCAGAACGAAGAAGTTCGTCCCCTAGATCGTTGTCCGCCATGCTTGAACAGAAATGGACCAAACTTGTCTTTGCTCTAGGTTTGGGGAGTCAGAAAGAAGAAGTTCGCCCCCTTGATCATTCATCGTCATGTTTGAACCGAAATGGATCAACCTTGCCTCCATTCGAGGTTTGGGGAGTCAAAAAGAAGAAGTTCGTCCCCTGGATCGTTCTTCGTCATGTTTGGACCCAAATGGAACAAACTTGTCTCCATTCGAGGTTTGGGGAGTCATAAAGAAGAAGTTCGTCCCATAAATCATTCTTCGTTATGTGTGGACCAAAATGGACCAAACATGTCTCCATTCTAGGTTTGGGAAGTCAGAAAGAAGAAGTTCGTCACTTGGATCGTTCTTCGTCATGTGTGGACCGATATGGACCAAACTTGTCTCCATTCCAGGTTTGGGGAGTCAGAAAGAAGAAGTTCGTCCTGTAGATTGTTCTTCGTCATGTTCGGAACGAAATGGAGCAAACTTTTCACCATTCGAGGTTTGGGGAGTCAGAAAGAAGAATTTTGTCCCTTGGTACGTTCATCGTCATGTTTGAACTGAAATGGACCAAACTTGTCATCATTCGAGGTTTGGGGAGTCAGAGAAAAGTAGTTCCCCCCTTGATCGTTCTTCGTCATGTTTGCACCGAAATGGACCAAATTCTTCACCATTCGAGGTTTGGGGAGTCAGAGAGAAGAAGTTCGCCCCCTTGATCGTTCTTCGTATTGTTTGGACCTAAAAGGACCACTCTTGTCTCCATTCGAGGTTTGGGGAGTCAAATAGAGTAAGTTCGTCCCCTGGATCGTTCTTCGTCATGTTTGGACCAAAATGGACCAAACTTGTCTCCATTCGAGGTTTGTGAAGTCAGAAAGAAGATGTTCGTCCCTTGGATCGTTCTTCGTCATTAGTGGACCGAAATGGACCAAACTTGTCTCCATTCGATGATTGGGGAATCAGAAAGAAGAAGTTCGTCACCAGGATCGTTCTTCTTCATGTTTGGAACGAAATTGACAAAACTTGTCTCCATTCGAGGTTTGGGAAGTCAGAAAGAAGAAGTTCGTCACCTGGATCGTTGTTCGTCATGCTTGGAACGAAATGGACCAAACTTGTCTCCATTCTTGATTTGGGTAGTCATAAAATAGAAGTTAGCCCCCTTGATCGTTCTTCATCATGATTGGACCGAATTGCACCAAAGTGGTCCCCATTAGAGGTCTGGGGAGTCAAAAAGAAAAAGTTCGTCCCCTGGATCGTTCTTCGTCTTGTTTGGACTGAAATGGACCAAACTTGTCTCCATTCGAGGTTTGGGGAGTCAGAAAGACGAAGTTCGTCCCCTGGATCGTTCTTCCTCATGTGTGGACTGAAATGGACCAAACTTATCTCCATTCGAGGTTTGGGGAGTCAGAAAGAAGAAGTTCGTCCCCTGGATCGTTCTTCGTCATGTGTGGACCGAAATGGACCAAACTTGTCTCCATTCGAAATTTGGGGAGTCAGAAGAAGAAGTTTGTCCCCTGGATCGTTCTTCGTCATGTTTGGACTGAAATGAACCAAACTTGTCTCCATGCGAGGTTTGGGAAGTCAGAACGAAGAAGTTCGTCCTCTGGATCGTTGTCCGCCATGCTTGAACAGAAATGGACCAAACTTGTCTCCATTCTAGTTTTGGGGAGTCAGAAAGAAGAAGTTCACCCCCTTGATCGTTCATTATCATGTTTGAACCGAAATGCACCAACTTTGTCTCCATTCGAGGTTTGGGGAGTCAAAAAGAAGAAGTTCGTCCCCTGGATCATTCTTCGTCATGTTTGGACCGAAATAGACCAAACTTGTCTCCATTAGAGGTTTGGGAAGTCAGAAAGAAGAAGTTCTTCCCTTGGATCGTTCTTCGTCATGTGTGGACAGAAATGGACCGAACTTGTCTCCATTCGAGGTTTGGGGAGTCAAAAGAAGAAGTTCGTCCCCTGGATCATTCTTCGTCATGTTTGGACTCAAATAGACCAAACTTGTCTCCATTCGAGGTTTAGAAAGTCAGAAAGAAGAAGTTCGTCCCTGGATCGTTCTTCGTCTCGTTCTGAACGAAATGGACCAAACTTGTCACCATTCGAGGTTTGAGGAGTCAGAGAGAAAAAGTTCGTCCCCTGGATCGTTCATGGTCATGTTTGAACTGAAATGGACCAAACTTGTCACCATTCGAGACTTGGGGAGTCAGAGAGATGAAGTTCGCCCCTTTGATCGTTCTTCATCATGTTTGGACCGAAATGGACCAAACTTGTCTCCATTCGAGATTTGGGAAGTCAGAAAGAAGAAGTTCGTCTCTTGGATCGTTCTTCATCATTTGTGGACCGAAATGGACCAAACTTGTCTCCATTCGATGTTTGGGGAATCAAAAAGAAGAAATTTGTCCCCTGGATCGTTCTTCGTAATGTTTGGACCGAAATTGACCAAACTTGTCTCCATTCGAGGTTTGGGAAGTCAGAAAGAAGAAGTTCGTCCCCTGGATCGTTGTTCGACATGCTTGAAACGAAATGACCAAACTTGTCTCCATTCTAGGTTTGGGGAGTCAGAAAGTAGAAGTTCGCCCCCTTGATCGTTCTTCGTCAAGTTTGGACCGCAATGGACCAAACTTGTCTCCATTTGAGGTTTGGGAAGTCAGAAAGAAGAAGTCTGTCCCTTGGATCGTTCTTCGTCATTTGTGGACCGAAATGGACACAATTTGTCTCCGTTCGACGTTTGGGGAATCAGAAAGAACAAGTTCGTCCCCAGGATCGTTCTTTGTCATGTTTGGACCTAAATAAACCAACCTTGTTTCCATTCGAGGTTTGGGGAGTCAAAAAGAAGAAGTTCGTCCCCTGGATCGTTCTTCGTCCAGTTTGGACCGAAATGGACCAAACTTTTCTCCATTCGAGGTTTGGGAAGTCAAAAAGAAGAAGTTCGTCCCCTGTATCATTCTTCGTCATGTTTGGACCGAAATAGAAAAAACTTGTCTCCATTCGAGGTTTGGGGAGTCAGAAAGAAGAAGTTCATCCCTGGATCGTTATTCGTCATGTTCTGACCGAAATGGACCAAACTTGTCTCCATTCGAGGTTTGGGGGCTCAGAAAGAAGAAGTTCGTCCTCTGGAACGTTCTTCGTCATGTTTGGAACGAAATGGACCAAACTTGTCGCCATTCGAGGTTTGGGGAGTCAGAAAGAAGAAGTTCGTCCCTTGATCGTTCATGGTCATGTTTGAACTGAAATGGCCCAAACTTGTCACCATTCGAGACTTGGGGAGTCAGAGTGAAGAAGTTCGCCCCCTTGATCGTTCTTCGTCATGTTTGAACCGAAATGGACCAAACTTGTCTCCATTCGAGGTTTGGTGAGTTAAAAAGAAGAAGTTCGTCCCCTGGATCGTTCTTCGACATGTTTGGACCGAAATGGACCAAACTTGTCTCCATTCGAGGTTTAAGAAATCAGAAAGAAGAAGTTCGTCCCTTGGATCGTTCTTCGTCATTTGAGGACCGAAATGGATCAAACTTGTCTCCATTCGACGTTTGGGGAATCATAAAGAAGAACTTCGTCCACTGGATCGTTCTATGTCATGTTTGGACCGAAATGGAAC
This sequence comes from Trichosanthes truncata, assembly GCA_033996785.1. Taxonomy (NCBI): domain Eukaryota; kingdom Viridiplantae; phylum Streptophyta; class Magnoliopsida; order Cucurbitales; family Cucurbitaceae; genus Trichosanthes; species Trichosanthes truncata. The sequence goes on from JAWPNB010000003.1 coordinate 35,427,052, forward strand.
AAACTTGTCTCCATTCGAGGTTTGAGAAGTCAGAAAAAAGAAGTTCATCCCTTGGATCGTTGTTCGTCATGCTTGAAATGAAATGACCAAACTTGTCTCCATTCTAGGTTTGGGGAGTCAGAAAGTAGAAGTTTGCCCCTTGATCGTTCTTCGTCATGTTTGGACCGCAATGGACTTAACTTGTCTCCATTCGAGGTTTGGGGAGTAAAAAAGAAGAAGTTCATTCCATGGATCGTTATTCGTCATGTTTTGACCGAAATGGACCAAACTTGTCTTCATTCGAGGTTTGGGAAATCAAAAAGAAGAAGTTCGTCCCTTGGATCTTTCTTCTTCATTTGCGGATCGAAATGGACCAAACTTGTCTCCATTTGACGTTTGGGGAATCCGAAAGAAGAAGTTCGTCCCCAAGATCGTTCTTTGTCATGTTTGGACCTAAATAGACCAAACTTGTTTCCATTCGAGGTTTGGGGAGTCAAAAAGAAGAAGTTCGTCCCCTGGATCGTTCTTCGTCATGTTTGGACCGAAATGGACCAAACTTTTCTCCTTTCGAGGTTTGGGACGTCAAAAAGAAGAAGTTCGTCCCCTGTATCGTTCTTAGTCATGTTTGGACCGAAGTAGAACAAACTTGTCTCCATTCGAGGTTTGGGGAGTCAGAAAGAAGAAGTTCGTCCCAGGATCGTTATTCGTCATGTTCTGACCGAAATGGACCAGACTTGTCTCCATTCGAGGTTTGGGGAGTCAGAAAGAAGAAGTTCGTCCTCTGGATCGTTCTTCGTCATGTTCGAAACGAAATGGACCAAACTTGTCGCCATTCGAGGTTTGGAGAGTCAGAAAGAAGAAGTTCGTCCCTTGATCGTTCATGGTCATGTTTGAACTTAAATGGCCCAAAGTTGTCACCATTCGAGACTTGGGGAGTCAGAGAGAAGAAGTTGGTCCCCTTGATCGTTCTTCGTCATGTTTGGACCGAAATGGACCAAACTTGTCTCCATTCAAGGTTTGGGGAGTCAAAAAGAAGAAGTTCGTCCCCTGGATCGTTCTTCGTCATGTTTGGACCGAAATGGACCAAACTTGTCTCCATTCGAGGTTTGGGAAGTCAGAAAGAAGAAGTTCATCCCTTGGATCGTTCTTCGTCATTTGAGGACTGAAATGGATCAAACTTTTCTCCATTCGACGTTTGGGGAATCAGAAAGAAGAACTTCGCCCACTGGATCGTTCTATGTCATGTTTGGACCGAAATGGAACAAACTTGTCTCCATTCGAGGTTCACGAAGTTAGAAAGAAGAAGTTCATCCCCTGGATCGTTGTTCGTAATGCTTGAAACGAAATGACCAAACTTGTCTCCATTCTAGGTTTGGGGAGTCAGAAAGTAGAAGTTCGCACCCTTGATCGTTCTTCGTCATGTTTGGACCGCAATGGACTTAACTTGTCTCCATTCGAGGTTTAGGGAGTAAAAAAGAAGAAGCTCATTCCCTGGATCGTTATTCGTCATGTTTTGACCGAAATGGACCAAACTTGTCTCCATTCGAGGTTTGGGAAATCAGAAAGAAGAAGTTCGTCCCTTGGATCTTTCATCTTCATTTGCAGACTGAAATGGACCAAACTTGTCTCCATTCGACGTTTGGGAAATCAGAAAGAAGAAGTTCTTCCGCTGGATCGTTCTTCGTCATGTTTGGACCGAAATGGACCAAACTTATCTCCATTCGAGGTTTAGAAAGTCAGAAAGACGAAGTTTGTACCCTGGATCGTTGTTCTCCATTCTTGAAACAAAATGACCAAACTTGTCTCCATTCTAGGTTTGGGGAGTCAGAAAGAAGAAGTTCGCCCCCTTGATCGTTTTCCGTCCTGTTTGGACCGCAAAGGACCACACTTGTCTCCATTCGAGGTTTGGGGAGTCAAAAAGAAGAAGTTCGTTCCCTGGATCGTTCTTCGTCATGTTTGGACCGAAATGGACCAAACTTGTCTCCATTCGAGGTTTGGGAAGTCAGAAAGAAGAAGTTCGTCCCCTGGATCGTTCTTCGTCATGTTTTGTCCGAAACGGAACAAACTTGTCTCGATTCAAGGTTTGGGGAGTCAGAAAGAAGAAATTCGTCCTTGGATTGTTCTTCGTCATGTTCGTAACGAAATGGACCAAACTTGTCACATCTCGAGGTTAGGGGAGTCAGAAAGAAGAAGTTCGTCCTCTGGATCGTTCATGGTCTTGTTTAAACTGAAATGGACATAACTTGTCCCCATTCGAGGTTTGGGGAGTCAGAGAGAAGAAGTTTGCCCCCTTGATCGTTCTTCGTCATGTTTGGACCGAAGTGGACCAAACTTGTCTCCATTCAAGGTTTGGGAAGTCAGAAAGAAGAAGTTCATCCCTTGGATCGTTCTTCGTCATTTGTGGACCAAAATGCACCAAACTTGTCTCCATTCGACGTTTGGGAAATTAGAAAGAAAAAGTTCGTCCCCTAAACCGTTCTTCGTCAGGTTTGGACCGAAATGGACCAAACTTGTCTCCATTCGAGGTTTGGGAAGTCAGAAAGAAGAAGTTCGTCCCCTGGATCGTTGTTCATCATGCTTGCAACGAAATGGACCAAACTTGTCTCCATTGTAGGTTTGGGGAGTCAGAAAGTAGAAGTTCACCCCATTTATCGTTCTTCGTCATGTTTGGACCGAAATGAACCAAATCTGTGTCCATTCGAGGTTTGGGGAGTCAAAAGAAAAAGTTCGTCCCCTGGATCGTTCTTCGTCATGTTTGGACCGAAATGGCCCAAACTTGTCTCCATTCGAGGTTTGGGGAGTCCGGAGAAGAAGTTCGTCCCTTGGATCGTTCATGGTCTTGTTTGAACTGAAATGGACCAAACTTGTTTCCATTCTAGATTTGGGGAGTCAGAGAGAACAAGTTCGCCACCTTGATCGTTCTTCGTCATGTTTGGACCGAAATAGACCAAACTTGTCTCCATTCGAGGTTTGGGGAGTCAGAAGAAGAAGTTCGTCCCTTGGATCGTTCTTCGTCATGTTTGGACTGAAATGGACCAAACTTGTCTCCATTCGAGGTTTGGGGAGTCAGAAAGCAGAAGTTCGTCCCCTGGATCGTTGTTCGTCATGATTGAAACGAAATGGACCAAACTTGTCTCCCTTCTAGGTTTAGGATGTCAGAAAGTAGAAGTTTGCCCCCATGATCGTTCTAAGTCATGTTCGGACCGAAATGGACCAAACTTGTCTCCATTCGAGGTTTGGGGTGTATAAAAGAAGACTGGATCGTTCTTCGTCATGTTTGGACCGAAATGCACCAAACTTGTCTCCATTCGAGGTTGGGAAGTCAGAAGAAGAACTTTGTCCCGTGGATTGTTCTCCGTCATGTGTGGATTGAAAGGGACCAAACTTGTCTCCATTCGAGGTTTGGGGAGTTAGAAGAAGAAGTTCGTCCCTTGGATCGTTCTTCGTCATGTTTAGACTAAATTGGACCAAACTTGTCCCCATTCGAGGTTTGGGAAGTCAGAAAGAAGAAGGTCGTCCCCTGGATCGTTGTTCGTCATGGTTGAAACGAAATGGACCAAACTTGTCTCCATTCTAGGTTTGGGGAGTCAGAAACTAGAAGTTCGCCCCCTTGATCGTACTTCGTCATGTTTGGACCGAAATGGACCAAAGTTGGCGTGTTTTAATGCTGAAGTTCGTGCCCTAGAGGGTTGTTCGTCATCTTCGGACAAAAATGGACCAAACTTGTCTATATTCGAGGCTTGGAGAGTTAGAAACAACAAGTTCGTTCCCTAGAGCGAAGTTCGTCATGTTTGGACCAAAATGGACAAACCTCGTCTCACTTCGAAGTTTAGCGAGTTTTAATGTTGAAGTTCGTCCCCTAGAGCGTTGTTCGTCATCTTTGGACTAAAATGGACCAAACCTGTCTCCATTCGAGGCTTGGAGAGTTAGAAACAACAAGTTCGTTCCCTAGAGCGAAGTTCGTCATGTTTGGACCAAAATGAACAAACCTTGTCTCCATTCGAAGTCCGTAAGTTTTAATGCTGAAGTTTGTCCCCTAGAGCGTTGTTCGTCATCTTTGGACAAAAATGGACCAAACTTGTCTCCATTCGACGCTTGGAGAGTTAGAAACAACAAGTTCGTTCCCTAAAGAGAAGTTCGTCATGTTTGGATCAAAATGGAGCAACCTTGTCTCAATTCGAAGTTTGGTGAGTTTTAATGCTGAAATTCGGGCCCTAGAGCGTTGTTCATCATCTTCGGACAAAAATGGACCAAACTTGTCTATATTCGAGGCTTGGAGAGTTAGAAACAACAAGTTCGTTCCCTAGAGCGAAGTCTGTCATGTTTGGACCAAAATGGACAAACCACCTCTCAATTCGCAGTTTGGCGAGTTTTAATGTTGAAGTTCGTCCCCTAGAGCATTGTTCGTCATCTACGGACAAAAATGGACAAAACTTGTCTCCATTCGAGGCTTGGAGAGTTAGAAACAACAAGTTCGTTCCCCAGAGCGAAGTTCGTCATGTTTGGTCCAAAATGGACAAACCTTGTCTCCATTCGAAGTTTCGCAAGTTTTAATGCCGATGTTCCTCCCCTGGAGCGTTGTTCGTCATCTTCGGACTAAAATGGACCAAACTTGTCTCCATTCGAGGCTTGGAGAATTAGAAACAACAAGTTCGTTCCCTAGAGCGAAGTTCGTCACGTTTGGACCAAAGTGGACCAACCTTGTCTCAAGTCGAACTTTGGCGAGTTTTAATGCTGAAGTTCGTCCCCTAGAGCGTTGTTCGTCATCTTCGGACAAAAATGGACCAAACTTGTTTCCATTAGACGCTTGAGAGTTAGAAACAACATATTCGGTCCCTAGAGCGAAGTTCGTCATGTTTGGACCAAAATGGAGCAATCTTGTCTCAATACGAAGTTTGGCGAGTTTTAATGCTGAAAGTCGTGCCCTAGAGCGTTGTTCGTCATCTTCGGACAACAATGGACCAAACTTGTCTATTCGAGGCTTGGAGAGTTAGAAACAACAAGTTCCTTCCCTAGAGCCAAGTCCGTCATGTTTGGACCAAAATGGACAAACCTCGTCTCAATTCGAAGTTTGGCAAGTTTTAATGCTGAAGTTCGTCCGCTAGAGCGTTGTTCGTCATCTTTGGACAAAAATGGACCAACCTCGTCTCCATTCGAAGACTCGCAAGTTTTAATGCTGAAGTTTGTCCCCTTGAGCGTTGTTCGTTATCTTCGCAAAAAAATGGTCTAAACTTGTCTCCATTCGAGGCTTGGAGAGTTAGAAACAACAAGTTCGTTCCCTAGAGCGAAGTTCGTCATGTTTGGACCAAAATGGACAAACCTTGTCTCCATTCGAAGTTTGACAAGTTTTAATGCTGAAGTTCCTCCCCTAGAGCGTTGTTCGTCAGCTTCGGACTAAAATGGACCAAACTTGTCTCCATTCGAGGCTTTGAGAGTTAGAAACAACAAGGTCGTTCCATAGAGCGAAGTTCGTCATGTTTGGACCAAAATGGAGCAACCTTGTCTCAATTCAAAGTTTCGCGACTTTTAATGCTGAAGTTCGTGCCCTAGAGCATTGTTCGTCATCTTCGGACAAAAATGGACCAAACTTGTCTATATTCGAGGCTTAGAGAGTTAGAAACAACAAGTTCGTTCCCTAGAGCGAAGTCCATCATGTTTGGACTAAAATGGACAAACCTCATCTCAATTCGAAGTTTGGCGAGTTTTAATGCTAAAGTTCGTCCCCTAGAGTGTTGTTCGTCATCTTCGGACAAAAATGGACAGAACCTGTCTCCATTCGAGGCTTCGAGAGTTAGAAACTACAAGTTCATTCCCTAGAGCGAAGTGAGTCATGTTTGGACCAACATGGACAAACCTTGTCTCCATTCAAAGTTTCGCAAGTTTCAATGCTGAAGTTCCTCCCATAGAGCGTTGTTGCTCATCTTAGGACTAAAATGGACCAAACTTGTCTCCATTCGAGGCTTGGAGAGTTAGAAACAACAAGTTCGTTCCCTCGAGTTTACTTCGTCATGTTTGGGCCAAAATGGAGAAACCTTGTCTCCATTCGAAGTTTTGCAAGTTTTAATGTTGAAGTTCCTCGGCTAGAGCGTTGTTCGTCATCTTCGGACTAAAATGGACCAAACCTGTCTTCATTCGAGGCTTGGAGAGTTAGAAACAACAAGTTCGTTCCCTAGAGCGAAGTTTGTCATGTTTGGACAAAAATGGACAAACCTTGTCTCAATTTGAAGTTAGGCGAGTTTTAATGCTGAAGTTCGTCCCTTAGAGCGTTGTTCGTCATCTTCGGACTAAAACGGACCAAACTTATCTCCATTCGAGGCTTGCAGAGTTCAAAACAACAAGCTCGTTCCCTAGAGCGAAGTTCGTCATGTTTGCACCAAAATGGAGCAACCTTGTCTCAATTCGAAGTTTGGCGAGTTTTAATGCTGAAGTTCGTCCCCTGAGCGTTGTTCATCATCTTCGAACAAAAATGGACCAAACTTGTCTCCATTCGAGGCTTGGAGACTTAGAAACAACAAGTTCGTTCCCTAGAGCAAAGTTCGTCATGTTTGGACCAAAATGGACAAACCTTGTCTCCATTCAAAGTTTGGCGAGTTTTAATGCTGAAGTTTGTCCCCTAGAGCGTTGTTCGTCATCTTCGGATTAAAACGAACCAAACTTGTCTCCATTCGAGGCTTGGAGAGTTAGAAACAACAAGTTCGTTCCCAAGAGCGAAGTTCGTCATGTTTGGACCAAAATGGACAAACCTTGTCTCCATTCGAAGTTTCGCAAGGTTTAATGCTGAAGTTCCTCCCCTAGGGGGTTGTTCGTCATCTTCGGACTAAAATGGACCAAAGTTGTCTCCATTCGAGGCTTGGAGAGGTAGAAACAACAAGTTCGTTCCCTAGAGCGAAGTTCGTCATGTTTGGGTCAAAAAGGACAAACCTTGTCTCCATTCGAAGTTTGGCGAGTTTTAATACTGAAGTTCAGCCCGTAGAGCGTTGTTCGTCATCTTCGGACAAAAATGAACAAAACTTGTCTCCATTCGAGGATTGGAGAGTTAGAAACAACAAGTTCGTTCCCTAGAGCGAAGTTCGTCATGTTTGGACCAAAATGGACAAACCTTGTCTCCATTCAAATTTTCGCAAGTTTTAATGCTGAAGTTCGTCCCCTAGAGCGTTGTTCGTCATCTTCGGACTAAAATGGACAAAACTTGTCTCCATTCGATGCTTCGAGAGTTAGAAGCAACAAGTTCTTTCCCTAGAGCGAAGTTCATCATGTTTGGACCAAAATGGACCAACGTTGTCTAAGTTAAAAGTTTGGCGTGTCTTAATGCAGAAGTTCCTCCCCTAGAGCGTTGTTCGTCATCTTCGGATTAAAACGGACCAAACTTGTCTCCATTCAAGGTTTGCAGCGTTAGAAAAGCCAAGTTCGTTCCCTAGAGCGAAGTTCGTCATGTTTGGACCAAAATGGACAAAGCTTGTCTGCATTTGAAGTTTCGCAAGTTTTAATGCTGAAGTTCCTCCCCTAGAGCGTTGTTCGTCATCTTCGGACTAAAATGGACCAAACTTGTCTCCATTCGAGGCTTGGAGAGTTAGAAACAACAAGTTCGTTCCCTAGAGCGAAGTTCGTCATGTTTGGACAAAAATGGACAAACCTTGTCTCAATTCGACGTCTGGCGAGTTTTAATGCTGAAGTTCGTCCCCTAGAGCGTTGTTCGTCATCTTCGGACAAAAATGGACCAAACTTGTCTCCATTCCTAGCTTGTGGAGTTAGAAACAACAAGTTCGTTGCCTAGAGCGAAGTTCGTCATGTTTGGACCAAAATGGAGCAACCTTGTCTCCATTCGAAGTTTGGCGAAGTTTAATGCTGAAGTTCGTCCCCTAGAGCGTTGTTCGTCACCTTCTGACAAAAATGGACCAAACTTGTCTCCATTCGAAGCTTCGATAGTTAGAAACAACAAGTTCGTTCCCTAGAGCGAAGTTCGTCATGTTTGGACCAAAATGGACAAACCTTGTCTCCATTCGAATTTTCGCAAGTTTTAATGCTGAAGTTCGTCCCCTAGAGCGTTGTTCGTCATCTTCGGACGAAAATGGACAAAACTTGTCTCCATTCGATGCTTCGAGAGTTAGAAGCAACAAGTTCTTTCCCTAGAGCGAAGTTCATCATGTTTGGACCAAAATGGACCAACGTTGTCTAAATTAAAAGTTTGGCGTGTTTTAATGCAGAAGTTCCTCCCCTAGAGCGTTGTTCGTCATCTTCGGATTAAAACGGACCAAACTTGTCTCCATTCAAGGTTTGCAGAGTTAGAAAAGCCAAGTTCGTTCCCTAGAGCGAAGTTCGTCATCTTTGGACCAAAATGGACAAAGCTTGTCTGCATTTGAAGTTTCGCAAGTTTTAATGCTGAAGTTCCTCCCCTAGAGCGTTGTTCGTCATCTTCGGACTAAAATGGACCAAACTTGTCTCCATTCGAGGCTTGGAGAGTTAGAAACAACAAGTTCGTTCCCTAGAGCGAAGTTCGTCATGTTTGGACCAAAATGGACAAACCTTGTCTCAATTTGACGTCTGGCGAGTTTTAATGCTGAAGTTCATCCCCTAGAGCGTTGTTCGACATCTTCGGACAAAAATGCACCAAACTTGTCTCCATTCCTGGCTTGGGGAGTTAGAAACAACAAGTTCGTTCCTTAGAGCGAAGTTCGTCATGTTTGGACCAAAATGGAGCAACCTTGTCTCCATTCGAAGTTTGGCGAAGTTTAATGCTGAAGTTCGTCCCCTAGAGCGTTGTTCGTCACCTTCTGACAAAAATGGACCAAACTTGTCTCCATTCGAAGCTTCGATAGTTAGAAACAACAAGTTCGTTCCCTAGAGCGAAGTTCGTCATGTTTGGACCAAAATGGACAAACCTTGTCTCCATTCGAATTTTCGCAAGTTTTAATGCTGAAGTTCGTCCCCTAGAGCGTTGTTCGTCATCTTCGGACGAAAATGGACAAAACTTGTCTCCATTCGATGCTTCGAGAGTTAGAAGCAACAAGTTCTTTCCCTAGAGCGAAGTTCATCATGTTTGGACCAAAATGGACCAACGTTGTCTAAATTAAAAGTTTGGCGTGTTTTAATGCAGAAGTTCCTCCCCTAGAGCGTTGTTCGTCATCTTCGGATTAAAACGGACCAAACTTGTCTCCATTCAAGGTTTGCAGAGTTAGAAAAGCCAAGTTCGTTCCCTAGAGCGAAGTTCGTCATCTTTGGACCAAAATGGACAAAGCTTGTCTGCATTTGAAGTTTCGCAAGTTTTAATGCTGAAGTTCCTCCCCTAGAGCGTTGTTCGTCATCTTCGGACTAAAATGGACCAAACTTGTCTCCATTCGAGGCTTGGAGAGTTAGAAACAACAAGTTCGTTCCCTAGAGCGAAGTTCGTCATGTTTGGACCAAAATGGACAAACCTTGTCTCAATTTGACGTCTGGCAAGTTTTAATGCTGAAGTTTGTCCCCTAGAGCGTTGTTCGTCATCTTCGGACAAAAATGGACCAAACTTGTCTCCATTCCTGGCTTGGGGAGTTAGAAACAACAAGTTCGTTCCCTAGAGCGAAGTTCATCATGTTTGGACCAAAATGTAGCAACCTTGTCTCCATTCGAAGTTTGGCGAAGTTTAATGCTGAAGTTCGTCCCCTAGAGCGTTGTTAGTCATCTTCTGACAAAAATGGACCAAACTTGTCTCCATTCGAAGCTTCGATAGTTAGAAACAACAAGTTCGTTCCCTAGAGCGAAGTTCGTCATGTGTAGACCAAAATGAACAAACCTTGTCTCCATTCGAATTTTCGCAAGTTTTAATGCTGAAGTTCGTCCCCTAGAGCGTTGTTCGTCATCTTCGGACTAAAATGGACAAAACTTGTCTCCATTCGATGCTTCGAGAGTTAGAAGCAACAAGTTCTTTCCCTAGAGCGAAGTTTGTCATGTTTGGACCAAAATGGACCAACCTTGTCTAAATTAAAAGTTTGGCGTGTTTTGATGCAGAAGTTCCTCCCCTAGAGCGTTGTTCTTCATCTTCGGATTAAAACGGACCAAACTTGTCTCCATTCAAGGTTTGCAGAGTTAGAAAAACCAAGTTCGTTCCCTAGAGCGAAGTTCGTCATGTTTGGACCAAAATGGACAACGCTTGTCTGCATTTGAAGTTTCGCAAGTTTTAATGCTGGAGTTCCTCCCCTAGAGCATTGTCCGTCATCTTCGGACTAAAATGGACCAAACTTGTCTCCATTCGAGGCTTGGAGAGGTAGAAACAACAAGTTCGTTCCTTGGAGCGAAGTTCGTCATGTTTGGACAAAAATGGACAAACCTTGTCTCAATTCGACGTTTGGCGAGGGTTAATGCTGAAGTTCGTCCCCTAGAGCGTTGTTCGTCATCTTCGGAATAAAATGGACCAAACTTGTCTCCATTCGAGTCTTGCAGAGTTATAAACAACAAGTTCGTTCCCTAGAGCGAAGTACGTCATGTTTGAACCAAAAAAGACAAACCTTGTCTCAATTCGAAGTTTGGCGAGTTTTAATGCTAAAGTTCGTCCCCTAGAGCGTTGTTCGTCATCTTTGGATTAAAAGGGACCAAACTTGTCTCCATTCGATGCTTGCAGAGTTAGAAACAACAAGTTCGTTCCCTAGAGCGAAGTTCGTGATGTTTTTTTTTTTTGCAAAATAAATATATTACTGCAAAAGAGATGAGGACGTCATAGCCCGAGGCCAAGGCCAAATGCAAAAGAGCACAAACAAAAGAAAGCCCACAACCCGGGTAGGGTAAAACTAAACAACAGCTCACAACCCGAGCCAGGTAACCCCCAAAACTAACAACAGACAGAAAACTAAAACCAATCCTAAGGAGGACCAAGCCTACAAAGTGCCTGGCCCCCCCAAGACTCACATCGAAAAAGAACATCAGATTGAGCCATCCGCAAAACTGCCTCAGCAGAACTAGACCATCTACCATGAAGTCGAAAATTTCGTTCCTGCCATAAATGGTAAAGCACAGACGCCCAAGCAACCCTCCATACCCGATTCCGCCGCCTCTTCCCCTTACTCCTTGTACAAATCCACTGAAGTTCAACATCCCAAGAAGCAATCCTGTGCGACGAACACCCTCAAATCAACATCCCACTCCACACAATCCTACTAAATGGACAGGCGAAGAACAAATGATCCCGGGACTCAACCCCATCCACAGACAGCAAACATGAGGCAGATGAAGAAACACCCCACCGAAGTAAACGATCACGAGTATAGAGCCTATCCCGAACAGCCATCCAAGCAATAAAAGCATTCCTCGGGATATTACCCCCAAACCAAAGCAGGAGATACCACGGTACAACAACACTCCGGGGTCGAATAGCCTCCCAGGCACTAGCAACAGAGAAACCCCTCGACGGAGACGGCAACCATACAAGAGAATCCTCCCAACCCAGGCAAGGGCGAATCACACGTACCTGAGGAGCTAAGTCCATCAGCTCCCAAGACACCTGAGGCCACCGCCATTCCCCCTCAGAAGCTAAGAAATCTGAGACCCGAGCCGTCAAAGAACTAGCAACATCATACACAACTCGCTGACCATACTGGCCAACAATAGAACCTCCATGTATCAAGGGTCTAGCCAGACAAAGCACCTACGGCCATCACCAATTCGAAAAGATACCAACTCCCTGAATCTATCTCGCAGACTCAGCACCATCCTCAGACACCACGACAATCTCGGCGATACATGAATGGACCACAAAGATCGGCCATTCAAAACATAGGCCTCCACCCATGCAACCCACAACGACCCAGATTGTAAAAAGAGCAACCACAACAGTTTCATAATAGCCGCCGAATTCCATGTTGCCAAATCCCTCAACCCCAAACCACCCTCACTCCTGGGCAAACAAACCTCTGCCCACGCAACCTTTGCCCCACCCACACCACTCGGATCCCCCCACCAGAGATAAGCCCTCAAAATCCTCTCTAGCTCATGAGTAACCTGAGCAGGCAAGACAAAAACACTAGCCCAATAAACATGAAAACTCTGCAACACAGACTGAATCAACTGCACCCTCCCTGCATAGGAAAGAACCCGAGCCTGCCAGCTTCTAACTCGTGCAGTCACCCGATCTAACAAAGGCTTACAATCCCTATAACACAACCTACCAGACAGTAAAGGAACCCCCAAATACCGCACAGGTAAATCAGCTAAAGAAAACCCCAACATACTAGCCAACCCCATTGCCTCCAAGGCTGGCAACCCAGCACAGAACAACGAGCTCTTAGCAGTATTTGCCTCCAAACCTGACAAAACCTGAAACCGTTGCAACACACCCTAAATAGTAACCAACGAAGTCCGATCAGCCCCACTAAATATCATCAAATCATCAGCAAAGCACAGATGTGTAAGACGAATCCTCTCACACCGATAATGATATACATAACCCTCCAATGGAGAGTTAAGCATCCTGGACAACACCTCCATAACCATCACAAACAGGTACGGGGACAAGGGATCCCCCTGCCGCAACCCTCTCCTTCCTGTGAAGAACCCCTCTAGAGACCCATTCATAGAAATAGAGAACAAAGGGGACGTAACACAAGCACGCACCCAACTAACAAATTGCAAAGGAGTCCCAATAGCCAACAAAACCCCAAACAAGAAATCCCAATTCACTGAGTCATAAGCTTTTTGAAGATCCACCCTCAAAACACAACGCGGAACACCTTTATTAAGATGATATCCACCCACCAACTCCTGACACAATAAAATATTATCCACAATATTTCTGCCTGGCACAAAAGCAGACTGATTAGCACTCACAAAAGTAGGCAGCCACACTTTTAACCTGTTCGCCATAATCTTAGTAATGCATTTATACAACACATTACAACAAGAAATCAGACGGTAATCCTTCAGCACAGACGAGTTCCTCTTCTTAGGCACCAGTGTGATTGCCGTGGCATTAACACCCGGTGGCAAATAATAGGAGGAGAAAAAGTGCAACACAACATCACAGAAATCATCCCCAACAATACTCCAAGCAGACTTAAAAAAGTCCACCGAAAACCCATCAGGACCAGGCGCCCTATTACTATTCATAGCAAAAAGCACAGAGCGAACCTCCTCCCTAGTCACTGGCCTCACTAGATCAACCAAACATTCATCTGACCACCCAAACTGGACAATCTCAGCCACATAATCAGTTAAGTCCCTATAGGCCACAGGCTGCACACCCAGAATATCCCGAAAATAACCCACAGCCGCAGCCGAAATATCAGCATGAGAAGTCAACACCGCACCCGACTCATCACACAAAGATGTCAACCCATTCCTCAACACCCTGGCCTTAACACACCGATGGAAAAATGAGGAATTCTGATCCCCCAACGCAAGCCATTTAACACGGGACTTCTGACGAAGAGAGGCTTCCTCCCTACGAGCTGAAACCCAGAATTCCTTAGTCAACCTCCTGACATCTTCCAGGAGCACAGCTGACCCAGGATCTGCCCCCAAAGTGTCACACCCCCTCCCGAAACACCTGTTATCCTAGCCCGGAGGAAGGCGTGAAGCCAACAGGCATCGTTTCACTTCTTAACGATACCTATGACCCTTTTAATTCCTGATAAACAAACCATACCTGTAAATGAAATACTTTACATATTACACAGCGGAACCCTGGAAAATTTCTACATATGCACACGGAGCAGTTTTAGTTAAAACCTCACTTGAGCAATCAAAACACAACCACTCGTTGTTTACACAAACAAGACCACTAGTTTCATACACGAACATAACTACACATCTCTTTTAAGTTATCTACACTACGAGCAGACTCGCTATATAATACCACCCACGTACAGAGTATCTAACTCTGAGAACCCTCGGCGGCGATGGCAGGATCTCAGGCACTGGGAGCTCGATCTCTACCTGAAAAGTTGGAAAACATTGAAAGAATGAGCTGGAAAGCTCAGTGAGTGACTGAGTTTAAAACTATTAACTTGTAAATCATATCATTTGGTAAATCATAAGCATATGTGTTGACAGTCAAGCGCTAACTATAAACATATAACATCAATAACTTTTCCCAGAAATCCAGCAAGCATGTCAAAAATAATAACTATTTATAACATATGACAAACTAGCTGTGTAAGGCTTGCCTAGTACAATCAACGTTCATTCTACGATGTAGTGGGGCCCGCCCAGCACTCCCATCGTCTTTGCCGTAGTGGGGCTCGCCCAGCACTCACGACAGCATTATTGTCACGAAGTACACTCAACGTCGACAACAGAAAATGACCTGTGTGCACACGGTACTTTACAGCCTCGAGCTCAGTATCTCAACCATTAACTCATTCAGGTCTCAGAGAAACACATGAAAACTTGGAATTATGGTATTTCTACTAGTTTCAGAAAAAGAAATCAGTAACATATGCTCACAAATACATATCCCAAGAGACATAAGGTCTTTAAGCTAAATCATCCTTAGAAAATCTTTTATTTTCATAGCATACGTGCAGGCATAGAATTCATTTTTGAAATTCGTTTTGTCACTCACAGCGTTAAAGTTAGATTCCCGGTCCGTAAACTTGTCCTATTTCTTCTTGGCCTGCCAAACAAATCAAAACCAAGCATTAGAATCTCGGCCTCATGAATTTAGGGGCCGTTTGGCCCATGGGTTTTGGTTGGGATGGGTTTGGGTTCCAAACCCAAAACCATGTTTGAAACAAGATGTTTGGTTTTGAAACACAACCCCATGGGTTACAACAGTGCAACCCCATGGGGTTTGTGCCATGTTTTCCTCTTCCATTTGCCGTTTTCCATTTCCGTCGACCACTCCGACAACAACTCAGGCGACCACTCCGATGACAACTCCGGCGACCACTCCTACAACAACTCCGGCGACCACTCCGGCGACCACTCCCACAACAACTCCGGAGACCACTCCGATGACAACTCCGACGACCACTCCGATGACAACTCCGGCGACCACATCGGCAACCCGACCACCGCTAATGATTACCTCCAACGACCACTGCGATGAGAACTCGAGAGACCAGTTCCATTTACCATTCTCCATTTCTAGCGACTACTTCGACAACAACTCTGATGACAACTCCGGCGACCACCCAACAACCACCGATAACAAACAACTCCGGTGACCATTTCGGCGACCTGACCACCGTGCAATCACCACCGGCGACCACCTCGGCATACCCAAACACCCCATCAACCCAACCACCCCAACGATCACTCCAACAATCACCCTAGCGACCCAACCACCTAGTCAATATTTTAAAATGGCCAGCGTGGACGAGCTATATGCAAAACTAAAGGCGATCCCAGGGATGACAAGGCAAGACTGAATGGCTGTTGCAAAGACTATTCTCTCGGATAATATGATGTTGAACTCCTTTTTTACATTCACCCCAGATTGGAAGTATGATTACTACGTGAAAATTTTGGGGAAAGCACCTAGAATCTGACTCTCTTTTCATCACTTTCATCTACCACTCTTATGACTTACATTTGTGTTTGGACAACTACTTCTACTTTCTTGTCATTTCATCTGGAATGTGTGTTATGATATTTTTAGAACTAGATCTTAGTTCTAATTTTTGGTTTTACTTTACCATTGGCAACACCATTCTTACATTGCACCTATTAATTATCTGTTGCTACGCATAATCTTCAATTTTATGTCATCATGAGTGGAGTGAATGAGATAGCATATAGTTATATAAACTACACATAGTATAATTCAAATTGAACTATAGTTGTAACAATTGCTCTACATAATTGGTTAAATAGTTGGTATGTAACACACCAAAAAAATTATGAAGTTAAAAAAATGGAGTAGGAAAAAAAAATAGTGTAAGATTTTTTTAAAAATAATAAACAGTTTGAAAAATTATAAAAAAAAACAAACTAAACAAACCCAACCCAACCCAACCCTGCACCCCAAACACAGGTTTCAGCAAACCAGCCCAACACAACCCTGCACCCCAAACACAGGAATCAGAAACCCCAGGGTTTCTGATTCCAGCCAAGAAACCCCAAGGTTCCAGAACCCCAGGGTTTCTGATTCCAACCCAGCGCTCCAAACAGCCCCTTAAGGTTTAGAAATGCAAAAACCCTCCCATCTAATTCCTGCACTTTACAGATTTTATACCCTAAACTCACACACCTATAACTTTTCCATTACTTGCTCAAAAATGATGTTCTTTATACCAAACTCTTCCTTTTTGAACCCTCTAAAACTTATCTGAAGGAGTGAAATTGAAATTCCTATAGGATGTGTCTGTAACTACCTTGAAAGCCATTTTCCCCAAACACGTTTCTGCTAAACCAGAACTGTTTTCCTGCTGCAACCCGAAACTAACCTGGAATTTAAAGCAACTTCCAAACAAATTCTAACCACAACTTCTTCATGAAAGTTATAGGAAATTAAATCAGCTTTCCATCCATACCTAATACAGCTTCTAATTCGAAGTCTACAGATCAGCATATCCCAAAAACCAGAGGTTCCCCGGATTTGACAGCAAAAACACTCCTCTGACTTCCCCTCCAAAAACCCATAACAAAAATTCAGATTTTGCTCGAGCTTCCTTCACGAAAATTGTTCCAAAATGAGTTAACTTTCAAGGAAAACAAATCTCACCTCTTAATACCTCTTGTGGAGCTCAAAACGTTCCAAATATCAGAGGTAGTCAGAGTTGAACACAAAATCTTCCATGCAACTTGGATTGATCTTCCCTCCTTTTCTTCTTCAATTACAACTCCAGCATCACCTTTCTTCTTTCTCTTACTCTCTCCCACGAAGAACCCTATTTTATTTCACCAAATGGGTAGCAAAATGGATGGACATAATTTAAGGAGAAGGAGTTTGACGGTGGTGGACAACCCACTTGCTTTTTCTTTTTCTTTTTTTTTTAAAACAACATATAGTCATTCCATTTCTCTTTTGTTTTTCTTCTTTTTCCTTCCCAAAACAATATACCAACCTACTTTCCTTCTTTCCCTTTTTAATTTTTTTTAAGAAGTTTCAAGGAGGAACTCCGGGTTTACACAAAGCCACCTGCGCCACCTCCATCTGTCTGCACAACTCCACCACCTCAGCACTAAGACCCTCCAGAGGCCTCCCATACTCAGCCTTCAATCTCCCCTTAACAGCCTTCAAATTTCGAGTAAAACTCACCAAGGGGGCCACACCCTGATGCCGACCCCAACAATCAGCAATCGAACTCAAAAAACCCTCATCCTCAGCCCAATGGCTAAAGTAACGGAACACCACACGACGTCTCGGGACAGGTACCCCTAACTCAAACACCAACGGACTATGATCAGACACCCCCCAACCATGAGCCTGAACCACACATAAGGGCAAAGAGGACACCCAAGCACTATTCACCATCACCCTATCCAACCGACGCATCAAACAGCACCCCCCGATGGCGTACTAGTCCAAGTGTACCAACTCCCCTGAACCCTGAGCTCCACCAAATCCACTTGAGTAATCAAAGAGTCAAACTCCTCCATCTCACGCAAATTAGGGTTCCCACCAAAGACTTCCGTCACAGAGCGAACAACATTAAAATCCCCCATGACCACACCAGGACCTGACCACCCAGCAATGATATGAGAAAGAGTATCCCACATAGCCCTCCGCTCCCCTACTAAATTAGCCGCATACACACAAGCGACCTCCACAGAAATAGACGCAACCACATCGACCAAGGTACCAGAGATGAACTGAGCATCCATAACCTTAGGCACAAAAGTATACTGATTCGGTCGCCAAATAACCCAAATCCTCCCCAGCCCCTGCACCCCATAACTACACACACTGCCACCCCCACCGAAATGACTAAACACCGCATCAACCTGATGACCCTTAACTTTCGTCTCCAAAGGACAACAAAACCCCACACGTACTGACTCTAAGAAAGATCGTACCGCAAGACCTTTCGCAAGATCAGTAAGACCCCGCACATTCCACGAGCACCAACTAGTCATGTCCCCATAAACGGATCCCTAAGACCCCCCTGCCCAACCCGGCCACCAGCAACACGTTTCCCCACCGCACAGAACGAATCAACTACCAAAGGCATAATTGCCATAGCTAGATCATCAGAACTTGCTTCCAACACCTCAAATTGATTTCGAACACAAAGACCAACACCTTCTCGTTGCCCACCCCTATATGGAGAAAGAGCAGACTGACTCCCCTCTCCTATCGAGGAAGAGATTTGAGAAACAACCAAAGCAGAACTAGCCTTCTCCTGGGGAATAACCAAGCTCGTCTCCTGCCTCGCCACTGGAGAGGTAACCACTGGTTCCCATACTGCATTCCTACTAGGACAGGAGACACCCAAATTCCGAGCCTCATTGGCACCCACAGAGGCCTGTTCACACTTTTGAACTATCAGCTCCTCCCGACGACAACTAGCCAACGTATGACCAAAAACACGACATTTCGAGCACCGCTTTGATTTCCAAGAATACTCAACCGGCACAACATAATCAACACCCCTCAAACGGATCGGCACAGTGCTCGATAAAACATCCTCAACCCCCACTTCCACACATAAACAGGCAAAGGACAACCTACTAACCTCCTCAGTAGCCTTATCCAGACAAACCGGCCTACCAACCGCACTAGCAACCCAACTCAAACCACACGGGGTCAGAGTTCAAGGGGAACATTAAGTAGTTTAATCCAAATCGGAACGGAATCAAAAGTAAAAGTCTGCGGAACAATACCTGGAACCCATTTGCGAAGAAGAATCGGCTTCCCACCAACATGCCAAGGCCCATTAGCCATAACCCAATCACAAGCCTCCATACTCTTGAACTTGAACATAATGAGACCATTGTCCATGAAAGTAATAACCGGTTCACCAACACGAGCCCAAATCTTACTCACGAGCCGCGAAACCACCTAATACGGCAATCGAGCATCAACAAATTGCCCCACAAGAGCACAATCCACACTTTAATCCCTTCATCATCATCATCAGGCGGAACCACAATACGTGCCCTGAAACCCGAGATTTTTCCTTGAAATTTCTTTACAAAAAGAAACAAATGGAAAAATAAAAAAATAATAAATAATAATAATAAATAAAATAATTGTTAAAACTTTTTTTGGGAAATTTTTGTATAAGGAAAAGAGGAATAAAACAAAAAAAAAAAAAAGAAAAAGAAATGTGGGAATGGATAGGCTTTGGAGCACTCACCACCAAAAGTAATTAAATAAGCTTCCTAACCCATTTTCTCCCATTTGCTTCTCTTTTATTAAAGAAAAACAGAGCATTTTCGTGGGAGAAGGTGGAATAAAGAAGAAAAGAGAGCTTGCTGGGGTTGGAAGAAGAAGTAGAAGGGGGGAAAACTCAGCACAAGCCTCCATGGCAACTAGGTGATCAACTCTACTCACTACTGATGTTTAGAACGTTTTGAACTCCACAAGAAGAGTTAAGAGGTGAGATTTGATTTTCTTGAAATTTAGCCCATTTTCGAACAAATTCTGTGAAGGAAGCTCGAGCAAAATCGGACTTTAAATTATTGATTTGTGAAGGGGAAGTCAGAGGAGAGATTTTGCTATCAAATCTGAGGAACCTCTGGTGTTTGAGACATTCTGATCTGTAGGATTTGAATCATAAGCTCCATTAGGTATGGTTGGAAAGCTTATTTAATTTCCTATAACTTTCATGAAGAAGTCGTGAGTAAACAATGATTGGAAGTGGCTTTAAAATTCAGATCAGGTGTGGTGTGCAGCAGAAAAACGATTCTGGAAATTTCAGAAGTTTATTTTTCGGGAAGTAGTTTTCGAGGTATTTACGGACACATCCTTTGGGAATTTCAATTCCATTCCTTCAGATAAGTTTTAGAGGGTTCAAAAAGGAAGAGTTTTGTATAAAGTACATCATTTTTGGCCAAGTAATGAAGAAGTTATGAGTATGTGAGGTTAGAGTATGAAATTTGCAGAATGCTGGAAATAGATGGAGTGATATTTGTAATCTTAAGTTTGAAAGTCATGAGATTGAAGTTCTAATGCTTGGTTTTGTTTTTTTTTTTTGACAGGCCAAGAGGAAGTAGGTCAACTTTACGGGTCGATGATCTAGTTTTAACGCTGTGAGTGACAAAACGAATTTCGAAAATGATTTCTATGCCTGAATTTATGCTTATGGAAATATAAGACTTCCTAAGAATGAATTAGTTTAAATGCTGTATGTTTTTTTAAACATTGAACACATACTTAAGAGCATACATGGTTTCCTAGGACATGATTAAGATATTGAGCCGAGGCTGTATAGTACCGTGTGCACACAGGTCATTTTCTGTTGTCGACGTTGAGTGTACTCCGTGACAACAATGCTGTCGTGAGTGCTGGGCGGGGCCCCACTACGACAAAGACGATGGGAGTGCTGGGCGGGCCCCACTACATCGTAGAATGAATGTTGGTTGTACTGGGCGTGCCCTACACAACGTAGATCGTCACATGGTTTTTCCTTAAATGGTTAATATTCTTGATATGCCTTGTGAGATTTTAATGACATACCTGCTGGAGTGCTGAAAAGAAAAACTATTGTGACTATACATTTATATTTAACGCTTGAATACAGATTCATATGCTCATAGATTATCAAGTGTTTTGATTTGCGAGTTAGTAGCTTAAACTAAGTCACTCGCTGAGCCTCATAGCTCATTCTTTAAATGTTTTCCAACTTTTCAGGTAGAGATCGAGCTCCCGGTGCCTGAGATCCTGCCATAGTCTGCGAGCACTCTCTAAGTTTGATATTTTGTACGTTGGTGGGGTTTTGTAGCGTTTCCGTATATACATTGTAGATATTTTGGAAGGAACGTATAATTGTGTTCGTGTATGTACTAGTGGTGGTGGTTGTGTAAATCATGGTTGGGTATATTTTGGGTTGTAGTGCTCTCTACCCGTTTTAAATTTCAAGTGAGGTTTAAGTAGAACCGCTCCTTACGTACGTATAGTAATTAACAAGGTTCCGCTGTGTTGTGTTTAAAGTATTTCATATGCCAGCATAGTATGTTTATCAGATGTGACAAAGTCACAGGTATCGTTAGTGAGGTAAACGATGTCAGATAGCTTCACGCTATCCTCCGGGCTAGGTTAGAGGTTAGTTCGAGAGGGGGTGTGACATGCCCCATCAATCAGCTCAGGTGGAGAAAAAGGAAGTTGGACAGACGACTGTACAGGACGGAATAAGGAAGCCCAAGAACCACCCACCGTCGGCCCATCACCATCCCGATCCAAACCATCAATTCCACCCTTACCCGTCTGCCCATCAGGCCCATTCGTAGCAAAACCCAACACACCCGTAGCCCCCAGCTCACCTGAACCTCCCATACGCCCACTCAACCCCGCAACACCACCCCCTCCAAAAAAACCAGAAGACACAGGCCAAGAATTACGGGATTGTCCAGCCCCTATAGACCCATGGCCCACAAATCCAGCAGAAGAACCCGGTCCAATACCCTTCCCTTTATCACGAAACTCCAGCCCACGTGCAGCCACCCCTCATTTCCCTCCCAAAGACAGCCCAGACGCAACCCCCTTGCCCTTATCCAAAAGAGGCCCAATAGGCCCATCATGGATACCCAGCCCTTCACCCACCCGGACTGACTTGGGACCACTCCCAAACTGGGCCACTTGAACCCCCACCAACGGCTGGTGCATGGACCGGAGCCTCGTAACCCTAGCAACATCCTTCAACAGAGAAGATGCGCCGTCAGCCCCACAAACCACCTTCCGATCACCATCACCAGGCCCCATCGTCACACGCACAGCCACAGCCTCCGATTCACCAGACAACCCAGAGATCAAATTACCAGGACCCCCACCCCCATCGTGAAGAACAATAGCATCATCAACTATCACCCCATCGTTAACAACCGAAGAACCAACCCTCACAAAAGATGATCCAACCTCCTTATCAGCCTTCTGATCCCCCTCAACTCTCACATCCGATTGACTACTCAACCCAGCCTTCCGATTCCCCTCAACCACAGAAATATCACCACCAGAGGGAGCAAGTCGCACAAACCCAGCCTCCTGATCCGCCCCTTCCTCAACCGACTGAGACCCACTCATCTGATTCACCGAATCAATAACCTGCAAAGCCGATTGACTATTTGCTTCCAAAATCGACACATCACCAACCACTGAATGACCTGTTTGACCAGCCACTTGACACGATAACCCAGGTTTCTTTGAGGCCGTCAAACGAACCTTCAGCAACAAGGATTTCCGTCCCTTTCCCATCACAGAAAACCCACACAACACAAAGAAACATCAACAGATCCAACCACCGAGAAACCACCACTAGAAAAAACACCCGAAACACCACAACCCACCCAGAAACGTAGTCCCAATCCTTGTCTTCCTCAATTTCGTGAAGAGAGAGAACAGAGAAAAGGAAACTCAAAAAAAAATTTGCAAAAAAAAATTTGGTGGTAAGTTCGTCATGTTTGGACCAAAACGGACAAACCTTGTCTCCATTCGAAGTTTCGCAAGTTTTAATGCTGAAGATCCTCCTATAGAGCGTTGTTCGTCATCTTCGGACTAAAATGCACCAAACTTGTCTCCATTCGAGGCTTGGAGAGTTATAAACAACAAGTTCGTTTCCTAGAGCGAAGTTCGTCATGTTTGGACCAAAATGGACAAACCTTGTCTCAATTCGAAGTTTGGCAAGTTTTAATGATGAAATTCGTCCCCTAGAGTGTTGTTCGTCATCTTCGGATTAAAATGGACCAAACTTGTCTCCATTCGAGGCTTGCAGAGTTAGAAACAACAAGTTTGTTCCCTAGAGCGAAGTTCGTCATGTTTGGACCAAAATGGAGCAACCTTGTCTCAATTCGAAACTTGGCGAGTTTTAATGCTGATTTTCGTCCCCTAGAGCGTTGTTCGTCATCTTCGGACAAAAATGGACCAAACTCGTCTCCATTCGAGGCTTGGAGAGTTGGAAACAACAAGTTCGTTCCCTAGAACAAAGTTCGTCATGTTTGGACCAAAATGGAAAAACCTTGTCTCAATTCGAAGTTTGGCAAGTTTTATTGCTGAAGTTAATCCCCTAGAGCCTTGTTCGTCATCTTCGGATTAAAACGGACCAAACTTGCCTCCATTCGAGGCTTCCAGAGTTAGAAACAACAACTTCGTTCCCTAGAGCGAAGTTCGTCATGTTTGGACCAAAATGGAGCAACCTTGTCTCAATCCGAAGTTTCGCAAGTTTTAATGCTAAAGTTCGTCCCCTAGAGCGTTGTTCGTCATCTTCGGACAAAAATGGACCAAACTTGTTTCCATTCGAGGCTTGGAGAGTTAGAAATATCAAGTTCGTTCCCTAGAGCGAAGTTTGTCATGTTTGGACCAAAATGGACAAACCTTGTCTCCATTCAAAGTTTCGCAAGTTTTAATTCTGAAGTTCCTCCCCTAGAGCGTTGTTCGTCATCTTTGGACAAAATGGACCAAAGTTGTCTCCATTCGAGGCTTGGAGAGTTAGAAACAACAAGTTCGTTCCCTATAGCGAAGTTCGTCATGTTTGGGCCAAAATGGACAAACCTTGTCTCCATTCGAAGTTTCGCAAGTGTTAATGCTGAAGTTCCTCCCCTAGAGCGTTGTTCGTGATCTTCGGACAAAAATGGACCAAACTTCTCTCCATACGAGGCTTGGAGAGTTAAAAACAACAAGTTCGTTCCCTAGAGCGAAGTTCGTCATGTTTGAACCAAAATTGACAAACCTTGTCTTCATTCGAAGTTTCCCAAGTTGTAATGCTGAAGTTCCTCCCCTAGAGCGTTGTTCGTCATCTTCGGACAAAAATGGACCAAAGTTGTCTCCCTTCGAGGCTTGGAGTATTAGAAACAACAAGTTCGTTCCTTAGAGCGAAGTTCGTCATGTTTGGACCAAAATGGACAAACCTTGTCCCATTCGAAGTTTCGCAAGTGTTAATGCTGAAGTTCCTCCCCTAGAGCATTGTGCGTCATCTTCGGACTAAAATGGACCAAACTTGTCTCCATTCGAGGCTTCGAGAGTTAGAAACAACAAGTTCGTTCCCTAGAGTGAAGTTCGTCATGTTTGGACCAAAATGGACAAACCTTGTCTCCATTCAAAGTTTCACAAGTTTTAATGCTGAAGTTCGTCCCGTAGAGCGTTGTTCGTCATCTTCGGACAAAAATGGACCAAACTTGTCTCCATACGAGGCTTGGAGAGTTAGAAACAACAAGTTCATTCCCTAGAGCGAAGTTCGTCATGTTTGAACCAAAATGGACAAACCTTGTCTCCATTAGAAGTTTCGCAAGTTGTAATGCTGAAGTTCCTCCCCTAGAGCGTTGTTCGTCATCTTCGAACAAAAATGGACAAATGTTGTCTCCCATCGAGGCTTGGAGAATTAGAAACAACAAGTTCTTTCCCTAGAGCGAAGTTCGTAATGTTTGGACAGAAATGGACAAACCTTGTCCCATTCGAAGTTTCGCAAGTTTTAATGCTGAAGTGACTCCCCTAGAGCGTTGTGCGTCATCTTCGGACTAAAATGGACCAAACTTGTCTCCATTCGACGCTTCGAGAGTTAGAAACAACAAGTTCATTCCCTGGAGTGAAGTTCGTCATGTTTGGACCAAAATGGACCAACCATGTCTCAATTCGAAGTTTGGCGAGTTTTAATGCTGAAGTTCCTCCCCTAGAGCGTTGTTAGTCATCTTTGGACAAAATGGACCAAACTTGTCTCCATTCGAGGCTTGGAGAGTTAGAAAAAACAAGTTCGTTCCCAACAACGAAGTTCGTCATGTTTGGACCAAAATGTACAAACCTTGTCTCAATTCCAAGTTTCGTAAGTTTTAATGCTGAAGTTCCTCCCCTAGAGCGTTGTTCTTCATCTTCAGACTGAAATGGACCAAACTTGTCTCCATTCGAGGCTTGGAGAGTTAGAAACAACAAGTTCGTTCCCTAGAGCGAAGTTCGTCATGTTTGGACCAAAATGGACAAACCATGTCTCAATTCGAAATTTGGCGAGTTTTAATGCTGAAGTTCCTCCCCTAGAGCGTTGTTAGTCATCTTTGGAAAAAAATGGACCAACCTTCTCTCCATTCGAGGCTTGGAGAGTTAGAAACAACAAGTTCTTTCCCAAGAGCGAAGTTCATCATGTTTGAACCAAAATGTACAAACCTTGTCTCCATTCCAAGTTTCGCAAGTTTTAATGCTGAAGTTCCTCCCCTAGAGCGTTGTTCGTCATCTTCAGACTAAAATGGACCAAACTTGTCTCCATTCGAGGCTTGGAGAGTTAGAAACAACAAGTTCGTTCCCTAGAGCGAAGTTTTTCAGCTACTGGAACTCTTGGCTGCTCAACTGTCTGGGACTCAACTCCCTGGTCCCTCTGTGCGACTACTCTCAGCTGTGGACAATCTCTCTTGAAATGCCCTGGCTGTCCGCACTTGTAACACACACCGACACCAACCAGACAATGACCCCGATGAATCTTGCCACAATTCGCACATGGGGTTCTCCTTGGTACACTGGCAACAGACTCTTGCCCTGTCTGCGGTCTTGTTGCTAATCTAGCAGACTGACTAGATGCTCTCTGACTCTGCCTCTGATAGGTACCACCCACATTCATTTGTCTCGATGCCTGGCCACCAGACCGATTTTTAAAGTCCTGACGACTCGAATCATTCACTCTAGTTGTGAACCTCCACTGCTCACGACCTCGGTAACTGCTAGCTGTCGAAGCCCCACGACTAGGCTCCACCATTGACTTCTCCTCTGCAATACTCTGCTCCACACGTAGGGCAGTCTCTACTAGCTGAGAAAAGTCTGTCCACTTCGCAATAGCTGTAACCGGGGTACGTATCTCAACACGTAATCCTCTTTCAAACCTTCGACACATGTCACTCTCATATGCCACAATCACATCAGCATACCGCGACAGCTCGGTATACTTCCTCTCATACTCGGCCACTGAAAGTGATCCTTGCTTCAACTCTAAAAACTCATCCCTCTTTGCCTCGCGATATGTGCTAGGGTAATACTTATCTTCAAATATACTTCTGAAAGTTCGCCAGTCCAAAGTACGTGCATCACTGCGCCTGACTAATATTGATTTCCACCATCCTTCTGAAGCAGGAATGTGGCCAATCTGACTTTCCGCTCCTCAGGACAACTCATCACGTCAAAGCATTTCTCAAGCATATTCAACC
Source organism: Trichosanthes truncata (assembly GCA_033996785.1). Lineage (NCBI taxonomy): Eukaryota > Viridiplantae > Streptophyta > Magnoliopsida > Cucurbitales > Cucurbitaceae > Trichosanthes > Trichosanthes truncata. The sequence continues at coordinate 35,453,212 of JAWPNB010000003.1, forward strand.
AAGCCTCGGCGTCAGCTGGGTCTGTGGAACCCTCAAACACTGTGGCTCCTAGTTTCTTCAGGCGTTCTATTCCATATGTCTTCTCTAGATCACTTGGCCCTGCTCTCTCTGGCCTACCTTCCTCCTGTAAGGAACTAGCATGCTGCTTGTTTTCTGCCCTAGTCTGAACTCTCGGGGCACTAGATCCCCTCTCAGATTGGCCTTGGGTAGGATCCTGCGTCCCGTCCTGATCCTGCCTGCGTTGTCTGCTAGTACGTGGTGGCATGACTCCTACAACATATCAATATATTAGACATGCTATGGATACTTAATCTCAAATGCACAATACTAAACTTTCCTTCACATTCTAGTCCTGACTGGACTTACTCTTATCCTTATTTGGACCATACTCCACTAGTTCCTGAACTAACTCAATCACCTGCTATTTACTTCCTAATTTCTTCTTAGAGCTAACTTGCTCTGTCTCTTTCCCCATGGAGCTAACTGCTCTGATACCAAAATTGTCACACCCCCTCCCGAACTAACCGCTAACTTAGCGCGGAAGATAGCATGAAGCCATCAGACATCGTTTACCTTTCTAACGATACATGTGACTTTGTAACATCTGATAAACATACTATGCTGGCATATGAAATACTTTAAACACAACACAGCGGAACTTTGTTAATTACTATACGTACGTAAGGAGCGGCTCTACTTAAACCTCACTTGAAAATTAGAACGGGTAGAGAGCACTACAACCCAAAATATACCCAACCATGATTTACACAACCACCACCACTAGTGCATACATGAACATAACTATACGTTCCTTCCAAAATATCTACAATGTATATACGGACTCGCTACAAAACCCCACCCACGTACAAAATATCAAACTTAGAGAGTGCTCGGCAGACTGTGGCAGGATCTCAGGCACCGGGAGCTCGATCTCTACCTGAAAAGTTGGAAAACATTTAAAGAATGAGCTATGAGGCTCAGCGAGTGACTTAGTTTAAGCTACTAACTCGCAAATCATATCACCTGATAATCTATGAGCATATGAATCTGTATTCAAGCGTTAAATATAAATGTATAGTCACAATAGTTTTTCCTTTCAGCACTCCAACAGGTATGTCATTAAAAACTCACAAGGCATATCAAGAATATTAACCATTTAAGGAAAAACCATATGACAATCTACGTTGTGTAGGGCACGCCCAGTACAACCAACATTCATTCTACGATGTAGTGGGGCCCGCCCAGCACTCCCATCGTCTTTGTCGTAGTGGGCCCCGCCCAGCACTCACGACAGCATTGTTGTCACGGAGTACACTCAACGTCGACAACAGAAAATGACCTGTGTGCACACGGTACTATACAGCCTCGGCTCAATATCTTAATCATTTCCTAGGAAACCATGTATGCTCTTAAGTATGTGTTCAATGTTTCAGAAAAAACATAAAGCATTTAAACTAATTCATTCTTAGGAAGTCTTATATTTCCATAAGCATAAATTCAGGCATAGAAATCGTTTTCGAAATTCGTTTTCTCACTCACAGTGTTAAAACTAGATCCTCGGCCCGTAAACTTGACCTACTTCCTCCTGGCCTGTCAAAAAAAACCAAAACCAAGCATTAGAACTTCAATCTCATGACTTTCAAACTTAAGATTACAAATATCACTCCATCTATTTCCCAGCATTCTGCAGATTTCATACTCTAACCTCACATACTCATAACTTCTTCATTACTTGGCCAAAAATGATGTACTTTATACCAAACTCTTCCTTTTTGAACCCTCTAAAACGTATCGGAAGGAATGGAATCGAAATTCCCAAAGGATGTGTCCGTAAATACCTCGAAATCTACTTCCCTAAAATTAAACTTCTGAAATTTCCAGAATCGTTTTTCTGCTGCACACCACACCTGACCTGAATTTTAATGCCACTTCCAATCATTGTTTACTCACGACTTCTTCATGAAAGTTATAGGAAATTAAATAAGCTTTCCAAACATACCTAATGGAGCTTCTGATTCAAATCCTACAGATCAGCATGTCTCAAACACCAGAGGTTTCTTAGATTTGATAGCAAAATCTCTCCTCTGACTTCCCCTTCACTAATCAATAATTTAAAGTCAGATTTTGCTCGAGCTTCCTTCACGAAATTTGTTGGAAAATGGGTTAAATTTCAAGAAAATCAAACCTCACCTCTTAACTCTTCTTGTGGAGCTCAAAACGATCTAAACATCAGTAGTGAGTAGAGTTGATCACCTAGTTGCCATGGAGGCTTGTGCTGAGTTTTCCCCTCTTCTTCTTCAACTTCCAACCCCAGCAAGCTCTCTTTTCCTCTTTCTTCCACCTTCTCCCACGAAATGCTCTGTTTTTCTTTAATAAAAGAGAAGCAAATGGGAGAAAATGGGTTAGGAAGCTTATTTAATTACTTTTGGTGGTGAGTGCTCCAAAGCTTATCCCTTTCTTTTGTTTTATTCCTCTTTTCCTTATACAACAATTTCCCAAAAATGTTTTAACAATTATTATTATTTTTTTTTTTATTTAAATTTTTTTTTTTTTAGGAAATTTCAAGGAAAACTCTCGGGTATACACGCAGACTGGTTAGGACTAATGAAAGAAGGAAGCCACACCCATAATCTATTCGCCAAAATCTTAGTAATGCATTTATAAATAACATTACAGCAAGAACTTGGCCGATAGTCCCCCATCCTAGTCCGATTAGGACGTTTAGGGACCAAAGTGATCGAAGTTGCATTAATTCCAGGAGGTAGATAACACGTCTAAAAGTAATGCAGTACTGCTCTACAAAAATCCTCCCCTACCACACTCCACGTCGCTTTAAAGAAACCAACAGAAAAACCATCTGGACCAGGAGCCCTATTACTATTCATAGGAAAAAGAACCCCACGCACCTCCTCATGAGAAACCGGTTTAACTAAATCAGCCACACACTCTTCTGGCCACGTAAACTGCACAATGTCTGAAATCTGATTTGTAAGATCCCTATACCCCACATGTTGAGACCCCAAAAGACTACGAAAATAACTCACTGCTTCAGAAGCAATGGCAGAGTGAGAAGATAAAAGAGAACTTGCGTCATCATACAAAGAGGTCAAGCTATTACGAACCACCCTCATCTTCACACTCATGTGAAAGAACGAAGAATTATGATCCCCTAAAGCAAGCCACTTCACCCTCGACTTCTGCCTTAATGACGCCTCCTCACGACGGGCTACAACCCAAAAAGCCTCAGTCAAATCTCTAGCCTGCTGCTGCAAATCAAGCGATAATGGATCCCCTGCTAGAGCAGCCTGCACTGCTTCCATCTGCCCACGTAAATTAGAAACCTCCGCACTAATACCCACAATAGACTGCCCAAATTTACTACGCAACACAAGTTTGACAGCCTTCAAATTACGAGCAAAATTAACCAAGGGAGACACCTTCGATGATTAACCCAACAACTTGCCACAGCCTGCAAAAAACCAGCTTCCTCAGCCCAGTGATTAAAATAAAGAAATGGTACACGTCGTTGAGGTGTGGAAACATCGAAATCAAAGACCAAAGGACAATGGTCTGATACACCCCATCCATGAGCCTGAACCACAGACATCGGAAGAGAAGCAACCCAAGCAGCATTAACCAGTACACGGTCCAATCGTTGCATAATATCTGCACCTCCCAGTAGCCTATTAGTCCACGTAAACCAACTACCTTGGACCCGAAGCTCCATCAGTTCAGCCTGCCCCACCATAGCATCAAACTCCTCCATCTCCCAACATCGGGATTATCTCCAAAAGATTCCCCAGACGACCTAATAGCATTAAAATCTCCCATCACCAAACCAACCAAGCTCCAGGCAGACACAATTGGCAAAAGGCCCTCCCACAACATTCTTCGACCTACCACATCATTATCCGCATATACACAAGCCACCTCCACAAAAACAGATGTGACCACATCCAAAGGTAATCCACAGATGAATTGATCAGAAACAGTCAAAGGAGTAAAGGTATATCTATTCGAGCGCCACATCACCCAAATTCGCCCTAACCCTTGCTGACCATAACTACACACACTGCCACCCTTTGTCAAATTGATCAAAGACTGACTGAAACTGATGCCTCTTAACTTTCGTCTCTAAAAGGCAACAAAAACCAACACGTTCCGACTGTAAAAAGGATCGAACACCAAGGCCCTTAGCAGGGCTCGTGAGCCCCGCACATTCCACAAACAGTACCTAGACATATCCAGAAGCAGAAGGATCCAACGGATCCCGAACACCATCACTAACACATATCTGACCCGCCACACCTATATCACTCGACCACATAGCCAACGGAGGAGGGTCAGCCACCACCATAGCCAACTCCACATCAGTATCAAGAACTTCAAACTGATTAGTAAGCAAGGAGCCCACCTCCTCCCTACTACAACCACCATGCAAACCATTCAAGGAACCACACCTTCTTGATGAGACGGAGCCATGCGCAGAAGTCAAACCACGCGAGCTACACCCCTTATTCTGCACCTCCCGGCCCATAGGACTCGGACGCAAATCTCGATCCAAATGAAGTCTCGCACCTTCCGTAGTAACCCCATCACCCAGAATATTCACACCCTGCTCATTTGAGTCTACCCGCCTCCGCGGAGCCTGATACGAACTAGGACCTACCGAACCTGAATCCACAGGAACCTGCATGCCCAAACACTCGACAAAACAAACACTTCTTGGGCTTCCAAGAGTATTCCACCTTCATAACAACATCCACCCCTCGGATACGAACAGGCACAGCAGTAGGCAAGACATCCTCCACACCCACCTCCACACAAACCCGAGCATAAGACAACCGACTCCTATCCTCAGTCGCCTTGTCCAAACAAACTGGACGACCCACAACACTCGCCACACAACTCAGCCCCCTCGGGGTCCACAACTCTAATGGCATATTAAGTAACTTAACCCAAACAGGCACAGAATCAAAAACAAAAGATTGAGGATCAATACCTGGCACCCATCGACGGAGAAGTATAGGTTTACCACCCACATGCCATGGCCCATGTGATAGCACCCACTCACACGCCGCAACATCCCGCAACTTGAAAATGATGAGGCCATTATCAAGGAAAGTAATAGAAGGAACACCAACTCGACCCCAAATCTTACCAACCAAACGTTACAATATTGAACACGGAAGCCTAGATTCAATAAACTGACCCACAAGCGAGCACTCCCACAATCCCCACCTCACCGGAACCAGCACTCCCATCTTGGAGATCAAACGATTCATCCTTCGGATCAAAAGACAGCAACTGCTCATCAGATACAGCACTCCAATCTTGGAGATCAAACGATTCGTTCCCTAGAGCGAAGTTCGTCATGTTCGGATTAAAACAAACCAACTTGTCTCCATTCGAGGCTTGCAGAGTTAAAAACGACAAGTTCGTTCCCAAGAGCGAAATTCGTCATGTTTGGACCAAAATGAACAAACCTTGTCTCAATTCGAAGTTTGGCGACTTTTAATGCTGAAGTTCGTCCCCTAGAGCGTTGTTCGTCATCTTAGGAAAAAAATGGACCAAACTTGTATCCATTCGAGCCTTGGAGAGTTAGAAAAAAATAGTTCGTTCCCTAGAGCGAAGTTCGTCATGTTTGGACCAAAATGGACAAACCTTGTCTCCATTCGAAGTTTCGCAAGTTTTAATGATGAAGTTCCTCCCTTAGAGCGTTCTTCATCATCTTCGGACTAAAATGGACCAAACTTGTCTCCATTCGAGGCTTGGAGAGTTAGAAACAACAAGTTCGTTCCCTAGAGCGAAGTTCGTCATGTATGGACCAAAATGGACCAACCTTGTCTCAATTCGAAGTTTGGCGAGTTTTAATGCTGAAGTTCCTCCCCTAGAGCCTTGTTAGTCATCTTTGGACAAAAATGGACCAAAGTTGTCTCCATTCGAGGCTTGGAGAGTTAGAAACAACAAGTTCGTTCCTAAGAGCGAAGTTTGTCATGTTTGGACCAAAATTGACAAACCTTGTCTCCATTCGAAGTTTCGTAAGTTTTAAAGCTGAAGTTACTACCCTAGAGCGTTCTTCATCATTTTCGGACTAAAATGGATAAAACTTCTCTCCATTCGAGGCTTGGAGAGTTAGAAACAACGAGTTCGTTCCCTAGAGCGAAGTTCGTCAAGTTTGGACCAAAATGGACAAACCTTGTCTCCATTCGAAGTTTCGCAAGTTTTAATGCTGAAGTTCCTCCCCTAGAGCATTGTTTGTCATCTTCGAAAAAAAATGGACCAAACTTGTATCCATTCGAGGTTTGGAGAGTTAGAGCGAAGTTCGTCATGTTTGGACCAAAATGGACCAACCTTGTCTCAATTCGAAGTTTGGCGAGTTTCAATTCTGAAGTTCGTCCTCTAGAGCGTTGTTCGTCATCTTCGGTTTAAAACGAACCAAACTTGTCTCCATTCGAGGCTTGGACATTTCGAAAAAACAAGTTGGTTCCCTAGAGCGAAGTTCGTCATGTTTGGACCAAAGTGGACAAACCTTGTCTCCATTCGAAGTTTCGCAAGTGTTAATGCTGAAGTTCCTCACCTAGAGCGTTGTTCGTCATCTTCGGACTTAAATGGACCAAACTTGTCTCCATTCGAGGCTTGGAGAGTTAGAAACAACAAGTTCGTTCCCTAGAGCGAAGTTTGTCATGTTTGGACCAAAATGGACAAACTTTGTCTCCCTTCGAAGTTTTGCAAGTTTTAATTCTGAAGTTCGTCCCCTAGAGCATTGTTCGTCATCGTCGAATTAAAATAGACCAAACTTGTCTCCATTCGAGACTTGCAGAGTTAAAAACTACAAGTTCGTTCCCTAGAGCGAAATTTGTCATGTTTGGACCAAAATGGACAAACCTTGTCTCAATTCGAAGTTTGGCCAGTTTTAATGCTGAAGTTCATGCTTTAAGTGTTGTTCGTCATCTTCGAACAAAAATGGACCAAACTTGTCTCCATTCGAGGCATGGAGAGATAGAAATAAATAGTTCGTTCCCTAGAGCGAAGTTCGTCATGTTTGGACAAAAATGGACAAACCTTGTCTCCATTTGAAGTTTCGCAAGTTTTAATGCTGAAGTTCCTCCCCTAGAGCGTTGTTCGTCATCTTCGGACTAAAATGGACCAAACTTGTCTCCAATTGCGGCTTGGAGAGTTAGAAACAACAAGTTCGTTCTCTAGAGAGAAGTTTTTCATGTTTGGACCAAAATGGACAAACCTTGTCTCCATTCGAAGTTTCGCAAGTTTTAATGTTGAAGTTCCTCCCCTAGAGCGTTGTTCGTCATCTTCGGACTAAAATGGACCAAACTTGTCTCGATTCGAGGCTTAGAGAGTTAGAAACAATAAGTTCGTTCTCTAGAGCGAAGTTTGTCATGTTTGGACGAAAATGGACAAAACTTGTCTCCATTCGAAGTTTCGCAAGTTTTAATGCTGAAGTTCCCCCCGTAGAGCGTTGTTCGTCATCTTCGGACTAAAATGGACCAAACTTGTCTCCATTCGAGGCTTGGAGAGTTAGAAACAACAAGTTTGTTCCCTAGAGCGAAGTTCGTCATGTTTCGACTAAAATGGACAAACCTTTTCTCCATTCGAAGTTTCGCAAGTTTTAATGCTGAAGTTCCTCCCCTAGAGCGTTGTTCCTCATCTTCGGAGTCAAATGGACCAAACTTGTCTCCATTTAAGGCTTGGAGAGTTAGAAACAACAAGTTCGTTCCCTAGAGCGAAGTTCGTCATGTTTGGACCAAAATGGACAAACCTTGTCTCCATTCGAAGTTTCGCAAGTTTTAATGCTGAAGTTCCTCCCCTAGAGCGTTGTTCGTCATCTTCGGACTAAAATGGACCAAACTTGTCTCCATTCGAGGATTGGAGAGTTAGAAACAACATGTTCGTTCCCTAGAGCGAAGGTCGTCATGTTTGGACCAAAATGGACAAACCTTGTCTCCATTCGAAGTTTCGCAAGTTTTAATGCTGAAGTTCCTCCCCTAGAGTGTTGTTCGTCATCTTCGGACTAAAATGGACAAAACTTGTCTCCATTCGAGGGTTGGAGAGTTAGAAACAACAAGTTCGTTCCCTAGAGCGAAGTTCGTCATGTTTTGACCAAAATGGACAAACCTTGTCTCCATTCGAAGTTTCGCAGGTTTTAATGCTGAAGTTCCTCCCCTAGAGCGTTTTTCATCATCTTCGGACTAAAATGGATCAAACTTGTCTCCATTCGAGGCTTGGAGAGTTAGAAACAACAAGTTCGTTCCCTAGAGCCAAGTTCGTCATGTTTGGACCAAAATGGACAAACCTTGTCTCCATTCGAAGTTTCGCAAGTTTTAATGCTAAAGTTCCTCCCTTAGAGCGTTGTTCGTCATCTTCGGACTAAAATGGACCAAACTTGTCTCCATTCGAGGATTGGAGAGTTAGAAACAACAAGTTCGTTCCCTAGAGCGAAGGTCGTCATGTTTGGACCAAAATGGACAAACCTTGTCTCCATTCGAAGTTTCGCAAGTTTTAATGCTGAAGTTCCTCCCCTAGAGTGTTGTTCGTCATCTTCGGACTAAAATGGACCAAACTTGTCTCCATTCGAGGGTTGGAGAGTTAGAAACAACAAGTTCGTTCCTTAGAGCGAAGTTCGTCATGTTTGGACCAAAATGGACAAACCTTGTCTCCATTCGAAGTTTCGCAAGTTTTAATGCTGAAGTTCCTCCCCTAGAGCGTTTTTCATCATCTTCGGACTAAAATGGACCAAACTTGTCTCCATTCGAGGCTTGGAGAGTTAGAAACAACAAGTTCGTTGCCTAGAGCGAAGGTCGTCAGGTTTCGACTAAAATGCACAAACCTTGTCTCCATTCGAAGTTTCGCAAGTTTTAATGCTGAAGTTCCTCCCCTAGAGCGTTGTTCGTCATCTTCGGACTAAAATGGACCAAACTTGTATCCATTTGAGGCTTGGAGAGTTAGAAACGACAAGTTCGTTCCCTAGAGCGAAGTTCGTCATGTTTTGACCAAAATGGACAAACCTTGTCTCCATTCGAAGTTTCGCAAGTTTTAATGCTGAAGTTCCTCCCGTAGAGCGTTGTTCGTCATCTTCAGACTAAAATGGACCAAACTTGTCTCCATTCGAGGCTTGGAGAGTTAGAAACAACAAGTTCATTCCCTAGAGCGAACTTCGTCATGTTTGGACCAAAATGGACAAACCTTGTCTCCATTCGAAGATTCGCAAGTTTTAATGCTGAAGTTCGGCCCTAGAGCGTTGTTCGTCATCTTCGGACTAACATGGACCAAACTTGTCTCCATTTGAGGCTTGGAGAGTTAGAATCAACAAGTTCATTCCCTAGAGCGAAGTTCGTCATGTTTGGACCAAAATGGGCCAAACTTGTCTCCATTCGTGGCTTGGAGAGTTAGAAACAACAAGTTCGTTCCCTAGAGCGAAGTTCGTCATGTTTCGACCAAAATGGACAAACCTTGTCTCCATTCGAAGTTTCGCAAGTTTTAATGCTGAAGTTCCTCCCCTAGAGCGTTGTTCGTCATCTTCGGACTAAAATGGACCAAACTAGTCTCCATTCGAGGCTTGAGAGTTAGAAACAACAAGTTCGTTCCCTAGAGCGAAGTTCGTCATGTTTCGACCAAAATGGACAAACATTGTCTACATTCGAAGTTTCGCAAGTTTTAATGCTGAAGTTCCTCCTCTAGAGCGTTGTTCGTCATCTTCGGACTAAAATCGACGAAACTTGTCTCTATTTGTGGCTTGGAGAGTTAGAAACAACAAGTTCGTTCCCTAGAGCGAAGTTCGTCATGTTTCGACCAAAATGGACAAACGTTGTCTCCATTCGAAGTTTCGCAAGTTTTAATGCTGAAGTTCCTCCCCTAGAGCGTTGGTCAAAAGCTTCGAACTAAAATGGACCAAACTTGTCTCCATTCGTGGCTTGGAGAGTTAGAAACAACAAGTTCGTTCCCTAGAGCGAAGTTCGTCATGTTTGGACAAAAATGGACAAACCTTGTCTTCATTCGAAGTTTCGCAAGTTTTAATGCTGAAGTTCGGCCCTAGAGCGTTGGTCGTCATCTTCGGACTAAAATGGACGAAACTTGTCTCCATTTGAGGCTTGGAGAGTTAGAAACAACAAGTTCGTTCCCTAGAGCGAAGTTCGTCATGTTTCGACCAAAATGGACAAACCTTGTCTCCATTCGAAGTTTTGCAAGTTTTAATGCTGAAGTTCCTCCCCTAGAACGTTGTTCATCATCTTCGGACTAAAATGGACCAAACTTGTCTCCATTTGAGGCTTGGAGAGTTAGAAACAACAAGTTCGTTCCCTAGAGCGAAGTTCGACATGTTTGGTCCAAAATGGACAAACCTTTTCTCCATTCGAAGTTTCGCAAGTTTTAATGCTGAAGTTCCTCCCCTAGAGCGTTGTTCGTCATCTTCGGACTAAAATGGACCAAACTTGTCTCCATTTGAGGCTTGGAGAGTTAGAAACAACAAGTTCGTTCCCTAGAGCGAAGTTTGTAATGTTTCGACCAAAATGGACAAACCTTGTCTCCATTCGAAGTTTTGCAAGTTTTAATGCTGAAGTTCCTCCCCTAGAGCGTTGTTCGTCATCTTCGGACTAAAATGGACCAAACTTGTCTCCATTTGAGGCTTGGAGAGTAAGAAACAACAAGTTCGTTCCCTACAGCGAAGTTCATCATGTTTGGACCAAAATGGACAAACCTTGTCTCCTTTCGAAGTTTCGCAAGTCTTAATGCTGAAGTTCCTCCCCTAGAGCGTTGGTCGTCATCTTCGGACTAAAATGGACCAAACATGTCTCCATTCGAAGCTTGGAGAGTTAGAAACAACAAGTTCGTTCCCTATAGCGAAGTTCGTCATGTTTCGACCAAAATGGACAAACCTTGTCTCCATTCGAAGTTTCGCAAGTTTTAATGCTGAAGTTCCTCCCTTAGAGCGTTGTTCGTCATCTTCGGACTAAAATGGACCAAACTTGTATCCATTTGAGGCTTGGAGAGTTAGAAACGACAAGTTCGTTCCCTAGAGCGAAGTTCGTCATGTTTTGACCAAAATGGATAAACCTTGTCTCCATTCGAAGTTTCGCAAGTTTTAATGCTGAAGTTCCTCCCGTAGAGCGTTGTTCGTCATCTTCAGACTAAAATGGACCAAACTTGTCTCCATTCGAGGCTTGGAGAGTTAGAAACAACAAGTTCATTCCCTAGAGCGAACTTCGTCATGTTTGGACCAAAATGGACAAACCTTGTCTCCATTCGAAGTTTCGCAAGTTTTAATGCTGAAGTTCCTCCCCTAGAGCGTTGTTCGTCATCTTCGGACTAAAATGGACCAAACTAGTCTCCATTCGAGGCTTGAGAGTTAGAAACAACAAGTTCGTTCCCTAGAGCGAAGTTCGTCATGTTTCGACCAAAATGGACAAACATTGTCTACATTCGAAGTTTCGCAAGTTTTAATGCTGCAGTTCCTCCTCTAGAGCGTTGTTCGTCATCTTCGGACTAAAATCGACGAAACTTGTCTCTATTTGTGGCTTGGAGAGTTAGAAACAACAAGTTCGTTCCCTAGAGCGAAGTTCGTCATGTTTCGACCAAAATGGACAAACGTTGTCTCCATTCGAAGTTTCGCAAGTTTTAATGCTGAAGTTCCTCCCCTAGAGCGTTGGTCAAAAGCTTCGAACTAAAATGGACCAAACTTGTCTCCATTCGTGGCTTGGAGAGTTAGAAACAACAAGTTCGTTCCCTAGAGCGAAGTTCGTCATGTTTGGACAAAAATGGACAAACCTTGTCTTCATTCGAAGTTTCGCAAGTTTTAATGCTGAAGTTCGGCCCTAGAGCGTTGGTCGTCATCTTCGGACTAAAATGGACGAAACTTGTCTCCATTTGAGGCTTGGAGAGTTAGAAACAACAAGTTCGTTCCCTAGAGCGAAGTTCGTCATGTTTCGACCAAAATGGACAAACCTTGTCTCCATTCGAAGTTTTGCAAGTTTTAATGCTGAAGTTCCTCCCCTAGAACGTTGTTCATCATCTTCGGACTAAAATGGACCAAACTTGTCTCCATTTGAGGCTTGGAGAGTTAGAAACAACAAGTTCGTTCCCTAGAGCGAAGTTCGTCATGTTTGGACCAAAATGGACAAACCTTTTCTCCATTCGAAGTTTCGCAAGTTTTAATGCTGAAGTTCCTCCCCTAGAGCGTTGTTCGTCATCTTCGGACTAAAATGGACCAAACTTGTCTCCATTTGAGGCTTGGAGAGTTAGAAACAACAAGTTCGTTCCCTAGAGCGAAGTTCGTAATGTTTCGACCAAAATGGACAAACCTTGTCTCCATTCGAAGTTTTGCAAGTTTTAATGCTGAAGTTCCTCCCGTAGAGCGTTGTTCGTCATCTTCGGACTAAAATGGACCAAACTTGTCTCCATTCGAGGCTTGGAGAGTTAGAAACAACAAGTTCGTTCCCTACAGCGAAGTTCGTCATGTTTGGACCAAAATGGACAAACCTTGTCTCCTTTCGAAGTTTCGCAAGTCTTAATGCTGAAGTTCCTCCCCTAGAGCGTTGGTCGTCATCTTCGGACTAAAATGGACCAAACATGTCTCCATTCGAAGCTTGGAGAGTTAGAAACAACAAGTTCGTTCCCTAGAGCGAAGTTCGTCATGTTTCGACCAAAATGGACAAACCTTGTCTCCATTCGAAGTTTCGCAAGTTTTAATGCTGAAGTTCCTCCCCTAGAGCGTTGTTCGTCATCTTCGGACTAAAATGGACCAAACTTGTATCCATTTGAGGCTTGGAGAGTTAGAAACGACAAGTTCGTTCCCTAGAGCGAAGTTCGTCATGTTTTGACCAAAATGGACAAACCTTGTCTCCATTCGAAGTTTCGCAAGTTTTAATGCTGAAGTTCCTCCCGTAGAGCGTTGTTCGTCATCTTCAGACTAAAATGGACCAAACTTGTCTCCATTCGAGGCTTGGAGAGTTAGAAACAACAAGTTCATTCCCTAGAGCGAACTTCGTCATGTTTGGACCAAAATGGACAAACCTTGTCTCCATTCGAAGTTTCGCAAGTTTTAATGCTGAAGTTCCTCCCCTAGAGCGTTGTTCGTCATCTTCGGACTAAAATGGACCAAACTAGTCTCCATTCGAGGCTTGAGAGTTAGAAACAACAAGTTCGTTCCCTAGAGCGAAGTTCGTCATGTTTCGACCAAAATGGACAAACATTGTCTACATTCGAAGTTTCGCAAGTTTTAATGCTGAAGTTCCTCCTCTAGAGCGTTGTTCGTCATCTTCGGACTAAAATCGACGAAACTTGTCTCTATTTGTGGCTTGGAGAGTTAGAAACAACAAGTTCGTTCCCTAGAGCGAAGTTCGTCATGTTTCGACCAAAATGGACAAACGTTGTCTCCATTCGAAGTTTCGCAAGTTTTAATGCTGAAGTTCCTCCCCTAGAGCGTTGGTCAAAAGCTTCGAACTAAAATGGACCAAACTTGTCTCCATTCGTGGCTTGGAGAGTTAGAAACAACAAGTTCGTTCCCTAGAGCGAAGTTCGTCATGTTTGGACAAAAATGGACAAACCTTGTCTTCATTCGAAGTTTCGCAAGTTTTAATGCTGAAGTTCGGCCCTAGAGCGTTGGTCGTCATCTTCGGACTAAAATGGACGAAACTTGTCTCCATTTGAGGCTTGGAGAGTTAGAAACAACAAGTTCGTTCCCTAGAGCGAAGTTCGTCATGTTTCGACCAAAATGGACAAACCTTGTCTCCATTCAAAGTTTTGCAAGTTTTAATGCTGAAGTTCCTCCCCTAGAACGTTGTTCATCATCTTCGGACTAAAATGGACCAAACTTGTCTCCATTTGAGGCTTGGATAGTTAGAAACAACAAGTTCGTTCCCTAGAGCGAAGTTCGTCATGTTTGGACCAAAATGGACAAACCTTTTCTCCATTCGAAGTTTCGCAAGTTTTAATGCTGAAGTTCCTCCCCTAGAGCGTTGTTCGTCATCTTCGGACTAAAATGGACCAAACTTGTCTCCACTTGAGGGTTGGAGAGTTAGAAACAACAAGTTCGTTCCCTAGAGCGAAGTTCGTAATGTTTCGACCAAAATGGACAAACCTTGTCTCCATTCGAAGTTTTGCAAGTTTTAAAGCTGAAGTTCCTCCCCTAGAGCGTTGTTCTTCATCTTCGGACTAAAATGGACCAAACTTGTCTTCATTCGAGGCTTGGAGAGTTAGAAACAACAAGTTCGTTCCCTACAGCGAAGTTCGTCATGTTTGGACCAAAATGGACAAACCTTGTCTCCTTTCGAAGTTTCGCAAGTCTTAATGCTGAAGTTCCTCCCCTAGAGCGTTGGTCGTCATCTTCGGACTAAAATGGACCAAACATGTCTCCATTCGATGCTTGGAGAGTTAGAAACAACAAGTTCGTTCCCTAGAGCGAAGTTCGTCATGTTTCGACCAAAATGGACAAACCTTGTCTCCATTCGAAGTTTCGCAAGTTTTAATGCTGAAGTTCCTCCCCTAGAGCGTTGTTCGTCATCTTCGGACTAAAATGGACCAAACTTGTATCCATTTGAGGCTTGGAGAGTTAGAAACGACAAGTTCGTTCCCTAGAGCGAAGTTCGTCATGTTTTGACCAAAATGGACAAACCTTGTCTCCATTCGAAGTTTCGCAAGTTTTAATGCTGAAGTTCCTCCCGTAGAGCGTTGTTCGTCATCTTCAGACTAAAATGGACCAAACTAGTCTCCATTCGAGGCTTGAGAGTTAGAAACAACAAGTTCGTTCCCTAGAGCGAAGTTCGTCATGTTTCGACCAAAATGGACAAACATTGTCTACATTCGAAGTTTCGCAAGTTTTAATGCTGAAGTTCCTCCCCTATAGCGTTGTTCGTCATCTTCGGACTAAAATCGACGAAACTTGACTCTATTTGTGGCTTGGAGAGTTAGAAACAACAAGTTCGTTCCCTAGAGCGAAGTTCGTCATGTTTCGACCAAAATGGACAAACGTTGTCTCCATTCGAAGTTTCGCAAGTTTTAATGCTGAAGTTCCTCCCCTAGAGCGTTGGTCAAAAGCTTCGAACTAAAATGGACCAAACTTGTCTCCATTCATGGCTTGGAGAGTTAGAAACAACAAGTTCGTTCCCTAGAGCGAAGTTCGTCATGTTTGGACAAAAATAGACAAACCTTGTCTTCATTCGAAGTTTCGCAAGTTTTAATGCTGAAGTTCGGCCCTAGAGCGTTGGTCGTCATCTTCGGACTAAAATGGACGAAACTTGTCTCCATTTGAGGCTTGGAGAGTTAGAAACAACAAGTTCGTTCCCTAGAGCGAAGTTCGTCATGTTTCGACCAAAATGGACAAACCTTGTCTCCATTCGAAGTTTTGCAAGTTTTAATGCTGAAGTTCCTCCCCTAGAACGTTGTTCATCATCTGCGGACTAAAATGGACCAAACTTGTCTCCATTTGAGGCTTGGAGAGTTAGAAACAACAAGTTCGTTCCCTAGAGCGAAGTTCGTCATGTTTGGACCAAAATGGACAAACCTTGTCTCCATTCGAAGTTTCGCAAGTTTTAATGCTGAAGTTCCTCCCCTAGAGCGTTGTTCGTCATCTTCGGACTAAAATGGACCAAACTTGTCTCCATTTGAGGCTTGGAGAGTTAGAAACAACAAGTTCGTTCCCTAGAGCGAAGTTCGTAATGTTTCGACCAAAATGGACAAACCTTGTCTCCATTCGAAGTTTCGCAAGTTTTAAAGCTGAAGTTCCTCCCCTAGAGCGTTGTTCGTCATCTTCGGACTAAAATGGACCAAACTTGTCTCCATTTGAGGCATGGAGAGTTAGAAACAACAAGTTCGTTCCCTAGAGCGAAGTTCGTAATGTTTCGACCAAAATGGACAAACCTTGTCTCCATTCGAAGTTTTGCAAGTTTTAATGCTGAAGTTCCTCCCCTAGAGCGTTGTTCGTCATCTTCGGACTAAAATGGACCTAACTTGTCTCCATTCGAGGCTTGGAGAGTTAGAAACAACAAGTTCGTTCCCTACAGCGAAGTTCGTCATGTTTGGACCAAAATGGACAAACCTTGTCTCCTTTCGAAGTTTCGCAAGTCTTAATGCTGAAGTTCCTCCCCTAGAGCGTTGGTCGTCATCTTCGGACTAAAATGGACCAAACATGTCTCCATTCGAGGCTTGGAGAGTTAGAAACAACAAGTTCGTTGCCTAGAGCGAAGGTCGTCAGGTTTCGACTAAAATGGACAAACCTTGTCTCCATTCGAAGTTTCGCAAGTTTTAATGCTGAAGTTCCTCCCCTAGAGCGTTGTTCGTCATCTTCAGACTAAAATGGACCAAACTTGTCTCCATTCGAGGCTTGGAGAGTTAGAAACAACAAGTTCATTCCCTAGAGCGAACTTCGTCATGTTTGGACCAAAATGGACAAACCTTGTCTCCATTCGAAGATTCGCAAGTTTTAATGCTGAAGTTCGGCCCTAGAGCGTTGTTCGTCATCTTCGGACTAACATGGACCAAACTTGTCTCCATTTGAGGCTTGGAGAGTTAGAATCAACAAGTTCATTCCCTAGAGCGAAGTTCGTCATGTTTGGACCAAAATGGGCCAAACTTGTCTCCATTCGTGGCTTGGAGAGTTAGAAACAACAAGTTCGTTCCCTAGAGCGAAGTTCGTCATGTTTCGACCAAAATGGACAAACCTTGTCTCCATTCGAAGTTTCGCAAGTTTTAATGCTGAAGTTCCTCCCCTAGAGCGTTGTTCGTCATCTTCGGACTAAAATGGACCAAACTTGTATCCATTTGAGGCTTGGAGAGTTAGAAACGACAAGTTCGTTCCCTAGAGCGAAGTTCGTCATGTTTTGACCAAAATGGACAAACCTTGTCTCCATTCGAAGTTTTGCAAGTTTTAATGCTGAAGTTCCTCCCCTAGAGCGTTGTTCGTCATCTTCGGACTAAAATGGACCAAACTTGTCTCCATTCGAGGCTTGGAGAGTTAGAAACAACAAGTTCGTTCCCTACAGCGAAGTTCGTCATGTTTGGACCAAAATGGACAAACCTTGTCTCCTTTCGAAGTTTCGCAAGTCTTAATGCTGAAGTTCCTCCCCTAGAGCGTTGGTCGTCATCTTCGGACTAAAATGGACCAAACATGTCTCCATTCGAGGCTTGGAGAGTTAGAAACAACAAGTTCGTTGCCTAGAGCGAAGGTCGTCAGGTTTCGACTAAAATGGACAAACCTTGTCTCCATTCGAAGTTTCGCAAGTTTTAATGCTGAAGTTCCTCCCCTAGAGCGTTGTTCGTCATCTTCGGACTAAAATGGACCAAACTTGTATCCATTTGAGGCTTGGAGAGTTAGAAACGACAAGTTCGTTCCCTAGAGCGAAGTTCGTCATGTTTTGACCAAAATGGACAAACCTTGTCTCCATTCGAAGTTTCGCAAGTTTTAATGCTGAAGTTCCTCCCGTAGAGCGTTGTTCGTCATCTTCAGACTAAAATGGACCAAAATTGTCTCCATTCGAGGCTTGGAGAGTTAGAAACAACAAGTTCATTCCCTAGAGCGAACTTCGTCATGTTTGGACCAAAATGGACAAACCTTGTCTCCATTCGAAGATTCGCAAGTTTTAATGCTGAAGTTCGGCCCTAGAGCGTTGTTCGTCATCTTCGGACTAACATGGACCAAACTTGTCTCCATTTGAGGCTTGGAGAGTTAGAATCAACAAGTTCATTCCCTAGAGCGAAGTTCGTCATGTTTGGACCAAAATGGGCCAAACTTGTCTCCATTCGTGGCTTGGAGAGTTAGAAACAACAAGTTCGTTCCCTAGAGCGAAGTTCGTCATGTTTCGACCAAAATGGACAAACCTTGTCTCCATTCGAAGTTTCGCAAGTTTTAATGCTGAAGTTCCTCCCCTAGAGCGTTGTTCGTCATCTTCGGACTAAAATGGACCAAACTTGTATCCATTTGAGGCTTGGAGAGTTAGAAACGACAAGTTCGTTCCCTAGAGCGAAGTTCGTCATGTTTTGACCAAAATGGACAAACCTTGTCTCCATTCGAAGTTTTGCAAGTTTTAATGCTGAAGTTCCTCCCCTAGAGCGTTGTTCGTCATCTTCGGACTAAAATGGACCAAACTTGTCTCCATTCGAGGCTTGGAGAGTTAGAAACAACAAGTTCGTTCCCTACAGCGAAGTTCGTCATGTTTGGACCAAAATGGACAAACCTTGTCTCCTTTCGAAGTTTCGCAAGTCTTAATGCTGAAGTTCCTCCCCTAGAGCGTTGGTCGTCATCTTCGGACTAAAATGGACCAAACATGTCTCCATTCGAGGCTTGGAGAGTTAGAAACAACAAGTTCGTTGCCTAGAGCGAAGGTCGTCAGGTTTCGACTAAAATGGACAAACCTTGTCTCCATTCGAAGTTTCGCAAGTTTTAATGCTGAAGTTCCTCCCCTAGAGCGTTGTTCGTCATCTTCGGACTAAAATGGACCAAACTTGTATCCATTTGAGGCTTGGAGAGTTAGAAACGACAAGTTCGTTCCCTAGAGCGAAGTTCGTCATGTTTTGACCAAAATGGACAAACCTTGTCTCCATTCGAAGTTTCGCAAGTTTTAATGCTGAAGTTCCTCCCGTAGAGCGTTGTTCGTCATCTTCAGACTAAAATGGACCAAACTTGTCTCCATTCGAGGCTTGGAGAGTTAGAAACAACAAGTTCATTCCCTAGAGCGAACTTCGTCATGTTTGGACCAAAATGGACAAACCTTGTCTCCATTCGAAGATTCGCAAGTTTTAATGCTGAAGTTCGGCCCTAGAGCGTTGTTCGTCATCTTCGGACTAACATGGACCAAACTTGTCTCCATTTGAGGCTTGGAGAGTTAGAATCAACAAGTTCATTCCCTAGAGCGAAGTTCGTCATGTTTGGACCAAAATGGGCCAAACTTGTCTCCATTCGTGGCTTGGAGAGTTAGAAACAACAAGTTCGTTCCCTAGAGCGAAGTTCGTCATGTTTCGACCAAAATGGACAAACCTTGTCTCCATTCGAAGTTTCGCAAGTTTTAATGCTGAAGTTCCTCCCCTAGAGCGTTGTTCGTCATCTTCGGACTAAAATGGACCAAACTTGTATCCATTTGAGGCTTGGAGAGTTAGAAACGACAAGTTCGTTCCCTAGAGCGAAGTTCGTCATGTTTTGACCAAAATGGACAAACCTTGTCTCCATTCGAAGTTTTGCAAGTTTTAATGCTGAAGTTCCTCCCCTAGAGCGTTGTTCGTCATCTTCGGACTAAAATGGACCAAACTTGTCTCCATTCGAGGCTTGGAGAGTTAGAAACAACAAGTTCGTTCCCTACAGCGAAGTTCGTCATGTTTGGACCAAAATGGACAAACCTTGTCTCCTTTCGAAGTTTCGCAAGTCTTAATGCTGAAGTTCCTCCCCTAGAGCGTTGGTCGTCATCTTCGGACTAAAATGGACCAAACATGTCTCCATTCGAGGCTTGGAGAGTTAGAAACAACAAGTTCGTTGCCTAGAGCGAAGGTCGTCAGGTTTCGACTAAAATGGACAAACCTTGTCTCCATTCGAAGTTTCGCAAGTTTTAATGCTGAAGTTCCTCCCCTAGAGCGTTGTTCGTCATCTTCGGACTAAAATGGACCAAACTTGTATCCATTTGAGGCTTGGAGAGTTAGAAACGACAAGTTCGTTCCCTAGAGCGAAGTTCGTCATGTTTTGACCAAAATGGACAAACCTTGTCTCCATTCGAAGTTTCGCAAGTTTTAATGCTGAAGTTCCTCCCGTAGAGCGTTGTTCGTCATCTTCAGACTAAAATGGACCAAACTTGTCTCCATTCGAGGCTTGGAGAGTTAGAAACAACAAGTTCATTCCCTAGAGCGAACTTCGTCATGTTTGGACCAAAATGGACAAACCTTGTCTCCATTCGAAGATTCGCAAGTTTTAATGCTGAAGTTCGGCCCTAGAGCGTTGTTCGTCATCTTCGGACTAACATGGACCAAACTTGTCTCCATTTGAGGCTTGGAGAGTTAGAATCAACAAGTTCATTCCCTAGAGCGAAGTTCGTCATGTTTGGACCAAAATGGGCCAAACTTGTCTCCATTCGTGGCTTGGAGAGTTAGAAACAACAAGTTCGTTCCCTAGAGCGAAGTTCGTCATGTTTCGACCAAAATGGACAAACCTTGTCTCCATTCGAAGTTTCGCAAGTTTTAATGCTGAAGTTCCTCCCCTAGAGCGTTGTTCGTCATCTTCGGACTAAAATGGACCAAACTTGTATCCATTTGAGGCTTGGAGAGTTAGAAACGACAAGTTCGTTCCCTAGAGCGAAGTTCGTCATGTTTTGACCAAAATGGACAAACCTTGTCTCCATTCGAAGTTTTGCAAGTTTTAATGCTGAAGTTCCTCCCCTAGAGCGTTGTTCGTCATCTTCGGACTAAAATGGACCAAACTTGTCTCCATTCGAGGCTTGGAGAGTTAGAAACAACAAGTTCGTTCCCTAGAGCGAAGTTCGTCATGTTTCGACCAAAATGGACAAACGTTGTCTCCATTCGAAGTTTCGCAAGTTTTAATGCTGAAGTTCCTCCCCTAGAGCGTTGGTCAAAAGCTTCGAACTAAAATGGACCAAACTTGTCTCCATTCGTGGCTTGGAGAGTTAGAAACAACAAGTTCGTTCCCTAGAGCGAAGTTCGTCATGTTTGGACAAAAATGGACAAACCTTGTCTTCATTCGAAGTTTCGCAAGTTTTAATGCTGAAGTTCGGCCCTAGAGCGTTGGTCGTCATCTTCGGACTAAAATGGACGAAACTTGTCTCCATTTGAGGCTTGGAGAGTTAGAAACAACAAGTTCGTTCCCTAGAGCGAAGTTCGTCATGTTTCGACCAAAATGGACAAACCTTGTCTCCATTCGAAGTTTTGCAAGTTTTAATGCTGAAGTTCCTCCCCTAGAACGTTGTTCCTCATCTTCGGACTAAAATGGACCAAACTTGTCTCCATTTGAGGCTTGGAGAGTTAGAAACAACAAGTTCGTTCCCTAGAGCGAAGTTCGTCATGTTTCGACCAAAATGGACAAACGTTGTCTCCATTCGAAGTTTCGCAAGTTTTAATGCTGAAGTTCCTCCCCTAGAGCGTTGGTCAAAAGCTTCGAACTAAAATGGACCAAACTTGTCTCCATTCGTGGCTTGGAGAGTTAGAAACAACAAGTTCGTTCCCTAGAGCGAAGTTCGTCATGTTTGGACAAAAATGGACAAACCTTGTCTTCATTCGAAGTTTCGCAAGTTTTAATGCTGAAGTTCGGCCCTAGAGCGTTGGTCGTCATCTTCGGACTAAAATGGACGAAACTTGTCTCCATTTGAGGCTTGGAGAGTTAGAAACAACAAGTTCGTTCCCTAGAGCGAAGTTCGTCATGTTTCGACCAAAATGGACAAACCTTGTCTCCATTCGAAGTTTTGCAAGTTTTAATGCTGAAGTTCCTCCCCTAGAACGTTGTTCATCATCTTCGGACTAAAATGGACCAAACTTGTCTCCATTTGAGGCTTGGAGAGTTAGAAACAACAAGTTCGTTCCCTAGAGCGAAGTTCGTCATGTTTGGACCAAAATGGACAAACCTTTTCTCCATTCGAAGTTTCGCAAGTTTTAATGCTGAAGTTCCTCCCCTAGAGCGTTGTTCGTCATCTTCGGACTAAAATGGACCAAACTTGTCTCCATTTGAGGCTTGGAGAGTTAGAAACAACAAGTTCGTTCCCTAGAGCGAAGTTCGTAATGTTTCGACCAAAATGGACAAACCTTGTCTCCATTCGAAGTTTTGCAAGTTTTAATGCTGAAGTTCCTCCCCTAGAGCGTTGTTCGTCATCTTCGGACTAAAATGGACCAAACTTGTCTCCATTCGAGGCTTGGAGAGTTAGAAACAACAAGTTCGTTCCCTACAGCGAAGTTCGTCATGTTTGGACCAAAATGGACAAACCTTGTCTCCTTTCGAAGTTTCGCAAGTCTTAATGCTGAAGTTCCTCCCCTAGAGCGTTGGTCGTCATCTTCGGACTAAAATGGACCAAACATGTCTCCATTCGAAGCTTGGAGAGTTAGAAACAACAAGTTCGTTCCCTAGAGCGAAGTTCGTCATGTTTGGACCAAAATGGACAAACCTTGTCTCCATTCGAAGTTTCGCAAGTTTTAATGCTGAAGTTCCTCCCCTAGAGCGTTGTTCGTCATCTTCGGACTAAAATGGACCAAACTAGTCTCCATTCGAGGCTTGAGAGTTAGAAACAACAAGTTCGTTCCCTAGAGCGAAGTTCGTCATGTTTCGACCAAAATGGACAAACATTGTCTACATTCGAAGTTTCGCAAGTTTTAATGTTGAAGTTCCTCCCCTATAGCGTTGTTCGTTATCTTCGGACTAAAATCGACGAAACTTGTCTCTATTTGTGGCTTGGAGAGTTAGAAACAACAAGTTCGTTCCCTAGAGCGAAGTTCGTCATGTTTCGACCAAAATGGACAAACGTTGTCTCCATTCGAAGTTTCGCAAGTTTTAATGCTGAAGTTCCTCCCCTAGAGCGTTGGTCAAAAGCTTCGAACTAAAATGGACCAAACTTGTCTCCATTCATGGCTTGGAGAGTTAGAAACAACAAGTTCGTTCCCTAGAGCGAAGTTCGTCATGTTTGGACAAAAATGGACAAACCTTGTCTTCATTCGAAGTTTCGCAAGTTTTAATGCTGAAGTTCGGCCCTAGAGCGTTGGTCGTCATCTTCGGACTAAAATGGACGAAACTTGTCTCCATTTGAGGCTTGGAGAGTTAGAAACAACAAGTTCGTTCCCTAGAGCGAAATTCGTCATGTTTCGACCAAAATGGACAAACCTTGTCTCCATTCGAAGTTTTGCAAGTTTTAATGCTGAAGTTCCTCCCCTAGAACGTTGTTCATCATCTTCGGACTAAAATGGACCAAACTTGTCTCCTTTTGAGGCTTGGAGAGTTAGAAACAACAAGTTCGTTCCCTAGAGCGAAGTTCGTCATGTTTGGACCAAAATGGACAAACCTTGTCTCCATTCGAAGTTTCGCAAGTTTTAATGCTGAAGTTCCTCCCCTAGAGCGTTGTTCGTCATCTTCGGACTAAAATGGACCAAACTTGTCTCCATTTGAGGCTTGGAGAGTTAGAAACGACAAGTTCGTTCCCTAGAGCGAAGTTCGTCATGTTTTGACCAAAATGGACAAACCTTGTCTCCATTCGAAGTTTTGCAAGTTTTAATGCTGAAGTTCCTCCCCTAGAGCGTTGTTCGTCATCTTCGGACTAAAATGGACCAAACTTGTCTCCATTCGAGGCTTGGAGAGTTAGAAACAACAAGTTCGTTCCCTACAGCGAAGTTCGTCATGTTTGGACCAAAATGGACAAACCTTGTCTCCTTTCGAAGTTTCGCAAGTCTTAATGCTGAAGTTCCTCCCCTAGAGCGTTGGTCGTCATCTTCGGACTAAAATGGACCAAACATGTCTCCATTCGAGGCTTGGAGAGTTAGAAACAACAAGTTCGTTCCGTAGAGCGAAGTTCGTCATGTTTCGACCAAAATGGACAAACCTTGTCTCCATTCGAAGTTTCGCAAGTTTTAATGCTGAAGTTCCTCCCCTAGAGCGTTGTTCGTCATCTTCGGACTAAAATGGACCAAACTAGTCTCCATTCGAGGCTTGAGAGTTAGAAACAACAAGTTCGTTCCCTAGAGCGAAGTTCGTCATGTTTGGACCAAAATGGACAAACCTTCTCTCCATTCGAAGTTTTGCAAGTTTTAATGCTGAAGTTCCTCCCCTAGAGCGTTGTTCGTCATCTTCGGACTAAATGGACCAAACTTGTCTCCATTTGAGGCTTGGAGAGTTAGAAACAACAAGTTCGTTCCCTAGAGCGAAGTTCGTCATGTTTGGACCAAAATGGACAAACCTTTTCTCCATTCGAAGTTTCGCAAGTTTTAATGCTGAAGTTCCTCCCCTAGAGCGTTGTTCGTCATCTTCGGACTAAAATGGACCAAACTTGTCTCCATTTGAGGCTTGGAGAGTTAGAAACAACAAGTTCGTTCCCTAGAGCGAAGTTCGTAATGTTTCGACCAAAATGGACAAACCTTGTCTCCATTCGAAGTTTTGCAAGTTTTAATGCTGAAGTTCCTCCCCTAGAGCGTTGTTCGTCATCTTCGGACTAAAATGGACCAAACTTGTCTCCATTCGAGGCTTGGAGAGTTAGAAACAACAAGTTCGTTCCCTACAGCGAAGTTCGTCATGTTTGGACCAAAATGGACAAACCTTGTCTCCTTTCGAAGTTTCGCAAGTCTTAATGCTGAAGTTCCTCCCCTAGAGCGTTGGTCGTCATCTTCGGACTAAAATGGACCAAACATGTCTCCATTCGAAGCTTGGAGAGTTAGAAACAACAAGTTCGTTCCCTAGAGCGAAGTTCGTCATGTTTGGACCAAAATGGACAAACCTTGTCTCCATTCGAAGTTTCGCAAGTTTTAATGCTGAAGTTCCTCCCCTAGAGCGTTGTTCGTCATCTTCGGACTAAAATGGACCAAACTAGTCTCCATTCGAGGCTTGAGAGTTAGAAACAACAAGTTCGTTCCCTAGAGCGAAGTTCGTCATGTTTCGACCAAAATGGACAAACATTGTCTACATTCGAAGTTTCGCAAGTTTTAATGTTGAAGTTCCTCCCCTATAGCGTTGTTCGTTATCTTCGGACTAAAATCGACGAAACTTGTCTCTATTTGTGGCTTGGAGAGTTAGAAACAACAAGTTCGTTCCCTAGAGCGAAGTTCGTCATGTTTCGACCAAAATGGACAAACGTTGTCTCCATTCGAAGTTTCGCAAGTTTTAATGCTGAAGTTCCTCCCCTAGAGCGTTGGTCAAAAGCTTCGAACTAAAATGGACCAAACTTGTCTCCATTCATGGCTTGGAGAGTTAGAAACAACAAGTTCGTTCCCTAGAGCGAAGTTCGTCATGTTTGGACAAAAATGGACAAACCTTGTCTTCATTCGAAGTTTCGCAAGTTTTAATGCTGAAGTTCGGCCCTAGAGCGTTGGTCGTCATCTTCGGACTAAAATGGACGAAACTTGTCTCCATTTGAGGCTTGGAGAGTTAGAAACAACAAGTTCGTTCCCTAGAGCGAAATTCGTCATGTTTCGACCAAAATGGACAAACCTTGTCTCCATTCGAAGTTTTGCAAGTTTTAATGCTGAAGTTCCTCCCCTAGAACGTTGTTCATCATCTTCGGACTAAAATGGACCAAACTTGTCTCCTTTTGAGGCTTGGAGAGTTAGAAACAACAAGTTCGTTCCCTAGAGCGAAGTTCGTCATGTTTGGACCAAAATGGACAAACCTTGTCTCCATTCGAAGTTTCGCAAGTTTTAATGCTGAAGTTCCTCCCCTAGAGCGTTGTTCGTCATCTTCGGACTAAAATGGACCAAACTTGTCTCCATTTGAGGCTTGGAGAGTTAGAAACGACAAGTTCGTTCCCTAGAGCGAAGTTCGTCATGTTTTGACCAAAATGGACAAACCTTGTCTCCATTCGAAGTTTTGCAAGTTTTAATGCTGAAGTTCCTCCCCTAGAGCGTTGTTCGTCATCTTCGGACTAAAATGGACCAAACTTGTCTCCATTCGAGGCTTGGAGAGTTAGAAACAACAAGTTCGTTCCCTACAGCGAAGTTCGTCATGTTTGGACCAAAATGGACAAACCTTGTCTCCTTTCGAAGTTTCGCAAGTCTTAATGCTGAAGTTCCTCCCCTAGAGCGTTGGTCGTCATCTTCGGACTAAAATGGACCAAACATGTCTCCATTCGAGGCTTGGAGAGTTAGAAACAACAAGTTCGTTCCGTAGAGCGAAGTTCGTCATGTTTCGACCAAAATGGACAAACCTTGTCTCCATTCGAAGTTTCGCAAGTTTTAATGCTGAAGTTCCTCCCCTAGAGCGTTGTTCGTCATCTTCGGACTAAAATGGACCAAACTAGTCTCCATTCGAGGCTTGAGAGTTAGAAACAACAAGTTCGTTCCCTAGAGCGAAGTTCGTCATGTTTGGACCAAAATGGACAAACCTTCTCTCCATTCGAAGTTTTGCAAGTTTTAATGCTGAAGTTCCTCCCCTAGAGCGTTGTTCGTCATCTTCGGACTAAATGGACCAAACTTGTCTCCATTTGAGGCTTGGAGAGTTAGAAACAACAAGTTCGTTCCCTAGAGCGAAGTTCGTCATGTTTGGACCAAAATGGACAAACCTTGTCTCCATTCGAAGTTTCGCAAGTTTTAATGCTGAAGTTTGGCCCTAGAGCGTTGGTCGTCATCTTCGGACTAAAATGGACGAAACTTGTCTCCATTTGAGGCTTGGAGAGTTAGAAACAACAAGTTCGTTCCCTAGAGCGAAGTTCGTCATGTTTCGACCAAAATGGACAAACCTTGTCTCCATTCGAAGTTTTGCAAGTTTTAATGCTGAAGTTCCTCCCCTAGAACGTTGTTCATCATCTTCGGACTAAAATGGACCAAACTTGTCTCCATTTGAGGCTTGGAGAGTTAGAAACAACAAGTTCGTTCCCTAGAGCGAAGTTCTCATGTTTGGACCAAAATGGACAAACCTTGTCTCCATTCGAAGTTTCGCAAGTTTTAAAGCTGAAGTTCCTCCCCTAGAGCGTTGTTCGTCATCTTCGGACTAAAATGGACCAAACTTGTCTCCATTTGAGGCTTGGAGAGTTAGAAACAACAAGTTCGTTCCCTAGAGCGAAGTTCGTAATGTTTCGACCAAAATGGACAAACCTTGTCTCCATTCGAAGTTTTGCAAGTTTTAATGCTGAAGTTCCTCCCCTAGAGCGTTGTTCGTCATCTTCGGACTAAAATGGACCAAACTTGTCTCCATTCGAGGCTTGGAGAGTTAGAAACAACAAGTTCGTTCCCTACAGCGAAGTTCGTCATGTTTGGACCAAAATGGACAAACCTTGTCTCCTTTCGAAGTTTCGCAAGTCTTAATGCTGAAGTTCCTCCCCTAGAGCGTTGGTCGTCATCTTCGGACTAAAATGGACCAAACATGTCTCCATTCGAGGCTTGGAGAGTTAGAAACAACAAGTTCGTTCCCTAGAGCGAAGTTCGTAATGTTTCGACCAAAATGGACAAACCTTGTCTCCATTCGAAGTTTTGCAAGTTTTAATGCTGAAGTTCCTCCCCTAGAGCGTTGTTCGTCATCTTCGGACTAAAATGGACCAAACTTGTCTCCATTCGAGGCTTGGAGAGTTAGAAATAACAAGTTCGTTCCCTAGAGCGAAGTTCGTCATGTTTGGACCAAAATGGACAAACCTTGTCTCCTTTCGAAGTTTCGCAAGTCTTAATGCTGAAGTTCCTCCCCTAGAGCGTTGGTCGTCATCTTCGGACTAAAATGGACCAAACATGTCTCCATTCGAGGCTTGGAGAGTTAGAAACAACAAGTTCGTTCCCTAGAGCGAAGTTCGTCATGTTTCGACCAAAATGGACAAACCTTGTCTCCATTCGAAGTTTCGTAAGTTTTAATGCTGAAGTTCCTCCCCTAGAGCGTTGTTCGTCATCTTCGGACTAAAATGACCAAACTAGTCTCCATTCGAGGCTTGAGAGTTAGAAACAACAAGTTCGTTCCCTAGAGCGAAGTTCGTCATGTTTCGACCAAAATGGACAAACATTGTCTACATTCGAAGTTTTGCAAGTTTTAATGCTGAAGTTCCTCCCCTAGAGCGTTGTTCGTCATCTTCGGACTAAAATGGACGAAACTTGTCTCTATTTGAGGCTTGGAGAGTTAGAAACAACAAGTTCGCTCCCTAGAGCGAAGTTCGTCATGTTTGGACCAAAATGGACAAACGTTGTCTCCATTCGAAGTTTCGCAAGTTTTAATGCTGAAGTTCTTCCCCTAGAGCGTTGGTCAAAAGCTTCGAACTAAAATGGACCAAACTTGTCTCCATTCGTGGCTTGGAGAGTTAGAAACAACAAGTTCGTTCCCTAGAGCGAAGTTCGTAATGTTTCGACCGAAATGGACAAACCTTGTCTCCATTCGAAGTTTTGCAAGTTTTAATGCTGAAGTTCCTCCCCTAGAGCGTTGTTCGTCATCTTCGGACTAAAATGGACCAAACTTGTCTCCATTTGAGGCTTGGAGAGTTAGAAACAACAAGTTCGTTCCCTAGAGCGAAGTTCGTCATGTTTGGACCAAAATGGACAAACCTTGTCTCCATTCGAAGTTTTGCAAGTTTTAATACTGAAGTTCCTCCCCTAGAGCGTTGTTCGTCATCTTCGGACTAAAATGGACCAAACTTGTCTCCATTTGAGGCTTGGAGAGTTAGAAACAACATGTTCGTTCCCTAGAGCGAAGTTCGTCATGTTTGGACCAAAATGGACAAACCTTGTCTCCATTCGAAGTTTCGCAAGTTTTAATGCTGAAGTTCGTCCCCTACAGCGTTGTTCGTCATCTTCGGACTAAAATGGACCAAACTTGTCTCCATTTGAGGCTTGGAGAGTTAGAAACAACAAGTTCGTTCCCTAGAGCGAAGTTCGTCATGTTTGGACCAAAATGGACAAACCTTGTCTCCATTCGAAGTTTCGCAAGTTTTAATGCTGAAGTTCCTCCCCTAGAGCGTTGTTCGTCATCTTCGGACTAAAATGGACCAAACTTGTCTCCATTTGAGGCTTGGAAAGTTAGAAACAACAAGTTCGTTCCCTAGAGCGAAGTTCGTCATGTTTGGACAAAAATGGACAAACCTTGTCTCCATTCGAAGTTTCGCAAGTTTTAATGCTGAAGTTCGGCCCTAGAGCGTTGTTCGTCATCTTCGGACTAACATGGACCAAACTTGTCTCCATTTGAGGCTTGGAGAGTTAGAATCAACAAGTTCATTCCCTAGAGCGAAGTTCGTCATGTTTGGACCAAAATGGGCCAAACTTGTCTCCATTCGAGGCTTGGAGAGTAAGAAACAACAAGTTCGTTCCCTAGAGCGAAGTTCGTCATGTTTGGACCAAAATGGACAAACCTTGTCTCCATTCGAAGTTTCGCAAGTTTTAATGCTAAAGTTCCTCCCCTAGAGCATTGTTCGTCATCTTCGGACTAAAATGGACTAAACATGTCTCCATTCGAGGCTTGGAGAGTGAGAAAAAACAAGTTTGTTCCTTAGAGCGAAGTTCGTCATGTTTCGACCAAAATGGACAAACCTTGTCTCCATTGGAAGTTTCGCAAGTTTTAATGCTGAAGTTCCTCGCCCAGAGCGTTGGTCGTCATCTTCGGACTAAAATGGACCAAACTTGTCTCCATTTGAGGCTTGGAGAGTTAGAAACAACAAGTTTGTTCCCTAGAGCGAAGTTCGTCATGTTTGGACCAAAATGGACAAACCTTGTCTCCATTCGAAGTTTCGCAAGTTTTAATGCTGAAGTTCCTCCCCTAGAGCGTTGTTCATCATCTTCGTACTAAAATGGACCAAACTTGTCTCCATTTGATGCTTGGAGAGTTAGAAACAACAAGTTCGTTCCCTAGAGCGAAGTTCGTCATGTTTCGACCAAAATGGACAAACCTTGTCTCCATCCGAAGTTTTGCAAGTTTTAATGCTGAAGTTCCTCCCCTAGAGCGTTGTTGGTCATCTTCGGACTAAAATGGACCAAACTTGTCTCCATTCGAGGCTTGGAGTGTTAGAAACAACAAGTTCGTTCCCTAGAGCGAAGTTCGTCATGTTTGGACCAAAATGGACAAACCTTGTCTCCATTCGAAGTTTCGCAAGTTTTAATGCTGAAGTTCCTCCCCTAGAGCGTTGTTCGTCATCTTCGGACTAAAATGGACCAAACTTGTCTCCATTTGAGGCTTGGAGAGTTAGAAACAACAAGTTCGTTCCCTAGAGCGAAGTTCGTCATGTTTGGACAAAAATGGACAAACCTTGTCTCCATTCGAAGTTTCGCAAGTTTTAATGCTGAAGTTCGGCCCTAGAGCGTTGTTCGTCATCTTCGGACTAAAATGGACCAAACTTGTCTCCATTTGAGGCTTGGAGAGTTAGAAACAACAAGTTCGTTCCCTAGAGCGAAGTTCGTAATGTTTCGACCAAAATGGACAAACCTTGTCTCCATTCGAAGTTTTGCAAGTTTTAATGCTGAAGTTCCTCCCCTAGAACGTTGTTCATCATCTTCGGACTAAAATGGACCAAACTTGTCTCCATTTGAGGCTTGGAGAGTTAGAAACAACAAGTTCGTTCCCTAGATCGAAGGTCGTCATGTTTGGACCAAAATGGACAAACCTTGTCTCCATTCGAAGTTTCGTAAGTTTTAATGCTGAAGTTCCTCCCCTAGAGCGTTGTTCGTCATCTTCGGACTAAAATGGACCAAACTTGTCTCCATTTGAGGCTTGGAAAGTTAGAAACAACAAGTTCGTTCCCTAGAGCGAAGTTCGTAATGTTTCGACCGAAATGGACAAACCTTGTCTCCATTCGAAGTTTTGCAAGTTTTAATGCTGAAGTTCCTCCCCTAGAGCGTTCTTCGTCATCTTCGGACTAAAATGGACCAAACTTGTCTCCATTTGAGGCTTGGAGAGTTAGAAACAACAAATTCGTTCCCTAGAGCGAAGTTCGTCATGTTTGGACCAAAATGGACAAACCTTGTCTCCATTCGAAGTTTCGCAAGTTTTAATGCTGAAGTTCCTCCCCTAGAGCGTTGTTCGTCATCTTCGGACTAAAATGGACCAAACTTGTCTCCATTTGAGGCTTGGAGATTTAGAAACAACAAGTTCGTTCCCTAGAGCGAAGTTCGTCATGTTTGGACCAAAATGGACAAACCTTGTTTCCATTCGAAGTTTCGCAAGTTTTAATGCTGAAGTTCCTCCCCTAGAGCGTTGTTCTTCATCTTCGGACTAAAATGGACCAAACTTGTCTCCATTTGAGGCTTGGAAAGTTAGAAACAACAAGTTCGTTCCCTAGAGCGAAGTTCGTCATGTTTGGACAAAAATGGACAAACCTTGTCTCCATTCGAAGTTTCGCAAGTTTTAATGCTGAAGTTCGGCCCTAGAGCGTTGTTCGTCATCTTCGGACTAAAATGGACCAAACTTGTCTCCATTTGAGGCTTGGAGAGTTAGAAACAACAAGCTCGTTCCCTAGAGCGAAGTTCGTAATGTTTCGACCAAAATGGACAAACCTTGTCTCCATTCGAAGTTTTGCAAGTTTTAATGCTGAAGTTCCTCCCCTAGAACGTTGTTCATCATCTTCGGACTAAAATGGACCAAACTTGTCTCCATTTGAGGCTTGGAGAGTTAGAATCAACAAGTTCATTCCCTAGAGCGAAGTTCGTCATGTTTGGACCAAAATGGGCCAAACTTGTCTCCATTCGAGGCTTGGAGAGTTAGAAACAACAAGTTCGTTCCCTAGAGCGAAGTTCGTCATGTTTGGACCAAAATGGACAAACCTTGTCTCCATTGGAAGTTTCGCAAGTTTTAATGCTGAAGTTCCTCGCCTAGAGCGTTGGTCGTCATCTTCGGACTAAAATGGACCAAACTTGTCTCCATTTGAGGCTTGGAGAGTTAGAAACAACAAGTTTGTTCCCTAGAGCGAAGTTCGTCATGTTTGGACCAAAATGGACAAACCTTGTCTCCATTCGAAGTTTCGCAAGTTTTAATGCTGAAGTTCCTCCCCTAGAGCGTTGTTCGTCATCTTCGGACTAAAATGGACCAAACTTGTCTCCATTTGATGCTTGGAGAGTTAGAAACAACAAGTTCGTTCCCTAGAGCGAAGTTCGTCATGTTTCGACCAAAATGGACAAACCTTGTCTCCATCCGAAGTTTTGCAAGTTTTAATGCTGAAGTTCCTCCCCTAGAGCGTTGTTCGTCATCTTCGGACTAAAATGGACCAAACTTGTCTCCATTCGAGGCTTGGAGTGTTAGAAACAACAAGTTCGTTCCCTAGAGCGAAGTTCGTCATGTTTGGACCAAAATGGACAAACCTTGTCTCCATTCGAAGTTTCGCAAGTTTTAATGCTGAAGTTCCTCCCCTAGAGCGTTGTTCGTCATCTTCGGACTAAAATGGACCAAAGTTGTCTCCATTTGAGGCTTGGAGAGTTAGAAACAACAAGTTCGTTCCCTAGAGCGAAGTTCGTTATGTTTGGACAAAAATGGACAAACCTTGTCTCCATTCGAAATTTTGCAAGTTTTAATGCTGAAGTTCCTCCCCTAGAACGTTGTTCATCATCTTCGGACTAAAATGGACCAAACTTGTCTCCATTTGAGGCTTGGAGAGTTAGAAAAAACAAGTTCGTTCCCTAGAGCGAAGTTCGTCATGTTTGGACAAAAATGGACAAACCTTGTCTCCATTCGAAGTTTCGCAAGTTTTAATGCTGAAGTTAGGCCTTAGAGCGTTGTTCGTCATCTACGGACTAAAATGGACCAAACTTGTCTCCATTTGAGGCTTGAAGAGTTAGAAACAACAAGTTCGTTCCCTAGAGCGAAGTTCGTAATGTTTCGACCAAAATGGACAAACCTTGTCTCCATTCGAAGTTTTGCAAGTTTTAATGCTGAAGTTCCTCCCCTAGAACGTTGTTCATCATCTTCGGACTAAAATGGGCCAAACTTGTCTCCATTTGAGGCTTGGAGAGTTAGAAAAAACAAGTTCGTTCCCTAGAGCGAAGTTCGTCATGTTTGGACCAAAATGGACAAACCTTGTCTCCATTCGAAGTTTCGCAAGTTTTAATGCTGAAGTTCCTCCCCTAGAGCGTTGTTCGTCATCTTCGGACTAAAATGGACCAAACTTGTCTCCATTTGAGGCTTGGAGAGTTAGAAACAACAAGTTCGTTCCCTAGAGCCAAGTTCGTCATGTTTCGACCAAAATGGACAAACCTTGTCTCCATTCGAAGTTTTGCAAGTTTGAATCCTGAAGTTCCTCTCCTAGAGCGTTGTTCGTCATCTTCGGACTAAAATGGACCAAACTTGTCTCCATTTGAGGCTTGGAGAGTTAGAAACAACAAGTTCGTTCCCTAGAGCGAAGTTCGTCATGTTTGGACAAAAATGGACAAACCTTGTCTCCATTCGAAGTTTCGCAAGTTTTAATGCTGAAGTTCGGCCCTATAGCGTTGTTCGTCATCTTCGGACTAAAAAGGACCAAACTTGTCTCCATTTGAGGCTTGGAGAGTTAGAAACAACAAGTTCGTTCCCTAGAGCGAAGTTCGTAATGTTTCGACCAAAATGGACAAACCTTGTCTCCATTGGAAGTTTTGCAAGTTTTAATGCTGAAGTTCCTCCCCTAGAACGTTGTTCATCATCTTCGGACTAAAATGGACCAAACTTGTCTCCATTTGAGGCTTGGAGAGTTAGAAACAACAAGTTCGTTCCCTAGAGCGAAGTTCGTCATGTTTGGACCAAAATGGACAAACCTTGTCTCCATTCGAAGTTTCGCAAGTTTTAATGCTGAAGTTCCTCCCCTAGAGCGTTGTTCGTCATCTTCGGACTAAAATGGACCAAACTTGTCTCCATTTGGTGCTTGGAGAGTTAGAAACAACAAGTTCGTTCCCTAGAGCGAAGTTCGTCATGTTTCGACCAAAATGGACAAACCTTGTCTCCATCCGAAGTTTTGCAAGTTTTAATGTTGAAGTTCCTCCCCTAGAGCGTTGTTCGTCATCTTCGGACTAAAATGGACCAAACTTGTCTCCATTAGAGGCTTGGAGTGTTAGAAACAACAAGTTCGTTCCCTAGAGCGAAGTTCGTCATGTTTGGACCAAAATGGACAAACCTTGTCTCCATTCGAAGTTTCGCAAGTTTTAATGCTGAAGTTCCTCCCCTAGAGCGTTGTTCGTCATCTTCGGACTAAAATGGACCAAACTTGTCTCCATTTGAGGCTTAGAGAGTTAGAAACAACAAGTTCGTTCCCTAGAGCGAATTTCGTCATGTTTGGACAAAAATGGACAAACCTTGTCTCCATTCGAAGTTTCGCAAGTTTTAATGCTGAAGTTCGGCCCTAGAGCGTTGTTCGTCATCTTCGGACTAACATGGACCAAACTTGTCTCCATTTGAGGCTTGGAGAGTTAGAATCAACAAGTTCATTCCCTAGAGCGAAGTTCGTCATGTTTGGACCAAAATGGGCCAAACGAGTCTCCATTCGAGGCTTGGAGAGTTAGAAACAACAAGTTCGTTCCCTAGAGCGAAGTTCGTCATGTTTGGACCAAAATGGACAAACCTTGTCTCCATTCGAAGTTTCGCAAGTTTTAATGATTAAGTTCCTCCCCTAGAGCGTTGTTCGTCATCTTCGGACTAAAATGGACTAAACTTGTCTCCATTCGAGGCTTGGAGAGTTAGAAAAAACAAGTTCGTTCCTTAGAGCGAAGTTCGTCATGTTTCGACCAAAATGGACAAACCTTGTCTCCATTGGAATTTTCGCATGTTTTAATGCTGAAGTTCCTCGCCTAGAGCGTTGGTCGTCATCTTCGGACTAAAATGGACAAAACTTGTCTCCATTCGTGGCTTGGAGAGTTAGAAACAACAAGTTTGTTCCCTACAGCGAATTTCGTCATGTTTGGACCAAAATGGGCCAAACTTGTCTCCATTCGAGGCTTGGAGAGTTAGAAACAACAAGTTCGTTCCCTAGAGCGAAGTTCGTCATGTTTCGACCAAAATTGACAAACCTTGTCTCCATTCGAAGTTTTGCAAGTTTTAATGCTGAAGTTCTTCCCCTAGAGCGTTGTTCGTCATCTTCGGACTAAAATGGACCAAACTTGTCTCCATTTGAGGCTTGGAGAGTTAGAAACAACAAGTTCCTTCCCTAGAGCGAAGTTCGTCATGTTTCGACCAAAATGGACAAACCTTGTCTCCACTCGAAGTTTCGCGAGTTTTAATGCTGAAGTTCCTCCCCTAGAGCGTTGTTCGTCATCTTCGGACTAAAATGGACCAAACTTGTCTCAATTTGAGGCTTGGAGAGTTAGAAACAACAAGTTCGTTCCCTAGAGCGAAGTTCGTTATGTTTGGACAAAAATGGACAAACCTTGTCTCCATTCGAAATTTTGCAAGTTTTAATGCTGAAGTTCCTCCCCTAGAACGTTGTTCATCATCTTCAGACTAAAATGGACCAAACTTGTCTCCATTTGAGGCTTGGAGAGTTAGAAAAAACAAGTTCGTTCCCTAGAGCGAAGTTCGTCATGTTTGGACAAAAATGGACAAACCTTGTCTCCATTCGAAGTTTCGCAAGTTTTAATGCTGAAGTTAGGCCTTAGAGCGTTGTTCGTCATCTACGGACTAAAATGGACCAAACTTGTCTCCATTTGAGGCTTGAAGAGTTAGAAACAACAAGTTCGTTCCCTAGAGCGAAGTTCGTAATGTTTCGACCAAAATGGACAAACCTTGTCTCCATTCGAAGTTTTGCAAGTTTTAATGCTGAAGTTCCTCCCCTAGAACGTTGTTCATCATCTTCGGACTAAAATGGGCCAAACTTGTCTCCATTTGAGGCTTGGAGAGTTAGAAAAAACAAGTTCGTTCCCTAGAGCGAAGTTCGTCATGTTTGGACCAAAATGGACAAACCTTGTCTCCATTCGAAGTTTCGCAAGTTTTAATGCTGAAGTTCCTCCCCTAGAGCGTTGTTCGTCATCTTCGGACTAAAATGGACCAAACTTGTCTCCATTTGAGGCTTGGAGAGTTAGAAACAACAAGTTCGTTCCCTAGAGCCAAGTTCGTCATGTTTCGACCAAAATGGACAAACCTTGTCTCCACTCGAAGTTTCGCGAGTTTTAATGCTGAAGTTCCTCCCCTAGAGCGTTGTTCGTCATCTTCGGACTAAAATGGACCAAACTTGTCTCCATTTGAGGCTTGGAGAGTTAGAAACAACAAGTTCGTTCCCTAGAGCGAAGTTCGTTATGTTTGGACAAAAATGGACAAACCTTGTCTCCATTCGAAATTTTGCAAGTTTTAATGCTGAAGTTCCTCCCCTAGAACGTTGTTCATCATCTTCAGACTAAAATGGACCAAACTTGTCTCCATTTGAGGCTTGGAGAGTTAGAAAAAACAAGTTCGTTCCCTAGAGCGAAGTTCGTCATGTTTGGACAAAAATGGACAAACCTTGTCTCCATTCGAAGTTTCGCAAGTTTTAATGCTGAAGTTAGGCCTTAGAGCGTTGTTCGTCATCTACGGACTAAAATGGACCAAACTTGTCTCCATTTGAGGCTTGAAGAGTTAGAAACAACAAGTTCGTTCCCTAGAGCGAAGTTCGTAATGTTTCGACCAAAATGGACAAACCTTGTCTCCATTCGAAGTTTTGCAAGTTTTAATGCTGAAGTTCCTCCCCTAGAACGTTGTTCATCATCTTCGGACTAAAATGGGCCAAACTTGTCTCCATTTGAGGCTTGGAGAGTTAGAAAAAACAAGTTCGTTCCCTAGAGCGAAGTTCGTCATGTTTGGACCAAAATGGACAAACCTTGTCTCCATTCGAAGTTTCGCAAGTTTTAATGCTGAAGTTCCTCCCCTAGAGCGTTGTTCGTCATCTTCGGACTAAAATGGACCAAACTTGTCTCCATTTGAGGCTTGGAGAGTTAGAAACAACAAGTTCGTTCCCTAGAGCCAAGTTCGTCATGTTTCGACCAAAATGGACAAACCTTGTCTCCATTCGAAGTTTTGCAAGTTTTAAGACTGAAGTTCCTCCCCTAGAGCGTTGTTCGTCATCTTCGGACTAAAATGGACCAAACTTGTCTCCATTTGAGGCTTGGAGAGTTAGAAACAACAAGTTCGTTCCCTAGAGCGAAGTTCGTCATGTTTGGACAAAAATGGACAAACCTTGTCTCCATTCGAAGTTTCGCAAGTTTTAATGCTGAAGTTCGGCCCTAGAGCGTTGTTCGTCATCTTCGGACTAAAATGGACCAAACTTGTCTCCATTTGAGGCTTGGAGAGTTAGAAACAACAAGTTCGTTCCCTAGAGCGAAGTTCGTAATGTTTCGACCAAAATGGACAAACCTTGTCTCCATTCGAAGTTTTGCAAGTTTTAATGCTGAAGTTCCTCCCCTAGAACGTTGTTCATCATCTTCGGACTAAAATGGACCAAACTTGTCTCCATTTGAGGCTTGGAGAGTTAGAAACAACAAGTTCGTTCCCTAGAGCGAAGTTCGTCATGTTTGGACCAAAATGGACAAACCTTGTCTCCATTCGAAGTTTTGCAAGTTTTAATGCTGAAGTTCCTCCCCTAGAGCGTTGTTCATCATCTTCGGACTAAAATGGACCAAACTTGTCTCCATTTGAGGCTTGGAGAGTTAGAAACAACAAGTTCGTTCCCTAGAGCGAAGTTCGTCATGTTTGGACCAAAATGGACAAACCTTGTCTCCATTCGAAGTTTCGCAAGTTTTAATGCTGAAGTTCCTCCCCTAGAGCGTTGTTCGTCATCTTCGGACTAAAATGGACCAAACTTGTCTCCATTTGAGGCTTGGAAAGTTAGAAACAACAAGTTCGTTCCTTAGAGCGAAGTTCGTCATGTTTGGACAAAAATGGACAAACCTTGTCTCCATTCGAAGTTTCGCAAGTTTTAATGCTGAAGTTCGGCCCTAGAGCGTTGTTCGTCATCTTCGGACTAACATGGACCAAACTTGTCTCCATTTGAGGCTTGGAGAGTTAGAATCAACAAGTTCATTCTCTAGAGCGAAGTTCGTCATGTTTGGACCAAAATGGGCCAAACTTGTCTCCATTCGAGGCTTGGAGAGTTAGAAACAACAAGTTCGTTCCCTAGAGCGAAGTTCGTCATGTTTGGACCAAAATGGACAAACCTTGTCTCCATTCGAAGTTTCGCAAGTTTTAATGCTAAAGTTCCTCCCCTAGAGCATTGTTCGTCATCTTCGGACTAAAATGGACTAAACTTGTCTCCATTCGAGGCTTGGAGAGTGAGAAAAAACAAGATTGTTCCTTAGAGCGAAGTTCGTCATGTTTCGACCAAAATGGACAAACCTTGTCTCCATTGGAAGTTTCGCAAGTTTTAATGCTGAAGTTCCTCTCCTAGAGCGTTGGTCGTCATCTTCGGACTAAAAAGGACCAAACTTGTCTCCATTTGAGGCTTGGAGAGTTAGAAACAACAAGTTCGTTCCCTAGAGCGAAGTTCGTAATGTTTCGACCAAAATGGACAAACCTTGTCTCCATTGGAAGTTTTGCAAGTTTTAATGCTGAAGTTCCTCCCCTAGAACGTTGTTCATCATCTTCGGACTAAAATGGACCAAACTTGTCTCCATTTGAGGCTTGGAGAGTTAGAAACAACAAGTTCGTTCCCTAGAGCGAAGTTCGTCATGTTTGGACCAAAATGGACA
The DNA here is from genome assembly GCA_033996785.1 of Trichosanthes truncata. Taxonomy (NCBI): domain Eukaryota; kingdom Viridiplantae; phylum Streptophyta; class Magnoliopsida; order Cucurbitales; family Cucurbitaceae; genus Trichosanthes; species Trichosanthes truncata. Next base: position 35,491,387 of record JAWPNB010000003.1, read on the forward strand.
AACCTTGTCTCCATTCGAAGTTTCGCAAGTTTTAATGCTGAAGTTCCTCCCCTAGAGCGTTGTTCGTCATCTTCGGACTAAAATGGACCAAACTTGTCTCCATTTGATGCTTGGAGAGTTAGAAACAACAAGTTCGTTCCCTAGAGCGAAGTTCGTCATGTTTCGACCAAAATGGACAAACCTTGTCTCCATCCGAAGTTTTGCAAGTTTTAATGTTGAAGTTCCTCCCCTAGAGCGTTGTTCGTCATCTTCGGACTAAAATGGACCAAACTTGTCTCCATTAGAGGCTTGGAGTGTTAGAAACAACAAGTTCGTTCCCTAGAGCGAAGTTCGTCATGTTTGGACCAAAATGGACAAACCTTGTCTCCATTCGAAGTTTCGCAAGTTTTAATGCTGAAGTTCCTCCCCTAGAGCGTTGTTCGTCATCTTCGGACTAAAATGGACCAAACTTGTCTCCATTTGAGGCTTAGAGAGTTAGAAACAACAAGTTCGTTCCCTAGAGCGAATTTCGTCATGTTTGGACAAAAATGGACAAACCTTGTCTCCATTCGAAGTTTCGCAAGTTTTAATGCTGAAGTTCGGCCCTAGAGCGTTGTTCGTCATCTTCGGACTAACATGGACCAAACTTGTCTCCATTTGAGGCTTGGAGAGTTAGAATCAACAAGTTCATTCCCTAGAGCGAAGTTCGTCATGTTTGGACCAAAATGGGCCAAACGAGTCTCCATTCGAGGCTTGGAGAGTTAGAAACAACAAGTTCGTTCCCTAGAGCGAAGTTCGTCATGTTTGGACCAAAATGGACAAACCTTGTCTCCATTCGAAGTTTCGCAAGTTTTAATGATTAAGTTCCTCCCCTAGAGCGTTGTTCGTCATCTTCGGACTAAAATGGACTAAACTTGTCTCCATTCGAGGCTTGGAGAGTTAGAAAAAACAAGTTCGTTCCTTAGAGCGAAGTTCGTCATGTTTCGACCAAAATGGACAAACCTTGTCTCCATTGGAATTTTCGCATGTTTTAATGCTGAAGTTCCTCGCCTAGAGCGTTGGTCGTCATCTTCGGACTAAAATGGACAAAACTTGTCTCCATTCGTGGCTTGGAGAGTTAGAAACAACAAGTTTGTTCCCTACAGCGAATTTCGTCATGTTTGGACCAAAATGGGCCAAACTTGTCTCCATTCGAGGCTTGGAGAGTTAGAAACAACAAGTTCGTTCCCTAGAGCGAAGTTCGTCATGTTTCGACCAAAATTGACAAACCTTGTCTCCATTCGAAGTTTTGCAAGTTTTAATGCTGAAGTTCTTCCCCTAGAGCGTTGTTCGTCATCTTCGGACTAAAATGGACCAAACTTGTCTCCATTTGAGGCTTGGAGAGTTAGAAACAACAAGTTCCTTCCCTAGAGCGAAGTTCGTCATGTTTCGACCAAAATGGACAAACCTTGTCTCCACTCGAAGTTTCGCGAGTTTTAATGCTGAAGTTCCTCCCCTAGAGCGTTGTTCGTCATCTTCGGACTAAAATGGACCAAACTTGTCTCCATTTGAGGCTTGGAGAGTTAGAAACAACAAGTTCGTTCCCTAGAGCGAAGTTCGTTATGTTTGGACAAAAATGGACAAACCTTGTCTCCATTCGAAATTTTGCAAGTTTTAATGCTGAAGTTCCTCCCCTAGAACGTTGTTCATCATCTTCAGACTAAAATGGACCAAACTTGTCTCCATTTGAGGCTTGGAGAGTTAGAAAAAACAAGTTCGTTCCCTAGAGCGAAGTTCGTCATGTTTGGACAAAAATGGACAAACCTTGTCTCCATTCGAAGTTTCGCAAGTTTTAATGCTGAAGTTAGGCCTTAGAGCGTTGTTCGTCATCTACGGACTAAAATGGACCAAACTTGTCTCCATTTGAGGCTTGAAGAGTTAGAAACAACAAGTTCGTTCCCTAGAGCGAAGTTCGTAATGTTTCGACCAAAATGGACAAACCTTGTCTCCATTCGAAGTTTTGCAAGTTTTAATGCTGAAGTTCCTCCCCTAGAACGTTGTTCATCATCTTCGGACTAAAATGGGCCAAACTTGTCTCCATTTGAGGCTTGGAGAGTTAGAAAAAACAAGTTCGTTCCCTAGAGCGAAGTTCGTCATGTTTGGACCAAAATGGACAAACCTTGTCTCCATTCGAAGTTTCGCAAGTTTTAATGCTGAAGTTCCTCCCCTAGAGCGTTGTTCGTCATCTTCGGACTAAAATGGACCAAACTTGTCTCCATTTGAGGCTTGGAGAGTTAGAAACAACAAGTTCGTTCCCTAGAGCCAAGTTCGTCATGTTTCGACCAAAATGGACAAACCTTGTCTCCATTCGAAGTTTTGCAAGTTTTAAGACTGAAGTTCCTCCCCTAGAGCGTTGTTCGTCATCTTCGGACTAAAATGGACCAAACTTGTCTCCATTTGAGGCTTGGAGAGTTAGAAACAACAAGTTCGTTCCCTAGAGCGAAGTTCGTCATGTTTGGACAAAAATGGACAAACCTTGTCTCCATTCGAAGTTTCGCAAGTTTTAATGCTGAAGTTCGGCCCTAGAGCGTTGTTCGTCATCTTCGGACTAAAATGGACCAAACTTGTCTCCATTTGAGGCTTGGAGAGTTAGAAACAACAAGTTCGTTCCCTAGAGCGAAGTTCGTAATGTTTCGACCAAAATGGACAAACCTTGTCTCCATTCGAAGTTTTGCAAGTTTTAATGCTGAAGTTCCTCCCCTAGAACGTTGTTCATCATCTTCGGACTAAAATGGACCAAACTTGTCTCCATTTGAGGCTTGGAGAGTTAGAAACAACAAGTTCGTTCCCTAGAGCGAAGTTCGTCATGTTTGGACCAAAATGGACAAACCTTGTCTCCATTCGAAGTTTTGCAAGTTTTAATGCTGAAGTTCCTCCCCTAGAGCGTTGTTCATCATCTTCGGACTAAAATGGACCAAACTTGTCTCCATTTGAGGCTTGGAGAGTTAGAAACAACAAGTTCGTTCCCTAGAGCGAAGTTCGTCATGTTTGGACCAAAATGGACAAACCTTGTCTCCATTCGAAGTTTCGCAAGTTTTAATGCTGAAGTTCCTCCCCTAGAGCGTTGTTCGTCATCTTCGGACTAAAATGGACCAAACTTGTCTCCATTTGAGGCTTGGAAAGTTAGAAACAACAAGTTCGTTCCTTAGAGCGAAGTTCGTCATGTTTGGACAAAAATGGACAAACCTTGTCTCCATTCGAAGTTTCGCAAGTTTTAATGCTGAAGTTCGGCCCTAGAGCGTTGTTCGTCATCTTCGGACTAACATGGACCAAACTTGTCTCCATTTGAGGCTTGGAGAGTTAGAATCAACAAGTTCATTCTCTAGAGCGAAGTTCGTCATGTTTGGACCAAAATGGGCCAAACTTGTCTCCATTCGAGGCTTGGAGAGTTAGAAACAACAAGTTCGTTCCCTAGAGCGAAGTTCGTCATGTTTGGACCAAAATGGACAAACCTTGTCTCCATTCGAAGTTTCGCAAGTTTTAATGCTAAAGTTCCTCCCCTAGAGCATTGTTCGTCATCTTCGGACTAAAATGGACTAAACTTGTCTCCATTCGAGGCTTGGAGAGTGAGAAAAAACAAGATTGTTCCTTAGAGCGAAGTTCGTCATGTTTCGACCAAAATGGACAAACCTTGTCTCCATTGGAAGTTTCGCAAGTTTTAATGCTGAAGTTCCTCTCCTAGAGCGTTGGTCGTCATCTTCGGACTAAAATGGACCAAACTTGTCTCCATTTGAGGCTTGGAGAGTTAGAAACAACAAGTTTGTTCCCTAGAGCGAAGTTCGTCATGTTTGGACCAAAATGGACAAACCTTGTCTCCATTCGAAGTTTCGCAAGTTTTAATGCTGAAGTTCCTCCCCTAGAGCGTTATTCGTCATCTTCGGACTAAAATGGACCAAACTTGTCTGCATTTGATGCTTGGAGAGTTAGAAACAACAAGTTCGTTCCCTAGAGCGAAGTTCGTCATGTTTCGACCAAAATGGACAAACCTTGTCTCCATCCGAAGTTTTGCAAGTTTTAATGCTGAAGTTCCTCCCCTAGAGCGTTGTTCGTCATCTTCGGACTAAAATGGACCAAACTTGTCTCCATTCGAGGCTTGGAGTGTTAGAAACAACAAGTTCGTTCCCTAGAGCGAAGTTCGTCATGTTTGGACCAAAATGGACAAACCTTGTCTCCATTCGAAGTTTCGCAAGTTTTAATGCTGAAGTTCCTCCCCTAGAGCGTTGTTCGTCATCTTCGGACTAAAATGGACCAAACTTGTCTCCATTTGAGGCTTGGAGAGTTAGAAACAACAAGTTCGTACCCTAGAGCGAAGTTCGTCATGTTTGGACAAAAATGGACAAACCTTGTCTCCATTCGAAGTTTCGCAAGTTTTAATGCTGAAGTTCGGCCCTAGAGCGTTGTTCGTCATCTTCGGACTAACATGGACCAAACTTGTCTCCATTTGAGGCTTGGAGAGTTAGAATCAACAAGTTCATTCCCTAGAGCGAAGGTCGTCATGTTTGGACCAAAATGGGCCAAACTTGTCTCCATTCGAGGCTTGGAGAGTTAGAAACAACAAGTTCGTTCCCTAGAGCGAAGTTCGTCATGTTTGGACCAAATTGGACAAACCTTGTCTCCATTCGAAGTTTCGCAAGTTTTAATGATTAAGTTCCTCCCCTAGAGCGTTGTTCGTCATCTTCGGACTAAAATGGACTAAACTTGTCTCCATTCGAGGCTTGGAGAGTTAGAAAAAACAAGTTCGTTCCTTAGAGCGAAGTTCGTCATGTTTCGACCAAAATGGACAAACCTTGTCTCCATTGGAAGTTTCGCAAGTTTTAATGCTGAAGTTCCTCGCCTAGAGCGTTGGTCGTCATCTTCGGACTAAAATGGACAAAACTTGTCTCCATTCGTGGCTTGGAGAGTTAGAAACAACAAGTTTGTTCCCTACAGCGAAGTTCGTCATGTTTGGACCAAAATGGGCCAAACTTGTCTCCATTCGAGGCTTGGAGAGTTAGAAACAACAAGTTCGTTCCCTAGAGCGAAGTTCGTCATGTTTCGACCAAAATTGACAAACCTTGTCTCCATTCGAAGTTTTGCAAGTTTTAATGCTGAAGTTCTTCCCCTAGAGCGTTGTTCGTCATCTTCGGACTAAAATGGACCAAACTTGTCTCCATTTGAGGCTTGGAGAGTTAGAAACAACAAGTTCCTTCCCTAGAGCGAAGTTCGTCATGTTTGGACCAAAATGAGCCAAACTTGTCTCCATTCGAGGCTTGGAGAGTTAGAAACAACAAGTTCGTTCCCTAGAGCGAAGTACGTCATGTTTCGACCAAAATGGACAAACCTTGTCTCCACTCGAAGTTTCGCGAGTTTTAATGCTGAAGTTCCTCCCCTAGAGCGTTGTTCGTCATCTTCGGACTAAAATGGACCAAACTTGTCTCCATTTGAGGCTTGGAGAGTTAGAAACAACAAGTTCGTTCCCTAGAGCGAAGTTCGTTATGTTTGGACAAAAATGGACAAACCTTGTCTCCATTCGAAATTTTGCAAGTTTTAATGCTGAAGTTCCTCCCCTAGAACGTTGTTCATCATCTTCGGACTAAAATGGACCAAACTTTTCTCCATTTGAGGCTTGGAGAGTTAGAAAAAACAAGTTCGTTCCCTAGAGCGAAGTTCGTCATGTTTGGACAAAAATGGACAAACCTTGTCTCCATTCGAAGTTTCGCAAGTTTTAATGCTGAAGTTAGGCCTTAGAGCGTTGTTCGTCATCTACGGACTAAAATGGACCAAACTTGTCTCCATTTGAGGCTTGAAGAGTTAGAAACAACAAGTTCGTTCCCTAGAGCGAAGTTCGTAATGTTTCGACCGAAATGGACAAACCTTGTCTCCATTCGAAGTTTTGCAAGTTTTAATGCTGAAGTTCCTCCCCTAGAGCGTTGTTCGTCATCTTCGGACTAAAATGGACCAAACTTGTCTCCATTTGAGGCTTGGAGAGTTAGAAACAACAAGTTCCTTCCCTAGAGCGAAGTTCGTCATGTTTGGACCAAAATGGGCCAAACTTGTCTCCATTCGAGGCTTGGAGAGTTAGAAACAACAAGTTCGTTCCCTAGAGCGAAGTTCGTCATGTTTCGACCAAAATGGACAAACCTTGTCTCCACTCGAAGTTTCGCGAGTTTTAATGCTGAAGTTCCTCCCCTAGAGCGTTGTTCGTCATCTTCGGACTAAAATGGACCAAACTTGTCTCCATTTGAGGCTTGGAGAGTTAGAAACAACAAGTTCGTTCCCTAGAGCGAAGTTCGTTATGTTTGGACAAAAATGGACAAACCTTGTCTCCATTCGAAATTTTGCAAGTTTTAATTCTGAAGTTCCTCCCCTAGAACGTTGTTCATCATCTTCGGACTAAAATGGACCAAACTTGTCTCCATTTGAGGCTTGGAGAGTTAGAAAAAACAAGTTCGTTCCCTACAGCGAAGTTCGTCATGTTTGGACAAAAATGGACAAACCTTGTCTCCATTCGAAGTTTCGCAAGTTTTAATGCTGAAGTTAGGCCTTAGAGCGTTGTTCGTCATCTACGGACTAAAATGGACCAAACTTGTCTCCATTTGAGGCTTGAAGAGTTAGAAACAACAAGTTCGTTCCCTAGAGCGAAGTTCGTAATGTTTCGACCAAAATGGACAAACCTTGTCTCCATTCGAAGTTTTGCAAGTTTTAATGCTGAAGTTCCTCCCCTAGAACGTTGTTCATCATCTTCGGTCTAAAATGGGCCAAACTTGTCTCCATTTGAGGCTTGGAGAGTTAGAAAAAACAAGTTCGTTCCCTAGAGCGAAGTTCGTCATGTTTGGACCAAAATGGACAAACCTTGTCTCCATTCGAAGTTTCGCAAGTTTTAATGCTGAAGTTCCTCCCCTAGAGCGTTGTTCGTCATCTTCGGACTAAAATGGACCAAACTTGTCTCCATTTGAGGCTTGGAGAGTTAGAAACAACAAGTTCGTTCCCTAGAGCCAAGTTCGTCATGTTTCGACCAAAATGGACAAACCTTGTCTCCATTCGAAGTTTTGCAAGTTTGAATGCTGAAGTTCGGCCCTAGAGCGTTGTTCGTCATCTTCGGACTAAAATGGACCAAACTTGTCTCCATTTGAGGCTTGGAGAGTTAGAAACAACAAGTTCGTTCCCTAGAGCGAAGTTCGTAATGTTTCGACCAAAATGGACAAACCATGTCTCCATTCGAAGTTTTGCAAGTTTTAATGCTGAAGTTCCTCCCCTAGAACGTTGTTCATCATCTTCGGACTAAAATGGACCAAACTTGTCTCCATTTGAGGCTTGGAGAGTTAGAAAAAACAAGTTCGTTCCCTAGAGCGAAGTTCGTCATGTTTGGACCAAAATGGACAAACCTTGTCTCCATTCGAAGTTTCGCAAGTTTTAATGCTGAAGTTCCTCCTCTAGAGCGTTGTTCGTCATCTTCGGACTAAAATGGACCAAACTTGTCTCCATTTGAGGCTTGGAGAGTTAGAAACAACAAGTTCGTTCCCTAGAGCCAAGTTCGTCATGTTTCGACCAAAATGGACAAACCTTGTCTCCATTCGAAGTTTTGCAAGTTTGAATCCAGAAGTTCCTCCCCTAGAGCGTTGTTCGTCATCTTCGGACTAAAATGGACAAAACGTGTCTCCATTCGAGGCTTGGAGAGTTAGAAACAACAAGTTCGTTCCCTAGAGCGAAGTTCGTCATGTTTGGACAAAAATGGACAAACCTTGTCTCCATTCGAAGTTTCGCAAGTTTTAATGCTGAAGTTTCTCCCCTAGAGCGTTGTTCGTCATCTTCGGACTAAAATGGACAAAACTTTTCTCCCTTCGAGGCTTGTAGAGTAAGAAACAACAAGTTCGTTCCCTAGAGCGAAGTTCGTCATGTTTGGACCAAAATGGACAAACCTTGTCTCCATTCGAAGATTCGCAAGTTTTAATGCTGAAGTTCGGCCCTAGAGCGTTGTTCGTCATCTTCGGACTAAAATGGACCAAACTTGTCTCCATTTGAGGCTTGGAGAGTTAGAAACAACAAGTTCGTTCCCTAGAGCGAAGTTCGTCATGATTGGACAAAAATAGACAAACCTTGTCTCCATTCGAAGTTTCGCAAGTTTTAATGCTGCAGTTCGGCCCTAGAGCGTTGTTCGTCATCTTCGGACTAAAATGGACCAAACTTGTCTCCATTTGAGGCTTGGAGAGTTAGAAACAACAAGTTCCTTCCCTAGAGCGAAGTTCGTCATGTTTGGACCAAAATGGGCCAAACTTGTCTCCATTCGAGGCTTGGAGAGTTAGAAACAACAAGTTCGTTCCCTAGAGCGAAGTTCGTCATGTTTGGACAAAAATGGACAAACCTCGTGTCCATTCGAAGTTTCGCAAGTTTTAATGCTGAAGTTCCTCCCCTAGAGCGTTGTTCGTCATCTTCGGACTAAAATGGACCAAACTTGTCTCCATTTGAGGCTTGGAGAGTTAGAAACAACAAGTTCGTTCCCTAGAGCGAAGTTCGTCATGTTTCGACCAAAATGGACAAACCTTGTCTCCACTCGAAGTTTCGCAAGTTTTAATGCTGAAGTTCCTCCCCTGGAGCATTGTTCGACATCTTCGGACTAAAATGGACCAAACTTGTCTCCATTTGAGGCTTGGAGAGTTAGAAACAACAAGTTCGTTCCCTAGAGCGAAGTTCGACATGTTTGGACCAAAATGGACAAACCTTGTCTCCATTCGAAGTTTCGCAAGTTTTAATGCTGAAGTTCCTCCCCTAGAGCGTTGTTCGTCATCTTCGGACTAAAATGGACCAAACTTGTCTCCATTTGAGGCTTGGAGAGTTAGAAACAACAAGTTCGTTCCCTAGAGCGAAGTTCGTCATGTTTGGACCAAAATGGACAAACCTTGTCTCCATTCGAAGTTTTGCAAGTTTTAAGACTGAAGTTCCTCCCCTAGAGCGTTGTTCGTCATCTTCGGACTAAAATGGACCAAACTTGTCTCCATTCGAGGCTTGGAGAGTTAGAAACAACAAGTTCGTTCCCTAGAGCGAAGTTCGTCGTGTTTCTACCAAAATGGACAAACCTTGTCTCCATTCGAAGTTTCGCAAGTTTTAATGCTGAAGTTCCTCCCCTACAGTGTTTTTCGTCATCTTCAAACTAAAATGGACCAAACTTGTCTCCATTTGAGGCTTGGAGAGTTAGAAACAACAAGTTCGTTCCCTAGAGCGAAGTTCGTCATGTTTCGACCAAAATGGACAAACCTTGTCTCCATTCGAAGTTTTGCAAGTTTTAAGACTGAAGTTCCTCCCCTAGAGCGTTGTTCGTCATCTTCGGACTAAAATGGACCAAACTTGTCTCCATTCGAGGCTTGGAGAGTTAGAAACAACAAGTTCGTTCCCTAGAGCGAAGTTCGTCGTGTTTCTACCAAAATGGACAAACCTTGTCTCCATTCGAAGTTTCGCAAGTTTTAATGCTGAAGTTCCTCCCCTACAGTGTTTTTCGTCATCTTCAAACTAAAATGGACCAAACTTGTCTCCATTTGAGGCTTGGAGAGTTAGAAACAACAAGTTCGTTCCCTAGAGCGAAGTTCGACATGTTTGGACCAAAATGGACAAACCTTGTCTCCATTCGAAGTTTCGCAAGTTTTAATGCTGAAGTTCCTCCCCTAGAGCGTTGGTCGAAATCTTCGGACTAAAATGAACCAAACTTGTCTCCATTCGAGACTTGGAGAGTTAGAAACAACAAGTTCGTTCCCTAGAGCGAAGTTCGTCATGTTTGGACAAAAATGGACAAACCTTGTCTCCATTCGAAGTTTCGCAAGTCTTAATGCTGAAGTTCCTCCCCTAGAGCGTTGGTCGTCATCTTCGGACTAAAATGGACCAAACTTGTCTCCATTCGAGGCTTGGAGAGTTAGAAACAACAAGTTCGTTCCCTAGAGCGAAGTTCGTCATGTATGGACCAAAATGGACAAACCTTGTCTCCATTCGAAGTTTCGCAAGTTTTAATGCTGAAGTTCCTCCCCTAGAGCATTGTTCGTCATCTTCGGACTAAAATGGACCAAACTTGTCTCCATTTGAGGCTTGGAGAGTTAGAAAAAACAAGTTCGTTCCCTAGAGCGAAGTTCGTCATGTTTGGACAAAAATGGACAAACCTTGTCTCCATTCGAAGTTTCGCAAGTTTTAATGCTGAAGTTCGGCCCTAGAGCGTTGTTCGTCATCTTCGGACTAAAATGGACAAAACTTGTCTCCATTTGAGGCTTGGAGAGTTAGAAACAACAAGTTCGTTCCCTAGAGCGAAGTTCGTCATGATTGGACAAAAATAGACAAACCTTGTCTCCATTCGAAGTTTCGCAAGTTTTAATGCTGCAGTTCGGCCCTAGAGCGTTGTTCGTCATCTTCGGACTAAAATGGACCAAACTTGTCTCCATTTGAGGCTTGGAGAGTTAGAAACAACAAGTTTGTTCCTTAGAGCGATGTTCGTCATGTTTGGACCAAGATGGACAAACCTTGTCTCCATTCGAAGTTTCGCATGTTTTAATGCTGAAGTTCCTCCCCTAGAGCGTTGTTCGTCATCTTCGGACTAAAATGGACCAAACTTGTATCCATTTGAGGCTTGGCGAGTTAGAAACAACAATTTCGTTCTCTCGAGCGAAGTTCGTCATGTTTCGACCAAAATGGACAAACCTTGTATGCATTCGAAGTTTCGAAAGTTTTAATGCTGGAGTTGCTCCCCTAGAGCGTTGTTCGTCATCTTCGGACTAAAATGGACCAACTTGTCTCCATTCGAGGCTTGGAGAGTTAGAAACAACAAGTTCGTTCCCTAGAGCGAAGTTCTTCATGTTTGGACCAAAATGGACAAACCTTGTCTCCATTCGAAGTTTCGCAAGTTTGAATGCTGAAGTTCCTCCCCTAGAGCGTTGTTCGTCATCTTCGGACTAAAATGGACCAAACTTGTCTCCATTTGAGGCTTGGAGAGTTAGAAAAAACAAGTTCGTTCCCTAGAGCCAAGTTCGTCATGTTTCGACCAAAATGGACAAACCTTGTCTCCATTCGAAGTTTTGCAAGTTTGAATCCTGAAGTTCCTCCCCTAGAGCGTTGTTCGTCATCTTCGGACTAAAATGGACCAAACTTGTCTCCATTCGAGGCTTGGAGAGTTAGAAACAACAAGTTCGTTCCCTAGAGCGAGGTTCGTCATGTTTGGACCATAATGGACAAACCTTGTCTCCAATCGAAGTTTCGCAAGTTTTAATGCTGAAGTTCCTCCCCTAGAGCGTTGGTCGAAATCTTCGGACTAAAATGGACCAAACGTGTCTCCATTCGAGGCTTGGAGAGTTAGAAACAACAAGTTCGTTCCCTAGAGCGAAGTTCGTCATGTTTGGACAAAAATGGACAAACCTTGTCTCCATTCGAAGATTCGCAAGTTTTAATGTTGAAGTTCGGCCCTAGAGCGTTGTTCGTCATCTTCGGACTAAAATGGACCACACTTGTCTCCATTTGAGGCTTGGAGAATTAGAAACAACAAGTTCGTTCCCTAGAGCGAAGTTCGTCATGATTGGACAAAAATAGACAAACCTTGTCTCCATTTGAAGTTTCGCAAGTTTTAATGCTGCAGTTCGGCCCTAGAGCGTTGTTCGTCATCTTCGGACTAAAATGGACAAAACTTGTCTCCATTTGAGGCTTGGAGAGTTAGAAACAATAAGTTCGTTCCCTAGAGCGAAGTTCGTCATGTTTGGACAAAAATGGACAAACCTTGTCTCCATTCGAAGTTTCGCAAGTTTTAATGCTTAAGTTCGGCCCTAGAGCGTTGTTCGTCATCTTCGGACTAAAATGGACCAAACTTGTCTCCATTTGAGGCTTGGAGAGTTAGAAACAACAAGTTCCTTCCCTAGAGCGAAGTTCGTCATGTTTGGACCAAAATTGGCCAAACTTGTCTCCATTCGAGGCTTGGAGAGTTAGAAACAACAAGTTCGTTCCCTAGAGCGAAGTTCGTCATGTTTGGACCAAAATGGACAAACCTTGTCTCCATTCGAAGTTTCGCAAGTTTTAATGCTTAAGTTCTTCCCCTAGAGCGTTGTTCGTCATCTTCGGACTAAAATGGACCAAACTTGTCTCCATTTGAGGCTTGGAGAGTTAGAAACAAGAAGTTTGTTCCCTAGAGCGAAGTTCGTCATGTTTGGACCAAAATGGGCCAAACTTGTCTCCATTCGAGGCTTGGAGAGTTAGAAACAACAAGTTCGTTCCCTAGAGCGAAGTTCGTCATGTTTCGACCAAATTGGACAAACCTTGTCACCATTCGAAGTTTTGCAAGTTTTAATGCTGAAGTTCCTCCCCTAGAACGTTGTTCATCATCTTCGGACTAAAATGGACCAAACTAGTCTCCATTTGAGGCTTGGAGAGTTGGAAACAACAAGTTCGTTCCCTAGAGCGAAGTTCGTCATGTTTCGACGAAAATGGACAAACCTTGTCTCCACTCGAAGTTTCGCAAGTTTTAATGATGAAGTTCCTCCCTAGAGCGTTGTTCGTCATCTTCGGACTAAAATGGACCAAACTTGTCTCCATTTGAGGCTTGGAGAGTTAGAAACAACAAGTTCGTTCCCTAGAGCGAAGTTCGTCATGCTTCGACTAAAATGGACAAACCTTGTCTCCATTCGAAGTTTTGCAAATTTTAATGCTGATGTTGCTCCTCTAGAGCGTTGTTCGTCATCTTCGGACTAAAATGGACCAAACTTGTCTCCATTTGAGGCTTGGAGAGTTAGAAACAACAAGTTCGTTCCCTAGAGCGAAGTTCGTCATGTTTGGACCAAAATGGACAAACCTTGTCTCCATTCGATCTTTCGCAAGTTTTAATGCTGAAGTTCCTCCCCTAGAGCGTTGTTCGTCATCTTCGTACTAAAATGGACCAAACTTGTCTCCATTCGAGGCTAGGAGAGTTAGAAACAACAAGTTCGTTCCCTAGAGCGAAGTTCGTCATGTTTGGACCAAAATGGACAAACCTTGTCTCCATTCGAAGTTTCGCAAGTTTTAATGCTGAAGTCCCTCCCCTAGAGCGTTGTTCGTCATCTTCGAACTAAAATGGACCAAACTTGTCTCCATTCGAGGCTTGGAGAGTTAGAAACAACAAGTTCGTTCCCTAGAGCGAAGTTCGTCATGTTTGGATCAAAATGGACAAACCTTGTCTCCATTCGAACTTTCGCAAGTTTTAATGCTGAAGTTCCTCCCCTAGATCGTTGTTCGTCATCTTCGGACTAAAATGGACCAAACTTGTCTCCATTCGAGGCTTGGAGAGTTAGAAACAACAAGTTCGTTCCCTAGAGCGAAGTTCGTCATGTTTGGACCAAAATGGACAAACCTTGTCCCCATTCGAAGTTTCGCAAGTTTTAATGCTGAAGTTCCTCCCCTAGAGTGTTGTTCGTCATCTTCGGACTAAAATGGACCAAACTTGTATCCATTCGAGGCTTGGAGAGTTAGAAACAACAAGTTCGTTCACTAGAGCGAAGTTCGTCATGTTTGTACCAAAATGGACAAACCTTGTCTCCATTCGAAGTTTCGCAAGTTTTAATGCTGAAGTCCCTCCCCTAGAGCATTGTTCGTCATCTTCGAACTAAAATGGACCAAACTTGTATCCATTCGAGGCTTGGAGAGTTAGAAACAACAAGTTCGTTCCCTAGAGCGAAGTTCGTCATGTTTGGACCAAAATGGACAAACCTTGTCTCCATTCGAAGTTTCGCAAGTTTTAATGCTGAAGTTCCTCCCCTAGAGCGTTGTTCGTCATCTTCGGACTAAAATGGACCAAACTTGTCTCCATTCGAGGGTTGAAGAGTTAGAAACAACAAGTTCATTCCCTAGAGCGAAGTTCGTCATGTTTGGACCAAAATGGACAAACCTTGTCTCCATTCGAAGTTTCGCAAGTTTTAATGCTGAAGTTCCTCCCCTAGAGCGTTGGTCGTCATCTTCGGACTAAAATGGACCAAACTTGTCTCCATTTGAAGCTTGGAGAGTTAGAAACAACAAGTTCGTTCCCTAGAGCGAAGTTCGCCATGTTTGGACCAAAATGGACAAACCTTGTCTCCATTCGAAGTTTCGCAAGTTTTAATTCTGAAGTTCCTCCCCTAGAGCGTTGTTCGTCATCTTCGGACTAAAATGGACCAAACTTGTCTACATTTGAAGCTTGGAGAGTTAGAAACAACAAGTTCGTTCCCTAGAGCGAAGTTCGTCATGTTTGGACCAAAATGGACAAACCTTGTCTCCATTCGAAGTTTCGCAAGTTTTAATGCTGAAGTTCCTCCCATAGAGCGTTGTTCGTCATCTTCGGACTAAAATGTACCAAACTTGTCTCCATTCGAGGCTTGGAGAGTTAGAAACAACAAGTTCATGCCTTAGAGCGAAGTTCGTCATGTTTGGACCAAAATGGACAAACCTTGTCTCCATTCGATATTTCGCAAGTTTTAATATTGAAGTTCCTCCCCTAGAGCGTTGTTCGTCATCTTCGTACTAAAATGGACCAAACTTGTCGCCATTCGAGGCTTGGAGAGTTAGAAACAACAAGTTCGTTCCCTAGAGCGAAGTTCGTCATGTTTGGACCAAAATGGACAAACCTTGTCTCCATTCGAAGTTTCGCAAGTTTTAATGCTGAAGTTCCTCCCCTAGAGCGTTGTTCGTCATCTTCGGACTAAAATGGACCAAACTTGTCTCCATTCGAGGGTTGAAGAGTTAGAAACAACAAGTTCATTCCCTAGAGCGAAGTTCGTCATGTTTGGACCAAAATGGACAAACCTTGTCTCCATTCGAAGTTTCGCAAGTTTTAATGCTGAAGTTCCTCCCCTAGAGCGTTGGTCGTCATCTTCGGACTAAAATGGACCAAACTTGTCTCCATTTGAAGTTTGGAGAGTTAGAAACAACAAGTTCGTTCCCTAGAGCGAAGTTCGCCATGTTTGGACCAAAATGGACAAACCTTGTCTCCATTCGAAGTTTCGCAAGTTTTAATTCTGAAGTTCCTCCCCTAGAGCGTTGTTCGTCATCTTCGGACTAAAATGGACCAAACTTGTCTACATTTGAAGCTTGGAGAGTTAGAAACAACAAGTTCGTTCCCTAGAGCGAAGTTCGTCATGTTTGGACCAAAATGGACAAACCTTGTCTCCATTCGAAGTTTCGCAAGTTTTAATGCTGAAGTTCCTCCCATAGAGCGTTGTTCGTCATCTTCGGACTAAAATGTACCAAACTTGTCTCCATTCGAGGCTTGGAGAGTTAGAAACAACAAGTTCATGCCTTAGAGCGAAGTTCGTCATGTTTGGACCAAAATGGACAAACCTTGTCTCCATTCGATATTTCGCAAGTTTTAATATTGAAGTTCCTCCCCTAGAGCGTTGTTCGTCATCTTCGTACTAAAATGGACCAAACTTGTCGCCATTCGAGGCTTGGAGAGTTAGAAACAACAAGTTCGTTCCCTAGAGCGAAGTTCGTCATGTTTGGACCAAAATGGACAAACCTTGTCTCCATTCGAAGTTTCGCAAGTTTTAATGCTGAAGTTCCTCCCCTAGAGCGTTGTTCGTCATCTTCGGACTAAATGGACCAAACTTGTATCCATTCGAGGCTTGGAGAGTTAGAAACAACATGTTTGTTCCCTAGAGCGAAGTTCGTCATGTTTGGACCAAAATGGACAAACCTTGTCTCCATTCGAAGTTTCGCAAGTTTTAATGCTGAAGTTCCTCCCCTAGAGCGTTGTTCGTCATCTTCGGACTAAATGGACCAAACTTGTCTCCATTCGAGGCTTGGAGAGTTAGAAACAACAAGTTCGTTCCCTAGAGCGAAGTTCTCCATGTTTGGACCAAAATGGACAAACCTTGTCTCCATTCGAAGTTTCGCAAGTTTTAATTCTGAAGTTCCTCCCCTAGAGCGTTGTTCGTCATCTTCGGACTAAAATGGACCAAACTTGTATCCATTCGAGGCTTGGAGAGTTAGAAACAACATGTTCGTTCCCTAGAGCGAAGTTCGTCATGTTTGGACCAAAATGGACAAACCTTGTCTCCATTCGAAGTTTCGCAAGTTTTAATGCTGAAGTTCCTCCCCTAGAGCGTTGTTCGTCATCTTCGGACTAAAATGGACCAAACTTGTAACTATTCGAGGCTTGGAGAGTTAGAAACAACATGTTCGTTCCCTAGAGCGAAGTTCGTCATGTTTGGACCAAAATGGACAAACCTTATCTCCATTCGAAGTTTCGCAAGTTTTAATGCTGAAGTCCCTCCCCTATAGCGTTGTTCGTCATCTTCGAACTAAAATGGACCAAACTTGTATCCATTCGAGGCTTGGAGAGTTAGAAATAATATGTTCGTTCCCTAGAGCGAAGTTCGTCATGTTTGGACCAAAATGGACAAACCTTGTCTCCATTCGAAGTTTCGCAAGTTTAAGTGCTGAAGTTCCTCCCCTAGAGCGTTGTTCGTCATCTTCGGACTAAAATGGACCAAACTTGTCTCCATTCGAGGCTTGGAGAGTTAGAAACAACAAGTTCGTTCCCTAGAGCGAAGTTCGTCATGTTTGGACCAAAATGGACAAACCTTGTCTCCATTCGAAGTTTCACAAGTTTTAATGCTGAAGTTCCTCCCCTAGAGCGTTGTTCATCATCTTCGGACTAAAATGGACCAAACTTGTATCCATTCGAGGCTTGGAGACTTAGAAACAACATGTTCGTTCCCTAGAGCGAAGTTCGTCATGTTTGGACCAAAATGGACAAACCTTGTCTCCATTCGAAGTTTCGCAAGTTTTAATGCTGAAGTTCCTCCCCTAGAGCGTTGTTCGTCATCTTCAGACTAAAATGGACCAAACTTGTCTCCATTTGAGGCTTGGAGAGTTAGAAACAACAAGTTCGTGCCCTAGAGCGAAGTTCGTTATGTTTGGACCAAAATGGACAAACCTTGTCTCCATTCGAAGTTTCGCAAGTTTTAATGCTGTAGTTCCTCCCCTAGAGCGTTGTTCGTCATCTTCGGACTAAAATGGACCAAACTTGTCTCCATTCGAGGCTTGGACAGTTAGAAACAACTAGTTCGTTCTCTAGAGCGAAGTTCGTCATGTTTGGACCAAAATGGACAAACCTTGTCTCCATTCGAAGTTTCGCAAGTTTTAATGCTGAAGTTCCTCCGCTAGAGCGTTGTTCGTCATCTTCGTACTAAAATGGACCAAACTTGTCTCCATTTGAGGCTTGGAGAGTTAGAAACTACAAGTTCGTTCCCCAGAGCGAAGTTCGTCATGTTTGTACAAAAATGGACAAACCTTGTCTCCATTCGAAGTTTCGCAAGTTTTAATGTTGAAGTTCCTCCCCTAGAGCGTTGTTCGTCATCTTCGGACTAAAATGGACCAAACTCGTCTCCATTCGAGGCTTGGAGAGTTAGAAACAACAAGTTCGTTCCCTAGAGCGAAGTTCGTCATGTTTGGACCAAAATGGACAAACCTCGTCTCCATTCGAAGTTTCGCAAGTTTTAATGCTGAAGTTCCTCCCCTAGAACGTTGTTCGTCATCTTCGAACTAAAATGGACCAAACTTGTATCCATTCGAGGCTTGGAGAGTTAGAAACAACAAGTTCGTTCCCTAGAGCGAAGTTCGTCATGTTTGGACCAAAATGGACAAACCTTGTCTCCATTCGATCTTTCGCAAGTTTTAATGCTGAAGTTCCTCCCCTAGAGCGTTGCTCGTCATCTTCGGACTAAAATGGACAAAACTTGTCTCCATTCGAGGCTTGGAGAGTTAGAAACTACAAGTTCGTTCCCTAGAGCGAAGTTCGTCATTTTTGGACCAAAATGGACAAACCTCGTCTCCATTCGAAGTTTCGCAAGTTTTAATTCTGAAGTTCCTCCCCTAGAGCGTTGTTCGTCATCTTCGGACTAAAATGGACCAAACTTGTCTACATTTGAAGCTTGGAGAGTTAGAAACAACACGTTCGTTCCCTAGAGCGAAGTTCGTCATGTTTGGACCAAAATGGACAAACCTTGTCTCCTTTCGAAGTTTCGCAAGTTTTAATGCTGAAGTTCCTCCCCTAGAGCGTTGCTCGTCATCTTCGAACTAAAATGGACAAAACTTGTCTCCATTCGAGGCTTGGAGAGTTAGAAACTACAAGTTCGTTCCCTAGAGCGAAGTTCGTCATTTTTGGACCAAAATGGACAAACCTCGTCTCCATTCGAAGTTTCGCAAGTTTTAATGCTGAAGTTCCTCCCCTAGAGCGTTGTTCGTCATCTTCGGACTGAAATGGACCAAACTTGTATCCATTCGAGGCTTGGAGAGTTAGAAACAACAAGTTCGTTCCCTAGAGCGAAGTTCGTCATGTTTGGACAAAAATGGACAAACCTTGTCTCCATTCGAAGTTTCGCAAGTTTTAATGCTGAAGTTCCTCCCCTAGAGCGTTGTTCGTCATCTTCGGACTAAAATGGACCAAACTTGTATCCATTCGAGGCTTGGAGAGTTAGAAACAACATGTTCGTTCCCTAGAGCGAAGTTCGTCATGTTTGGACCAAAATGGACAAACCTTGTCTCCATTCGAAGTTTCGCAAGTTTTAATGCTGAAGTTCCTCCCCTAGAGCGTTGTTCGTCATCTTCGGACTAAAATGGACCAAACTTGTAACTATTCGAGGCTTGGAGAGTTAGAAACAACATGTTCGTTCCCTAGAGCGAAGTTCGTCATGTTTGGACCAAAATGGACAAACCTTATCTCCATTCGAAGTTTCGCAAGTTTTAATGCTGAAGTCCCTCCCCTAGAGCGTTGTTCGTCATCTTCGAACTAAAATGGACCAAACTTGTATCCATTCGAGGCTTGGAGAGTTAGAAATAATATGTTCGTTCCCTAGAGCGAAGTTCGTCATGTTTGGACCAAAATGGACAAACCTTGTCTCCATTCGAAGTTTCGCAAGTTTAAGTGCTGAAGTTCCTCCCCTAGAGCGTTGTTCGTCATCTTCGGACTAAAATGGACCAAACTTGTCTCCATTCGAGGCTTGGAGAGTTAGAAACAACAAGTTCGTTCCCTAGAGCGAAGTTCGTCATGTTTGGACCAAAATGGACAAACCTTGTCTCCATTCGAAGTTTCACAAGTTTTAATGCTGAAGTTCCTCCCCTAGAGCGTTGTTCATCATCTTCGGACTAAAATGGACCAAACTTGTATCCATTCGAGGCTTGGAGAGTTAGAAACAACATGTTCGTTCCCTAGAGCGAAGTTCGTCATGTTTGGACCAAAATGGACAAACCTTGTCTCCATTCGAAGTTTCGCAAGTTTTAATGCTGAAGTTCCTCCCCTAGAGCGTTGTTCGTCATCTTCAGACTAAAATGGACCAAACTTGTCTCCATTTGAGGCTTGGAGAGTTAGAAACAACAAGTTCGTGCCCTAGAGCGAAGTTCGTTATGTTTGGACCAAAATGGACAAACCTTGTCTCCATTCGAAGTTTCGCAAGTTTTAATGCTGTAGTTCCTCCCCTAGAGCGTTGTTCGTCATCTTCGGACTAAAATGGACCAAACTTGTCTCCATTCGAAGCTTGGACAGTTAGAAACAACTAGTTCGTTCTCTAGAGCGAAGTTCGTCATGTTTGGACCAAAATGGACAAACCTTGTCTCCATTCGAAGTTTCGCAAGTTTTAATGCTGAAGTTCCTCCGCTAGAGCGTTGTTCGTCATCTTCGTACTAAAATGGACCAAACTTGTCTCCATTTGAGGCTTGGAGAGTTAGAAACTACAAGTTCGTTCCCCAGAGGGAAGTTCGTCATGTTTGTACAAAAATGGACAAACCTTGTCTCCATTCGAAGTTTCGCAAGTTTTAATGTTGAAGTTCCTCCCCTAGAGCGTTGTTCGTCATCTTCGGACTAAAATGGACCAAACTCGTCTCCATTCGAGGCTTGGAGAGTTAGAAACAACAAGTTCGTTCCCTAGAGCGAAGTTCGTCATGTTTGGACCAAAATGGACAAACCTCGTCTCCATTCGAAGTTTCGCAAGTTTTAATGCTGAAGTTCCTCCCCTAGAACGTTGTTCGTCATCTTCGAACTAAAATGGACCAAACTTGTATCCATTCGAGGCTTGGAGAGTTAGAAACAACAAGTTCGTTCCCTAGAGCGAAGTTCGTCATGTTTGGACCAAAATGGACAAACCTTGTCTCCATTCGATCTTTCGCAAGTTTTAATGCTGAAGTTCCTCCCCTAGAGCGTTGCTCGTCATCTTCGGACTAAAATGGACAAAACTTGTCTCCATTCGAGGCTTGGAGAGTTAGAAACTACAAGTTCGTTCCCTAGAGCGAAGTTCGTCATTTTTGGACCAAAATGGACAAACCTCGTCTCCATTCGAAGTTTCGCAAGTTTTAATTCTGAAGTTCCTCCCCTAGAGCGTTGTTCGTCATCTTCGGACTAAAATGGACCAAACTTGTCTACATTTGAAGCTTGGAGAGTTAGAAACAACACGTTCGTTCCCTAGAGCGAAGTTCGTCATGTTTGGACCAAAATGGACAAACCTTGTCTCCTTTCGAAGTTTCGCAAGTTTTAATGCTGAAGTTCCTCCCCTAGAGCGTTGCTCGTCATCTTCGAACTAAAATGGACAAAACTTGTCTCCATTCGAGGCTTGGAGAGTTAGAAACTACAAGTTCGTTCCCTAGAGCGAAGTTCGTCATTTTTGGACCAAAATGGACAAACCTCGTCTCCATTCGAAGTTTCGCAAGTTTTAATGCTGAAGTTCCTCCCCTAGAGCGTTGTTCGTCATCTTCGGACTGAAATGGACCAAACTTGTATCCATTCGAGGCTTGGAGAGTTAGAAACAACAAGTTCGTTCCCTAGAGCGAAGTTCGTCATGTTTGGACCAAAATGGACAAACCTTGTCTCCATTCTATCTTTCGCAAGTTTTAATGCTGAAGTTCCTCCCCTAGAACGTTGCTCGTCATCTTCGGACTAAAATGGACAAAACTTGTCTCCATTCGAGGCTTGGAGAGTTAGAAACTACAAGTTCGTTCCCTAGAGCGAAGTTCGTCATTTTTGGACCAAAATGGACAAACCTCGTCTCCATTCGAAGTTTCGCAAGTTTTAATTCTGAAGTTCCTCCCCTAGAGCGTTGTTCGTCATCTTCGGACTAAAATGGACCAAACTTGTCTACATTTGAAGCTTGGAGAGTTAGAAACAACACGTTCGTTCCCTAGAGCGAAGTTCGTCATGTTTGGACCAAAATGGACAAACCTTGTCTCCTTTCGAAGTTTCGCAAGTTTTAATGCTGAAGTTCCTCCCCTAGAGCGTTGCTCGTCATCTTCGAACTAAAATGGACAAAACTTGTCTCCATTCGAGGCTTGGAGAGTTAGTAACTACAAGTTCGTTCCCTAGAGCGAAGTTCGTCATTTTTGGACCAAAATGGACAAACCTCGTCTCCATTCGAAGTTTCGCAAGTTTTAATGCTGAAGTTCCTCCCCTAGAGCGTTATTCGTCATCTTCGGACTAAAATGGACCAAACTTGTCTCCATTTGAGGCTTGGAGAGTTAGAAACAACACGTTCGTTCTCTAGAGCGAAGTTCATCATGTTTGGACCAAAATGGACAAACCTTGTCTCCATTCGAAGTTTCGCAAGTTTTAATGCTGAAGTTCCTCCCCTAGAGCGTTGTTCGTCATCTTCGAACTAAAATGGACCAAACTTGTATCCATTCGAGGCTTGGAGAGTTAGAAACAACAAGTTCGTTCCCTAGAGCGAAGTTCGTCATGTTTGGACCAAAATGGACAAACCTTGTCTCCATTCGATCTTTCGCAAGTTTTAATGCTGAAGTTCCTCCCCTAGAGCGTTGTTCGTCATCTTCGGACTAAAATGGACCATACTTGTCTCCATTCGAGGCTTGGAGAGTTAGAAACAACAAGTTCGTTCCCTAGAGCGAAGTTCGTCATGTTTGGACAAAAATGGACAAACCTTGTCTCCATTCGACGTTTCGCAAGTTTTAATGCTGAAGTTCCTCCCCTAGAGCGTTGTTCGACATCTTCGGACTAAAATGGAACAAACTTGTCTCCATTTGAGGCTTGGAGAGTTAGAAACAACAAGTTCGTTCCCTAGAGCGAAGTTCGTCATGTTTCGACCAAAATGGACAATCCTTGTCTCCATTCGAAGTTTCGCAAGTTTTAATGCTGAAGTTCCTCCCCTAGAGCGTTGTTCGTCATCTTCGGACTAAAATGGACCAAACTTGTCTCCATTTGAGGCTTGGAGAGTTAGAAACAACAAGTTCGTTCCCTAGAGCGAAGTTCGTCATGTTTGGACCAAAATGGACAAACGTTGTCTCCATTCGAAGTTTCGCAAGTTTTAATGCTGAAGTTCCTCCCCTAGAGCGTTGTTCGTCATCTTCGGACTAAAATGGACCAAACTTGTATCCATTCGAGGCTTGGAGAGTTAGAAACAACATGTTCGTTCCCTAGAGCGAAGTTCGTCATGTTTGGACCAAAATGGACAAACCTTGTCTCCATTCGAAGTTTCGCAAGTTTTAATGCTGAAGTTCCTCCCCTAGAGCGTTGTTCGTCATCTTCTGACTAAAATGGACCAAACTTGTATCCATTCGAGGCTTGGAGAGTTAGAAACAACATGTTCGTTCCCTAGAGCGAAGTTCGTCATGTTTGGACCAAAATGGACAAACCTTGTCTCCATTCGAAGTTTCGCAAGTTTTAATGCTGAAGTTCCTCCCATAGAGCGTTGTTCGTCATCTTCGGACTAAAATGTACCAAACTTGTCTCCATTCGAGGCTTGGAGAGTTAGAAACAACAAGTTCATGCCTTAGAGCGAAGTTCGTCATGTTTGGACCAAAATGGACAAACCTTGTCTCCATTCGATATTTCGCAAGTTTTAATATTGAAGTTCCTCCCCTAGAGCGTTGTTCGTCATCTTCGTACTAAAATGGACCAAACTTGTCGCCATTCGAGGCTTGGAGAGTTAGAAACAACAAGTTCGTTCCCTAGAGCGAAGTTCGTCATGTTTGGACAAAAATGGACAAACCTTGTCTCCATTCGAAGTTTCGCAAGTTTTAATGCTGAAGTTCCTCCCCTAGAGCGTTGTTCGTCATCTTCGGACTAAAATGGACCAAACTTGTCTCCATTTGAGGCTTGGAGAGTTAGAAACAACAAGTTCGTTCCCTAGAGAGAAGTTCGTCATGTTTGGACCAAAATGGACAAACCTTGTCTCCATTCGAAGTTTCGCAAGTTTTAATGCTGAAGTTCCTCCCCTAGAGCATTGTTCGTCATCTTCGGACTAAAATGGACCAAACTTGTCTACATTTGAAGCTTGGAGAGTTAGAAACAACAAGTTCGTTCCCTAGAGCGAAGTTCGTCATGTTTGGACAAAAATGGACAAAACTTGTCTCCATTCGAAGTTTCGCAAGTTTTAATGCTGAAGTTCCTCCCCTAGAGCGTTGCTCGTTATCTTCGAACTAAAATGGACAAAACTTGTCTCCATTCGAGGCTTGGAGAGTTAGAAACTACAAGTTCGTTCCCTAGAGCGAAGTTCGTCATTTTTGGACCAAAATGGACAAACCTCGTCTCCATTCGAAGTTTCGCAAGTTTTAATGCTGAAGTTCCTCCCCTAGAGCGTTGTTCGTCATCTTCGGACTAAAATGGACCAAACTTGTCTCCATTTGAGGCTTGGAGAGTTAGAAACAACAAGTTCGTTCTCTAGAGCGAAGTTCGTCATGTTTGGACCAAAATGGACAAACCTTGTCTCCATTCGAAGTTTCGCAAGTTTTAATGCTGAAGTTCCTCCCCTAGAACGTTGTTCGTCATCTTCGAACTAAAATGGACCAAACTTGTATCCATTCGAGGCTTGGAGAGTTAGAAACAACAAGTTCGTTCCCTAGAGCGAAGTTCGTCATGTTTGGACCAAAATGGACAAACCTTGTCTCCATTCGATCTTTCGCAAGTTTTAATGCTGAAGTTCCTCCCCTAGAGCGTTGCTCGTCATCTTCGGACTAAAATGGACAAAACTTGTCTCCATTCGAGGCTTGGAGAGTTAGAAACTACAAGTTCGTTCCCTAGAGCGAAGTTCGTCATTTTTGGACCAAAATGGACAAACCTCGTCTCCATTCGAAGTTTCGCAAGTTTTAATTCTGAAGTTCCTCCCCTAGAGCGTTGTTCGTCATCTTCGGACTAAAATGGACCAAACTTGTCTACATTTGAAGCTTGGAGAGTTAGAAACAACACGTTCGTTCCCTAGAGCGAAGTTCGTCATGTTTGGACCAAAATGGACAAACCTTGTCTCCTTTCGAAGTTTCGCAAGTTTTAATGCTGAAGTTCCTCCCCTAGAGCGTTGCTCGTCATCTTCGAACTAAAATGGACAAAACTTGTCTCCATTCGAGGCTTGGAGAGTTAGAAACTACAAGTTCGTTCCCTAGAGCGAAGTTTGTCATTTTTGGACCAAAATGGACAAACCTCGTCTCCATTCGAAGTTTCGCAAGTTTTAATGCTGAAGTTCCTCCCCTAGAGCGTTGTTCGTCATCTTCGGACTGAAATGGACCAAACTTGTATCCATTCGAGGCTTGGAGAGTTAGAAACAACAAGTTCGTTCCCTAGAGCGAAGTTCGTCATGTTTGGACCAAAATGGACAAACCTTGTCTCCATTCGATCTTTCGCAAGTTTTAATGCTGAAGTTCCTCCCCTAGAACGTTGCTCGTCATCTTCGGACTAAAATGGACAAAACTTGTCTCCATTCGAGGCTTGGAGAGTTAGAAACTACAAGTTCGTTCCCTAGAGCAAAGTTCGTCATTTTTGGACCAAAATGGACAAACCTCGTCTCCATTCGAAGTTTCGCAAGTTTTAATTCTGAAGTTCCTCCCCTAGAGCGTTGTTCGTCATCTTCGGACTAAAATGGACCAAACTTGTCTACATTTGAAGCTTGGAGAGTTAGAAACAACACGTTCGTTCCCTAGAGCGAAGTTCGTCATGTTTGGACCAAAATGGACAAACCTTGTCTCCTTTCGAAGTTTCGCAAGTTTTAATGCTGAAGTTCCTCCCCTAGAGCGTTGCTCGTCATCTTCGAACTAAAATGGACAAAACTTGTCTCCATTCGAGGCTTGGAGAGTTAGTAACTACAAGTTCGTTCCCTAGAGCGAAGTTCGTCATTTTTGGACCAAAATGGACAAACCTCGTCTCCATTCGAAGTTTCGCAAGTTTTAATGCTGAAGTTCCTCCCCTAGAGCGTTGTTCGTCATCTTCGGACTAAAATGGACCAAACTTGTCTCCATTTGAGGCTTGGAGAGTTAGAAACAACAAGTTCGTTCTCTAGAGCGAAGTTCGTCATGTTTGGACCAAAATGGACAAACCTTGTCTCCATTCGAAGTTTCGCAAGTTTTAATGCTGAAGTTCCTCCACTAGAGCGTTGTTCGTCATCTTCGAACTAAAATGGACCAAAGTTGTATCCATTCGAGGCTTGGAGAGTTAGAAACAACAAGTTCGTTCCCTAGAGCGAAGTTCGTCATGTTTGGACCAAAATGGACAAACCTTGTCTCCATTCGATCTTTCGCAAGTTTTAATGCTGAAGTTCCTCCCCTAGAGCGTTGTTCGTCATCTTCGGACTAAAATGGACCAAACTTGTCTCCATTCGAGGCTTGGAGAGTTAGAAACAACAAGTTCGTTCCCTAGAGCGATGTTCGTCATGTTTGGACAAAAATGGACAAACCTTGTCTCCATTCGACGTTTCGCAAGATTTAATGCTGAAGTTCCTCCCCTAGAGCGTTGTTCGACATCTTCGGACTAAAATGGAACAAACTTGTCTCCATTTGAGGCTTGGAGAGTTAGAAACAACAAGTTCGTTCCCTAGAGCGAAGTTCGTCATGTTTCGACCAAAATGGACAAACCTTGTCTCCATTCGAAGTTTCGCAAGTTTTAATGCTGAAGTTCCTCCCCTAGAGCGTTGTTCGTCATCTTCGGACTAAAATGGACCAAACTTGTCTCCATTTGAGGCTTGGAGAGTTAGAAACAACAAGTTCGTTCCCTAGAGCGAAGTTCGTCATGTTTGGACCAAAATGGACAAACCTTGTCTCCATTCGAAGTTTCGCAAGTTTTAATTCTGAAGTTCCTCCCCTAGAGCGTTGTTCGTCATCTTCGGACTAAAATGGACCAAACTTGTCTACATTTGAAGCTTGGAGAGTTAGAAACAACACGTTCGTTCCCTAGAGCGAAGTTCGTCATGTTTGGACCAAAATGGACAAACCTTGTCTCCATTCGAAGATTCGCAAGTTTTAATGCTGAAGTTCCTCCCCTAGAGCGTTGCTCGTCATCTTCGGACTAAAATGGACAAAACTTGTCTCCATTCGAGGCTTGGAGAGTTAGAAACTACAAGTTCGTTCCCTAGAGCGAAGTTCGTCATTTTTGGACCAAAATGGACAAACCTCGACTCCATTCGAAGTTTCGCAAGTTTTAATGCTGAAGTTCATCCCCTAGAGCGTTGTTCGTCATCTTCGGACTAAAATGGACCAAACTTGTCTCCATTTGAGGCTTGGAGAGTTAGAAACAACAAGTTCGTTCTCTAGAGCGAAGTTCGTCATGTTTGGACCAAAATGGACAAACCTTGTCTCCATTCGAAGTTTCGCAAGTTTTAATGTTGAAGTTCCTCCCCTAGAGCGTTGTTCGTCATCTTCGAACTAAAATGGACCAAACTTGTATCCATTCGAGGCTTGGAGAGTTAGAAACAACAAGTTCGTTCCCTAGAGCGAAGTTTGTCATGTTTGGACCAAAATGGACAAACCTTGTCTCCATTCGATCTTTCGTAAGTTTTAATGCTGAAGTTCCTCCCCTAGAGCGTTGTTCGTCATCTTCGGACTAAAATGGACAAAACTTGTCTCTATTCGAGGCTTGGAGAGTTAGAAACAACAAGTTCGTTCCCTAGAGCGAAGTTCGTCATGTTTCGACCAAAATGGACAAACCTTGTCTCCATTCGAAGTTTCGCAAGTTTTAATGCTGAAGTTCCACCCCTAGAGCGTTGTTCGACATCTTCGGACTAAAATGGAACAAACTTGTCTCCATTTGAGGCTTGGAGAGTTAGAAACAACAAGTTCGTTCCCTAGAGCGAAGTTCGTCATGTTTCGACCAAAATGGACAAACCTTGTCTCCATTCGAAGTTTGGCAAGTTTTATTGCTGAAGTTCCTCCCCTAGAGCGTTGTTCGTCATCTTCGAACTAAAATGGACCAAACTTGTATCCATTCGAGGCTTGGAGAGTTAGAAACAACAAGTTCGTTCCCTAGAGCGAAGTTCGTCATGTTTGGACCAAAATGGACAAACCTTGTCTCCATTCGAAGTTTCGCAAGTTTTAATGCTGAAGTCCCTCCCCTAGAGCGTTGTTCGTCATCTTCGGACTAAAATGGACCAAACTTGTATCCATTCGAGGCTTGGAGAGTTAGAAACAACAAGTTCGTTCCCTAGAGCGAAGTTCTTCATGTTTGGACCAAAATGGACAAACCTTGTCTCCATTCGAAGTTTCGCAAGTTTCAATGCTGAAGTTCCTCCCCTAGAGCGTTGTTCGTCATCTTCGGACTAAAATGGACCAAACTTGTCTCCATTCGAGGCTTGGAGAGTTAGAAACAACAAGTTCGTTCCCTAGAGCGAAGTTCGTCAAGTTTGGACAAAAATGGACAAACCTTGTCTCCATTCGAAGTTTCGCAAGTTTTAATGCTGAAGTTCCTCCCCTAGAGCGTTGTTCGACATCTTCGGACTAAAATGGAACAAACTTGTCTCCATTTGAGGCTTGGAGAGTTAGAAACAACAAGTTCGTTCCCTAGAGCGAAGTTCGACATGTTTCGACCAAAATGGACAAACCTTGTCTCCATTCGAAGTTTCGCAAGTTTTAATGCTGAAGTTCCTCCCCTAGAGCGTTGTTCGTCATCTTCGGACTAAAATGGACCAAACTTGTCTCCATTTGAGGCTTGGAGAGTTAGAAACAACAAGTTCGTTCCCTAGAGTGAAATTCGTCATGTTTGGACCAAAATGGACAAACCTTGTCTCCATTCGAAGTTTCGCAAGTTTTAATTCTGAAGTTCCTCCCCTAGAGCGTTGTTCGTCATCTTCGGACTAAAATGGACCAAACTTGTCTACATTTGAAGCTTGGAGAGTTAGAAACAACACGTTCGTTCCCTAGAGCGAAGTTCGTCATGTTTGGACCAAAATGGACAAACCTTGTCTCCATTCGAAGTTTCGCAAGTTTTAATGCTGAAGTTCCACCCCTTGAGCGTTGCTCGTCATCTTCGGATTAAAATGGACCAAACTTGTCTCTATTCGAGGCTTGGAGAGTTAGAAACTACAAGTTCGTTCCCTAAAGCGAAGTTCGTCATGTTTGGACCAAAATGGACAAACCTTGTCTCCATTCGATCTTTCGCAAGTTTTAATGCGTAAGTTCCTCCCCTAGAGCATTGTTCGTCATCTTCGTACTAAAATGGACCAAACTTGTCTCCATTCGAGGCTTGGAGAGTTAGAAACAACAAGTTCGTTCCCTAGAACGAAGTTCGTCATGTTTGGACCAAAATGGACAAACCTTGTCTCCATTCGAAATTTCGCAAGTATTAATGCTGAAGTTCCTCCCCTAGAGCGTTGTTCGTCATCTTCGGACTAAAATGGACCAAACTTGTCTCCATTCGAGGCTTGGAGAGTTAGAAACAACAAGTTCGTTCCCTAGAGCGAAGTTCGTCATGTTTGGACAAAAATGGACAAACCTTGTCTCCATTCGAAGTTTCGCAAGTTTTAATGCTGAAGTTCCTCCCCTAGAGCGTTGTTCGACATCTTCGGACTAAAATCGAACAAACTTGTCTCCATTTGAGGCTTGGAGAGTTAGAAACAACAAGTTCGTTCCCTAGAGCGAAGTTCGACATGTTTCGACCAAAATGGACAAACCTTGTCTCCATTCGAAGTTTCGCAAGTTTTAATGCTGAAGTTCCTCCCCTAGAGCGTTGTTCGTCATCTTCGGACTAAAATGGACCAAACGTGTCTCCATTTGAGGCTTGGAGAGTTAGAAACAACAAGTTCGTTCCCTAGAGTGAAATTCGTCATGTTTGGACCAAAATGGACAAACCTTGTCTCCATTCGAAGTTTCGCAAGTTTTAATTCTGAAGTTCCTCCCCTAGAGCGTTGTTCGTCATCTTCGGACTAAAATGGACCAAACTTGTCTACATTTGAAGCTTGGAGAGTTAGAAACAACACGTTCGTTCCCTAGAGCGAAGTTCGTCATGTTTGGACCAAAATGGACAAACCCTGTCTCCATTCGAAGTTTCGCAAGTTTTAATGCTGAAGTTCCTCCCCTAGAGCGTTGCTCGTCATCTTCAAACTAAAATGGACAAAACTTGTCTCCATTCGAGGCTTGGAGAGTTAGAAACTACAAGTTCGTTCCCTAGAGCGAAGTTCGTCATTTTTGGACCAAAATGGACAAACCTCATCTCCATTCGAAGTTTCGCAAGTTTTAATGCTGAAGTTCCTCCCCTAGAGCGTTGTTCGTCATCTTCGGACTAAAATGGACCAAACTTGTCTCCATTTGAGGCTTGGAGAGTTAGAAACAACAAGTTCGTTCTCTAGAGCGAAGTTCGTCATGTTTGGACCAAAATGGACAAACCTTGTCTCCATTCGAAGTTTCGCAAGTTTTAATGCTGAAGTTCCTCCACTAGAGCGTTGTTCGTCATCTTCGAACTAAAATGGACCAAACTTGTATCCATTCGAGGCTTCGAGAGTTAGAAACAACAAGTTCGTTCCCTAGAGCGAAGTTCGTCATGTTTGGACCAAAATGGACAAACCTTGTCTCCATTCGATCTTTCGCAAGTTTTAATGCTGAAGTTCCTCCACTAGAGCGTTGTTCGTCATCTTCGGACTAAAATGGACCAAACTTGTCTCCATTCGAGGCTTGGAGAGTTAGAAACAACAAGTTCGTTCCCTAGAGCGATGTTCGTCATGTTTGGACAAAAATGGACAAACCTTGTCTCCATTCGACGTTTCGCAAGATTTAATGCTGAAGTTCCTCCCCTAGAGCGTTGTTCGACATCTTCGGACTAAAATGGAACAAACTTGTCTCCATTTGAGGCTTGGAGAGTTAGAAACAACAAGTTCGTTCCCTAGAGCGAAGTTCGTCATGTTTCGACCAAAATGGACAAACCTTGTCTCCATTCGAAGTTTCGCAAGTTTTAATGCTGAAGTTCCTCCCCTAGAGCGTTGTTCGTCATCTTCGGACTAAAATGGACCAAACTTGTCTCCATTTGAGGCTTGGAGAGTTAGAAACAACAAGTTCGTTCCCTAGAGCGAAGTTCGTCATGTTTGGACCAAAATGGACAAACCTTGTCTCCATTCGAAGTTTCGCAAGTTTTAATTCTGAAGTTCCTCCCCTAGAGCGTTGTTCGTCATCTTCGGACTAAAATGGACCAAACTTGTCTACATTTGAAGCTTGGAGAGTTAGAAACAACACGTTCGTTCCCTAGAGCGAAGTTCGTCATGTTTGGACCAAAATGGACAAACCTTGTCTCCATTCGAAGATTCGCAAGTTTTAATGCTGAAGTTCCTCCCCTAGAGCGTTGCTCGTCATCTTCGGACTAAAATGGACAAAACTTGTCTCCATTCGAGGCTTGGAGAGTTAGAAACTACAAGTTCGTTCCCTAGAGCGAAGTTCGTCATTTTTGGACCAAAATGGACAAACCTCGACTCCATTCGAAGTTTCGCAAGTTTTAATGCTGAAGTTCATCCCCTAGAGCGTTGTTCGTCATCTTCGGACTAAAATGGACCAAACTTGTCTCCATTTGAGGCTTGGAGAGTTAGAAACAACAAGTTCGTTCTCTAGAGCGAAGTTCGTCATGTTTGGACCAAAATGGACAAACCTTGTCTCCATTCGAAGTTTCGCAAGTTTTAATGCTGAAGTTCCTCCCCTAGAGCGTTGTTCGTCATCTTCGAACTAAAATGGACCAAACTTGTATCCATTCGAGGCTTGGAGAGTTAGAAACAACAAGTTCGTTCCCTAGAGCGAAGTTTGTCATGTTTGGACCAAAATGGACAAACCTTGTCTCCATTCGATCTTTCGTAAGTTTTAATGCTGAAGTTCCTCCCCTAGAGCGTTGTTCGTCATCTTCGGACTAAAATGGACAAAACTTGTCTCTATTCGAGGCTTGGAGAGTTAGAAACAACAAGTTCGTTCCCTAGAGCGAAGTTCGTCATGTTTCGACCAAAATGGACAAACCTTGTCTCCATTCGAAGTTTCGCAAGTTTTAATGCTGAAGTTCCACCCCTAGAGCGTTGTTCGACATCTTCGGACTAAAATGGAACAAACTTGTCTCCATTTGAGGCTTGGAGAGTTAGAAACAACAAGTTCGTTCCCTAGAGCGAAGTTCGTCATGTTTCGACCAAAATGGACAAACCTTGTCTCCATTCGAAGTTTGGCAAGTTTTATTGCTGAAGTTCCTCCCCTAGAGCGTTGTTCGTCATCTTCGGACTAAAATGGACCAAACTTGTATCCATTCGAGGCTTGGAGAGTTAGAAACAACAAGTTCGTTCCCTAGAGCGAAGTTCGTCATGTTTGGACCAAAATGGACAAACCTTGTCTCCATTCGAAGTTTCGCAAGTTTTAATGCTGAAGTCCCTCCCCTAGAGCGTTGTTCGTCATCTTCGGACTAAAATGGACCAAACTTGTATCCATTCGAGGCTTGGAGAGTTAGAAACAACAAGTTCGTTCCCTAGAGCGAAGTTCTTCATGTTTGGACCAAAATGGACAAACCTTGTCTCCATTCGAAGTTTCGCAAGTTTTAATGCTGAAGTTCCTCCCCTAGAGCGTTGTTCGTCATCTTCGGACTAAAATGGACCAAACTTGTCTCCATTCGAGGCTTGGAGAGTTAGAAACAACAAGTTCGTTCCCTAGAGCGAAGTTCGTCATGTTTGGACAAAAATGGACAAACCTTGTCTCCATTCGAAGTTTCGCAAGTTTTAATGCTGAAGTTCCTCCCCTAGAGCGTTGTTCGACATCTTCGGACTAAAATGGAACAAACTTGTCTCCATTTGAGGCTTGGAGAGTTAGAAACAACAAGTTCGTTCCCTAGAGCGAAGTTCGTCATGTTTCGACCAAAATGGACAAACCTTGTCTCCATTCGAAGTTTCGCAAGTTTTAATGCTGAAGTTCCTCCCCTAGAGCGTTGTTCGTCATCTTCGGACTAAAATGAACCAAACTTGTCTCCATTTGAGGCTTGGAGAATTAGAAACAACAAGTTCGTTCCCTAGAGTGAAGTTCGTCATGTTTGGACCAAAATGGACAAACCTTGTCTCCATTCGAAGTTTCGAAAGTTTTAATTCTGAAGTTCCTCCCCTAGAGCGTTGTTCGTCATCTTCGGACTAAAATGGACCAAACTTGTCTACATTTGAAGCTTGGAGAGTTAGAAACCACACGTTCGTTCCCTAGAGCGAAGTTCGTCATGTTTGGACCAAAATGGACAAACCTTGTCTCCATTCGAAGTTTCGCAAGTTTTAATACTGAAGTTCCTCCCCTAGAGCGTTGCTCGTCATCTTCGAACTAAAATGGACAAAACTTGTCTCCATTCGAGGCTAGGAGAGTTAGAAACTACAAGTTCGTTCCCTAGAGCGAAGTTCGTCATTTTTGGACCAAAATGGACAAACCTCGTCTCCATTCGAAGTTTCGCAAGTTTTAATGCTGAAGTTCCTCCCCTAGAGCGTTGTTCGTCATCTTCGGACTAAAATGGACCAAACTTGTCTCCATTTGAGGCTTGGAGAGTTAGAAACAACAAGTTCGTTCTCTAGAGCGAAGTTCGTCATGTTTGGACCAAAATGGACAAACCTTGTCTCCATTCGAAGTTTCGCAAGTTTTAATGCTGAAGTTCCTCCCCTAGAGCGTTGTTCGTCATCTTCGAACTAAAATGGACCAAACTTGTATCCATTCGAGGCTTGGAGAGTTAGAAACAACAAGTTCGTTCCCTAGAGCGAAGTTCGTCATGTTTGGACCAAAATGGACAAACCTTGTCTCCATTCGATCTTTCGCAAGTTTTAATGCTGAAGTTCCTCCCCTAGAGCGTTGTTCGACATCTTCGGACTAAAATGGTACAAACTTGTCTCCATTTGAGGCTTGGAGAGTTAGAAACAACAAGTTCGTTCCCTAGAGCGAAGTTCGTCATGTTTCGACCAAAATGGACAAACCTTGTCTCCATTCGAGGTTTCGCAAGTTTTAATGCTGAAGTTCCTCCCCTAGAGCGTTGTTCGTCATCTTCGGACTAAAATGGACCAAACTTGTCTTCATTTGAGGCTTGGAGAGTTAGAAACTACAAGTTCGTTCCCTAGAGGGAAGTTCGTCATGTTTGGACCAAAATGGACAAACCTTGTCTCCATTCGAAGTTTCGCAATCTTTAAAGCGGAAGTTCCTCCAGTAGAGCGTTGTTCGTCATCTTCGGACTAAAATGGACCAAACATGTATCCATTCGAGGCTTGGAGAGTTAGAAACAACAAGTTCGTTCCCTAGAGCGAAGTTCGTCATTTTTTGACCAAAATGAACAAACCTTGTCTCCATTCGAAGTTTCGCAAGTTTTAACGCTGAAGTTGCACCCCTAGAGCGTTGTTCGTCATCTTCGGACTAAAATGGATCAAACGTGTCTCCATTTGAGTCTTGGAGAGTTAGAAACAACAAGTTCGTTCCCTAGAGCGAAGTTCGTCATGTTTCGACCAAAATGGACAAACCTTGTCTCCATTCGAAGTTTCGCAAGTTTTAACGCTAAAGTTGCTCCCCTAGAGCGTTGTTCGTCATCTTCGGACCAAAATGGACTAAACTTGTATCCATTCGAGGCTTGGACAGTTGGAAACAACAAGTTCGTTCCCTAGAGCGAATTTCGTCATGTTTGGACCAAAATGGACAAACCTTGTCTCCATTCGATCTTTGGCAAGTTTTAATGCTGAAGTTCCTCCCCTGGAGCGTTGTTCGTCATCTTCGGACTAAAATGGACCAAACTTGTATCCATTCGAGGCTTGGAGAGTTAGAAACAACAAGTTCGTTCCCTAGAGCGAAGTTCGTCATGTTTGGACCAAAATGGACAAACCTTGTCTCCATTCGAAATTTCGCAAGTTTTAATTCTGAAGTTCCACCCCTAGAGCGTTGCTCGTCATCTTCGGATTAAAATGGACCAAACTTGTCTCTATTCGAGGCTTGGAGAGTTAGAAACTACAAGTTCGTTCCCTAAAGCGAAGTTCGTCATGTTTGGACCAAAATGGACAAACCTTGTCTCCATTCGATCTTTCGCAAGTTTTAATGCGTAAGTTCCTCCCCTAGAGCATTGTTCGTCATCTTCGTACTAAAATGGACCAAACTTGTCTCCATTCGAGGCTTGGAGAGTTAGAAACAACAAGTTCGTTCCCTAGAGCGAAGTTCGTCATGTTTGGACCAAAATGGACAAACCTTGTCTCCATTCGAAATTTCGCAAGTTTTAATGCTGAAGTTCCTCCCCTAGAGCGTTGTTCGTCATCTTCGGACTAAAATGGACCAAACTTGTCTCCATTCGAGGCTTGGAGAGTTAGAAACAACAATTTCGTTCCCTAGAGCGAAGTTCGTCATGTTTGGACAAAAATGGACAAACCTTGTCTCCATTCGAAGTTTTGCAAGTTTTAATGCTGAAGTTCCTCCCCTAGAGCGTTGTTCGTCATCTTCGGACTAAAATGGACCAAACTTGTCTCCATTCGAGGCTTGGAGAGTTAGAAACAACAAGTTCGTTCCCTAGAACGAAGTTCGTCATGTTTGGACAAAAATGGACAAACCTTGTCTCCATTCGAAGTTTCGCAAGTTTTAATGCTGAAGTTCCTCCCCTAGAGCGTTGCTCGTCATCTTCGAACTAAAATGGACCAAACTTGTATCCATTCGAGGCTTGGAGAGTTAGGTACAACAAGTTCGTTCCCTAGAGCGAAGTTCGTCATGTTTGGACCAAAATGGACAAACCTTGTCTGCATTCGAAGTTTCGCAAGTTTTAATGCTGAAGTTCCTCCCCTAGAGCGTTGTTCGTCATCTTCGGACTAAAATGGACCAAACTTGTCTCCATTCGAGGCTTGGAGCGTTAGAAACAACATGTTCGTTCCCTAGAGCAAAGTTCGTCATGTTTGGACAAAAATGGACAAACCTTGTCTCCATTCGAAGTTTCGCAAGTTTTAATGCTGAAGTTTCTCCCCTAGAGCGTTGTTCGTCATCTTCGGACTAAAATGGACAAAACTTTTCTCCATTCGAGGCTTGTAGAGTAAGAAACAACAAGTTCGTTCCCTAGAGCGAAGTTCGTCATGTTTGGACCAAAATGGACAAACCTTGTCTCCATTCGAAGTTTCGCAAGTTTTAATTCTGAAGTTCCTCGCCTAGAGCGTTGTTCGTCAACTTCGGACTAAAATGGACCAAACTTGTCTACATTTGAAGCTTGGAGAGTTAGAAACAACAAGTTCGTTCCCTGGAGCGAAGTTCGTCATGTTTGGACCAAAATGGACAAACCTTGTCTCCATTCGAAGTTTCGCAAGTTTTAATGCTTAAGTTCCTCCTCTAGTGCGTTGCTCGTCATCTTCGGACTAAAATGGACCAAACTTGTCTCCATTCGAGACTTGGAGAGTAAGAAACTACAAGTTCGTTCCCTAGAGCGAAGTTCGTCATGTTTGGACCAAAATGGACAAACCTTGTCTCCATTCGAAGTTTCGCAAGTTTTAATGCTGAAGATCCTCCCCTAGAGCGTTTTTCGTCATCTTCGGACTAAAATGGACCAAACTTGTCTCCATTCGAGGCTTGGAGCGTTAGAAACAACAAGTT
This sequence comes from Trichosanthes truncata, assembly GCA_033996785.1. NCBI lineage: Eukaryota > Viridiplantae > Streptophyta > Magnoliopsida > Cucurbitales > Cucurbitaceae > Trichosanthes > Trichosanthes truncata. The sequence goes on from JAWPNB010000003.1 coordinate 35,527,102, forward strand.
CGTTCCCTAGAGCGAAGTTCGTCATGTTTGGACAAAAATGGACAAACCTTGTCTCCATTCGAAGTTTCGCAAGTTTTAATGCTGAAGTTCCTCCCCTAGAGCGTTGTTCGTCATCTTCGGACTAAAATGGACAAAACTTTTCTCCATTCGAGGCTTGGAGAGTTAGAAACAACAAGTTCGTTCCCTAGAGCGAAGTTCGTCATGTTTGGACCAAAATGGACAAACTTTGTCTCCATTCGATCTTTCGCAAGTTTTAATGCTGAAGTGCCTCCCCTAGAGCGTTGTTCGTCATCTTCGGACTAAAATGGACCAAACTTGTCTCCATTCAAGGCTTGGAGAGTTAGAAACAACAAGTTCGTTCCCTAGAGCGAAGTTCGTCATGTTTGGACCAAAATGGACAAACCTTGTCTCCATTCTAAGTTTCGCAATTTTTAATGTTGAAGTTCCTCCCCTAGAGCGTTGTTCGTCATCTTCGGACTAAAATGGACCAAACTTGTATCCATTCGAGGCTTGGAGAGTTAGAAACAACAAGTTCGTTCCCTAGAGCGAAGTTCGTCATGTTTGGACCAAAATGGACAAACCTTGTCTCCATTCGAAGTTTCGCAAGTTTTAATGCTGAAGTTTCTCCCCTAGAGCGTCGCTCGTCATCTTCGGACTAAAATGGACCAAACTTGTCTCCATTCGAAGCTTGGAGAGTTAGAAACTACAAGTTCGTTCCCTAGAACGAAGGTTGTCATGTTTGGACCAAAATGGACAAACCGTGTCTCCATTCGAAGTTTCGCAAGTTTTATTGCTGAAGTTCCTCCCCTAGAGCGTTGTTCGTCATCTTCGGACTAAAATGGACCTAACTAGTCTCCATTCGAGGCTTGTAGAGTTAGAAACAACAAGTTCGTTCCCTGGAGCGAAGTTCGTCATGTTTGGACCAAAATGGACAAACCTTGTCTCCATTCGAAGTTTCGCAATCTTTAAAGCGGAAGTTCCTCCAGTAGAGCGTTGTTCGTCATCTTCGGACTAAAATGGACCAAACTTGTATCCATTCGAGGCTTGGAGAGTTAGAAACAACAAGTTCGTTCCCTAGAGCGAAGTTCGTCATTTTTTGACCAAAATGAATAAACCTTGTCTCCATTCGAAGTTTCGCAAGTTTTAACGCTGAAGTTGCACCCCTAGAGCGTTGTTCGTCATCTTCGGACTAAAATGGATCAAACGTGTCTCCATTTGAGTCTTGGAGAGTTAGAAACAACAAGTTCGTTCCCTAGAGCGAAGTTCGTCATGTTTCGACCAAAATGGACAAACCTTGTCTCCATTCGAAGTTTCGCAAGTTTTAACGCTAAAGTTGCTCCCCTAGAGCGTTGTTCGTCATCTTCGGACCAAAATGGACCAAACTTGTATCCATTCGAGGCTTGGACAGTTGGAAACAACAAGTTCGTTCCCTAGAGCGAATTTCGTCATGTTTGGACCAAAATGGACAAACCTTGTCTCCATTCTAAGTTTCGCAAGTTTTAATGCTGAAGTTCCTTCCCTAGAGCGTTGTTCGTCATCTTCGAACTAAAATGGACCAAACTTGTATCCATTCGAGGCTTGGAGAGTTAGAAACAACAATTTCGTTCCCTAGAGCGAAGTTCGTCATGTTTGGACCAAAATGGACAAACCTTGTCTCCATTCGATCTTTCGCAAGTTTTAATGCTGAAGTTCCTCCCCTAGAGCGTTGTTCGTCATCTTCAGACTAAAATCGACCAAACCTGTCTCCATTCGAGGCTTGGAGAGTTAGAAACAACAAGTTCGTTCCCTAGAGCGAATTTCGTCATGGTTGGACCAAAATGGACAAACCTTGTCTCCATTCTAAGTTTCGCAAGTTTTAATGCTGAAGTTCCTTCCCTAGAGCGTTGTTCGTCATCTTCGGACTAAAATGGACCAAACTTGTATCCATTCGAGGCTTGGAGAGTTAGAAACAACAAGTTCGTTCCCTAGAGCGAAGTTCGTCATGTTTGGACCAAAATGGACAAACCTTGTCTCCATTCGAAGTTTCGCAAGTTTTAATGCTGAAGTCCCTCCCCTAGAGCGTTGTTCGTCATCTTCGGACTAAAATGGACCAAACTTGTATCCATTTGAGGCTTGGAGCGTTAGAAACAACAAGTTCGTTCCCTAAAGCGAAGTTCGTCTTGTTTGGACCAAAATGGACAAACCTTGTCTCCATTCGAAGTTTCGCAAGTTTTAATGCTGAAGTTCCTCCCCTAGACCGTTGTTCGTCATCTTCGGACTAAAGTGGACCAAACTTGTCTCCATTCGAGGCTTGGAGAGTTAGAAACAACAAGTTCGTTCCCTAGAGCGAAGTTCGTCATGTTTGGACCAAAATGGACAAACCTTGTCTCCATTCGAAATTTCGCAAGTTTTAATGCTGAAGTTTCTCCCCTAGAGCGTTGCTCGTCATCTTCGGACTAAAATGGACCAAACTTGTATCCATTCGAGGCTTGGAGCGTTAGAAACAACAAGTTCGTACCCTAGAGCGAAGTTCGTCTTGTTTGGACCAAAATAGACAAACCTTGTCTCCATTCGAAGTTTCGCAAGTTTTAATGCTGAAGTTCCTCCCCTAGAGCGTTGTTCGTCATCTTCGGACTAAAGTGGACCAACCTTGTCTCCATTCGAGGCTTGGAGAGTTAGAAACAACAAGTTCGTTCCCTAGAGCGAAGTTCGTCATGTTTGGACCAAAATGGACAAACCTTGTCTCCATTCGAAGTTTCGCAAGTTTTAATGCTGAAGTCCCTCCCCTGGAGCGTTGTTCGTCATCTTCGGACTAAAATGGACCAAACTTGTATCCATTTGAGACTTGGAGCGTTAGAAACAACAAGTTCGTTCCCTAGAGCGAAGTTCGTCTTGTTTGGACCAAAATGGACAAACCTTGTCTCCATTCGAAGTTTCGCAAGTTTTAATTCTGAAGTTCCTCCCCTAGAGCGTTGTTCGACATCTTCGGACTAAAGTGGACCAAACTTGTCTCCATTCGAGGCTTGGAGAGTTAGAAACAACGAGTTCGTTCCCTAGAGCGAAGTTCGTCATGTTTGGACCAAAATGGACAAACCTTGTCTCCATTCGAAATTTCGCAACTTTTAATGCTGAAGTTTTTACCCTAGAGCGTTGCTCGTCATCTTCGGACTAAAATGGACCAAACTTGTATCCATTCGAGGCTTGGAGCGTTAGAAACAACAAGTTCGTTCCCTAGAGCGAAGTTCGTCTTGTTTGGACCAAAATGGACAAACCTTGTCTCCATTCGAAGTTTCGCAAGTTTTAATGCTGAAGTTTCTCCCCTAGAGCGTTGTTCGTCATCTTCGGACTAAAGTGGACCAACCTTGTCTCCATTCGAGGCTTGGAGAGTTAGACACAACAAGTTCGTTCCCTAGAGCAAAGTTCGTCATGTTTGGACCAAAATAGACAAACCTTGTCTCCATTCGAAGTTTCGCAAGTTTTAATGCTGAAGTCCCTCCCCTGGAGCGTTGTTCGTCATCTTCGGATTAAAATGGACCAAACTTGTATCCATTCGAGGCTTGGAGAGTTAGAAACAACAAGTTCGTTCCCTAGAGCGAAGTACGTCATGTTTGGACCAAAATGGACAAACCTTGTCTCCATTCGAAGTTTCGCAAGTTTTAATGCTGAAGTTCCTCCCCTAGAGCGTTGTTCGTCATCTTCGGACTAAAATGGACCAAACTTGTCTCCTTTCGAAGCTTGGAGAGTTAGAAACAACAAGTTCGTTCCCTAGAGCGAAGTTCGTCATGTTTGGACCAAAATGGACAAACCTTGTCTCCATTCGAAATTTCGCAAGTTTTAATGCTGAAGTTCCTCCCCTAGAGCGTTTCTCGTCATCTTCGGACTAAAATGGACCAAACTACTCTCCATTCGAGGCTTGGAGAGTTAGAAACTACAAGTTCGTTACCTAGAGCGAAGTTCGTCATGTTTGGACCAAAATGGACAAACCTTGTCTCCATTCGAAGTTTCGCAAGTTTTATTGCTGAAGTTCCTCCCCTAGAGCGTTGTTCGTCATCTTCGGATTAAAATGGACAAAACTTGTCTCCATTCGAGGATTGGAGAGTTAGAAACAACAAGTTCGTTCCCTGGAGCGAAGTTCGTCATGTTTGGACCAAAATGGACAAACCTTGTCTCCATTCGAAGTTTCGCAATCTTTAAGGCGGAAGTTCCTACAGTAGAGCGTTGTTCGTCATCTTCAGACTAAAATGGACAAAACTTGTATCCATTCGAGGCTTGGAGAGTTAGAAACAACAAGTTCGTTCCCTAGAGCGAAGTTCGTCATGTTTTGACCAAAATGAACAAACCTTGTCTCCATTCGAAGTTTCGCAAGTTTTAATGCTGAAGTTGCACCCCTAGAGCGTTGTTCGTCATCTTCGGACTAAAATGGACCAAACTTGTCTCCATTTGAGGCTTGGAGAGTTAGAAACAACAAGTTCGTTCCCTAGAGCGAAGTTCGTCATGTTTCGACCAAAATGGACAAACCTTGTCTCCATTCGAAGTTTCGCAAGTTTTAATGCTGAAGTTGCTCCCCTAGAGCGTTGTTCGTCATCTTCGGACCAAAATGGACCCAACTTGTATCCATTCGAGGCTTGGAGAGTTAGAAACAACAAGTTCGTTCCCTAGAGCGAATTTCGTCATGTTTGGACCAAAATGGACAAACCTTGTCTCCATTCTAAGTTTCGCAAGTTTTAATGCTGAAGTTCCTTCCCTAGAGCGTTGTTCGTCATCTTCGGACTAAAATGGACCAAACTTGTATCCATTCGAGGCTTGGAGAGTTAGAAACAACAAGTTCGTTCCCTAGAGCGAAGTTCTTCATGTTTGGACCAAAATGGACAAACCTTGTCTCCATTCGAAGTTTCGCAAGTTTTAATGTTGAAGTCCCTCCCCTAGAGCGTTGTTCGTCATCTTCGGACTAAAATGGACCAAACTTGTATCCATTCGAGGCTTGGAGCGTTAGAAACAACAAGTTCGTTCCCTAGAGCGAAGTTCGTCTTGTTTGGACCAAAATGGACAAACCTTGTCCCCATTCGAAGTTTCGAAAGTTTTAATGATGAAGTTCCTCCCCTAGAGCGTTGTTCGTTATCTTCGGACTAAAGTGGACCAACCTTGTCTCCATTCGAGGCTTGGAGAGTTAGAAACAACAAGTTCGTTCCCTAGAGCAAAGTTCGTCATGTTTGGACCAAAATAGACAAACCTTGTCTCCATTCGAAGTTTCGCAAGTTTTAATGCTGAAGTCCCTCCCCTGGAGCGTTGTTCGTCATCTTCGGATTAAAATGGACCAAACTTGTATCCATTCGAGGCTTGGAGAGTTAGAAACAACAAGTTCGTTCCCTAGAGCGAAGTACGTCATGTTTGGACCAAAATGGACAAACCTTGTCTCCATTCGAAGTTTCGCAAGTTTTAATGCTGAAGTTCCTCCCCTAGAGCGTTGTTCGTCATCTTCGGACTAAAATGGACCAAACTTGTCTCCTTTCGAAGCTTGGAGAGTTAGAAACAACAAGTTCGTTCCCTAGAGCGAAGTTCGTCATGTTTGGACCAAAATGGACAAACCTTGTCTCCATTCGAAATTTCGCAAGTTTTAATGCTGAACTTCCTCCCCTAGAGCGTTTCTCGTCATCTTCGGACTAAAATGGACCAAACTACTCTCCATTCGAGGCTTGGAGAGTTAGAAACTACAAGTTCGTTACCTAGAGCGAAGTTCGTCATGTTTGGACCAAAATGGACAAACCTTGTCTCCATTCGAAGTTTCGAGAGTTTTATTGCTGAAGTTCCTCCCCTAGAGCGTTGTTCGTCATCTTCGGATTAAAATGGACAAAACTTGTCTCCATTCGAGGATTGGAGAGTTAGAAACAACAAGTTCGTTCCCTGGAGCGAAGTTCGTCATGTTTGGACCAAAATGGACAAACCTTGTCTCCATTCGAAGTTTCGCAATCTTTAAGGCGGAAGTTCCTACAGTAGAGCGTTGTTCGTCATCTTCAGACTAAAATGGACAAAACTTGTATCCATTCGAGGCTTGGAGAGTTAGAAACAACAAGTTCGTTCCCTAGAGCGAAGTTCGTCATGTTTTGACCAAAATGAACAAACCTTGTCTCCATTCGAAGTTTCGCAAGTTTTAATGCTGAAGTTGCACCCCTAGAGCGTTGTACGTCATCTTCGGACTAAAATGGACCAAACTTGTCTCCATTTGAGGCTTGGAGAGTTAGAAACAACAAGTTCGTTCCCTAGAGCGAAGTTCGTCATGTTTCGACCAAAATGGACAAACCTTGTCTCCATTCGAAGTTTCGCAAGTTTTAATGCTGAAGTTGCTCCCCTAGAGCGTTGTTCGTCATCTTCGGACCAAAATGGACCCAACTTGTATCCATTCGAGGCTTGGAGAGTTAGAAACAACAAGTTCGTTCCCTAGAGCGAATTTCGTCATGTTTGGACCAAAATGGACAAACCTTGTCTCCATTCTAAGTTTCGCAAGTTTTAATGCTGAAGTTCCTTCCCTAGAGCGTTGTTCGTCATCTGCGGACTAAAATGGACCAAACTTGTATCCATTCGAGGCTTGGAGAGTTAGAAACAACAAGTTCGTTCCCTAGAGCGAAGTTCTTCATGTTTGGACCAAAATGGACAAACCTTGTCTCCATTCGAAGTTTCGCAAGTTTTAATGTTGAAGTCCCTCCCCTAGAGCGTTGTTCGTCATCTTCGGACTAAAATGGACCAAACTTGTATCCATTCGAGGCTTGGAGCGTTAGAAACAACAAGTTCGTTCCCTAGAGCGAAGTTCGTCTTGTTTGGACCAAAATGGACAAACCTTGTCCCCATTCGAAGTTTCGAAAGTTTTAATGATGAAGTTCCTCCCCTAGAGCGTTGTTCGTTATCTTCGGACTAAAGTGGACCAACCTTGTCTCCATTCGAGGCTTGGAGAGTTAGAAACAACAAGTTCGTTCCCTAGAGCAAAGTTCGTCATGTTTGGACCAAAATAGACAAACCTTGTCTCCATTCGAAGTTTCGCAAGTTTTAATGCTGAAGTCCCTCCCCTGGAGCGTTGTTCGTCATCTTCGGATTAAAATGGACCAAACTTGTATCCATTCGAGGCTTGGAGAGTTAGAAACAACAAGTTCGTTCCCTAGAGCGAAGTACGTCATGTTTGGACCAAAATGGACAAACCTTGTCTCCATTCGAAGTTTCGCAAGTTTTAATGCTGAAGTTCCTCCCCTAGAGCGTTGTTCGTCATCTTCGGACTAAAATGGACCAAACTTGTCTCCTTTCGAAGCTTGGAGAGTTAGAAACAACAAGTTCGTTCCCTAGAGCGAAGTTCGTCATGTTTGGACCAAAATGGACAAACCTTGTCTCCATTCGAAATTTCGCAAGTTTTAATGCTGAAGTTCCTCCCCTAGAGCGTTTCTCGTCATCTTCGGACTAAAATGGACCAAACTACTCTCCATTCGAGGCTTGGAGAGTTAGAAACTACAAGTTCGTTACCTAGAGCGAAGTTCGTCATGTTTGGACCAAAATGGACAAACCTTGTCTCCATTCGAAGTTTCGCAAGTTTTATTGCTGAAGTTCCTCCCCTAGAGCGTTGTTCGTCATCTTCGGATTAAAATGGACAAAACTTGTCTCCATTCGAGGATTGGAGAGTTAGAAACAACAAGTTCGTTCCCTGGAGCGAAGTTCGTCATGTTTGGACCAAAATGGACAAACCTTGTCTCCATTCGAAGTTTCGCAATCTTTAAGGCGGAAGTTCCTACAGTAGAGCGTTGTTCGTCATCTTCAGACTAAAATGGACAAAACTTGTATCCATTCGAGGCTTGGAGAGTTAGAAACAACAAGTTCGTTCCCTAGAGCGAAGTTCGTCATGTTTTGACCAAAATGAACAAACCTTGTCTCCATTCGAAGTTTCGCAAGTTTTAATGCTGAAGTTGCACCCCTAGAGCGTTGTTCGTCATCTTCGGACTAAAATGGACCAAACTTGTCTCCATTTGAGGCTTGGAGAGTTAGAAACAACAAGTTCGTTCCCTAGAGCGAAGTTCGTCATGTTTCGACCAAAATGGACAAACCTTGTCTCCATTCGAAGTTTCGCAAGTTTTAATGCTGAAGTTGCTCCCCTAGAGCGTTGTTCGTCATCTTCGGACCAAAATGGACCCAACTTGTATCCATTCGAGGTTTGGAGAGTTAGAAACAACAAGTTCGTTCCCTAGAGCGAATTTCGTCATGTTTGGACCAAAATGGACAAACCTTGTCTCCATTCTAAGTTTCGCAAGTTTTAATGCTGAAGTTCCTTCCCTAGAGCGTTGTTCGTCATCTTCGGACTAAAATGGACCAAACTTGTATCCATTCGAGGCTTGGAGAGTTAGAAACAACAAGTTCGTTCCCTAGAGCGAAGTTCTTCATGTTTGGACCAAAATGGACAAACCTTGTCTCCATTCGAAGTTTCGCAAGTTTTAATGCTGAAGTTGCTCCCCTAGAGCGTTGTTCGTCATCTTCGGACCAAAATGGACCCAACTTGTATCCATTCGAGGCTTGGAGAGTTAGAAACAACAAGTTCGTTCCCTAGAGCGAATTTCGTCATGTTTGGACCAAAATGGACAAACCTTGTCTCCATTCTAAGTTTCGCAAGTTTTAATGCTGAAGTTCCTTCCCTAGAGCGTTGTTCGTCATCTTCGGACTAAAATGGACCAAACTTGTATCCATTCGAGGCTTGGAGAGTTAGAAACAACAAGTTCGTTCCCTAGAGCGAAGTTCTTCATGTTTGGACCAAAATGGACAAACCTTGTCTCCATTCGAAGTTTCGCAAGTTTTAATGTTGAAGTCCCTCCCCTAGAGCGTTGTTCGTCATCTTCGGACTAAAATGGACCAAACTTGTATCCATTCGAGGCTTGGAGCGTTAGAAACAACAAGTTCGTTCCCTAGAGCGAAGTTCGTCTTGTTTGGACCAAAATGGACAAACCTTGTCCCCATTCGAAGTTTCGAAAGTTTTAATGATGAAGTTCCTCCCCTAGAGCGTTGTTCGTTATCTTCGGACTAAAGTGGACCAACCTTGTCTCCATTCGAGGCTTGGAGAGTTAGAAACAACAAGTTCGTTCCCTAGAGCAAAGTTCGTCATGTTTGGACCAAAATAGACAAACCTTGTCTCCATTCGAAGTTTCGCAAGTTTTAATGCTGAAGTCCCTCCCCTGGAGCGTTGTTCGTCATCTTCGGATTAAAATGGACCAAACTTGTATCCATTCGAGGCTTGGAGAGTTAGAAACAACAAGTTCGTTCCCTAGAGCGAAGTACGTCATGTTTGGACCAAAATGGACAAACCTTGTCTCCATTCGAAGTTTCGCAAGTTTTAATGCTGAAGTTCCTCCCCTAGAGCGTTGTTCGTCATCTTCGGACTAAAATGGACCAAACTTGTCTCCTTTCGAAGCTTGGAGAGTTAGAAACAACAAGTTCGTTCCCTAGAGCGAAGTTCGTCATGTTTGGACCAAAATGGACAAACCTTGTCTCCATTCGAAATTTCGCAAGTTTTAATGCTGAACTTCCTCCCCTAGAGCGTTTCTCGTCATCTTCGGACTAAAATGGACCAAACTACTCTCCATTCGAGGCTTGGAGAGTTAGAAACTACAAGTTCGTTACCTAGAGCGAAGTTCGTCATGTTTGGACCAAAATGGACAAACCTTGTCTCCATTCGAAGTTTCGAGAGTTTTATTGCTGAAGTTCCTCCCCTAGAGCGTTGTTCGTCATCTTCGGATTAAAATGGACAAAACTTGTCTCCATTCGAGGATTGGAGAGTTAGAAACAACAAGTTCGTTCCCTGGAGCGAAGTTCGTCATGTTTGGACCAAAATGGACAAACCTTGTCTCCATTCGAAGTTTCGCAATCTTTAAGGCGGAAGTTCCTACAGTAGAGCGTTGTTCGTCATCTTCAGACTAAAATGGACAAAACTTGTATCCATTCGAGGCTTGGAGAGTTAGAAACAACAAGTTCGTTCCCTAGAGCGAAGTTCGTCATGTTTTGACCAAAATGAACAAACCTTGTCTCCATTCGAAGTTTCGCAAGTTTTAATGCTGAAGTTGCACCCCTAGAGCGTTGTACGTCATCTTCGGACTAAAATGGACCAAACTTGTCTCCATTTGAGGCTTGGAGAGTTAGAAACAACAAGTTCGTTCCCTAGAGCGAAGTTCGTCATGTTTCGACCAAAATGGACAAACCTTGTCTCCATTCGAAGTTTCGCAAGTTTTAATGCTGAAGTTGCTCCCCTAGAGCGTTGTTCGTCATCTTCGGACCAAAATGGACCCAACTTGTATCCATTCGAGGCTTGGAGAGTTAGAAACAACAAGTTCGTTCCCTAGAGCGAATTTCGTCATGTTTGGACCAAAATGGACAAACCTTGTCTCCATTCTAAGTTTCGCAAGTTTTAATGCTGAAGTTCCTTCCCTAGAGCGTTGTTCGTCATCTGCGGACTAAAATGGACCAAACTTGTATCCATTCGAGGCTTGGAGAGTTAGAAACAACAAGTTCGTTCCCTAGAGCGAAGTTCTTCATGTTTGGACCAAAATGGACAAACCTTGTCTCCATTCGAAGTTTCGCAAGTTTTAATGTTGAAGTCCCTCCCCTAGAGCGTTGTTCGTCATCTTCGGACTAAAATGGACCAAACTTGTATCCATTCGAGGCTTGGAGCGTTAGAAACAACAAGTTCGTTCCCTAGAGCGAAGTTCGTCTTGTTTGGACCAAAATGGACAAACCTTGTCCCCATTCGAAGTTTCGAAAGTTTTAATGATGAAGTTCCTCCCCTAGAGCGTTGTTCGTTATCTTCGGACTAAAGTGGACCAACCTTGTCTCCATTCGAGGCTTGGAGAGTTAGAAACAACAAGTTCGTTCCCTAGAGCAAAGTTCGTCATGTTTGGACCAAAATAGACAAACCTTGTCTCCATTCGAAGTTTCGCAAGTTTTAATGCTGAAGTCCCTCCCCTGGAGCGTTGTTCGTCATCTTCGGATTAAAATGGACCAAACTTGTATCCATTCGAGGCTTGGAGAGTTAGAAACAACAAGTTCGTTCCCTAGAGCGAAGTACGTCATGTTTGGACCAAAATGGACAAACCTTGTCTCCATTCGAAGTTTCGCAAGTTTTAATGCTGAAGTTCCTCCCCTAGAGCGTTGTTCGTCATCTTCGGACTAAAATGGACCAAACTTGTCTCCTTTCGAAGCTTGGAGAGTTAGAAACAACAAGTTCGTTCCCTAGAGCGAAGTTCGTCATGTTTGGACCAAAATGGACAAACCTTGTCTCCATTCGAAATTTCGCAAGTTTTAATGCTGAAGTTCCTCCCCTAGAGCGTTTCTCGTCATCTTCGGACTAAAATGGACCAAACTACTCTCCATTCGAGGCTTGGAGAGTTAGAAACTACAAGTTCGTTACCTAGAGCGAAGTTCGTCATGTTTGGACCAAAATGGACAAACCTTGTCTCCATTCGAAGTTTCGCAAGTTTTATTGCTGAAGTTCCTCCCCTAGAGCGTTGTTCGTCATCTTCGGATTAAAATGGACAAAACTTGTCTCCATTCGAGGATTGGAGAGTTAGAAACAACAAGTTCGTTCCCTGGAGCGAAGTTCGTCATGTTTGGACCAAAATGGACAAACCTTGTCTCCATTCGAAGTTTCGCAATCTTTAAGGCGGAAGTTCCTACAGTAGAGCGTTGTTCGTCATCTTCAGACTAAAATGGACAAAACTTGTATCCATTCGAGGCTTGGAGAGTTAGAAACAACAAGTTCGTTCCCTAGAGCGAAGTTCGTCATGTTTTGACCAAAATGAACAAACCTTGTCTCCATTCGAAGTTTCGCAAGTTTTAATGCTGAAGTTGCACCCCTAGAGCGTTGTTCGTCATCTTCGGACTAAAATGGACCAAACTTGTCTCCATTTGAGGCTTGGAGAGTTAGAAACAACAAGTTCGTTCCCTAGAGCGAAGTTCGTCATGTTTCGACCAAAATGGACAAACCTTGTCTCCATTCGAAGTTTCGCAAGTTTTAATGCTGAAGTTGCTCCCCTAGAGCGTTGTTCGTCATCTTCGGACCAAAATGGACCCAACTTGTATCCATTCGAGGTTTGGAGAGTTAGAAACAACAAGTTCGTTCCCTAGAGCGAATTTCGTCATGTTTGGACCAAAATGGACAAACCTTGTCTCCATTCTAAGTTTCGCAAGTTTTAATGCTGAAGTTCCTTCCCTAGAGCGTTGTTCGTCATCTTCGGACTAAAATGGACCAAACTTGTATCCATTCGAGGCTTGGAGAGTTAGAAACAACAAGTTCGTTCCCTAGAGCGAAGTTCTTCATGTTTGGACCAAAATGGACAAACCTTGTCTCCATTCGAAGTTTCGCAAGTTTTAATGTTGAAGTCCCTCCCCTAGAGCGTTGTTCGTCATCTTCGGACTAAAATGGACCAAACTTGTATCCATTCGAGGCTTGGAGCGTTAGAAACAACAAGTTCGTTCCCTAGAGCGAAGTTCGTCTTGTTTGGACCAAAATGGACAAACCTTGTCCCCATTCGAAGTTTCGAAAGTTTTAATGATGAAGTTCCTCCCCTAGAGCGTTGTTCGTTATCTTCGGACTAAAGTGGACCAAACTTGTCTCCATTCGAGGCTTGGAGAGTTAGAAACAACAAGTTCGTTCCCTAGAGCGAAGTTCGTCATGTTTGGACCAAAATGGACAAACCTTGTCTCCATTCGAAATTTCGCAAGTTTTAATGTTGAAGTTTCTCCCCTAGAGCGTTGCTTGTCATCTTTGGACTAAAATGGACCAAACTTGTCTCCATTTGAGGCTTGGAGAGTTAGAAACAACAAGTTCGTTCCCTAGAGCGAAGTTCGTCATGTTTCGACCAAAATGGACAAACCTTGTCTCCATTCGAAGTTTCGCAAGTTTTAATGCTGAAGTTGCTCCCCTAGAGCGTTGTTCGTCATCTTCGGACCAAAATGACCAAACTTGTATCCATTCGAGGCTTGGAGAGTTAGAAACTACAAGTTCGTTACCTAGAGCGAAGTTCGTCATGTTTGGACCAAAATGGACAAACCTTGTCTCCATTCGAAGTTTCGCAAGTTTTATTGCTGAAGTTCCTCTCATAGAGCGTTGTTCGTCATCTTCGGACTAAAATGGACAAAACTTGTCTCCATTCGAGGCTTGGAGAGTTAGAAACAACAAGTTCGTTCCCTGGAGCGAAGTTCGTCATGTTTGGACCAAAATGGACAAACCTTGTCTCCATTCGAAGTTTCGCAATCTTTAAAGCGGAAGTTCCTCCATTAGAGCGTTGTTCGTCATCTTCGGACTAAAATGGACCAAACTTGTATCCATTCGAGGCTTGGAGAGTTAGAAACAACAAGTTCGTTCCCTAGAGCGAAGTTCGTCATGTTATGACCAAAATGAACAAACCTTGTCTCCATTCGAAGTTTCGCAAGTTTTAATGCTGAAGTTGCACCCCTAGAGCGTTGTTCGTCATCTTCGGACTAAAATGGACCAAACTTGTATCCATTCGAGGCTTGGAGAGTTAGAAACAACAAGTTCATTCCATAGAGCGAAGTTCGTCATGTTTGGACCAAAATGGACAAACCTTGTCTCCATTCGATCTTTCGCAAGTTTTAATGCTGTAGTTGCTCCCCTAGAGCGTTGTTCGTCATCTTCGGACCAAAATGGACCAAACTTGTATCCATTCGAGGCTTGGAGAGTTAGAAACAACAAGTTCGTTCCCTAGAGCGAATTTCGTCATGTTTGGACCAAAATGGACAAACCTTGTCTCCATTCTAAGTTTCGCAAGTTTTAATGCTGAAGTTCCTTCCCTAGAGCGTTGTTCGTCATCTTCGGACTAAAATGGACCAAACTTGTATCCATTCGAGGCTTGGAGAGTTAGAAACAACAAGTTCGTTCCCTAGAGCGAAGTTCGTCATGTTTGGACCAAAATGGACAAACCTTGTCTCCATTCAAAGATCCGCAAGTTTTAATGCTGAAGTCCCTCCCCTAGAGCGTTGTTCGTCATCTTCGGACTAAAATGGACCAAACTTGTATCCATTCGAGGCTTGGAGCGTTAGCAACAACAAGTTCGTTCCCTAGAGCGAAGTTCGTCTTGTTTGGACCAAAATGGACAAACCTTGTCCCCATTCGAAGTTTCGCAAGTTTTAATGCTGAAGTTCCTCCCCTAGAGCGTTGTTCGTCATCTTCGGACTAAAGTGGACCAAACTTGTCTCCATTCGAGGCTTGGAGAGTTAGAAACAACAAGTTCGTTCCCTAGAGCGAAGTTCGTCATGTTTGGACCAAAATGGACAAACCTTGTCTCCATTCAAAATTTCGCAAGTTTTAATGCTGAAGTTTCTCCCCTAGAGCGTTGCTCGTCATCTTCGGACTAAAGTGGACCAAACTTGTCTCCATTCGAGGCTTGGAGAGTTAGAAACAACAAGTTCGTTCCCTAGAGCGAAGTTCGTCATGTTTGGACCAAAATGGACAAACCTTGTCTCCATTCGAAATTTCGCAAGTTTTAATGCTGAAGTTTCTCCCCTAGAGCGTTGCTCGTCATCTTCGGACTAAAATGGACCAAACTTGTCTCCATTCGAAGCTTGGAGAGTTAGAAACTACAAGTTCGTTCCCTAGAGTGAAGGTTGTCATGTTTGGACCAAAATGGACAAACCTTGTCTCCATTCGAAGTTTCGCACGTTTTATTGCTGAAGTTCCTCCCCTAGAGCGTTGTTCGTCATCTTCGGACTAAAATGGACAAAACTAGTCTCCATTCGAGGCTTGGAGAGTTAGAAACAACAAGTTCGTTCCCTAGAGCGAAGTTCGTCATGTTTGGACCAAAATGGACAAACCTTGTCTCCATTCGAAGTTTCGCAAGTTTTAATGCTGAAGTCCCTCCCCTAGAGCGTTGTTCGTCATCCTCGGACTAAAGTGGACCAAACTTGTATCCATTCGAGGCTTGGAGAGTTAGAAACAACAAGTTCGTTCCCTAGAGCGAAGTTCGTCATGTTTTGACCAAAATGGACAAACCTTGTCTCCATTCGAAGTTTCGCAAGTTTTAATGCTGAAGTCCCTCCCCTAGAGCGTTGTTCGTCATCTTCGGACTAAAATGGACCAAACTTGTATCCATTCGAGGCTTGGAGCGTTAGAAACAACAAGTTCGTTCCCTAGAGCGAAGTTCGTCTTGTTTGGACCAAAATGGACAAACCTTGTCCCCATTGGAAGTTTCGCAAGTTTTAATGCTGAAGTTCCTCCCCTAGAGCGTTGTTCGTCATCTTCGGACTAAAGTGGACCAAACTTGTCTCCATTCGAGGCTTGGAGAGTTAGAAACAACAAGTTCGTTCCCTAGAGCGAATTTCGTCATGTTTGGACCAAAATGGACAAACCTTGTCTCCATTCTAAGTTTCGCAAGTTTTAATGCTGAAGTTCCTTCCCTAGAGCGTTGTTCGTCATCTTCGAACTAAAATGGACCAAACTTGTATCCATTCGAGGCTTGGAGAGTTAGAAACAACAAGTTCGTTCCCTAGAGCGAAGTTCGTCATGTTTGGACCAAAATGGACAAACCTTGTCTCCATTCGATCTTTCGCAAGTTTTAATGCTGAAGTTCCTCCCCTAGAGCGTTGTTCGTCATCTTCAGACTAAAATGGACCTAACTTGTCTCCATTCGAGTCTTGGAGAGTTAGAAACAACAAGTTCGTTCCCTAGAGCGAATTTCGTCATGTTTGGACCAAAATGGACAAACCTTGTCTCCATTCTAAGTTTCGCAAGTTTTAATGCTGAAGTTCCTCCCCTAGAGCGTTGTTCGTCATCTTCGGACTAAAATTGACCAAACTTGTCTCCATTCGAGGCTTGGAGCGTTAGAAACAACAAGTTCGTTCCCTAGAGCGAAGTTCGTCATGTTTTGACCAAAATGAACAAACCTTGTCTCCATTCGAAGTTTCGCAAGTTTTAATGCTGAAGTTGCACCCCTAGAGCGTTGTTCGTCATCTTCGGACTAAAATGGACCAAACTTGTCTCCATTTGAGGCTTGGAGAGTTAGAAACAACAAGTTCGTTCCCTAGAGCGAAGTTCGTCATGTTTCGACCAAAATGGACAAACCTTGTCTCCATTCGAAGTTTCGCAAGTTTTAATCCTGAAGTTGCTCCCCTAGAGCGTTGTTCGTCATCTTCGGACCAAAATGGACCAAACTTGTATCCATTCGAGGCTTGGAGAGTTAGAAACAACAAGTTCGTTCCCTAGAGCGAATTTCGTCATGTTTGGACCAAAATGGACAAACCTTGTCTCCATTCTAAGTTTCGCAAGTTTTAATGCTGAAGTTCCTTCCCTAGAGCGTTGTTCGTCATCTTCGGACTAAAATGGACCAAACTTGTATCCATTCGAGGCTTGGAGAGTTAGAAACAACAAGTTCGTTCCCTAGAGCGAAGTTCGTCATGATTGGACCAAAATGGACAAACCTTGTCTCCATTCGAAGTTTCGCAAGTTTTAATGCTGAAGTCCCTCCCCTAGAGCGTTGTTCGTCATCTTCGGACTAAAATGGACCAAACTTGTATCCATTCGAGGCTTGGAGCGTTAGAAACAACAAGTTCGTTCCCTAGAGCGAAGTTCGTCTTGTTTGGACCAAAATGGACAAACCTTGTCTCCATTCGAAGTTTCGCAAGTTTTAATGCTGAAGTTCCTCCCCTAGAGCGTTGTTCGTCATCTTCGGACTAAAGTGGACCAAACTTGTCTCCATTCGAGGCTTGGAGAGTTAGAAACAACAAGTTCGTTCCCTAGAGCGAAGTTCGTCATGTTTGGACGAAAATGGACAAACCTTGTCTCCATTCGAAGTTTCGCAAGTTTGAATGCTGAAGTTCCTCCCCGAGAGCGTTGTTCGTCATCTTCGGACTAAAATGGACAAAACTTTTCTCCATTCGAGGCTTGGAGAGTTAGAAACAACAAGTTCGTTCCCTAGAGCGAAGTTCGTCATGTTTGGATCAAAATGGACAAACTTTGTCTCCATTCGATCTTTCGCAAGTTTTAATGCTGAAGTTCCTCCCCTTGAGCGTTGTTCGTCATCTTCGGACTAAAATGGACCAAACTTGTCTCCATTCAAGGCTTGGAGAGTTAGAAACAACAAGTTCGTTCCCTAGAGCGAAGTTCGTCATGTTTGGACCAAAATGGACAAACCTTGTCTCCATTCGATCTTTCGCAAGTTTTAATGCTGATGTTCCTCCCCTAGAGCGTTGTTCGTCATCTTCGGACTAAAATGGACTAAACTTGTCTCCATTCGAGGCTTCGAGAGTTAGAAACAACAAGCTCGTTCCCTAGAACGAATTCGTCATGTTTGGACAAAAATGGACAAACCTTGTCTCCATTCTAAGTTTCGCAAGTTTTAATGCTGAAGTTCCTCCCCTAGAGCGTTGTTCATCATCTTCGGACTAAAATGGACCAAACTTGTATCCATTCGAGGCTTGGAGAGTTAGAAACAACAAGTTCGTTCCCTAGAGCGAAGTTCGTCATGTTTGGACCAAAATGGCAAACCTTGTCTCCATTCGAAGTTTCGCAAGTTTTAATGCTGAAGTCCCTCCCCTAGAGCGTTGTTCGTCATCTTCGGACTAAAATGGACCAAACTTGTATACATTCGAGGCTTGGAGAGTTAGAAACAACAAGTTCGTTCCCTAGAGCGAAGTTCGTCATGTTTGGACCAAAATGGACAAACCTTGTCTCCATTCGAAGTTTCGCAAGTTTTAATGCTGAAGTTCCTCCCCTAGAGCGTTGTTCGTCATCTTCGGACTAAAATGGACCAAACTTGTCTCCATTCGAGGCTTGGAGAGTTAGAAACAACAAGTTCGTTCCCAAGAGCGAAGTTCGTCATGTTTGGACCAAAACGGACAAACCTTGTCTCCATTCGAAATTTCGCAAGTTTTAATGCTGAAGTTCCTCCCCTAGAGCGTTTCTCGTCATCTTCGGACTAAAATGGACCAAACTTGTCTCCATTCGAGGCTTGGAGAGTTAGAAACAACAAGTTCGTTCCCTAGAGCGAAGTTCGTCATGTTTGGACCAAAATGGACAAACCTTTTCTCCATTCGAAGTTTCGCAAGTTTTAATGCTGAAGTTCCTCCCCTAGAGCGTTGTTCGTCATCTTCGGACTAAAGTGGACCAAATTTGTCTCCATTCGAGGCTTGGAGAGTTAGAAACAACAAGTTCGTTCCCTAGAGCGAAGTTCGTCATGTTTGGACAAAAATGGACAAACCTTGTCTCCATTCGAAGTATCGCAAGTTTTAATTCTGAAGTTCCTCCCCTGAAGCGTTGTTCGTCATCTTCGGACTAAAATGGACCAAACTTGTCTACATTTGAAGCTTGGAGAGTTAGAAACAACAAGTTCGTTCCCTAGAGCGAAGTTCTTCATGTTTGGACCAAAATGGACAAACCTTGTCTCCATTCGAAGTTTCGCAAGTTTTAATGCTGAAGTTCCTCCCCTTGAGCGTTGTTCGTCATCTTCGGACTAAAATGGACCAAACTTGTCTCCATTCAAGGCTTGGAGAGTTAGAAACAACAAGTTCGTTCCCTAGAGCGAAGTTTGTCATGTTTGGACCAAAATGGACAAACCTTGTCTCCATTCGATCTTTCGCAAGTTTTAATGCTGAAGTTCCTCCCCTAGAGCGTTGTTCGTCATCTTCGGACTAAAATGGACTAAACTTGTCTCCATTCGAGGCTTCGAGAGTTAGAAACAACATGCTCGTTCCCTAGAACGAAGTTCGTCATGTTTGGACAAAAATGGACAAACCTTGTCTCCATTCTAAGTTTCGCAAGTTTTAATGCTGAAGTTCCTCCCCTAGAGCGTTGTTCGTCATCTTCGGACTAAAATGGACCAAACTTGTATCCATTCGAGGCTTGGAGAGTTAGAAACAACAAGTTCGTTCCCTAGAGCGAAGTTCGTCATGTTTGGACCAAAATGGACAAACCTTGTCTCCATTCGAAGTTTCGCAAGTTTTAATGCTGAAGTTCCTCCCCTAGAGCGTTGTTCGTCATCTTCGGACTAAA
Organism: Trichosanthes truncata; assembly: GCA_033996785.1. Taxonomy (NCBI): domain Eukaryota; kingdom Viridiplantae; phylum Streptophyta; class Magnoliopsida; order Cucurbitales; family Cucurbitaceae; genus Trichosanthes; species Trichosanthes truncata. The sequence continues at coordinate 35,546,093 of JAWPNB010000003.1, forward strand.
ATTGACCAAACTTGTCTCCATTCGAGGCTTGGAGCGTTAGAAACAACAAGTTCGTTCCCTAGAGCGAAGTTCGTCAGGTTTGGACAAAAATGGACAAACCTTGTCTCCATTCGAAGTTTCGCAAGTTTTAATGCTGAAGTTCCTCCCCTAGAGCGTTGTTCGTCATCTTCGAACTAAAATGGACCAAACTTGTATCCATTCGAGGCTTGGAGAGTTAGAAACAACAAGTTCGTTCCCTAGAGCGAAGTTCGTCATGTTTGGACCAAAATGGACAAACCTTGTCTCCATTCGATCTTTCGCAAGTTTTAATGCTGAAGTTCCTCCCCTAGAGCGTTGTTCGTCATCTTCGGACTAAAATGGACCAAACTTGTCTCCATTCGAGGCTTGGAGAGTTAGAAACAACAAGTTCGTTCCCTAGAGCGAAGTTCGTCATGTTTGGACAAAAATGGACAAACCTTGTCTCCATTCGAAGTTTCGCAAGTTTTAATGCTGAAGTTCCTCCCCTAGAGCGTTGTTCGTCATCTTCGGACTAAAATGGACCAAACTTGTCTCCATTTGAGGCTTGGAAAGTTAGAAACAACAAGTTCGTTCCCTAGAGCGAAGTTCGTCATGTTTCGACCAAAATTGACAAACCTTGTCTCCATTCGAAGTTTCGCAAGTTTTAATGCTGAAGTCCCTCCCCTAGAGCGTTGTTCGTCATCTTCGGACTAAAATGGACCAAACTTGTATCCATTCGAGGCTTGGAGAGTTAGAAACAACATGTTCGTTCCCTAGAGCGAAGTTCGTCATGTTTGGACCAAAATGGACAAACCTTGTCTCCATTCGAAATTTCGCAAGTTTTAATGCTGAAGTTCCTCCCCTAGAGTGTTTCTCGTCATCTTCGGACTAAAATGGACCAAACTTGTCTCCATTCGAGGCATGGAGAGTTAGAAACAACAAGTTCGTTCCCTAGAGCGAACTTCGTCATGTTTGGACCAAAATGGACAAACCTTGTCTCCATTCGAAGTTTCGCAAGTTTTAATGCTGAAGTTCCTCCCCTAGAGCGTTGTTCGTCATCTTCGGACTAAAGTGGACCAAATTTGTCTCCATTCGAGGCTTGGAGAGTTAGAAACAACAAGTTCGTTCCCTAGAGCGAAGTTCGTCATGTTTGGACAAAAATGGACAAACCTTGTCTCCATTCGAAATTTAGCAAGTTTTAATGCTGAAGTTTCTCCCCTAGAGCGTTGCTCGTCATCTTCGGACTAAAATGGACCAAACTTGTCTCCATTCGAAGCTTGGAGAGTTAGAAACTACAAGTTCGTTCCCTAGAGCGAAGTTCGTCATGTTTGGACCAAAATGGACAAACCTTGTCTCCATTCGAAGTTTCGCAAGTTTTAATGCTGAAGTTCCTCCCCTAGAGCGTTGTTCGTCATCTTCGGAATAAGATGTACCAAACTTGTATCCATTCGAGAATTGGAGAGTTAGAAACAACAAGTTCGTTCCTTAGAGCGAAGTTCGTCATGTTTGGACAAAAATGGACAAACCTTGTCTCCATTCGAAATTTCGCAAGTTTTAATGCTGAAGTTTCTCCCCTAGAGCGTTGCTCGTCATCTTCGGACTAAAATGGACCAAACTTGTCTCCATTCGAAGCTTGGAGAGTTAGAAACTACAAGTTCGTTCCCTAGAGCGAAGTTCGTCATGTTTGGACCAAAATGGACAAACCTTGTCTCCATTCGAAGTTTCGCAAGTTTTAATGCTGAAGTTCCTCCCCTAGAGCGTTGTTCGTCATCTTCGGACTAAAATGGACAAAACTTTTCTCCATTCGAGGCTTGGAGAGTTAGAAACAACAAGTTCGTTCCCTAGAGCGAAGTTCATCATGTTTGGACCAAAATGGACAAACCTTGTATCCATTCGAAGTTTCGCAAGTTTTAATGCTGAAGTTCCTCCCCTAGAGCGTTGTTCGTCATCTTCGGACTCAATGGACCAAACTTGTCTCCATTTGAGGCTTGGAGAGTTAGAAACAACAAGTTCGTTCCCTAGAGCGAAGTTCGTCATGTTTCGACCAAAATGGACAAACCTTGTCTCCATTCGAAGTTTCGCAAGTTTTAATGCTGAAGTTCCTCCCCTAGAGCGTTGTTCGTCATCTTCAGACTAAAATGGACGAAACTTGTCTCCATTTGAGGCTTGGAGAGTTAGAAACAACAAGTTCGTTCCCTAGAGCGAATTTCGTCATGTTTGGACCAAAATGGACAAACCTAGTCTCCATTCGAAGTTTCGCAAGTTTTAATGCTGAAGTTCCTCGCCTAGAGCGTTGTTCGTCATCTTCAGACTAAAATGGACGAAACTTGTCTCCATTGGAGGCTTGGAGAGTTAGAAACAACAAGTTCGTTCCCTAGAGCGAATTTCGTCATGTTTGGACCAAAATGGACAAACCTTGTCTCCATTCGAAGTTTCACAAGTTTTAATGCTGAAGTTCCTCCCCTAGAGCGTTGTTCGTCATCTTCGGACAAAAATGGACCAAACTTGTCTCCATTTGAGGCTTGGAGAGTTAGAAACAACAAGTTCGCTCTTTAGAGCGAAGTTCGTCATGTTTCGACCAAAATGGACAAACCTTGTCTCCATTCGAATTTTTGCAAGTTTTAATGCTGAAGTTGCTTCCCTAGAGCGTCGTTCGTCATCTACGGACCAAAATGGACCAAACTTGTATCCATTCGAGGCTTGGAGAGTTAGAAACAACAAGTTCGTTCCCTAGAGCGAATTTCGTCATGTTTGGACCAAAATGGACAAACCTTGTCTCCATTCGAAGTTTCGCAAGTTTTAATGCTGAAGTTCCTCCCCTAGAGCGTTGTTCGTCATCTTCGGACTAAAATGGACAAAACTTTTCTCCATTCGAGGCTTGGAGAGTTAGAAACAACAAGTTCGTTCCCTAGAGCGAAGTTCGTCATGTTTGGACCAAAATGGACAAACCTTGTCTCCATTCGAAGTTTCGCATGTTTTAATGCTGAAGTTCCTCCCCTAGAGCGTTGTTCGTCATCTTCGGACTCAATGGACCAAACTTGTCTCCATTTGAGGCTTCGAGAGTTAGAAACAACAAGTTCGTTCCCTAGAGCGAAGTTCGTCATGTTTCGACCAAAATGGACAAACCTTGTCTCCATTCGAAGTTTCGCAAGTTTTAATGCTGAAGTTGCTCCCCTAGAGCGTTGTTCATCATCTTCGGACCAAAATGGACCAAACTTGTATCCATTCGAGGCTTGGAGAGTTAGAAACAACAAGTTCGTTCCCTAGAGCGAATTTCGTCATGTTTGGACCAAAATGGACAAACCTTGTCTCCATTCGAAGTTTCGCAAGTTTTAATGCTGAAGTTCCTCCCCTAGAGCGTTGTTCGTCATCTTCGGACTAAAATGGATAAAACTTTTCTCCATTCGAGGCTTGGAGAGTAAGAAACAACAAGTTCGTTCCCTAGAGCGAAGTTCGTCATGTTTGGACCAAAATGGACAAACCTTGTCTCCATTCGAAGTTTCGCAAGTTTTAATGCTGAAGTCCCTCCCCTAGAGCGTTGTTCGTCATCTTCAGACTAAAATGGACCAAACTTCTCTCCATTTGAGGCTTGGAGAGTTAGAAACAACAAGTTCGTTCCCTAGAGCGAAGTTCGTCATGTTTGGACCAAAATGGACAAACCTTGTCTCCATTCGAAGTTTCGCAAGTTTTAATGCTGAAGTTCCTCCCCTAGAGCGTTGTTCGTCATCTTCAGACCAAAATGGACAAAACTTTTCTCCATTCGAGGCTTGGAGAGTTAGAAACAACAAGTTCGTTCCCTAGAGCGAAGTTCGTCATGTTTGGACCAAAATGGACAAACCTTGTCTCCATTCGAAGTTTCGCAAGTTTTAATGCTGAAGTTCCTCCCCTAGAGCGTTGTTCGTCATCTTCAGACTAAAATGGACCAAACTTCTCTCCATTTGAGGCTTGGAGAGTTAGAAACAACAAGTTCGTTCCCTAGAGCGAATTTCGTCATGTTTGGACCAAAATGGACAAACCTTGTCTCCATTCGAAGTTTCACAAGTTTTAATGCTGAAGTTCCTCCCCTAGAGCGTTGTTCGTCATCTTCGGACAAAATGGACCAAACTTGTCTCCATTTGAGGCTTGGAGAGTTAGAAACAACAAGTTCGCTCTTTAGAGCGAAGTTCGTCATGTTTCGACCAAAATGGACAAACCTTGTCTCCATTCGAATTTTTGCAAGTTTTAATGCTGAAGTTGCTTCCCTAGAGCGTCGTTCGTCATCTACGGATCAAAATGGACCAAACTTGTATCCATTCGAGGCTTGGAGAGTTAGAAACAACAAGTTCGTTCCCTAGAGCGAATTTCGTCATGTTTGGACCAAAATGGACAAACCTTGTCTCCATTCGAAGTTTCGCAAGTTTTAATGCTGAAGTTCCTCCCCTAGAGCGTTGTTCGTCATCTTCGGACTAAAATGGACAAAACTTTTCTCCATTCGAGGCTTGGAGAGTTAGAAACAACAAGTTCGTTCCCTAGAGCGAAGTTCGTCATGTTTGGACCAAAATGGACAAACCTTGTCTCCATTCGAAGTTTCGCATGTTTTAATGCTGAAGTTCCTCCCCTAGAGCGTTGTTCGTCATCTTCGGACTCAATGGACCAAACTTGTATCCATTTGAGGCTTCGAGAGTTAGAAACAACAAGTTCGTTCCCTAGAGCGAAGTTCGTCATGTTTCGACCAAAATGGACAAACCTTGTCTCCATTCGAAGTTTCGCAAGTTTTAATGCTGAAGTTGCTCCCCTAGAGCGTTGTTCATCATCTTCGGACCAAAATGGACCAAACTTGTATCCATTCGAGGCTTGGAGAGTTAGAAACAACAAGTTCGTTCCCTAGAGCGAATTTCGTCATGTTTGGACCAAAATGGACAAACCTTGTCTCCATTCGAAGTTTCGCAAGTTTTAATGCTGAAGTTCCTCCCCTAGAGCGTTGTTCGTCATCTTCGGACTAAAATGGATAAAACTTTTCTCCATTCGAGGCTTGGAGAGTAAGAAACAACAAGTTCGTTCCCTAGAGCGAAGTTCGTCATGTTTGGACCAAAATGGACAAACCTTGTCTCCATTCGAAGTTTCGCAAGTTTTAATGCTGAAGTCCCTCCCCTAGAGCGTTGTTCGTCATCTTCAGACTAAAATGGACCAAACTTCTCTCCATTTGAGGCTTGGAGAGTTAGTAACAACAAGTTCGTTCCCTAGAGCGAAGTTCGTCATGTTTGGACCAAAATGGACAAACCTTGTCTCCATTCGAAGTTTCGCAAGTTTTAATGCTGAAGTTCCTCCCCTAGAGCGTTGTTCGTCATCTTCAGACCAAAATGGACAAAACTTTTCTCCATTCGAGGCTTGGAGAGTTAGAAACAACAAGTTCGTTCCCTAGAGCGAAGTTCGTCATGTTTGGACCAAAATGGACAAACCTTGTCTCCATTCGAAGTTTCGCAAGTTTTAATGCTGAAGTTCCTCCCCTAGAGCGTTGTTCGTCATCTTCAGACTAAAATGGACCAAACTTCTCTCCATTTGAGGCTTGGAGAGTTAGAAACAACAAGTTCGTTCCCTAGAGCGAAGTTCGTCATGTTTGGACCAAAATGGACAAACCTTGTCTCCATTCGAAGTTTCGCAAGTTTTAATGCTGAAGTTCCTCCCCTAGAGCGTTATCGTCATCTTCGGACTATAATGGACCAAACTTGTCTCCATTCGAGGCTTGGAGAGTTAGAAACAACAAGTTCGCTCCCTAGAGCGAAGTTCGTCATGTTTGGACCAAAATGGACAAACCTTGTCTCCATTCGAAATTTCGCAAGTTTTAATGCTGAAGTTCCTCCCCTAGAGCGTTGCTCGTCATCTTCAGACTAAAATGGACGAAACTTGTCTCCATTTGTGGCTTGGAGAGTTAGAAACAACAAGTTCGTTCCCTAGAGCGAATTTCGTCATGTTTGTACCAAAATGGACAAACCTTGTCTCCATTCGAAGTTTCGCAAGTTTTAATGCTGAAGTTCCTCCCCTAGAGCGTTGTTCGTCATCTTCAGACTACAATGGACGAAACTTGTCTCCATTTGAGGCTTGGAGAGTTAGAAACAACAAGTTCGTTCCCTAGAGCGAATTTCGTCATGTTTGGACCAAAATGGACAAACCTTGTCTCCATTCGAAGTTTCGCAAGTTTTAATGCTGAAGTTCCTCCCCTAGAGCGTTGTTCGTCATCTTCAGACTAAAATGGACGAAACTTGTCTCCATTTGAGGCTTGGAGAGTTAGAAACAACAAGTTCGCTCCCTAGAGCGAAGTTCGTCATGTTTGGACCAAAATGGACAAACCTTCTCTCCATTCGAAATTTCGCAAGTTTTAATGCTGAAGTTCCTCCCCTAGAGCGTTGCTCGTCATCTTCGGACTAAAATGGACCAAACTTGTCTCCATTCGAGGCTTGGAGAGTTAGAAACAACAAGTTCGTACCCTAGAGCGAAGTTCGTCATGTTTGGACAAAAATGGACAAACCTTGTCTCCATTCGAAGTTTCGCAAGTTTTAATGCTGAAGTTCTTCCCCTAGAGCGTTGTTCGTCATCTTCAGACTAAAATGGACGAAACTTGTCTCCATTTGATGCTTGGAGAGTTAGAAACAACAAGTTCGTTCCCTAGAGCGAATTTCGTCATGTTTGGACCAAAATGGACAAACCTTGTCTCCATTCGAAGTTTCGCAAGTTTTAATGCTGAAGTTCCTCCCCTAGAGCGTTGTTCGTCATCTTCAGACTAAAATGGACGAAACTTGTCTCCATTTGAGGCTTGGAGAGTTAGAAACAACAAGTTCGTTCCCTAGAGCGAATTTCGTCATGTTTGGACCAAAATGGACAAACCTTGTCTCCATTCGAAGTTTAGCAAGTTTTAATGCTGAAGTTCCTCCCCTAGAGCGTTGCTCGTCATCTTCAGACTAAAATGGACCAAACTTGTCTCCATTCGAGGCTTGGAGAGTTAGAAACAACAAGTTCGTTCCCTAGAGCGAAGTTCGTCATGTTTGGACCAAAATGGACATACCTTGTCTCCATTCGAAGTTTCGCAAGTTTTAATGATGAAGTTCCTCCCCTAGAGCGTTGTTCGTCATCTTCGGACAAAAATGGACCAAACTTGTCTCCATTTGAGGCTTGGAGAGTTAGAAACAACAAGTTCGCTCCCTAGAGCGAAGTTCGTCATGTTTCGACCAAAATGGACAAACCTTGTCTCCATTCGAAGTTTCGCAAGTTTTAATGCTGAAGTTGCTCCCCTAGAGCGTTGTTCGTCATCTGCGGACCAAAATGGACCAAACTTGTATCCATTCGAGGCTTGGAGAGTTAGAAACAACAAGTTCGTTCCCTAGAGCGAATTTCGTCATGTTGGACCAAAATGGACAAACCTTGTCTCCATTCGAAGTTTCGCAAGTTTTAATGCTGAAGTTCCTCCCCTAGAGCGTTGTTCGTCATCTTTGGACTAAAATGGACAAAACTTTTCTCCATTCGAGGCTTGGAGAGTTAGAAACAACAAGTTCGTTCCCTAGAGCAAAGTTCGTCATGTTTGGACCAAAATGGACAAACCTTGTCTCCATTCGAAGTTTCGCAAGTTTTAATGCTGAAGTTCCTCCCCTAGAGCGTTGTTCGTCATCTTCAGACTAAAATGACCAAACTTGTCTCCATTTGAGGCTTGGAGAGTTAGAAACAACAAGTTCGTTCCCTAGAGCGAAGTTCGTCATGTTTGGACCAAAATGGACAAACCTTGTCTCCATTCGAAGTTTTGCAAGTTTTAATGCTGAAGTTGCTCCCCTAGAGCGTTGTTCGTCATCTTCGGACTAAAATGGACCAAACTTGTCTCCATTCGAGGCTTGGAGAGTTAGAAACAACAAGTTCGTTCCCTAGAGCGAAGTTCGTCATGTTTGGACAAAAATGGACAAACCTTGTCTCCATTCGAAGTTTCGCAAGTTTTAATGCTGAAGTTCCTCCCCTAGAGCGTTGTTCGTCATCTTCAGACTAAAATGGACCAAACTTGTCTCCATTCGAGGCTTGGAGAGTTAGAAACAACAAGTTCGTTCCCTAGAGCGAAGTTCGTCATGTTTGGACCAAAATGGGCAAACCTTGTCTCCATTCGAAGTTTCGCAAGTTTTAATGCTGAAGTTCCTCCCCTAGAGCGTTGTTCGTCATCTTCGGACAAAAATGGACCAAACTTGTCTCCATTTGAGGCTTGGAGAGTTAGAAACAACAAGTTCGCTCCCTAGAGCGAAGTACGTCATGTTTCGACCAAAATGGACAAACCTTGTCTCCATTCGAAGTTTCGCAAGTTTTAATGCTGAAGTTCCTCCCCTAGAGCGTTGTTCGTCATCTTCGGACTAAAATGGACAAAACTTGTCTCCATTCGAGGCTTGGAGAGTTAGAAACAACAAGTTCGCTCCCTAGAGCGAAGTTCGTCATGTTTGGACCAAAATGGACAAACCTTGTCTCCATTCGAAATTTCGCAAGTTTTAATGCTGAAGTTCCTCCCCTAGAGCGTTGCTCGTCATCTTCGGACTAAAATGGACCAAACTTGTCTCCATTCGAGGCTTGGAGAGTTAGAAACAACAAGTTCGTTCCCTAGAGCGAAGTTCGTCATGTTTGGACAAAAATGGACAAACCTTGTCTCCATTCGAAGTTTCGCAAGTTTTAATGCTGAAGTTCCTCCCCTAGAGCGTTGTTCGTCATCTTCGGACTAAAATGGACAAAACTTTTCTCCATTCGAGGCTTGGAGAGTTAGAAACAACAAGTTCGTTCCCTAGAGCGAAGTTCGTCATGTGTGGACCAAAATGGACAAACCTTGTGTCCATTCGATGTTTCGCAAGTTTTAATGCTGAAGTTCCTCCCCTAGAGCGTTGTTCGTCATCTTCAGACTAAAATGGACCAAACTTGTCTCCATTTGAGGCTGGAGAGTTAGAAACAACAAGTTCGTTCCCTAGAGCGAAGTTTGTCATGTTTGGACCAAAATGGACAAACCTTGTCTCCATTCGAAGTTTCGCAAGTTTTAATGCTGAAGATGCTCCCCTAGAGCGTTGTTCGTCATCTTCGGACTAAAATGGACCAAACTTGTCTCCATTCGAGGCTTGGAGTGTTAGAAACAACAAGTTCGTTCCCTAGAGCGAAGTTCGTCATGTTTGGACCAAAATGGACAAACCTTGTCTCCATTCGAAGTTTCGCAAGTTGTAATGCTGAAGTTCCTCCCCTAGAGCGTTGTTCGTCATCTTCAGACTAAAATGGACCAAACTTGTCTCCATTTGAGGCTTGGAGAGTTAGAAACAACAAGTTCGTTCCCTAGAGCGAAGTTCGTCATGTTTGGACCAAAATGGACAAACCTTGTCTCCATTCGAAGTTTTGCAAGTTTTAATGCTGAAGTTGCTCCCCTAGAGCGTTGTTCGTCATCTTCGGACTAAAATGGACCAAACTTGTCTCCATTCGAGGCTTGGAGAGTTAGAAACAACAAGTTCGTTCCCTAGAGCGAAGTTCGTCATGTTTGGACCAAAATGGACAAACCTTGTCTCCATTCGAAGTTTCGCAAGTTTTAATGCTGAAGTTGCTCCCCTAGAGCTTTGTTCGTCATCTGCGGACCAAAATGGACGAAACTTGTATCCATTCGAGGCTTGGAGAGTTAGAAACAACAAGTTCGTTCCCTAGAGCGAATTTCATCATGTTTGGACCAAAATGGACAAACCTTGTCTCCATTCGAAGTTTCGCAAGTTTTAATGCTGAAGTTCCTCCCCTAGAGCGTTGTTCGTCATCTTCAGACTAAAATGGACCAAACTGGTCTCCATTCGAGGCTTGGAGAGTTAGAAACAACAAGTTCGTTCCCTAGAGCGAAGTTCGTCATGTTTGGACCAAAATGGACAAACCTTGTCTCCATTCGAAGTTTCGCAAGTTTTAATGCTGAAGTTCCTCCCCTAGAGCGTTGTTCGTCATCTTCGGACTAAAATGGATAAAACTTTTCTCCATTCGAGGCTTGGAGAGTAAGAAACAACAAGTTCGTTCCCTAGAGCGAAGTTCGTCATGTTTGGACCAAAATGGACAAACCTTGTCTCCATTCGAAGTTTCGCAAGTTTTAATGCTGAAGTCCCTCCCCTAGAGCGTTGTTCGTCATCTTCAGACTAAAATGGACCAAACTTCTCTCCATTTGAGGCTTGGAGAGTTAGTAACAACAAGTTCGTTCCCTAGAGCGAAGTTCGTCATGTTTGGACCAAAATGGACAAACCTTGTCTCCATTCGAAGTTTCGCAAGTTTTAATGCTGAAGTTCCTCCCCTAGAGCGTTGTTCGTCATCTTCAGACCAAAATGGACAAAACTTTTCTCCATTCGAGGCTTGGAGAGTTAGAAACAACAAGTTCGTTCCCTAGAGCGAAGTTCGTCATGTTTGGACCAAAATGGACAAACCTTGTCTCCATTCGAAGTTTCGCAAGTTTTAATGCTGAAGTTCCTCCCCTAGAGCGTTGTTCGTCATCTTCAGACTAAAATGGACCAAACTTCTCTCCATTTGAGGCTTGGAGAGTTAGAAACAACAAGTTCGTTCCCTAGAGCGAAGTTCGTCATGTTTGGACCAAAATGGACAAACCTTGTCTCCATTCGAAGTTTCGCAAGTTTTAATGCTGAAGTTCCTCCCCTAGAGCGTTATCGTCATCTTCGGACTATAATGGACCAAACTTGTCTCCATTCGAGGCTTGGAGAGTTAGAAACAACAAGTTCGCTCCCTAGAGCGAAGTTCGTCATGTTTGGACCAAAATGGACAAACCTTGTCTCCATTCGAAATTTCGCAAGTTTTAATGCTGAAGTTCCTCCCCTAGAGCGTTGCTCGTCATCTTCAGACTAAAATGGACGAAACTTGTCTCCATTTGTGGCTTGGAGAGTTAGAAACAACAAGTTCGTTCCCTAGAGCGAATTTCGTCATGTTTGTACCAAAATGGACAAACCTTGTCTCCATTCGAAGTTTCGCAAGTTTTAATGCTGAAGTTCCTCCCCTAGAGCGTTGTTCGTCATCTTCAGACTAAAATGGACGAAACTTGTCTCCATTTGAGGCTTGGAGAGTTAGAAACAACAAGTTCGTTCCCTAGAGCGAATTTCGTCATGTTTGGACCAAAATGGACAAACCTTGTCTCCATTCGAAGTTTCGCAAGTTTTAATGCTGAAGTTCCTCCCCTAGAGCGTTGTTCGTCATCTTCAGACTAAAATGGACGAAACTTGTCTCCATTTGAGGCTTGGAGAGTTAGAAACAACAAGTTCGCTCCCTAGAGCGAAGTTCGTCATGTTTGGACCAAAATGGACAAACCTTCTCTCCATTCGAAATTTCGCAAGTTTTAATGCTGAAGTTCCTCCCCTAGAGCGTTGCTCGTCATCTTCGGACTAAAATGGACCAAACTTGTCTCCATTCGAGGCTTGGAGAGTTAGAAACAACAAGTTCGTACCCTAGAGCGAAGTTCGTCATGTTTGGACAAAAATGGACAAACCTTGTCTCCATTCGAAGTTTCGCAAGTTTTAATGCTGAAGTTCTTCCCCTAGAGCGTTGTTCGTCATCTTCAGACTAAAATGGACGAAACTTGTCTCCATTTGATGCTTGGAGAGTTAGAAACAACAAGTTCGTTCCCTAGAGCGAATTTCGTCATGTTTGGACCAAAATGGACAAACCTTGTCTCCATTCGAAGTTTCGCAAGTTTTAATGCTGAAGTTCCTCCCCTAGAGCGTTGTTCGTCATCTTCAGACTAAAATGGACGAAACTTGTCTCCATTTGAGGCTTGGAGAGTTAGAAACAACAAGTTCGTTCCCTAGAGCGAATTTCGTCATGTTTGGACCAAAATGGACAAACCTTGTCTCCATTCGAAGTTTAGCAAGTTTTAATGCTGAAGTTCCTCCCCTAGAGCGTTGCTCGTCATCTTCAGACTAAAATGGACCAAACTTGTCTCCATTCGAGGCTTGGAGAGTTAGAAACAACAAGTTCGTTCCCTAGAGCGAAGTTCGTCATGTTTGGACCAAAATGGACATACCTTGTCTCCATTCGAAGTTTCGCAAGTTTTAATGATGAAGTTCCTCCCCTAGAGCATTGTTCGTCATCTTCGGACAAAAATGGACCAAACTTGTCTCCATTTGAGGCTTGGAGAGTTAGAAACAACAAGTTCGCTCCCTAGAGCGAAGTTCGTCATGTTTCGACCAAAATGGACAAACCTTGTCTCCATTCGAAGTTTCGCAAGTTTTAATGCTGAAGTTGCTCCCCTAGAGCGTTGTTCGTCATCTGCGGACCAAAATGGACCAAACTTGTATCCATTCGAGGCTTGGAGAGTTAGAAACAACAAGTTCGTTCCCTAGAGCGAATTTCGTCATGTTTGGACCAAAATGGACAAACCTTGTCTCCATTCGAAGTTTCGCAAGTTTTAATGCTGAAGTTCCTCCCCTAGAGCGTTGTTCGTCATCTTTGGACTAAAATGGACAAAACTTTTCTCCATTCGAGGCTTGGAGAGTTAGAAACAACAAGTTCGTTCCCTAGAGCAAAGTTCGTCATGTTTGGACCAAAATGGACAAACCTTGTCTCCATTCGAAGTTTCGCAAGTTTTAATGCTGAAGTTCCTCCCCTAGAGCGTTGTTCGTCATCTTCAGACTAAAATGACCAAACTTGTCTCCATTTGAGGCTTGGAGAGTTAGAAACAACAAGTTCGTTCCCTAGAGCGAAGTTCGTCATGTTTGGACCAAAATGGACAAACCTTGTCTCCATTCGAAGTTTTGCAAGTTTTAATGCTGAAGTTGCTCCCCTAGAGCGTTGTTCGTCATCTTCGGACTAAAATGGACCAAACTTGTCTCCATTCGAGGCTTGGAGAGTTAGAAACAACAAGTTCGTTCCCTAGAGCGAAGTTCGTCATGTTTGGACAAAAATGGACAAACCTTGTCTCCATTCGAAGTTTCGCAAGTTTTAATGCTGAAGTTCCTCCCCTAGAGCGTTGTTCGTCATCTTCAGACTAAAATGGACCAAACTTGTCTCCATTCGAGGCTTGGAGAGTTAGAAACAACAAGTTCGTTCCCTAGAGCGAAGTTCGTCATGTTTGGACCAAAATGGGCAAACCTTGTCTCCATTCGAAGTTTCGCAAGTTTTAATGCTGAAGTTCCTCCCCTAGAGCGTTGTTCGTCATCTTCGGACAAAAATGGACCAAACTTGTCTCCATTTGAGGCTTGGAGAGTTAGAAACAACAAGTTCGCTCCCTAGAGCGAAGTACGTCATGTTTCGACCAAAATGGACAAACCTTGTCTCCATTCGAAGTTTCGCAAGTTTTAATGCTGAAGTTCCTCCCCTAGAGCGTTGTTCGTCATCTTCGGACTAAAATGGACAAAACTTGTCTCCATTCGAGGCTTGGAGAGTTAGAAACAACAAGTTCGCTCCCTAGAGCGAAGTTCGTCATGTTTGGACCAAAATGGACAAACCTTGTCTCCATTCGAAATTTCGCAAGTTTTAATGCTGAAGTTCCTCCCCTAGAGCGTTGCTCGTCATCTTCGGACTAAAATGGACCAAACTTGTCTCCATTCGAGGCTTGGAGAGTTAGAAACAACAAGTTCGTTCCCTAGAGCGAAGTTCGTCATGTTTGGACAAAAATGGACAAACCTTGTCTCCATTCGAAGTTTCGCAAGTTTTAATGCTGAAGTTCCTCCCCTAGAGCGTTGTTCGTCATCTTCGGACTAAAATGGACAAAACTTTTCTCCATTCGAGGCTTGGAGAGTTAGAAACAACAAGTTCGTTCCCTAGAGCGAAGTTCGTCATGTGTGGACCAAAATGGACAAACCTTGTGTCCATTCGATGTTTCGCAAGTTTTAATGCTGAAGTTCCTCCCCTAGAGCGTTGTTCGTCATCTTCAGACTAAAATGAACCAAACTTGTCTCCATTTGAGGCTGGAGAGTTAGAAACAACAAGTTCGTTCCCTAGAGCGAATTTCGTCATGTTTGGACCAAAATGGACAAACCTTGTCTCCATTCGAAGTTTCACAAGTTTTAATGCTGAAGTTCCTCCCCTAGAGCGTTGTTCGTCATCTTCGGACAAAAATGGACCAAACTTGTCTCCATTTGAGGCTTGGAGAGTTAGAAACAACAAGTTCGCTCTTTAGAGCGAAGTTCGTCATGTTTCGACCAAAATGGACAAACCTTGTCTCCATTCGAATTTTTGCAAGTTTTAATGCTGAAGTTGCTTCCCTAGAGCGTCGTTCGTCATCTACGGACCAAAATGGACCAAACTTGTATCCATTCGAGGCTTGGAGAGTTAGAAACAACAAGTTCGTTCCCTAGAGCGAATTTCGTCATGTTTGGACCAAAATGGACAAACCTTGTCTCCATTCGAAGTTTTGCAAGTTTTAATGCTGAAGTTGCTCCCCTAGAGCGTTGTTCGTCATCTTCGGACTAAAATGGACCAAACTTGTCTCCATTCGAGGCTTGGAGAGTTAGAAACAACAAGTTCGTTCCCTAGAGCGAAGTTCGTCATGTTTGGACCAAAATGGACAAACCTTGTCTCCATTCGAAGTTTCGCAAGTTTTAATGCTGAAGTTGCTCCCCTAGAGCGTTGTTCGTCATCTGCGGACCAAAATGGACGAAACTTGTATCCATTCGAGGCTTGGAGAGTTAGAAACAACAAGTTCGTTCCCTAGAGCGAATTTCATCATGTTTGGACCAAAATGGACAAACCTTGTCTCCATTCGAAGTTTCGCAAGTTTTAATGCTGAAGTTCCTCCCCTAGAGCGTTGTTCGTCATCTTCAGACTAAAATGGACCAAACTGGTCTCCATTCGAGGCTTGGAGAGTTAGAAACAACAAGTTCGTTCCCTAGAGCGAAGTTCGTCATGTTTGGACCAAAATGGACAAACCTTGTCTCCATTCGAAGTTTCGCAAGTTTTAATGCTGAAGTTCCTCCCCTAGAGCGTTGTTCGTCATCTTCGGAAAAAAATGGACCAAACTTGTCTCCATTTGAGGCTTGGAGAGTTAGAAACAACACGTTCGCTCCCTAGAGCGAAGTTCGTCATGTTTCGACCAAAATGGACAAACCTTGTCTCCATTCGAAGTTTCGCAAGTTTTAATGCTGAAGTTGCTCCCCTAGAGCGTTGTTCGTCATCTGCGGACCAAAATGGACCAAACTTGTATCCATTCGAGGCTTGGAGAGTTAGAAACAACAAGTTCGTTCCCTAGAGCGAATTTCGTCATGTTTGGACCAAAATGGACAAACCTTGTCTCCATTCGAAGTTTCGCAAGTTTTAATGCTGAAGTTCCTCCCCTAGAGCGTTGTTCGTCATCTTTGGACTAAAATGGACAAAACTTTTCTCCATTCGAGGCTTGGAGAGTTAGAAACAACAAGTTCGTTCCCTAGAGCGAAGTTCGTCATGTTTGGACCAAAATGGACAAACCTTGTCTCCATTCGAAGTTTCGCAAGTTTTAATGCTGAAGTTCCTCCCCTAGAGCTTTGTTCGTCATCTTCGGACTAAAATGGACCAAACTTGTCTCCATTCGAGGCTTGGAGAGTTAGAAACAACAAGTTCGTTCCCTAGAGCGAAGTTCGTCATGTTTGGACCAAAATGGACAAACCTTGTCTCCATTCGAAGTTTCGCAAGTTTTAATGCTGAAGTTCCTCCCCTAGAGCGTTGTTCGTCATCTTCGGACAAAAATGGACCAAACTTGTCTACATTTGAGGCTTGGAGAGTTAGAAATAATAAGTTCGCTCCCTAGAGCGAAGTTCGTCATGTTTCGACCAAAATGGACAAACCTTGTCTCCATTCGAAGTTTCGCAAGTTTTAATGCTGAAGTTGCTCCCCTAGAGCGTTGTTCGTCATCTGCGGACCAAAATGGACCAAACTTGTATCCATTCGAGGCTTGGAGAGTTAGAAACAACAAGTTCGTTCCCTAGAGCGAATTTCGTCATGTTTGGACCAAAATGGACAAACCTTGTCTCCATTCGAAGTTTCGCAAGTTTTAATGCTGAAGTTCCTCCCCTAGAGCGTTGTTCGTCATCTTTGGACTAAAATGGACCAAACTTTTCTCCATTTGAGGCTTGGAGAGTTAGAAACAACAAGTTCGTTCCCTAGAGCGAAGTTCGTCATGTTTGGACCAAAATGGACAAACCTTGTCTCCATTCGAAGTTTTGCAAGTTTTAATGCTGAAGTTGCTCCCCTAGAGCGTTGTTCGTCATCTTCAGACTAAAATGGACCAAACTTGTCTCCATTTGAGGCTTGGAGAGTTAGAAACAACAAGTTCGTTCCCTAGAGCGAAGTTCGTCATGTTTGGACCAAACTGGACAAACCTTGTCTCCATTCGAAGTTTTGCAAGTTTTAATGCTGAAGTTGCTCCCCTAGAGCGTTGTTCGTCATCTTCGGACTAAAATGGACCAAACTTGTCCCCATTCGAGGCTTGGAGAGTTAGAAACAACAAGTTCGTTCCCTAGAGCGAATTTCGTCATGTTTGGACAAAAATGGACAAACCTTGTCTCCATTCGAAGTTTCGCAAGTTTTAATGCTGAAGTTCCTCCCCTAGAGCGTTGTTCGTCATCTTCAGACTAAAATGGACCAAACTTGTCTCCATTCGAGGCTTGGAGAGTTGGAAACAACAAGTTCGTTCCCTAGAGCGAAGTTCGTCATGTTTGGACCAAAATGGGCAAACCTTGTCTCCATTCGAAGTTTCGCAAGTTTTAATGCTGAAGTTCCTCCCCTAGAGCGTTGTTCGTCATCTTCGGACAAAAATGGACCAAACTTGTCTCCATTTGAGGCTTGGAGAGTTAGAAACAATAAGTTCGCTCCCTAGAGCGAAGTTCGTCATGTTTCGACCAAAATGGACAAACCTTGTCTCCATTCGAAGTTTCGCAAGTTTTAATGCTGAAGTTGCTCCCCTAGAGCGTTGTTCGTCATCTGCGGACCAAAATGGACCAAACTTGTATCCATTCGAGGCTTGGAGAGTTAGAAACAACAAGTTCGTTCCCTAGAGCGAATTTCGTCATGTTTGGACCAAAATGGACAAACCTTGTCTCCATTCGAAGTTTCGCAAGTTTTAATGCTGAAGTTCCTCCCCTAGAGCGTTGTTCGTCATCTTTGGACTAAAATGGACAAAACTTTTCTCCATTCGAGGCTTGGAGAGTTAGAAACAACAAGTTCGTTCCCTAGAGCGAAGTTCGTCATGTTTGGACCAAAATGGACAATTCTTGTCTCCATTCGAAGTTTCGCAAGTATTAATGTTGAAGTTCCTCCCCTAGAGCGTTGTTCGTCATCTTCAGACTAAAATGGACCAAACTTGTCTCCATTTGAGGCTTGGAGAGTTAGAAACAACAAGTTCGTTCCCTAGAGCGAAGTTCGTCATGTTTGGACCAAACTGGACAAACCTTGTCTCCATTCGAAGTTTTGCAAGTTTTAATGCTGAAGTTGCTCCCCTAGAGCGTTGTTCGTCATCTTCGGACTAAAATGGACCAAACTTGTCTCCATTCGAGGCTTGGAGAGTTAGAAACAACAAGTTCGTTCCCTAGAGCGAAGTTCGTCATGTTTGGACAAAAATGGACAAACCTTGTCTCCATTCGAAGTTTCGCAAGTTTTAATGCTGAAGTTCCTCCCCTAGAGCGTTGTTCGTCATCTTCAGACTAAAATGGACCAAACTTGTCTCCATTTGAGGCTTGGAGAGTTAGAAACAACAAGTTCGTTCCCTAGAGCGAAGTTCGTCATGTTTGGACCAAAATGGGCAAACCTTGTCTCCATTCGAAGTTTCGCAAGTTTTAATGCTGAAGTTCCTCCCCTAGAGCGTTGTTCGTCATCTTCGGACAAAAATGGACCAAACTTGTCTCCATTTGAGGCTTGGAGAGTTAGAAACAACAAGTTCGCTCCCTAGAGCGAACTTCGACATGTTTCGACCAAAATGGACAAACCTTGTCTCCATTCGAAGTTTCGCAAGTTTTAATGCTGAAGTTGCTCCCCTAGAACGTTGTTCGTCATCTGCGGACCAAAATGGACCAAACTTGTATCCATTCGAGGCTTGGAGAGTTAGAAACAACAAGTTCGTTCCCTAGAGCGAATTTCGTCATGTTTGGACCAAAATGGACAAACCTTGTCTCCAATCAAAGTTTCGCAAGTTTTAATGCTGAAGTTCCTCCCCTAGAGCGTTGTTCGTCATCTTTGGACTAAAATGGACAAAACTTTTCTCCATTCGAGGCTTGGAGTGTTAGAAATTACAAGTTCGTTCCCTAGAGCGAATTTCGTCATGTTTGGACCAAAATGGACAAACCTTGTCTCCATTCGAAGTTTCGCAAGTTTTAATGCTGAAGTTCCTCCCCTAGAGCATTGTTCGTCATCTTCGGAATAAAATGGACAAAACTTTTCTCCATTCGAGGCTTCGAGAGTTAGAAACAACAAGTTCGTTCCCTAGAGCGAAGTTCGTCATGTTTGGACCAAAATGGACAAACCTTGTCTCCATTCGAAGTTTCGCAAGTTTTAATTCTGAAGTTCCTCCCCTAGAGCGTTGTTCGTCATCTTTAGACTAAAATCGACCAAACTTGTCTCCATTTGAGGCTTGGAGAGTTAGAAACAACAAGTTCGATTCCTAGAGCGAAGTTCGTCATGTTTGGACCAAAATGGACAAACCTTGTCTCCATTCGAAGTTTTGCAAGTTTTAATGCTGAAGTTGCTCCCCAAGAGCGTTGTTCGTCATCTTCGGACTAAAATGGACCAAACTTGTCTCCATTCGAGGCTTGGAGAGTTAGAAACAACAAGATCGTTCCCTAGAGCGAAGTTCGTCTTGTTTGGACCAAAATGGACAAACCTTGTCTCCATTCGAAGTTTCGCAAGTTTTAATGCTGAAGTTCGTCCCCTAGAGTGTTGTTCGTCATCTTCAGACTAAAATGGACCAAACTTGTCTCCATTTGAGGCTTGGAGAGTTAGAAACAACAAGTTCGTTCCCTAGAGCGAAGTTCGTCATGTTTGGACCAAAATGGACAAACCTTGTCTCCATTCGAAGTTTCGCAAGTTTTAATGCTGAAGTTCCTCCCCTAGAGCGTTGTTCGTCATCTTTGGACTAAAATGGACCAAACTTGTCTCCATTCGAGGCTTGGAGAGTTAGAAACAACAAGTTCGCTCCCTAGAGCGAAGTTCGTCATGTTTCGACCAAAATGGACAAACCTTGTCTCCATTCGAAGTTTCGCAAGTTTTAATGCTAAAGTTCCTCCCCTAGAGCGTTGTTCGTCATCTTCGGACTAAAGTGGACAAAACTTGTCTCCATTCGAGGCTTGGAGAGTTAGAAACAACAAGTTCGTTACCTAGAGCGAAGTTCGTCATGTTTGGACCAAAATGGACAAACCATGTCTCCATTCGAAATTTCGCAAGTTTTAATGCTGAAGTTTCTCCCCTAGAGCGTTGCTCGTCATCTTCGGTTTAAAATGGACAAAACTTGTCTCCATTCGAAGCTTGGAGAGTTAGAAACTACAAGTTCGTTCCCTAGAGCGAAGGTTGTCATGTTTGGACCAAAATGGACAAACCTTGTCCCCATTCGAAGTTTCGAAAGTTTTATTGCTGAAGTTCCTCCCCTAGAGCGTTGTTCGTCATCTTCGGACTAAAATGGACAAAACTTGTCTCCATTCGAGGCTTGGAGAGTTAGAAACAACAAGTTCGTTCCCTTGAGCGAAGTTCGTCATGTTTGGACCAAAATGGACAAACCTTGTCTCCATTCGAAGTTTCGCAGGTTTTAATGCTGAAGTTCCTCCCCTAGAGCGTTGTTCGTCATCTTCGAACTAAAATGGACCAAACTTGTATCCATTCGAGGCTTGGAGAGTTAGGTACAACAAGTTCGTTCCCTAGAGCGAAGTTCGTCATGTTTGGATCAAAATGGACAAACCTTGTATCCATTCGAAGTTTCGCAAGTTTTAATGCTGAAGTTCCTCCCCTAGAGCGTTGTTCGTCATCTTCGGACTAAAATGGACCAAACTTGTCTCCATTCGAGCCTTGGAGAGTTAGAAACAACAAGTTCGCTCCCTAGAGCGAAGTTCGTCATGTTTGGACCAAAATGGACAAACCTTGTCTCCATTCGAAGTTTCGCAAGTTTTAATGCTGAAGTTCCTCCCCTAGAGCGTTGTTCGTCATCTTCGGACAAAAATGGACCAAACTTGTCTCCATTTGAGGCTTGGAGAGTTAGAAACAATAAGTTCGCTCCCTAGAGCGAAGTTCGTCATGTTTCGACCAAAATGGACAAACCTTGTCTCCATTCGAAGTTTCGCAAGTTTTAATGCTGAAGTTGCTCCCCTAGAGCGTTGTTCGTCATCTGCGGACCAAAATGGACCAAACTTGTATCCATTCGAGGCTTGGAGAGTTAGAAACAACAAGTTCGTTCCCTAGAGCGAATTTCGTCATGTTTGGACCAAAATGGACAAACCTTGTCTCCATTCGAAGTTTCGCAAGTTTTAATGCTGAAGTTCCTCCCCTAGAGCGTTGTTCGTCATCTTTGGACTAAAATGGACCAAACTTTTCTCCATTTGAGGCTTGGAGAGTTAGAAACAACAAGTTCGTTCCCTAGAGCGAAGTTCGTCATGTTTGGACCAAAATGGACAAACCTTGTCTCCATTCGAAGTTTTGCAAGTTTTAATGCTGAAGTTGCTCCCCTAGAGCGTTGTTCGTCATCTTCAGACTAAAATGGACCAAACTTGTCTCCATTTGAGGCTTGGAGAGTTAGAAACAACAAGTTCGTTCCCTAGAGCGAAGTTCGTCATGTTTGGACCAAACTGGACAAACCTTGTCTCCATTCGAAGTTTTGCAAGTTTTAATGCTGAAGTTGCTCCCCTAGAGCGTTGTTCGTCATCTTCGGACTAAAATGGACCAAACTTGTCCCCATTCGAGGCTTGGAGAGTTAGAAACAACAAGTTCGTTCCCTAGAGCGAATTTCGTCATGTTTGGACAAAAATGGACAAACCTTGTCTCCATTCGAAGTTTCGCAAGTTTTAATGCTGAAGTTCCTCCCCTAGAGCGTTGTTCGTCATCTTCAGACTAAAATGGACCAAACTTGTCTCCATTCGAGGCTTGGAGAGTTAGAAACAACAAGTTCGTTCCCTAGAGCGAAGTTCGTCATGTTTGGACCAAAATGGGCAAACCTTGTCTCCATTCGAAGTTTCGCAAGTTTTAATGCTGAAGTTCCTCCCCTAGAGCGTTGTTCGTCATCTTCGGACAAAAATGGACCAAACTTGTCTCCATTTGAGGCTTGGAGAGTTAGAAACAATAAGTTCGCTCCCTAGAGCGAAGTTCGTCATGTTTCGACCAAAATGGACAAACCTTGTCTCCATTCGAAGTTTCGCAAGTTTTAATGCTGAAGTTGCTCCCCTAGAGCGTTGTTCGTCATCTGCGGACCAAAATGGACCAAACTTGTATCCATTCGAGGCTTGGAGAGTTAGAAACAACAAGTTCGTTCCCTAGAGCGAATTTCGTCATGTTTGGACCAAAATGGACAAACCTTGTCTCCATTCGAAGTTTCGCAAGTTTTAATGCTGAAGTTCCTCCCCTAGAGCGTTGTTCGTCATCTTTGGACTAAAATAGACAAAACTTTTCTCCATTCGAGGCTTGGAGAGTTAGAAACAACAAGTTCGTTCCCTAGAGCGAAGTTCGTCATGTTTGGACCAAAATGGACAATTCTTGTCTCCATTCGAAGTTTCGCAAGTATTAATGCTGAAGTTCCTCCCCTAGAGCGTTGTTCGTCATCTTCAGACTAAAATGGACCAAACTTGTCTCCATTTGAGGCTTGGAGAGTTAGAAACAACAAGTTCGTTCCCTAGAGCGAAGTTCGTCATGTTTGGACCAAACTGGACAAACCTTGTCTCCATTCGAAGTTTTGCAAGTTTTAATGCTGAAGTTGCTCCCCTAGAGCGTTGTTCGTCATCTTCGGACTAAAATGGACCAAACTTGTCTCCATTCGAGGCTTGGAGAGTTAGAAACAACAAGTTCGTTCCCTAGAGCGAAGTTCGTCATGTTTGGACAAAAATGGACAAACCTTGTCTCCATTCGAAGTTTCGCAAGTTTTAATGCTGAAGTTCCTCCCCTAGAGCGTTGTTCGTCATCTTCAGACTAAAATGGACCAAACTTGTCTCCATTTGAGGCTTGGAGAGTTAGAAACAACAAGTTCGTTCCCTAGAGCGAAGTTCGTCATGTTTGGACCAAAATGGGCAAACCTTGTCTCCATTCGAAGTTTCGCAAGTTTTAATGCTGAAGTTCCTCCCCTAGAGCGTTGTTCGTCATCTTCGGACAAAAATGGACCAAACTTGTCTCCATTTGAGGCTTGGAGAGTTAGAAACAACAAGTTCGCTCCCTAGAGCGAACTTCGACATGTTTCGACCAAAATGGACAAACCTTGTCTCCATTCGAAGTTTCGCAAGTTTTAATGCTGAAGTTGCTCCCCTAGAACGTTGTTCGTCATCTGCGGACCAAAATGGACCAAACTTGTATCCATTCGAGGCTTGGAGAGTTAGAAACAACAAGTTCGTTCCCTAGAGCGAATTTCGTCATGTTTGGACCAAAATGGACAAACCTTGTCTCCAATCAAAGTTTCGCAAGTTTTAATGCTGAAGTTCCTCCCCTAGAGCGTTGTTCGTCATCTTTGGACTAAAATGGACAAAACTTTTCTCCATTCGAGGCTTGGAGTGTTAGAAATTACAAGTTCGTTCCCTAGAGCGAATTTCGTCATGTTTGGACCAAAATGGACAAACCTTGTCTCCATTCGAAGTTTCGCAAGTTTTAATGCTGAAGTTCCTCCCCTAGAGCATTGTTCGTCATCTTCGGAATAAAATGGACAAAACTTTTCTCCATTCGAGGCTTCGAGAGTTAGAAACAACAAGTTCGTTCCCTAGAGCGAAGTTCGTCATGTTTGGACCAAAATGGACAAACCTTGTCTCCATTCGAAGTTTCGCAAGTTTTAATTCTGAAGTTCCTCCCCTAGAGCGTTGTTCGTCATCTTTAGACTAAAATCGACCAAACTTGTCTCCATTTGAGGCTTGGAGAGTTAGAAACAACAAGTTCGATTCCTAGAGCGAAGTTCGTCATGTTTGGACCAAAATGGACAAACCTTGTCTCCATTCGAAGTTTTGCAAGTTTTAATGCTGAAGTTGCTCCCCAAGAGCGTTGTTCGTCATCTTCGGACTAAAATGGACCAAACTTGTCTCCATTCGAGGCTTGGAGAGTTAGAAACAACAAGTTCGTTCCCTAGAGCGAAGTTCGTCTTGTTTGGACCAAAATGGACAAACCTTGTCTCCATTCGAAGTTTCGCAAGTTTTAATGCTGAAGTTCGTCCCCTAGAGTGTTGTTCGTCATCTTCAGACTAAAATGGACCAAACTTGTCTCCATTTGAGGCTTGGAGAGTTAGAAACAACAAGTTCGTTCCCTAGAGCGAAGTTCGTCATGTTTGGACCAAAATGGACAAACCTTGTCTCCATTCGAAGTTTCGCAAGTTTTAATGCTGAAGTTCCTCCCCTAGAGCGTTGTTCGTCATCTTTGGACTAAAATGGACCAAACTTGTCTCCATTCGAGGCTTGGAGAGTTAGAAACAACAAGTTCGCTCCCTAGAGCGAAGTTCGTCATGTTTCGACCAAAATGGACAAACCTTGTCTCCATTCGAAGTTTCGCAAGTTTTAATGCTAAAGTTCCTCCCCTAGAGCGTTGTTCGTCATCTTCGGACTAAAGTGGACAAAACTTGTCTCCATTCGAGGCTTGGAGAGTTAGAAACAACAAGTTCGTTACCTAGAGCGAAGTTCGTCATGTTTGGACCAAAATGGACAAACCATGTCTCCATTCGAAATTTCGCAAGTTTTAATGCTGAAGTTTCTCCCCTAGAGCGTTGCTCGTCATCTTCGGACTAAAATGGACAAAACTTGTCTCCATTCGAAGCTTGGAGAGTTAGAAACTACAAGTTCGTTCCCTAGAGCGAAGGTTGTCATGTTTGGACCAAAATGGACAAACCTTGTCCCCATTCGAAGTTTCGAAAGTTTTATTGCTGAAGTTCCTCCCCTAGAGCGTTGTTCGTCATCTTCGGACTAAAATGGACAAAACTTGTCTCCATTCGAGGCTTGGAGAGTTAGAAACAACAAGTTCGTTCCCTTGAGCGAAGTTCGTCATGTTTGGACCAAAATGGACAAACCTTGTCTCCATTCGAAGTTTCGCAGGTTTTAATGCTGAAGTTCCTCCCCTAGAGCGTTGTTCGTCATCTTCGAACTAAAATGGACCAAACTTGTATCCATTCGAGGCTTGGAGAGTTAGGTACAACAAGTTCGTTCCCTAGAGCGAAGTTCGTCATGTTTGGATCAAAATGGACAAACCTTGTATCCATTCGAAGTTTCGAAGTTTTAATGCTGAAGTTCCTCCCCTAGAGCGTTGTTCGTCATCTTCGGACTAAAATGGACCAAACTTGTCTCCATTCGAGCCTTGGAGAGTTAGAAACAACAAGTTCGCTCCCTAGAGCGAAGTTCGTCATGTTTGGACCAAAATGGACAAACCTTGTCTCCATTCGAAGTTTCGCAAGTTTTAATGCTGAAGTTCCTCCCCTAGAGCGTTGTTCGTCATCTTCAGAGTAAAATGGACGAAACTTGTCTCCATTTGAGGCATGGAGAGTTAGAAACAACAAGTTCGTTCCCTAGAGCGAAGTTTGTCATGTTTGGACCAAAATGGACTAACCTTGTCTCCATTCGAAGTTTCGCAAGTTTTAATGCTGAAGTTCCTCCCCTAGAGCGTTGTTCGTCATCTTCAGACTAAAATGGACGAAACCTGTCTCCATTTGAGGCTTGGAGAGTTAGAAACAACAAGTTCGTTCCCTAGAGCGAAGTTTGTCATGTTTGGACCAAAATGGACAAACCTTGTCTCCATTCGAAGTTTCGGAAGTTTTAATGCTGAAGTTCCTCCCCTAGAGCGTTGTTTGTCATCTTGAGACTAAAATGGACCAAACTTGTCTCCATTTGAGGCTTGGAGAGTTAGAAACAAAAAGTTCGTTCCCTAGAGCGAAGTTCGTCATGTTTGGGCCAAAATGGACAAACCTTGTCTCCATTCGAAGTTTCGCAAGTTTTAATGCTGAAGTTCCTCCCCTAGATTTTTTCTCGTCATCTTTGGACTAAAATGGACCAAACTTGTCTCCATTCGAGGCGTGGAGAGTTAGAAACAACAAGTTCGTTCCCTAGAGCGAAGTTCGTCATGTTTGGACAAAAATGGACAAACCTTGTCTCCATTCGAAGTTTCGCAAGTTTTAATGCTGAAGTTCCTCCCCTAGAGCGTTGTTCGTCATCTTTGGACTAAAATGGACCAAACTTGTCTCCATTCGAGGCTTGGAGAGTTAGAAACAACAAGTTCGTTCCCTAGAGCGAAGTTCGTCATGTTTGGACAAAAATGGACAAACCTTGTCTCCATTCGAAGTTTCGCAAGTTTTAATGCTGAAGTTCCTCCCCTAGAGCGTTGTTCGTCATCTTCAGACTAAAATGGACGAAACTTGTCTCCGTTTGAGGCTTGGAGAGTTAGAAACAACAAGTTCGTTCCTTAGAGCGAAGTTTGTCATGTTTGGACCAAAATGGACAAACCTTGTCTCCAATCAAAGTTTCGCAAGTTTTAATGCTGAAGTTCCTCCCCTAGAGCGTTGTTCGTCATCTTTGGACTAAAATGGACAAAACTTTTCTCCATTCGAGGCTTGGAGTGTTAGAAATTACAAGTTCGTTCCCTAGAGCGAATTTCGTCATGTTTGGACCAAAATGGACAAACCTTGTCTCCATTCGAAGTTTCGCAAGTTTTAATGCTGAAGTTCCTCCCCTAGAGCATTGTTCGTCATCTTCGGAATAAAATGGACAAAACTTTTCTCCATTCGAGGCTTCGAGAGTTAGAAACAACAAGTTCGTTCCCTAGAGCGAAGTTCGTCATGTTTGGACCAAAATGGACAAACCTTGTCTCCATTCGAAGTTTCGCAAGTTTTAATTCTGAAGTTCCTCCCCTAGAGCGTTGTTCGTCATCTTTAGACTAAAATCGACCAAACTTGTCTCCATTTGAGGCTTGGAGAGTTAGAAACAACAAGTTCGATTCCTAGAGCGAAGTTCGTCATGTTTGGACCAAAATGGACAAACCTTGTCTCCATTCGAAGTTTTGCAAGTTTTAATGCTGAAGTTGCTCCCCAAGAGCGTTGTTCGTCATCTTCGGACTAAAATGGACCAAACTTGTCTCCATTCGAGGCTTGGAGAGTTAGAAACAACAAGTTCGTTCCCTAGAGCGAAGTTCGTCTTGTTTGGACCAAAATGGACAAACCTTGTCTCCATTCGAAGTTTCGCAAGTTTTAATGCTGAAGTTCGTCCCCTAGAGTGTTGTTCGTCATCTTCAGACTAAAATGGACCAAACTTGTCTCCATTTGAGGCTTGGAGAGTTAGAAACAACAAGTTCGTTCCCTAGAGCGAAGTTCGTCATGTTTGGACCAAAATGGACAAACCTTGTCTCCATTCGAAGTTTCGCAAGTTTTAATGCTGAAGTTCCTCCCCTAGAGCGTTGTTCGTCATCTTTGGACTAAAATGGACCAAACTTGTCTCCATTCGAGGCTTGGAGAGTTAGAAACAACAAGTTCGCTCCCTAGAGCGAAGTTCGTCATGTTTCGACCAAAATGGACAAACCTTGTCTCCATTCGAAGTTTCGCAAGTTTTAATGCTAAAGTTCCTCCCCTAGAGCGTTGTTCGTCATCTTCGGACTAAAGTGGACAAAACTTGTCTCCATTCGAGGCTTGGAGAGTTAGAAACAACAAGTTCGTTACCTAGAGCGAAGTTCGTCATGTTTGGACCAAAATGGACAAACCATGTCTCCATTCGAAATTTCGCAAGTTTTAATGCTGAAGTTTCTCCCCTAGAGCGTTGCTCGTCATCTTCGGACTAAAATGGACAAAACTTGTCTCCATTCGAAGCTTGGAGAGTTAGAAACTACAAGTTCGTTCCCTAGAGCGAAGGTTGTCATGTTTGGACCAAAATGGACAAACCTTGTCCCCATTCGAAGTTTCGAAAGTTTTATTGCTGAAGTTCCTCCCCTAGAGCGTTGTTCGTCATCTTCGGACTAAAATGGACAAAACTTGTCTCCATTCGAGGCTTGGAGAGTTAGAAACAACAAGTTCGTTCCCTTGAGCGAAGTTCGTCATGTTTGGACCAAAATGGACAAACCTTGTCTCCATTCGAAGTTTCGCAGGTTTTAATGCTGAAGTTCCTCCCCTAGAGCGTTGTTCGTCATCTTCGAACTAAAATGGACCAAACTTGTATCCATTCGAGGCTTGGAGAGTTAGGTACAACAAGTTCGTTCCCTAGAGCGAAGTTCGTCATGTTTGGATCAAAATGGACAAACCTTGTATCCATTCGAAGTTTCGAAGTTTTAATGCTGAAGTTCCTCCCCTAGAGCGTTGTTCGTCATCTTCGGACTAAAATGGACCAAACTTGTCTCCATTCGAGCCTTGGAGAGTTAGAAACAACAAGTTCGCTCCCTAGAGCGAAGTTCGTCATGTTTGGACCAAAATGGACAAACCTTGTCTCCATTCGAAGTTTCGCAAGTTTTAATGCTGAAGTTCCTCCCCTAGAGCGTTGTTCGTCATCTTCAGAGTAAAATGGACGAAACTTGTCTCCATTTGAGGCATGGAGAGTTAGAAACAACAAGTTCGTTCCCTAGAGCGAAGTTTGTCATGTTTGGACCAAAATGGACTAACCTTGTCTCCATTCGAAGTTTCGCAAGTTTTAATGCTGAAGTTCCTCCCCTAGAGCGTTGTTCGTCATCTTCAGACTAAAATGGACGAAACCTGTCTCCATTTGAGGCTTGGAGAGTTAGAAACAACAAGTTCGTTCCCTAGAGCGAAGTTTGTCATGTTTGGACCAAAATGGACAAACCTTGTCTCCATTCGAAGTTTCGGAAGTTTTAATGCTGAAGTTCCTCCCCTAGAGCGTTGTTTGTCATCTTGAGACTAAAATGGACCAAACTTGTCTCCATTTGAGGCTTGGAGAGTTAGAAACAAAAAGTTCGTTCCCTAGAGCGAAGTTCGTCATGTTTGGGCCAAAATGGACAAACCTTGTCTCCATTCGAAGTTTCGCAAGTTTTAATGCTGAAGTTCCTCCCCTAGATTTTTTCTCGTCATCTTTGGACTAAAATGGACCAAACTTGTCTCCATTCGAGGCGTGGAGAGTTAGAAACAACAAGTTCGTTCCCTAGAGCGAAGTTCGTCATGTTTGGACAAAAATGGACAAACCTTGTCTCCATTCGAAGTTTCGCAAGTTTTAATGCTGAAGTTCCTCCCCTAGAGCGTTGTTCGTCATCTTTGGACTAAAATGGACCAAACTTGTCTCCATTCGAGGCTTGGAGAGTTAGAAACAACAAGTTCGTTCCCTAGAGCGAAGTTCGTCATGTTTGGACAAAAATGGACAAACCTTGTCTCCATTCGAAGTTTCGCAAGTTTTAATGCTGAAGTTCCTCCCCTAGAGCGTTGTTCGTCATCTTCAGACTAAAATGGACGAAACTTGTCTCCGTTTGAGGCTTGGAGAGTTAGAAACAACAAGTTCGTTACTTAGAGCGAAGTTTGTCATGTTTGGACCAAAATGGACAAACCTTGTCTCCATTCGAAGTTTCGCAAGTTTTAATACTGAAGTTCCTCCCCTAGAGCTTTGTTCGTCATCTTCGGACTAAAATGGACCAAACTTGTCTCCATTCGAGGCTTGGAGAGTTAGAAACAACAAGTTCGTTCCCTAGAGCGAAGTTCGTCATGTTTGGACCAAAATGGACACACCTTGTCTCCATTCGAAGTTTCGCAAGTTTTAATACTGAAGTTCCTCCCCTAGAGCTTTGTTCGTCATCTTCGGACTAAAATGGACAAAAACTTGTCTCCATTCGAGGCTTGGAGAGTTAGAAACAACAAGTTCGCTCCCTAGAGCGAAGTTCGTCATGTTTCGACCAAAATGGACAAACCTTGTCTCCATTCGAAGTTTCGCAAGTTTTAATTCTGAAGTTGCTCCCCTAGAGCGTTGTTCGACATCTGCGGACCAAAATGGACGAAACTTGTATCCATTCGAGGCTTGGAGAGTTAGAAACAACAAGTTCGTTCCCTAGAGCGAAGTTCGTCATGTTTGGACCAAAATGGACAAACCTTGTCTCCATTCGATCTTTCGCAAGTTTTAATTCTGAAGTTCCTGTCCTAGAGCGTTGTTCGTCATCTTCGTACTAAAATGGACCAAACTTGTCTCCATTTGAGGCTTGGAGAGTTAGAAACAACAAGTTCGTTCCCTAGAGCGAAGTTCGTCATGTTTGGACCAAAATAGACAAACCTTGTCTCCATTCGAAGTTTCGCAAGTTTTAATGCTGAAGTTGCTCCCCTAGAGCGTTGTTCGTCATCTTCGGACTAAAATGGACCAAACTTGTCTCCATTCGAGGCTTGGAGAGTTAGAAACAACAAGTTCGTTCCCTAGAGCGAAGTTCGTCATGCTTGGACCAAAATGGACAAACCTTGTCTCCATTCGATCTTTCGCAAGTTTTAATTCTGAAGTTCCTGTCCTAGAGCGTTGTTCGTCATCTTCGTACTAAAATGGACCAAACTTGTCTCCATTTGAGGCTTGGAGAGTTAGAAACAACAAGTTCGTTCCCTAGAGCGAAGTTCGTCATGTTTGGACCAAAATGGACAAACCTTGTCTCCATTCGAAGTTTCGCAAGTTTTAATGCTGAAGTTCCTCCCCTAGAGCGTTGTTCGTCATCTTCAGACTAAAATGGACGAAACCTGTCTCCATTTGAGGCTTGGAGAGTTAGAAACAACAAGTTCGTTCCCTAGAGCGAAGTTTGTCATGTTTGGACCAAAATGGACAAACCTTGTCTCCATTCGAAGTTTCGGAAGTTTTAATGCTGAAGTTCCTCCCCTAGAGCGTTGTTCGTCATCTTGAGACTAAAATGGACCAAACATGTCTCCATTTGAGGATTGGAGAGTTAGAAACAAAAAGTTCGTTCCCTAGAGCGAAGTTCGTCATGTTTGGACCAAAATGGACAAACCTTGTCTCCATTCGATGTTTCGCAAGTTTTAATGCTGAAGTTCCTCCCCTAGAGCGTTGCTCGTCATCTTTGGACTAAAATGGACCAAACTTGTCTCCATTCGAGGCTTGGAGAGTTAGAAACAACAAGTTCGTTCCATAGAGCGAAGTTCGTCATGTTTGGACAAAAATGGACAAACCTTGTCTCCATTCGAAGTTTCGCAAGTTTTAATGCTGAAGTTCCTCCCCTAGAGCGTTGTTCGTCATCTTTGGACTAAAATGGACCAAACTTGTCTCCATTCGAGGCTTGGAGAGTTAGAAACAACAAGTTCGCTCCCTAGAGCGAAGTTCGTCATGTTTCGACCAAAATGGACAAACCTTGTCTCCATTCGAAGTTTCGCAAGTTTTAATGCTGAAGTTCCTCCCCTAGAGCGTTGTTCGTCATCTTCAGACTAAAAAGGACGAAACTTGACTCCATTTGAGGCTTGGAGAGTTAGAAACAACAAGTTCGTTCCTTAGAGCGAAGTTTGTCATGTTTGGACCAAAATGGACAAACCTTGTCTCCATTCGAAGTTTCGCAAGTTTTAATGCTGAAGTTGCTCCCCTAGAGCATTGTTCGTCATCTTCGGACTAAAATGGACCAAACTTGTCTCCATTCGAGGCTTGGAGAGTTAGAAACAACAAGTTCGTTCCCTAGAGCGAAGTTCGTCATGCTTGGACCAAAATGGACAAACCTTGTCTCCATTCGATCTTTCGCAAGTTTTAATTCTGAAGTTCCTGTCCTAGAGCGTTGTTCGTCATCTTCGTACTAAAATGGACCAAACTTGTCTCCATTTGAGGCTTGGAGAGTTAGAAACAACAAGTTCGTTCCCTAGAGCGAAGTTCGTCATGTTTGGACCAAAATGGACAAACCTTGTCTCCATTCGAAGTTTCGCAAGTTTTAATGCTGAAGTTCCTCCCCTAGAGCGTTGTTCGTCATCTTCAGACTAAAATGGACGAAACCTGTCTCCATTTGAGGCTTGGAGAGTTAGAAACAACAAGTAAGTTCCCTAGAGCGAAGTTTGTCATGTTTGGACCAAAATGGACAAACCTTGTCTCCATTCGAAGTTTCGGAAGTTTTAATGCTGAAGTTCCTCCCCTAGAGCGTTGTTCGTCATCTTGAGACTAAAATGGACCAAACTTGTCTCCATTTGAGGCTTGGAGAGTTAGAAACAAAAAGTTCGTTCCCTAGAGCGAAGTTCGTCATGTTTGGACCACAATGGACAAACCTTGTCTCCATTCGAAGTTTCACAAGTTTTAATGCTGAAGTTCCTCCCCTAGAGCGTTGTTCGTCATCTTCGGACTAAAATGGACCAAACTTGTCTCCATTTGAGGCTTGGAGAGTTAGAAACAAAAAGTTCGTTCCCTAGAGCGAAGTTCGTCATGTTTGGACCAAAATGGACAAACCTTGTCTCCATTCGAAGTTTCGCAAGTTTTAATGCTGAAGTTGCTCCCCTAGAGCGTTGTTCGTCATCTTCGGACTAAAATGGACCAAACTTGTCTCCATTCGAGGCTTGGAGAGTTAGAAACAACAAGTTCGTTCCCTAGAGCGAAGTTCGTCATGTTTGGACAAAATGGACAAACCTTGTCTCCATTCGATCTTTGGCAAGTTTTAATTCTGAAGTTCCTCCCCTAGAGCGTTGTTCGTCATCTTCGGACTAAAATGGACCAAACTTGTCTCCATTCGAGGCTTGGAGAGTTAGAAACAACAAGTTCGTTCCCTAGAGCGAAGTTCGTCATGTTTGGACAACAATGGACAAACCTTGTCTCCATTCGAAGTTTTGCAAGTTTTAATGCTGAAGTTCCTCCCCTAGAGCGTTGTTCGTCATCTTCGGACTAAAATGGACCAAACTTGTCTCCATTTGAGGCTTGGAGAGTTAGAAACAAAAAGTTCGTTCCCTAGAGCGAAGTTCGTCTTGTTTGGACCAAAATGGACAAACCTTGTTTCCATTCAAAGTTTCGCAAGTTTTAATGCTGAAGTTGCTCCCCTAGAGCGTTGTTCGTCATCTTCGGACTAAAATGGACCAAACTTGTCTCCATTCGAGGCTTGGAGAGTTAGAAACAACAAGTTCGTTCCCTAGAGCGAAGTTCGTCATGTTTGGACCAAAATGGACAAACCTTGTCTCAATTCGAAGTTTCGAAAGTTTTAATGCTGAAGTTGCTCCCCTAGAGCGTTGTTCGTCATCTTCGGACTAAAATGGACCAAACTTGTCTCCATTCGAGGCTTGGAGAGTTAGAAACAACAAGTTCGTTCCCTAGAGCGAAGTTCGTCATGCTTGGACCAAAATGGACAAACCTTGTCTCCATTCGATCTTTCGCAAGTTTTAATTCTGAAGTTCCTCCCCTAGAGCGTTGTTTTTCATCTTCGTACTAAAATGGACCAAACTTGTCTCCATTTGAGGCTTGGAGAGTTAGAAACAAAAAGTTCGTTCCCTAGAGCGAAGTTCGTCATGTTTGGACCAAAATAGACAAACTTTGTCTCCATTCGAAGTTTCGCAAGTTTTAATGCTGAAGTTGCTCCCCTAGAGCGTTGTTCGTCATCTTCGGACTAAAATGGACAAAACTTTTCTCCATTCGAGGCTTGGAGAGTTAGCAACAACAAGTTCGTTCCCTAGAGCGAAGTTCGTCATGTTTGGACCAAAAAGGACAAACCTTGTCTCCATTCGAAGTTTCGCAAGTTTTAATGCTGAAGTTCCTCCCCTAGAGCGTTGTTCGTCATCTTCAGACTAAAATGGACCAAAATTGTCTCCATTTGAGGCTTGGAGAGTTAGAAACAACAAGTTCGTTCCCTAGAGCGAAGTTCGTCATGTTTGGACCAAAATGGACAAACCTTGTCTCCATTCGAAGTTTCGCAAGTTTTAATGCTGAAGTTGCTCCCCTAGAGCATTCTTCGTCATCTTCGGACCAAAATGGACCAAACTTGTATCCATTCGAGGCTTGGAGAGTTAGAAACAACAAGTTCGTTCCCTAGAGTGAATTTCGTCATGTTTGGACCAAAATGGACAAACCTTGTCTCCATTTGAAGTTTCCCAAGTTTTAATGCTGAAGTTGCTCCCCTAGAGCGTTGTTCGTCATCTTCGGACTAAAATGGACCAAACTTGTCTCCATTCGAGGCTTGGAGAGATAGAAACAACAAGTTCGTTCCATAGAGCGAAGTTCGTCATGTTTGGACCACAATGGACAAACCTTGTCTCCATTCGATGTTTCGCAAGTTTTAATGCTGAAGGTGCTCCCCTAGAGTGTTGTTCGTCATCTTCGGACTAAAATGGACCAAACTTGTCTCCATTTGAGGCTTGGAGAGTTAGAAACAAAAAGTTCGTTCCCTAGAGCGAAGTTCGTCATGTTTGGACCAAAATGGACAAACCTTGTCTCCATTCGAAGTTTCGCAAGTTTTAATGCTGAAGTTGCTCCCCTAGAGCGTTGTTCGTCATCTTCGGACTAAAATGGACCAAACTTGTCTCCATTCGAGGCTTGGAGAGTTAGAAACAACAAGTTCGTTCCCTAGAGCGAAGTTCGTCATGTTTGGACCAAAATGGACAAACCTTGTCTCCATTCGATCTTTCGCAAGTTTTAATTCTGAAGTTCCTGTCCTAGAGCGTTGTTCGTCATCTTCGTACTAAAATGGACCAAACTTGTCTCCATTTGAGGCTTGGAGAGTTAGAAACAACAAGTTCGTTCCCTAGAGCGAAGTTCGTCATGTTTGGACCAAAATAGACAAACCTTGTCTCCATTCGAAGTTTCGCAAGTTTTAATGCTGAAGTTGCTCCCCTAGAGCGCTGTTCGTCATCTTCGGACTAAAATGCACCAAACTTGTCTCCATTCGAGGCTTGGAGAGTTAGAAACAACAGGTTCGTTCCCTAGAGCGAAGTTCGTCATGTTTGGACCAAAATGGACAAACCTTGACTCCATTCGATCTTTCGCAAGTTTTAATTCTGAAGTTCCTCCCCTAGAGCGTTGTTCGTCATCTGCGGACTAAAATGGACCAAACTTGTCTCCATTTGAGGCTTGGAGAGTTAGATACAAAAAGTTCGTTCCCTAGAGCGAAGTTCGCCATGTTTGGACCAAAATGGACAAACCTTGTCTCCATTCGGAGTTTCGCAAGTTTTAATGCTGAAGTTCCTCCCCTAGAGCGTTGTTCGTCATCTTCGGATTAAAATGGACCAAACTTGTCTCCATTCGAGGCTTGGAGAGTTAGAAACAACAAGTTCGTTCCCTAGAGCGAAGTTCGTCATGTTTGGACCAAAATGGACAAACCTTGTCTCCATTCGATCTTTCGCAAGTTTTAATTCTGAAGTTCCTGTCCTAGAGCGTTGTTCGTCATCTTCGTACTAAAATGGACCAAACTTGTCTCCATTTGAGGCTTGGAGAGTTAGAAACAACAAGTTCGTTCCCTAGAGCGAAGTTCGTCATGTTTGGACCAAAATAGACAAACCTTGTCTCCATTCGATGTTTCGCAAGTTTTAATGCTGAAGTTGCTCCCCTAGAGCGCTGTTCGTCATCTTCGGACTAAAATGCACCAAACTTGTCTCCATTCGAGGCTTGGAGAGTTAGAAACAACAAGTTCGTTCCCTAGAGCGAATTTCGTCATGTTTGGACCAAAATGGACAAACCTTGTCTCCATTCGATCTTTCGCAAGTTTTAATTATGAAGTTCCTCCCCTAGAGCGTTGTTGGTCATCTTCGGACTAAAATGGACCAAACTTGTCTCCATTTGAGGCTTGGAGAGTTAGAAACAAAAAGTTCGTTCCCTAGAGCGAAGTTCGTCATGTTTGGACCAAAATGGACAAACCTTGTCTCCATTCGAAGTTTCGCAAGTTTTAATTCTGAAGTTCCTCCCTTAGAGCGTTGCTCGTCATCTTCGAACTAAAATGGACAAAACTTGTCTCCATTTGAGGCTTGGAGAGTTAGAAACAACAAGTTCGTTCCCTAGAGCGAAGTTCGTCATGTTTCGACCAAAACGGAAAAACCTTGTCTCCATTCGAAGTTTCGCAAGTTTTAATGCTGAAGTTCCTCCCCTAGAGCGTTGTTCGTCATCTTCGGACTAAAATGGACAAAACTTGTCTCCATTCGAGGCTTGGAGAGTTAGAAACAACAAGTTCGCTCCCTAGAGCGAAGTTCGTCATGTTTGGACCAAAATGGACAAACCTTGTCTCCATTCGAAATTTCGCAAGTTTTAATGCTGAAGTTCCTCCCCTAGAGCGTAGCTCGTAATCTTCGGACTAAAATGGACCAAACTTGTCTCCATTCGAGGCTTGGAGAGTTAGAAACAACAAGTTCGTTCCCTAGACCGAAGTTCGTCATGTTTGGACCAAAATGGACAAACCTTGTCTCCATTCGAAGTTTCGCAAGTTTTAATGCTGAAGTTGCTCCCCTAGAGCGTTGTTCGTCATCTTCGGACTAAAATGGACCAAACTTGTCTCCATTTGAAGCTTGGAGAGTTAGAAACAACAAGTTCGTTCCCTAGAGCAAAGTTCGTCATGTTTGGACCAAAATAGACAAACCTTGTCTCCATTCGAAGTTTCGCAAGTTTTAATGCTGAAGTTGCTCCCCTAGAGCGTTGTTGGTCATCTTCGGACTAAAATGGACCAAACTTGTCTCCATTCGAGGCTTGGAGAGTTAGAAACAACAAGTTCGTTCCCTAGAGCGAAGTTCGTCATGTTTGGACCAAAATGGACAAACCTTGTCTCCATTCGATCTTTCGCAAGTTTTAATTCTGAAGTTCCTGTCCTAGAGCGTTGTTCGTCATCTTCGTACTAAAATGGACCAAACTTGTCTCCATTTGAGGCTTGGAGAGTTAGAAACAACAAGTTCGTTCCCTAGAGCGAAGTTCGTCATGTTTGGACCAAAATAGACAAACCTTGTCTCCATTCGAAGTTTCGCAAGTTTTAATGCTGAAGTTGCTCCCCTAGAGCGCTGTTCGTCATCTTCGGACTAAAATGCACCAAACTTGTCTCCATTCGAGGCTTGGAGAGTTAGAAACAACAGGTTCGTTCCCTAGAGCGAAGTTCGTCATGTTTGGACCAAAATGGACAAACCTTGACTCCATTCGATCTTTCGCAAGTTTTAATGCTGAAGTTCCTCCCCTAGAGCGTTGTTCGTCATCTTCGGACTAAAATGGACCAAACTTGTCTCCATTCGAGGCTTGGCGAGTTAGAAACAACAAGTTCGTTCCCTAGAGCGAAGTTCGTCATGTTTGGACCAAAATGGACAAACCTTGTCTCCATTCGATCTTTCGCAAGTTTTAATTCTGAAGTTCCTCCCCTAGAGCGTTGTTCGTCATCTTCGGACTAAAATGGACCAAACTTGTCTCCATTTGAGGCTTGGAGAGTTAGAAACAAAAAGTTCGTTCCCTAGAGCGAAGTTCGTCATGTTTGGACCAAAATGGACAAACCTTGCCTACATTCGAAGTTTCGCAAGTTTTAATGCTGAAGTTCCTCCCCTAGAGCGTTGTTCGTCATCTTCGGACTAAAATGGACCAAACTTGTCTCCATTCGAGGCATGGAGAGTTAGAAACAACAAGTTCGTTCCCTAGAGCGAAGATCGTCATGTTTGGACCAAAATGGACAAACCTTGTCTCCATTCGAAGTTTCGCAAGTTTTAATGCTGAAGTTGCTCCCCTAGAGCGTTGTTCGTCATCTTCGGACTAAAATGGACCAAACTTGTCTCCATTTGAAGCTTGGAGAGTTAGAAACAACAAGTTCGTTCCCTAGAGCGAAGTTCGTCATGTTTGGACCAAAATGGACAAACCTTGTCTCCATTCGAAGTTTCGCAAGTTTTAATGCTGAAGTTGCTCCCCTAGAGCATTGTTCGTCATCTTCGGACTAAAATGGACCAAACTTGTCTCCATTTGAGGCTTGGAGAGTAAGAAACAACAAGTTCGTTCCCTAGAGCGAAGTTCGTCATGTTTGGACCAAAATGGACAAACCTTGTCTCCATTCGAAGTTTCGCAAGTTTTAATGCTGAAGTTCCTCCCCTAGAGCGTTGTTCGTCATCTTCGGACTAAAATGGACCAATCTTGTCTCCATTTGAGGCTTGGAGAGTTAGAAACAACAAGTTCGTTCCCTAGAGCGAAGTTCGTCATGTTTCGACCAAAATGGACAAACCTTGTCTCCATTCGAAGTTTCGCAAGTTTTAATTCTGAAGTTCCTCCCTTAGAGCGTTGCTCGTCATCTTCGAACTAAAATGGACAAAACTTGTCTCCATTTGAGGCTTGGAGAGTTAGAAACAACAAGTTCGTTCCCTAGAGCGAAGTTCGTCATGTTTCGACCAAAACGGAAAAACCTTGTCTCCATTCGAAGTTTCGCAAGTTTTAATGCTGAAGTTCCTCCCCTAGAGCGTTGCTCGTCATCTTCGGACTAAAATGGACCAAACTTGTCTCCATTCGAGGCTTGGAGAGTTAGAAACAACAAGTTCGCTCCCTAGAGCGAAGTTCGTCTTATTTGGACCAAAATGGACAAACCTTGTCTCCATTCGAAATTTCGCAAGTTTTAATGCTGAAGTTCCTCCCCTAGAGCGTAGCTCGTCATCTTCGGACTAAAATGGACCAAACTTGTCTCCATTCGAGGCTTGGAGAGTTAGAAACAACAAGTTCGTTCCCTTGACCGAAGTTCGTCATGTTTGGACCAAAATGGACAAACCTTGTCTCCATTCGAAGTTTCGCAAGTTTTAATGCTGAAGTTGCTCCCCTAGAGCGTTGTTCGTCATCTTCGGACTAAAATGGACCAAACTTGTCTCCATTTGAAGCTTGGAGAGTTAGAAACAACAAGTTCGATCCCTAGAGCGAAGTTCGTCATGTTTGGACCAAAATGGACAAACCTTGTCTCCATTCGAAGTTTCGCAAGTTTTAATGCTGAAGTTGCTCCCCTAGAGCATTGTTCGTCATCTTCGGACTAAAATGGACCAAACTTGTCTCTATTTGAGGCTTGGAGAGTAAGAAACAACAAGTTCGTTCCCTAGAGCGAAGTTCGTCATGTTTGGACCAAAATGGACAAACCTTGTCTCCATTCGAAGTTTCGCAAGTTTTAATGCTGAAGTTCCTCCCCTAGAGCGTTGTTCGTCATCTTCGGACTAAAATGGACCAAACTTGTCTCCATTTGAAGCTTGGAGAGTTAGAAACAACAAGTTCGTTCCCTAGAGCGAAGTTCGTCATGTTTCGACCAAAATGGACAAACCTTGTCTCCATTCGAAGTTTCGCAAGTTTTAATTCTGAAGTTCCTCCCTTAGAGCGTTGCTCGTCATCTTCGAACTGAAATGGACCAAACTTGTCTCCATTTGAGGCTTGGAGAGTTAGAAACAGCAAGTTCGTTCCCTAGAACGAAGTTCGTCATGTTTGGACCAAAATGGACAAACCTTGTCTCCATTCGAAATTTCGCAAGTTTTAATGCTAAAGTTCCTCCCCTAGAGCGTAGCTCGTCATCTTCGGACTAAAATGGACCAAACTTGTCTCCATTCGAGGCTTGGAGAGTTAGAAACAACAAGTTCGTTCCCTAGAGCGAAGTTCGTCATGTTTGGACCAAAATGGACAAACCTTGTCTCCATTCGAAGTTTCGCAAGTTTTAATGCTGAAGTTGCTCCCCTAGAGCGATGTTCGTCATCTTCGGACTAAAATGGACCAAACTTGTCTCCATTTGAAGCTTGGAGAGTTAGAAACAACAAGTTCGATCCCTAGAGCGAAGTTCGTCATGTTTGGACCAAAATGGACAAACCTTGTCGCCATTCGAAGTTTCGCAAGTTTTAATGCTGAAGTTGCTCCCCTAGAGCATTGTTCGTCATCTTCGGACTAAAATGGACCAAACTTGTCTCCATTTGAGGCTTGGAGAGTAAGAAACAACAAGTTCGTTCCCTAGAGCGAAGTTCGTCATGTTTGGACCAAAATGGACAAACCTTGTCTCCATTCGAAGTTTCGCAAGTTTTAATGCTGAAGTTCCTCCCCTAGAGCGTTGTTCGTCATCTTCGGACTAAAATGGACCAAACTTGTCTCCATTCGAGGCATGGAGAGTTAGAAACAACAAGTTCGTTCCCTAGAGCGAAGATCGTCATGTTTGGACCAAAATGGACAAACCTTGTCTCCATTCGAAGTTTCGCAAGTTTTAATGCTGAAGTTGCTCCCCTAGAGCGTTGTTCGTCATCTTCGGACTAAAATGGACCAAACTTGTCTCCATTTGAAGCTTGGAGAGTTAGAAACAACAAGTTCGTTCCCTAGAGCGAATTTCGTCATGTTTGGACCAAAATGGACAAACCTTGTCTCCATTCGAAGTTTCGCAAGTTTTAATGCTGAAGTTGCTCCCCTAGAGCATTGTTCGTCATCTTCGGACTAAAATGGACCAAACTTGTCTCCATTTGAGGCTTGGAGAGTAAGAAACAACAAGTTCGTTCCCTAGAGCGAAGTTCGTCATGTTTGGACCAAAATGGACAAACCTTGTCTCCATTCGAAGTTTCGCAAGTTTTAATGCTGAAGTTGCTCCCCTAGAGCGTTGTTCGTCATCTTCGGACTAAAATGGACCAAACTTGTCTCCATTTGAAGCTTGGAGAGTTAGAAACAACAAGTTCGTTCCCTAGAGCGAATTTCGTCATGTTTGGACCAAAATGGACAAACCTTGTCTCCATTCGAAGTTTCGCAAGTTTTAATGCTGAAGTTGCTCCCCTAGAGCATTGTTCGTCATCTTCGGACTAAAATGGACCAAACTTGTCTCCATTTGAGGCTTGGAGAGTAAGAAACAACAAGTTCGTTCCCTAGAGCGAAGTTCGTCATGTTTGGACCAAAATGGACAAACCTTGTCTCCATTCGAAGTTTCGCAAGTTTTAATGCTGAAGTTGCTCCCCTAGAGCATTGTTCGTCATCTTCGGACTAAAATGGACCAAACTTGTCTCCATTTGAGGCTTGGAGAGTAAGAAACAACAAGTTCGTTCCCTAGAGCGAAGTTCGTCATGTTTGGACCAAAATGGACAAACCTTGTCTCCATTCGAAGTTTCGCAAGTTTTAATGCTGAAGTTCCTCCCCTAGAGCGTTGTTCGTCATCTTCGGACTAAAATGGACCAAACTTGTCTCCATTTGAGGCTTGGAGAGTTAGAAACAACAAGTTCGTTCCCTAGAGCGAAGTTCGTCATGTTTCGACCAAAATGGACAAACCTTGTCTCCATTCGAAGTTTCGCAAGTTTTAATTCTGAAGTTCCTCCCTTAGAGCGTTGCTCGTCATCTTCGAACTAAAATGGACAAAACTTGTCTCCATTTGAGGCTTGGAGAGTTAGAAACAACAAGTTCGTTCCCTAGAGCGAAGTTCGTCATGTTTCGACCAAAACGGAAAAACCTTGTCTCCATTCGAAGTTTCGCAAGTTTTAATGCTGAAGTTCCTCCCCTAGAGCGTTGCTCGTCATCTTCGGACTAAAATGGACCAAACTTGTCTCCATTCGAGGCTTGGAGAGTTAGAAACAACAAGTTCGCTCCCTAGACCGAAGTTCGTCATGTTTGGACCAAAATGGACAAACCTTGTCTCCATTCGAAGTTTCGCAAGTTTTAATGCTGAAGTTGCTCCCCTAGAGCGTTGTTCGTCATCTTCGGAATAAAATGGACCAAACTTGTCTCCATTTGAAGCTTGGAGAGTTAGAAACAACAAGTTCGATCCCTAGAGCGAAGTTCGTCATGTTTGGACCAAAATGGACAAACCTTGTCTCCATTCGAAGTTTCGCAAGTTTTAATGCTGAAGTTGCTCCCCTAGAGCATTGTTCGTCATCTTCGGACTAAAATGGACCAAACTTGTCTCCATTTGAGGCTTGGAGAGTAAGAAACAACAAGTTCGTTCCCTAGAGCGAAGTTCGTCATGTTTGCACCAAAATGGACAAACCTTGTCTCCATTCGAAGTTTCGCAAGTTTTAATGCTGAAGTTCCTCCCCTAGAGCGTTGTTCGTCATCTTCGGACTAAAATGGACCAAACTTGTCTCCATTTGAGGCTTGGAGAGTTAGAAACAACAAGTTCGTTCCCTAGAGCGAAGTTCGTCATGTTTCGACCAAAATGGACAAACCTTGTCTCCATTCGAAGTTTCGCAAGTTTTAATTCTGAAGTTCCTCCCTTAGAGCGTTGCTCGTCATCTTCGAACTAAAATGGACAAAACTTGTCTCCATTTGAGGCTCGGAGAGTTAGAAACAACAAGTTCGTTCCCTAGAGCGAAGTTCGTCATGTTTCGACCAAAACGGAAAAACCTTGTCTCCATTCGAAGTTTCGCAAGTTTTAATGCTGAAGTTCCTCCCCTAGAGCGTTGCTCGTCATCTTCGGACTAAAATGGACCAAACTTGTCTCCATTCGAGGCTTGGAGAGTTAGAAACAACAAGTTCGCTCCCTAGACCGAAGTTCGTCATGTTTGGACCAAAATGGACAAACCTTGTCTCCATTCGAAGTTTCGCAAGTTTTAATGCTGAAGTTGCTCCCCTAGAGCGTTTTCGTCATCTTCGGACCAAAATGGACCAAACTTGTATCCATTCGAGGCTTGGAGAGTTAGAAAGAACAAGTACGTTCCCTAGAGCGAATTTCGTCATGTTTGGACCAAAATGGACAAACCTTGTCTCCATTCGAAGTTTCGCAAGTTTTAATGCTGAAGTTGCTCCCCTAGAGCGTTGTTCGTCATCTTCAGACTAAAATGGACCAAACTTGTCTCCATTTGAGGCTTGGAGAGTTAGAAACAAAAAGTTCGTTCCCTAGAGCGAAGTTCGTCATGTTTGGACCAAAATGGACAAACCTTGTCTCCATTCGAAGATTCGCAAGTTTTAATGCTGAAGTTGCTCCCCTAGAGCGTTGCTCGTCATCTTCGGACTAAAATGGACCAAACTTGTCTCCATTCGAGGCTTGGAGAGTTAGAAACAACAAGTTCGCTCCCTAGAGCGAAGTTCGTCATGTTTGGACCAAAATGGACAAACCTTGTCTCCATTCGAAGTTTCGCAAGTTTTAATGCTGAAGTTCCTCCCCTAGAGCGTTGTTCGTCATCTTCGGACTAAAATAGACCATATCTGTCTCCATTTGAGGCTTGGAGAGTTAGAAACAAAAAGTTCGTTCCCTAGAGCGAAGTTCGTCATGTTTGGACCAAAATGGACAAACCTTGTCTCCATTCAAAGTTTCGCTAGTTTTAATGCTGAAGTTGCTCGCCTAGAGCGTTGTTCGTCATCTTCGGACCAAAATGGACCAAACTTGTATCCATTCGAGGCTTGGAGAGTTAGAAACAACAAGTTCGTTCCCTAGAGCAAAGTTCGTCATGTTTGGACCAAAATGGACAAAGCTTGCCTACATTCGAAGTTTCGCAAGTTTTAATGCTGAAGTTCCTCCCCTAGAGCGTTGTTCGTCATCTTCGGACTAAAATGGACCAAACTTGTCTCCATTCGAGGCATGGAGAGTTAGAAACAACAAGTTCGTTCCCTAGAGCGAAGATCGTCATGTTTGGACCAAAATGGACAAACCTTGTCTCCATTCGAAGTTTCGCAAGTTTTAATGCTGAAGTTGCTCCCCTAGAGCGTTGTTCGTCATCTTCGGACTAAAATGGACCAAACTTGTCTCCATTTGAAGCTTGGAGAGTTAGAAACAACAAGTTCGTTCCCTAGAGCGAATTTCGTCATGTTTGGACCAAAATGGACAAACCTTGTCTCCATTCGAAGTTTCGCAAGTTTTAATGCTGAAGTTGCTCCCCTAGAGCATTGTTCGTCATCTTCGGACTAAAATGGACCAAACTTGTCTCCATTTGAGGCTTGGAGAGTAAGAAACAACAAGTTCGTTCCCTAGAGCGAAGTTCGTCATGTTTGGACCAAAATGGACAAACCTTGTCTCCATTCGAAGTTTCGCAAGTTTTAATGCTGAAGTTCCTCCCCTAGAGCGTTGTTCGTCATCTTCGGACTAAAATGGACCAAACTTGTCTCCATTTGAGGCTTGGAGAGTTAGAAACAACAAGTTCGTTCCCTAGAGCGAAGTTCGTCATGTTTCGACCAAAATGGACAAACCTTGTCTCCATTCGAAGTTTCGCAAGTTTTAATTCTGAAGTTCCTCCCTTAGAGCGTTGCTCGTCATCTTCGAACTAAAATGGACAAAACTTGTCTCCATTTAAGGCTTGGAGAGTTAGAAACAACAAGTTCGTTCCCTAGAGCGAAGTTCGTCATGTTTCGACCAAAACGGAAAAACCTTGTCTCCATTCGAAGTTTCGCAAGTTTTAATGCTGAAGTTCCTCCCCTAGAGCGTTGCTCGTCATCTTCGGACTAAAATGGACCAAACTTGTCTCCATTCGAGGCTTGGAGAGTTAGAAACAACAAGTTCGCTCCCTAGAGCGAAGTTCGTCATGTTTGGACCTAAATGGACAAACCTTGTCTCCATTCGAAATTTCGCAAGTTTTAATGCTGAAGTTCCTCCCCTAGAGCGTAGCTCGTCATCTTCGGACTAAAATGGACCAAACTTGTCTCCATTCGAGGCTTGGAGAGTTAGAAACAACAAGTTCGTTCCCTAGACCGAAGTTCGTCATGTTTGGACCAAAATGGACAAACCTTGTCTCCATTCGAAGTTTCGCAAGTTTTAATGCTGAAGTTGCTCCCCTAGAGCGTTGTTCGTCATCTTCGGACTAAAATGGACCAAACTTGTCTCCATTTGAAGCTTGGAGAGTTAGAAACAACAAGTTCGTTCCCTAGAGCAAAGTTCGTCATGTTTGGACCAAAATAGACAAACCTTGTCTCCATTCGATCTTTCGCAAGTTTTAATTCTGAAGTTCCTGTCCTAGAGCGTTGTTCGTCATCTTCGTACTAAAATGGACCAAACTTGTCTCCATTTGAGGCTTGGAGAGTTAGAAACAACAAGTTCGTTCCCTAGAGCGATGTTCGTCATGTTTCGACCAAAACGGAAAAACCTTGTCTCCATTCGAAGTTTCGCAAGTTTTAATGCTGAAGTTCCTCCCCTAGAGCGTTGTTCGTCATCTTCGGACTAAAATGGACCAAACTTGTCTCCATTCGAGGCTTGGCGAGTTAGAAACAACAAGTTCGTTCCCTAGAGCGAAGTTCGTCATGTTTGGACCAAAATGGACAAACCTTGTCTCCATTCGATCTTTCGCAAGTTTTAATTCTGAAGTTCGTCCCCTAGAGCGTTGTTCGTCATCTTCGGACTAAAATGGACCAAACTTGTCTCCATTTGAGGCTTGGAGAGTTAGAAACAAAAAGTTCGTTCCCTAGAGCGAAGTTCGTCATGTTTGGACCAAAATGGACAAACCTTGTCTCCATTCAAAGTTTCGCAAGTTTTAATGCTGAAGTTGCTCCCCTAGAGCGTTGTTCGTCATCTTCGGACCAAAATGTACCAAACTTGTATCCATTCGAGGCTTGGAGAGTAAGAAACAACAAGTTCGTTCCCTAGAGCAAAGTTCGTCATGTTTGGACCAAAATGGACAAAGCTTGCCTACATTCGAAGTTTCGCAAGTTTTAATGCTGAAGTTCCTCCCCTAGAGCGTTGTTCGTCATCTTCGGACTAAAATGGACCAAACTTGTCTCCATTCGAGGCATGGAGAGTTAGAAACAACAAGTTCGTTCCCTAGAGCGAAGATCGTCATGTTTGGACCAAAATG
This sequence comes from Trichosanthes truncata, assembly GCA_033996785.1. Taxonomy (NCBI): domain Eukaryota; kingdom Viridiplantae; phylum Streptophyta; class Magnoliopsida; order Cucurbitales; family Cucurbitaceae; genus Trichosanthes; species Trichosanthes truncata. The sequence goes on from JAWPNB010000003.1 coordinate 35,590,671, forward strand.
GACAAACCTTGTCTCCATTCGAAGTTTCGCAAGTTTTAATGCTGAAGTTGCTCCCCTAGAGCGTTGTTCGTCATCTTCGGACTAAAATGGACCAAACTTGTCTCCATTTGAAGCTTGGAGAGTTAGAAACAACAAGTTCGTTCCCTAGAGCGAATTTCGTCATGTTTGGACCAAAATGGACAAACCTTGTCTCCATTCGAAGTTTCGCAAGTTTTAATGCTGAAGTTGCTCCCCTAGAGCATTGTTCGTCATCTTCGGACTAAAATGGACCAAACTTGTCTCCATTTGAGGCTTGGAGAGTAAGAAACAACAAGTTCGTTCCCTAGAGCGAAGTTCGTCATGTTTGGACCAAAATGGACAAACCTTGTCTCCATTCGAAGTTTCGCAAGTTTTAATGCTGAAGTTGCTCCCCTAGAGCGTTGTTCGTCATCTTCGGACTAAAATGGACCAAACTTGTCTCCATTTGAAGCTTGGAGAGTTAGAAACAACAAGTTCGTTCCCTAGAGCGAATTTCGTCATGTTTGGACCAAAATGGACAAACCTTGTCTCCATTCGAAGTTTCGCAAGTTTTAATGCTGAAGTTGCTCCCCTAGAGCATTGTTCGTCATCTTCGGACTAAAATGGACCAAACTTGTCTCCATTTGAGGCTTGGAGAGTAAGAAACAACAAGTTCGTTCCCTAGAGCGAAGTTCGTCATGTTTGGACCAAAATGGACAAACCTTGTCTCCATTCGAAGTTTCGCAAGTTTTAATGCTGAAGTTGCTCCCCTAGAGCATTGTTCGTCATCTTCGGACTAAAATGGACCAAACTTGTCTCCATTTGAGGCTTGGAGAGTAAGAAACAACAAGTTCGTTCCCTAGAGCGAAGTTCGTCATGTTTGGACCAAAATGGACAAACCTTGTCTCCATTCGAAGTTTCGCAAGTTTTAATGCTGAAGTTCCTCCCCTAGAGCGTTGTTCGTCATCTTCGGACTAAAATGGACCAAACTTGTCTCCATTTGAAGCTTGGAGAGTTAGAAACAACAACTTTGTTCCCTAGAGCGAAGTTCGTCATGTTTGGACCAAAATGGACAAACCTTGTCTCCATTCGAAGTTTCGCAAGTTTTAATGCTGAGGTTCCTCCCCTAGAGCGTTGTTCGTCATCTGCAGACTAAAATGGACGTAACTTGTCTCCATTTGAGGCTTGGAGAGTTAGAAACAACAAGTTCGTTCCCTAGAGCGAAGTTTGTCATGTTTGGACCAAAATGGACAAACCTTGTCTCCATTTGAAGTTTCGCAAGTTTTAATGCTGAAGTTCCTCCCCTAGAGCGTTGTTCGTCATCTTCGGACTAAAATGGACCAAACTTGTCTCCATTTCAGGCTTGGAGAGTTAGAAACAACAAGTTCGTTCCCTAGAGCGAAGTTCGTCATGTTTGGACCAAAATGGACAAACCTTGTCTCCATTTGAAGTTTCGCAGGTTTAAATGCTGAAGTTCCTCCCCTAGAGCGTTGTTCGTCATCTTCGGACTAAAATGGACCAAACTTGTCTCCATTTCAGGCTTGGAGAGTTAGAAACAACAAGTTCGTTCCCTAGAGCGAAGTTCGTCATGTTTCGACCAAAATGGACAAACCTTGTCTCCATTCGAAGTTTCGCAAGTTTTAATGCTGAAGTTCCTCCCCTAGAGCGTTGTTCGTCATCTTCGGACTAAAATAGACCATACCTGTCTCCATTTGAGGCTTGGAGAGTTAGAAACAAAAAGTTCGTTCCCTAGAGCGAAGTTCGTCATGTTTGGACCAAAATGGACAAACCTTGTCTCCATTCGAAGTTTCGCAAGTTTTAATGCTGAAGTTGCTCCCCTAGAGCGTTTTCGTCATCTTCGGACCAAAATGGACCAAACTTGTATCCATTCGAGGCTTGGAGAGTTAGAAAGAACAAGTTCGTTCCCTAGAGCGAATTTCGTCATGTTTGGACCAAAATGGACAAACCTTGTCTCCATTCGAAGTTTCGCAAGTTTTAATGCTGAAGTTGCTCCCCTAGAGCGTTGTTCGTCATCTTCAGACTAAAATGGACCAAACTTGTCTCCATTTGAGGCTTGGAGAGTTAGAAACAAAAAGTTCGTTCCCTAGAGCGAAGTTCGTCATGTTTGGACCAAAATGGACAAACCTTGTCTCCATTCGAAGATTCGCAAGTTTTAATGCTGAAGTTGCTCCCCTAGAGCGTTGCTCGTCATCTTCGGACTAAAATGGACCAAACTTGTCTCCATTCGAGGCTTGGAGAGTTAGAAACAACAAGTTCGCTCCCTAGAGCGAAGTTCGTCATGTTTGGACCAAAATGGACAAACCTTGTCTCCATTCGAAGTTTCGCAAGTTTTAATGCTGAAGTTCCTCCCCTAGAGCGTTGTTCGTCATCTTCGGACTAAAATAGACCATATCTGTCTCCATTTGAGGCTTGGAGAGTTAGAAACAAAAAGTTCGTTCCCTAGAGCGAAGTTCGTCATGTTTGGACCAAAATGGACAAACCTTGTCTCCATTCAAAGTTTCGCTAGTTTTAATGCTGAAGTTGCTCGCCTAGAGCGTTGTTCGTCATCTTCGGACCAAAATGGACCAAACTTGTATCCATTCGAGGCTTGGAGAGTTAGAAACAACAAGTTCGTTCCCTAGAGCAAAGTTCGTCATGTTTGGACCAAAATGGACAAAGCTTGCCTACATTCGAAGTTTCGCAAGTTTTAATGCTGAAGTTCCTCCCCTAGAGCGTTGTTCGTCATCTTCGGACTAAAATGGACCAAACTTGTCTCCATTCGAGGCATGGAGAGTTAGAAACAACAAGTTCGTTCCCTAGAGCGAAGATCGTCATGTTTGGACCAAAATGGACAAACCTTGTCTCCATTCGAAGTTTCGCAAGTTTTAATGCTGAAGTTGCTCCCCTAGAGCGTTGTTCGTCATCTTCGGACTAAAATGGACCAAACTTGTCTCCATTTGAAGCTTGGAGAGTTAGAAACAACAAGTTCGTTCCCTAGAGCGAATTTCGTCATGTTTGGACCAAAATGGACAAACCTTGTCTCCATTCGAAGTTTCGCAAGTTTTAATGCTGAAGTTGCTCCCCTAGAGCATTGTTCGTCATCTTCGGACTAAAATGGACCAAACTTGTCTCCATTTGAGGCTTGGAGAGTAAGAAACAACAAGTTCGTTCCCTAGAGCGAAGTTCGTCATGTTTGGACCAAAATGGACAAACCTTGTCTCCATTCGAAGTTTCGCAAGTTTTAATGCTGAAGTTCCTCCCCTAGAGCGTTGTTCGTCATCTTCGGACTAAAATGGACCAAACTTGTCTCCATTTGAGGCTTGGAGAGTTAGAAACAACAAGTTCGTTCCCTAGAGCGAAGTTCGTCATGTTTCGACCAAAATGGACAAACCTTGTCTCCATTCGAAGTTTCGCAAGTTTTAATTCTGAAGTTCCTCCCTTAGAGCGTTGCTCGTCATCTTCGAACTAAAATGGACAAAACTTGTCTCCATTTAAGGCTTGGAGAGTTAGAAACAACAAGTTCGTTCCCTAGAGCGAAGTTCGTCATGTTTCGACCAAAACGGAAAAACCTTGTCTCCATTCGAAGTTTCGCAAGTTTTAATGCTGAAGTTCCTCCCCTAGAGCGTTGCTCGTCATCTTCGGACTAAAATGGACCAAACTTGTCTCCATTCGAGGGTTGGAGAGTTAGAAACAACAAGTTCGCTCCCTAGAGCGAAGTTCGTCATGTTTGGACCAAAATGGACAAACCTTGTCTCCATTCGAAATTTCGCAAGTTTTAATGCTGAAGTTCCTCCCCTAGAGCGTAGCTCGTCATCTTCGGACTAAAATGGACCAAACTTGTCTCCATTCGAGGCTTGGAGAGTTAGAAACAACAAGTTCGTTCCCTAGACCGAAGTTCGTCATGTTTGGACCAAAATGGACAAACCTTGTCTCCATTCGAAGTTTCGCAAGTTTTAATGCTGAAGTTGCTCCCCTAGAGCGTTGTTCGTCATCTTCGGACTAAAATGGACCAAACTTGTCTCCATTTGAAGCTTGGAGAGTTAGAAACAACAAGTTCGTTCCCTAGAGCAAAGTTCGTCATGTTTGGACCAAAATAGACAAACCTTGTCTCCATTCGATCTTTCGCAAGTTTTAATTCTGAAGTTCCTGTCCTAGAGCGTTGTTCGTCATCTTCGTACTAAAATGGACCAAACTTGTCTCCATTTGAGGCTTGGAGAGTTAGAAACAACAAGTTCGTTCCCTAGAGCGATGTTCGTCATGTTTCGACCAAAACGGAAAAACCTTGTCTCCATTCGAAGTTTCGCAAGTTTTAATGCTGAAGTTCCTCCCCTAGAGCGTTGTTCGTCATCTTCGGACTAAAATGGACCAAACTTGTCTCCATTCGAGGCTTGGCGAGTTAGAAACAACAAGTTCGTTCCCTAGAGCGAAGTTCGTCATGTTTGGACCAAAATGGACAAACCTTGTCTCCATTCGATCTTTCGCAAGTTTTAATTCTGAAGTTCGTCCCCTAGAGCGTTGTTCGTCATCTTCGGACTAAAATGGACCAAACTTGTCTCCATTTGAGGCTTGGAGAGTTAGAAACAAAAAGTTCGTTCCCTAGAGCGAAGTTCGTCATGTTTGGACCAAAATGGACAAACCTTGTCTCCATTCAAAGTTTCGCAAGTTTTAATGCTGAAGTTGCTCCCCTAGAGCGTTGTTCGTCATCTTCGGACCAAAATGTACCAAACTTGTATCCATTCGAGGCTTGGAGAGTTAGAAACAACAAGTTCGTTCCCTAGAGCAAAGTTCGTCATGTTTGGACCAAAATGGACAAAGCTTGCCTACATTCGAAGTTTCGCAAGTTTTAATGCTGAAGTTCCTCCCCTAGAGCGTTGTTCGTCATCTTCGGACTAAAATGGACCAAACTTGTCTCCATTCGAGGCATGGAGAGTTAGAAACAACAAGTTCGTTCCCTAGAGCGAAGATCGTCATGTTTGGACCAAAATGGACAAACCTTGTCTCCATTCGAAGTTTCGCAAGTTTTAATGCTGAAGTTGCTCCCCTAGAGCGTTGTTCGTCATCTTCGGACTAAAATGGACCAAACTTGTCTCTATTTGAAGCTTGGAGAGTTAGAAACAACAAGTACGTTCCCTAGAGCGAAGTTCGTCATGTTTGGACCAAAATGGACAAACCTTGTCTCCATTCGAAGTTTCGCAAGTTTTAATGCTGAAGTTGCTCCCCTAGAGCATTGTTCGTCATCTTCGGACTAAAATGGACCAAACTTGTCTCCATTTGAGGCTTGGAGAGTAAGAAACAACAAGTTCGTTCCCTAGAGCGAAGTTCGTCATGTTTGGACCAAAATGGACAAACCTTGTCTCCATTCGAAGTTTCGCAAGTTTTAATGCTGAAGTTCCTCCCCTAGAGCGTTGTTCGTCATCTTCGGACTAAAATGGACCAAACTTGTCTCCATTTGAGGCTTGGAGAGTTAGAAACAACAAGTTCGTTCCCTAGAGCGAAGTTCGTCATGTTTCGACCAAAATGGACAAACCTTGTCTCCATTCGAAGTTTCGCAAGTTTTAATTCTGAAGTTCCTCCCTTAGAGCGTTGCTCGTCATCTTCGAACTAAAATGGACAAAACTTGTCTCCATTTGAGGCTTGGAGAGTTAGAAACAACAAGTTCGTTCCCTAGAGCGAAGTTCGTCATGTTTCGACCAAAACGGAAAAACCTTGTCTCCATTCGAAGTTTCGCAAGTTTTAATGCTGAAGTTCCTCCCCTAGAGCGTTGCTCGTCATCTTCGGACTAAAATGGACCAAACTTGTCTCCATTCGAGGCTTGGAGAGTTAGAAACAACAAGTTCGCTCCCTAGACCGAAGTTCGTCATGTTTGGACCAAAATGGACAAACCTTGTCTCCATTCGAAGTTTCGCAAGTTTTAATGCTGAAGTTGCTCCCCTAGAGCGTTGTTCGTCATCTTCGGAATAAAATGGACCAAACTTGTCTCCATTTGAAGCTTGGAGAGTTAGAAACAACAAGTTCGATCCCTAGAGCGAAGTTCGTCATGTTTGGACCAAAATGGACAAACCTTGTCTCCATTCGAAGTTTCGCAAGTTTTAATGCTGAAGTTGCTCCCCTAGAGCATTGTTCGTCATCTTCGGACTAAAATGGACCAAACTTGTCTCCATTTGAGGCTTGGAGAGTAAGAAACAACAAGTTCGTTCCCTAGAGCGAAGTTCGTCATGTTTGGACCAAAATGGACAAACCTTGTCTCCATTCGAAGTTTCGCAAGTTTTAATGCTGAAGTTCCTCCCCTAGAGCGTTGTTCGTCATCTTCGGACTAAAATGGACCAAACTTGTCTCCATTTGAAGCTTGGAGAGTTAGAAACAACAAGTTCGTTCCCTAGAGCGAAGTTCGTCATGTTTGGACCAAAATGGACAAACCTTGTCTCCATTCGAAGTTTCGCAAGTTTTAATTCTGAAGTTCCTCCCTTAGAGCGTTGCTCGTCATCTTCGAACTGAAATGGACCAAACTTGTCTCCATTTGAGGCTTGGAGAGTTAGAAACAGCAAGTTCGTTCCCTAGAGCGAAGTTCGTCATGTTTGGACCAAAATGGACAAACCTTGTCTCCATTCGAAATTTCGCAAGTTTTAATGCTAAAGTTCCTCCCCTAGAGCGTAGCTCGTCATCTTCGGACTAAAATGGACCAAACTTGTCTCCATTCGAGGCTTGGAGAGTTAGAAACAACAAGTTCGTTCCCTAGAGCGAAGTTCGTCATGTTTGGACCAAAATGGACAAACCTTGTCTCCATTCGAAGTTTTGCAAGTTTTAATGCTGAAGTTGCTCCCCTAGAGCGTTGTTCGTCATCTTCGGACTAAAATGGACCAAACTTGTCTCCATTTGAAGCTTGGAGAGTTAGAAACAACAAGTTCGATCCCTAGAGCGAAGTTCGTCATGTTTGGACCAAAATGGACAAACCTTGTCTCCATTCGAAGTTTCGCAAGTTTTAATGCTGAAGTTGCTCCCCTAGAGCATTGTTCGTCATCTTCGGACTAAAATGGACCAAACTTGTCTCCATTTGAGGCTTGGAGAGTAAGAAACAACAAGTTCGTTCCCTAGAGCGAAGTTCGTCATGTTTGGACCAAAATGGACAAACCTTGTCTCCATTCGAAGTTTCGCAAGTTTTAATGCTGAAGTTCTTCCCCTAGAGCGTTGTTCGTCATCGTCGGACTAAAATGGACCAAACTTGTCTCCATTTGAGGCTTGGAGAGTTAGAAACAACAAGTTCGTTCCCTAGAGCGAAGTTCGTCATGTTTCGACCAAAATGGACAAACCTTGTCTCCGTTCGAAGTTTCACAAGTTTTAATTCTGAAGTTCCTCCCTTAGAGCGTTGCTCGTCATCTTCGAACTGAAATGGACCAAACTTGTCTCCATTTGAGGCTTGGAGAGTTAGAAACAACAAGTTCGTTCCCTAGAGCGAAGTTCGTCATGTTTCGACCAAAACGGAAAAACCTTGTCTCCATTCGAAGTTTCGCAAGTTTTAATGCTGAAGTTCCTCCCCTAGAGCGTTGCTCGTCATCTTCGGACTAAAATGGACCAAACTTGTCTCCATTCGAGGCTTGGAGAGTTAGAAACAACATGTTCGTTCCCTAGAGCGAATTTCGTCATGTTTGGACAAAAATGGACAAACCTTGTCTCCATTCGAAGTTTCGCAAGTTTTAATGCTGAAGTTCCTCCCCTAGAGCGTTGTTTGTCATCTTCGGACTAAAATGGACAAAACTTTTCTCCATTCGAGGCTTGGAGAGTTAGAAACAACAAGTTCGTTCCCTAGAGCGAAGTTCGTCATGTTTGGACCAAAATGGACAAACCTTGTCTCCATTCGAAGTTTCGCAAGTTTTAATGCTGAGGTTCCTCCCCTAGAGCGTTGTTCGTCATCTGCAGACTAAAATGGACGTAACTTGTCTCCATTTGAGGCTTGGAGAGTTAGAAACAACAAGTTCGTTCCCTAGAGCGAAGTTTGTCATGTTTGGACCAAAATGGACAAACCTTGTCTCCATTTGAAGTTTCGCAAGTTTTAATGCTGAAGTTCCTCCCCTAGAGCGTTGTTCGTCATCTTCGGACTAAAATGGACCAAACTTGTCTCCATTTCAGGCTTGGAGAGTTAGAAACAACAAGTTCGTTCCCTAGAGCGAAGTTCGTCATGTTTGGACCAAAATGGACAAACCTTGTCTCCATTTGAAGTTTCGCAGGTTTAAATGCTGAAGTTCCTCCCCTAGAGCGTTGTTCGTCATCTTCGGACTAAAATGGACCAAACTTGTCTCCATTTCAGGCTTGGAGAGTTAGAAACAACAAGTTCGTTCCCTAGAGCGAAGTTCGTCATGATTCGACCAAAATGGACAAACCTTGTCTCCATTCGAAGTTTCGCAAGTTTTAATGCTGAAGTTGCTCCCCTAGAGCGTTGTTCGTCATCTTCGGACCAAAATGGACCAAACTTGTATCCATTCGAGGCTTGGAGAGTTAGAAAGAACAAGTTCGTTCCCTAGAGCGAATTTCGTCATGTTTGGACCAAAATGGACAAACCTTGTCTCCATTCGAAGTTTCGCAAGTTTTAATGCTGAAGTTCCTCCCCTAGAGCGTTGTTCGTCATCTTCGGAATAAAATGGAAATAACTTTTCTCCATTCGAGGCTTGGAGAGTTAGAAACAACAAGTTCGTTCCCTAGAGCGAAGTTCGTCATGTTTGGACCAAAATGGACAAACCTTGTCTCCATTCGAAGTTTCGCAAGTTTTAATGCTGAAGTTCCTCCCCTAGAGCGTTGTTCGTCATCTTCAGACTAAAATGGACCAAACTTGTCTCCATTTGAGGCTTGGAGAGTTAGAAACAAAAAGTTCGTTCCCTAGAGCGAAGTTCGTCATGTTTGGACCAAAATGGACAAACCTTGTCTCCATTCGAAGTTTCGCAAGTTTTAATGCTGAAGTTGCTCCCCTAGAGCGTTGCTCGTCATCTTCGGACTAAAATGGACCAAACTTGTCTCCATTCGAGGCTTGGAGAGTTAGAAACAACAAGTTCGCTCCCTAGAGCGAAGTTCGTCATGTTTGGACCAAAATGGACAAACCTTGTCTCCATTCGAAGTTTCGCAAGTTTTAATGCTGAAGTTCCTCCCCTAGAGCGTTGTTCGTCATCTTCGGACTAAAATAGACCATACCTGTCTCCATTTGAGGCTTGGAGAGTTAGAAACAAAAAGTTCGTTCCCTAGAGCGAAGTTCGTCATGTTTGGACCAAAATGGACAAACCTTGTCTCCATTCGAAGTTTCGCAAGTTTTAATGCTGAAGTTGCTCCCCTAGAGCGTTGTTCGTCATCTTCAGACTAAATGGACCAAACTTGTCTCCTTTCGAGGCTTGGAGAGTATGAAACAACAAGTTCGTTCCCTAGAGCGAAGTTCGTCATGTTTGGACCAAAATGGACAAACCTTGTCTCCATTCAAAGTTTCGCAAGTTTTAATGCTGAAGTTCCTCCCCTAGAGCGTTGCTCGTCATCTTCGGACTAAAATGGACCAAACTTGTCTCCATTCGAGGATTGGAGAGTTAGAAACAACAAGTTCGCTCCCAAGAGCGAAGTTCGTTATGTTTGGACCAAAATGGACAAACCTTGTCTCCATTCGAAGTTTCGCAAGTTTTAATGCTGAAGTTCCTCCCCTAGAGCGTTGTTCGTCATCTTCAGACTAAAATGGACCAAACTTGTCTCCATTTGAGGCTTGGAGAGTTAGAAACAACAAGTTCGTTCCCTAGAGCGAAGTTCGTCATGTTTGGACCAAAATGGACAAACCTTGTCTCCATTCGAAGTTTCGCAAGTTTTAATGCTGAAGTTCCTCCCCTAGAGCGTTGTTCGTCATCTTCGGACTAAAATGGACCAAAACTTGTCTCCATTCGAGGCTTGGAGAGTTAGAAAAAACAAGTTCGTTCCCTAGAGCGAAGTTCGTCATGTTTGGACCAAAATGGACAAACCTTTTCTCAATTCGAAGTTTCGCAAGTTTTAATGCTGAAGTTCCTCCCATAGAGCGTTGTTCGTCATCTTCGGACTAAAATAGACCATACCTGTCTCCATTTGAGGCTTGGAGAGTTAGAAACAAAAAGTTCGTTCCCTAGAGCGAAGTTCTTCATGTTTGGACCAAAATGGACAAACCTTGTCTCCATTCGAAGTTTCGCAAGTTTTAATGCTGAAGTTCCTGCCCTAGAGCGTTGTTCGTCATCTTCGGACTAAAATGGACCAAACTTGTCTCCATTTGAGGCTTGGAGAGTTAGAAACAACAAGTTCGTTCCCTAGAGCGAAGTTCGTCATGTTTCGACCAAAATGGACAAACCTTGTCTCCATTCGAAGTTTCGCAAGTTTTAATGCTGAAGTTGTTCCCCTAGAGCGTTGTTCGTCATCTTCGGACTAAAATGTACCAACCTTGTCTCCATTCGAGGCTTGGAGAGTTAGAAACAACAAGTTCGTTCCCTAGAGCGAAGTTCGTCATGTTTGGACCAAAATGGACGAACCTTGTCTCCATTCGAAGTTTCGCAAGTTTTAATGCTGAAGTTCCTCCCCTAGAGCGTTGTTCGTCATCTTCGGACTAAAATGGACCAAACTTTTCTCCATTTGAGACTTGGAGAGTTAGAAACAACAAGTTCGTTCCCTAGAGCGAAGTTCGTCATGTTTGGACAAAAATGGACAAACCTTGCTCCATTCGAATTTTCGCAAGTTTTAATGCTGAAGTTGCTCCCCTAGAGCGTTGTTCGTCATCTTCGGACTAAAATGGACCAAACTTGTCTCCATTAGACGCTTGGAGAGTTAGAAACAACAAGTTCGTTCCCTAGAGCGAAGTTCCTCATGTTTGGACCAAAATGGACAAACCTTGTCTCCATTCGAAGTTTCGCAAGTTTTAATGCTGAAGTTCCTCCCCTAAAGCGTTGTTCGTCATCTTCGGACTAAAATGGACATAACTTTTCTCCATTCGAGGCTTGGAGAGTTAGAAACAACAAGTTCGTTCCCTAGAGCGAAGTTCGTCATGTTTGGACCAAAATGGACAAACCTTGTCTCCATTCGATCTTTCGCAAGTTTTAATTCTGAAGTTCCTATTCTAGAGCGTTGTTCGTCATCTTCGGACTAAAATGGACCAAACTTGTCTCCATTTGAGGCTTGGAGAGTTAGAAACAACAAGTTCGATCCCGAGAGCGAAGTTCATCATTTTTCGACCAAAATGGACAAACCTTGTCTCCATTCGAAGTTTCACAAGTTTTAATGCTGGAGTTCCTCCCCTAGAGCGTTGTTCGTCATGTTTGGACTAAAATGGACCAAACTTGTCTCCATTTGAGGCTTGGAGAGTTAGAAACAACAAGTTCGTTCCCTAGAGCGAAGTTCGTCATGTTTGGACCAAAATGGACAAAGCTTGTCTCCATACGAAGATTCGCAAGTTTTAATTCTGAAGTTCTTCCGCTAGAGCGTTGTTCGTCATCTTCGGACTAAAATGGACCAAACTTTTCTCCATTCGAGGCTTGGAGAGTTAGAAACAACAAGTTCGTTCCCTAGAGCGAAGTTCCTCATGTTTGGACCAAAATGGACAAACCTTGTCTCCATTCGAAGTTTCGCAAGTTTTAATGCTGAAGTTCCTCCCCTAGAGCGTTGTTCGTCATCTTCGGACTAAAATGGACATAACTTTTCTCCATTCGAGGCTTGGAGAGTTAGAAACAACAAGTTCGTTCCCTAGAGCGAAGTTCGTCATGTTTGGACCAAAATGGACAAACCTTGTCTCCATTCGATCTTTCGCAAGTTTTAATTCTGAAGTTCCTATTCTAGAGCGTTGTTCGTCATCTTCGGACTAAAATGGACCAAACTTGTCTCCATTTGAGGCTTGGAGAGTTATAAACAACAAGTTCGTTCCCGAGAGCGAAGTTCATCATTTTTCGACCAAAATGGACAAACCTTGTCTCCATTCGAAGTTTCACAAGTTTTAATGCTGGAGTTCCTCCCCTAGAGCGTTGTTCGTCATGTTTGGACTAAAATGGACCAAACTTGTCTCCATTTGAGGCTTGGAGAGTTAGAAACAACAAGTTCGTTCCCTAGAGCGAAGTTCGTCATGTTTGGACCAAAATGGACAAAGCTTGTCTCCATACGAAGATTCGCAAGTTTTAATTCTGAAGTTCTTCCGCTAGAGCGTTGTTCGTCATCGTCGGACTAAAATGGACCAAACTTGTCTCCATTCGAGGCTTGGAGAGTTAGAAACAACAAGTTCGTTCCCTAGAGCAAAGTTCGTCATGTTTGGACCAAAATGGACAAACCTTGTCTCCATTCGATCTTTCGCAAGTTTTAATTCTGAAGTTCCTGCCCTAGAGCGTTGTTCGTCATCTTCGGACTAAAATGGACCAAACTTGTCTCCATTTGAGGCTTGGAGAGTTAGAAACAACAAGTTCGTTCCCTAGAGCGAAGTTCGTCATGTTTGGACCAAAATGGACAAAGCTTGTCTCCATACGAAGATTCGCAAGTTTTAATTCTGAAGTTCTTCCGCTAGAGCGTTGTTCGTCATCTTCGGACTAAAATGGACCAAACTTGTCTCCATTGGAGGCTTGGAGAGTTAGAAACAACAAGTTCGTTCCTGAGAGCGAAGTTCGTCATGTTTCAACCAAAATGGAGTAACCTTGTCTCCATTCGATGTTTCGCAAGTTTTAATGCTGAAGTTGCTCCCCTAGAGCGTTGTTCGTCATCTTCGGACTAAAATGGACCAAACTTGTCTCCATTCGAGGCTTGGAGAGTTAGAAACAACAAGTTCGTTCCCTAGAGCGAAGTTCGTCATGTTTCGACCAAAATGGACAAACCTTGTCTCCATTCGAAGTTTCGCAAGTTTTAATGCTGAAGTTGCTCCCCTAGAGCGTTGTTCGTCATCTTCGAACTAAAATGGACCAAACTTGTCTCCATTCGAGTCTTGGAGAGTTAGAAACAACAAGTTCGTTCCCTAGAGCAAAGTTCGTCATGTTTGGACCAAAATGGACAAACCTTGTCTCCATTCGATCTTTCGCAAGTTTTAATGCTGAAGTTCCTGCCCTAGAGCGTTGTTCGTCATCTTCGGACTAAAATGGACCAAACTTGTCTCCATTTGAGGCTTGGAGAGTTAGAAACAACAAGTTCGTTCCCTAGAGCGAAGTTCGTCATGTTTCGACCAAAATGGACAAACCTTGTCTCCATTCGAAGTTTCGCAAGTTTTAATGCTGAAGTTGCTCCCCTAGAGCGTTGTTCGTCATCTTCGAACTAAAATGTACCAACCTTGTCTCCATTCGAGGCTTGGAGAGTTAGAAACAACAAGTTCGTTCCCTAGAGCGAAGTTCGTCATGTTTGGACCAAAATGGACGAACCTTGTCTCCATTCGAAGTTACGCAAGTTTTAATGCTGAAGTTCCTCCCCTAGAGCGTTGTTCGTCATCTTCGGACTAAAATGGACCAAACTTTTCTCCATTTGAGACTTGGAGAGTTAGAAACAACAAGTTCGTTCCCTAGAGCGAAGTTCGTCATGTTTGGACAAAAATGGACAAACCTTGTCTCCATTCGTAGTTTCGGAAGTTTTAATGCTGAAGTTGCTCCCCTAGAGCGTTGTTCGTCATCTTCGAAATAAAATGGACCAAACTTGTCTCCATTCGAGGCTTGGAGAGTTAGAAACAACAAGTTCGTTCCCTAGAGCGAAGTTCCTCATGTTTGGACCAAAATGGACAAACCTTGTCTCCATTCGAAGTTTCGCAAGTTTTAATGCTGAAGTTCCTCCCCTAGAGCGTTGTTCGTCATCTTCGGACTAAAATGGACATAACTTTTCTCCATTCGAGGCTTGGAGAGTTAGAAACAACAAGTTCGTTCCCTAGAGCGAAGTTCGTCATGTTTGGACCAAAATGGACAAACCTTGTCTCCATTCGATCTTTCGCAAGTTTTAATTCTGAAGTTCCTATTCTAGAGCGTTGTTCGTCATCTTCGGACTAAAATGGACCAAACTTGTCTCCATTTGAGGCTTGGAGAGTTAGAAACAACAAGTTCGTTCCCGAGAGCGAAGTTCATCATTTTTCGACCAAAATGGACAAACCTTGTCTCCATTCGAAGTTTCACAAGTTTTAATGCTGGAATTCCTCCCCTAGAGCGTTGTTCGTCATGTTTGGACTAAAATGGACCAAACTTGTCTCCATTTGAGGCTTGGAGAGTTAGAAACAACAAGTTCGTTCCCTAGAGCGAAGTTCGTCATGTTTGGACCAAAATGGACAAAGCTTGTCTCCATACGAAGATTCGCAAGTTTTAATTCTGAAGTTCTTCCGCTAGAGCGTTGTTCGTCATCGTCGGACTAAAATGGACCAAACTTGTCTCCATTCGAGGCTTGGAGAGTTAGAAACAACAAGTTCGTTCCCTAGAGCAAAGTTCGTCATGTTTGGACCAAAATGGACAAACCTTGTCTCCATTCGATCTTTCGCAAGTTTTAATTCTGACGTTCCTGCCCTAGAGCGTTGTTCGTCATCTTCGGACTAAAATGGACCAAACTTGTCTCCATTTGAGGCTTGGAGAGTTAGAAACAACAAGTTCGTTCCCTAGAGCGAAGTTCGTCATGTTTCGACCAAAATGGACAAACCTTGTCTCCATTCGAAGTTTCGCAAGTTTTAATGCTGAAGTTGCTCCTCTAAAGCGTCGTTCGTCATCTTCGGACTAAAATGGACCAAACTTGTCTCCATTTGAGGCTTGGAGAGTTAGAAACAACAAGTTCGTTCCCTAGAGCGAAGTTCGTCATGTTTCGACCAAAATGGACAAACCTTGTCTCCATTCGAAGTTTCGCAAGTTTTAATGCTGAAGTTGCTCCCCTAGAGCGTTGTTCGTCATCTTCGGACTAAAATGGACCAAACTTGTCTTCATTCGAGGCTTGGAGAGTTAGAAACAACAAGTTCGTTCCCTAGAGCAAAGTTCGTCATGTTTGGACCAAAATGGACAAACCTTGTCTCCATTCGATCTTTCGCAAGTTTTAATACTGAAGTTCCTGTCCTAGAGCGTTGTTCGTCATCTTCGGACTAAAATGGACCAAACTTGTCTCCATTTGAGGCTTGGAGAGTTAGAAACAACAAGTTCGTTCCCTAGAGCGAAGTTCGTCATGTTTCGACCAAAATGGACAAACCTTGTCTCCATTCGAAGTTTCGCAAGTTTTAATGCTGAAGTTGCTCCCCTAGAGCGTTGTTCGTCATCTTCGGACTAAAATGTACCAACCTTGTCTCCATTCGAGGCTTGGAGAGTTAGAAACAACAAGTTCGTTCCCTAGAGCGAAGTTCGTCATGTTTGGACCAAAATGGACGAACCTTGTCTCCATTCGAAGTTTCGCAAGTTTTAATGCTGAAGTTCCTCCCCTAGAGCGTTGTTCGTCATCTTCGGACTAAAATGGACCAAACTTTTCTCCATTTGAGACTTGGAGAGTTAGAAACAACAAGTTCGTTCCCTAGAGCGAAGTTCGTCATGTTTGGACCAAAATGGACAAACCTTGTCTCCATTCGAAGTTTCGCAAGTTTTAATGCTGAAGTTCCTCCCCTAGAGCGTTGTTCGTCATCTTCGGACTAAAATGGACCAAACTTTTCTCCATTTGAGACTTGGAGAGTTAGAAACAACAAGTTCGTTCCCTAGAGCGAAGTTCGTCATGTTTGGACCAAAATGGACAAACCTTGTCTCCATTCGCAGTTTCGCAAGTTTTAATGCTGAAGTTGCTCCTCTAAAGCGTCGTTCGTCATCTTCGGACTAAAATGGACCAAACTTGTCTCCATTTGAGGCTTGGAGAGTTAGAAACAACAAGTTCGTTACCTAGAGCGAAGTTCGTCATGTTTGGACCAAAATGGACAAACCTTGTCTCCATTCGAAGTTTCGCAAGTTTTAATGCTGAAGTTCCTCCCCTAGAGCGTTGTTCGTCATCTTCGGACTAAAATGGACCAAACTTTTCTCCATTTGAGACTTGGAGAGTTAGAAACAACAAGTTCGTTCCCTAGAGCGAAGTTCGTCATGTTTGGACCAAAATGGACAAACCTTGTCTCCATTCGAAGTTTCGCAAGTTTTAATGCTGAAGTTGCTCCTCTAAAGCGTCGTTCGTCATCTTCGGACTAAAATGGACCAAACTTGTCTCCATTCGAGGCTTGGAGAGTTAGAAACAACAAGTTCGTTCCCTAGAGCAAAGTTCGTCATGTTTGGACCAAAATGGACAAACCTTGTCTGCATTCGATCTTTCGCAAGTTTTAATTATGAAGTTCCTGCCCTAGAGCGTTGTTCGTCATCTTCGTACTAAAATGGACCAAACTTGTCTCCATTTGAGGCTTGGAGAGTTAGAAACAACGAGTTCGTTCCCTAGAGCAAAGTTCGTCATGTTTGGACCAAAATGGACAAAGCTTGTCTCCATTCGAAGTTTCGCAAGTTTTAATGCTGACGTTGCTACCATAGAGCGTTGTTCGTCATCTTCGGACTAAAATGTACCAAACTTGTCTCCATTCGAGGCTTGGAGAGTTAGAAACAACAAGTTCGTTCCCTAGAGCGAAGTTCGTCATGTTTGGACCAAAATGGACAAACCTTGTCTCCATTCGATCTTTCGCAAGTTTTAATTCTGAAGTAGCTCCGCTAGAGCGTTGTTCGTCATCTTCGGACTAAAATGGACCAAACTTGTCTCCATTTGAGGCTTGGAGAGTTAGAAACAACAAGTTCGTTCCCTAGAGCAAAGTTCGTCATGTTTGGACCAAAACGGACGAACCTTGTCTCCATTCGAAGTTTCGCAAGTTTTAATGCTGAAGTTCCTCCCCTAGAGCGTTGTTCGTCATCTTCGGACTAAAATGGACCAAACTTTTCTCCATTTGAGACTTGGAGAGTTAGAAACAACAAGTTCGTTCCCTAGAGCGAAGTTCGTCATGTTTGGACCAAAATGGACAAACCTTGTCTCCATTCGAAGTTTCGCAAGTTTTAATGCTGAAGTTACTCCTCTAAAGCGTCGTTCGTCATCTTCGGACTAAAATGGACCAAACTTGTCTGCATTTGAGGCTTGGAGAGTTAGAAACAACAAGTTCGTTCCCTAGAGCGAAGTTCGTCATGTTTGGACCAAAATGGACAAACCTTGTCTCCATTCGAAGTTTCGCAAGTTTTAATGCTGAAGTTGCTCCTCTAAAGCGTCGTTCGTCATCTTCGGACTAAAATGGACCAAACTTGTCTCCATTTGAGGCTTGGAGAGTTAGAAACAACAAGTTCGTTCCCTAGAGCGAAGTTCGTCATGTTTGGACCAAAATGGACAAACCTTGTCTCCATTCGAAGTTTCGCAAGTTTTAATGCTGAAGTTGCTCCTCTAAAGCGTCGTTCGTCATCTTCGGACTAAAATGGACCAAACTTGTCTCCATTTGAGGCTTGGAGAGTTAGAAACAACAAGTTCGTTCCCTAGAGCGAAGTTCGTCATGTTTGGACCAAAATGGACAAACCTTGTCTCCATTCGAAGATTCGCAAGTTTTAATGCTGAAGTTCCTCCCCTAGAGCGTTGTTCGTCATCTTCGGACTAAAATGGACCAAACTTTTCTCCATTTGAGACTTGGAGAGTTAGAAACAACAAGTTCGTTCCCTAGAGCGAAGTTCGTCATGTTTGGACCAAAATGGACAAACCTTGTCTCCATTCGAAGTTTCGCAAGTTTTAATGCTGAAGTTGCTCCTCTAAAGCGTCGTTCGTCATCTTCGGACTAAAATGGACCAAACTTGTCTCCATTCGAGGCTTGGAGAGTTAGAAACAACAAGTTCGTTCCCTAGAGCAAAGTTCGTCATGTTTGGACCAAAATGGACAAACCTTGTCTCCATTCGATCTTTCGCAAGTTTTAATTCTGAAGTTCCTGCCCTAGAGCGTTGTTCGTCATCTTCGTACTAAAATGGACCAAACTTGTCTCCATTTGAGGCTTGGAGAGTTAGAAACAACGAGTTCGTTCCCTAGAGCAAAGTTCGTCATGTTTGGACCAAAATGGACAAAGCTTGTCTCCATTCGAAGTTTCGCAAGTTTTAATGCTGACGTTGCTCCCATAGAGCGTTGTTCGTCATCTTCGGACTAAAATGTACCAAACTTGTCTCCATTCGAGGCTTGGAGAATTAGAAACAACAAGTTCGTTCCCTAGAGCGAAGTTCGTCATGTTTGGACCAAAATGAACAAACCTTGTCTCCATTCGATCTTTCGCAAGTTTTAATTCTGAAGTTGCTCCGCTGGAGCGTTGTTCGTCATCTTCGGACTAAAATGGACCAAACTTGTCTCCATTTGAGGCTTGGAGAGTTAGAAACAACAAGTTCGTTCCCTAGAGCGAAGTTCGTCATGTTTGGACCAAAACGGACGAACCTTGTCTCCATTCGAAGTTTCGCAAGTTTTAATGCTGAAGTTCCTCCCCTAGACCGTTGTTCGTCATCTTCGGACTAAAATGGACCAAACTTTTCTCCATTTGAGACTTGGAGAGTTAGAAACAACAAGTTCGTTCCCTAGAGCGAAGTTCGTCATGTTTAGACTAAAATTGACAAACCTTGTCTCCATTCGAAGTTTCGCAAGTTTTAATGCTGAAGTTGCTCCCCTAGAGCGTTGTTCGTCATCTTCGGACTAAAATGGACCAAACTTGACTCCATTTGAGGCTTGGAGAGTTAGAAACAACAAGTTCGTTCCCTAGAGCGAAGTTCGTCATGTTTGGATCAAAATGGACAAACCTTGTCTCCATTCGAAGTTTCGCAAGTTTTAATTCTGAAGTTCCTCCCCTAGAGCGTTGTTCGTCATCTTCGAACTAAATGGACCAAACTTGTCTCCATTTGAGGCTTGGAGAGTTAGAAACAACAAGTTCGTTCCCTAGAGCAAAGTTCGTCATGTTTCGACCAAAATGGACAAACCTTGTCTCCATTCGAAGTTTCGCAAGTTTTAATGCTGAAGTTCCTCCCCTTGAGCGTTGTTCGTCATCTTCGGTCTAAAATGGACCAAACTTGTCTCCATTTGAGGCTTGGAGAGTTAGAAACAACAACTTTGTTCCCTAGAGCGACGTTCGTCATGTTTGGACCAAAATGGACAAACCTTGTCTCCATTCGAAGTTTCGCAAGTTTTAATGCTGAAGTTCCTCCCCTAGAACGTTGTTCGTCATCTTCGGACTAAAATGGACCAAACTTTTCTCCATTTGAGACTTGGAGAGTTAGAAACAACAAGTTCGTTCCCTAGAGCGAAGTTCGTCATGTTTAGACTAAAATTGACAAACCTTGTCTCCATTCGAAGTTTCGCAAGTTTTAATGCTGAAGTTGCTCCCCTAGAGCGTTGTTCGTCATCTTCGGACTAAAATGGACCAAACTTGACTCCATTTGAGGCTTGGAGAGTTAGAAACAAGAGGTTCGTTCCCTAGAGCGAAGTTCGTCATGTTAGGATCAAAATGGACAAACCTTGTCTCCATTCGAAGTTTCGCAAGTTTTAATTCTGAATTCCTCCCCTAGAGCGTTGTTCGTCATCTTCGAACTAAATAGACCAAACTTGTCTCCATTTGAGGCTTGGAGAGTTAGAAACAACAAGTTCGTTCCCTAGAGCAAAGTTCGTCATGTTTCGACCAAAATGGACAAACCTTGTCTCCATTCGAAGTTTCGCAAGTTTTAATGCTGAAGTTCCTCCCCTTGAGCGTTGTTCGTCATCTTCGGACTAAAATGGACCAAACTTGTCTCCATTTGAGGCTTGGAGAGTTAGAAACAACAAGTTTGTTCCCTAGAGCGACGTTCGTCATGTTTGGACCAAAATGGACAAACCTTGTCTCCATTCGAAGTTTCGCAAGTTTTAATGCTGAAGTTCCTCCCCTAGAGCGTTGTTCGTCATCTTCGGACTAAAATGGACCAAACTTGTCGCCATTTGAGGCTTGGAGAGTTAGAAACAAAAAGCTCGTTCCCTAGAGCGAAGTTCGTCATGTTTGGACCAAAATAGACAAACCTTATCTCCATTCGAAGTTTCGCAAGTTTTAATGCTGAAGTTGCTCCCCTAGAGCGTTGTTCGTCATCTTCGGACTAAAATGGACCAAACTTGTCTCCAGTCGACGCTTGGAGAATTAGAAACAACAAGTTCGTTCCCTAGAGCGAAGTTCGTCATGTTTCGACCAAAATGGACAAACCTTGTCTCCATTCGATCTTTCGCAAGTTTTAATTCTGAAGTTCCTCCGCTAGAGCGTTGTTCGTCATCTTAGGACTAAAATGGACCCAACTTGTCTCCATTTGAGGCTTGGAGAGTTAGAAACAACAAGTTCGTTCCCTAGAGCGAAGTTCGTCATGTTTCGACCAAAATGGACAAACCTTGTCTCCATTCGAAGTTTCGCAAGTTTTAATGCTGAAGTTCCTCCCCTTGAGCGTTGTTCGTCATCTTCGGACTAAAATGGACCAAACTTGTCTCCATTTGAGGCTTGGAGAGTTAGAAACAACAAGTTCGTTCCCTAGAGCGAAGTTCGTCATGTTTGGACCAAAATGGACAAACCTTGTCTCCATTCGAAGTTTCGCAAGTTTTAATGCTGAAGTTCCTCCCCTAGAGCGTTGTTCGTCATCTTCGGACTAAAATGGACCACACGTGTCTCCATTTGAGGCTTGGAGAGTTAGAAACAACAAGTTTGTTCCCTATAGCGAAGTTCGTCATGTTTGGACCAAAATGGACAAACCTTGTCTCCATTCGAAGTTTCGCAAGTTTTAATGCTGAAGTTGCACCCCTAGAGCGTTGTTCGTCATCTTCGGACTAAAATGGACCAAACTTTTCTCCATTTGAGGCTTGGAGAGTTAGAAACAACAAGTTCGTTCCCTAGAGCGAAGTTCGTCATGTTTGGACCAAAATGGACAAACCTTGTCTCCATTAAAAGTTTCGCAAGTTTTAATGCTGAAGTTCCTCCCCTAGAGCGTTGTTCGTCATCTTCGGACTAAAATGGACCACACGTGTCTCCATTTGAGGCTTGGAGAGTTAGAAACAACAAGTTTGTTCCCTATAGCGAAGTTCGTCATGTTTGGACCAAAATGGACAAACCTTGTCTCCATTCAAATTTTCACAAGTTTTAATGCTGAAGTTCCTCCCCTTGAGCGTTGTTCGTCATTTTCAGACTAAAATGGGCCAAACTTGTCTCAATTTGAGGCTTGGAGAGTTAGAAACAACAAGTTTGTTCCCTAGAGCGAAGTTCGTCATGTTTGGACCAAAATGGACAAACCTTGTCTCCATTCGAAGTTTCGCAAGTTTTAATGCTGAAGTTGCTCCTCTAGAGCGTCGTTCGTCATCTTCGGACTAAAATGGACCAAATTTTCTCCATTTGAGACTTGGAGAGTTAGAAACAACAAGTTCGTTCCCTAGAGCGAAGTTCGTCATGTTTGGACCAAAATGGACAAACCTTGTCTCCATTCGAAGTTTCGCAAGTTTTAATGCTGAAGTTGCTCCTCTAGAGCGTCGTTCGTTATCTTCGGACTAAAATGGACCAAACTTGTCTCCATTGGAGGCTTGGAGAGTTAGAAACAACAAGTTCGTTCCCTAGAGCGAAGTTCGTCATGTTTGGACCAAAATGGACAAACCTTGTCTCCATTCGAAGTTTCGCAAGTTTTAATGCTGAAGTTCCTCCCCTAGACCGTTGTTCGTCATCTTCGGACTAAAATGGACCAAACTTTTCTCCATTTGAGGCTTGGAGAGTTAGAAACAACAAGTTCGTTCCCTAGAGCGAAGTTCGTCATGTTTCGACCAAAATGGACAAACCTTGTCTCCATTCTAAGTTTCGCAAGTTTTAATGCTGAAGTTCCTCCCCTTGAGCGTTGTTCGTCATCTTCGGACTAAAATGGACCAAACTTGTCTCCATTTGAGGCTTGGAGAGTTAGAAACAACAAGTTTGTTCCCTAGAGCGAAGTAATTCATGTTTCGACCAAAATGGACAAACCTTGTCTCCATTCTAAGTTTCGCAAGTTTTAATGCTGAAGTTCCTCCCCTTCAGCGTTGTTCGTCATCTTCAGACTAAAATGGGCCCAACTTGTCTCAATTTGAGGCTTGGAGAGTTAGAAACAACAAGTTTGTTCCCTAGAGCGAAGTTCGTCATGTTTGGACCAAAATGGACAAACCTTGTCTCCATTCGAAGTTTCGCAAGTTTTAATGCTGAAGTTCCTCCCCTAGAGCGTCCTTCGTCATCTTCGGACTAAAATGGACCAAATTTTCTCCATTTGAGACTTGGAGAGTTAGAAACAACAAGTTCGTTCCCTAGAGCGAAGTTCGTCATGTTTGGACCAAAATGGACAAACCTTGTCTCCATTCGAAGTTTCGCAAGTTTTAATGCTGAAGTTCCTCCCCTAGAGCGTTGTTCGTCATCTTTGGACTAAAATGGACCGAACTTGTCTCCATTCGAGGCTTGGAGAGTTAGAAACACAAGTTCGTTCCCTAGAGCGAAGTTCGTCATGTTTTGACCAAAATGGACAAACCTTGTCTCCATTCTAAGTTTCGCAAGTTTTAATGCTGAAGTTCCTCCCCTTGAGCGTTGTTCGTCATCTTCGGACTAAAATGGACCAAACTTGTCTCCATTTGAGGCTTGGAGAGTTAGAAACAACAAGTTCGTTCCCTAGAGCGAAGTTCGTCATGTTTGGACCAAAATGGACAAACCTTGTCTCCATTCGAAGTTTCGTAAGTTTTAATGCTGAAGTTCCTCCCCTAGACCGTTGTTCGTCATCTTCGGACTAAAATGGACCAAACTTGTCTCCATTTGAGGCTTGGAGAGTTAGAAACAACAAGTTCGTTCCCTAGAGCGAAGTATTTCATGTTTCGACCAAAATGGACAAACCTTGTCTCCATTCTAAGTTTCGCAAGTTTTAATGCTGAAGTTCCTCCCCTTCAGCGTTGTTCGTCATCTTCGGACTAAAATGGACCAAACTTGTCTCCATTTGAGGCTTGGAGAGTTAGAAACAACAAGTTCGTTCCCTAGAGCGAAGTTCGTCATGTTTCGACCAAAATGGACAAACCTTGTCTCCATTCGAAGTTTCGCAAGTTTTAATGCTGAAGTTCCTCCCCTAGAGCGTTGTTCGTCACCTTTGGACTAAAATGGTCCAAACTTGTCTCCAGTTGAGGCTTGGAGAGTTAGAAACAACAAGTTCGTTCCCTAGAGCGAAGTTCGTCATGTTTCGACCAAAATGGACAAACCTTGTCTCCATTCGAAGTTTCGCAAGTTTTAATGCTGAAGTTCCTCTCCTAGAGCGTTGTTCGTCACCTTTGGACTAAAATGGACCGAACTTGTCTCCATTCGAGGCTTGGAGAGTTAGAAACAACAAGTTCGTTCCCTAGAGCGAAGTTCGTCATGTTTTGACCAAAATGGACAAACCTTGTCTCCATTCGAAGTTTCGCAAGTTTTAATGCTGAAGTTCCTCCCCTTGAGCGTTGTTCGTCATCTTCGGACTAAAATGGACCACACGTGTCTCCATTTGAGGCTTGGAGAGTTAGAAACAACAAGTTTGTTCCCTATAGCGAAGTTCGTCATGTTTGGACCAAAATGGACAAACCTTGTCTCCATTCGAAGTTTCGCAAGTTTTAATGCTGAAGTTGCACCCCTAGAGCGTTGTTCGTCATCTTCGGACTAAAATGGACCAAACTTTTCTCCATTTGAGGCTTGGAGAGTTAGAAACAACAAGTTCGTTCCATAGAGCGAAGTTCGTCATGTTTGGACCAAAATGGACAAACCTTGTCTCCATTAAAAGTTTCGCAAGTTTTAATGCTGAAGTTCCTCCCGTAGAGCGTTGTTCGTCATCTTCGGACTAAAATGGACCACACGTGTCTCCATTTGAGGCTTGGAGAGTTAGAAACAACAAGTTTGTTCCCTATAGCGAAGTTCGTCATGTTTGGACCAAAATGGACAAACCTTGTCTCCATTCAAAGTTTCACAAGTTTTAATGCTGAAGTTCCTCCCCTTGAGCGTTGTTCGTCATCTTCAGACTAAAATGGGCCAAACTTGTCTCCATTTGAGGCTTGGAGAGTTAGAAACAACAAGTTTGTTCCCTAGAGCGAAGTTCGTCATGTTTGGACCAAAATGGACAAACCTTGTCTCCATTCGAAGTTTCTCAAGTTTTAATGCTGAAGTTCCTCCCCTTGAGCGTTGTTCGTCATCTTCGGACTAAAATGGACCAAACTTATCTCCATTTGAGGCTTGGAGAGTTAGAAACAACAAGTTCGTTCCCTAGAGCGAAGTTCGTCATGTTTGGACCAAAATGGACAAACCTTGTCTCCATTCGAAGTTTCGTAAGTTTTAATGCTGAAGTTCCTCCCCTAGAGCGTTGTTCGTCATCTTTGGACTAAAATGGACCAAACTTGACTCCATTCGAGGCTTGGAGAGTTAGAAACAACAAGTTTGTTCCCTAGAGCGAAGTTCGTCATGTTTTGACCAAAACGGACAAACCTTGTCTCCATTCAAAGTTTCGCAAGTTTTAATGCTGAAGTTGCACCCCTAGAGCGTTGTTCGTCATCTTCGGACTAAAATGGACCAAACTTTTCTCCATTTGAGGCTTGGAGAGTTAGAAACAACAAGTTCGTTCCCTAGAGCGAAGTTCGTCATGTTTGGACCAAAATGGACAAACCTTGTCTCCATTCGAAGTTTCCCAAGTTTTAATGCTGAAGTTCCTCCCCTAGTGCGTTGTTCGTCATCTTCGGACTAAAATGGACCAAACGTGTCTCCATTTGAGGCTTGGAGAGTTAGAAACAACAAGTTTGTTCCCTATAGCGAAGTTCGTCATGTTTGGACCAAAATGGACAAACCTTGTCTCCATTCAAAGTTTCACAAGTTTTAATGCTGAAGTTCCTCCCCTTGAGCGTTGTTCGTCATCTTCAGACTAAAATGGGCCAAACTTGTCTCCATTTGAGGCTTGGAGAGTTAGAAACAACAAGTTTGTTCCCAAGAGCGAAGTTCGTCATGTTTGGACCAAAATGGACAAACCTTGTCTTCATTCGAAGTTTCGCAAGTTTTAAGGCTGAAGTTCCTCCCCTAGAGCGTTGTTCGTCATCTTCGGACTAAAATGGACAAAACTTGTCTCCATTTGATGCTTGGAGAGTTAGAAACAACAAGTTCGTTCCCTAGAGCGAAGTTCGTCATGTTTCGACCAAAATGGACAAACCTTGTCTCCATTCGAAGTTTCGCAAGTTTTAATGCTGAAGTTCCACCCCTTGAGCGTTGTTCGTCATCTTCGGACTAAACTGGACCAAACTTGTCTCCATTCGAGGCTTGGAGAGTTAGAAACAACAAGTTCGTTCCTTAGAGCGAAGTTCGTCCTGTTTGGACCAAAATGGACAATCGTTGTCTCCATTCGAAGTTTCGCAAGTTTTAATGCTGAAGTTCCTCCCCTAGAGCGTTGTTCGTCATCTTCGGACTAAAATGGACCAAACTTGTCTCCATTTGAGGCTTGGAGAGTTAGAAACAACAAGTTCGTTCTCTAGAGCGAAGTTCGTCATGTTTGGACCAAAATGGACAAACCTTGTCTCCATTCAAAGTTTCGCAAGTTTTAATGCTGAAGTTCCTCCCCTTGAGCATTGTTCGTCATCTTCGGACTAAAATGGGTTAAACTTGTCTCCATTTGAGGCTTGGAGAGTTAGAAACAACAAGTTTGTTCCCTAGAGCGAAGTTCGTCATGTTTGGACCAAAATGGACAAACCTTGTCTTCATTCGAAGTTTTGCAAGTTTTAATTCTGAAGTTCCTCCGCTAGAGCGTTGTTCGTCATCTTCGGACTAAAATGGACCAAACTTGTCTCCATTGGAGGCTTGGAGAGTTAGAAACAACAAGTTCGTTCCCTAGAGCGAAGTTCATCATGTTTGGACCAAAATGGACAAACCTTGTCTCCATTCGAAGATTCGCAAGTTTTAATTCTGAAGTTCCTCAGCTAGAGCGTTGTTCGTCATCTTCGGACTAAAATGGACCAAACTTGTCTCCATTCGAAGTTTCGCAAGTTTTAATGCTGAAGTTCCTCCCCTAGAGCGTTGTTCGTCATCTTCGGACTAAAATGGACAAAACTTGTCTCCATTTGAGGCTTGGAGAGTTAGAAACAACAAGTTCGTTCCCTAGAGCGAAGTTCGTCATGTTTGGACCAAAATGGACAAACCTTGTCTCCATTCGAAGATTCGCAAGTTTTAATTCTGAAGTTCCTCCGCTAGAGCGTTGTTCGTCATCTTCGGACTAAAATGGACCAAACTTGTCTCTATTGGAGGCTTGGAGAGTTAGAAACAACAAGTTCGTTCCCTAGAGCGAAGTTCGTGATGTTTGGACCAAAATGGACAAACCTTGTCTCCATTCGAAGTTTCGCAAGTTTTAATGCTGAAGTTCCTCCCCTAGAGCGTTGTTCGTCATCTTCGGACTAAAATGGACAAAACTTGTCTCCATTTGAGGCTTGGAGAGTTAGAAACAACAAGTTCGTTCCCTTGAGCGAAGTTCGTCATGTTTCGACCAAAATGGACAAACCTTGTCTCCATTCGAAGTTTCGCAAGTTTTAATGCTGAAGTTCCACCCCTTGAGCGTTGTTCGTCATCTTCGGACTAAACTGGACCAAACTTGTCTCCATTCGAGGCTTGGAGAGTTAGAAACAACAAGTTCGTTCCATAGAGCGAAGTTCGTCATGTTTGGACCAAAATGGACAAACCTTGTCTCCATTCAAAGTTTCGCAAGTTTTAATGCTGAAGTTCCTCCCCTTGAGCGTTGTTCGTCATCTTCGGACTAAAATGGGCCAAACTTGTCTCCATTTGAGGCTTGGAGAGTTAGAAACAACAAGTTTGTTCCCTAGAGCGAAGTTCGTCATGTTTGGACCAAAATGGACAAACCTTGTCTCCATTCGAAGTTTCGCAAGTTTTAATGCTGAAGTTCCTCCCCTTGAGCGTTGTTCGTCATCTTCGGACTAAAATGGACCAAACTTGTCTCCATTTGAGGCTTGGAGAGTTAGAAACAACAAGTTCGTTCCCGAGAGCGAAGTTCGTCATGTTTCTAACAAAATGGACAAACCTTGTCTCCATTTGAAGTATCGCAAGTTTTAATGCTGAAGTTCCTCCCCTAGAGCGTTGTTCGTCATCTTCGGACTAAAATGGACCAAACTTGTCTCCATTTGAGGCTTGGAGAGTTAGAAACAACAAGTTCATTCCCTAGAGCGAAGTTCGTCATGTTTGGACCAAAATGGACAAACCTTGTCTCCATTCGAAGATTCGCAAGTTTTAATTCTGAAGTTCCTCCGCTAGAGCGTTGTTCGTCATCTTCGGACTAAAATGGACCAAACTTGTCTCCATTTGAGGCTAGGAGAGTTAGAAACAACAAGTTCGTTCCCTAGAGCGAAGTTCGTCATGTTTCGACCAAAATGGACAAACCTTGTCTCCATTCGAAGTTTCGCAAGTTTTAATGCTGAAGTTCCTCCCCTTGATCGTTGTTCGTCATCTTCGGACTAAACTGGACCAAACTTGTCTCCATTCGAGGCTTGGAGAGTTAGAAACAACAAGTTCGTTCCCTAGAGCGAAGTTCGTCATGTTTCGACCAAAATGGACAAACCTTGTCTCCATTCGAAGTTTCGCAAGTTTTAATGCTGAAGTTCCTCCGCTAGAGCGTTGTTCGTCATCTTCGGACTAAAATGGACCAAACTTTTCTCCATTTGAGGCTTGGAGAGTCAGAAACAACAAGTTCGTTCCCTAGAGCGAAGTTCGTCATCTTTGGACCAAAATGGACAAACCTTGTCTCCATTCGAAGTTTCACAAGTTTTAATGCTGAAGTTCCTCCCCTTGATCGTTGTTCGTCATCTTCGGACTAAACTGAACCAAACTTGTCTC
Source organism: Trichosanthes truncata (assembly GCA_033996785.1). Taxonomy (NCBI): domain Eukaryota; kingdom Viridiplantae; phylum Streptophyta; class Magnoliopsida; order Cucurbitales; family Cucurbitaceae; genus Trichosanthes; species Trichosanthes truncata. Next base: position 35,618,446 of record JAWPNB010000003.1, read on the forward strand.
CATTCGAGGCTTGGAGAGTTAGAAACAACAAGTTCGTTCCCTAGAGCGAAGTTCGTCATGTTTGGACCAAAATGGACAAACCTTGTCTCCATTCGAAGATTCGCAAGTTTTAATTCTGAAGTTCCTCCCCTAGAGCGTTGTTCGTCATCTTCAGACTAAAATGGACCAAACTTGTCTCCATTGGAAGCTTGGAGAGTTAGAAACAACAAGTTCGTTCCCTAGAGCGAAGTTCGTCATGTTTTGACCAAAATGGACAAACCTTGTCTCCATTCGAAGTTTCGCAAGTTTTAATCCTGAAGTTCCTCCGCTAGAGCGTTGTTCGTCATCTTCGGACTAAAATGGACCAAACTTTTCTCCATTTGAGGCTTGGAGAGTCAGAAACAACAAGTTCGTTCCCTAGAGCGAAGTTCGTCATCTTTGGACCAAAATGGACAAACCTTGTCTCCATTCGAAGTTTCGCAAGTTTTAATGCTGAAGTTCCTCCCCTAGAGCGTTGTTCATCATCTTCGGACTAAAATGGACAAAACTTGTCTCCATTCGAGGTTTGGAGAGTTTTAAACAACAAGTTCGTTCCCTAGAGCGAAGTTCGTCATGTTTCGACCAAAATGGACAAACCTTGTCTCCATTCGAAGTTTCGCAAGTTTTAATGCTGAAGTTCCTCCCTTAGAGCATTGTTCGTCATCTTCGGACTAAAATGGACCAAACTTGTCACCATTTGAGGCTTGGAGAGTTAGAAACAACAAGTTCGTTCCCTAGAGCGAAGTTCGTCATGTTTCAACCAAAATGGACAAACCTTGTCTCCATTCGAAGTTTCGCAAGTTTTAATGCTGAAGTTCCTCCCCTAGAGCGTTGTTTGTCATCTTCGGACTAAAATGGACCAAACTTGTCTCCATTTGAGGCTTGGAGAGTTAGAAACAACAAGTTCGTTCCCTAGAGCGAAGTTCGTCATGTTTGGACCAAAGTGGACAAACCTTGTCTCCATTCGAAGTTTCGCAAGTTTTAATTCTGAAGTTCCTCTGCTAGAGCATTGTTCGTCGTCTTCGGACTAAAATATACAAAACTTGTCTCCATTTGAGGCTTGGAGAGTTAGAAACAACAAGTTCGTTCTCTAGAGCGAAGTTCGTCATGTTTGGACCAAAATGGACAAACCTTGTCTCCATTCGAAGTTTCGCAAGTTTTAATGCTGAAGTTCCTCCCCTAGAGTGTTGTTCGTCATCTTCGGACTAAAATGGACCAAACTTGTCTCCATTTGAGGCTTGGAGAGTTAGAAACACCAAGTTCGTTCCCTAGAGCGAAGTTCGTCATGTTTGGACCAAAATGGACAAACCTTGTCTCCATTCGAAGTTTCGCAAGTTTTAATGCTGAAGTTCCTCCCCTAGAGCGTTGGTCGTCGTCTTCGGACTAAAATGGACAAAACTTGTCTCCATTTGAGGATTGGAGATGTAGAAACAACAAGTTCGATCCCTAGAGCGAAGTTCGTCATGTTTCGACCAAAATGGACAAACCTTGTCTCCATTCGAAGTTTCGCAAGTTTTAATTCTGAAGTTCCTCCACTTGAGCGTTGTTCTTCATCTTCGGACTAAAATGGACCAAACTTGTCTCCATTCGAGGCTTGGAGAGTTAGAAACAACAAGTTCGTTCCCTAGAGCGAAGTTCGTCATGTTTGGACCAAAATGGACAAACCTTGTCTCCATTCGAAGTTTGGCAAGTTTTAATGCTGAAGTACCTCTGCTAGAGCGTTGTTCGTCATCTTCGGACTAAAATGGACCAAACTTGTCTCCATGTGAGGCTTGGAGAGTTAGAAACAACAAGTTCGTTCCCTAGAGCGAAGTTCGTCATCTTTGGACCAAAATGGACAAACCTTGTCTCCATTCGAAGTTTCGCAAGTTTTAATGCTGAAGTTCCTCCCCTAGAGCGTTGTTCGTCATCTTCGGACTAAAATGGACCAAACTTGTCTCCATTTGAGGCTTGGAGAGTTAGAAACAACAAGTTCATCCCCTAGAGCGAAGTTCGTCATCTTTGGACCAAAATGGACAAACCTTATCTCCATTCGAAGTTTCGCAAGTTTTAATGCTGAAGTTCCTCCCCTAGAGCGTTGTTCGTCATCTTCGGACTAAACTGGACCAAACTTGTTTCCATTCGAGGCTTGCAGAGTTAGAAACAACAAGTTCGTTCCCTAGAGCGAAGTTCGTCATGTTTGGACCAAAATGGACAAACCTTGTCTCCATTCGAAGTTTCGCAAGTTTTAATGCTGAAGTTCCAACCCTAGAGCGTTGTTCGTCATCTTCGGACTAAAATGGACCAAACTTGACTCCATTTGAGGCTTGGAGAGTTAGAAACAACAAGTTCGTTCCCTAGAGCGAAGTTCGTCATGTTTCGACCAAAATGGACAAACCTTGTCTCCATTCGAAGTTTCGCAAGTTTTAATGCTGAAGTTCCTCCCCTTGATCGTTGTTCGTCATCTTCGGACTAAACTGGACCAAACTTGTCTCCATTCGAGGCTTGGAGAGTTTGAAACAACAAGTTCGTTCCCTAGGGCGAAGTTCGTCATGTTTGGACCAAAATGGACAAACCTTGTCTCCATTCGAAGTTTCGCAAGTTTTAATGCTGAAGTTCCAACCCTAGAGCGTTGTTCGTCATCTTCGGACTAAAATGGACCAAACTTGTCTCCATTTGAGGCTTGGAGAGTTAGAAACAACAAGTTCATTCCCTAGAGCGAAGTTCCTCATCTTTGGACCAAAATGGACAAACCTTGTCTCCATTCGAAGTTTCGCAAGTTTTAATGCTGAAGTTCCTCCCCTTGATCGTTGTTCGTCATCTTCGGACTAAACTAAACCAAACTTGTCTCCATTCGAGGCTTGGAGAGTTAGAAACAACAAGTTCGTTCCCCAGAGCGAAGTTCGTCATGTTTGGACCAAAATGGACAAACCTTGTCTCCATTCGAAGATTCGCAAGTTTTAATTCTGAAGTTCCTCCGCTAGAGCGCTGTTCGTCATCTTCGGACTAAAATGGACCAAACTTGTCTCCATTGGAGGCTTGGAGAGTTAGAAACAACAAGTTCGTTCCCTAGAGCGAAGTTTTTCATGTTTGGACCAAAATGGACAAACCTTGTCTCCACTCGAAGTTTCGCAAGTTTTAATGCTGAAGTTCCTCACCTAGAGCGTTGTTCGTCATCTTCGGACTAAACTGGACCAAACTTGTCTCCATTCGAGGCTTGGAGAGTTAGAAACAACAAGTTCGTTCCCTAGAGCGAAGTTCGTCATGTTTGGACCAAAATGGACAAACCTTGTCTCCATTCGAAGTTTCGCAAGTTTTAATGCTGAAGTTCCTCCCCTAGAGCGTTGTTCGTCATCTTCGGACTAAAATGGACCAAACTTGTCTCCATTTGAGGCTTGGAGAGTTAGAAACAACAAGTTCGTTCCCTAGAGCGAAGTTCGTCATGTTTGGACCAAAATGGACAAACCTTGTCTCCATTCGAAGTTTCGCAAGTTTTAATGCTGAAGTTCCTCACCTAGAGCGTTGTTCATCATCTTCGGACTAAAATGGACAAAACTTGTCTCCATTCGAGGTTTGGAGAGTTTTAAACAACAAGTTCGTTCCCTAGAGCGAAGTTCGTCATGTTTCGACCAAAATGGACAAACCTTGTCTCCATTCGAAGTTTCGCAAGTTTTAATGCTGAAGTTCCTCCCTTAGAGCGTTGTTCGTCATCTTCGGACTAAAATGGACCAAACTTGTCACCATTTGAGGCTTGGAGAGTTAGAAACAACAAGTTCGTTCCCTAGAGCGAAGTTCGTCATGTTTCGACCAAAATGGACAAACCTTGTCTCCATTCGAAGTTTCGCAAGTTTTAATGCTGAAGTTCCTCCCCTAGAGCGTTGTTTGTCATCTTCGGACTAAAATGGACCAAACTTGTCTCCATTTGAGGCTTGGAGAGTTAGAAACAACAAGTTCGTTCCCTAGAGCGAAGTTCGTCATGTTTGGACCAAAGTGGACAAACCTTGTCTCCATTCGAAGTTTCGCAAGTTTTAATTCTGAAGTTCCTCTGCTAGAGCGTTGTTCGTCGTCTTCGGACTAAAATATACAAAACTTGTCTCCATTTGAGGCTTGGAGAGTTAGAAACAACAAGTTCGTTCTCTAGAGCGAAGTTCGTCATGTTTGGACCAAAATGGACAAACCTTGTCTCCATTCGAAGTTTCGCAAGTTTTAATGCTGAAGTTCCTCCCCTAGAGTGTTGTTCGTCATCTTCGGACTAAAATGGACCAAACTTGTCTCCATTTGAGGCTTGGAGAGTTAGAAACACCAAGTTCGTTCCCTAGAGCGAAGTTCGTCATGTTTGGACCAAAATGGACAAACCTTGTCTCCATTCGAAGTTTCGCAAGTTTTAATGCTGAAGTTCCTCCCCTAGAGCGTTGGTCGTCGTCTTCGGACTAAAATGGACAAAACTTGTCTCCATTTGAGGATTGGAGATGTAGAAACAACAAGTTCGATCCCTAGAGCGAAGTTCGTCATGTTTCGACCAAAATGGACAAACCTTGTCTCCATTCGAAGTTTCGCAAGTTTTAATTCTGAAGTTCCTCCCCTTGAGCGTTGTTCTTCATCTTCGGACTAAAATGGACCAAACTTGTCTCCATTCGAGGCTTGGAGAGTTAGAAACAACAAGTTCGTTCCCTAGAGCGAAGTTCGTCATGTTTCGACCAAAATGGACAAACCTTGTCTCCATTCGAAGTTTGGCAAGTTTTAATGCTGAAGTACCTCCGCTAGAGTGTTGTTCGTCATCTTCGGACTAAAATGGACCAAACTTGTCTCCATGTGAGGCTTGGAGAGTTAGAAACAACAAGTTCGTTCCCTAGAGCGAAGTTCGTCATCTTTGGACCAAAATGGACAAACCTTGTCTCCATTCGAAGTTTCGCAAGTTTTAATGCTGAAGTTCCTCCCCTAGAGCGTGGTTCGTCATCTTCGGACTAAAATGGACCAAACTTGTCTCCATTTGAGGCTTGGAGAGTTAGAAACAACAAGTTCATCCCCTAGAGCGAAGTTCGTCATCTTTGGACCAAAATGGACAAACCTTATCTCCATTCGAAGTTTCGCAAGTTTTAATGCTGAAGTTCCTCCCCTAGAGCGTTGTTCGTCATCTTCGGACTAAACTGGACCAAACTTGTTTCCATTCGAGGCTTGCAGAGTTAGAAACAACAAGTTCGTTCCCTAGAGCGAAGTTCGTCATGTTTGGACCAAAATGGACAAACCTTGTCTCCATTCGAAGTTTCGCAAGTTTTAATGCTGAAGTTCCAACCCTAGAGCGTTGTTCGTCATCTTCGGACTAAAATGGACCAAACTTGTCTCCATTTGAGGCTTGGAGAGTTAGAAACAACAAGTTCGTTCCCTAGAGCGAAGTTCGTCATGTTTGGACCAAAATGGACAAACCTTGTCTCCATTCGAAGTTTCGCAAGTTTTAATGCTGAAGTTCCTCCCCTAGAGCGTTGGTCGTCGTCTTCGGACTAAAATGGACAAAACTTGTCTCCATTTGAGGATTGGAGATGTAGAAACAACAAGTTCGATCCCTAGAGCGAAGTTCGTCATGTTTCGACCAAAATGGACAAACCTTGTCTCCATTCGAAGTTTCGCAAGTTTTAATTCTGAAGTTCCTCCCCTTGAGCGTTGTTCTTCATCTTCGGACTAAAATGGACCAAACTTGTCTCCATTCGAGGCTTGGAGAGTTAGAAACAACAAGTTCGTTCCCTAGAGCGAAGTTCGTCATGTTTCGACCAAAATGGACAAACCTTGTCTCCATTCGAAGTTTGGCAAGTTTTAATGCTGAAGTACCTCCGCTAGAGCGTTGTTCGTCATCTTCGGACTAAAATGGACCAAACTTGTCTCCATGTGAGGCTTGGAGAGTTAGAAACAACAAGTTCGTTCCCTAGAGCGAAGTTCGTCATCTTTGGACCAAAATGGACAAACCTTGTCTCCATTCGAAGTTTCGCAAGTTTTAATGCTGAAGTTCCTCCCCTAGAGCGTTGTTCGTCATCTTCGGACTAAAATGGACCAAACTTGTCTCCATTTGAGGCTTGGAGAGTTAGAAACAACAAGTTCATCCCCTAGAGCGAAGTTCGTCATCTTTGGACCAAAATGGACAAACCTTATCTCCATTCGAAGTTTCGCAAGTTTTAATGCTGAAGTTCCTCCCCTAGAGCGTTGTTCGTCATCTTCGGACTAAACTGGACCAAACTTGTTTCCATTCGAGGCTTGCAGAGTTAGAAACAACAAGTTCGTTCCCTAGAGCGAAGTTCGTCATGTTTGGACCAAAATGGACAAACCTTGTCTCCATTCGAAGTTTCGCAAGTTTTAATGCTGAAGTTCCAACCCTAGAGCGTTGTTCGTCATCTTCGGACTAAAATGGACCAAACTTGTCTCCATTTGAGGCTTGGAGAGTTAGAAACAACAAGTTCGTTCCCTAGAGCGAAGTTCGTCATGTTTCGACCAAAATGGACAAACCTTGTCTCCATTCGAAGTTTCGCAAGTTTTAATGCTGAAGTTCCTCCCCTTGATCGTTGTTCGTCATCTTCGGACTAAACTGGACCAAACTTGTCTCCATTCGAGGCTTGGAGAGTTTGAAACAACAAGTTCGTTCCCTAGAGCGAAGTTCGTCATGTTTGGACCAAAATGGACAAACCTTGTCTCCATTCGAAGTTTCGCAAGTTTTAATGCTGAAGTTCCAACCCTAGAGCGTTGTTCGTCATCTTCGGACTAAAATGGACCAAACTTGTCTCCATTTGAGGCTTGGAGAGTTAGAAACAACAAGTTCATTCCCTAGAGCGAAGTTCGTCATCTTTGGACCAAAATGGACAAACCTCGTCTCCATTCGAAGTTTCGCAAGTTTTAATGCTGAAGTTCCTCCCCTTGATCGTTGTTCGTCATCTTCGGACTAAACTAAACCAAACTTGTCTCCATTCGAGGCTTGGAGAGTTAGAAACAACAAGTTCGTTCCCCAGAGCGAAGTTCAACATGTTTGGACCAAAATGGACAAACCTTGTCTCCATTCGAAGATTCGCAAGTTTTAATTCTGAAGTTCCTCCGCTAGAGCGTTGTTCGTCATCTTCGGACTAAAATGGACCAAACTTGTCTCCATTGGAGGCTTGGAGAGTTAGAAACAACAAGTTCGTTCCCTAGAGCGAAGTTTTTCATGTTTGGACCAAAATGGACAAACCTTGTCTCCACTCGAAGTTTCGCAAGTTTTAATGCTGAAGTGCCTCACCTAGAGCGTTGTTCGTCATCTTCGGACTAAACTGGACCAAACTTGTCTCCATTCGAGGCTTGGAGAGTTAGAAACAACAAGTTCGTTCCCTAGAGCGAAGTTCGTCATGTTTGGACCAAAATGGACAAACCTTGTCTCCATTCGAAGTTTCGCAAGTTTTAATGCTGAAGTTCCTCCCCTAGAGCATTGTTCGTCATCTTCGGACTAAAATGGACCAAACTTGTCTCCATTTGAGGCTTGGAGAGTTAGAAACAACAAGTTCATTCCCTACAGCGAAGTTCGTCATCTTTGGACCAAAATGGACAAACCTTGTCTCCATTCGAAGTTTCGCAAGTTTTAATGCTGAAGTTCCAACCCTAGAGCGTTGTTCGTCATCTTCGGACTAAAATGGACCAAACTTGTCTCCATTTGAGGCTTGGAGAGTTAGAAACACCAAGTTCGTTCCCTAGAGCGAAGTTCGTCATGTTTCGACCAAAATGGACAAACCTTGTCTCCATTCGAAGTTTCGCAAGTTTTAATGCTGAAGTTCCTCCCCTAGAGCGTTGTTCGTCGTCTTCGGACTAAAATGGACAAAACTTGTCTCCATTTGAGGCTTGGAGAGTTAGAAACAACAAGTTCGATCCCTAGAGCGAAGTTCGTCATGTTTCGACCAAAATGGACAACCCTTGTCTCCATTCGAAGCTTCGCAAGTTTTAATTCTGAAGGTCCTCCCCTTGAGCGTTGTTCGTCATCTTCGGACTAAAATGGACCAAACTAGTCTCCATTTGAGGCTTGGAGAGTTAGAAACAACAAGTTCGTTCCCTAGAGCGAACTTCGTCATGTTTGGACCAAAATGGACAAACCTTGTCTCCATTCGAAGTTTGGCAAGTTTTAATGCTGAAGTTCCTCCCCTAGAGCGATGTTCGTCATCTTCGTACTAAGATGGACCAAACTTGTCTCCATTTGAGGCTTGGAGAGTTAGAAACACCAAGTTCGTTCCCTAGAGCGAAGTTCGTTATGTTTCGACCAAAATGGACAAGTCTTGTCTCCATTCGAAGTTTCGCAAGTTTTAATGCTGAAGTTCCTCCCCTAGAGCGTTGTTCGTCGTCTTCGGACTAAAATGGACAAAACTTGTCTCCACTCGAGGCTTGGAGAGTTAGAAACAACAAGTTCGTTCCCTAGAGCGAAGTTCGTCATGTTTGGACCAAAATGGACAAACCTTGTCTCCATTCGAAGTTTGGCAAGTTTTAATGCTGAAGTACCTCCGCTAGAGCGTTGTTCGTCATCTTCGGACTAAAATGGACCAAACTTGTCTCCATGTGAGGCTTGGAGAGTTAGAAACAACAAGTTCGTTCCCTAGAGCGAAGTTCGTCATCTTAGGACCAAAATGGACAAACCTTGTCTCCATTCGAAATTTCGCAAGTTTTAATGCTGAAGTTCCTCCCCTAGAGCGTTGTTCGTCATCTTCGGTCTAAAATGGACCAAACTTGTCTCCATTTGAGGCTTGGAGAGTTAGAAACAACAGGTTCATCCCCTAGAGCGAAGTTCGTCATCTTTGGACCAAAATGGACAAACCTTGTCTCCATTCGAAGTTTCGCAAGTTTTAATGCTGAAGTTCCTCCCCTAGAGCGTTGTTCGTCATCTTCGGACTAAACTGGACCAAACTTGTCTCCATTCGAGGCTTGCAGAGTTAGAAACAACAAGTTCGTTCCCTAGAGCGAAGTTCGTCATCTTTGGACCAAAATGGACAAACCTTGTCTCCATTCGAAGTTTCGCAAGTTTTAATGCTGAAGTTCCAACCCTAGAGCGTTGTTCGTCATCTTCGGACTAAAATGGACCAAACTTGTCTCCATTTGAGGCTTGGAGAGTTAGAAACAACAAGTTCGTTCCCTAGAGCGAAGTTCGTCATGTTTCGACCAAAATGGACAAACCTTGTCTCCATTCGAAGTTTCGCAAGTTTTAATGCTGAAGTTCCTCCCCTTGATCGTTGTTCGTCATCTTCGGACTAAAATGCACCAAACTTGTCTCCATTCGAGGCTTGGAGAGTTAGAAACAACAAGTTCGTTCCCTAGAGCGAAGTTCGTCATGTTTGGACCACAATGGACAAACCTTGTCTCCATTCGAAGTTTCGCAAGTTTTAATGCTGAAGTTCCAACCCTAGAGCGTTGTTCGTCATCTTCGGACTAAAATGGACCAAACTTGTCTCCATTTGAGGCTTGGAGAGTTAGAAACAACAAGTTCGTTCCCTAGAGCGAACTTCGTCATGTTTGGACCAAAATGGACAAACCTTGTCTCCATTCGAAGTTTGGCAAGTTTTAATGCTGAAGTTCCTCCCCTAGAGCGATGTTCGTCATCTTCAGACTAAAATGGACCAAACTTGTCTCCATTCGAGGCTTGGAGAGTTAGAAACAACAAGTTCGTTCCCTAGAGCGAAGTTCGTCATGTTTTGACCAAAATAGACAAACCTTGTCTCCATTCGAAGTTTCGCAAGTTTTAATGCTGAAGTTCCTCCGCTAGAGCGTTGTTCGTCATCTTCGGACTAAAATGGACCAAACTTGTCTCCATGTGAGGCTTGGAGAGTTAGAAACAACAAGTTCGTTCCCTAGAGCGAAGTTCGTCATCTTTGGACCAAAATGGACAAACCTTGTCTCCATTCGAAGTTTCGCAAGTTTTAATGCTGAAGTTCCTCCGCTGGAGCGTTGTTCGTCATCTTCGGTCTAAATGGACCAAACTTGTCTCCATTTGAGGCTTGGAGAGTTAGAAACAACAAGTTCATTCCCTAGAGCAAAGTTCGTCATCTTTGAACCAAAATGGACAAACCTTGTCTCCATTCGAAGTTTCGCAAGTTTTAATGCTGAAGTTCCTCCCCTAGAGCGTTGTTCGTCATCTTCGGACTAAAATGGACCAAACTTGTCTCCATTTGAGGCTTGGAGAGTTAGAAACAACAAGTTCGATCCCTAGAGCGAAGTTCGTCATGTTTCGACCAAAATGTACAAACCTTGTCTCCATTCGAAGTTTGGCAAGTGTTAATGCTGAAGTTCCTCCCCTAGAGCGTTGTTCGTCATCTTCGGACTAAAATGGACCAAACTTGTCTCCATTTGAGGCTTGGAGAGTTAGAAACAACAAGTTCCTTCCCTAGAGCGAAGTTCGTCATCTTTGGACCAAAATGGACAAACCTTGTCTCCATTCGAAGTTTCGCAAGTTTTAATGCTGAAATTCCAACCCTAGAGATTTGTTCGTCATCTTCGGATTAAAATGGACCAAACTTGTCTCCATTTGAGGCTTGGAGAGTTAGAAACAACAAGTTCGTTCCCTAGAGCGAAGTTCGTCGTCTTTGGACCAAAATGGACAAACCTTGTCTCCATTCGAAGTTTCGCAAGTTTTAATTCTGAAGTTCCTCCGCTGGAGCGTTGTTCGTCATCTTCGGTCTAAATGGACCAAACTTGTCTCCATTTGAGGCTTGGAGAGTTAGAAACAACAAGTTCATTCCCTAGAGCGAAGTTCGTCATCTTTGGACCAAAATGGACAAACCTTGTCTCCATTCGAAGTTTCGCAAGTTTTAATGCTGAAGTTCCTCCCCTAGAGCGTTGTTCGTCATCTTCGGACTAAATGGACCAAACTTGTCTCCATTTGAGGCTTGGAGAGTTAGAAACAACAAGTTCGATCCCTAGAGCGAAGTTCGTCATGTTTCGACCAAAATGTACAAACCTTGTCTCCATTCGAAGTTTGGCAAGTGTTAATGCTGAAGTTCCTCCCCTAGAGCGTTGTTCGTCATCTTCGGACTAAAATGGACCAAAGTTGTCTCCATTTGAGGCTTGGAGAGTTAGAAACAACAAGTTCGTTCCCTAGAGCGAAGTTCGTCATGTTTGGACCAAAATGGACAAACCTTGTCTACATTCGAAGTTCCGCAACTTTTAATGCTGAAGTTCCAACCCTAGAGCGTTGTTCGTCATCTTCGGACTAAAATGGACCAAACTTGTCTCCATTTGAGGCTTGGAGAGTTAGAAACAACAAGTTCGTTCCCTAGAGCGAAGTTCGTCATGTTTGGACCAAAATGGACAAACCTTGTCTCCATTCGAAATTTCGAAAGTTTTAATGCTGAAGTTCCTCCCCTAGAGCGTTGTTCGTCATCTTCGGACTAAAATCGACAAAACTTGTCTCCATTTGAGGCTTGGAGAGTTAGAAACAAGAAGTTCGATCCCTAGAGCGAAGTTCGTCATGTTTCGACCAAAATGTACAAACCTTGTCTCCATTCGAAGTTTGGCAAGTGTTAATGCTGAAGTTCCTCCCCTAGAGCGTTGTTCGTCATCTTCGGACAAAAATGGACCAATGTTGTCTCCATTTGAGGCTTGGAGAGTTAGAAACAACAAGTTCGTTCCCTAGAGCGAAGTTCGTCATCTTTGGACCAAAATTGACAGACCTTGTCTCCATTCGAAGTTTCGCAAGTTTTAATGTTGAAGTTCCTCCCCTTGAGCGTTGTTCGTCATCTTCGGACTAAACTGGACCAAACTTGTCTCCATTCGAGGCTTGGAGAGTTAGAAACAACAATTTCATTCCCTAGAGCGAAGTTCGTCATGTTTTGACCAAAATGGACAAACCTTGTCTCCATTCGAAGTTTCGCAAGTTTTAATGTTGAAGTTGCACCCGTAGAGCGTTGTTCGTCATCTTCGGACTAAAATGGACCAAACTTTTCTCCATTTGAGGCTTGGAGAGTTAGAAACAACAAGTTCGTTCCCTAGAGCGAAGTTCGTCATGTTTGGACCAAAATGGACAAACCTTGTCTACATTCGAAGTTTCGCAAGTTTTAATGCTGAAGTTCCAACCCTAGAGCGTTGTTCGTCATCTTCGGACTAAATTGGACCAAACTTGTCTCCATTTGAGGCTTGGAGAGTTAGAAACAACAAGTTCGTTCCCTAGAGCGAAGTTCGTCATGTTTGGACCAAAATGGACAAACCTTGTCTCCATTCAAAGTTTCGCAAGTTTTAATGCTGAAGTTCCAACCCTAGAGCGTTGTTCGTCATCTTCGGACTAAAATGGACCAAACTTGTCTCCATTTGAGGCTTGGAGAGTTAGAAACAACAAGTTCGTTCCCTAGCGCGAAGTTCGTCATCTTTGGACCAAAATGGACAAACCTTGTCTGCATTCGAAGTTTCGCAAGTTTTAATGCTGAAGTTCCTCCGCTGGAGCGTTGTTCGTCATCTTCGGTCTAAATGGACCAAACTTGTCTCCATTTGAGGCTTGGAGAGTTAGAAACAACAAGTTCATTCCCTAGAGCGAAGTTCGTCATCTTTGGACCAAAATGGACAAACCTTGTCTACATTCGAAGTTTCGCAAGTTTTAATGCTGAAGTTCCAACCCTAGAGCGTTGTTCGTCATCTTCGGACTAAAATGGACCAAACTTGTCTCCATTTGAGGCTTGGAGAGTTAGAAACAACAAGTTCGTTCCCTAGAGCGAAGTTCGTCATGTTTCGACCAAAATGGACAAACCTTGTCTCCATTCGAAGTTTGGCAAGTTTTAATGCTGAAGTTCCTCCCCTAGAGCGTTGTTCGTCATCTTCAGACTAAAATGGACCAAACTTGTCTCCATTTGAGGCTTGGAGAGTTAGAAACAACAAGTTCGTTCCCTACAGCGAAGCTCGTCATGTTTGGACCAAAATGGACAAACCTTGTCTCCAATCGAAGTTTCGCAAGTTTTAATGCTGAAGTTCCTCCGCTAGAGCGTTGTTCGTCATCTTCGGACTAAAATGGACAAAACTTGTCTCCATTTGAGGCTTGGAGAGTTAGAAACAACAAGTTCGTTCCCTAGAGCGAAGTTTGTCATGTTTGGACCAAAATGGACAAACCTTGTCTCCATTCGAAGTTTCGCAAGTTTTAATGCTGAAGTTCCAACCCTAGAGCGTTGTTCGTCATCTTCGGACTAAAATGGACCAAACTTGTCTCCATTTGAGGCTTGGAGAGTTAGAAACAACAAGTTCGTTCCCTAGAGCGAAGTTCGTCATCTTTGGACCAAAATGGACAAACCTTGTCTGCATTCGAAGTTTCGCAAGTTTTAATGCTGAAGTTCCTCCGCTGGAGCGTTGTTCGTCATCTTCGGTCTAAATGGACCAACCTTGTCTCCATTTGAGGCTTGGAGAGTTAGAAACAACAAGTTCATTCCCTAGAGCGAAGTTCGTCATCTTTGGACCAAAATGGACAAACCTTGTCTCCATTCGAAGTTTCGCAAGTTTTAATGCTGAAGTTCCTCCGCTGGAGCGTTGTTCGTCATCTTCGGTCTAAATGGACCAAACTTGTCTCCATTTGAGGCTTGGAGAGTTAGAAACAACAAGTTCATTCCCTAGAGCGAAGTTCGTCATGTTTTGACCAAAATGGACAAACCTTGTCTCCATTCGAAGTTTCGCAAGTTTTAATGTTGAAGTTGCACCCGTAGAGCGTTGTTCGTCATCTTCGGACTAAAATGGACCAAACTTTTCTCCATTTGAGGCTTGGAGAGTTAGAAACAACAAGTTCGTTCCCTAGAGCGAAGTTCGTCATGTTTGGACCAAAATGGACAAACCTTGTCTACATTCGAAGTTTCGCAAGTTTTAATGCTGAAGTTCCAACCCTAGAGCGTTGTTCGTCATCTTCGGACTAAAATGGACCAAACTTGTCTCCATTTGAGGCTTGGAGAGTTAGAAACAACAAGTTCGTTCCCTAGAGCGAAGTTCGTCATGTTTGGACCAAAATGGACAAACCTTGTCTCCATTCAAAGTTTCGGAAGTTTTAATGCTGAAGTTCCTCCCCTTGATCGTTGTTCGTCATCTTCGGACTAAAATGGACCAAACTTGTCTCCATTCGAGGCTTGGAGAGTTAGAAACAACAAGTTCGTTCCCTAGAGCGAAGTTCGTCATCTTTGGACCAAAATGGACAAACCTTGTCTACATTCGAAGTTTCGCAAGTTTTAATGCTGAAGTTCCAACCCTAGAGCGTTGTTCGTCATCTTCGGATTAAAATGGACCAAACTTGTCTCCATTTGAGGCTTGGAGAGTTAGAAACAACAATTCCGTTCCCTAGAGCGAAGTTCGTCATGTTTGGACCAAAATGGACAAACCTTGTCTCCATTCAAAGTTTCGCAAGTTTTAATGCTGAAGTTCCTCCCCTTGATCGTTGTTCGTTATCTTCGGACTAAACTGGACCAAACTTGTCTCCATTCGAGGCTTGGAGAGTTAGAAACAACAAGTTCGTTCCCTAGAGCGAAGTTCGTCATGTTTGGACCAAAATGGACAAACCTTGTCTCCATTCGAAGTTTCGCAAGTTTTAATTCTGAAGTTCCTCCGCTAGAGCGTTGTTCGTCATCTTCGGACTAAAATGGACCAAACTTGTCTCCATTTGAGGCTTGGAGAGTTAGAAACAACAAGTTCATTCCCTAGAGCGAAGTTCGTCATCTTTTGACCAAAATGGACAAACCTTGTCTCCATTCGAAGTTTCGCAAGTTTTAATGCGGAAGTTCCTCCCCTAGAGCGTTGTTTGTCATCTTCGGACTAAAATGGACCAAACTTGTCTCCATTTGAGGCTGGGAGAGTTAGAAACAACAAGTTCGTTCCCTAGAGCGAAGTTCGTCATGTTTGGACCAAAATGGACAAACCCTGTCTCCATTCGAAGTTTGGCAAGTTTTATTGCTGAAGTTCCTCCCCTAGAGCGTTGTTCGTTTTCTTCGGACTAAAATGGACAAAACTTGTCTCCATTTGAGGCTTGGAGAGTTAGAAAGAACAAGTTCGATCCCTAGAGCGAAGTTCGTCATGTTTCGACCAAAATGTACAAACCTTGTCTCCATTCGAAGTTTGGCAAGTGTTAATGCTGAAGTTCCTCCCCTAGAGCGTTGTTCGACATCTTCGGACTAAAATGGACCAAAGTTGTCTCCATTTGAGGCTTGGAGAGTTAGAAACAACAAGTTCGTTCCCTAGAGCGAAGTTCGTCATCTTTGGACCAAAATGGACAGACCTTGTCTCCATTCGAAGTTTCGCAAGTTTTAATGTTGAAGTTCCTCCCCTTGAGCGTTGTCGTCATCTTCGGACTAAACTGGACCAAACTTGTCTCCATTCGAGGCTTGGAGAGTTAGAAACAACAAGTTCATTCCCTAGAGCGAAGTTCGTCATGTTTTGACCAAAATGGACAAACCTTGTCTCCATTCGAAGTTTCGCAAGTTTTAATGTTGAAGTTGCACCCGTAGAGCGTTGTTCGTCGTCTTCGGACTAAAATGGACCAAACTTGTCTCCATTTGAGGCTTGGAGAGTTAGAAACAACAAGTTCATGCCCTAAAAGCGAAGTTCGTCATCTTTGGACCAAAATGGACAAACCTTGTCTCCATTCGAAGTTTCGCAAGTTTTAATGCTGAAGTTCTTCCCCTAGAGCGTTGTTCGTCATCTTCGGACTAAAATGGACCAAACTTGTCTCCATTTGAGGCTGGGAGAGTTAGAAACAACAAGTTCGTTCCCTAGAGCGAAGTTCGTCATGTTTCGACCAAAATGTACAAACCTTGTCTCCATTCGAAGTTTGGCAAGTGTTAATGCTGAAGTTCCTCCCCTAGAGCGTTGTTCGTCATCTTCGGACTAAAATGGACCAAACTTGTCTCCATTTGAGGCTTGGAGAGTTAGAAACAACAAGTTCGTTCCCTAGAGCGAAGTTCGTCATCTTTGGACCAAAATGGACAGACCTTGTCTCCATTCGAAGTTTCGCAAGTTTTAATGTTGAAGTTCCTCCCCTTGAGCGTTGTTCGTCATCTTCGGACTAAACTGGACCAAACTTGTCTCCATTCGAGGCTTGGAGAGTTAGAAACAACAAGTTCGTTCCCTAGAGCGAAGTTCGTCATGTTTTGACCAAAATGGACAAACCTTGTCTCCATTCGAAGTTTTGCAAGTTTTAATGCTGAAGTTGCACCCGTAGAGCGTTGTTCGTCATCTTCGGACTAAAATGGACCAAACTTTTCTCCATTTGAGGCTTGGAGAGTCAGAAACAACAAGTTCGTTCCCTAGAGCGAAGTTCGTCATCTTTGGACCAAAATGGACAGACCTTGTCTCCATTCGAAGTTTCGCAAGTTTTAA
Organism: Trichosanthes truncata; assembly: GCA_033996785.1. NCBI lineage: Eukaryota > Viridiplantae > Streptophyta > Magnoliopsida > Cucurbitales > Cucurbitaceae > Trichosanthes > Trichosanthes truncata. The sequence goes on from JAWPNB010000003.1 coordinate 35,634,751, forward strand.
TGTTGAAGTTCCTCCCCTTGAGCGTTGTTCGTCATCTTCGGACTAAACTGGACCAAACTTGTCTCCATTCGAGGCTTGGAGAGTTAGAAACAACAAGTTCGTTCCCTAGAGCGAAGTTCGTCATGTTTGGACCAAAATGGACAAACCTTGTCTACATTCGAAGTTTCGCAAGTTTTAATGCTGAAGTTCCAACCCTAGAGCGTTGTTCGTCATCTTCGGACTAAACTGGATCAAACTTGTCTCCATTCGAGGCTTGGAGAGTTAGAAACAACAAGTTCGTTCCCTCGAGCGAAGTTCGTCATGGTTGGACCAAAATGGACAAACCTTGTCTCCATTCGAAGTTTCGCAAGTTTTAATGTTGAAGTTCCTCCGCTAGAGCGTTGTTCATCATCTTCGGACTAAAATGGACCAAACTTGTCTCCATTTGAGGCTTGGAGAGTTAGAAACAACAAGTTCATTCCCTAGAGCGAAGTTCGTCATCTTTGGACCAAAATGGACAAACCTTGTCTCCATTCGAAGTTTCGCAAGTTTTAATGCTGAAGTTCCTCCCCTAGAGCGTTGTTCGTCATCTTCGGACTAAAATGGACCAAACTTGTCTCCATTTGAGGCTGGGAGAGTTAGAAACAACAAGTTCGTTCCCTAGAGCGAAGTTCGTCATGTTTGGACCAAAATGGACAAACCCTGTCTCCATTCGAAGTTTGGCAAGTTTTAATTCTGAAGTTCCTCCCCTAGAGCGTTGTTCGTTGTCTTGGGACTAAAATGGACAAAACTTGTCTCCATTTGAGGCTTGGAGAGTTAGAAAGAACAAGTTCGATCCCTAGAGCGAAGTTCGTCATGTTTCGACCAAAATGTACAAACCTTGTCTCCATTCGAAGTTTGGCAAGTGTTAATGCTGAAGTTCCTCCCCTAGAACGTTGTTCGTCATCTTCGGACTAAAATGGACCAAAGTTGTCTCCATTTGAGGCTTGGAGAGTTAGAAACAACAAGTTTGTTCCCTAGAGCGAAGTTCGTCATCTTTGGACCAAAATGGACAGACCTTGTCTCCATTCGAAGTTTCGCAAGTTTTAATGTTGAAGTTCCTCCCCTTGAGCGTTGTTCGTCATCTTCGGACTAAACTGGACCAAACTTGTCTCCATACGAGGCTTGGAGAGTTAGAAACAACAAGTTCGTTCCCTAGAGCGAAGTTCGTCATGTTTTGACCAAAATGGACAAACCTTACCCATTCGAAGTTTGGCAAGTTTTAATGCTGAAGTTGCACCCGTAGAGCGTTGTTTGTCATCTTCGGATTAAAATGGACCAAACTTTTCTCCATTTGAGGCTTGGAGAGTTAGAAACAAAAAGTTCGTTCCCTAGAGCGAAGTTCGTCATGTTTGGACCAAAATAGACAAACCCTGTCTCCATTCGAAGTTTGGCAAGTTTTAATGATGAAGTTCCTCCCCTAGAGCGTTGTTCGTTGTCTTCGGACTAAAATGGACAAAACTTGTCTCCATTTGAGGCTTGGAGAGTTAGAAAGAACAAGTTCGATCCCTAGAGCGAAGTTCGTCATGTTTCGACCAAAATGTACAAACCTTGTCTCCATTCGAAGTTTGGCAAGTGTTAATAATGAAGTTCCTCCCCTAGAGCGTTGTTCGTCATCTTCGGACTAAAATGGACCAAAGTTGTCTCCATTTGAGGCTTGGAGAGTTAGAAACAACAAGTTCGTTCCCTAGAGCGAAGTTCGTCATCTTTGGACCAAAATGGACAGACCTTGTCTCCATTCGAAGTTTCGCAAGTTTTAATGTTGAAGTTCCTCCCCTTGAGCGTTGTTCGTCATCTTCGGACTAAACTGGACCAAACTTGTCTCCATTCGAGGCTTGGAGAGTTAGAAACAACAAGTTCGTTCCCTAGAGCGAAGTACGTCATGTTTTGACCAAAATGGACAAACCTTGTCTCCATTCGAAGTTTGGCAAGTTTTAATGTTGAAGTTCCTCCCCTTGAGCGTTGTTCGTCATCTTCGGACTAAAATGGACCAAACTTGTCTCCATTCGAGGCTTGGAGAGTTAGAAACAACAAGTTCGTTCCCTAGAGCGAAGTTCGTCATGTTTTGACCAAAATGGACAAACCTTGTCTCCATTCGAAGTTTGGCAAGTTTTAATGCTGAAGTTGCACCCGTAGAGCGTTGTTCGTCATCTTCGGACTAAAATGGACCAAACTTTTCTCCATTTGAGGCTTGGAGAGTTAGAAACAACAAGTTCGTTCCCTAGAGCGAAGTTCGTCATCTTTGGACCAAAATGGACAGACCTTGTCTCCATTCGAAGTTTCGCAAGTTTTAATGTTGAAGTTCCTCCCCTTGAGCGTTGTTCGTCATCTTCGGACTAAACTGGACCAAACTTGTCTCCATTCGAGGCTTGGAGAGTTAGAAACAACAAGTTCGTTCCCTAGAGCGAAGTTCGTCATCTTTTGACCAAAATGGACAAACCTTGTCTCCATTCGAAGTTTTGCAAGTTTTAATGCTGAAGTTGCACCCGTAGAGCGTTGTTCGTCATCTTCGGACTAAAATGGACCAAACTTTCTCCATTTGAGGCTTGGAGAGTTAGAAACAACAAGTTCGTTCCCTAGAGCGAAGTTCGTCATCTTCGGACCAAAATGGACAGACCTTGTCTCCATTCGAAGTTTCGCAAGTTTTAATGTTGAAGTTCCTCCCCTTGAGCGTTGTTCGTCATCTTCGGACTAAACTGGACCAAACTTGTCTCCATTCGAGGCTTGGAGAGTTAGAAACAACAAGTTCGTTCCCTAGAGCGAAGTTCGTCATGTTTGGACCAAAATGGACAAACCTTGTCTACATTCGAAGTTTCGCAAGTTTTAATGCTGAAGTTCCAACCCTAGAGCGTTGTTCGTCATCTTCGGACTAAACTGGACCAAACTTGTCTCCATTCGAGGCTTGGAGAGTTAGAAACAACAAGTTCGTTCCCTAGAGCGAAGTTCGTCATGTTTGGACCAAAATGGACAAACCTTGTCTCCATTCGAAGTTTCGCAAGTTTTAATGCTGAAGTTCCTCCGCTAGAGCGTTGTTCGTCATCTTCGGACTAAAATGGACCAAACTTGTCTCCATTTGAGGCTTGGAGAGTTAGAAACAACAAGTTCATGCCCTAAAAGCGAAGTTCGTCATCTTTGGACCAAAATGGACAAACCTTGTCTCCATTCGAAGTTTCGCAAGTTTTAATGCTGAAGTTCTTCCCCTAGAGCGTTGTTCTTCATCTTCGGACTAAAATGGACCAAACTTGTCTCCATTTGAGGCTGGGAGAGTTAGAAACAACAAGTTCGTTCCCTAGAGCGAAGTTCGTCATGTTTGGACCAAAATGGACAAACCTTGTCTCCATTCGAAGTTTGGCAAGTTTTAATGCAGAAGTTCCTCCCCTAGAGCGTTGTTCGTTGTCTTCGGACTAAAATGGACAAAACTTGTCTCCATTAGAGGCTTGGAGAGTTAGAAACAACAAGTTCGATCCCTAGAGCGAAGTTCGTCATGTTTCGACCAAAATGTACAAACCTTGTCTCCATTCGAAGTTTGGCAAGTGTTAATGCTGAAGTTCCTCCCCTAGAGCGTTGTTCGTCATCTTCGGACTAAAATGGACCAAACTTGTCTCCATTTGAGGCTTGGAGAGTTAGAAACAACAAGTTCGTTCCCTAGAGCGAAGTTCGTCATCTTTGGACCAAAATGGACAGACCTTGTCTCCATTCGAAGTTTCGCAAGTTTTAATGTTGAATGTCCTCCCCTTGAGCGTTGTTCGTCATCTTCGGACTAAACTGGACCAAACTTGTCTCCATTCGAGGCTTGGAGAGTTAGAAACAACAAGTTCGTTCCCTAGAGCGAAGTTCGTCATGTTTTGACCAAAATGGACAAACCTTGTCTCCATTCGAAGTTTTGCAAGTTTTAATGCTGAAGTTGCACCCGTAGAGCGTTGTTCGTCATCTTCGGACTAAAATGGACCAAACTTTTCTCCATTTGAGGCTTGGAGAGTCAGAAACAACAAGTTCGTTCCCTAGAGCGAAGTTCGTCATCTTTGGACCAAAATGGACAGACCTTGTCTCCATTCGAACTTTCGCAAGTTTTAATGTTGAAGTTCCTCCCCTTGAGCGTTGTTCGTCATCTTCGGACTAAACTGGACCAAACTTGTCTCCATTCGAGGCTTGGAGAGTTAGAAACAACAAGTTCGTTCCCTAGAGCGAAGTTCGTCATGTTTGGACCAAAATGGACAAACCTTGTCTACATTCGAAGTTTCGCAAGTTTTAATGCTGAAGTTCCAACCCTAGAGCGTTGTTCGTCATCTTCGGACTAAACTGGATCAAACTTGTCTCCATTCGAGGCTTGGAGAGTTAGAAACAACAAGTTCGTTCCCTCGAGCGAAGTTCGTCATGTTTGGACCAAAATGGACAAACCTTGTCTCCATTCGAAGTTTCGCAAGTTTTAATGTTGAAGTTCCTCCGCTAGAGCGTTGTTCATCATCTTCGGACTAAAATGGACCAAACTTGTCTCCATTTGAGGCTTGGAGAGTTAGAAACAACAAGTTCATTCCCTAGAGCGAAGTTCGTCATCTTTGGACCAAAATGGACAAACCTTGTCTCCATTCGAAGTTTCGCAAGTTTTAATGCTGAAGTTCCTCCCCTAGAGCGTTGTTCGTCATCTTCGGACTAAAATGGACCAAACTTGTCTCCATTTGAGGCTGGGAGAGTTAGAAACAACAAGTTCGTTCCCTAGAGCGAAGTTCGTCATGTTTGGACCAAAATGGACAAACCCTGTCTCCATTCGAAGTTTGGCAAGTTTTAATTCTGAAGTTCCTCCCCTAGAGCGTTGTTCGTTGTCTTCGGACTAAAATGGACAAAACTTGTCTCCATTTGAGGCTTGGAGAGTTAGAAAGAACAAGTTCGATCCCTAGAGCGAAGTTCGTCATGTTTCGACCAAAATGTACAAACCTTGTCTCCATTCGAAGTTTGGCAAGTGTTAATGCTGAAGTTCCTCCCCTAGAACGTTGTTCGTCATCTTCGGACTAAAATGGACCAAAGTTGTCTCCATTTGAGGCTTGGAGAGTTAGAAACAACAAGTTTGTTCCCTAGAGCGAAGTTCGTCATCTTTGGACCAAAATGGACAGACCTTGTCTCCATTCGAAGTTTCGCAAGTTTTAATGTTGAAGTTCCTCCCCTTGAGCGTTGTTCGTCATCTTCGGACTAAACTGGACCAAACTTGTCTCCATACGAGGCTTGGAGAGTTAGAAACAACAAGTTCGTTCCCTAGAGCGAAGTTCGTCATGTTTTGACCAAAATGGACAAACCTTACCCATTCGAAGTTTGGCAAGTTTTAATGCTGAAGTTGCACCCGTAGAGCGTTGTTTGTCATCTTCGGATTAAAATGGACCAAACTTTTCTCCATTTGAGGCTTGGAGAGTTAGAAACAAAAAGTTCGTTCCCTAGAGCGAAGTTCGTCATGTTTGGACCAAAATAGACAAACCCTGTCTCCATTCGAAGTTTGGCAAGTTTTAATGATGAAGTTCCTCCCCTAGAGCGTTGTTCGTTGTCTTCGGACTAAAATGGACAAAACTTGTCTCCATTTGAGGCTTGGAGAGTTAGAAAGAACAAGTTCGATCCCTAGAGCGAAGTTCGTCATGTTTCGACCAAAATGTACAAACCTTGTCTCCATTCGAAGTTTGGCAAGTGTTAATAATGAAGTTCCTCCCCTAGAGCGTTGTTCGTCATCTTCGGACTAAAATGGACCAAAGTTGTCTCCATTTGAGGCTTGGAGAGTTAGAAACAACAAGTTCGTTCCCTAGAGCGAAGTTCGTCATCTTTGGACCAAAATGGACAGACCTTGTCTCCATTCGAAGTTTCGCAAGTTTTAATGTTGAAGTTCCTCCCCTTGAGCGTTGTTCGTCATCTTCGGACTAAACTGGACCAAACTTGTCTCCATTCGAGGCTTGGAGAGTTAGAAACAACAAGTTCGTTCCCTAGAGCGAAGTACGTCATGTTTTGACCAAAATGGACAAACCTTGTCTCCATTCGAAGTTTGGCAAGTTTTAATGTTGAAGTTCCTCCCCTTGAGCGTTGTTCGTCATCTTCGGACTAAAATGGACCAAACTTGTCTCCATTCGAGGCTTGGAGAGTTAGAAACAACAAGTTCGTTCCCTAGAGCGAAGTTCGTCATGTTTTGACCAAAATGGACAAACCTTGTCTCCATTCGAAGTTTGGCAAGTTTTAATGCTGAAGTTGCACCCGTAGAGCGTTGTTCGTCATCTTCGGACTAAAATGGACCAAACTTTTCTCCATTTGAGGCTTGGAGAGTTAGAAACAACAAGTTCGTTCCCTAGAGCGAAGTTCGTCATGTTTGGACCAAAATGGACAGACCTTGTCTCCATTCGAAGTTTCGCAAGTTTTAATGTTGAAGTTCCTCCCCTTGAGCGTTGTTCGTCATCTTCGGACTAAACTGGACCAAACTTGTCTCCATTCGAGGCTTGGAGAGTTAGAAACAACAAGTTCGTTCCCTAGAGCGAAGTTCGTCATCTTTTGACCAAAATGGACAAACCTTGTCTCCATTCGAAGTTTTGCAAGTTTTAATGCTGAAGTTGCACCCGTAGAGCGTTGTTCGTCATCTTCGGACTAAAATGGACCAAACTTTCTCCATTTGAGGCTTGGAGAGTTAGAAACAACAAGTTCGTTCCCTAGAGCGAAGTTCGTCATCTTCGGACCAAAATGGACAGACCTTGTCTCCATTCGAAGTTTCGCAAGTTTTAATGTTGAAGTTCCTCCCCTTGAGCGTTGTTCGTCATCTTCGGACTAAACTGGACCAAACTTGTCTCCATTCGAGGCTTGGAGAGTTAGAAACAACAAGTTCGTTCCCTAGAGCGAAGTTCGTCATGTTTGGACCAAAATGGACAAACCTTGTCTACATTCGAAGTTTCGCAAGTTTTAATGCTGAAGTTCCAACCCTAGAGCGTTGTTCGTCATCTTCGGACTAAACTGGACCAAACTTGTCTCCATTCGAGGCTTGGAGAGTTAGAAACAACAAGTTCGTTCCCTAGAGCGAAGTTCGTCATGTTTGGACCAAAATGGACAAACCTTGTCTCCATTCGAAGTTTCGCAAGTTTTAATGCTGAAGTTCCTCCGCTAGAGCGTTGTTCATCATCTTCGGACTAAAATGGACCAAACTTGTCTCCATTTGAGGCTTGGAGAGTTAGAAACAACAAGTTCATTCCCTAGAGCGAAGTTCGTCATCTTTGGACCAAAATGGACAAACCTTGTCTCCATTCGAAGTTTCGCAAGTTTTAATGTTGAAGTTCCTCCCCTTGAGCGTTGTTCGTCTTCTTCGGACTAAACTGGACCAAACTTGTCTCCATTCGAGGCTTGGAGAGTTAGAAACAACAAGTTCGTTCCCTAGAGCGAAGTTCGTCATGTTTTGACCAAAATGGACAAACCTTGTCTCCATTCGAAGTTTGGCAAGTTTTAATGCTGAAGTTGCACCCGTAGAGCGTTGTTCGTCATCTTCGGACTAAAATGGACCAAACTTTTCTCCATTCGAGGCTTGGAGAGTCAGAAACAACAAGTTCGTTCCCTAGAGCGAAGTTCGTCATGTTTTGACCAAAATGGACAAACCTTGTCTCCATTCGAAGTTTGGCAAGTTTTAATGCTGAAGTTGCACCCGTAGAGCGTTGTTCGTCATCTTCGGACTAAAATGGACCAAACTTGTCTCCATTTGAGGCTTGGAGAGTTAGAAACAACAAGTTCGTTCCCTAGAGCGAAGTTCGTCATGTTTGGACCAAAATGGACAAACCTTGTCTCCATTTGAAGTTTCGCAAGTTTTAATGCTGAAGTTCCTCCCCTTGATCGTTGTTCGTCATCTTCGGACTAAACTGGACCAAACTTGTCTCCATTCGAGACTTGGAGAGTTAGAAACAACAACTTCGTTCCCTAGAGCGAAGTTCGTCATGTTTGGACCAAAATGGACAAACATTGTCTCCATTCGAAGTTTCGCAAGTTTTAATGCTGAAGTTCCTCCGCTAGAGCGTTGTTCATCATCTTCGGACTAAAATGGACCAACCATTTGAGGCTGGGAGAGTTAGAAACAACAAGTTCGTTCCCTAGAGCGAAGTTCGTCATGTTTTGACCAAAATGGACAAACCTTGTCTCTATTCGAAGTTTCGCAAGTTTTTATGCTGAAGTTCCTCCCCTAGAGCGTTGTTCGTCATCTTCGGACTAAAATGGACCAAACTTTTCTCCATTTGAGGCTTGGAGAGTCAGAAACAACAAGTTCGTTCCCTAGAGCGAAGTTCGTCATGTTTTGACCAAAATGGACAAACCTTGTCTCCATTCGAAGTTTGGCAAGTTTTAATGCTGAAGTTGCACCCGTAGAGCGTTGTTCGTCATCTTCGGACTAAAATGGACCAAACTTTTCTCCATTTGAGGCTTGGAGAGTTAGAAACAACATGTTCGTTCCCTAGAGCGAAGTTCGTCATGTTTAGACCAAAGTGGACAAACCTTGTCTCCATTCGAAGTTTCGCAAGTTTTAAATCTGAAGTTCCTCCGCTAGAGCGTTGTTCGTCATCTTCGTACTAAAATGGACCAAACTTGTCTCCATTTGAGGCTTGGAGAGTTAGAAACAACAAGTTCGTTCCCTAGAGCGAAGTTCGTCATGTTTTGACCAAAATGGACAAACCTTGTCTCCATTCGAAGTTTCGCAAGTTTTTATGCTGAAGTTCCTCCCCTAGAGCGTTGTTCGTCATCTTCGGACTAAAATGGACAAAACTTTTCTCCATTCGAGGCTTGGAGAGTCAGAAACAACAAGTTCGTTCCCTAGAGCGATGTTCGTCATGTTTTGACCAAAATGGACAAACCTTGTCTCCATTCGAAGTTTGGCAAGTTTTAATTCTGAAGTTGCACCCGTAGAGCGTTGTTCGTCATCTTCGGACTAAAATGGACCAAACTTGTCTCCATTTGAGGCTTGGAGAGTTAGAAACAACAAGTTCGTTCCCTAGAGCGAAGTTCGTCATGTTGGGACCAAAATGGACAAACCTTGTCTCGATTTAAAGTTTCGCAAGTTTTAATGCTGAAGTTCCTCCCCTTGATCGTTGTTCGTCATCTTCGGACTAAACTGGACCAAACTTGTCTCCATTCGAGGCTTGGAGAGTTAGAAACAACAAGTTCGTTCCCTAGAGCGAAGTTCGTCATGTTTGGACCGAAATGGACAAACCTTGTCTCCATTCGAAGTTTCGCAAGTTTTAATGCTGAAGTTCCTCCCCTAGAGCGTTGTTCGTCATCTTCGGACTAAAATGGACCAAACTTGTCTCCATTCGAGGCTTGGAGAGTTAGAAACAACAAGTACGTTCCCTAGAGCGAAGTTCGTCATGTTTTGACCAAAATGGACAAACCTTGTCTCCATTCGAAGTTTCGCAAGTTTTAATGCTGAAGTTGCACCCCTAGAGCGTTGTTCGTCATCTTCGGACTAAAATGGACCAAACTTTTCTCCATTTGAGGCTTGGAGAGTCAGAAACAACAAGTTCGTTCCCTAGAGCGAAGTTCGTCATGTTTCGACCAAAATGGACAAACCTTGTCTCCATTCGAAGTTTCGCAAGTTTTCATGCTGAAGTTCCTCCCCTAGAGCGTTGTTCGTCATCTTCGGACTAAAATGTACCAAACTTGTCTCCATTTGAGGCTTGGAGAGTTAGAAACAACAAGTTCGTTCCCTAGAGCGAAGTTCGTCATGTTTGGACCAAAGTGGACAAACCTTGTCTCCATTCGAAGTTTCACAAGTTTTAATTCTGAAGTTCCTCCGCTAGAGCGTTGTTCGTCATCTTCGGACTAAAATGGACCAAACTTGTCTCCATTTGAGGCTTGGAGAGTTAGAAACAACAAGTTCGATCCCTAGAGCGAAGTTCGTCATCTTTGGACCAAAATGGACAAACCTTGTCTCCATTCCAAGTTTCGCAAGTTTTAATGCTGAAGTTCCTCCCCTAGAGCGTTGTTCGTCATCTTCGGACTAAAATGGACCAAACTTGTCTCCATTTGAGGCTTGGAGAGTTAGAAACAACAAGTTCGTTCCCTAGAGCGAAGTTCGTCATGTTTTGACCAAAATGGACAAACCTTGTCTCCATTCGAAGTTTCGCAAGTTTTGATGCTGAAGTTCCTCCCCTAGAGCGTTGTTCGTCATCTTCGGACTAAAATGGACCAAACTTGTCTCCATTCGAGGCTTGGAGAGTCAGAAACAACAAGTTCGATCCCTAGAGCGAAGTTCGTCATCTTTGGACCAAAATGGACAAACCTTGTCTCCATTCGAAGTTTCGCAAGTTTTAATGCTGAAGTTGCACCCGTAGAGCGTTGTTCGTCATCTTCGGACTAAAATGGACCAAACTTGTCTCCATTTGAGGCTTGGAGAGTTAGAAACAACAAGTTCGTTCCCTAGAGCGAAGTTCGTCATGTTTGGACCAAAATGGACAAACCTTGTCTGCATTTGAAGTTTCGCAAGTTTTAATGCTGAAGTTCCTCCCCTTGATCGTTGTTCGTCATCTTCGGACTAAACTGGACCAAACTTGTCTCCATTCGAGGCTTCGCAAGTTTTTATGCTGAAGTTCCTCCCCTAGAGCGTTGTTCGTCATCTTCGGACTAAAATGGACCAAACTTTTCTCCATTCGAGGCTTGGAGAGTCAGAAACAACAAGTTCGTTTCCTAGAGCGAAGTTCGTCATGTTTTGACCGAAATGGACAAACCTTGTCTCCATTCGAAGTTTCGCAAGTTTTAATGCTGAAGTTCCTCCCCTAGAGCGTTGTTCGTCATCTTCGGACTAAAATGGACCAAACTTTTCACCATTCGAGGCTTGGAGAGTCAGAAACAACAAGTTCGTTCCCTAGAGCGAAGTTCGTCATGTTTTGACCAAAATGGACAAACCTTGTCTCCCATCGAAGTTTGGCAAGTTTTAATGCTGAAGTTGCACCCGTAGAGCGTTGTTCGTCATCTTCGGACTAAAATGGACCAAACTTGTCTCCATTTGAGGCTTGGAGTGTTAGAAACAACAAGTTCGTTCCCTAGAGCGAAGTTCGTCATGTTTGGACCAAAATGGACAAACCTTGTCTCCATTTGAAGTTTCGCAAGTTTTAATGCTGAAGTTCCTCCCCTTGATCGTTGTTCGTCATCTTCAGACTAAACTGGACCAAACTTGTCTCCATTCGAGGCTTGGAGAGTTAGAAACAACAAGTTCGTTCCCTAGAGCGAAGTTCGTCATGTTTGGACCGAAATGGACAAACCTTGTCTCCATTCGAAGTTTCGCAAGTTTTAATGCTGAAGTTCCTCCCCTAGAGCGTTGTTCGTCATCTTCGGACTAAAATGGACCAAACTTGTCTCCATTCGAGGCTTGGAGAGTCAGAAACAACAAGTTCGATCCCTAGAGCGAAGTTCGTCATCTTTGGACCAAAATGGACAAACCTTGTCTCCATTCGAAGTTTCGCAAGTTTTAATGCTGAAGTTGCACCCGTAGAGCGTTGTTCGTCATCTTCGGACTAAAATGGACCAAACTTGTCTCCATTTGAGGCTTGGAGAGTTAGAAACAACAAGTTCGTTCCCTAGAGCGAAGTTCGTCATGTTTGGACCAAAGTGGACAAACCTTGTCTCCATTCGAAGTTTCACTAGTTTTAATTCTGAAGTTCCTCCGCTAGAGCGTTGTTCGTCATCTTCGGACTAAAATGGACCAAACTTGTCTCCATTTGAGGCTTGGAGAGTTAGAAACAACAAGTTCGATCCCTAGAGCGAAGTTCGTCATCTTTGGACCAAAATGGACAAACCTTGTCTCCATTCAAAGTTTCGCAAGTTTTAATGCTGAAGTTCCTCCCCTAGAGCGTTGTTCGTCATCTTCGGACTAAAATGGACCAAACTTGTCTCCATTTGAGGCTTGGAGAGTTAGAAACAACAAGTTCGTTCCCTAGAGCGAAGTTCGTCATGTTTCGACCAAAATGGACAAACCTTGTCTCCATTCGAAGTTTGGCAAGTTTTAATGCTGAAGTTCCTCCCCTTGAGCGTTGTTCGTTGTCTTCGGACTAAAATCGACAAAACTTCTCTCCATTTGAGGCTTGGAGAGTTAGAAACAACAAGTTCGATCCCTAGAGTGAAGTTCGTCATGTTTCGACCAAAATGTACAAACCTTGTCTCCATTCGAAGTTTGGCAAGTGTTAATGCCGAAGTTCCTCCCCTAGAGCGTTGTTCGTCATCTTCAGACTAAAATGGACCAAAGTTGTCTCCATTTGAGGCTGGGAGATTTAGAAACAACAAGTTCGTTCCCGAGAGCGAAGTTCGTCATCTTTGGACCAAAATGGACAAACCTTGTCTCCATTCGAAGTTTCGCAAGTTTTATTGCTGATCTTTCTCCCCTTGAGCGTTGTACGTCATCTTCGGACTAAACTGGACCAAACTTGTCTCCATTCGAGGCTTGGAGAGTTAGAAACAACAAGTTCGTTCCCTAGAGCGAAGTTCGTCATGTTTTGACCAAAATGGACAAACCTTGTCTCCATTCGAAGTTTCGCAAGTTTTAATGCTGAAGTTCCTCCTTTAGAGCGTTGTTCCTCATCTTCGGACTAAAATGGACCAAACTTGTCTCAATTCGAGGCTTGGTGAGTTAGAAACAACAAGTTCGTTCCCTAGAGCGAAGTTCATCATGTTTGGACCGAAATGGACAAACCTTGTCTCCATTCGAAGTTTCGCAAGTTTTAATGCTGAAGTTCCTCCCCTAGAGCGTTGTTCGTCGTCTTCGGACTAAAATGGACAAAACTTGTCTCCATTTGAGGCTTGGAGAGTTAGAAACAACAAGTTCGTTCCCTAGAGCGAAGTTCGTCATGTTTCGACCAAAATGGACAAACCTTGTCTCCATTCGAAGTTTGGCAAGTTTTAATGCTGAAGTTCCTCCGCTAGAGCGTTGTTCGTCATCTTCGGACTAAAATGGACCAAACTTGTCTCCATTTGAGGCTTGGAGAGTTAGAAACAACAAGTTCGTTCCCTAGAGCGAAGTTCGTCATGTTTCGACCAAAATGGACAAACCTTGTCTCCATTCGAAGTTTCGCAAGTTTTAATGCTGAAGTTCCTCCTTTAGAGCGTTGTTCATCATCTTCCGACTAAAATGGACCAAACTTGTCTCAATTCGAGGCTTGGAGAGTTAGAAACAACAAGTTCGTTCCCTAGAGCGAAGTTCATCATGTTTGGACCGAAATGGACAAACCTTGTCTCCATTCGAAGTTTCGCAAGTTTTAATGCTGAAGTTCCTCCCCTAGAGCGTTGTTCGTCGTCTTCGGACTAAAATGGACAAAACTTGTCTCCATTTGAGGCTTGGAGAGTTAGAAACAACAAGATCGTTCCCTAGAGCGAAGTTCGTCATGTTTCGACCAAAATGGACAAACCTTGTCTCCATTCGAAGTTTGGCAAGTTTTAATGCTGAAGTTCCTCCCCTAGAGCGTTGTTCGTCATCTTCGGACTAAAATGGACCAAACTTGTCTCCATTTGAGGCTTGGAGAGTTAGAAACAACAATTTCGTTCCCTAGAGCGAAGTTCGTCATGTTTCGACCAAAATGGACAAACCTTGTCTCCATTCGAAGTTTCGCAAGTTTTAATGCTGAAGTTCCTCCCCTAGAGCGTTGTTCGTCATCTTCGGACTAAAATGGACCAAACTTGTCTCCATTTGAGGCTTGGAGAGTTAGAAACAACAAGTTCGTTCCCTAGAGCGAAGTTCGTCATGTTTTGACCAAAATGGACAAACCTTGTCTCCATTCGAAGTTTCGCAAGTTTTAATGCTGAAGTTGCACCCCTAGAGCGTTGTTCGTCATCTTCAGAATACAATGGACCAAACTTTTCTCCATTTGAGGCTTGGAGAGTTAGAAACAACAATTTCGTTCCCTAGAGCGAAGTTCGTCATGTTTCGACCAAAATGGACAAACCTTGTCTCCATTCGAAGTTTCGCAAGTTTTAATGCTGAAGTTCCTCCCCTAGAGCGTTGTTCGTCATCTTCGGACTAAAATGGACCAAACTTGTCTCAATTCGAGGCTTGGAGAGTTAGAAACAACAAGTTCGTTCCCTAGAGCGAAGTTCATCATGTTTGGACCGAAATGGACAAACCTTGTCTCCATTCGAAGTTTCGCAAGTTTTAATGCTGAAGTTCCTCCCCTAGAGCGTTGTTCGTCGTCTTCGGACTAAAATGGACAAAACTTGTCTCCATTTGAGGCTTGGAGAGTTAGAAACAACAAGTTCGTTCCCTAGAGCGAAGTTCGTCATGTTTCGACCAAAATGGACAAACCTTGTCTCCATTCGAAGTTTCGCAAGTTTTAATGCTGAAGTTCCTCCCCTAGAGCGTTGTTCGTCATCTTCGGACTAAAATGGACAAAACTTGTCTCCATTTGAGGCTTGGAGAGTTAGAAACAACAAGTTCGATCCCTAGAGCGAAGTTCGTCATCTTTGGACCAAAATGGACAAACCTTGTCTCCATTCGACGTTTCGCAAGTTTTCATGCTGAAGTTCCTCCCCTAGAGCGTTGTTCGTCATCTTCGGACTAAAATGGACCAAACTTGTCTCCATTTGAGGCTTGGAGAGTTAGAAACAACAAGTTCGTTCCCTAGAGCGAAGTTCGTCATGTTTCGACCAAAATGGACAAACCTTGTCTCCATTCGAAGTTTGGCAAGTTTTAATGCTGAAGTTCCTCCCCTAGAGCGTTGTTCGTTGTCTTCGGACTAAAATGGACAAAACTTGTCTCCATTTGAGGCTTGGAGAGTTAGAAACAACAAGTTCGATCCCTAAAGCGAACTTCGTCATGTTTCGACCAAAATGGACAAACCTTGTCTCCATTCGAAGTTTGGCAAGTGTTAATGCTGAAGTTCCTCCCCTAGAGCGTTGTTCGTCATCTTCGGACTAAAATGGACCAAAGTTGTCTCCATTTGAGGCTTGGAGAGTTAGAAACAACAAGTTCGTTCCCGAGAGCGAAGTTCGTCATCTTTCGACCAAAATGGACAAACCTTGTCTCCATTCGAAGTTTCGCAAGTTTTAATGCTGAAGTTCTTCCTTTAGAGCGTTGTTCATCATCTTCGGACTAAAATGGACCAAACTTGTCTCAATTCGAGGCTTGGAGAGTTAGAAACAACAAGTTCGTTCCATAGAGCGAAGTTCATCATGTTTGGACCGAATTGGACAAACCTTGTCTCCATTCGAAGTTTCGCAAGTTTTAATGCTGAAGTTCCTCCCCTAGAGCGTTGTTCGTCGTCTTCGGACTAAAATGGACAAAACTTGTCTCCATTTGAGGCTTGGAGAGTTAGAAACAACAAGTTCGATCCCTAGAGCGAAGTTCGTCATGTTTCGACCAAAATGGACAAACCTTGTCTCCATTCGAAGTTTGGCAAGTTTTAATGCTGAAGTTCCTCCCCTAGAGCGTTGTTCGTCATCTTCAGACTAAAATGGACCAAAGTTGTCTCCATTTGAGGCTTGGAGAGTTAGAAACAACAAGTTCGTTCCCGAGAGCGAAGTTCGTCATCTTTGGACCAAAATGGACAAACCTTTTCTCCATTCGAAGTTTCGCAAGTTTTATTGCTGAAGTTCCTCCCCTTGAGCGTTGTACGTCATCTTCGGACTAAACTGGACCAAACTTGTCTCCATTCGAGGCTTGGAGAGTTAGAAACAACAAGTTCGTTTCCTAGAGCGAAGTTCGTCATGTTTCGACCAAAATGGACAAACCTTGTCTCCATTCGAAGTTTCGCAAGTTTTAATGCTGAAGTTCCTCCTTTAGAGCGTTGTTCATCATCTTCGGACTAAAATGGACCAAACTTGTCTCAATTCGAGGCTTGGAGAGTTAGAAACAACAAGTTCGTTCCCTAGAGCGAAGTTCATCATGTTTGGACCGAAATGGACAAACCTTGTCTCCATTCGAAGTTTCGCAAGTTTTAATGCTGAAGTTCCTCCCCTAGAGCGTTGTTCGTCGTCTTCGGACTAAAATGGACAAAACTTGTCTCCATTTGAGGCTTGGAGAGTTAGAAACAACAAGTTCGTTCCCTAGAGCGAAGTTCGTCATGTTTGGACCAAAATGGACAAACCTTGTCTCCATTCGAAGTTTCGCAAGTTTTAATGCTGAAGTTCCTCCCCTAGAGCGTTGTTCGTCATCTTCGGACTAAAATGGACAAAACTTGTCTCCATTTGAGGCTTGGAGAGTTAGAAACAACAAGTTCGATCCCTAGAGCGAAGTTCGTCATCTTTGGACCAAAATGGACAAACCTTGTCTCCATTCGACGTTTCGCAAGTTTTCATGCTGAAGTTCCTCCCCTAGAGCGTTGTTCGTCATCTTCGGACTAAAATGGACCAAACTTGTCTCCATTTGAGGCTTGGAGAGTTAGAAACAACAAGTTCGTTCCCTAGAGCGAAGTTCGTCATGTTTCGACCAAAATGGACAAACCTTGTCTCCATTCGAAGTTTGGCAAGTTTTAATGCTGAAGTTCCTCCCCTAGAGCGTTGTTCGTTGTCTTCGGACTAAAATGGACAAAACTTGTCTCCATTTGAGGCTTGGAGAGTTAGAAACAACAAGTTCGATCACTAAAGCGAACTTCGTCATGTTTCGACCAAAATGTACAAACCTTGTCTCCATTCGAAGTTTGGCAAGTGTTAATGCTGAAGTTCCTCCCCTAGAGCGTTGTTCGTCATCTTTAGACTAAAATGGACCAAAGTTGTCTCCATTTGAGGCTTGGAGAGTTAGAAACAACAAGTTCGTTCCCGAGAGCGAAGTTCGTCATCTTTGGACCAAAATGGACAAACCTTGTCTCCATTCGAAGTTTCGCAAGTTTTAATGTTGAAGTTCTTCCCCTTGAGCGTTGTACGTCATCTTCGGACTACAATGGACCAAACTTTTCTCCATTTGAGGCTTGGAGAGTTAGAAACAACAAGTTCGTTCCTTAAACCAAAGTTCGTCATGTTTCGACCAAAATGGACAAACCTTGTCTCCATTCGAAGTTTGGCAAGTTTTAATGCTGAAGTTCCTCCCCTAGAGCGTTGTTCGTCATCTTCGGACTAAAATGGACCAAACTTGTCTCCATTTGAGGCTTGGAGAGTTAGAAACAACAAGTTCGTTCCCTAGAGCGAAGTTCGTCATGTTTCGACCAAAATGGACAAACCTTGTCTCCATTCGAAGTTTCGCAAGTTTTAATGCTGAAGTTCCTCCCCTAGAGCGTTGTTCGTCATCTTCGGACTAAAATGGACCAAACTTGTCTCCATTTGAGGCTTGGAGAGTTAGAAACAACAAGTTCGTTCCCTAGAGCGAAGTTCGTCATGTTTCGACCAAAATGTACAAACCTTGTCTCCATTCGAAGTTTGGCAAGTGTTAATGCTGAAGTTCCTCCCCTAGAGCGTTGTTCGTCATCTTCAGACTAAAATGGACCAAAGTTGTCTCCATTTGAGGCTTGGAGAGTTAGAAACAACAAGTTCGTTCCCGAGAGCGAAGTTCGTCATCTTTGGACCAAAATGGACAAACCTTGTCTCCATTCGAAGTTTCGCAAGTTTTATTGCTGAAGTTCCTCCCCTTGAGCGTTGTACGTCATCTTCGGACTAAACTGGCCCAAACTTGTCTCCATTCGAGGCTTGGAGAGTTAGAAACAACAAGTTCGTTCCCTAGAGCGAAGTTCGTCATGTTTCGACCAAAATGGACAAACCTTGTCTCCATTCGAAGTTCCGCAAGTTTTAATGCTGAAGTTCCTCCCCTAGAGCGTTGTTCGTCATCTTCGGACTAAAATGGACCAAACTTGTCTCCATTTAAGGCTTGGAGAGTTAGAAACAACAAGTTCGTTCCCTAGAGCGAAGTTCGTCATGTTTTGACCAAATTGGACAAACCTTGTCTCCATTCGAAGTTTCGCAAGTTTTAATGCTGAAGTTCCTCCCCTAGAGCGTTGTTCGTCGTCTTCGGACTAAAATGGACAAAACTTGTCTCCATTTGAGGCTTGGAGAGTTAGAAACAACAAGTTCGTTCCCTAGAGCGAAGTTCGTCATGTTTCGACCAAAATGGACAAACCTTGTCTCCATTCGAAGTTTGGCAAGTTTTAATGCTGAAGTTCCTCCCCTAGAGCGTTGTTCGTCATCTTCGGACTAAAATGGACCAAACTTGTCTCCATTTGAGGCTTGGAGAGTTAGAAACAACAAGTTCGTTCGCTAGAGCGAAGATCGTCATGTTTCGACCAAAATGGACAAACCTTGTCTCCATTCGAAGTTTCGCAAGTTTTAATGCTGAAGTTCCTCCTTTAGAGCGTTGTTCATCATCTTCGGACTAAAATGGACCAAACTTGTCTCAATTCGAGGCTTGGAGAGTTAGAAACAACAAGTTCGTTCCCTAGAGCGAAGTTCATCATGTTTGGACCGAAATGGACAAACCTTGTCTCCATTCGAAGTTTCGCAAGTTTTAATGCTGAAGTTCCTCCCCTAGAGCGTTGTTCGTCGTCTTCGGACTAAAATGGACAAAACTTGTCTCCATTTGAGGCTTGGAGAGTTAGAAACAACAAGTTCGTTCCCTAGAGCGAAGTTCGTCATGTTTCGACCAAAATGGACAAACCTTGTCTCCATTCGAAGTTTGGCAAGTTTTAATGCTGAAGTTCCTCCCCTAGAGCGTTGTTCAACATCTTCGGACTAAAATGGACTAAACTTGTCTCCATTTGAGGCTTGGAGAGTTAGAAACAACAAGTTCGTTCCCTAGAGCGAAGTTCGTCATGTTTCGACCAAAATGGACAAACCTTGTCTCCATTCGAAGTTTCGCAAGTTTTAATGCTGAAGTTCCTCCCCTAGAGCGTTGTTCGTCATCTTCGGACTAAAATGGACCAAACTTGTCTCCATTTGAGGCTTGGAGAGTTAGAAACAACAAGTTCGTTCCCTAGAGCGAAGTTCGTCATGTTTCGACCAAAATGTACAAACCTTGTCTCCATTCGAAGTTTGGCAAGTGTTAATGCTGAAGTTCCTCCCCTAGAGCGTTGTTCGTCATCTTCAGACTAAAATGGACCAAAGTTGTCTCCATTTGAGGCTTGGAGAGTTAGAAACAACAAGTTCGTTCCCGAGAGCGAAGTTCGTCATCTTTGGACCAAAATGGACAAACCTTGTCTCCATTCGAAGTTTCGCAAGTTTTATTGCTGAAGTTCCTCCCCTTGAGCGTTGTACGTCATCTTCGGACTAAACTGGACCAAACTTGTCTCCATTCGAGGCTTGGGGAGTTAGAAACAACAAGTTCGTTCCCTAGAGCGAAGTTCGTCATGTTTCGACCAAAATGGACAAACCTTGTCTCCATTCGAAGTTTCGCAAGTTTTAATGCTGAAGTTCCTCCCCTAGAGCGTTGTTCGTCATCTTCGGACTAAAATGGACCAAACTTGTCTCCATTTGAGGCTTCGAGAGTTAGAAACAACAAGTTCGTTCCCTAGAGCGAAGTTCGTCATGTTTTGACCAAAATGGACAAACCTTGTCTCCATTCGAAGTTAAGCAAGTTTTAATGCTGAAGTTGCACCCCTAGAGCGTTGTTCGTCATCTTCAGACTACAATGGACCAAACTTTTCTCCATTTGAGGCTTGGAGAGTTAGAAACAACAAGTTCGTTCCCTAAAGCAAAGTTCGTCATGTTTCGACCAAAATGGACAAACCTTGTCTCCATTCGAAGTTTGGCAAGTTTTAATGCTGAAGATCCTCCCCTTGAACGTTGTTCGTCATCTTCGGACTAAAATGGACCAAACTTGTCTCCATTTGAGGCTTGGAGAGTTAGAAACAACAAGTTCGTTCCCTAGAGCGAAGTTCGTCATGTTTCGACCAAATGGACAAACCTTGTCTCCATTCGAAGTTTCGCAAGTTTTAATGCTGAAGTTCCTCCCCTAGAGCGTTGTTCGTCATCTTCGGACTAAAATGGACCAAACTTATCTCCATTTGAGGCTTGGAGAGTTAGAAACAACAAGTTCGTTCCCTAGAGCGAAGTTCGTCATGCTTCGACCAAAATGGACAAACCTTGTCTCCATTCGAAGTTTCGCAAGTTTTAATGCTGAAGTTGCACCCCTAGAGCGTTGTTCGTCATCTTCAGACTACAATGGACCAAACTTTTCTCCATTTGAGACTTGGAGAGTCAGAAACAACAAGTTCGTTCCCTAGAGCGAAGTTCGTCATGTTTCGACCAAAATGTACAAACCTTGTCTCCATTCGAAGTTTGGCAAGTGTTAATGCTGAAGTTCCTCCCCTAGAGCGTTGTTCGTCATCTTCAGACTAAAATGGACCAAAGTTGTCTCCATTTGAGGCTTGGAGAGTTAGAAACAACAAGTTCGTTCCCGAGAGCGAAGGTCGTCATCTTTGGACCAAAATGGACAAACCTTGTCTCCATTCGAAGTTGCGCAAGTTTTATTGCTGAACTTTCTCCACTTGAGCGTTGTACGTCATCTTCGGACTAAACTGGACCAAACTTGTCTCCATTCGAGGCTTGGAGAGTTAGAAACAACAAGTTCGTTCCCTAGAGCGAAGTTCGTCATGTTTTGACCAAAATGGACTAACCTTGTCTCCATTCGAAGTTTCGCAAGTTTTAATGCTGAAGTTCCTCCTTTAGAGCGTTGTTCATCATCTTCGGACTAAAATGGACCAAACTTGTCTCAATTCGAGGCTTGGAGAGTTAGAAACAACAAGTTCGTTCCCTAGAGCGAAGTTCATCATGTTTGGACCGAAATGGACAAACCTTGTCTCCATTCGAAGTTTCGCAAGTTTTAATGCTGAAGTTCCTCCCCTAGAGCGTTGTTCGTCGTCTTCGGACTAAAATGGACAAAACTTGTCTCCATTTGAGGCTTGGAGAGTTAGAAACAACAAGTTCGTTCCCTAGAGCGAAGTTCGTCATGTTTCGACCAAAATGGACAAACCTTGTCTCCATTCGAAGTTTGGCAAGTTTTAATGCTGAAGTTCCTCCCCTAGAGCGTTGTTCGTCATCTTCGGACTAAAATGGACCAAACTTGTCTCCATTTGAGGCTTGGAGAGTTAGAAACAACAAGTTCGTTCCCTAGAGCGAAGATCGTCATGTTTCGACCAAAATGGACAAACCTTGTCTCCATTCGAAGTTTCGCAAGTTTTAATGCTGAAGTTCCTCCTTTAGAGCGTTGTTCATCATCTTCGGACTAAAATGGACCAAACTTGTCTCAATTCGAGGCTTGGAGAGTTAGAAACAACAAGTTCGTTCCCTAGAGCGAAGTTCATCATGTTTGGACCGAAATGGACAAACCTTGTCTCCATTCGAAGTTTCGCAAGTTTTAATGCTGAAGTTCCTCCCCTAGAGCGTTGTTCGTCGTCTTCGGACTAAAATGGACAAAACTTGTCTCCATTTGAGGCTTGGAGAGTTAGAAACAACAAGTTCGTTCCCTAGAGCGAAGTTCGTCATGTTTCGACCAAAATGGACAAACCTTGTCTCCATTCGAAGTTTGGCAAGTTTTAATGCTGAAGTTCCTCCCCTAGAGCGTTGTTCGTCATCTTCGGACTAAAATGGACCAAACTTGTCTCCATTTGAGGCTTGGAGAGTTAGCAACAACAAGTTCGTTCCCTAGAGCGAAGTTCGTCATGTTTCGACCAAAATGGACAAACCTTGTCTCCATTCGAAGTTTCGCAAGTTTTAATGCTGAAGTTCCTCCCCTAGAGCGTTGTTCGTCATCTTCGGACTAAAATGGACCAAACTTGTCTCCATTTGAGGCTTGGAGAGTTAGAAACAACAAGTTCGTTCCCTAGAGCGAAGTTCGTCATGTTTTGACCAAAATGGACAAACCTTGTCTCCATTCGAAGTTTCGCAAGTTTTAATGCTGAAGTTCCTCCCCTAGAGCCTTGTTCGTCATCTTGGGACTAAAATGGACCAAACTTGTCTCCATTCGAGGCTTGGAGAGTTAGAAACAACAAGTTCGTTCCCTAGAGCGAAGTTCGTCATGTTTGGACCAAAATGGACAAACCTTGTCTCCATTCGAAGTTTCGCAAGTTTTAATGCTGAAGTTCCTCCCCTAGAGCGTTGTTCGTCATCTTCGGACTAAAATGGACCAAACTTGTCTCCATTTGAAGCTTGGAGAGTTAGAAACAACAAGTTCGTTCCCTAGAGCGAAGTTCGTCATGTTTGGACCAAAATGGACAAACCTTGTCTCCATTCGAAGTTTCGCAAGTTTTAATGCTGAAGTTCTTCCCCTAGAGCGTTGTTCGTCATCTTCGGACTAAAATGGACCAAACTTGTCTCCATTGGAGGCTTGGAGAGTTAGAAACAACAAGTTCGTTCCCTAGAGCGAAGTTCGTCATGTTTGGACCAAAATGGACAAACCTTGTCTCCATTCGAAGTTTCGCAAGTTTTAATGCTGAAGTTCCTCCCCTAGAGCGTTGTTCGTCATCTTCGGACTAAAAGGGACCAAACTTGTCTCCATTTGAAGCTTGGAGAGTTAGAAACAACAAGTTCGTTCCCTAGAGCGAAGTTCGGCATGTTTGGACCAAAATGGACAAACCTTGTCTCCATTCGAAGTTTCGCAAGTTTTAATGCTGAAGTTCCTCCCCTAGAGCGTTGTTCGTCATCTTCGGACTAAAATGGACCAAACTTGTCTCCATTTGAAGCTTGGAGAGTTAGAAAGAACAAGTTCGTTCCCTAGAGCAAAGTTCGTCATGTTTGGACCAAAATGGGCAAACCTTGTCTCCATTCCAAGTTTCGCAAGTTTTAATGCTGAAGTTCTTCCCCTAGAGCGTTGTTCGTCATCTTCGGACTAAAATGGACCAAACTTGTCTCCATTCGAGGCTTGGAGAGTTAGAAACATCAAGTTCGTTCCCTAGAGCGAACTTCGTCATGTTTGGACCAAAATGGACAAACCTTGTCTCCATTCGAAGTTTTGCAAGTTTTAATGCTGAAGTTCTTCCCCTAGAGCGTTGTTCGTCATCTTCGGACTAAAATGGACCAAACTTGTCTCCATTCGAGGCTTGGAGAGTTAGAAACAACAAGTTCGTTCCCTAGAGCGAACTTCGTCATGTTTGGACCAAAATGGACAAACCTTGTCTCCATTCGAAGTTTGGCAAGTTTTAATGCTGAAGTTCCTCCCCTAGAGCGTTGTTCGTCATCTTCGGACTAAAAGGGACCAAACTTGTCTCCATTTGAAGCTTGGAGAGTTAGAAACAACAACTTCGTTCCCTAGAGCGAAGTTCGTCATGTTTGGACCAAGATGGACAAACCTTGTCTCCATTCGAAGTTTCGCAAGTTTTAATGCTGAAGTTCTTCCCCTAGAGCGTTGTTCGTCATCTTCGGACTAAAATGGACCAAACTTGTCTCCATTCGAGGCTTGGAGAGTTAGAAACAACAAGTTCGTTCCCTAGAGCGAACTTCGTCATGTTTGGACCAAAATGGACAAACCTTGTCTCCATTCGAAGTTTTGCAAGTTTTAATGCTGAAGTTCTTCCCCTAGAGCGTTGTTCGTCATCTTCGTACTAAAATGGACCAAACTTGTCTCCATTCGAGGCTTGGAGAGTTAGAAACAACAAGTTCGTTCCCTAGAGCGAAGTTCGTCATGTTTGGACCAAAATGGACAAACCTTGTCTCCATTCGAAGTTTCGCAAGTTTTAATGCTGAAGTTCCTCCCCTAGAGCGTTGTTCGTCATCTTCGCACTAAAATGGACAAAACTTGTCTCCAGTTGAGGCTTGGAGAGTTAGAAACAACAAGTTCGTTCCCTAGAGCGAAGTTCGTCATGTTTGGACAAAAATGGAAGAACCTTGTCTCCATTCGAAGCTTCGCAAGTTTTAATGCTGCAGTTCCTCCCCTAGAGCCTTGTTCGTCATCTTCGGACTAAAATGCACCAAACTTGTCTCCATTCGAGGCTTGGAGAGTTAGAAACAACAAGTTCGTTCCCTAGAGCGAAGTTCGTCATGTTTGGACCAAAATGGACAAACCTTGTCTCCATTCGAAGTTTCGCAAGTTTTAATGCTGAAGTTCCTCCCCTAGAGCGTTGTTCGTCATCTTCGGACTAAAATGGACCAAACTTGACTCCATTTGAAGCTTGGAGAGTTAGAAACAACAAGTTCGTTCCCTAGAGCGAAGTTCGTCATGTTTGGACCAAAATGGAAGAACCTTGTCTCCATTCGATGCTTCGCAAGTTTTAATGCTGCAGTTCCTCCTCTAGAGCCTTGTTCGTCTTCTTCGGACTAAAATGGACCAAACTTGTCTCCATTCGAGGCTTGGAGAGTTAGAAACAACAAGTTCGTTCCCTAGAGCGAAGTTCGTCATGTTTGGACCAAAATGGACAAACCTTGTCTCCATTCGAAGTTTCGCAAGTTTTAATGCTGAAGTTCCTCCCCTAGAGCGTTGTTCGTCATCTTCGGACTAAAATGGACCAAACTTGTCTCCATTTGAAGCTTGGAGAGTTAGAAACAACAAGTTCGTTCCCTAGAGCGAAGTTCGTCATGTTTGGACCAAAATGGACAAACCTTGTCTCCATTCGATGTTTCGCAAGTTTTAATGCTGAAGTTCTTCCCCTAGAGCGTTGTTCGTCATCTTCGGACTAAAATGGACCAAACTTGTCTCCATTCGAGGCTTGGAGAGTTAGAAACAACAAGTTCGTTCCCTAGAGCGAAGTTCATCATGTTTAGACCAAAATGGACAAACCTTGTCTCCATTCGAAGTTTCGCAAGTTTTAATGCTGAAGTTCCTCCCCTAGAGCGTTGTTCGTCATCTTCGGACTAAAAGGGACCAAACTTGTCTCCATTTGAAGCTTGGAGAGTTAGAAACAACAAGTTCGTTCCCTAGAGCGAAGTTCGTCATGTTTGGACCAAAATGGACAAACCTTGTCTCCATTCGAAGTTTCGCAAGTTTTAATGTTGAAGTTCCTCCCCTAGAGCGTTGTTCGTCATCTTCGGACTAAAATGGACCAAACTTGTCTCCATTTGAAGCTTGGAGAGTTAGAAAGAACAAGTTCGTTCCCTAGAGCAAAGTTCGTCATGTTTGGACCAAAATGGACAAACCTTGTCTCCATTCCAAGTTTCGCAAGTTTTAATGCTGAAGTTCTTCCCCTAGAGCGTTGTTCGTCATCTTCGGACTAAAATGGACCAAACTTGTCTCCATTTGAAGCTTGGAGAGTTAGAAACAACAAGTTCGTTCCCTAGAGCGAAGTTCGTCATGTTTGGACCAAAATGGACAAACCTTGTCTCCATTCGAAGTTTCGCAAGTTTTAATGCTGAAGTTCCTCCCCTAGAGCGTTGTTCGTCATCTTCGGACTAAAATGGACCAAACTTGACTCCATTTGAAGCTTGGAGAGTTAGAAACAACAAGTTCGTTCCCTAGAGCGAAGTTCGTCATGTTTGGACCAAAATGGAAGAACCTTGTCTCCATTCGATGCTTCGCAAGTTTTAATGCTGCAGTTCCTCCTCTAGAGCCTTGTTCGTCTTCTTCGGACTAAAATGGACCAAACTTGTCTCCATTCGAGGCTTGGAGAGTTAGAAACAACAAGTTCGTTCCCTAGAGCGAAGTTCGTCATGTTTGGACCAAAATGGACAAACCTTGTCTCCATTCGAAGTTTCGCAAGTTTTAATGCTGAAGTTCCTCCCCTAGAGCGTTGTTCGTCATCTTCGGACTAAAATGGACCAAACTTGACTCCATTTGAAGCTTGGAGAGTTAGAAACAACAAGTTCGTTCCCTAGAGCGAAGTTCGTCATGTTTGGACCAAAATGGAAGAACCTTGTCTCCATTCGATGCTTCGCAAGTTTTAATGCTGCAGTTCCTCCTCTAGAGCCTTGTTCGTCTTCTTCGGACTAAAATGGACCAAACTTGTCTCCATTCGAGGCTTGGAGAGTTAGAAACAACAAGTTCGTTCCCTAGAGCGAAGTTCGTCATGTTTGGACCAAAATGGACAAACCTTGTCTCCATTCGAAGTTTCGCAAGTTTTAATGCTGAAGTTCCTCCCCTAGAGCGTTGTTCGTCATCTTCGGACTAAAATGGACCAAACTTGACTCCATTTGAAGCTTGGAGAGTTAGAAACAACAAGTTCGTTCCCTAGAGCGAAGTTCGTCATGTTTGGACCAAAATGGAAGAACCTTGTCTCCATTCGATGCTTCGCAAGTTTTAATGCTGCAGTTCCTCCTCTAGAGCCTTGTTCGTCTTCTTCGGACTAAAATGGACCAAACTTGTCTCCATTCGAGGCTTGGAGAGTTAGAAACAACAAGTTCGTTCCCTAGAGCGAAGTTCGTCATGTTTGGACCAAAATGGACAAACCTTGTCTCCATTCGAAGTTTCGCAAGTTTTAATGCTGAAGTTCCTCCCCTAGAGCGTTGTTCGTCATCTTCGGACTAAAATGGACCAAACTTGTCTCCATTTGAAGCTTGGAGAGTTAGAAACAACAAGTTCGTTCCCTAGAGCGAAGTTCGTCATGTTTGGACCAAAATGGACAAACCTTGTCTCCATTCGAAGTTTCGCAAGTTTTAATGCTGAAGTTCTTCCCCTAGAGCGTTGTTCGTCATCTTCGGACTAAAATGGACCAAACTTGTCTCCATTCGAGGCTTGGAGAGTTAGAAACAACAAGTTCGTTCCCTAGAGCGAAGTTCATCATGTTTGGACCAAAATGGACAAACCTTGTCTCCATTCGAAGTTTCGCAAGTTTTAATGCTGAAGTTCCTCCCCTAGAGCGTTGTTCGTCATCTTCGGACTAAAAGGGACCAAACTTGTCTCCATTTGAAGCTTGGAGATTTAGAAACAACAAGTTCGTTCCCTAGAGCGAAGTTCGTCATGTTTGGACCAAAATGGACAAACCTTGTCTCCATTCGAAGTTTCGCAAGTTTTAATGTTGAAGTTCCTCCCCTAGAGCGTTGTTCGTCATCTTCGGACTAAAATGAACCAAACTTGTCTCCATTTGAAGCTTGGAGAGTTAGAAAGAACAAGTTCGTTCCCTAGAGCAAAGTTCGTCATGTTTGGACCCAAATGGACAAACCTTGTCTCCATTCCAAGTTTCGCAAGTTTTAATGCTGAAGTTCTTCCCCTAGAGCGTTGTTCGTCATCTTCGGACTAAAATGGACCAAACTTGTCTCCATTTGAAGCTTGGAGAGTTAGAAACAACAAGTTCGTTCCCTAGAGCGAAGTTCGTCATGTTTGGACCAAAATGGACAAACCTTGTCTCCATTCGAAGTTTCGCAAGTTTTAATGCTGAAGTTCTTCCCCTAGAGCGTTGTTCGTCATCTTCGGACTAAAATGGACCAAACTTGTCTCCATTCGAGGCTTGGAGAGTTAGAAACAACAAGTTCGTTCCCTAGAGCGAACTTCGTCATGTTTGGACCAAAATGGACAAACCTTGTCTCCATTCGAAGTTTCGCAAGTTTTAATGCTGAAGTTCTTCCCCTAGAGCGTTGTTCGTCATCTTCGGACTAAAATGGACCAAACTTGTCTCCAGTTGAGGTTTGGAGAGTTAGAAACAACAAGTTCGTTCCCTAGAGCGAAGTTCGTCATGTTTGGACCAAAATGGACAAACCTTGTCTTCATTCGAAGCTTCGCAAGTTTTAATGCTGCAGTTCCTCCCCTAGAGCGTTGTTCGTCATCTTCGGACTAAAATGGAATAAACTTGTCTCCATTCGAGGCTTGGAGAGTTAGAAACAACAAGTTCGTTCCCTAGAGCGAAGTTCGTCATGTTTGGACCAAAATGGACAAACCTTGTCTCCATTCCAAGTTTCGCAAGTTTTAATGCTGAAGTTCCTCCCCTAGAGCGTTGTTCGTCATCTACGGACTAAAATGGACCAAACTTGTCTCCATTTGAAGCTTGGAGAGTTAGAAACAACAAGTTCGTTCCCTAGAGCGAAGTTCGTCATGTTTGGACCAAAATGGACAAACCTTGTCTCCATTCGAAGTTTCGCAAGTTTTAATGCTGAAGTTCTTCCCCTAGAGCGTTGTTCGTCATCTTCGAACTAAAATGGACCAAACTTGTCTCCATTTGAAGCTTGGAGAGTTAGAAACAACAAGTTCGTTCCCTAGAGCGAAGTTCGTCATGTTTGGACCAAAATGGACAAACCTTGTCTCCATTCGAAGTTTCGCAAGTTTTAATGCTGAAGTTCTTCCCCTAGAGCGTTGTTCGTCATCTTCGGACTAAAATGGACCAAACTTGTCTCCATTCGAGGCTTGGAGAGTTAGAAACAACAAGTTCGTTCCCTAGAGCGAAGTTCGTCATGTTTGGACCAAAATGGACAAACCTTGTCTCCATTCGAAGTTTCGCAAGTTTTAATGCTGAAGTTCCTCCCCTAGAGCGTTGTTCGTCATCTTCGGACTAAAATGGACCAAACTTGTCTCCATTCGAGGCTTGGAGAGTTAGAAACAACAAGTTCGTTCCCTAGAGCGAACTTCGTCATGTTTGGACCAAAATGGACAAACCTTGTCTCCATTCGAAGTTTCGCAAGTTTTAATGCTGAAGTTCTTCCCCTAGAGCGTTGTTCGTCATCTTCGGACTAAAATGGACCAAACTTGTCTCCATTCGAGGCTTGGAGAGTTAGAAACAACAAGTTTGTTCCCTAGAGCGAACTTCGTCATGTTTGGACCAAAATGGACAAACCTTGTCTCCATTCGAAGTTTCGCAAGTTTTAATGCTGAAGTTCTTCCCCTAGAGCGTTGTTCGTCATCTTCGGACTAAAATGGACCAAACTTGTCTCCAGTTGAGGTTTGGAGAGTTAGAAACAACAAGTTCGTTCCTTAGAGCGAAGTTCGTCATGTTTGGACCAAAATGGACAAACCTTGTCTTCATTCGAAGCTTCGCAAGTTTTAATGCTGCAGTTCCTCCCCTAGAGCGTTGTTCGTCATCTTCGGACTAAAATGGACCAAACTTGTCTCCATTCGAGGCTTGGAGAGTTAGAAACAACAAGTTCGTTCCCTAGAGCGAACTTCGACATGTTTGGACCAAAATGGACAAACCTTGTCTCCATTCGAAGTTTCGCAAGTTTTAATGCTGAAGTTCTTCCCCTAGAGCGTTGTTCGTCATCTTCGGACTAAAATGGACCAAACTTGTCTCCAGTCGAGGCTTGGAGAGTTAGAAACAACAAGTTCGTTCCCTAGAGCGAAGTTCGTCATGTTTGGACCAAAATGGACAAACCTTGTCTCCATTCCAAGTTTCGCAAGTTTTAATGCTGAAGTTCCTCCCCTAGAGCGTTGTTCGTCATCTACGGACTAAAATGGACCAAACTTGCCTCCATTCGAGGCTTGGAGAGTTAGAAACAACAAGTTCGTTCCCTAGAGCGAAGTTCGTCATGTTTGGACCAAAATGGACAAACCTTGTCTCCATTCGAAGTTTCGCAAGTTTTAATGCTGAAATTCCTCCCCTAGAGCGTTGTTCGTCATCTTCGGACTAAAATGGACCAAACTTGTCTCCATTTGAAGCTTGGAGAGTTAGAAACAACAAGTTCGTTCCCTAGAGCGAAGTTCGTCATGTTTGGACCAAAATGGACAAACCTTGTCTCCATTCGAAGTTTCGCAAGTTTTAATGCTGAAGTTCTTCCCCTAGAGCGTTGTTCGTCACCTTCGGACTAAAATGGACCAAACTTGTCTCCATTCGAGGCTTGGAGAGTTAGAAACAACAAGTTCGTTCCCTAGAGCGAAGTTCGTCATGTTTGGACCAAAATGGACAAACCTTGTCTCCATTCGAAGTTTCGCAAGTTTTAATGCTGAAGTTCCTCCCCTAGAGCGTTGTTCGTCATCTTCGGACTAAAATGGACCAAACTTGTCTCCATTCGAGGCTTGGAGAGTTAGAAACAACAAGTTCGTTCCCTAGAGCGAACTTCGTCATGTTTGGACCAAAATGGACAAACCTTGTCTCCATTCGAAGTTTCGCAAGTTTTAATGCTGAAGTTCTTCCCCTAGAGCGTTGTTCGTCATCTTCGGACTAAAATGGACCAAACTTGTCTCCATTCGAGGCTTGGAGAGTTAGAAACAACAAGTTCGTTCCCTAGAGCGAAGTTCGTCATGTTTGGACCAAAATGGACAAACCTTGTCTCCATTCGAAGTTTCGCAAGTTTTAATGCCGAAGTTCCTCCCCTAGAGCGTTGTTCGTCATCTTCGGACTAAAAGGGACCAAACTTGTCTCCATTTGAAGCTTGGAGAGTTAGAAACAACAAGTTCGTTCCCTAGAGCGAACTTCGACATGTTTGGACCAAAATGGACAAACCTTGTCTCCATTCGAAGTTTCGCAAGTTTTAATGCTGAAGTTCTTCCCCTAGAGCGTTGTTCGTCATCTTCGGACTAAAATGGACCAAACTTGTCTCCAGTCGAGGCTTGGAGAGTTAGAAACAACAAGTTCGTTCCCTAGAGCGAAGTTCGTCATGTTTGGACCAAAATGGACAAACCTTGTCTCCATTCCAAGTTTCGCAAGTTTTAATGCTGAAGTTCCTCCCCTAGAGCGTTGTTCGTCATCTACGGACTAAAATGGACCAAACTTGTCTCCATTCGAGGCTTGGAGAGTTAGAAACAACAAGTTCGTTCCCTAGAGCGAAGTTCGTCATGTTTGGACCAAAATGGACAAACCTTGTCTCCATTCGAAGTTTCGCAAGTTTTAATGCTGAAATTCCTCCCCTAGAGCGTTGTTCGTCATCTTCGGACTAAAATGGACCAAACTTGTCTCCATTTGAAGCTTGGAGAGTTAGAAACAACAAGTTCGTTCCCTAGAGCGAAGTTCGTCATGTTTGGACCAAAATGGACAAACCTTGTCTCCATTCGAAGTTTCGCAAGTTTTAATGCTGAAGTTCTTCCCCTAGAGCGTTGTTCGTCACCTTCGGACTAAAATGGACCAAACTTGTCTCCATTCGAGGCTTGGAGAGTTAGAAACAACAAGTTCGTTCCCTAGAGCGAAGTTCGTCATGTTTGGACCAAAATGGACAAACCTTGTCTCCATTCGAAGTTTCGCAAGTTTTAATGCTGAAGTTCCTCCCCTAGAGCGTTGTTCGTCATCTTCGGACTAAAATGGACCAAACTTGTCTCCATTCGAGGCTTGGAGAGTTAGAAACAACAAGTTCGTTCCCTAGAGCGAACTTCGTCATGTTTGGACCAAAATGGACAAACCTTGTCTCCATTCGAAGTTTCGCAAGTTTTAATGCTGAAGTTCTTCCCCTAGAGCGTTGTTCGTCATCTTCGGACTAAAATGGACCAAACTTGTCTCCAGTTGAGGTTTGGAGAGTTAGAAACAACAAGTTCGTTCCCTAGAGCGAAGTTCGTCATGTTTGGACCAAAATGGACAAACCTTGTCTCCATTCGAAGCTTCGCAAGTTTTAATGCTGCAGTTCCTCCCCTAGAGCGTTGTTCGTCATCTTCGGACTAAAATGGACCAAACTTGTCTCCATTCGAGGCTTGGAGAGTTAGAAACAACAAGTTCGTTCCCTAGAGCGAAGTTCGTCATGTTTGGACCAAATTGGACAAACCTTGTCTCCATTCGAAGTTTCGCAAGTTTTAATGCTGAAGTTCCTCCCCTAGAGCGTTGTTCGTCATCTTCGGACTAAAATGGACCAAACTTGTCTCCATTTGAAGCTTGGAGAGTTAGAAACAACAAGTTCGTTCCCTAGAGCGAAGTTCGTCATGTTTGGACCAAAATGGACAAACCTTGTCTCCATTCGAAGTTTCGCAAGTTTTAATGCTGAAGTTCTTCCCCTAGAGCGTTGTTCGTCATCTTCGGACTAAAATGGACCAAACTTGTCTCCATTTGAAGCTTGGAGAGTTAGAAACAACAAGTTCGTTCCCTAGAGCGAAGTTCGTCATGTTTGGACCAAAATGGACAAACCTTGTCTCCATTCGAAGTTTCGCAAGTTTTAATGCTGAAGTTCTTCCCCTAGAGCGTTGTTCGTCATCTTCGGACTAAAATGGACCAAACTTGTCTCCATTCGAGGCTTGGAGAGTTAGAAACAACAAGTTCGTTCCCTAGAGCGAAGTTCGTCATGTTTGGACCAAAATGGACAAACCTTGTCTCCATTCGAAGTTTCGCAAGTTTTAATGCTGAAGTTCCTCCCCTAGAGCGTTGTTCGTCATCTTCGGACTAAAAGGGACCAAACTTGTCTCCATTTGAAGCTTGGAGAGTTAGAAACAACAAGTTCGTTCCCTAGAGCGAACTTCGACATGTTTGGACCAAAATGGACAAACCTTGTCTCCATTCGAAGTTTCGCAAGTTTTAATGCTGAAGTTCTTCCCCTAGAGCGTTGTTCGTCATCTTCGGACTAAAATGGACCAAACTTGTCTCCAGTCGAGGCTTGGAGAGTTAGAAACAACAAGTTCGTTCCCTAGAGCGAAGTTCGTCATGTTTGGACCAAAATGGACAAACCTTGTCTCCATACGAAGTTTCGCAAGTTTTAATGCTGAAGTTCCTCCCCTAGAGCGTTGTTCGTCATCTTCGGACTAAAAGGGACCAAACTTGTCTCCATTCGAGGCTTGGAGAGTTAGAAACAACAAGTTCGTTCCCTAGAGCGAAGTTCGTCATGTTTGGACCAAAATGGACAAACCTTGTCTCCATTCGAAGTTTCGCAAGTTTTAATGCTGAAGTTCGTCCCCTAGAGCCTTGTTCGTCATCTTCGGACTAAAATGGACCAAACTTGTCTCCATTCGAGGCTTGGAGAGTTAGAAACAACAAGTTCGTTCCCTAGAGCGAAGTTCGTCATGTTTGGACCAAAATGGACAAACCTTGTCTCCATTCGAAGTTTCGCAAGTTTTAATGCTGAAGTTCCTCCCCTAGAGCGTTGTTCGTCATCTTCGGACTAAAATGGACCAAACTTGTCTCCAGTCGAGGTTTGGAGAGTTAGAAACAACAAGTTCGTTCCCTAGAGCGAAGTTCGTCATGTTTGGACAAAAATGGACAAACCTTGTCTCCATTCGAAGTTTCGCAAGTTTTAATGCTGAAGTTCCTCCCCTAGAGCGTTGTTCGTCATCTTCGGACTAAAATGGACCAAACTTGTCTCCATTCGAGGCTTGGAGAGTTAGAAACAACAAGTTCGTTCCCTAGAGCGAAGTTCGTCATGTTTGGACCAAAATAGACAAACCTTGTCTCCATTCGAAGTTTCGCAAGTTTTAATGCTGAAGTTCTTCCCCTAGAGCGTCGTTCGTCATCTTCGGACTAAAATGGACCAAACTTGTCTCCATTCGAGGCTTGGAGAGTTAGAAACAACAAGTTCGTTCCCTAGAGCGAAGTTCGTCATGTTTGGACCAAAATGGACAAACCTTGTCTCCATACGAAGTTTCGCAAGTTTTAATGCTGAAGTTCCTCCCCTAGAGCGTTGTTCGTCATCTTCGGACTAAAAGGGACCAAACTTGTCTCCATTCGAGGCTTGGAGAGTTAGAAACAACAAGTTCGTTCCCTAGAGCGAAGTACGTCATGTTTGGACCAAAATGGACAAACCTTGTCTCCATTCGAAGTTTCGCAAGTTTTAATGCTGAAGTTCTTCCCCTAGAGCGTTGTTCGTCATCTTCGGACTAAAATGGACCAAACTTGTCTCCATTCGAGGCTTGGAGAGTTAGAAACAACAAGTTCGTTCCCTAGAGCGAAGTTCGTCATGTTTGGACCAAAATGGACAAACCTTGTCTCCATTCGAAGTTTCGCAAGTTTTAATGCTGAAGTTCCTCCCCTAGAGCGTTGTTCGTCATCTTCGGACTAAAAGGAACCAAACTTGTCTCCATTTGAAGCTTGGAGAGTTAGAAACAACAAGTTCGTTCCCTAGAGCGAAGTTCGTCATGTTTGGACCAAAATGGACAAACCTTGTCTCCATTCGAAGTTTCGCAAGTTTTAATGCTGAAGTTCTTCCCCTAGAGCGTTGTTCGTCATCTTCGGACTAAAATGGACCAAACTTGTCTCCATTCGAGGCTTGGAGAGTTAGAAACAACAAGTTCGTTCCCTAGAGCGAACTTCGTCATGTTTGGACGAAAATGGACAAACCTTGTCTCCATTCGAAGTATCGCAAGTTTTAATGCTGAAGTTCCTCCCCTAGAGCGTTGTTCGTCATCTTCGGACTAAAATGAACCAAACTTGTCTCCATTTGAAGCTTGGAGAGTTAGAAACAACAAGTTCGTTCCCTAGAGCGAAGTTCGTCATGTTTGGACCAAAATGGACAAACCTTGTCTCCATTCGAAGTTTCGCAAGTTTTAATTCTGAAGTTCTTCCCCTAGATCGTTGTTCGTCATCTTCGGACTAAAATGGACCAAACTTGTCTCCATTTGAAGCTTGGATAGTTAGAAACAACAAGTTCGTTCCCTAGAGCGAAGTTCGTCATGTTTGGACCAAAATGGACAAACCTTGTCTCCATTCGAAGTTTCGCAAGTTTTAATGCTGAAGTTCTTCCCCTAGAGCGTTGTTCGTCATCTTCGGACTAAAATGGACCAAACTTGTCTCCATTCGAGGCTTGGAGAGTTAGAAACAACAAGTTCATTCCCTAGAACGAACTTCGTCATGTTTGGACCAAAATGGACAAACCTTGTTTCCATTCGAAGTTTCGCAAGTTTTAATGCTGAAGTTCCTCCCCTAGAGCGTTGTTCGTCATCTTCGGACTAAAATGGACCAAACTTGTCTCCATTTGAAGCTTGGAGAGTTAGAAACAACAAGTTCGTTCCCTAGAGCGAAGTTCGTCATGTTTGGACCAAAATGGACAAACCTTGTCTCCATTCGAAGTTTCGCAAGTTTTAATGCTGAAGTTCTTCCCCTAGAGCGTTGTTCGTCATCTTCGAACTAAAATGGACCAAACTTGTCTCCATTTGAAGCTTGGATAGTTAGAAACAACAAGTTCGTTCCCTAGAGCGCAGTTCGTCATGTTTGGACCAAAATGGACAAACCTTGTCTCCATTCGAAGTTTCGCAAGTTTTAATGCTGAAGTTCTTCCCCTAGAGCGTTGTTCGTCATCTTCGGCCTAAAATGGACCAAACTTTTCTCCATTCGAGGCTTGGAGAGTTAGAAACAACAAGTTCGTTCCCTAGAGCGAACTTCGTCATGTTTGGACCAAAATGGACATACCTTGTCTCCATTCGAAGTTTCGCAAGTTTTAATGCTGAAGTTCCTCCCCTAGAGCGTTTGATATGGATCACGGTTCAACCTTAATTTCATGTGTTACAACCTAATTCAAGTGAGGATGGACCATTTGAAGCTTTGGAGGTCAATGTGTGCAAGATTGAAGTTGACCATGAATGATGTGGCCAAGTCATTAATAACAATGCCTCAAAGTCCAATTACATAATAGGACATTCTTTTTATTTTGATGTTTTAAATTTTAGTTTTCAAAGTTTAGACATTAATTAGGTGGTTGGGAAGTTGAAATTAATGAGGGTAGTTAGGAAGTTCATTAAATGTGGTAGTTGGGAAGTCCATTTAATGATGTAGTTGGGAAAGTGTATTATTACATAGAATTCCTTGTCTATAAAAGGAATTGATCTTGTTAGTAAAGAAGAACAACTTGGATAATAGAATTGAAGTTTCTTTTAGCTTTGTTGAGAGCTAAGTTTTCATATTGCAATTTCTTGTGTTTAGAACTTGCATGCTAGAGTCATTCAATTGGTATTGATCATGCCTCTTGTGGAGTGATTCGAATCTTGAGTTTAGAAACGCGTTTTCTATACTCTTGATATTGATCATCGAGGTAAATCCGTTTCTATCTTCTTCCTTGGGATGAAATCATCTTGATTTGGGGTTTTTGGGTGTTGGATCTAAAGGTCTTGTAAGACAACAAGGTTGTTAGGTCTAAATTCCTAAGAGTTTGTTATCATTTGGTATCAGAGCTTTAGGCTCTAGATCGGTTATATGTTTCCGTTGTTTCTGTTCTTATCTTCATTTTGATTCTGAAATTTTGTTATTTTTGTTCAGTTCGTCACATTCTGCAATTCATATAAAACTCAAAAAAAAATATCATTTCCGTTTCTTATTTCATTTTAACGTCTTCTACAACTATTTAGATCTGTGTCTGATCTACATTTCTCTCTTCTTTGAGGTCTTCAAAATCATCTTTCTTTAGGGTGCTATATTCGTATTTTAAAAATCTGTCAAAAGAAAACTGCAAACCCGAGAGCAGTTTCATCTTTAAAATTCTGCCCAAAAATTAAAATTAAAAAAAAAATGTCATTTTTATTCTTCGTTTGGTATTGACATCTTCTACAATGTTTTAGATCTGTGTATGTTCTTCAACTTTGTCTTTTATGAGATCATGAAATTCGGTATGTTTCTTGGTGAAAAGTCTGCCTTTTGAAAGTATATTCTGGAAAACCGAGAAAACCTAGATTGTGTATCACAGAAGACGTGAGGAAACTTTCTTGTCACTTTGCATTTTTTTTTCAAGCATGTATCACAAAAGAAGTTCAACCAAATCCATGTTTCATCAAGCACAAAGACGTTGTGAGAACCACATCAATGGTGATCCATTTTGGAAGAATTTTCGAAATAATATGGCTGAGCTTCGCCAATCCATAAATTACATGGCTGAATTATGTCCTTTGAATTTGCGGGATCGAGAAATGGAGAGACAAGTTACACAACCCAATCAAAAAGAGAAAGATTGTCTCATGCCTCAAGATGATGTTGAAAATGATGGTGGTGTCGATGGCATGGAGACCAACAAAGAAAGTGGTAAAATGGAAAATGAAATGCTTTGTAATTTAGTGCCAATACATGCCAATGATTTCTTGTTTAGTAGGCAATTAGATTGCAAAGACTTGTTTGTTTGTAACCCTTCTACTATTGTAAAACCTACTCTTGATGAAGTACATGTTGATGTGTGTGAGTTAGGGCAAAAGGCAAAAAAGGTCGAGACAAAAGCATATGAATTATTTGAAAAAGAATCTTGTGAGAAAATGAGTGAGAGAAAAAAGCATGAGATTAGTCTATGGCCTATAGAGAAAAAAGAGAGAAAGGCCAATAATGTGAGCTTGTATAAAAGAGCTTGTGAGGTTAAAACTATTTTGTTTTCAAAGCAAAATATTTTTAATCTTTTATACAAAGACACTTGTTTTCTAACGGGTGAGCTCAAACCATTCTTCCATAGTGTTTCTTTTGAGTTCTTACAGGAGGCCAAAACAGTCATTGTGAAGCATGATTCAAAAGTTAATGCCAAAGCATTTATTGGGAGGCAACACTTCAAAATGGCTTCTAAGTTCATCCATGGCAGCAAGCATAAGGTGTTCAAACTAGGTGATTCGGTTTGGAGACACTTTTGGAGGGATCGTTGTTCATTTTACAAGAAACCTAAGTGGAATTCAAGAGGCAATTTACCTATTACATCCCATGACTACAAGATTGCTTTACAAGGCGTGGGTGATGACAATTACATCTTCAATGGAGCTAATTTTCGTCCATTTGATGTAGGAGATCCTTTAGATTCGAGGACGAATCTTCTCGAAGAAGGGGAGAATGATATGGATCACGGTTCAACCTTAATTTCATGTGTTACAACCTAATTCAAGTGAGGATGGACCATTTGAAGCTTTGGAGGTCAATGTGTGCAAGATTGAAGTTGACCATGAATGATGTGGCCAAGTCATTAATAACAATGCCTCAAAGTCCAATTACATAATAGGACATTCTTTTTATTTTGATGTTTTAAATTTTAGTTTTCAAAGTTTAGACATTAATTAGGTGGTTGGGAAGTTGAAATTAATGAGGGTAGTTAGGAAGTTCATTAAATGTGGTAGTTGGGAAGTCCATTTAATGATGTAGTTGGGAAAGTGTATTATTACATAGAATTCCTTGTCTATAAAAGGAATTGATCTTGTTAGTAAAGAAGAACAACTTTGATGAAGTTTCAATGAAATTGAGTCTTTTGAGCCTAAAGGCCATGAGCAACTTTCTTTGCATATCTTGTGTTTAGATTTGCATGCAAGGATCACTCAAGTGGCGTTGATCAAACTACTTGTGGAGTGATTCGAATCTTGAGTTTAGTAACGTGTTTTCTATACTCTTGATATTGATCATCGAGGTAAATCCGCTTCTATCTCCTTCCTTGGGATGAAATCATCTTGATTTGGGGTTTTTGGGTTTTAGTTCTAAAGGTGTTGTCTATTGGCAAGGTTGTTAGATCTAAATTCCTAAGAGTTTCGTATCAGCGTTGTTCGTCATCTTCGGACTAAAATGGACCAAACTTGTCTCCATTCGAGGCTTGGAGAGTTAGAAACAACAAGTTCGTTCCCTAGAGCGAAGTTCGTCATGTTTGGACCAAAATGGACAAACCTTGTCTCCATTCGAAGTTTCGCAAGTTTTAATGCTGAAGTTCTTCCCCTAGAGCGTTGTTCGTCATCTTCGGACTAAAATGGACCAAACTTGTCTCCATTCGAGGCTTGGAGAGTTAGAAACAACAAGTTCGTTCCCTAGAGCGAACTTCGTCATGTTTGGACCAAAATGGACAAACCTTGTCTCCATTCGAAGTATCGCAAGTTTTAATGCTGAAGTTCCTCCCCTAGAGCGTTGTTCGTCATCTTCGGACTAAAATGAACCAAACTTGTCTCCATTTGAAGCTTGGAGAGTTAGAAACAACAAGTTCGTTCCCTAGAGCGAAGTTCGTCATGTTTGGACCAAAATGGACAAACCTTGTCTCCATTCGAAGTTTCGCAAGTTTTAATGCTGAAGTTCTTCCCCTAGATCGTTGTTCGTCATCTTCGGACTAAAATGGACCAAACTTGTCTCCATTTGAAACTTGGATAGTTAGAAACAACAAGTTCGTTCCCTAGAGCGAAGTTCGTCATGTTTGGACCAAAATGGACAAACCTTGTCTCCATTCGAAGTTTCGCAAGTTTTAATGCTGAAGTTCTTCCCCTAGAGCGTTGTTCGTCATCCTCGGAATAAAATGGACCAAACTTGTCTCCATTCGAGGCTTGGAGAGTTAGAAACAACAAGTTCGTTCCCTAGAACGAACTTCGTCATGTTTGGACCAAAATGGACAAACCTTGTTTCCATTCGAAGTTTCGCAAGTTTTAATGCTGAAGTTCCTCCCCTAGAGCGTTGTTCGTCATCTTCGGACTAAAATGGACCAAACTTGTCTCCATTTGAAGCTTGGAGAGTTAGAAACAACAAGTTCGTTCCCTAGAGCGAAGTTCGTCATGTTTGGACCAAAATGGACAAACCTTGTCTCCATTCGAAGTTTCGCAAGTTTTAATGCTGAAGTTCTTCCCCTAGAGCGTTGTTCGTCATCTTCGAACTAAAATGGACCAAACTTGTCTCCATTTGAAGCTTGGATAGTTAGAAACAACAAGTTCGTTCCCTAGAGCGCAGTTCGTCATGTTTCGACCAAAATGGACAAACCTTGTCTCCATTCGAAGTTTCGCAAGTTTTAATGCTGAAGTTCTTCCCCTAGAGCGTTGTTCGTCATCTTCGGCCTAAAATGGACCAAACTTTTCTCCATTCGAGGCTTGGAGAGTTAGAAACAACAAGTTCGTTCCCTAGAGCGAACTTCGTCATGTTTGGACCAAAATGGGCAAACCTTGTCTCCATTCGAAGTTTCGCAAGTTTTAATGCTGAAGTTCCTCCCCTAGAGCGTTGTTCGTCATCTTCGGACTAAAATGGACCAAACTTGTCTCCATTCGAGGCTTGGAGAGTTAGAAACAACAAGTTCGTTCCCTAGAGCGAAGTTCGTCATGTTTGGACCAAAATGGACAAACCTTGTCTCCATTCGAAGTTTCGCAAGTTTTAATGCTGAAGTTCTTCCCCTAGACCGTTGTTCGTCATCTTCGGACTAAAATGGACCAAACTTGTCGCCATTTGAAGCTTGGATAGTTAGAAACAACAAGTTCGTTCCCTAGAGCGAAGTTCGTCATGTTTGGACCAAAATGGACAAACCTTGTCCCCATTCGAAGTTTCGCAAGTTTTAATGCTGAAGTTCCTCCCCTAGAGCGTTGTTCGTCATCTTCGGACTAAAATGGACCAAACTTGTCTCCAGTTGAGGTTTGGAGAGTTAGAAACAACAAGTTCGTTCCCTAGAGCGAAGTTCGTCATGTTTGGACAAAAATGGACAAACCTTGTCTCCATTCGAAGTTTCGCAAGTTTTAATGCTGAAGTTCTTCCCCTAGAGCGTTGTTCGTCATCTTCGGACTAAAATGGACCAAACTTGTCTCCATTTGAAGCTTGCAGAGTTAGAAACAACAAGTTCGTTCCCTAGAGCGAAGTTCGTCATGTTTGGACCAAAATGGACAAACCTTGTCTCCATTCGAAGTTTCGCAAGTTTTAATGCTGAAGTTCCTCCCCTAGAGCGTTGTTCGTCATCTTCGGACTAAAATGGACCAAACTTGTCTCCAGTTGAGGTTTGGAGAGTTAGAAACAACAAGTTCGTTCCCTAGAGCGAAGTTCGTCATGTTTGGACAAAAATGGACAAACCTTGTCTCCATTCGAAGCTTCGCAAGTTTTAATGCTGCAGTTCCTCCCCTAGAGCCTTGTTCGTCATCTTCGGACTAAAATGGACCAAACTTGTCTCCATTTGAAGCTTGGATAGTTAGAAACAACAAGTTCGTTCCCTAGAGCGAAGTTCGTCATGTTTGGACCAAAATGGACAAACCTTGTCTCCATTCGAAGTTTCGCAAGTTTTAATGCTGAAGTTCTTCCCTGGAGCGTTGTTCGTCATCTTCGGCCTAAAATGGACCAAACTTTTCTCCATTCGAGGCTTGGAGAGTTAGAAACAACAATTTCGTTCCCTAGAGCGAAGTTCGTCATGTTTGGACCAAAATAGACAAACCTTGTCTCCATTCGAACTGTCGCAAGTTTTAATGCTGAAGTTCTTCCCCTAGAGCGTTGTTCGTCATCTTCGGACTAAAATGGACCAAACTTGTCTCCATTCGAGGCTTGGAGAGTTAGAAATAACAAGTTCGTTACCTAGAGCGAAGTTCGTCATGTTTGGACCAAAATGGACAAACCTTGTCTCCATTCGAAGTTTCGCAAGTTTTAATGCTCAAGTTCCTCCCCTAGAGCGTTGTTCGTCATCTTCGGACTAAAATGGACCAAACTTGTCTCCATTTGAAGCTTGGAGAGTTAGAAACAACAAGTTCGTTCCCTAGAGCGAAGTTCGTCATGTTTGGACCAAAATGGACAAACCTTGTCTCCATTCGAAGTTTCGCAAGTATTAATGCTGAAGTTCTTCCCCTAGACCGTTGTTCCTCATCTTCGGACTAAAATGGACCAAACTTGTCTCCATTTGAAGCTTGGATAGTTAGAAACAACAAGTTCGTTCCCTAGAGCGAAGTTCGTCATGTTTGGACCAAAATGGACAAACCTTGTCTCCATTCGAAGTTTCGCAAGTTTTAATGCTGAAGTTCTTCCCCTAGAGCGTTGTTCGTCATCTTCGGACTAAAATGGACCAAACTTGTCTCCATTCGAGGCTTGGAGAGTTAGAAACAATAAGTTCGTTCCCTAGAGCGAAGTTCGTCATGTTTGGAATAAAATGGACAAACCTTGTCTCCATTCGAAGTTTCGCAAGTTTTAATTCTGAAGTTCCTCCCCTAGAGCGTTGTTCGTCATCTTCGGACTAAAATGGACCAAACTTGTCGCCATTTGAAGCTTGGAGAGTTAGAAAGAACAAGTTCGTTCCATAGAGCGAAGTTCGTCATGTTTGGACCAAAATGGACAAACCTTGTCTCCATTCGAAGTTTCGCAAGTTTTAATGCTGAAGTTCCTCCCCTAGAGCGTTGTTCGTCATCTTCGGACTAAAATGGACCAAACTTGTCTCCATTTGAAGCTTGGAGAGTTAGAAACAACAAGTTCGTTCCCTAGAGCGAAGTTCGTCATGTTTGGACCAAAATGGACAAACCTTGTCTCCATTCGAAGTTTCGCAAGTTTTAATGCTGAAGTTCTTCCCCTAGAGCGTTGTTCGTCATCTTCAGACTAAAATGGACCAAACTTGTCTCCGTTCGAGGCTTGGAGAGTTAGAAACAACAAGTTCGTTCCCTAGAGCGAAGTTCGTCATGTTTGGACCAAAATGGACAAACCTTGTCTCCATTCGAAGTTTCGCAAGTTTTAATGCTGAAGTTCCTCCCCTAGAGCGTTGTTCGTCATCTTCGGACTAAAATGGACCAAACTTGTCTCCAGTTGAGGTTTGGAGAGTTAGAAACAACAAGTTCGTTCCCTAGAGCGAAGTTCGTCATGTTTGGACAAAAATGGACAAACCTTGTCTCCATTCGAAGCTTCGCAAGTTTTAATGCTGCAGTTCCTCCCCTAGAGCGTTGTTCGTCATCTTCGGACTAAAATGGACCAAACTTGTCTCCATTCGAGGCTTGGAGAGTTAGAAACAACAAGTTCGTTCCCTAGAGCGAAGTTCGTCATGTTTGGACCAAAATGGACAAACCTTGTCTCCATTCGAAGTTTCGCAAGTTTTAATGCTGAAGTTCTTCCCCTAGAGCGTTGTTCGTCATCTTCGGACTAAAATGGACCAAACTTGTCTCCATTCGAGGCTTGGAGAGTTAGAAACAACAAGTTCGTTCCCTAGAGCGAAGTTCGTCATGTTTGAACCAAAATGGACAAACCTTGTCTCCATTCGAAGTTTCGCAAGTTTTAATACTGAAGTTCTTCCCCTAGAGCGTTCTTCGTCATCTTCGGACTAAAATGGACCAAACTTGTCTCCATTCGAGGCTTGGAGAGTTAGAAACAACAAGTTCGTTCCCTAGAGCGAAGTTCGTCATGTTTGGACCAAAATGGACAAACCTTGTCTCCATTCGAAGTTTCGCAAGTTTTAATGGTGAAGTTCTTCCCCTAGAGCGTTGTTCGTCATCTTCGGACTAAAATGGACCAAACTTGTCTCCATTTGAGGCTTGGAGAGTTAGAAATAACAAGTTCGTTCCCTAGAGCGCAGTTCGTCATGTTTGGACCAAAATGGACAAACCTTGTCTCCATTCGAAGTTTCGCAAGTTTTAATGCTGAAGTTCTTCCCCTAGAGCGTTGTTCGTCATCTTCGGCTTAAAATGGACCGAACTTGTCTCCATTTGAAGCTTGGAGAGTTAGAAACAACAAGTTCGTTCCCTAGAGCGAAGTTCGTCATGTTTGGACCAAAATGGACAAACCTTGTCTCCATTCGAAGTTTCGCAAGTTTTAATGCTCAAGTTCCTCCCCTAGAGCGTTGTTCGTCATCTTCGGTGATATGGATCACGGTTCAACCTTAATTTCATGTGTTACAACCTAATTCAAGTGAGGATGGACCATTTGAAGCTTTGGAGGTCAATGTGTGCAAGATTGAAGTTGACCATGAATGATGTGGCCAAGTCATTAATAGCAATGCCTCAAAGTCCAATTACATAATAGGACATTCTTTTTATTTTGATGTTTTAATTGTAATTTTAGTTTTCAAAGTTTAGACATTAATTAGGTGGTTGGGAAGTTGAAATTAATGAGGGTAGTTAGGAAGTTCATTAAATGTGGTAGTTGGGAAGTCCATTTAATGATGTAGTTGGGAAAGTGTATTATTACATAGAATTCCTTGTCTATAAAAGGAATTGATCTTGTTAGTAAAAAAAGAAGAACAACTTTGATGATGTTTCAATGAAATTGAGTCTTTTGAGCTTAAAGGCCATGAGCAACTTTCTTTGCATATCTTGTGTTTAGATTTGCATGTAAGGATCATTCAAGTAGCGTTGATCAAACTACTTGTGGAGTGATTCGAATCTTGAGTTTAGTAACGTGTTTTCTATACTCTTGATATTGATCATCGAGGTAAATCCGTTTCTATCTTCTTCCTTGGGATGAAATCATCTTGATTTGGGGTTTTTGGGTGTTGGATCTAAAGGTCTTGTTCTTCAACAAGGTTGTTAGGTCTAATTTCC
The DNA here is from genome assembly GCA_033996785.1 of Trichosanthes truncata. Taxonomy (NCBI): domain Eukaryota; kingdom Viridiplantae; phylum Streptophyta; class Magnoliopsida; order Cucurbitales; family Cucurbitaceae; genus Trichosanthes; species Trichosanthes truncata. Next base: position 35,678,438 of record JAWPNB010000003.1, read on the forward strand.
TCGAAGTTTCGTAACATTTGGTATCAGAGCTTTAGGCTCTAGATCGGATATCCATATATCCATATATCTCTGATACCAAATGTTAAGTAACTCTTAAGAATTAGATCTAACAACCTTTGTTGAGGAACAAGACCTTTAGATCCAACACCCAAAAACCCCAAATCAAGATGATTTCATCCCAAGGAAGAAGATAGAAGCGGATTTACCTCGATGATCAATATCAAGAGTATAGAAAACGCGTTTCTAAGCTCAAGATTCGAATCACTCCACAAGTAGTTTGATCAACACCACTTGAATGATCCTTACATGCAAATCTAAACACAAGATATGCAAAGAAAGTTGCTCATGGCCTTTAAGCTCAAAAGACTCAATTTCATTGAAACATCATCAAAGTTGTTCTTCTTTTTTTACTAACAAGATCAATTCCTTTTATAGACAAGGAATTCTATGTAATAATACACTTTCCCAACTACATCATTAAATGGACTTCCCAACTACCACATTTAATGAACTTCCTAACTACCCTCATTAATTTCAACTTCCCAACCACCTAATTAATGTCTAAACTTTGAAAACTAAAATTACAATTAAAACATCAAAATAAAAAGAATGTCCTATTATGTAATTGGACTTTGAGGCATTGCTATTAATGACTTGGCCACATCATTCATGGTCAACTTCAATCTTGCACACATTGACCTCCAAAGCTTCAAATGGTCCATCCTCACTTGAATTAGGTTGTAACACATGAAATTAAGGTTGAACCGTGATCCATATCATTCGGACTAAAATGGACCAAACTTGTCTCCATTTGAAGCTTGGAGAGTTAGAAACAACAAGTTCGTTCCCTAGAGCGAAGTTCGTCATGTTTGGACCAAAATGGACAAACCTTGTCTCCATTCGAAGTTTCGCAAGTAGTAATGCTGAAGTTCTTCCCCTAGACCGTTGTTCCTCATCTTCGGACTAAAATGGACCAAACTTGTCTCCATTTGAAGCTTGGATAGTTAGAAACAACAAGTTCGTTCCCTAGAGCGAAGTTCGTCATGTTTGGACCAAAATGGACAAACCTTGTCTCCATTCGAAGTTTCGCAAGTTTTAATGCTCAAGTTCCTCCCCTAGAGCGTTGTTCGTCATCTTCGGACTAAAATGGACCGAACTTGTCTCCATTTGAAGCTTGGAGAGTTAGAAACAACAAGTTCGTTCCCTAGAGCGAAGTTCGTCATGTTTGGACCAAAATGGACAAACCTTGTCTCCATTCGAAGTTTCGCAAGTATTAATGCTGAAGTTCTTCCCCTAGACCGTTGTTCCTCATCTTCGGACTAAAATGGACCAAACTTGTCTCCATTTGAAGCTTGGATAGTTAGAAACAACAAGTTCGTTCCCTAGACCGAAGTTCGTCATGATTGGACCAAAATGGACAAACCTTGTCTCCATTCGAAGTTTCGCAAGTTTTAATGCTGAAGTTCTTCCCCTAGAGCGTTGTTCGTCATCTTCGGACTAAAATGGACCAAACTTGACTCCATTCGAGGCTTGGAGAGTTAGAAACAATAAGTTCGTTCCCTAGAGCGAAGTTCGTCATGTTTGGAATAAAATGGACAAACCTTGTCTCCATTCGAAGTTTCGCAAGTTTTAATGCTGAAGTTCCTCCCCTAGAGCGTTGTTCGTCATCTTCGGACTAAAATGGACCAAACTTGTCTCCAGTTGAGGTTTGGAGAGTTAGAAAGAACAAGTTCGTTCCATAGAGCGAAGTTCGTCATGTTTGGACAAAAATGGACAAACCTTGTCTCCATTCGAAGTTTCGCAAGTTTTAATGCTGAAGTTCCTCCCCTAGAGCCTTGTTCGTCATCTTCGGACTAAAATGGACCAAACTTGTCTCCATTCGAGGCTTGGTGAGTTAGAAACAACAAGTTCGTTCCCTAAAGCGAACTTCGTCATGTTTGGACCAAAATGGACAAACCTTGTCTCCATTCGAAGTTTCGCAAGTTTTAATGCTGAAGTTCCTCCCCTAGAGCGTTGTTCGTCATCTTCGGACTAAAATGGACCAAACTTGTCTCCAGTTGAGGTTTGGAGAGTTAGAAACAACAAGTTCGTTCCCTAGAGCGAAGTTCGTCATGTTTGGACAAAAATGGACAAACCTTGTCTCCATTCGAAGCTTCGCAATTTTTAATGCTGCAGTTCCTCCCCTAGAGCCTTGTTCGTCATCTTCGGACTAAAATGGACCAAACTTGTCTCCATTTGAAGCTTGGATAGTTAGAAACAACAAGTTCGTTCCCTAGAGCGAAGTTCGTCATGTTTGGACCAAAATGGACAAACCTTGTCTCCATTCGAAGTTTCGCAAGTTTTAATGCTCAAGTTCCTCCCCTAGAGCGTTGTTCGTCATCTTCGGACTAAAATGGACCGAACTTGTCTCCATTTGAAGCTTGGAGAGTTAGAAACAACAAGTTCGTTCCCTAGAGCGAAGTTCGTCATGTTTGGACCAAAATGGACAAACCTTGTCTCCATTCGAAGTTTCGCAAGTATTAATGCTGAAGTTCTTCCCCTAGACCGTTGTTCCTCATCTTCGGACTAAAATGGACCAAACTTGTCTCCATTTGAAGCTTGGATAGTTAGAAACAACAAGTTCGTTCCCTAGACCGAAGTTCGTCATGATTGGACCAAAATGGACAAACCTTGTCTCCATTCGAAGTTTCGCAAGTTTTAATGCTGAAGTTCTTCCCCTAGAGCGTTGTTCGTCATCTTCGGACTAAAATGGACCAAACTTGACTCCATTCGAGGCTTGGAGAGTTAGAAACAATAAGTTCGTTCCCTAGAGCGAAGTTCGTCATGTTTGGAATAAAATGGACAAACCTTGTCTCCATTCGAAGTTTCGCAAGTTTTAATGCTGAAGTTCCTCCCCTAGAGCGTTGTTCGTCATCTTCGGACTAAAATGGACCAAACTTGTCTCCAGTTGAGGTTTGGAGAGTTAGAAAGAACAAGTTCGTTCCATAGAGCGAAGTTCGTCATGTTTGGACAAAAATGGACAAACCTTGTCTCCATTCGAAGTTTCGCAAGTTTTAATGCTGAAGTTCCTCCCCTAGAGCCTTGTTCGTCATCTTCGGACTAAAATGGACCAAACTTGTCTCCATTCGAGGCTTGGTGAGTTAGTGATATGGATCACGGTTCAACCTTAATTTCATGTGTTACAACCTAATTCAAGTGAGGATGGACCATTTGAAGCTTTGGAGGTCAATGTGTGCAAGATTGAAGTTGACCATGAATGATGTGGCCAAGTCATTAATAGCAATGCCTCAAAGTCCAATTACATAATAGGACATTCTTTTTATTTTGATGTTTTAATTGTAATTTTAGTTTTCAAAGTTTAGACATTAATTAGGTGGTTGGGAAGTTGAAATTAATGAGGGTAGTTAGGAAGTTCATTAAATGTGGTAGTTGGGAAGTCCATTTAATGATGTAGTTGGGAAAGTGTATTATTACATAGAATTCCTTGTCTATAAAAGGAATTGATCTTGTTAGTAAAAAAAGAAGAACAACTTTGATGAGTTTTCAATGAAATTGAGTCTTTTGAGCTTAAAGGCCATGAGCGACTTTCTTTGCATATCTTGTGTTTAGATTTGCATGTAAGGATCATTCAAGTAGCGTTGATCAAACTACTTGTGGAGTGATTCGAATCTTGAGTTTAGTAACGTGTTTTCTATACTCTTGATATTGATCATCGAGGTAAATCCGTTTCTATCTTCTTCCTTGGGATGAAATCATCTTGATTTGGGGTTTTTGGGTGTTGGATCTAAAGGTCTTGTTCTTCAACAAGGTTGTTAGGTCTAATTTCCTCGAAGTTTCGTAACATTTGGTATCAGAGCTTTAGGCTCTAGATCGGATATATGTTTCCGTTGTTTCTGTTCTTATCATCATTTTGATTCTGAAATTTTGTTATTTTTGTTCAGTTCGTCACATTCTGCAATTCATATAAAACTCAAAAAAAAATATCATTTCCGTTTCTTATTTCATTTTAACGTCTTCTACAACTATTTAGATCTGTGTCTGATCTACATTTCTCTCTTCTTTGAGGTCTTCAAAATCATCTTTCTTTAGGTTGCTATATTCGTATTTTAAAAATCTGTCAAAAGAAAACTGCAAACCCGAGAGCAGTTTCATCTTTAAAATTCTGCCCAAAAATTAAAATTAAAAAAAAATGTCATTTTTATTCTTCGTTTGGTGTTGACATCTTCTACAAGGTTTTAGATCTGTGTATGTTCTTCAACTTTGTCTTTTATGAGATCATGAAATTCGGTATGTTTCTTGGTGAAAAGTCTGCCTTTTGAAAGTATATTCTGGAAAACCGAGAAAACCTAGATTGTGTATCACAGAAGACGTGAGGAAACTTTCTTGTCACTTTGCATTTTTTTTTTTCAAGCATGTATCACAAAAGAAGTTCAACCAAATCCATGTTTCATCAAGCACAAAGACGTTGTGAGAACCACATCAATGGTGATCCATTTTGGAAGAATTTTCGAAATAATATGGCTGAGCTTCGCCAATCCATAAACTACATGGCTGAATTATGTCCTTTGAATTTGCGGGATCGAGAAATGGAGAGACAGGTTACACAACCAAATCAAAAAGAGAAAGATTGTCTCATGCCTCAAGATGATGTTGCAAATGATGGTAGTGTCATTGATGGCATTGCGACCAACAAAGAAAGTGGTAAAATGGAAAATGAAATGCTTTGTAATTTAGTGCCAACAAATGCCAATGATTTCTTTTTGAGTAGGCAATTAGACTTGCTTGTTTGTAACCCTTCTACTATTGTAAAACCTACTCTTGATGAAGTACATGTTGATGTGTGTGAGTTAGGGCAAAAGACAAAAAAGGTCGAGACAAAAGCATATGAATTGTTTGAAAAAGAATCTTGTGAGAAAATGAGTGAGAGAAAAAAGCATGAGATTAGTCTATGGCCTATAGAGAAAAACGAGAGAAAAGCCAATAATGTGAGCTTGTGTAAAAGAGCTTGTGAGGTTAAAACTATTTTGTTTTCAAAGCAAAATATTTTTAATCTTTTATACAAAGGCACTTGTTTTCTAACGGGTGAGCTCAAACCATTCTTCCATAGTGTTTCTTTTGAGTTCTTACAGGAGGCCAAAACAGTCATTGTGAAGCATGATTCAAAAGTTAATGCCAAAGCATTTATTGGGAAGCAACACTTCAAAATGGCTTCTAAGTTCATCCATGGCAGCAAGCATAAGGTGTTCAAACTAGGTGATTCGGTTTGGAGACACTTTTGGAGGGATCGTTGTTCATTTTACAAGAAACCTAAGTGGAATTCAAGAGGCAATTTACCTATTACATCCCATGGCTACAAGATTGCTTTACAAGGCGTGGGTGATGACAATTACATCTTCAATGGAGCTAATTTTCGTCCGTTTGATGTAGGAGATCCTTTAGATTCGAGGACGAATCTTCTCGAAGAAGGGGAGAATGATATGGATCACGGTTCAACCTTAATTTCATGTGTTACAACCTAATTCAAGTGAGGATGGACCATTTGAAGCTTTGGAGGTCAATGTGTGCAAGATTGAAGTTGACCATGAATGATGTGGCCAAGTCATTAATAGCAATGCCTCAAAGTCCAATTACATAATAGGACATTCTTTTTATTTTGATGTTTTAATTGTAATTTTAGTTTTCAAAGTTTAGACATTAATTAGGTGGTTGGGAAGTTGAAATTAATGAGGGTAGTTAGGAAGTTCATTAAATGTGGTAGTTGGGAAGTCCATTTAATGATGTAGTTGGGAAAGTGTATTATTACATAGAATTCCTTGTCTATAAAAGGAATTGATCTTGTTAGTAAAAAAAGAAGAACAACTTTGATGATGTTTCAATGAAATTGAGTCTTTTGAGCTTAAAGGCCATGAGCAACTTTCTTTGCATATCTTGTGTTTAGATTTGCATGTAAGGATCATTCAAGTGGTGTTGATCAAACTACTTGTGGAGTGATTCGAATCTTGAGCTTAGAAACGCGTTTTCTATACTCTTGATATTGATCATCGAGGTAAATCCGCTTCTATCTTCTTCCTTGGGATGAAATCATCTTGATTTGGGGTTTTTGGGTGTTGGATCTAAAGGTCTTGTTCCTCAACAAAGGTTGTTAGATCTAATTCTTAAGAGTTACTTAACAGTTAGAAACAACAAGTTCGTTCCCTAAAGCGAACTTCGTCATGTTTGGACCAAAATGGACAAACCTTGTCTCCATTCGAAGTTTCGCAAGTTTTAATGCTGAAGTTCCTCCCCTAGAGCGTTGTTCGTCATCTTCGGACTAAAATGGACCAAACTTGTCTCCAGTTGAGGTTTGGAGAGTTAGAAACAACAAGTTCGTTCCCTAGAGCGAAGTTTGTCATGTTTGGACAAAAATGGACAAACCTTGTCTCCATTCGAAGCTTCGCAATTTTTAATGCTGCAGTTCCTCCCCTAGAGCTTTGTTCGTCATCTTCGGACTAAAATGGACCAAACATGTCTCCAGTTGAGGTTTGGAGAGTTAGAAACAAGAAGTTCGTTCCCTAGAGCGAAGTTCGTCATGTTTGGACAAAAATGGACAAACCTTGTCTCCATTCGAAGTTTCGCAAGTTTTAATGCTGAAGTTCCTCCCCTAGAGCCTTGTTCGTCATCTTCGGACTAAAATGGACCAAACTTGTCTCCATTCGAGGCTTGGTGAGTTAGAAACAACAAGTTCGTTCCCTAGAGCGAAGTTCGTCATGTTTGGACCCAAATGGACAAACCTTGTCTCCATTCGAAGTTTCGCAAGTTTTAATGCTGAAGTTCCTCCCCTAGAGCCTTGTTCGTCATCTTCGGACTAAAATGGACCAAACTTGTCTCCATTTGAAGCTTGGAGAGTTAGAAAGAACAAGTTCGTTCCCTAGAGCGAAGTTCGTCATGTTTGGACCAAAATGGACAAACCTTGTCTCCATTCGAAGTGTCGCAAGTTTTAATGCTGAAGTTCTTCCCCTAGAGCGTTGTTCGTCATCTTCGCACTAAATGGACCAAACTTGTCTCCATTTGAAGCTTGGAGAGTTAGAAACAACAAGTTCGTTCCCTAGAGCGAAGTTTGTCATGTTTGGACCAAAATGGACAAACCTTGTCTCCATTCGAAGTTTCGCAAGTTTTAATGCTGAAGGTCTTCCCCTAGAGCGTTGTTCGTCATCTTCGGACTAAAATGGACCAAACTTGTCTCCATTCGAGGCTTGGAGAGTTAGAAACAACAAGTTCGTTCCCTAGAGCGAAGTTCGTCATGTTTGGACCAAAATGGACAAACCTTGTCTCCATTCGAACTTTCGCAAGTTTTAATGCTGAAGTTCTTCCCCTAGAGCGTTGTTCGTCATCTTCGGACTAAAATGGACCAAACTTGTCTCCAGTTGAGGTTTGGAGAGTTAGAAACAACAAGTTCGTTCCCTAGAGCGAAGTTCGTCATGTTTGGACAAAAATGGACAAACCTTGTCTCCATTCGAAGCTTCGCAATTTTTAATGCTGAAGTTCCTCCCCTAGAGCGTTGTTCGTCATCTTCGGACTAAAATGGACCAAACTTGTCTCCATTTGAAGCTTGGAGAGTTAGAAACAACAAGTTCGTTCCCTAGAGCGAAGTTCGTCATGTTTGGACCAAAATGGACAAACCTTGTCTCCATTCGAAGTTTCGCAAGTTTTAATGGTGAAGTTCTTCCCCTAGAGCGTTGTTCGTCATCTTCGGACTAAAATGGACCAAACTTGTCTCCATTCGAGGGTTGGAGAGTTAGAAACAATAAGTTCGTTCCCTAGAGCGAAGTTCGTCATGTTTGGAATAAAATGGACAAACCTTGTTTCCATTCAAAGTTTCGCAAGTTTTAATGCTGAAGTTCCTCCCCTAGAGCGTTGTTCGTCATCTTCGGACTAAAATGGACCAAACTTGTCTCCATTTGAAGCTTGGAGAGATAGAAACAACAAGTTCGTTCCCTAGAGCGAAGTTCGTCATGTTTGGACCAAAATGGACAAACCTTGTCTCCATTCGAAGTTTCGCAAGTTTTAATGCTCAAGTTCCTCCCCTAGAGCGTTGTTCGTCATCTTCGGACTAAAATGGACCAAACTTGTCTCCATTTGAAGCTTGGAGAGTTAGAAACAACAAGTTCGTTCCCTAGAGCGAAGTTCGTCATGTTTGGACCAAAATGGACAAACCTTGTCTCCATTCGAAGTTTCGCAAGTAGTAATGCTGAAGTTCTTCCCCTAGACCGTTGTTCCTCATCTTCGGACTAAAATGGACCAAACTTGTCTCCATTTGAAGCTTGGATAGTTAGAAACAACAAGTTCGTTCCCTAGAGCGAAGTTCGTCATGTTTGGACCAAAATGGACAAACCTTGTCTCCATTCGAAGTTTCGCAAGTTTTAATGCTCAAGTTCCTCCCCTAGAGCATTGTTCGTCATCTTCGGACTAAAATGGACCGAACTTGTCTCCATTTGAAGCTTGGAGAGTTAGAAACAACAAGTTCGTTCCCTAGAGCGAAGTTCGTCATGTTTGGACCAAAATGGACAAACCTTGTCTCCATTCGAAGTTTCGCAAGTATTAATGCTGAAGTTCTTCCCCTAGCCCGTTGTTCCTCATCTTCGGACTAAAATGGACCAAACTTGTCTCCATTTGAAGCTTGGATAGTTAGAAACAACAAGTTCGTTCCCTAGAGCGAAGTTCGTCATGATTGGACCAAAATGGACAAACCTTGTCTCCATTCGAAGTTTCGCAAGTTTTAATGCTGAAGTTCTTCCCCTAGAGCGTTGTTCGTCATCTTCGGACTAAAATGGACCAAACTTGACTCCATTCGGGCTTGGAGAGTTAGAAACAATAAGTTCGTTCCCTAGAGCGAAGTTCGTCATGTTTGGAATAAAATGGACAAACCTTGTCTCCATTCGAAGTTTCGCAAGTTTTAATGCTGAAGTTCCTCCCCTAGAGCCTTGTTCGTCATCTTCGGACTAAAATGGACCAAACTTGTCTCCATTCGAGGCTTGGTGAGTTAGAAACAACAAGTTCGTTCCCTAGAGCGAACTTCGTCATGTTTGGACCAAAATGGACAAACCTTGTCTCCATTCGAAGTTTCGCAAGTTTTAATGCTGAAGTTCCTCCCCTAGAGCGTTGTTCGTCATCTTCGGACTAAAATGGACCAAACTTGTCTCCAGTTGAGGTTTGGACAGTTAGAAACAACAAGTTCGTTCCCTAGAGCGAAGTTCGTCATGTTTGGACAAAAATGGACAAACCTTGTCTCCATTCGAAGCTTCGCAATTTTTAATGCTGCAGTTCCTCCCCTAGAGCCTTGTTCGTCATCTTCGGACTAAAATGGACCAAACTTGTCTCCAGTTGAGGTTTGGAGAGTTAGAAACAAGAAGTTCGTTCCCTAGAGCGAAGTTCGTCATGTTTGGACAAAAATGGACAAACCTAGTCTCCATTCGAAGTTTCGCAAGTTTTAATGCTGAAGTTCCTCCCCTAGAGCCTTGTTCGTCATCTTCGGACTAAAATGGACCAAACTTGTCTCCATTCGAGGCTTGGTGAGTTAGAAACAACAAGTTCGTTCCCTAGAGCGAAGTTCGTCATGTTTGGACCCAAATGGACAAACCTTGTCTCCATTCGAAGTTTCGCAAGTTTTAATGCTGAAGTTCCTCCCCTAGAGCCTTGTTCGTCATCTTCGGACTAAAATGGACCAAACTTGTCTCCATTTGAAGCTTGGAGAGTTAGAAAGAACAAGTTCGTTCCCTAGAGCGAAGTTCGTCATGTTTGGACCAAAATGGACAAACCTTGTCTCCATTCGAAGTGTCGCAAGTTTTAATGCTGAAGTTCTTCCCCTAGAGCGTTGTTCGTCATCTTCGCACTAAATGGACCAAACTTGTCTCCATTTGAAGCTTGGAGAGTTAGAAACAACAAGTTCGTTCCCTAGAGCGAAGTTTGTCATGTTTGGACCAAAATGGACAAACCTTGTCTCCATTCGAAGTTTCGCAAGTTTTAATGCTGAAGGTCTTCCCCTAGAGCGTTGTTCGTCATCTTCGGACTAAAATGGACCAAACTTGTCTCCATTCGAGGCTTGGAGAGTTAGAAACAACAAGTTCGTTCCCTAGAGCGAAGTTCGTCATGTTTGGACCAAAATGGACAAACCTTGTCTCCATTCGAAGTTTCGCAAGTTTTAATGCTGAAGTTCTTCCCCTAGAGCGTTGTTCGTCATCTTCGGACTAAAATGGACCAAACTTGTCTCCATTCGAGGCTTGGAGAGTTAGAAACAACAAGTTCGTTCCCTAGAGCGAAGTTCGTCATGTTTGGACCAAAATGGACAAACCTTGTCTCCATTCGAAGTTTCGCAAGTTTTAATGCTGAAGTTCCGCCCCTAGAGCGTTGTTCGTCATCTTCGGACTAAAATGGACCAAACTTGTCTCCATTTGAAGCTTGGAGAGTTAGAAACCACAAGTTCGTTCCCTAGAGCGAAGTTCGTCATGTTTGGACCAAAATGGACAAACCTTGTCTCCATTCGAACTTTCGCAAGTTTTAATGCTGAAGTTCTTCCCCTAGAGCGTTGTTCGTCATCTTCGGACTAAAATGGACCAAACTTGTCTCCAGTTGAGGTTTGGAGAGTTAGAAACAACAAGTTCGTTCCCTAGAGCGAAGTTCGTCATGTTTGGACAAAAATGGACAAACCTTGTCTCCATTCGAAGCTTCGCAATTTTTAATGCTGAAGTTCCTCCCCTAGAGCGTTGTTCGTCATCTTCGGACTAAAATGGACCAAACTTGTCTCCATTTGAAGCTTGGAGAGTTAGAAACAACAAGTTCGTTCCCTAGAGCGAAGTTCGTCATGTTTGGACCAAAATGGACAAACCTTGTCTCCATTCGAAGTTTCGCAAGTTTTAATGGTGAAGTTCTTCCCCTAGAGCGTTGTTCGTCATCTTCGGACTAAAATGGACCAAACTTGTCTCCATTCGAGGGTTGGAGAGTTAGAAACAATAAGTTCGTTCCCTAGAGCGAAGTTCGTCATGTTTGGAATAAAATGGACAAACCTTGTTTCCATTCAAAGTTTCGCAAGTTTTAATGCTGAAGTTCCTCCCCTAGAGCGTTGTTCGTCATCTTCGGACTAAAATGGACCAAACTTGTCTCCATTTGAAGCTTGGAGAGATAGAAACAACAAGTTCGTTCCCTAGAGCGAAGTTCGTCATGTTTGGACCAAAATGGACAAACCTTGTCTCCATTCGAAGTTTCGCAAGTTTTAATGCTCAAGTTCCTCCCCTAGAGCGTTGTTCGTCATCTTCGGACTAAAATGGACCAAACTTGTCTCCATTTGAAGCTTGGAGAGTTAGAAACAACAAGTTCGTTCCCTAGAGCGAAGTTCGTCATGTTTGGACCAAAATGGACAAACCTTGTCTCCATTCGAAGTTTCGCAAGTAGTAATGCTGAAGTTCTTCCCCTAGACCGTTGTTCCTCATCTTCGGACTAAAATGGACCAAACTTGTCTCCATTTGAAGCTTGGATAGTTAGAAACAACAAGTTCGTTCCCTAGAGCGAAGTTCGTCATGTTTGGACCAAAATGGACAAACCTTGTCTCCATTCGAAGTTTCGCAAGTTTTAATGCTCAAGTTCCTCCCCTAGAGCATTGTTCGTCATCTTCGGACTAAAATGGACCGAACTTGTCTCCATTTGAAGCTTGGAGAGTTAGAAACAACAAGTTCGTTCCCTAGAGCGAAGTTCGTCATGTTTGGACCAAAATGGACAAACCTTGTCTCCATTCGAAGTTTCGCAAGTATTAATGCTGAAGTTCTTCCCCTAGCCCGTTGTTCCTCATCTTCGGACTAAAATGGACCAAACTTGTCTCCATTTGAAGCTTGGATAGTTAGAAACAACAAGTTCGTTCCCTAGAGCGAAGTTCGTCATGATTGGACCAAAATGGACAAACCTTGTCTCCATTCGAAGTTTCGCAAGTTTTAATGCTGAAGTTCTTCCCCTAGAGCGTTGTTCGTCATCTTCGGACTAAAATGGACCAAACTTGACTCCATTCGGGCTTGGAGAGTTAGAAACAATAAGTTCGTTCCCTAGAGCGAAGTTCGTCATGTTTGGAATAAAATGGACAAACCTTGTCTCCATTCGAAGTTTCGCAAGTTTTAATGCTGAAGTTCCTCCCCTAGAGCCTTGTTCGTCATCTTCGGACTAAAATGGACCAAACTTGTCTCCATTCGAGGCTTGGTGAGTTAGAAACAACAAGTTCGTTCCCTAGAGCGAACTTCGTCATGTTTGGACCAAAATGGACAAACCTTGTCTCCATTCGAAGTTTCGCAAGTTTTAATGCTGAAGTTCCTCCCCTAGAGCGTTGTTCGTCATCTTCGGACTAAAATGGACCAAACTTGTCTCCAGTTGAGGTTTGGACAGTTAGAAACAACAAGTTCGTTCCCTAGAGCGAAGTTCGTCATGTTTGGACAAAAATGGACAAACCTTGTCTCCATTCGAAGCTTCGCAATTTTTAATGCTGCAGTTCCTCCCCTAGAGCCTTGTTCGTCATCTTCGGACTAAAATGGACCAAACTTGTCTCCAGTTGAGGTTTGGAGAGTTAGAAACAAGAAGTTCGTTCCCTAGAGCGAAGTTCGTCATGTTTGGACAAAAATGGACAAACCTAGTCTCCATTCGAAGTTTCGCAAGTTTTAATGCTGAAGTTCCTCCCCTAGAGCCTTGTTCGTCATCTTCGGACTAAAATGGACCAAACTTGTCTCCATTCGAGGCTTGGTGAGTTAGAAACAACAAGTTCGTTCCCTAGAGCGAAGTTCGTCATGTTTGGACCCAAATGGACAAACCTTGTCTCCATTCGAAGTTTCGCAAGTTTTAATGCTGAAGTTCCTCCCCTAGAGCCTTGTTCGTCATCTTCGGACTAAAATGGACCAAACTTGTCTCCATTTGAAGCTTGGAGAGTTAGAAAGAACAAGTTCGTTCCCTAGAGCGAAGTTCGTCATGTTTGGACCAAAATGGACAAACCTTGTCTCCATTCGAAGTGTCGCAAGTTTTAATGCTGAAGTTCTTCCCCTAGAGCGTTGTTCGTCATCTTCGCACTAAATGGACCAAACTTGTCTCCATTTGAAGCTTGGAGAGTTAGAAACAACAAGTTCGTTCCCTAGAGCGAAGTTTGTCATGTTTGGACCAAAATGGACAAACCTTGTCTCCATTCGAAGTTTCGCAAGTTTTAATGCTGAAGGTCTTCCCCTAGAGCGTTGTTCGTCATCTTCGGACTAAAATGGACCAAACTTGTCTCCATTCGAGGCTTGGAGAGTTAGAAACAACAAGTTCGTTCCCTAGAGCGAAGTTCGTCATGTTTGGACCAAAATGGACAAACCTTGTCTCCATTCGAAGTTTCGCAAGTTTTAATGCTGAAGTTCTTCCCCTAGAGCGTTGTTCGTCATCTTCGGACTAAAATGGACCAAACTTGTCTCCATTCGAGGCTTGGAGAGTTAGAAACAACAAGTTCGTTCCCTAGAGCGAAGTTCGTCATGTTTGGACCAAAATGGACAAACCTTGTCTCCATTCGAAGTTTCGCAAGTTTTAATGCTGAAGTTCCGCCCCTAGAGCGTTGTTCGTCATCTTCGGACTAAAATGGACCAAACTTGTCTCCATTTGAAGCTTGGAGAGTTAGAAACCACAAGTTCGTTCCCTAGAGCGAAGTTCGTCATGTTTGGACCAAAATGGACAAACCTTGTCTCCATTCGAAGTTTCGCAAGTTTTAATGCTGAAGTTCTTCCCCTAGAGCGTTGTTCGTCATCTTCGGACTAAAATGGACCAAACTTGTCTCCATTCGAGGCTTGGAGAGTTAGAAACAACAAGTTCGTTCCCTAGAGCGAAGTTCGTCATGTTTGGACCAAAATGGACAAACCTTGTCTCCATTCGAAGTTTCGCAAGTTTTAATGCTGAAGTTCTTCCCCTAGAGCGTTGTTCGTCATCTTCGGACTAAAATGGACCAAACTTGTCTCCATTCGAGGCTTGGAGAGTTAGAAACAACAAGTTCGTTCCCTAGAGCGAAGTTCGTCATGTTTGGACCAAAATGGACAAACCTTGTCTCCATTCGAAGTTTCGCAAGTTTTAATGCTGAAGTTCCTCCCCTAGAGCGTTGTTCGTCATCTTCGGACTAAAATGGACCAAACTTGTCTCCATTTGAAGCTTGGAGAGTTAGAAACCACAAGTTCGTTCCCTAGAGCGAAGTTCGTCATGTTTGGACCAAAATGGACAAACCTTGTCTCCATTCGAAGTTTCGCAAGTTTTAATGCTGAAGTTCTTCCCCTAGAGCGTTGTTCGTCATCTTCGGACTAAAATGGACCAAACTTGTCTCCAGTCGAGGCTTGGAGAGTTAGAAACAACAAGTTCGTTCCCTAGAGCGAAGTTCGTCATGTTTGGACCAAAATGGACAAACCTTGTCTCCATTCGAAGTTTCGCAAGTTTTAATGCTGAAGTTCCGCCCCTAGAGCGTTGTTCGTCATCTTCGGACTAAAATGGACCAAACTTGTCTCCATTTGAAGCTTGGAGAGTTAGAAACCACAAGTTCGTTCCCTAGAGCGAAGTTCGTCATGTTTGGACCAAAATGGACAAACCTTGTCTCCATTCGAAGTTTCGCAAGTTTTAATGCTGATGTTCTTCCCCTAGAGCGTTGTTCGTCATCTTCGGACTAAAATGGACCAAACTTGTCTCCATTCGAGGCTTGGAGAGTTAGAAACAACAAGTTCGTTCCCTAGAGCGAAGTTCGTCATGTTTGGACCAAAATGGACAAACCTTGTCTCCATTCGAAGTTTCGCAAGTTTTAATGCTGAAGTTCTTCCCCTAGAGCGTTGTTCGTCATCTTCGGACTAAAATGGACCAAACTTGTCTCCATTCGAGGCTTGGAGAGTTAGAAACAACAAGTTCGTTCCCTAGAGCGAAGTTCGTCATGTTTGGACCAAAATGGACAAACCTTGTCTCCATTCGAAGTTTCGCAAGTTTTAATGCTGAAGTTCCTCCCCTAGAGCGTTGTTCGTCATCTTCGGACTAAAATGGACCAAACTTGTCTCCATTTGAAGCTTGGAGAGTTAGAAACCACAAGTTCGTTCCCTAGAGCGAAGTTCGTCATGTTTGGACCAAAATGGACAAACCTTGTCTCCATTCGAAGTTTCGCAAGTTTTAATGCTGAAGTTCCTCCCCTAGAGCGTTGTTCGTCCTCTTCGGACTAAAATGGACCAAACTTGTCTCCAGTTGAGGTTTGGAGAGTTAGAAACAACAAGTTCGTTCCCTAGAGCGAAGTTCGTCATGTTTGGACAAAAATGGACAAACCTTGTCTCCATTCGAAGCTTCGCAAGTTTTAATGCTGCAGTTCCTCCCCTAGAGCGTTGTTCGTCATCTTCGGACTAAAATGAACCAAACTTGTCTCCATTCGAGGCTTGGAGAATTAGAAACAACAAGTTCGTTCCCTAGAGCGAAGTTCGTCATGTTTGGACCAAAATGGACAAACCTTGTCTCCATTCGAAGTTTCGCAAGTTTTAATGCTGAAGTTCTTCCCCTAGAGCGTTGTTCGTCATCTTCGGACTAAAATGGACCAAACTTGTCTCCATTCGAGGCTTGGAGAGTTAGAAACAACAAGTTCGTTCCCTAGAGCGAAGTTCGTCATGTTTGGACCAAAATGGACAAACCTTGTCTCCATTCGAAGTTTCGCAAGTTTTAATGCTGAAGTTCTTCCCCTAGAGCGTTGTTCGTCATCTTCGGACTAAAATGGACCAAACTTGTCTCCATTCGAGGCTTGGAGAGTTAGAAACAACAAGTTCGTTCCCTAGAGCGAAGTTCGTCATGTTTGGACCAAAATGGACAAACCTTGTCTCCATTCGAAGTTTCGCAAGTTTTAATGCTGAAGTTCCTCCCCTAGAGCCTTGTTCGTCATCTTCGGACTAAAATGGACCAAACTTGTCTCCATTTGAAGCTTGGAGAGTTAGAAAGAACAAGTTCGTTCCCTAGAGCGAAGTTCGTCATGTTTGGACCAAAATGGACAAACCTTGTCTCCATTCGAAGTGTCGCAAGTTTTAATGCTGAAGTTCTTCCCCTAGAGCGTTGTTCGTCATCTTCGCACTAAAATGGACCAAACTTGTCTCCATTTGAAGCTTGGAGAGTTAGAAACAACAAGTTCGTTCCCTAGAGCGAAGTTTGTCATGTTTGGACCAAAATGGACAAACCTTGTCTCCATTCGAAGTTTCGCAAGTTTTAATGCTGAAGGTCTTCCCCTAGAGCGTTGTTCGTCATCTTCGGACTAAAATGGACCAAACTTGTCTCCATTCGAGGCTTGGAGAGTTAGAAACAACAAGTTCGTTCCCTAGAGCGAAGTTCGTCATGTTTGGACCAAAATGGACAAACCTTGTCTCCATTCGAAGTTTCGCAAGTTTTAATGCTGAAGTTCCTCCCCTAGAGCGTTGTTCGTCATCTTCGGACTAAAATGGACCAAACTTGTCTCCATTCGAGGCTTGGAGAGTTAGAAACAACAAGTTCGTTCCCTAGAGCAAAGTTCGTCATGTTTGGACCAAAATGGACAAACCTTGTCTCCATTCGAAGTTTCGCAAGTTTTAATGCTGAAGTTCTTCCCCTAGAGCGTTGTTCGTCATCTTCGGACTAAAATGGACCAAACTTGTCTCCATTCGAGGCTTGGAGAGTTAGAAACAACAAGTTCGTTCCCTAGAGCGAAGTTCGTCATGTTTGAACCAAAATGGACAAACCTTGTCTCCATTCGAAGTTTCGCAAGTTTTAATGCTGAAGTTCCTCCCCTAGAGCGTTGTTCGTCATCTTCGGACTAAAATGGACCAAACTTGTCTCCATTTGAAGCTTGGAGAGTTAGAAACCACAAGTTCGTTCCCTAGAGCGAAGTTCGTCATGTTTGGACCAAAATGAACAAACCTTGTCTCCATTCGAAGTTTCGCAAGTTTTAATGCTGAAGTTCTTCCCCTAGAGCGTTGTTCGTCATCTTCGGACTAAAATGGACCAAAATTGTCTACATTCGAGGCTTGGAGAGTTAGAAACAACAAGTTCGTTCCCTAGAGCGAAGTTCGTCATGTTTGGACCAAAATGGACAAACCTTGTCTCCATTCGAAGTTTCGCAAGTTTTAATGCTGAAGTTCTTCCCCTAGAGCGTTGTTCGTCATCTTCGGACTAAAATGGACCAAACTTGTCTCCATTCGAGGCTTGGAGAGTTAGAAACAACAAGTTCGTTCCCTAGAGCGAAGTTCGTCATGTTTGGACCAAAATGGACAAACCTTGTCTCCATTCGAAGTTTCGCAAGTTTTAATGCTGAAGTTCCTCCCCTAGAGCGTTGTTCGTCATCTTCGGACTAAAATGGACCAAACTTGTCTCCATTTGAAGCATGGAGAGTTAGAAACCACAAGTTCGTTCCCTAGAGCGAAGTTCGTCATGTTTGGACCAAAATGGACAAACCTTGTCTCCATTCGAAGTTTCGCAAGTTTTAATGCTGAAGTTCCTCCCCTAGAGCGTTGTTCGTCCTCTTCGGACTAAAATGGACCAAACTTGTCTCCAGTTGAGGTTTGGAGAGTGAGAAACAACAAGTTCGTTCCCTAGAGCGAAGTTCGTCATGTTTGGACAAAAATGGACAAACCTTGTCTCCATTCGAAGCTTCGCAAGTTTTAATGCTGCAGTTCCTCCCCTAGAGCCTTGTTCGTCATCTTCGGACTAAAATGAACCAAACTTGTCTCCATTCGAGGCTTGGAGAATTAGAAACAACAAGTTCGTTCCCTAGAGCGAAGTTCGTCATGTTTGGACCAAAATGGACAAACCTTGTCTCCATTCGAAGTTTCGCAAGTTTTAATGCTGAAGTTCCTCCCCTAGAGCGTTGTTCGTCATCTTCGGACTAAAATGAACCAAACTTGTCTCCATTTGAAGCTTGGAGAGTTAGAAACAACAAGTTCGTTCCCTAGAGCGAAGTTCGTCATGTTTGGACCAAAATGGACAAACCTTGTCTCCATTCGAAGTTTCGCAAGTTTTAATGGTGAAGTTCTTCCCTTAGAGCGTTGTTCGTCATCTTCGGACTAAAATGGACCAAACTTGTCTCCATTCGAGGGTTGGAGAGTTAGAAACAATAAGTTCGTTCCCTAGAGCGAAGTTCGTCATGTTTGGAATAAAATGGACAAACCTTGTCTCCATTCGAAGTTTCGCAAGTTTTAATGCTGAAGTTCCTCCCCTAGAGCGTTGTTCGTCATCTTCGGACTAAAATGGAACAAACTTGTCTACATTTGAAGCTCTGAGATTTAGAAAGAACAAGTTCGTTCCCTAGAGCGAAGTTCGTCATGTTTGGACCAAAATGGACAAACCTTGTCTCCATTCGAAGTTTCGCAAGTTTTAATGCTGAAGTTCCTCCCCTAGAGCGTTGTTCGTCATCTTCGGACTAAAATGGACCAAACTTGTCTCCATTTGAAGCTTGGAGAGTTAGAAACAACAAGTTCGTTCCCTAGAGCGAAGTTCGTCATGTTTGGACCAAAATGGACAAACCTTGTCTCCATTCGAAGTTTCGCAAGTTTTAATGCTGAAGTTCTTCCCCTAGAGCGTTGTTCGTCATCTTCGGACTAAAATGGACCAAACTTGTCTCCATTCGAGGCTTGGAGAGTTAGAAACAACAAGTTCGTTCCCTAGAGCGAACTTCGTCATGTTTGGACCAAAATGGACAAACCTTGTCTCCATTCGAAGTTTCGCAAGTTTTAATGCTGAAGTTCCTCCCCTAGAGCGAAGTTCGTCATCTTCGGACTAAAATGGACCAAACTTGTCTCCATTTGAAGCTTGGAGAGTTAGAAAGAACAAGTTCGTTCCCTAGAGCGAAGTTCGTCATGTTTGGACCAAAATGGACAAACCTTGTCTCCATTCGAAGTTTCGCAAGTTTTAATGCTGAAGTTCTTCCCCTAGAGCGTTGTTCGTCATCTTCGGACTAAAATGGACCAAACTTGTCTCCATTCGAGGCTTGGAGAGTTAGAAACAACAAGTTCGTTCCCTAGAGCGAAGTTCGTCATGTTTGGACCAAAATGGACAAACCTTGTCTCCATTCGAAGTTTCGCAAGTTTTAATGCTGAAGTTCTTCCCCTAGAGCGTTGTTCGTCATCTTCGGACTAAAATGGACCAAACTTGTCTCCATTCGAGGCTTGGAGAGTTAGAAACAACAAGTTCGTTCCCTAGAGCGAAGTTCGTCATGTTTGGACCAAAATGGACAAACCTTGTCTCCATTCGAAGTTTCGCAAGTTTTAATGCTGAAGTTCCTCCCCTAGAGCCTTGTTCGTCATCTTCGGACTAAAATGGACCAAACTTGTCTCCATTTGAAGCTTGGAGAGTTAGAAAGAACAAGTTCGTTCCCTAGAGCGAAGTTCGTCATGTTTGGACCAAAATGGACAAACCTTGTCTCCATTCGAAGTGTCGCAAGTTTTAATGCTGAAGTTCTTCCCCTAGAGCGTTGTTCGTCATCTTCGCACTAAAATGGACCAAACTTGTCTCCATTTGAAGCTTGGAGAGTTAGAAACAACA
Source organism: Trichosanthes truncata (assembly GCA_033996785.1). Classification (NCBI taxonomy): domain Eukaryota; kingdom Viridiplantae; phylum Streptophyta; class Magnoliopsida; order Cucurbitales; family Cucurbitaceae; genus Trichosanthes; species Trichosanthes truncata. The sequence goes on from JAWPNB010000003.1 coordinate 35,697,968, forward strand.
AGTTCGTTCCCTAGAGCGAAGTTTGTCATGTTTGGACCAAAATGGACAAACCTTGTCTCCATTCGAAGTTTCGCAAGTTTTAATGCTGAAGGTCTTCCCCTAGAGCGTTGTTCGTCATCTTCGGACTAAAATGGACCAAACTTGTCTCCATTCGAGGCTTGGAGAGTTAGAAACAACAAGTTCGTTCCCTAGAGCGAAGTTCGTCATGTTTGGACCAAAATGGACAAACCTTGTCTCCATTCGAAGTTTCGCAAGTTTTAATGCTGAAGTTCCTCCCCTAGAGCGTTGTTCGTCATCTTCGGACTAAAATGGACCAAACTTGTCTCCATTCGAGGCTTGGAGAGTTAGAAACAACAAGTTCGTTCCCTAGAGCGAAGTTCGTCATGTTTGGACCAAAATGGACAAACCTTGTCTCCATTCGAAGTTTCGCAAGTTTTAATGCTGAAGTTCTTCCCCTAGAGCGTTGTTCGTCATCTTCGGACTAAAATGGACCAAACTTGTCTCCATTCGAGGCTTGGAGAGTTAGAAACAACAAGTTCGTTCCCTAGAGCGAAGTTCGTCATGTTTGAACCAAAATGGACAAACCTTGTCTCCATTCGAAGTTTCGCAAGTTTTAATGCTGAAGTTCCTCCCCTAGAGCGTTGTTCGTCATCTTCGGACTAAAATGGACCAAACTTGTCTCCATTTGAAGCTTGGAGAGTTAGAAACCACAAGTTCGTTCCCTAGAGCGAAGTTCGTCATGTTTGGACCAAAATGAACAAACCTTGTCTCCATTCGAAGTTTCGCAAGTTTTAATGCTGAAGTTCTTCCCCTAGAGCGTTGTTCGTCATCTTCGGACTAAAATGGACCAAAATTGTCTACATTCGAGGCTTGGAGAGTTAGAAACAACAAGTTCGTTCCCTAGAGCGAAGTTCGTCATGTTTGGACCAAAATGGACAAACCTTGTCTCCATTCGAAGTTTCGCAAGTTTTAATGCTGAAGTTCTTCCCCTAGAGCGTTGTTCGTCATCTTCGGACTAAAATGGACCAAACTTGTCTCCATTCGAGGCTTGGAGAGTTAGAAACAACAAGTTCGTTCCCTAGAGCGAAGTTCGTCATGTTTGGACCAAAATGGACAAACCTTGTCTCCATTCGAAGTTTCGCAAGTTTTAATGCTGAAGTTCCTCCCCTAGAGCGTTGTTCGTCATCTTCGGACTAAAATGGACCAAACTTGTCTCCATTTGAAGCATGGAGAGTTAGAAACCACAAGTTCGTTCCCTAGAGCGAAGTTCGTCATGTTTGGACCAAAATGGACAAACCTTGTCTCCATTCGAAGTTTCGCAAGTTTTAATGCTGAAGTTCCTCCCCTAGAGCGTTGTTCGTCATCTTCGGACTAAAATGGACCAAACTTGTCTCCATTTGAAGCATGGAGATTTAGAAAGAACAAGTTCGTTCCCTAGAGCGAAGTTCGTCATGTTTGGACCAAAATGGACAAACCTTGTCTCCATTCGAAGTTTCGCAAGTTTTAATGCTGAAGTTCCTCCCCTAGAGCGTTGTTCGTCATCTTCGGACTAAAATGGACCAAACTTGTCTCCATTTGAAGCTTGGAGAGTTAGAAACAACAAGTTCGTTCCCTAGAGCGAAGTTCGTCATGTTTGGACCAAAATGGACAAACCTTGTCTCCATTCGAAGTTTCGCAAGTTTTAATGCTGAAGTTCTTCCCCTAGAGCGTTGTTCGTCATCTTCGGACTAAAATGGACCAAACTTGTCTCCATTCGAGGCTTGGAGAGTTAGAAACAACAAGTTCGTTCCCTAGAGCGAACTTCGTCATGTTTGGACCAAAATGGACAAACCTTGTCTCCATTCGAAGTTTCGCAAGTTTTAATGCTGAAGTTCCTCCCCTAGAGCGAAGTTCGTCATCTTCGGACTAAAATGGACCAAACTTGTCTCCATTTGAAGCTTGGAGAGTTAGAAAGAACAAGTTCGTTCCCTAGAGCGAAGTTCGTCATGTTTGGACCAAAATGGACAAACCTTGTCTCCATTCGAAGTTTCGCAAGTTTTAATGCTGAAGTTCTTCCCCTAGAGCGTTGTTCGTCATCTTCGCACTAAAATGGACCAAACTTGTCTCCATTTGAAGCTTGGAGAGTTAGAAACAACAAGTTCGTTCCCTAGAGCGAAGTTTGTCATGTTTGGACCAAAATGGACAAACCTTGTCTCCATTCGAAGTTTCGCAAGTTTTAATGCTGAAGGTCTTCCCCTAGAGCGTTGTTCGTCATCTTCGGACTAAAATGGACCAAACTTGTCTCCATTCGAGGCTTGGAGAGTTAGAAACAACAAGTTCGTTCCATAGAGCGAAGTTCGTCATGTTTGGACCAAAATGGACAAACCTTGTCTCCATTCGAAGTTTCGCAAGTTTTAATGCTGAAGTTCCTCCCCTAGAGCGTTGTTCGTCATCTTCGGACGAAAATGGACCAAACTTGTCTCCATTTGAAGCTTGGAGAGTTAGAAAGAACAAGTTCGTTCCCTAGAGCGAAGTTCGTCATGTTTGGACCAAAATGGACAAACCTTGTCTCCATTCGAAGTTTCGCAAGTTTTAATGCTGAAGTTCCTCCCCTAGAGCGTTGTTCGTCATCTTCGGACTAAAATGGACCAAACTTGTCTCCATTTGAGGCTTGGAGAGTGAGAAACAACAAGTTCGTTCCCTAGAGCGAAGTTCGTCATGTTTGGACCAAAATGGACAAACCATGTCTCCATTCGAAGTTTCGCAAGTTGTTATGCTGAAGTTCCTCCCCTAGAGCGTCGTTCGTCATCTTCGGACTAAAATGGACCAAACTTGTCTCTCCATTTGAGGCTTGGAGAGTTAGAAACAACAAGTCCGTTCCCTAGAGCGAAGTTCGTCATGTTTGGACCAAAATGGACAAACCTTGTCTCCATTCGAAGTTTCGCGAGTTTTAATTCTGAAGTTCCTCCCCTAGAGCGTTGTTCGTCATCTTCGGACTAAAATGGACCAAACTTGTCTCCATTTGAGGCTTGGAGAGTTAGAAATAACAAGTTCGTTCCCTAGAGCGAAGTTCGTCATTTTTGCACCAAAATGGACAAACCTTGTCTCCATTCGAAGTTTCGCAAGTTTTAATGCTGAAGTTCCTCCCCTAAAGCGTTGTTCGTCATATTCGGACTAAAATGGACCAAACTTGTCTCCATTTGAGGCTTGGAGAGTTAGAAATAACAAGTTCGTTCCCTAGAGCGAAGTTCGTCATTTTTGGACCAAAATGGACAAACCTTGTCTCCATTCGAAGTTACGCAAGTTTTAATGCTGAAGATCCTCCCCTAGAGCGTTGTTCGTCATCTTCGGACTAAAATGGACCAAACTTGTCTCCATTTGAAGCTTGGAGAGTTAGAAACCACAAGTTCGTTCCCTAGAGCGAAGTTCGTCATGTTTGGACCAAAATGGACAAACCTTGTCTCCATTCGAAGTTTCGCAAGTTTTAATGCTGAAGTTCCTCCCCTAGAGCGTTGTTCGTCATCTTCGGACTAAAATGGACCAAACTTGTCTCCATTTGAAGCATGGAGAGTTAGAAACCACAAGTTCGTTCCCTAGAGCGAAGTTCGTCATGTTTGGACCAAAATGGACAAACCTTGTCTCCATTCGAAGTTTCGCAAGTTTTAATGCTGAAGTTCCTCCCCTAGAGCGTTGTTCGTCCTCTTCGGACTAAAATGGACCAAACTTGTCTCCAGTTGAGGTTTGGAGAGTGAGAAACAACAAGTTCGTTCCCTAGAGCGAAGTTCGTCATGTTTGGACAAAAATGGACAAACCTTGTCTCCATTCGAAGCTTCGCAAGTTTTAATGCTGCAGTTCCTCCCCTAGAGCCTTGTTCGTCATCTTCGGACTAAAATGAACCAAACTTGTCTCCATTCGAGGCTTGGAGAATTAGAAACAACAAGTTCGTTCCCTAGAGCGAAGTTCGTCATGTTTGGACCAAAATGGACAAACCTTGTCTCCATTCGAAGTTTCGCAAGTTTTAATGCTGAAGTTCCTCCCCTAGAGCGTTGTTCGTCATCTTCGGACTAAAATGAACCAAACTTGTCTCCATTTGAAGCTTGGAGAGTTAGAAACAACAAGTTCGTTCCCTAGAGCGAAGTTCGTCATGTTTGGACCAAAATGGACAAACCTTGTCTCCATTCGAAGTTTCGCAAGTTTTAATGGTGAAGTTCTTCCCTTAGAGCGTTGTTCGTCATCTTCGGACTAAAATGGACCAAACTTGTCTCCATTCGAGGGTTGGAGAGTTAGAAACAATAAGTTCGTTCCCTAGAGCGAAGTTCGTCATGTTTGGAATAAAATGGACAAACCTTGTCTCCATTCGAAGTTTCGCAAGTTTTAATGCTGAAGTTCCTCCCCTAGAGCGTTGTTCGTCATCTTCGGACTAAAATGGAACAAACTTGTCTCCACTTGAAGCTCTGAGATTTAGAAAGAACAAGTTCGTTCCCTAGAGCGAAGTTCGTCATGTTTGGACCAAAATGGACAAACCTTGTCTCCATTCGAAGTTTCGCAAGTTTTAATGCTGAAGTTCCTCCCCTAGAGCGTTGTTCGTCATCTTCGGACTAAAATGGACCAAACTTGTCTCCATTTGAAGCTTGGAGAGTTAGAAACCACAAGTTCGTTCCCTAGAGCGAAGTTCGTCATGTTTGGACCAAAATGGACAAACCTTGTCTCCATTCGAAGTTTCGCAAGTTTTAATGCTGAAGTTCTTCCCCTAGAGCGTTGTTCGTCATCTTCGGACTAAAATGGACCAAACTTGTCTCCATTCGAGGCTTGGAGAGTTAGAAACAACAAGTTCGTTCCCTAGAGCGAAGTTCGTCATGTTTGGACCAAAATGGACAAACCTTGTCTCCATTCGAAGTTTCGCAAGTTTTAATGCTGAAGTTCTTCCCCTAGAGCGTTGTTCGTCATCTTCGGACTAAAATGGACCAAACTTGTCTCCATTCGAGGCTTGGAGAGTTAGAAACAACAAGTTCGTTCCCTAGAGCGAAGTTCGTCATGTTTGGACCAAAATGGACAAACCTTGTCTCCATTCGAAGTTTCGCAAGTTTTAATGCTGAAGTTCCTCCCCTAGAGCGTTGTTCGTCATCTTCGGACTAAAATGGACCAAACTTGTCTCCATTTGAAGCATGGAGAGTTAGAAACCACAAGTTCGTTCCCTAGAGCGAAGTTCGTCATGTTTGGACCAAAATGGACAAACCTTGTCTCCATTCGAAGTTTCGCAAGTTTTAATGCTGAAGTTCCTCCCCTAGAGCGTTGTTCGTCCTCTTCGGACTAAAATGGAACAAACTTGTCTCCAGTTGAGGTTTGGAGAGTGAGAAACAACAAGTTCGTTCCCTAGAGCGAAGTTCGTCATGTTTGGACAAAAATGGACAAACCTTGTCTCCATTCGAAGCTTCGCAAGTTTTAATGCTGCAGTTCCTCCCCTAGAGCCTTGTTCGTCATCTTCGGACTAAAATGAACCAAACTTGTCTCCATTCGAGGCTTGGAGAATTAGAAACAACAAGTTCGTTCCCTAGAGCGAAGTTCGTCATGTTTGGACCAAAATGGACAAACCTTGTCTCCATTCGAAGTTTCGCAAGTTTTAATGCTGAAGTTCCTCCCCTAGAGCGTTGTTCGTCATCTTCGGACTAAAATGAACCAAACTTGTCTCCATTTGAAGCTTGGAGAGTTAGAAACAACAAGTTCGTTCCCTAGAGCGAAGTTCGTCATGTTTGGACCAAAATGGACAAACCTTGTCTCCATTCGAAGTTTCGCAAGTTTTAATGGTGAAGTTCTTCCCTTAGAGCGTTGTTCGTCATCTTCGGACTAAAATGGACCAAACTTGTCTCCATTCGAGGGTTGGAGAGTTAGAAACAATAAGTTCGTTCCCTAGAGCGAAGTTCGTCATGTTTGGAATAAAATGGACAAACCTTGTCTCCATTCGAAGTTTCGCAAGTTTTAATGCTGAAGTTCCTCCCCTAGAGCGTTGTTCGTCATCTTCGGACTAAAATGGAACAAACTTGTCTCCATTTGAAGCTCTGAGATTTAGAAAGAACAAGTTCGTTCCCTAGAGCGAAGTTCGTCATGTTTGGACCAAAATGGACAAACCTTGTCTCCATTCGAAGTTTCGCAAGTTTTAATGCTGAAGTTCCTCCCCTAGAGCGTTGTTCGTCATCTTCGGACTAAAATGGACCAAACTTGTCTCCATTTGAAGCTTGGAGAGTTAGAAACCACAAGTTCGTTCCCTAGAGCGAAGTTCGTCATGTTTGGACCAAAATGGACAAACCTTGTCTCCATTCGAAGTTTCGCAAGTTTTAATGCTGAAGTTCTTCCCCTAGAGCGTTGTTCGTCATCTTCGGACTAAAATGGACCAAACTTGTCTCCATTCGAGGCTTGGAGAGTTAGAAACAACAAGTTCGTTCCCTAGAGCGAAGTTCGTCATGTTTGGACCAAAATGGACAAACCTTGTCTCCATTCGAAGTTTCGCAAGTTTTAATGCTGAAGTTCTTCCCCTAGAGCGTTGTTCGTCATCTTCGGACTAAAATGGACCAAACTTGTCTCCATTCGAGGCTTGGAGAGTTAGAAACAACAAGTTCGTTCCCTAGAGCGAAGTTCGTCATGTTTGGACCAAAATGGACAAACCTTGTCTCCATTCGAAGTTTCGCAAGTTTTAATGCTGAAGTTCCTCCCCTAGAGCGTTGTTCGTCATCTTCGGACTAAAATGGACCAAACTTGTCTCCATTTGAAGCATGGAGAGTTAGAAACCACAAGTTCGTTCCCTAGAGCGAAGTTCGTCATGTTGGGACCAAAATGGACAAACCTTGTCTCCATTCGAAGTTTCGCAAGTTTTAATGCTGAAGTTCCTCCCCTAGAGCGTTGTTCGTCCTCTTCGGACTAAAATGGACCAAACTTGTCTCCAGTTGAGGTTTGGAGAGTGAGAAACAACAAGTTCGTTCCCTAGAGCGAAGTTCGTCATGTTTGGACAAAAATGGACAAACCTTGTCTCCATTCGAAGCTTCGCAAGTTTTAATGCTGCAGTTCCTCCCCTAGAGCCTTGTTCGTCATCTTCGGACTAAAATGAACCAAACTTGTCTCCATTCGAGGCTTGGAGAATTAGAAACAACAAGTTCGTTCCCTAGAGCGAAGTTCGTCATGTTTGGACCAAAATGGACAAACCTTGTCTCCATTCGAAGTTTCGCAAGTTTTAATGCTGAAGTTCCTCCCCTAGAGCGTTGTTCGTCATCTTCGGACTAAAATGAACCAAACTTGTCTCCATTTGAAGCTTGGAGAGTTAGAAACAACAAGTTCGTTCCCTAGAGCGAAGTTCGTCATGTTTGGACCAAAATGGACAAACCTTGTCTCCATTCGAAGTTTCGCAAGTTTTAATGGTGAAGTTCTTCCCTTAGAGCGTTGTTCGTCATCTTCGGACTAAAATGGACCAAACTTGTCTCCATTCGAGGGTTGGAGAGTTAGAAACAATAAGTTCGTTCCCTAGAGCGAAGTTCGTCATGTTTGGAATAAAATGGACAAACCTTGTCTCCATTCGAAGTTTCGCAAGTTTTAATGCTGAAGTTCCTCCCCTAGAGCGTTGTTCGTCATCTTCGGACTAAAATGGAACAAACTTGTCTCCATTTGAAGCTCTGAGATTTAGAAAGAACAAGTTCGTTCCCTAGAGCGAAGTTCGTCATGTTTGGACCAAAATGGACAAACCTTGTCTCCATTCGAAGTTTCGCAAGTTTTAATGCTGAAGTTCCTCCCCTAGAGCGTTGTTCGTCATCTTCGGACTAAAATGGACCAAACTTGTCTCCATTTGAAGCTTGGAGAGTTAGAAACCACAAGTTCGTTCCCTAGAGCGAAGTTCGTCATGTTTGGACCAAAATGGACAAACCTTGTCTCCATTCGAAGTTTCGCAAGTTTTAATGCTGAAGTTCTTCCCCTAGAGCGTTGTTCGTCATCTTCGGACTAAAATGGACCAAACTTGTCTCCATTCGAGGCTTGGAGAGTTAGAAACAACAAGTTCGTTCCCTAGAGCGAAGTTCGTCATGTTTGGACCAAAATGGACAAACCTTGTCTCCATTCGAAGTTTCGCAAGTTTTAATGCTGAAGTTCTTCCCCTAGAGCGTTGTTCGTCATCTTCGGACTAAAATGGACCAAACTTGTCTCCATTCGAGGCTTGGAGAGTTAGAAACAACAAGTTCGTTCCCTAGAGCGAAGTTCGTCATGTTTGGACCAAAATGGACAAACCTTGTCTCCATTCGAAGTTTCGCAAGTTTTAAAGCTGAAGTTCCTCCCCTAGAGCGTTGTTCGTCATCTTCGGACTAAAATGGACCAAACTTGTCTCCATTTGAAGCATGGAGAGTTAGAAACCACAAGTTCGTTCCCTAGAGCGAAGTTCGTCATGTTTGGACCAAAATGGACAAACCTTGTCTCCATTCGAAGTTTCGCAAGTTTTAATGCTGAAGTTCCTCCCCTAGAGCGTTGTTCGTCCTCTTCGGACTAAAATGGACCAAACTTGTCTCCAGTTGAGGTTTGGAGAGTGAGAAACAACAAGTTCGTTCCCTAGAGCGAAGTTCGTCATGTTTGGACAAAAATGGACAAACCTTGTCTCCATTCGAAGCTTCGCAAGTTTTAATGCTGCAGTTCCTCCCCTAGAGCCTTGTTCGTCATCTTCGGACTAAAATGAACCAAACTTGTCTCCATTCGAGGCTTGGAGAATTAGAAACAACAAGTTCGTTCCCTAGAGCGAAGTTCGTCATGTTTGGACCAAAATGGACAAACCTTGTCTCCAGTCGAAGTTTCGCAAGTTTTAATGCTGAAGTTCCTCCCCTAGAGCGTTGTTCGTCATCTTCGGACTAAAATGAACCAAACTTGTCTCCATTTGAAGCTTGGAGAGTTAGAAACAACAAGTTCGTTCCCTAGAGCGAAGTTCGTCATGTTTGGACCAAAATGGACAAACCTTGTCTCCATTCGAAGTTTCGCAAGTTTTAATGGTGAAGTTCTTCCCTTAGAGCGTTGTTCGTCATCTTCGGACTAAAATGGACCAAACTTGTCTCCATTCGAGGGTTGGAGAGTTAGAAACAATAAGTTCGTTCCCTAGAGCGAAGTTCGTCATGGTTGGAATAAAATGGACAAACCTTGTCTCCATTCGAAGTTTCGCAAGTTTTAATGCTGAAGTTCCTCCCCTAGAGCGTTGTTCGTCATCTTCGGACTAAAATGGAACAAACTTGTCTCCATTTGAAGCTCTGAGATTTAGAAAGAACAAGTTCGTTCCCTAGAGCGAAGTTCGTCATGTTTGGACCAAAATGGACAAACCTTGTCTCCATTCGAAGTTTCGCAAGTTTTAATGCTGAAGTTCCTCCCCTAGAGCGTTGTTCGTCATCTTCGGACTAAAATGGACCAAACTTGTCTCCATTTGAAGCTTGGAGAGTTAGAAACCACAAGTTCGTTCCCTAGAGCGAAGTTCGTCATGTTTGGACCAAAATGGACAAACCTTGTCTCCATTCGAAGTTTCGCAAGTTTTAATGCTGAAGTTCTTCCCCTAGAGCGTTGTTCGTCATCTTCGGACTAAAATGGACCAAACTTGTCTCCATTCGAGGCTTGGAGAGTTAGAAACAACAAGTTCGTTCCCTAGAGCGAAGTTCGTCATGTTTGGACCAAAATGGACAAACCTTGTCTCCATTCGAAGTTTCGCAAGTTTTAATGCTGAAGTTCTTCCCCTAGAGCGTTGTTCGTCATCTTCGGACTAAAATGGACCAAACTTGTCTCCATTCGAGGCTTGGAGAGTTAGAAACAACAAGTTCGTTCCCTAGAGCGAAGTTCGTCATGTTTGGACCAAAATGGACAAACCTTGTCTCCATTCGAAGTTTCGCAAGTTTTAATGCTGAAGTTCCTCCCCTAGAGCGTTGTTCGTCATCTTCGGACTAAAATGGACCAAACTTGTCTCCATTTGAAGCATGGAGAGTTAGAAACCACAAGTTCGTTCCCTAGAGCGAAGTTCGTCATGTTTGGACCAAAATGGACAAACCTTGTCTCCATTCGAAGTTTCGCAAGTTTTAATGCTGAAGTTCCTCCCCTAGAGCGTTGTTCGTCCTCTTCGGACTAAAATGGACCAAACTTGTCTCCAGTTGAGGTTTGGAGAGTGAGAAACAACAAGTTCGTTCCCTAGAGCGAAGTTCGTCATGTTTGGACAAAAATGGACAAACCTTGTCTCCATTCGAAGCTTCGCAAGTTTTAATGCTGCAGTTCCTCCCCTAGAGCCTTGTTCGTCATCTTCGGACTAAAATGAACCAAACTTGTCTCCATTCGAGGCTTGGAGAATTAGAAACAACAAGTTCGTTCCCTAGAGCGAAGTTCGTCATGTTTGGACCAAAATGGACAAACCTTGTCTCCATTCGAAGTTTCGCAAGTTTTAATGCTGAAGTTCCTCCCCTAGAGCGTTGTTCGTCATCTTCGGACTAAAATGAACCAAATTTGTCTCCATTTGAAGCTTGGAGAGTTAGAAACAACAAGTTCGTTCCCTAGAGCGAAGTTCGTCATGTTTGGACCAAAATGGACAAACCTTGTCTCCATTCGAAGTTTCGCAAGTTTTAATGGTGAAGTTCTTCCCTTAGAGCGTTGTTCGTCATCTTCGGACTAAAATGGACCAAACTTGTCTCCATTCGAGGGTTGGAGAGTTAGAAACAATAAGTTCGTTCCCTAGAGCGAAGTTCGTCATGTTTGGAATAAAATGGACAAACCTTGTCTCCATTCGAAGTTTCGCAAGTTTTAATGCTGAAGTTCCTCCCCTAGAGCGTTGTTCGTCATCTTCGGACTAAAATGGAACAAACTTGTCTCCATTTGAAGCTCTGAGATTTAGAAAGAACAAGTTCGTTCCCTAGAGCGAAGTTCGTCATGTTTGGACCAAAATGGACAAACCTTGTCTCCATTCGAAGTTTCGCAAGTTTTAATGCTGAAGTTCTTCCCCTAGAGCGTTGTTCGTCATCTTCGGACTAAAATGGACCAAACTTGTCTCCATTCGAGGCTTGGAGAGTTAGAAACAACAAGTTCGTTCCCTAGAGCGAAGTTCGTCATGTTTGGACCAAAATGGACAAACCTTGTCTCCATTCGAAGTTTCGCAAGTTTTAATGCTGAAGTTCCTCCCCTAGAGCGTTGTTCGTCATCTTCGGACTAAAATGGACCAAACTTGTCTCCATTTGAAGCATGGAGAGTTAGAAACCACAAGTTCGTTCCCTAGAGCGAAGTTCGTCATGTTTGGACCAAAATGGACAAACCTTGTCTCCATTCGAAGTTTCGCAAGTTTTAATGCTGAAGTTCTTCCCCTAGAGCGTTGTTCGTCATCTTCGGACTAAAATGGACCAAACTTGTCTCCATTCGAGGCTTGGAGAGTTAGAAACAACAAGTTCGTTCCCTAGAGCGAAGTTCGTCATGTTTGGACCAAAATGGACAAACCTTGTCTCCATTCGAAGTTTCGCAAGTTTTAATGCTGAAGTTCTTCCCCTAGAGCGTTGTTCGTCATCTTCGGACTAAAATGGACCAAACTTGTCTCCATTCGAGGCTTAGAGAGTTAGAAACAACAAGTTCGTTCCCTAGAGCGAACTTCGTCATGTTTGGACCAAAATGGACAAACCTTGTCTCCATTCGAAGTTTCGCAAGTTTTAATGCTGAAGTTCCTCCCCTAGAGCGAAGTTCGTCATCTTCGGACTAAAATGGACCAAACTTGTTTCCATTTGAAGCTTGGAGAGTTAGAAAGAACAAGTTCGTTCCCTAGAGCGAAGTTCGTCATGTTTGGACCAAAATGGACAAACCTTGTCTCCATTCGAAGTTTCGCAAGTTTTAATGCTGAAGTTCTTCCCCTAGAGCGTTGTTCGTCATCTTCGCACTAAAATGGACCAAACTTGTCTCCATTTGAAGCTTGGAGAGTTAGAAACAACAAGTTCGTTCCCTAGAGCGAAGTTTGTCATGTTTGGACCAAAATGGACAAACCTTGTCTCCATTCGAAGTTTCGCAAGTTTTAATGCTGAAGTTCCTCCCCTAGAGCGAAGTTCGTCATCTTCGGACTAAAATGGACCAAACTTGTTTCCATTTGAAGCTTGGAGAGTTAGAAAGAACAAGTTCGTTCCCTAGAGCGAAGTTCGTCATGTTTGGACCAAAATGGACAAACCTTGTCTCCATTCGAAGTTTCGCAAGTTTTAATGCTGAAGGTCTTCCCCTAGAGCGTTGTTCGTCATCTTCGGACTAAAATGGACCAAACTTGTCTCCATTCGAGGCTTGGAGAGTTAGAAACAACAAGTTCGTTCCATAGAGCGAAGTTCGTCATGTTTGGACCAAAATGGACAAACCTTGTCTCCATTCGAAGTTTCGCAAGTTTTAATGCTGAAGTTCCTCCCCTAGAGCGTTGTTCGTCATCTTCGGACTAAAATGGACCAAACTTGTCTCCATTTGAAGCTTGGAGAGTTAGAAAGAACAAGTTCGTTCCCTAGAGCGAAGTTCGTCATGTTTGGACCAAAATGGACAAACCTTGTCTCCATTCGAAGTTTCGCAAGTTTTAATGCTGAAGTTCCTCCCCTAGAGCGTTGTTCGTCATCTTCGGACTAAAATGGACCCAACTTGTCTCCATTTGAGGCTTGGAGAGTGAGAAACAACAAGTTCGTTCCCTAGAGCGAAGTTCGTCATGTTTGGACCAAAATGGACAAACCATGTCTCCATTCGAAGTTTCGCAAGTTGTAATACTGAAGTTCCTCCCCTAGAGCGTCGTTCGTCATCTTCGGACTAAAATGGACCAAACTTGTCTCTCCATTTGAGGCTTGGAGAGTTAGAAACAACAAGTCCGTTCCCTAGAGCGAAGTTCGTCATGTTTGGACCAAAATGGACAAACCTTGTCTCCATTCGAAGTTTCGCGAGTTTTAATTCTGAAGTTCCTCCCCTAGAGCGTTGTTCGTCATCTTCGGACTAAAATGGACCAAACTTGTCTCCATTTGAGGCTTGGAGAGTTAGAAATAACAAGTTCGTTCCCTAGAGCGAAGTTCGTCATTTTTGGACCAAAATGGACAAACCTTGTCTCCATTCGAAGTTTCGCAAGTTTTAATGCTGAAGTTCCTCCCCTAAAGCGTTGTTCGTCATATTCGGACTAAAATGGACCAAACTTGTCTCCATTTGAGGCTTGGAGAGTTAGAAATAACAAGTTCGTTCCCTAGAGCGAAGTTCGTCATTTTTGGACCAAAATGGACAAACCTTGTCTCCATTCGAAGTTACGCAAGTTTTAATGCTGAAGATCCTCCCCTAGAGCGTTGTTCGTCATCTTCGGACTAAAATGGACCAAACTTGTCTCCATTCGTGGGCTTGGAGAGTTAGAAACAACAAGTTCGTTCCCTAGAGCGAAGTTCGTCATGTTTGGACCAAAATGGACAAACCTTGTCTCCATTCGAAGTTTCGCGAGTTTTAATGCTGAAGTTCCTCCCCTAGAGCGTTGTTCGTCATCTTCGGACTAAAATGGACCAAACTTGTCTCCATTTGAGGCTTGGAGAGTGAGAAACAACAAGTTCGTTCCCTAGAGCGAAGTTCGTCATGTTTGGACCAAAATGGACAAACTTGTCTCCATTCGTGGGCTTGGAGAGTTAGAAACAACAAGTTCGTTCCCTAGAGCGAAGTTCGTCATGTTTGGACCAAAATGGACAAACCTTGTCTCCATTCGAAGTTTCGCGAGTTTTAATGCTGAAGTTCCTCCCCTAGAGCGTTGTTCATCATCTTCGGACTAAAATGGACCAAACTTGTCTCCATTTGAGTCTTGGAGAGTTAGAAACAACAAGTTCGTTCCCTAGAGCAAAGTTCGTCATGTTTGGACAAAAATGGACAAACCTTGTCTCCAATCGAAGTTTCGCAAGTTTTAATGCTGAAGTTCCTCCCCTAGAGCGTTGTTCGTCATCTTCGGACTAAAATGGACCAAACTTGTCTCCATTTGAGGCTTGGAGAGTGAGAAACAACAAGTTCGTTCCCTAGAGCGAAGTTCGTCATGTTTGGACCAAAATGGACAAACCATGTCTCCATTCGAAGTTTCGCAAGTTGTAATGCTGAAGTTCCTCCCCTAGAGCGTTGTTCGTCATCTTCGGACTAAAATGGACCAAACTTGTCTCTCCATTTGAGGCTTGGAGAGTTAGAAACAACAAGTTCGTTCCCTAGAGCGAAGTTCGTCATGTTTGGACCAAAATGGACAAACCTTGTCTCCATTCGAAGTTTCGCGCGTTTTAATGCTGAAGTTCCTCCCATAGAGCATTGTTCGTCATCTTCGGACTAAAATGGACCAAACTTGTCTCCATTTGAGGCTTGGAGAGTGAGAAACAACAAGTTCGTTCTCTAGAGCGAAGTTCGTCATGTTTTTACCAAATGGACAAACCATGTCTCCATTCGAAGTTTCGCAAGTTGTAATGCTGAAGATCCTCCCCTAGAGCGTTGTTCATCATCTTCGGACTAAAATGGACCAAACTTGTCTCCATTTGAGTCTTGGAGAGTTAGAAACAACAAGTTCGTTCCCTAGAGCAAAGTTCGTCATGTTTGGACAAAAATGGACAAACCTTGTCTCCAATCGAAGTTTCGCAAGTTTTAATGCTGAAGTTCCTCCCCTAGAGCGTTGTTCGTCATCTTCGGACTAAAATGGACCAAACTTGTCTCTCCATTTGAGGCTTGGAGAGTTATAAACAACAAGTTCGTTCCCTAGAGCGAAGTTCGTCATGTTTGGACCAAAATGGACAAACCTTGTCTCCATTCGAAGTTTCGCGAGTTTTAATGCTGAAGTTCCTCCCCTAGAGCGTTGTTCGTCATCTTCGGACTAAAATGGACCAAACTTGTCTCCATTTGAGGCTTGGAGAGTGAGAAACAACAAGTTCGTTCCCTAGAGCGAAGTTCGTCATGTTTGGACCAAAATGGACAAACCATGTCTCCATTCGAAGTTTCGCAAGTTGTAATGCTGAAGTTCCTCCCCTAGAGCGTTGTTCGTCATCTTCGACTAAAATGGACCAAACTTGTCTCTCCATTTGAGGCTTGGAGAGTTAGAAACAACAAGTTCGTTCCCTAGAGCGAAGTTCGTCATGTTTGGACCAAAATGGACAAACCTTGTCTCCATTCGAAGTTTCGCGAGTTTTAATGCTGAAGTTCCTCCCCTAGAGCGTTGTTCGTCATCTTCGGACTAAAATGGACCAAACTTGTCTCCATTTGAGGCTTGGAGAGTTAGAAATAACAAGTTCGTTCCCTAGAGCGAAGTTTGTCATGTTTGGACCAAAATGGACAAAGCTTGTCTCCATTCGAAGTTTCGCAAGTTTTAATGCTGAAGTTCTTCCCCTAGAGCGTTGTTCGTCATCTTCGGACTAAAATGGACCAAACTTGTCTCCATTTGAGGCTTGGAGAGTTAGAAATAACAAGTTCGTTCCCTAGAGCGAAGTTCGTCATGTTTGGACCAAAATCGACAAAGCTTGTCTCCATTCGAAGTTTCGCAAGTTTTAATGCTGAAGTTCCTCCCCTTGAGCGTTGTTCGTCATCTTCGGACTAAAATGTACCAAACTTGTCTCCATTCGAGGCTTGGAGAGTTAGAAACAACAAGTTCGTTCCCTAGTGCGAAGTTCGTCATGTTTGGACCAAAGTGGACAAACGTTGTCTCCATTTGAAGTTTCGCAAGTTTTAATGGTGAAGTTCTTCCCCTAGAGCGTTGTTCGTCATCTTCGGACTAAAATGGACCAAACTTGTCTCCATTCGAGGCTTGGAGAGTTAGAAACAACAAGTTCGTTCCCTACAGCGAAGTTCGTCATGTTTGGACCAAAATGGACAAACCTTGTCTCCATTCGAAGTTTCGCAAGTTTTAATGCTGAAGTTCCTCCCCTAGAGCGTTGTTCGTCATCTTCGGACTAAAATGGACCAAACTTGTCTACATTCGAGGCTTGGAGAGTTAGAAACAACAAGTTCGTTCCCTACAGCGAAGTTCGTCATGTATGGACCAAAATGAACAAACCTTGTCTCCATTCGAAGTTTCGCAAGTTTTAATGCTGAAGTTCCTCCCCTATAGCGTTGTTCGTCATCTTCGGACTAAAATGGACCAAATTTGTCTCCATTTGAAGCTTGGAGAGTTAGAAAGAACAAGTTCGTTCCCTAGAGCGAAGTTCGTCATGTTTGGACCAAAATGGACAAACCTTGTCTCCATTCGAAGTTTCGCAAATTTTAATGCTGAAGTTCTTCCCCTAGAGCGTTGTTCGTCATCTTCGGACTAAAATGGACCAAACTTGTCTCCATTCGAGGCTTGGAGAGTTAGAAACAACAAGTTCGTTCCCTACAGCGAAGTTCGTCATGTTTGGACCAAAATGAACAAACCTTGTCTCCATTCGAAGTTTCGCAAGTTTTAATGCTGAAGTTCCTCCCCTTGAGCGTTGTTCGTCATCTTCGGACTAAAATTTACCAAACTTGTCTCCATTCGAGGCTTGGAGAGTTAGAAACAACAAGTTCGTTCCCTAGTGCGAAGTTCGTCATGTTTGGACCAAAATGCACAAACCTTGTCTCCATTTGAAGTTTCGCAAGTTTTAATGCTGAAGTTCCTCCCCTAGAGAGTTGTTCGTCATCTTCGGACTAAAATGGACCAAACTTGTCTCCATTTGAGGCTTGGAGAGTTAGAAATAACATGTTCGTTCCCTAGAGCGAAGTTCGTCATTTTTGGACAAAAATGGACAAACCTTGTCTCCATTCAAAGTTTCGCGAGTTTTAATGCTGAAGTTCCTCCCCTAGAGCGTTGTTCGTCATCTTCGGACTAAAATGGACCAAACTTGTCTCCATTCGAGGCTTGGAGAGTTAGAAACAACAAGTTCGTTCCCTAGAGCGAAGTTCGTCATGTTTGGACCAAAATGGACAAACCTTGTCTCCATTCGAAGTTTCGCGCGTTTTAATGCTGAAGTTCCTCCCATAGAGCATTGTTCGTCATCTTCGGACTAAAATGGACCAAACTTGTCTCCATTTGAGGCTTGGAGAGTGAGAAACAACAAGTTCGTTCTCTAGAGCGAAGTTCGTCATGTTTTTACCAAATGGACAAACCATGTCTCCATTCGAAGTTTCGCAAGTTGTAATGCTGAAGTTCCTCCCCTAGAGCGTTGTTCATCATCTTCGGACTAAAATGAACCAAACTTGTCTTCATTTGAGTCTTGGAGAGTTAGAAACAACAAGTTCGTTCCCTAGAGCAAAGTTCGTCATGTTTGGACAAAAATGGACAAACCTTGTCTCCAATCGAAGTTTCGCAAGTTTTAATGCTGAAGTTCCTCCCCTAGAGCGTTGTTCGTCATCTTCGGACTAAAATGGACCAAACTTGTCTCCATTTGAAGCTTGGAGAGTTAGAAAGAACAAGTTCGTTCCCTAGAGCGAAGTTCGTCATGTTTGGACCAAAATGGACAAACCTTGACTCCATTCGAAGTTTCGCAAGTTTTAATGCTGAAGTTCCTCCCCTAGAGCGTTGTTCGTCATCTTCGGACTAAAATGGACCAAACTTGTCTCCATTTGAGGCTTGGAGAGTGAGAAACAACAAGTTCGTTCCCTAGAGCGAAGTTCGTCATGTTTGGACCAAAATGGACAAACCATGTCTCCATTCGAAGTTTCGCAAGTTGTAATGCTGAAGTTCCTCCCCTAGAGCGTTGTTCGTCATCTTCGGACTAAAATGGACCAAACTTGTCTCCATTTGAGGCTTGGAGAGTTAGAAACAACAAGTTCGGTCCCTAGAGCAAAGATCATCATGTTTGGACCAAAATGGACAAACCTTGTCTCCAATCGAAGTTTCGCAAGTTTTAATGCCGAAGTTCCTCCCCTAGAGCGTTGTTCGTCATCTTCGGACTAAAATGGACCAAACTTGTCTCTCCATTTGAGGCTTGGAGAGTTATAAACAACAAGTTCGTTCCCTAGAGCGAAGTTCATCATGTTTGGACCAAAATAGACAAACCTTGTCTCCATTCGAAGTTTCGCAAGTTTTAATGCTGAAGTTCCTCCCCTAGAGCGTTGTTCGTCATCTTCGGACTAAAATGGACCAAACTTGTCTCCATTTGAGGCTTGGAGAGTTAGAAATAACAAGTTCGTTCCCTAGAGCGAAGTTCGTCATGTTTGGACCAAAATGGACAAAGCTTGTCTCCATTCGAAGTTTCGCAAGTTTTAATGCTGAAGTTCCTCCCCTAGAGCGTTGTTCGTCATATTCGGACTAAAATGGACCAAACTTGTCTCCATTTGAGGCTTGGAGAGTTAGAAATAACAAGTTCGTTCCCTAGAGCGAAGTTCGTCATTTTTGGACCAAAATGGACAAACCTTGTCTCCATTCGAAGTTTCGCAAGTTTTAATGCTGAAGTTCCTCCCCTAAAGCGTTGTTCGTCATCTTCGGACTAAAATGGACCAAACTTGTCTCCATTCGAGGCTTGGAGAGTTAGAAACAACAAGTTCGTTCCCTAGAGCGAAGTTCGTCATGTTTGGACCAAAATGGACAAACCTTGTCTCCATTCGAAATTTCCCGAGTTTTAATGCTGAAGTTCCTCCCCTAGAGCGTTGTTCGTCATCTTCGGACTAAAATGGACCAAACTTGTCTCCATTTGAGGCTTGGAGAGTGAGAAACAACAAGTTCGTTCCCTAGAGCGAAGTTCGTCATGTTTGGACCAAAATGGACAAACCATGTCTCCATTCGAAGTTTCGCAAGTTGTAATGCTGAAGTTCCCCCCCTAGAGCGTTGTTCGTCATCTTCGGACTAAAATGGACCAAACTTGTCTCCATTTGAGGCTTGGAGAGTTAGAAACAACAAGTTCGTTCCCTACAGCGTAGTTCGTCACGTTTGGACCAAAATGGACAAACCTTGTCTCCAATCGAAGTTTCGCAAGTTTTAATGCTGAAGTTCCTCCCCTAGAGCGTTGTTTGTCATCTTCAGACTAAAATGGACCAAACTTGTCTCTCCATTTGAGGCTTGGAGAGTTAGAAACAACAAGTTCGTTCCCTACAGCGAAGTTCGTCATGTTTGGACCAAAATGGACAAACCTTGTCTCCATTCGAAGTTTCGCAAGTTTTAATCCTGAAGTTCTTCCCCTAGAGCGTTGTTCGTCATCTTCGGACTAAAATGGACCAAACTTGTCTCCATTTGAGGCTTGGAGAGTTAGAAATAAAATGTTCGTTCCCTAGAGCAAAGTTCGTCATGTTTGGACCAAAATGGACAAAGCTTGTCTCCATTCGAAGTTTCGCAAGTTTTAATGCTGAAGTTCCTCCCCTTGAGCGTTGTTCGTCATTTTCGGACTAAAATTTACCAAACTTGTCTTCATTCGAGGCTTGGAGAGTTAGAAACAACAAGTTCGTTCCCTAGTGCGAAGCTCGTCATGTTTGGACCAAAATGCACAAACCTTGTCTCCATTTGAATTTTCGCAAGTTTTAATGCTGAAGTTCCTCCCCTAGAGCGTTGTTCGTCATCTTCGGACTAAAATGGACCAAACTTGTCTCCATTCGAGGCTTGGAGAGTTAGAAACAACAAGTTCGTTCCCTACAGCGAAGTTCGTCATGTTTGGACCAAAATGGACAAACCTTGTCTCCATTCGAAGTTTCGCAAGTTTTAATGCTGAAGTTCCTCCCCTAGAGCGTTGTTCGTCATCTTCGGACTAAAATGGACCAAACTTGTCTCTCCATTTGAGGCTTGGAGAGTTAGAAACAACAAGTTCGTTCCCTAGAGCGAAGTTCATCATGTTTGGACCAAAATGGACAAACCTTGTCTCCATTCGAAGTTTCGCAAGTTTTAATCCTGAAGTTCTTCCCCTAGAGCGTTGTTCGTCATCTTCGGACTAAAATGGACCAAACTTGTCTCCATTTGAGGCTTGGAGAGTTAGAAATAAAATGTTCGTTCCCTAGAGCGAAGTTCGTCATGTTTGGACCAAAATGGACAAAGCTTGTCTCCATTCGAAGTTTCGCAAGTTTTAATGCTGAAGTTCCTCCCCTTGAGCGTTGTTCGTCATCTTCGGACTAAAATTTACCAAACTTGTCTTCATTTGAGGCTTGGAGAGTTAGAAACAACAAGTTCGTTCCCTAGTGCGAAGCTCGTCATGTTTGGACCAAAATGCACAAACCTTGTCTCCATTTGAAGTTTCGCAAGTTTTTATGCTGAAGTTCCTCCCCTAGAGCGTTGTTCGTCATCTTCGGATTAAAATGGACCAAACTTGTCTCCATTTGAGGCGTGGAGAGTTATAAACAACAAGTTCGTTCCCTAGAGCGAAGTTCGTCATGTTTGGACCAAAATGGACAAACCTTGTCTCCATTCGAAGTTTCGCAAGTTTTAATGCTGAAGTTCCTCCCCTAGAGCGTTATTCGTCATCTTCGGACTAAAATGGTCCAAACTTGTCTCCATTTGGGGCTTGGAGAGTTAGAGACAACAAGTTCGTTCCCTAGAGCGAAGTTCGTCATGTTTGGACCAAAATGGACAAACCTTGTCTCCATTCGAAGTTTCGCAAGTGTTTATACTGAAGTTCCTCCCCTAGAGCGTTGTTCGTCATCTTCGGATTAAAATGGACCAAACTTGTCTCCATTTGAGGCTTGGAGAGTTATAAACAACAAGTTCGTTCCCTAGAGCGAAATTCGTCATGTTTGCACCAAAATGGACAAACCTTGTCTCCATTCGAAGTTTTGCAAGTTTTAATGCTGAAGTTCCTCCCCTAGAGCGTTGTTCGTCATCTTCGGACTAAAATGGTCCAAACTTGTCTCCATTTGGGGCTTGGAGAGTTAGAGACAACAAGTTCGTTCCCTAGAGCGAAGTTCGTCATGTTTGGACCAAAATGGACAAACCTTGTCTCCATTCGAAGTTTCGCAAGTTTTAATGCTGAAGTTCCTCCCCTAGAGCATTGTTCGTCATCTTCGGACTAAAATGGACCAAACTTGTCTCCATTTGAGGCTTGGAGAGTTAGAAATAACAAGTTCGTTCCCTAGAGCGAAGTTCGTCATGTTTTTACCAAAATGGACAAACCTTTTCTCCTTCGAAGTTTCGCAAGTTTTAATGCTGAAGTTCCTCCCTTAGAGCGTTGTTTGTCATCTTCGGAATAAAATGGACCAAACTTGTCTCCATTCGAGGCTTGGAGAGTTAGAAATAACAAGTTCGTTCCCTAGAGCGAAGTTCGTCATGTTTGGACCAAAATGGACAAACCTTGTCTCCATTCGAAGTTTCGCGAGTTTTAATGCTGAAGTTCCTCGCCTAGAGCGTTGTTCGTCATCTTCGGACTAAAATGGACCAAACTTGTCTCCATTTGAGGCTTGGAGAGTGAGAAACAACAAGTTCGTTCCCTAGAGCGAACTTCGTCATGTTTGAACCAAAATGGACAAACCTTGTCTCCATTCGAAGTTTCGCAAGTTTTAATGCTGAAGTTCCTCCCCTACAGCGTTGCCGTCATCTTCGGGCTAAAATGTACCAAACTTGTCTCTCCATTTGAGGCTTGCAGAGTTATAAACAACAAGTTCGTTCCCTAGAGCGAAGTTCATCATGTTTGGACCAAAACGGACAAACCTTGTCTCCATTCGAAGTTTCGCAAGTTTTAATGCTGAAGTTCCTCCCCTAGAGCATTGTTCGTCACATTCGGACTAAAATGGACCAAACTTGTCTCCATTTGAGGCTTGGAGAATTAGAAATAACAAGTTCGTTCCCTAGAGCGAAGTTCGTCATTTTTGGACCAAAATGGACAAACCTTGTCTCCATTCGAAGTTTCGCAAGTTTTAATCCTGAAGTTCCTCCCCTAGAGCGTTGTTCGTCATCTTCGGACTAAAATGGCCCAAACTTGTCTCCATTCGAGGCTTGGAGAGTTAGAAACAACAAGTTCGTTCCCTACAGCGAAGTTCGTCATGTTTGGACCAAAATGGACAAACCTTGTCTCCATTTGAAGTTTCGCAAGTTTTAATTCTGAAGTTCCTCCCCTAGAGCGTTGTTCGTCACCTTCGGACTAAAATGGACCAAACTTGTCTCCATTCGAGGCTTGGAGAGTTAGAAACAACAAGTTCGTTCCCTACAGCGAAGTTCGTCATGTTTGGACCAAAATGGACAAACCTTGTCTCCATTCGAAGTTTCGCAAGTTTTAATGCTGAAGTTCCTCCCCTAGAGCGTTGCTCGTCATCTTCGGACTAAAATGGACTAAACTTGTCTCCATTCGAGACTTGGAGAGTTAGAAACTACAAGTTCGTTCCCTAGAGCGAAGTTCGTCATGTTTGGACCAAAATGGACAAACCTTGTCTCCATTCGAAGTTTCGCAAGTTTTAATGCTGAAGTTCCTCCCCTAGAGCGTTGTTCGTCATCTTCGGACTAAAATGTACCAAACTTGTCTCCATTCGAGGCTTGGAGAGTTAGAAACAACAAGGTCGTTCCCTAGTGCGAAGTTCGTCATGTTTGGACCAAAATGGACAAACCTTGTCTCCATTTGAAGTTTCGCAAGTTTTAATGCTGAAGTTCCTCCCCTAGAGCGTTGTTCGTCATCTTCGGACTAAAATGGACCAAACTTGTCTCCATTTGAGGCTTGGAGAGTTAGAAATAACAAGTTCGTTCCCTAGAGCGAAGTTCGTCATGTTTGGACCAAAATGGACAAAGCTTGTCTCCATTCGAAGTTTCGCAAGTTTTAATGCTGAAGTTCCTCCCCTTGAGCGTTGTTCGTCATCTTCGGACTAAAATGTACCAAACTTGTCTCCATTCGAGGCTTGGAGAGTTAGAAACAACAAGTTCGTTCCCTAGTGCGAAGTTCGTCATGTTTGGACCAAAATGGACAAACCTTGTCTCCATTTGAAGTTTCGCAAGTTTTAATGCTGAAGTTCCTCCCCTAGAGCGTTGTTCGTCATCTTCGGGCTAAAATGGACCAAACTTGTCTGCATTCGAGGCTTGGAGAGTGAGAAACAACAAGTTCGTTCCCTAGAGCGAAGTTCGTCATGTTTGGACCAAAATAGACAAACCTTGTCTCCATTCGAATTTTCGCAAGTTTTAATGCTGAAGTTCCTCCCCTAGAGCGTTGTTCGTCATCTTCGGACTAAAATGGACCAAACTTGTCTCCATTCGAGGCTTGGAGAGTTAGAAACAACAAGTTCGTTCCCTAGAGCGAAGTTCGTCATGTTTGGACCAAAATAGACAAACCTTGTCTCCATTCGAAGTTTCGCGAGTTTTAATGCTGAAGTTCCTCCCCTAGAGCGTTGTTCGTCATCTTCGGACTAAAATGGACCAAACTTGTCTCCATTTGAGGCTTGGAGAGTTAGAAACAACAAGTTCGGTCCCTAGAGCAAAGTTCGTCATGTTTGGACCAAAATGGACAAACCTTGTCTCCAATCGAAGTTTCGCAAGTTTTAATGCTGAAGTTCCTCCCCTAGAGCGTTGTTCGTCATCTTCGGACTAAAATGGACCAAACTTGTCTCTCCATTTGAGGCTTGGAGAGTTATAAACAACAAGTTCGTTCCCTAGAGCGAAGTTCATCATGTTTGGACCAAAATGGACAAACCTTGTCTCCATTCGAAGTTTCTCAAGTTTTAATGCTGAAGTTCCTCCCCTAGAGCGTTGTTCGTCATCTTCGGACTAAAATGGACCAAACTTGTCTCCATTTGAGGCTTGGAGAGTTAGAAACAACAAGTTCGGTCCCTAGAGCAAAGTTCGTCATGTTTGGACCAAAATGGACAAACCTTGTCTCCAATCGAAGTTTCGCAAGTTTTAATGCTGAAGTTCCTCCCCTAGAGCGTTGTTCGTCATCTTCGGACTAAAATGGACCAAACTTGTCTCTCCATTTGAGGCTTGGAGAGTTATAAACAACAAGTTCGTTCCCTAGAGCGAAGTTCATCATGTTTGGACCAAAATGGACAAACCTTGTCTCCATTCGAAGTTTCGCAAGTTTTAATGCTGAAGTTCCTCCCCTAGAGCGTTGTTCGTCATATTCGGACTAAAATGGACCAAACTTGTCTCCATTTGAGGCTTGGAGAGTTAGAAATAACAAGTTCGTTCCCTAGAGCGAAGTTCGTCATTTTTGGACCAAAATGGACAAACCTTCCCTCCATTCGAAGTTTCGCAAGTTTTAATGCTGAAGTTCCTCCCCTAGAGCGTTGTTCGTCATCTTCGGACTAAAATGTACCAAACTTGTCTCCATTCGAGGCTTGGAGAGTTAGAAACAACAAGTTCGTTCCCTAGAGCGAAGTTTGTCATGTTTGGACCAAAATGGACAAACCTTGTCTCCAATTGAAGTTTCGCAAGTTTAATGCTGAAGTTCCTCCCCTAGAGCGTTGTTCGTCATCTTCGGACTAAAATGGACCAAACTTGTCAACATTCGAGGCTTGGAGAGTTAGAAACAACAAGTTCGTTCCCTACAGCGAAGTTCGTCATGTTTGGACCAAAATGGACAAACCTTGTCTCCATTCGAAGTTTCGCAAGTTTTAATGCTGAAGCTCCTCCCCTAGAGCGTTGTTCGTCATATTCGGACTAAAATAGACCAAACTTGTCTCCATTTGAGGCTTGGAGAGTTAGAAATAACAAGTTCGTTCCCTAGAGCGAAGTTCGTCATTTTTGGACCAAAATGGACAAACCTTATCTCCATTCGAAGTTTCGCAAGTTTTAATGCTGAAGTTCCTCCCCTAGAGCGTTGTTCGTCATCTTCGGACTAAAATGGACCAAACTTGTCTCCATTCGAGGCTTGGAGAGTTAGAAACAACAAGTTCGTTCCCTAGAGCGAAGTTCGTCATGTTTGGACCAAAATAGACAAACCTTGTCTCCATTCGAAGTTTCGCGAGTTTTAATGCTGAAGTTCCTCCCCTAGAGCGTTGTTCGTCATCTTCGGACTAAAATGGACCAAACTTGTCTCCATTTGAGGCTTGGAGAGTTAGAAACAACAAGTTCGGTCCCTAGAGCAAAGTTCGTCATGTTTGGACCAAAATGGACAAACCTTGTCTCCAATCGAAGTTTCGCAAGTTTTAATGCTGAAGTTCCTCCCCTAGAGCGTTGTTCGTCATCTTCGGACTAAAATGGACCAAACTTGTCTCTCCATTTGAGGCTTGGAGAGTTATAAACAACAAGTTCGTTCCCTAGAGCGAAGTTCATCATGTTTGGACCAAAATGGACAAACCTTGTCTCCATTCGAAGTTTCGCAAGTTTTAATGCTGAAGTTCCTCCCCTAGAGCGTTGTTCGTCATCTTCGGACTAAAATGGACCAAACTTGTCTCCATTTGAGGCTTGGAGAGTTAGAAACAACAAGTTCGGTCCCTAGAGCAAAGTTCGTCATGTTTGGACCAAAATGGACAAACCTTGTCTCCAATCGAAGTTTCGCAAGTTTTAATGCTGAAGTTCCTCCCCTAGAGCGTTGTTCGTCATCTTCGGACTAAAATGGACCAAACTTGTCTCCATTTGAGGCTTGGAGAGTTAGAAATAACAAGTTCGTTCCCTAGAGCGAAGTTCGTCATTTTTGGACCAAAATGGACAAACCTTGTCTCCATTCGAAGTTTCGCAAGTTTTAATGCTGAAGTTCCTCCCCTAGAGCGTTGTTCGTCATCTTCGGACTAAAATGGACCAAACTTGTCTCCATTCGAGGCTTGGAGAGTTAGAAACAACAAGTTCGTTCCCTAGAGCGAAGTTCGTCATGTTTGGACCAAAATAGACAAACCTTGTCTCCATTCGAAGTTTCGCGAGTTTTAATGCTGAAGTTCCTCCCCTAGAGCGTTGTTCGTCATCTTCGGACTAAAATGGACCAAACTTGTCTCCATTTGAGGCTTGGAGTGGGAGAGAAAACAACAAGTTCGTTCCCTAGAGCGAAGTTCGTCATGTGTGGACCAAAATGGACAAACCATGTCTCCATTCGAAGTTTCGCAAGTTGTAATGCTGAAGCTCCTCCCCTAGAGCGTTGTTCGTCATCTTCGGACTAAAATGGACCAAACTTGTCTCCATTTGAGGCTTGGAGAGTGAGAAACAACAAGTTCGTTCCCTAGAGCGAAGTTCGTCATGTTTGGACCAAAATGGACAAACCATGTCTCCATTCGAAGTTTCGCAAGTTGTAATGCTGAAGTTCCTCCCCTAGAGCGTTGTTCGTCATCTTCGGACTAAAATGGACCAAACTTGTCTCCATTTGAGGCTTGGAGAGTTAGAAACAACAAGTTCGGTCCCTAGAGCAAAGTTCGTCATGTTTGGACCAAAATGGACAAACCTTGTCTCCAATCGAAGTTTCGCAAGTTTTAATGTTGAAGTTCCTCCCCTAGAGCATTGTTCGTCATCTTCGGACTAAAATGGACCAAACTTGTCTCTCCATTTGAGGCTTGGAGAGTTATAAACAACAAGTTCGTTCCCTAGAGCGAAGTTCATCATGTTTGGACCAAAATGGACAAACCTTGTCTCCATTCGAAGTTTCGCAAGTTTTAATGTTGAAGTTCCTCCCCTAGAGCGTTGTTCGTCATCTTCGGACTAAAATGGACCAAACTTGTCTCCATTTGAGGCTTGGAGAGTTAGAAATAACAAGTTCGTTCCCTAGAGCGAAGTTCGTCATGTTTGGACCAAAATGGACAAAGCTTGTCTCCATTCGAAGTTTCGCAAGTTTTAATGCTGAAGTTCCTCCCCTTGAGCGTTGTTCGTCATCTTCGGACTAAAATGTACCAAACTTGTCTCCTTTCGAGGCTTGGAGAGTTAGAAACAACAAGTTCGTTCCCTAGTGCGAAGTTCGTCATGTTTGGACCAAAATGGACAAACCTTGTCTCCATTTGAAGTTTCGCAAGTTTTAATGCTGAAGTTCCTCCCCTAGAGCGTTGTTCGTCATCTTCGGACTAAAATGGACCAAACTTGTCTCCATTTGAGGCTTGGAGAGTTATAAACAACAAGTTCGTTCCCTAGAGCGAAGTTCGTCATGTTTGGACCAAAATGGACAAACCTTGTCTCCATTCGAAGTTTCGTAAGTTTTAATGCTGAAGTTCCTCCCCTAGAGCGTTGTTCGTCATCTTCGGACTAAGATGTACAAAACTTGTCTCCATTTGAGGCTTGGAGAGTTAGAAACAACAAGTTCGTTCCCTAGAGCGAAGTTCGTCATGTTTGGACCAAAATGGACAAACCTTGTCTCCATTCGAAGTTTCGCAAGTTTTAATGCTGAAATTCCTCCCCTAGAGCGTTGTTCGTCATCTTCGGACTAAAATGGACCAAACTTGTCTCCATTCAAGGCTTGGAGAGTTAGAAACAACAAGTTCGTTCCCTAGAGCGAAGTTCGTCATGTTTGGACCAAAATGGACAAACCTTGTCTCCATTCGAAGTTTCGCAAGTTTTAATTCTGAAGTTCCTCCCCTAGAGCGTTGTTCGTCATCTTCGGACTAAAATGGACCAAACTTGTCTCCATTTGAGGCTTGGAGAGTTATAAACAACAAGTTCGTTCCCTAGAGCGAAGTTCGTCATGTTTGGACCAAAATGGACAAACCTTGTCTCCATTCGAAGTTTCGTAAGTTTTAATGCTGAAGTTCCTCCCCTAGAGCGTTGTTCGTCATCTTCGGACTAAAATGTACAAAACTTGTCTCCATTTGAGTCTTGGAGAGTTAGAAACAACAAGTTCGTTCCCTAGTGCGAAGTTCGTCATGTTTGGACCAAAATGGACAAACCTTGTCTCCATTTGAAGTTTCGCAAGTTTTAATGCTGAAGTTCCTCCCCTAGAGCGTTGTTCGTCATCTTCGGACTAAAATGGACCAAACTTGTCTCCATTTGAGGCTTGGAGAGTTAGAAATAACAAGTTCGTTCCCTAGAGCGAAGTTCGTCATGTTTGGACCAAAATGGACAAAGCTTGTCTCCATTCGAAGTTTCGCAAGTTTTAATGCTGAAGTTCCTCCCCTTGAGCGTTGTTCGTCATCTTCGGACTAAAATGCACCAAACTTGTCTCCATTCGAGGCTTGGAGAGTTAGAAACAACAAGTTCGTTCCCTAGTGCGAAGTTCGTCATGTTTGGACCAAAATGGACAAACCTTGTCTCCATTTGAAGTTTCGCAAGTTTTAATGCTGAAGTTCCTCCCCTAGAGCGTTGTTCGTCATCTTCGGACTAAAATGGACCAAACTTGTCTCCATTCGAGGCTTGGAGAGTGAGAAACAACAAGTTCGTTCCCTAGAGCGAAGTTCGTCATGTTTGGACCAAAATAGACAAACCTTGTCTCCATTCGAAGTTTCGCAAGTTTTAATGCTGAAGTTCCTCCCCTAGAGCGTTGTTCGTCATCTTCGGACTAAAATGGACCAAACTTGTCTCCATTCGAGGATTGGAGAGTTAGAAACAACAAGTTCGTTCCCTAGAGCGAAGTTCGTCATGTTTGGACCAAAATAGACAAACCTTGTCTCCATTCGAAGTTTCGCGAGTTTTAATGCTGAAGTTCCTCCCCTAGAGCGTTGTTCGTCATCTTCGGACTAAAATGGACCAAACTTGTCTCCATTTGAGGCTTGGAGAGTTAGAAACAACAAGTTCGGTCCCTAGAGCAAAGTTCGTCATGTTTGGACCAAAATGGACAAACCTTGTCTCCAATCGAAGTTTCGCAAGTTTTAATGCTGAAGTTCCTCCCCTAGAGCGTTGTTCGTCATCTTCGGACTAAAATGGACCAAACTTGTCTCTCCATTTGAGGCTTGGAGAGTTATAAACAACAAGTTCGTTCCCTAGAACGAAGTTCATCATGTTTGGACCAAAATGGACAAACCTTGTCTCCATTCGAAGTTTCTCAAGTTTTAATGCTGAAGTTCCTCCCCTAGAGCGTTGTTCGTCATCTTCGGACTAAAATGGACCAAACTTGTCTCCATTTGAGGCTTGGAGAGTTAGAAACAACAAGTTCGGTCCCTAGAGCAAAGTTCGTCATGTTTGGACCAAAATGGACAAACCTTGTCTCCAATCGAAGTTTCGCAAGTTTTAATGCTGAAGTTCCTCCCCTAGAGCGTTGTTCGTCATCTTCGGACTAAAATGGACCAAACTTGTCTCTCCATTTGAGGCTTGGAGAGTTATAAACAACAAGTTCGTTCCCTAGAGCGAAGTTCATCATGTTTGGACCAAAATGGACAAACCTTGTCTCCATTCGAAGTTTCGCAAGTTTTAATGCTGAAGTTCCTCCCCTAGAGCGTTGTTCGTCATATTCGGACTAAAATGGACCAAACTTGTCTCCATTTGAGGCTTGGAGAGTTAGAAATAACAAGTTCGTTCCCTAGAGCGAAGTTCGTCATTTTTGGACCAAAATGGACAAACCTTCCCTCCATTCGAAGTTTCGCAAGTTTTAATGCTGAAGTTCCTCCCCTAGAGCGTTGTTCGTCATCTTCGGACTAAAATGTACCAAACTTGTCTCCATTCGAGGCTTGGAGAGTTAGAAACAACAAGTTCGTTCCCTAGAGCGAAGTTCGTCATGTTTGGACCAAAATGGACAAACCTTGTCTCCAATTGAAGTTTCGCAAGTTTAATGCTGAAGTTCCTCCCCTAGAGCGTTGTTCGTCATCTTCGGACTAAAATGGACCAAACTTGTCAACATTCGAGGCTTGGAGAGTTAGAAACAACAAGTTCGTTCCCTACAGCGAAGTTCGTCATGTTTGGACCAAAATGGACAAACCTTGTCTCCATTCGAAGTTTCGCAAGTTTTAATGCTGAAGTTCCTCCCCTAGAGCGTTGTTCGTCATATTCGGACTAAAATAGACCAAACTTGTCTCCATTTGAGGCTTGGAGAGTTAGAAATAACAAGTTCGTTCCCTAGAGCGAAGTTCGTCATTTTTGGACCAAAATGGACAAACCTTATCTCCATTCGAAGTTTCGCAAGTTTTAATGCTGAAGTTCCTCCCCTAGAGCGTTGTTCGTCATCTTCGGACTAAAATGGACCAAACTTGTCTCCATTCGAGGCTTGGAGAGTTAGAAACAACAAGTTCGTTCCCTAGAGCGAAGTTCGTCATGTTTGGACCAAAATAGACAAACCTTGTCTCCATTCGAAGTTTCGCGAGTTTTAATGCTGAAGTTCGTCCCCTAGAGCGTTGTTCGTCATCTTCGGACTAAAATGGACCAAACTTGTCTCCATTTGAGGATTGGAGAGTGAGAAACAACAAGTTCGTTCCCTAGAGCGAAGTTCGTCATGTTTGGACCAAAATGGACAAACCATGTCTCCATTCGAAGTTTCGCAAGTTGTCATGCTGAAGTTTCTCCCCTAGAGCGTTGTTCGTCATCTTCGGACTAAAATGGACCAAACTTGTCTCCATTTGAGGCTTGGAGAGTGAGAAACAACAAGTTCGTTCCCTAGAGCGAAGTTCGTCATGTTTGGACCAAAATGGACAAACCATGTCTCCATTCGAAGTTTCGCAAGTTGTAATGCTGAAGTTCCTCCCCTAGAGCGTTGTTCGTCATCTTCGGACTAAAATGGACCAAACTTGTCTCCATTTGAGGCTTGGAGAGTTAGAAACAACAAGTTCGGTCCCTAGAGCAAAGTTCGTCATGTTTGGACCAAAATGGACAAACCTTGTCTCCAATCGAAGTTTCGCAAGTTTTAATGCTGAAGTTCCTCCCCTAGAGCGTTGTTCGTCATCTTCGGACTAAAATGGACCAAACTTGTCTCTCCATTTGAGGCTTGGAGAGTTATAAACAACAAGTTCGTTCCCTAGAGCGAAGTTCATCATGTTTGGACCAAAATGGACAAACCTTGTCTCCATTCGAAGTTTCGCAAGTTTTAATGCTGAAGTTCCTCCCCTAGAGCGTTGTTCGTCATCTTCGGACTAAAATGGACCAAACTTGTCTCCATTCGAGGCTTGGAGAGTTAGAAACAACAAGTTCGTTCCCTAGAGCGAAGTTCGTCATGTTTGGACCAAAATAGACAAACCTTGTCTCCATTCGAAGTTTCGCGAGTTTTAATGCTGAAGTTCCTCCCCTAGAGCGTTGTTCGTAATCTTCGGACTAAAATGGACCAAACTTGTCTCCATTTGAGGCTTGGAGAGTGAGAAACAACAAGTTCGTTCCCTAGAGCGAAGTTCGTCATGTGTGGACCAAAATGGACAAACCATGTCTCCATTCGAAGTTTCGCAAGTTGTAATGCTGAAGCTCCTCCCCTAGAGCGTTGTTCGTCATCTTCGGACTAAAATGGACCAAACTTGTCTCCATTTGAGGCTTGGAGAGTGAGAAACAACAAGTTCGTTCCCTAGAGCGAAGTTCGTCATGTTTGGACCAAAATGGACAAACCATGTCTCCATTCGAAGTTTCGCAAGTTGTAATAATGAAGTTCCTCCCCTAGAGCGTTGTTCGTCATCTTCGGACTAAAATGGACCAAACTTGTCTCCATTTGAGGCTTGGAGAGTTAGAAACAACAAGTTCGGTCCCTAGAGCAAAGTTCGTCATGTTTGGACCAAAATGGACAAACCTTGTCTCCAATCGAAGTTTCGCAAGTTTTAATGTTGAAGTTCCTCCCCTAGAGCATTGTTCGTCATCTTCGGACTAAAATGGACCAAACTTGTCTCTCCATTTGAGGCTTGGAGAGATATAAACAACAAGTTCGTTCCCTAGAGCGAAGTTCATCATGTTTGGACCAAAATGGACAAACCTTGTCTCCATTCGAAGTTTCGCAAGTTTTAATGTTGAAGTTCCTCCCCTAGAACGTTGTTCGTCATCTTCGGACTAAAATGGACCAAACTTGTCTCCATTTGAGGCTTGGAGAGTTAGAAATAACAAGTTCGTTCCCTAGAGCGAAGTTCGTCATGTTTGGACCAAAATGGACAAAGCTTGTCTCCATTCGAAGTTTCGCAAGTTTTAATGCTGAAGTTCCTCCCCTTGAGCGTTGTTCGTCATCTTCGGACTAAAATGTACCAAACTTGTCTCCTTTCGAGGCTTGGAGAGTTAGAAACAACAAGTTCGTTCCCTAGTGCGAAGTTCGTCATGTTTGGACCAAAATGGACAAACCTTGTCTCCATTTGAAGTTTCGCAAGTTTTAATGCTGAAGTTCCTCCCCTAGAGCGTTGTTCGTCATCTTCGGACTAAAATGGACCAAACTTGTCTCCATTTGAGGCTTGGAGAGTTATAAACAACAAGTTCGTTCCCTAGAGCGAAGTTCGTCATGTTTGGACCAAAATGGACAAACCTTGTCTCCATTCGAAGTTTCGTAAGTTTTAATGCTGAAGTTCCTCCCCTAGAGCGTTGTTCGTCATCTTCGGACTAAAATGTACAAAACTTGTCTCCATTTGAGGCTTGGAGAGTTAGAAACAACAAGTTCGTTCCCTAGAGCGAAGTTCGTCATGTTTGGACCAAAATGGACAAACCTTGTCTCCATTCGAAGTTTCGCAAGTTTTAATGCTGAAATTCCTCCCCTAGAGCGTTGTTCGTCATCTTCGGACTAAAATGGACCAAACTTGTCTCCATTCAAGGCTTGGAGAGTTAGAAACAACAAGTTCGGTCCCTAGAGCAAAGTTCGTCATGTTTGGACCAAAATGGACAAACCTTGTCTCCAATCGAAGTTTCGCAAGTTTTAATGTTGAAGTTCCTCCCCTAGAGCATTGTTCGTCATCTTCGGACTAAAATGGACCAAACTTGTCTCTCCATTTGAGGCTTGGAGAGTTATAAACAACAAGTTCGTTCCCTAGAGCGAAGTTCATCATGTTTGGACCAAAATGGACAAACCTTGTCTCCATTCGAAGTTTCGCAAGTTTTAATGTTGAAGTTCCTCCCCTAGAGCGTTGTTCGTCATCTTCGGACTAAAATGGACCAAACTTGTCTCCATTTGAGGCTTGGAGAGTTAGAAATAACAAGTTCGTTCCCTAGAGCGAAGTTCGTCATGTTTGGACCAAAATGGACAAAGCTTGTCTCCATTCGAAGTTTCGCAAGTTTTAATGCTGAAGTTCCTCCGCTTGAGCGTTGTTCGTCATCTTCGGACTAAAATGTACCAAACTTGTCTCCTTTCGAGGCTTGGAGAGTTAGAAACAACAAGTTCGTTCCCTAGTGCGAAGTTCGTCATGTTTGGACCAAAATGGACAAACCTTGTCTCCATTCGAAGTTTCGCGAGTTTTAATGCTGAAGTTCCTCCCCTAGAGCGTTGTTCGTCATCTTCGGACTAAAATGGACCAAACTTGTCTCCATTTGAGGCTTGGAGAGTGAGAAACAACAAGTTCGTTCCCTAGAGCGAAGTTCGTCATGTTTGGACCAAAATGGACAAACCTTGTCTCCATTCGAAGTTTCGCAAGTTTTAATGCTGAAGTTCCTCCCCTTGAGCGTTGTTCGTCATCTTCGGACTAAAATGTACAAAACTTGTCTCCATTTGAGGCTTGGAGAGTTAGAAACAACAAGTTCGTTCCCTAGTGCGAAGTTCGTCATGTTTGGACCAAAATGGACAAACCTTGTCTCCATTTGAAGTTTCGCAAGTTTTAATGCTGAAGTTCCTCCCCTAGAGCGTTGTTCGTAATCTTCGGACTAAAATGGACCAAACTTGTCTCCATTCGAGGCTTGGAGAGTTAGAAACAACAAGTTCGTTCCCTAGAGCGAAGTTCGTCATGTTTGGACCAAAATGGACAAACCTTGTCTCCATTCGAAGTTTCGTAAGTTTTAATGCTGAAGTTCCTCCCCTAGAGCGTTGTTCGTCATCTTCGGACTAAAATGTACAAAACTTGTCTCCATTTGAGGCTTGGAGAGTTAGAAACAACAAGTTCGTTCCCTAGTGCGAAGTTCGTCATGTTTGGACCAAAATGGACAAACCTTGTCTCCATTTGAAGTTTCGCAAGTTTTAATGCTGAAGTTCCTCCCCTAGAACGTTGTTCGTAATCTTCGGACTAAAATGGACCAAACTTGTCTCCATTCGAGGCTTGGAGAGTTAGAAACAACAAGTTCGTTCCCTACAGCGAAGTTCGTCATGTTTGGACCAAAATGGACAAACCTTGTCTCCATTCGAAGTTTCGCAAGTTTTAATGCTGAAATTCCTCCCCTAGAGCGTTGTTCGTCATCTTCGGACTAAAATGGACCAAACTTGTCTGCATTCAAGGCTTGGAGAGTTAGAAACAACAAGTTCGTTCCCTAGAGCGAAGTTCGTCATGTTTGGACCAAAATGGACAAACCTTGTCTCCATTCGAAGTTTCGCAAGTTTTAATGCTGAAGTTCCTCCCCTAGAGCGTTGTTCGTCATCTTCGGACTAAAATGGACCAAACTTGTCTCCATTTGAGGCTTGGAGAGTTATAAACAACAAGTTCGTTCCCTAGAGCGAAGTTCGTCATGTTTGGACCAAAATGGACAAACCTTGTCTCCATTCGAAGTTTCGTAAGTTTTAATGCTGAAGTTCCTCCCCTAGAGCGTTGTTCGTCATCTTCGGACTAAAATGGACCAAACTTGTCTCCATTTGAGGCTTGGAGAGTTATAAACAACAAGTTCGTTCCCTAGAGCGAAGTTCATCATGTTTGGACCAAAATGGACAAACCTTGTCTCCATTCGAAGTTTCGCAAGTTTTAATGCTGAAGTTCCTCCCTTAGAGCGTTGTTCGTCATCTTCGGACTAAAATGGACCAAACTTGTCTACATTTGAGGCTTGGAGAGTTAGAAATAACAAGTTCGTTCCTTAGAGCGAAGTTCGTCATGTTTGGACCAAAATGGACAAAGCTTGTCTCCATTCGAAGTTTCGCAAGTTTTAATGCTGAAGTTCCTCCCCTAGAGCGTTGTTCGTCATATTCGGACTAAAATGGACCAAACTCGTCTCCATTTGAGGCTTGGAGAGTTAGAAACAACAAGTTCGTTCCCTAGAGCGAAGTTCGTCATGTTTGGACCAAAATGGACAAAGCTTGTCTCCATTCGAAGTTTCGCAAGTTTTAATGCTGAAGTTCCTCCCCTTGAGCGTTGTTCGTCATCTTCGGACTAAAATGTACCAAACTTGTCTCCTTTCGAGGCTTGGAGAGTTAGAAACAACAAGTTCGTTCCCTAGTGCGAAGTTCGTCATGTTTGGACCAAAATGGACAAACCTTGTCTCCATTTGAAGTTTCGCAAGTTTTAATGCTGAAGTTCCTCCCCTAGAGCGTTGTTCGTCATCTTCGGACTAAAATGGACCAAACTTGTCTCCATTTGAGGCTTGGAGAGTGAGAAACAACAAGTTCGTTCCCTAGAGCGAAGTTCGTCATGTTTGGACCAAAATGGACAAACCTTGTCTCCATTCGAAGTTTCGCAAGTTTTAATGCTGAAGTTCCTCCCCTAGAGCGTTGTTCGTCATCTTCGGACTAAAATGGACCAAACTTGTCTCCATTTGAGGCTTGGAGAGTTATAAACAACAAGTTCGTTCCCTAGAGCGAAGTTCGTCATGTTTGGACCAAAATGGACAAACCTTGTCTCCATTCGAAGTTTCGTAAGTTTTAATGCTGAAGTTCCTCCCCTAGAGCGTTGTTCGTCATCTTCGGACTAAAATGGACCAAACTTGTCTCCATTTGAGGCTTGGAGAGTTAGAAATAACAAGTTCGTTCCCTAGAGCGAAGTTCGTCATTCTTGGACCAAAATGGACAAACCTTGTCTCCATTCGAAGTTTCGCAAGTTTTAATGCTGAAGTTCCTCCCCTAGAGCGTTGTTCGTAATCTTCGGACTAAAATGGACCAAACTTGTCTCCATTCCAGGCTTGGAGAGTTAGAAACAACAAGTTCGTTCCCTACAGCGAAGTTCGTCATGTTTGGACCAAAATGGACAAACCTTGTCTCCATTCGAAGTTTCGCAAGTTTTAATGCTGAAATTCCTCCCCTAGAGCGTTGTTCGTCATCTTCGGACTAAAATGGACCAAACTTGTCTCCATTCAAGGCTTGGAGAGTTAGAAACAACAAGTTCGTTCCCTAGAGCGAAGTTCGTCATGTTTGGACCAAAATGGACAAACCTTGTCTCCATTCGAAGTTTCGCAAGTTGTAATGCTGAAGTTCCTCCCCTAGAGCGTTGTTCGTCATCTTCGGACTAAAATGGACCAAACTTGTCTCCATTTGAGGCTTGGAGAGTTATAAACAACAAGTTCGTTCCCTAGAGCGAAGTTCGTCATGTTTGGACCAAAATGGACAAACCTTGTCTCCATTCGAAGTTTCGTAAGTTTTAATGCTGAAGTTCCTCCCCTAGAGCGTTGTTCGTCATCTTCGGACTAAAATGGACCAAACTTGTCTCCATTTGAGGCTTGGAGAGTTAGAAATAACAAGTTCGTTCCCTAGAGCGAAGTTCGTCATTCTTGGACCAAAATGGACAAACCTTGTCTCCATTCGAAGTTTCGCAAGTTTTAATGCTGAAGTTCCTCCCCTAGAGCGTTGTTCGTAATCTTCGGACTAAAATGGACCAAACTTGTCTCCATTCGAGGCTTGGAGAGTTAGAAACAACAAGTTCGTTCCCTAGAGCGAAGTTCGTCATGATTGGACCAAAATGGACAAACCTTGTCTCCATTCGAAGTTTCGCGAGTTTTAATGCTGAAGTTCCTCCCCTAGAGCGTTGTTCGTCATCTTCGGACTAAAATGGACCAAACTTGTCTCCATTTGAGGCTTGGAGAGTGAGAAACAACAAGTTCGTTCCCTAGAGCGAAGTTCGTCATGTTTGGACCAAAATGGACAAACCATGTCTCCATTCGAAGTTTCGCAAGTTGTAATGCTGAAGTTCCTCCCCTAGAGCGTTGTTCGTCATCTTCGGACTAAAATGGACCAAACTTGTCTCCATTTGAGGCTTGGAGAGTTAGAAATAACAAGTTCGTTCCCTAGAGCGAAGTTCGTCATTTTTGGACCAAAATGGACAAACCTTGTCTCCAATCGAAGTTTCGCAAGTTTTAATGCTGAAGTTCCTCCCCTAGAGCGTTGTTCGTCATCTTCGGACTAAAATGGACCAAACTTGTCTCTCCATTTGAGGCTTGGAGAGTTATAAACAACAAGTTCGTTCCCTAGAGCGAAGTTCATCATGTTTGGACCAAAATGGACAAACCTTGTCTCCATTCGAAGTTTCGCAAGTTTTAATGCTGAAGTTCCTCCCTTAGAGCGTTGTTCGTCATCTTCGGACTAAAATGGACCAAACTTGTCTACATTTGAGGCTTGGAGAGTTAGAAATAACAAGTTCGTTCCTTAGAGCGAAGTTCGTCATGTTTGGACCAAAATGGACAAAGCTTGTCTCCATTCGAAGTTTCGCAAGTTTTAATGCTGAAGTTCCTCCCCTAGAGCGTTGTTCGTCATATTCGGACTAAAATGGACCAAACTCGTCTCCATTTGAGGCTTGGAGAGTTAGAAACAACAAGTTCGTTCCCTAGAGCGAAGTTCGTCATGTTTGGACCAAAATGGACAAAGCTTGTCTCCATTCGAAGTTTCGCAAGTTTTAATGCTGAAGTTCCTCCCCTTGAGCGTTGTTCGTCATCTTCGGACTAAAATGTACCAAACTTGTCTCCTTTCGAGGCTTGGAGAGTTAGAAACAACAAGTTCGTTCCCTAGTGCGAAGTTCGTCATGTTTGGACCAAAATGGACAAACCTTGTCTCCATTTGAAGTTTCGCAAGTTTTAATGCTGAAGTTCCTCCCCTAGAGCGTTGTTCGTCATCTTCGGACTAAAATGGACCAAACTTGTCTCCATTTGAGGCTTGGAGAGTTATAAACAACAAGTTCGTTCCCTAGAGCGAAGTTCGTCATGTTTGGACCAAAATGGACAAACCTTGTCTCCATTCGAAGTTTCGCATATTTTAATGCTGAAGTTCCTCCCCTAGAGCGTTGTTCGTCATATTCGGACTAAAATGGACCAAACTTGTCTCCATTTGAGGCTTGGAGAGTTAGAAATAACAAGTTCGTTCCCTAGAGCGAAGTTCGTCATTTTTGGACCAAAATGGACAAACCTTGTCGCCATTCGAAGTTTCGCAAGTTTTAATGCTGAAGTTCCTCCCCTAAAGCGTTGTTCGTCATCTTCGGACTAAAATGTACCAAACTTGTCTCCATTCGAGGCTTGGAGAGTTAGAAACAACAAGTTCGTTCCCTAGAGCGAAGTTCGTCATGTTTGGACCAAAATGGACAAACCTTGTCTCCATTCGAAGTTTCCCGAGTTTTAATTCTGAAGTCCCTCCCCTAGAGCGTTGTTCGTCATCTTCGGACTAAAATGGACCAAACTTGTCTCCATTTGAGGCTTGGAGAGTTAGAAACAACAAGTTCGTTCCCTAGAGCGAAGTTCGTCATGTTTGGACCAAAATGGACAAACCATGTCGGACAAACCATGTCTCCATTCGAAGTTTCGCAAGTTTTAATGCTAAAGTTCTTCCCCTAGAGAGTTGTTCGTCATCTTCTGACTAAAATGGACCATACTTGTCTCCATTTGTGGCTTGGAGAGTTAGAAACAACAAGTTCGTTCCCTAGAGCGAAGTTCGTCATGTTTGGACCAAAATGGACAAACCTTGTCTCCAATCGAAGTTTCGCAAGTTTTAATGCTGAAGTTCCTCCCCTAGAGCGTTGTTCGTCATCTTCGGACTAAAATGGACCAAACTTGTCTCTCCATTTGAGGCTTGGAGAGTTATAAACAACAAGTTCGTTCCCTAGAGCGAAGTTCATCATGTTTGGACCAAAATGGACAAACCTTGTCTCCATTCGAAGTTTCGCAAGTTTTAATGCTGAAGTTCCTCCCCTAGAGCGTTGTTCGTCATCTTCGGACTAAAATGGACCAAACTTGTCTCCATTTGAGGCTTGGAGAGTTAGAAATAACATGTTCGTTCCCTAGAGCGAAGTTCGTCATGTTTGGACCAAAATGGACAAAGCTTGTCTCCATTCGAAGTTTCGCAAGTTTTAATGCTGAAGTTCCTCCCCTTGAGCGTTGTTCGTCATCTTCGGACTAAAATGTACCAAACTTGTCTCCTTTCGAGGCTTGGAGAGTTAGAAACAACAAGTTCGTTCCCTAGTGCGAAGTTCGTCATGTTTGGACCAAAATGGACAAACCTTGTCTCCATTTGAAGTTTCGCAAGTTTTAATGCTGAAGTTCCTCCCCTAGAGCGTTGTTCGTCATCTTCGGACTAAAATGGACCAAACTTGTCTCCATTCGAGGATTGGAGAGTTAGAAACAACAAGTTCGTTCCCTACAGCGAAGTTCGTCATGTTTGGACCAAAATGGACAAACCTTGTCTCCATTCGAAGTTTCGCAAGTTTTAATGCTGAAGTTCCTCCCCTTGAGCGTTGTTCGTCATCTTCGGACTAAAATGTACAAAACTTGTCTCCATTTGAGGCTTGGAGAGTTAGAAACAACAAGTTCGTTCCCTAGTGCGAAGTTCGTCATGTTTGGACCAAAATGGACAAACCTTGTCTCCATTTGAAGTTTCGCAAGTTTTAATGCTGAAGTTCCTCCCCTAGAGCGTTGTTCGTAATCTTCGGACTAAAATGGACCAAACTTGTCTCCATTCGAGGCTTGGAGAGTTAGAAACAACAAGTTCGTTCCCTACAGCGAAGTTCGTCATGTTTGGACCAAAATGGACAAACCTTGTCTCCATTCGAAGTTTCGCAAGTTTTAATGCTGAAATTCCTCCCCTAGAGCGTTGTTCGTCATCTTCGGACTAAAATGGACCAAACTTGTCTCCATTCAAGGCTTGGAGAGTACGCAACAACAAGTTCGATCCCTAGAGCGAAGTTCGTCATGTTTGGACCAAAATGGACAAACCTTGTCTCCATTCGAAGTTTCGCAAGTTTTAATGTTGAAGTTCCTCCCCTAGAGCGTTGTTCGTCATCTTCGGACTAAAATGGACCAAACTTGTCTCCATTTGAGGCTTGGAGAATTATAAACAACAAGTTCGTTCCCTAGAGCGAAGTTCGTCATGTTTGGACCAAAATGGACAAACCTTGTCTCCATTCGAAGTTTCGTAAGTTTTAATGCTGAAGTTCCTCCCCTAGAGCGTTGTTCGTCATCTTCGGACTAAAATGGTCCAAACTTGTCTCCATTTGGGGCTTGGAGAGTGAGAAACAACAAGTTCGTTCCCTAGAGCGAAGATCGTCTGTTTGGACCAAAATGGACAAACCTTGTCTCCATTCGAAGTTTCGCAAGTTTTAATGCTGAAGTTCCTCCCCTAGAACGTTGTTCGTCATCTTCGGACTATAATGGACCAAACTTGTCTCCATTTGAGGCTTGGAGAGTGAGAAGGAACAATTTCGTTCCCTAGAGCGAAGTTCGTCATGATTGGACAAAAATGGACAAACCTTGTCTCCAATCGAAGTTTCGCAAGTTTTAATGCTGAAGTTCCTCCCCTAGAGCGTTGTTCGTCATCTTCGGAATAAAATGGCCAAACTTGTCTCCATTTGAGGCTTGGAGAGTTATAAACAACAAGTTCGTTCCCTAGAGCGAAGTTCGTCATGTGTGGACCAAAATGGACAAACCTTGTCTCCAATCGAAGTTTCGCAAGTTTTAATGATGAAGTTCCTCCCCTAGAGCGTTGTTCGTCATCTTCGGACTAAAATGGTCCAAACTTGTCTCCATTTGGGGCTTGGAG
Source organism: Trichosanthes truncata (assembly GCA_033996785.1). Lineage (NCBI taxonomy): Eukaryota > Viridiplantae > Streptophyta > Magnoliopsida > Cucurbitales > Cucurbitaceae > Trichosanthes > Trichosanthes truncata. The sequence continues at coordinate 35,738,320 of JAWPNB010000003.1, forward strand.
AGTTAGAGACAACAAGTTCGTTCCCTAGAGCGAAGTTCGTCATGTTTGGACCAAAATGGACAAACCTTGTCTCCATTCGAAGTTTCGCAAGTTTTAATGCTGAAGTTCCTCCCCTAGAGCGTTGTTTGTCATCTTCGGACTAAAATGGACCAAACTTGTCTCCATTTGAAGCTTGGAGAGTTAGAAGGAACAATTTCGTTCCCTAGACCGAAGTTCGTCATGTTTGGACAAAAATGGACAAACCTTGTCTCCATTCAAAGTTTCGCAAGTTTTAATGCTGAAGTTCCTCCCCTAGAGCGTTGTTTGTCATCTTCGGACTAAAATGGACCAAACTTGTCTCCATTTGAGGCTTGGAGAGTTAGAAACAACAAGTTCGTTCCCTAGAGAGAAGTTCGTCATGTTTGGACCAAAATGGACAAACCTTGTCTCCAATCGAAGTTTTGCAAGTTTTAATGCTGAAGTTCCTCCCCTAGAGCGTTGTTCGTCATCTTCGGACTAAAATGGACCAAACTTGTCTCCATTCAAGGCTTGGAGAGTTAGAAACAACAAGTTCGTTCCCTAGAGCGAAGTTCGTCATGTTTGGACCAAAATGGACAAACCTTGTCTCCATTCGAAGTTTCGCAAGTTTTATTCCTGAAGTTCCTCCCCTAGAGCGTTGTTCGTCATCTTCGGACTAAAATGGACCAAACTTGTCTCCATTCAAGGCTTGGAGAGTTAGAAACAACAAGTTCGTTCCCTAGAGCGAAGTTCGTCATGTTTGGACCAAAATGGACAAACCTTGTCTCCATTCGAAGTTTCGCAAGTTTTAATGCTGAAGTTCCTCCCCTAGAGCGTTGTTCCTCATCTTCGGACTAAAATGGACCAAAACTTGTCTCCATTCGAGGCTTGGAGAGTTAGAAACAACAAGTTCGTTCCCTAGTGCGAAGTTCGTCATGTTTGGACCAAAATGGACAAACCTTGTCTCCAATCGAAGTTTCGCAAGTTTTAATGCTGAAGTTCCTCCCCTAGAGCGTTGTTCGTCATCTTCGGACTAAAATGGACCAAACTTGTCTCCATTTGAGGCTTGGAGAGTGAGAAACAACAAGTTCGTTCCCTAGAGCGAAGTTCGTCATGTTTGGACCAAAATGGACAAACCTTGTCTCCATTCGAAGTTTCGCAAGTTTTAATGCTGAAGTTCCTCCCCTAGAGCGTTGTTCGTCATCTTCAGACTAAAATGGACCAAACTTGTCTCCATTTGAGGCTTGGAGAGTGAGATACAACAAGTTCGTTCCCTAGAGCGAAGTTAGTCATGTTTGGACCAAAATGGACAAACCTTGTCTCCAATCGAAGTTTCGCAAGTTTTAATGATGAAGTTCCTCCCCTAGAGCGTTGTTCGTCATCTTCAGAATAAAATGACCAAACTTGTCTCCATTTGAGGCTTGGAGAGTTAGAAACAACAAGTTCGTTCCCTAGAGCGAAGTTCGTCATGTTTGGACCAAAATGGACAAACCTTGTCTCCATTCGAAGTTTCGCAAGTTTAATGCTGAAGTTCCTCCCCTAGAGCGTTGTTCGTCATCTTTGGACTAAAATGGACCAAACTTGTCTCCATTCAAGGCTTGGAGAGTTAGAAACAACAAGTTCGTTCCCTAGAGCGAAGTGCGTCATGTTTGGACCAAAATGGACACACCTTGTCTCCATTCGAAGTTTCGCAAGTTTTAATGCTGAAGTTCCTCCCCTAGAGCGTTGTTCGTCATCTTCGGACTAAAATGGACCAAACTTGTCTCCATTCAAGGCTTGGAGAGTTAGAAACAACAAGTTCGTTCCCTAGAGCGAAGTTCGTCATGTTTGGACCAAAATGGACAAACCTTGTCTCCATTCGAAGTTTCGCAAGTTTTAATGCTGAAGTTCCTCCCCTAGAGCGTTGTTCCTCATCTTCGGACTAAAATGGACCAAAACTTGTCTCCATTCGAGGCTTGGAGAGTTAGAAACAACAAGTTCGTTCCCTAGTGCGAAGTTCGTCATGTTTGGACCAAAATGGACAAACCTTGTCTCCAATCGAAGTTTCGCAAGTTTTAATGCTGAAGTTCCTCCCCTAGAGCGTTGTTCGTCATCTTCGGACTAAAATGGACCAAACTTGTCTCCATTTGAGGCTTGGAGAGTGAGAAACAACAAGTTCGTTCCCTAGAGCGAAGTTCGTCATGTTTGGACCAAAATGGACAAACCTTGTCTCCATTCGAAGTTTCGCAAGTTTTAATGCTGAAGTTCCTCCCCTAGAGCGTTGTTCGTCATCTTCAGACTAAAATGGACCAAACTTGTCTCCATTTGAGGCTTGGAGAGTGAGAAACAACAAGTTCGTTCCCTAGAGCGAAGTTCGTCATGTTTGGACCAAAATGGACAAACCTTGTCGCCAATCGAAGTTTCGCAAGTTTTAATGATGAAGTTCCTCCCCTAGAGCGTTGTTCGTCATCTTCAGAATAAAATGACCAAACTTGTCTCCATTTGAGGCTTGGAGAGTTAGAAACAACAAGTTCGTTCCCTAGAGCGAAGTTCGTCATGTTTGGACCAAAATGGACACACCTTGTCTCCATTCGAAGTTTCGCAAGTTTTAATGCTGAAGTTCCTCCCCTAGAGCGTTGTTCGTCATCTTCGGACTAAAATGGACCAAACTTGTCTTCATTCAAGGCTTGGAGAGTTAGAAACAACAAGTTCGTTCCCTAGAGCGAAGTTCGTCATGTTTGGACCAAAATGGACAAACCTTGTCTCCATTCGAAGTTTCGCAAGTTCTAATGGTGAAGTTCCTCCCCTAGAGCGTTGTTCGTCATCTTCGGACTAAAATGGACCAAACTTGTCTCCATTCAAGGCTTGGAGAGTTAGAAACAACAAGTTCGTTCCCTAGTGCGAAGTTCGTCATGTTTGGACCAAAATGGACAAACCTTGTCGCCAATCGAAGTTTCGCAAGTTTTAATGATGAAGTTCCTCCCCTAGAGCGTTGTTCGTCATCTTCAGAATAAAATGACCAAACTTGTCTCCATTTGAGGCTTGGAGAGTTTGAAACAACAAGTTCGTTCCCTAGAGCGAAGTTCGTCATGTTTGGACCAAAATGGACACACCTTGTCTCCATTCGAAGTTTCGCAAGTTTTAATGCTGAAGTTCCTCCCCTAGAGCGTTGTTCGTCATCTTCGGACTAAAATGGACCAAACTTGTCTTCATTCAAGGCTTGGAGAGTTAGAAACAACAAGTTCGTTCCCTAGAGCGAAGTTCGTCATGTTTGGACCAAAATGGACAAACCTTGTCTCCATTCGAAGTTTCGCAAGTTCTAATGGTGAAGTTCCTCCCCTAGAGCGTTGTTCGTCATCTTCGGACTAAAATGGACCAAACTTGTCTCCATTCAAGGCTTGGAGAGTTAGAAACAACAAGTTCGTTCCCTAGTGCGAAGTTCGTCATGTTTGGACCAAAATGGACAAACCTTGTCTGCAATCGAAGTTTCGCAAGTTTTAATGCTGAAGTTCCTCCCCTAGAGCGTTGTTCGTCATCTTCGGACTAAAATGGACCAAACTTGTCTCCATTTGAGGCTTGGAGAGTGAGAAACAACAAGTTCGTTCCCTAGAGCGAAGTTCGTCTGTTTGGACCAAAATGGACAAACCTTGTCTCCATTCGAAGTTTCGCAAGTTTTAATGCTGAAGTTCCTCCCCTAGAGCGTTGTTCGTCATCTTCGGACTAAAATGGACCAAACATGTCTCCATTTGAGGCTTGGAGAGTGAGAAACAACAAGTTCGTTCCCTAGAGCGAAGTTCGTCATGTTTGGACCAAAATGGACAAACCTTGTCTCCAATCGAAGTTTCGCAAGTTTTAATGATGAAGTTCCTCCCCTAGAGCGTTGTTCGTCATCTTCGGAATAAAATGGCCAAACTTGTCTCCATTTGAGGCTTGGAGAGTTATAAACAACAAGTTCGTTCCCTAGAGAAAAGTTCGTCATGTGTGGACCAAAATGGACAAACCTTGTCTCCATTCGAAGTTTCGCAAGTTTTAACGCTGAAGTTCCTCCCCTAGAGCGTTGTTCGTCATCTTCGGACTAAAATGGTCCAAACTTGTCTCCATTTGGGGCTTGGAGAGTTAGAGACAACAAGTTCGTTCCCTAGAGCGAAGTTCGTCATGTTTGGACCAAAATGGACAAACCTTGTCTCCATTTGAAGTTTCGCAAGTTTTAATGCTTAAGTTCCTCCCCTAGAGCGTTGTTCGTCATCTTCGGACTAAAATGGACCAAACTTGTCTCCATTCAAGGCTTGGAGAGTTAGAAACAACAAGTTCGTTCCCTAGAGCGAAGTTCGTCATGTTTGGACCAAAATGGACAAACCTTGTCTCCATTCGATGTTTCGCAAGTTTTAATGCTGAAGTTCCTCCCCTAGAGCGTTGTTCGTCATCTTCGTACTAAAATGGCCCAAACTTGTCTCCATTCAAGGCTTGGAGAGTTAGAAACAACAAGTTCGTTCCCTAGAGCGAAGTTCGTCATGTTTGGACCAAAATGGACAAACCTTGTCTCCATTCGAAGTTTCGCAAGTTTTAATGCTGAAGTTCCTCCCCTAGAGCGTTGTTCGTCATCTTCGGACTAAAATGGAGCAAAACTTGTCTCCATTCGAGGCTTGGAGAGTTAGAAACAACAAGTTCGTTCCCTAGTGCGAAGTTCGTCATGTTTGGACCAAAATGGACAAACCTTGTCTCCAATCGAAGTTTCGCAAGTTTTAATGCTGAAGTTCCTCCCCTAGAGCGTTGTTCGTCATCTTCGGACTAAAATGGACCAAACTTGTCTCCATTCGAGGCTTGGAGAGTGAGAAACAACAAGTTCGTTCCCTAGAGCGAAGTTCGTCATGTTTGGACCAAAATGGACAAACCTTGTCTACATTCGAAGTTTCGCAAGTTTTAATGCTGAAGTTCCTCCCCTAGAGCGTTGTTCGTCATCTTCGGACTAAAATGGACCAAACTTGTCTCCATTTGAGGCTTGGAGAGTTAGAAATAACAAGTTCGTTCCCTAGAGCGAAGTTCGTCATGTTTGGACCAAAATGGACAAACCTTGTCTCCATTCGAAGTTTCGAAAGTTTTAATGCTGAAGTTCCTCCCCTAGAGCGTTGTTCGTCATCTTCGGACTAAAATGGACAAAACTTGTCTCCATTTGTGGCTTGAAGAGTTAGAAACAACAAGTTCGTTCCCTAGAGCGAAGTTCGTCATGTTTGGACCAAAATGGACAAACCTTGTCTCCATTCGAAGTTTCGCAAGTTTTAATGCTGAAGTTCCTCCCCTAGAGCGTTGTTCGTCATCTTCGGACTAAAATGGACCAAACTTGTCTCCATTTGAGGCTTGGAGAGTTAGAAACAACAAGTTCGTTCCCTAGAGCGAAGTTCGTCATGTTTGGACCAAAATGGACAAACCTTGTCTCCATTTGAAGTTTCGCAAGTTTTAATGCTGAAGTTCCTCCCCTAGAGCGTTGTTCGTCATCTTCGGACTAAAATGGACCAAAACTTGTCTCCATTCGAGGCTTGGAGAGTTAGAAACAACAAGTTCGTTCCCTAGTGCGAAGTTCGTCATGTTTTGACCAAAATGGACAAACCTTGTCTCCATTTGAAGTTTCGCAAGTTTTAATGCTGAAGTTCCTCCCCTAGAGCGTTGTTCGTCATCTTCGGACTAAAATGGACCAAACTTGTCTCCATTTGAGGCTTGGAGAGTGAGAAACAACAAGTTCGTTCCCTAGAGCGAAGTTCGTCATGTTTGGACCAAAATGGACAAACCTTGTCTCCATTCGAAGTTTCGCAAGTTTTAATGCTGAAGTTCCTCCCCTAGAGCGTTGTTCGTCATCTTCGGACTAAAATGGACCAAACTTGTCTCCATTTGGGGCTTGGAGAGTTAGAGACAACAAGTTCGTTACCTAGAGCGAAGTTCGCCATGTTTGGACCAAAATGGACAAACCTTGTCTCCATTCGAAGTTTCGCAAGTTTTAATGCTGAAGTTCCTCCCCTAGAGCGTTGTTCGTCATCTTCGGACTAAAATGGACCAAACTTGTCTCCATTCGAGGCTTGGAGAGTTAGAAACAACAAGTTCGTTCCTTAGAGCGAAGTTCGTCATGTTTGGACCAAAATGGACAAACCTTGTCTCCATTCGAAGTTTCGCAAGTTTTAATGCTGAAGTTCCTCCCCTAGAGCGTTGTTCGTCATCTTCGGACTAAAATGGACCAAAACTTGTCTCCATTCGAGGCTTGGAGAGTTAGAAACAACAGTTTCGTTCCCTAGTGCGAAGTTCGTCATGTTTGGACCAAAATGGACAAACCTTGTCTCCATTCGAAGTTTCGCAAGTTTTAATAATGAAGTTCCTCCCCTAGAGCGTTGTTCGTCATCTTCGGACTAAAATGGACCAAACTTGTCTCCATTTGAGGCTTGGAGAGTGAGAAACAACAAGTTCGTTCCCTAGAGCGAAGTTCGTCATGTTTGGACCAAAATGGACAAACCTTGTCTCCATTCGAAGTTTCGCAAGTTTTAATGCTGAAGTTCCTCCCCTAGAGCGTTGTTCGTCATCTTCGGACTAAAATGGACCAAAACTTGTCTCCATTCGAGGCTTGGAGAGTTAGAAACAACAAGTTCGTTCCCTAGTGCGAAGTTCGTCATGTTTGGACCAAAATGGACAAACCTTGTCTCCAATCGAAGTTTCGCAAGTTTTAATGCTGAAGTTCCTCCCCTAGAGCGTTGTTCGTCATCTTCGGACTAAAATGGACCAAACTTGTCTCCATTTGTGGCTTGAAGAGTTAGAAACAACAAGTTCGTTCCCTAGAGCGAAGTTCGTCATGTTTGGACCAAAATGGACAAACCTTGTCTCCAATCGAAGTTTCGCAAGTTTTAATGCTGAAGTTCCTCCCCTAGAGCATTGTTCGTCATCTTCGGACTAAAATGACCAAACTTGTCTCCATTTTGAGGCTTGGAGAGTTATAAACAACAAGTTCGTTCCCTAGAGCGAAGTTCGTCATGTGTGGACCAAAATGGACAAACCTTGTCTCCATTCGAAGTTTCGCAAGTTTTAATGCTGAAGTTCCTCCCCTATAGCGTTGTTCCTCATCTTCGGACTAAAATGGACCAAACTTGTCTCCATTTGAAGCTTGGAGAGTTAGAAGGAACAATTTCGTTCCCTAGACCGAAGTTCGTCATGTTTGGACAAAAATGGACAAACCTTGTCTCCATTCAAAGTTTCGCAAGTTTTAATGCTGAAGTTCCTCCCCTAGAGCGTTGTTCGTCATCTTCGGACTAAAATGGAGCAAACTTGTCTCCATTTGAGGCTTGGAGAGTTAGAAACAACAAGTTCGTTCCCCTAGAGCGTTGTTCGTCATCTTCGGACTAAAATGGACCAAACTTGTCTCCATTCGAGGCTTGGAGAGTTAGAAACAACAAGTTCGTTCCCTAGAGCGAAGTTCGTCATGTTGGGACAAAAATGGACAAACCTTGTCTCCATTCGAAGTTTCGCAAGTTTTAATGCTGAAGTTCCTACCCTAGAGCGTTGTTCGTCATCTTCGGACTAAAATGGACCAAACTTGTCTCCATTTGAGCCTTGGAGAGTGAGAAACAACAAGTTCGTTCCCTAGAGCGAAGTTCGTCATGTTTGGACCAAAATGGACAAACCTTGTCTCCATTCGAAGTTTCGCAAGTTTTAATGCTGAAGTTCCTCCCCTAAAGCGTTGTTCGTCATCTTCGGACTAAAATGGACCAAACTTGTCTACATTTGAGGCTTGGAGAATGAGAAACAACAAGTTCGTTCCCTAGAGCGAAGTTCGTCATGTTTGGACCAAAATGGACAAACCTTGTCTCCATTCGAAGTTTCGCAAGGTTTAATGCTGAAGTTCCTCCCCTAGAGCGTTGTTCGTCATCTTCGGACTAAAATGGAACAAAACTTGTCTCCATTCGAGGCTTGGAGAGTTAGAAACAACAAGTTCGTTCCCTAGTGCGAAGTTCGTCATGTTTGGACCAAAATGGACAAACCTTGTCTCCAATCGAAGTTTCGCAAGTTTTAATGCTGAAGTTCCTCCCCTAGAGCGTTGTTCGTCATCTTCGGACTAAATGGACCAAACTTGTCTCCATTTGAGGCTTGGAGAGTGAGAAACAACAAGTTTGTTCCCTAGAGCGAAGTTCGTCATGTTTGGACCAAAATGGACAAACCTTGTCTCCATTCGAAGTTTCGCAAGTTTTAATGCTGAAGTTCCTCCCCTAGAGCGTTGTTCGTCATCTTCGTACTAAAATGGACCAAACTTGTCTCCTTTTGAGGCTTGGAGAGTGAGAAACAACAAGTTCGTTCCCTAGAGCGAAGTTCGTCATGTTTGGACCAAAATGGACAAACCTTGTCTCAAATCGAAGTTTCACAAGTTTTCATGATGAAGTTCCTCCCCTAGAGCGTTGTTCGTCATCTTCGGACTAAAATGACCAAACTTGTCTCCATTTGAGGCTTGGAGAGTTATAAACAACAAGTTCGTTCCCTAGACCGAAGTTCGTCATGTGTGGACCAAAATGGACAAACCTTGTCTCCATTCGAAGTTTCGCAAGTTTTAATGCTGAAGTTCCTCCCCTAGAGCGTTGTTCCTCATCTTCGGACTAAAATGGACCAAACTTGTCTCCATTTGAGGCTTGGAGAGTGAGAAACAACAAGTTCGTTCCCTAGAGCGAAGTTCGTCATGTTTGGACCAAAATGGACAAACCTTGTCTCCATTCGAAGTTTCGCACGTTTTAATGCTGAAGTTCCTCCCCTAGAGCGTTGTTCGTCATCTTCGTACTAAAATGGACCAAACTTGTCTCCTTTTGAGGCTTGGAGAGTGAGAAACAACAAGTTCGTTCCCTAGAGCGAAGTTCGTCATGTTTGGACCAAAATGGACAAACCTTGTCTCAAATCGAAGTTTCACAAGTTTTAATGATGAAGTTCCTCCCCTAGAGCGTTGTTCGTCATCTTCGGACTAAAATGACCAAACTTGTCTCCATTTGAGGCTTGGAGAGTTATAAACAACAAGTTCGTTCCCTAGAGCGAAGTTCGTCATGTGTGGACCAAAATGGACAAACCTTGTCTCCATTCGAAGTTTCGCAAGTTTTAATGCTGAAGTTCCTCACCTAGAGCGTTGTTCCTCATCTTCGGACTAAAATGGACCAAACTTGTCTCCATTTGAGGCTTGGAGAGTGAGAAACAACAAGTTCGTTCCCTAGAGCGAAGTTCGTCATGTTTGGACCAAAATGGACAAACCTTGTCTCCAATCAAAGTTTCGCAAGTTTTAATGATGAAGTTCCTCCCCTAGAGCGTTGTTCGTCATCTTCGTACTAAAATGGACCAAACTTGTCTCCATTTGAGGCTTGGAGAGTGAGAAACAACAAGTTCGTTCCCTAGAGCGAAGTTCGTCATGTGTGGACCAAAATGGACAAACCTTGTCTCCATTCGAAGTTTCGCAAGTTTTAATGCTGAAGTTCCTCCCCTAGAGCGTTGTTCCTCATCTTCGAACTAAAATGGACCAAACTTGTCTCCATTTGAGGCTTGGAGAGTTAGAAATAACAAGGTCGTTCCCTAGACCGAAGTTCGTCATGTTTGGACCAAAATGGACAAACCTTGTCTCCATTCGACGTTTCGCAAGTTTTAATGCTGAAGTTCCTCCCCTAGAGCGTTGTTCGTCATCTTCGGACTAAAATGGACCAAACTTGTCTCCATTTGTGGCTTGAAGAGTTAGAAACAACAAGTTCGTTCCCTAGAGCGAAGTTCGTCATGTTTGGACCAAAATGGACAAACCTTGTCTCCAATCGAAGTTTCGCAAGTTTTAATATTGAAGTTCCTCCCCTAGAGCGTTGTTCGTCATCTTCGGACTAAAATGGACCAAACTTGTCTTCATTTGAGGCTTGGAGAGTTATATACAACTAGTTTGTTCCCTAGAGCGAAGTTCGTCATGTTTGGACCAAAATGGACAAACCTTGTCTCCATTCGAAGTTTCGCAAGTTAATGCTGAAGTTCCTCCCCTAGAGCGTTGTTCGTCATCTTCGGACTAAAATGGACCAAACTTGTCTCCATTTGAGGCTTGGAGAGTTAGAAACAACAAGTTCGTTCCCTAGAGCGAAGTTCGTCATGTTTGGACCAAAATGGACAAACCTTGTCTCCATTCGAAGTTTCACAAGTTTTAATGCTGAAGTTCCTACCCTAGAGCATTGTTCGTCATCTTCGGACTAAAATGGACCAAAACTTGTCTCCATTCGAGGCTTGGAGAGTTAGAAACAACAAGTTCGTTCCCTAGTGCGAAGTTCGTCATGTTTGGACCAAAATGGACAAACCTTGTCTCCATTTGAAGTTTCGCAAGTTTTAATGCTGAAGTTCCTCCCCTAGAACGTTGTTCGTCATCTTCGGACTAAAATGGACCAAACTTGTCTCCATTTGAGGCTTGGAGAGTGAGAAACAACAAGTTCGTTCCCTAGAGCGAAGTTCGTCATGTTTGGACCAAAATGGACAAACCTTGTCTCCATTCGAAGTTTCGCAAGTTTTAAAGCTGAAGTTCCTCCCCTAGAGCGTTGTTCGTCATCTTCGGACTAAAATGGACCAAACTTGTCTCCATTCGAGGCTTGGAGAGTTAGAAACAACAAGTTCGTTCCCTAGAGCGAAGTTCGTCATGTTTCGACCAAAATGGACAAACCTTGTCTCCAATCGAAGTTTCGCAAGTTTTAATGCTGAAGTTCCTCCCCTAGAGCGTTGTTCGTCATCTTCGAACTAAAATGGACCAAAACTTGTCTCCATTCGAGGCTTGGAGAGTTAGAAACAACAAGTTCGTTCCCTAGTGCGAAGTTCGTCATGTTTGGACCAAAATGGACAAACCTTGTCTCCAATCGAAGTTTCGCAAGTTTTAATGCTGAAGTTCCTCCCCTAGAGCGTTGTTCGTCATCTTCGGACTAAAATGGACCAAACTTGTCTCCATTTGAGGCTTGGAGAGTGAGAAACAACAAGTTCGTTCCCTAGCGCGAAGTTCGTCATGTTTGGACCAAAATGGACAAACCTTGTCTCCAATCGAAGTTTCGCAAATTTTAATGATGAAATTCCTCCCCTAGAGCATTGTTCGTCATCTTCGGACTAAAATGACCAAACTTGTCTCCATTTTGAGGCTTGGAGAGTTAAAAACAACAAGTTCGTTCCCTAGAGCGAAGTTCGTCATGTGTGGACCAAAATGGACAAACCTTGTCTCCATTCGAAGTTTCGCAAGTTTTAATGCTGAAGTTCCTCCCCTATAGCGTTGTTCCTCATCTTCGGACTAAAATGGACCAAACTTGTCTCCATTTGAAGCTTGGAGAGTTTGAAGGAACAATTTCGTTCCCTAGACCGAAGTTCGTCATGTTTGGATAAAAATGGACAAACCTTGTCTCCATTCAAAGTTTCGCAAGTTTTAATGCTGAAGTTCCTCCCCTAGAGCGTTGTTCGTCATCTTCGGACTAAAATGGACCAAACTTGTCTCCATTTGAGGCTTGGAGAGTTAGAAACAACAAGTTCGTTCCCCTAGAGCGTTGTTCGTCATCTTCGGACTAAAATGGACCAAACTTGTCTCCATTCGAGGCTTGGAGAGTTAGAAACAACAAGTTCGTTCCCTAGAGCGAAGTTCGTCATGTTGAGACAAAAATGGACAAACCTTGTCTCCATTCGAAGTTTCGCAAGTTTTAATGATGAAGTTCCTCCCCTAGAGCGTTATTCGTGATCTTCGGACTAAAATGACCAAACTTGTCTCCATTTGAGGCTTGGAGAGTGAGAAACAACAAGTCCGTTCCCTAGAGCGAAGTTCGTCATGTTTGGACCAAAATGGACAAACCTTGTCTCCAATCGAAGTTTCGCAAGTTTTAATGATGAAGTTCCTCCCCTAGAGCGTTGTTCGTCATCTTCGGACTAAAATGACCAAACTTGTCTCCATTTGTGGCTTGAAGAGTTAGAAACAACAAGTTCGTTCCCTAGAGCGAAGTTCGTCATGTTTGGACCAAAATGGACAAACCTTGTCTCCAATCGAAGTTTCGCAAGTTTTAATATTGAAGTTCCTCCCCTAGAGCGTTGTTCGTCATCTTCGGACTAAAATGGACCAAACTTGTCTTCATTTGAGGCTTGGAGAGTTATATACAACTAGTTTGTTCCCTAGAGCGAAGTTCGTCATGTTTGGACCAAAATGGACAAACCTTGTCTCCATTCGAAGTTTCGCAAGTTAATGCTGAAGTTCCTCCCCTAGAGCGTTGTTCGTCATCTTCGGACTAAAATGGACCAAACTTGTCTCCATTTGAGGCTTGGAGAGTTAGAAACAACAAGTTCGTTCCCTAGAGCGAAGTTCGTCATGTTTGGACCAAAATGGACAAACCTTGTCTCCATTCGAAGTTTCACAAGTTTTAATGCTGAAGTTCCTACCCTAGAGCATTGTTCGTCATCTTCGGACTAAAATGGACCAAAACTTGTCTCCATTCGAGGCTTGGAGAGTTAGAAACAACAAGTTCGTTCCCTAGTGCGAAGTTCGTCATGTTTGGACCAAAATGGACAAACCTTGTCTCCATTTGAAGTTTCGCAAGTTTTAATGCTGAAGTTCCTCCCCTAGAACGTTGTTCGTCATCTTCGGACTAAAATGGACCAAACTTGTCTCCATTTGAGGCTTGGAGAGTGAGAAACAACAAGTTCGTTCCCTAGAGCGAAGTTCGTCATGTTTGGACCAAAATGGACAAACCTTGTCTCCATTCGAAGTTTCGCAAGTTTTAAAGCTGAAGTTCCTCCCCTAGAGCGTTGTTCGTCATCTTCGGACTAAAATGGACCAAACTTGTCTCCATTCGAGGCTTGGAGAGTTAGAAACAACAAGTTCGTTCCCTAGAGCGAAGTTCGTCATGTTTCGACCAAAATGGACAAACCTTGTCTCCAATCGAAGTTTCGCAAGTTTTAATGCTGAAGTTCCTCCCCTAGAGCGTTGTTCGTCATCTTCGAACTAAAATGGACCAAAACTTGTCTCCATTCGAGGCTTGGAGAGTTAGAAACAACAAGTTCGTTCCCTAGTGCGAAGTTCGTCATGTTTGGACCAAAATGGACAAACCTTGTCTCCAATCGAAGTTTCGCAAGTTTTAATGCTGAAGTTCCTCCCCTAGAGCGTTGTTCGTCATCTTCGGACTAAAATGGACCAAACTTGTCTCCATTTGAGGCTTGGAGAGTGAGAAACAACAAGTTCGTTCCCTAGCGCGAAGTTCGTCATGTTTGGACCAAAATGGACAAACCTTGTCTCCAATCGAAGTTTCGCAAATTTTAATGATGAAATTCCTCCCCTAGAGCATTGTTCGTCATCTTCGGACTAAAATGACCAAACTTGTCTCCATTTTGAGGCTTGGAGAGTTAAAAACAACAAGTTCGTTCCCTAGAGCGAAGTTCGTCATGTGTGGACCAAAATGGACAAACCTTGTCTCCATTCGAAGTTTCGCAAGTTTTAATGCTGAAGTTCCTCCCCTATAGCGTTGTTCCTCATCTTCGGACTAAAATGGACCAAACTTGTCTCCATTTGAAGCTTGGAGAGTTTGAAGGAACAATTTCGTTCCCTAGACCGAAGTTCGTCATGTTTGGATAAAAATGGACAAACCTTGTCTCCATTCAAAGTTTCGCAAGTTTTAATGCTGAAGTTCCTCCCCTAGAGCGTTGTTCGTCATCTTCGGACTAAAATGGACCAAACTTGTCTCCATTTGAGGCTTGGAGAGTTAGAAACAACAAGTTCGTTCCCCTAGAGCGTTGTTCGTCATCTTCGGACTAAAATGGACCAAACTTGTCTCCATTCGAGGCTTGGAGAGTTAGAAACAACAAGTTCGTTCCCTAGAGCGAAGTTCGTCATGTTGAGACAAAAATGGACAAACCTTGTCTCCATTCGAAGTTTCGCAAGTTTTAATGATGAAGTTCCTCCCCTAGAGCGTTATTCGTGATCTTCGGACTAAAATGACCAAACTTGTCTCCATTTGAGGCTTGGAGAGTGAGAAACAACAAGTCCGTTCCCTAGAGCGAAGTTCGTCATGTTTGGACCAAAATGGACAAACCTTGTCTCCAATCGAAGTTTCGCAAGTTTTAATGATGAAGTTCCTCCCCTAGAGCGTTGTTCGTCATCTTCGGACTAAAATGACCAAACTTGTCTCCATTTGAGGCTTGGAGAGTTATAAACAACAAGTTCGTTCCCTAGAGCGAAGTTCGTCATGTGTGGACCAAAATGGACAAACCTTGTCTCCATTCGAAGTTTCGCAAGTTTTAATGGTGAAGTTCCTCCCCTAGAGCGTTGTTCCTCATCTTCGGACTAAAATGGACCAAACTTGTATCCATTCGAGGCTTGGAGCGTTAGAAACAACAAGTTCGTTCCCTAGAGCGAAGTTCGTCTTGTTTGGACCAAAATGGACAAACCTTGTCTCCATTCGAAGTTTCGTAAGTTTAATGCTGAAGTTCCTCCCCTAGAGCGTTGTTCGTCATCTTCGGACTAAAGTGGACGAAACTTGTCTCCATTCGAGGCTTGGAGAGTTAGAAACAACAAGTTTGTTCCCTAGAGCGAAGTTCGTCTTGTTTGGACCAAAATGGACAAACCTTGTCTCCATTCGAAGTTTCGCAAGTTTTAATGCTGAAGTTCCTCCCCTAGAGCGTTGTTCGTCATCTTCGGACTAAAGTGGACCAAACTTGTCTCCATTCGAGGCTTGGAGAGTTAGAAACAACAAGTTCGTTCCCTAGACCGAAGTTCGTCATGTTTGGACCAAAATGGACAAACCATGTCTCCATTCGAAATTTCGCAAGTTTTAATGCTGAAGTTTCTCCCCTAGAGCGTTGCTCGTCATCTTCGGACTAAAATGGACAAAACTTGTCTCCATTCGAATCTTGAAGAGTTAGAAACTACAAGTTCGTTCCCTAGAGCGAAGGTTGTCATGTTTGGACCAAAATGGACAAACCTTGTCTCCATTCGAAGTTTTGCAAGTTTTAATGCTGAAGTTGCTCCCCTAGAGCGTTGTTCGTCATCTTCGGACTAAAATGGACCAAACTTGTCTCCATTCGAGGCTTGGAGCGTTAGAAACAACAAGTTCGTTCCCTAGAGCGAAGTTCGTCTTGTTTGGACCAAAATGGACAAACCTTCTCTCCATTCGAAGTATCGCAAGTTTAATGCTGAAGTTCCTCCCCAAGAGCGTTGATCGTCATCTTCAGACTAAAATGGACGAAAGTTGTCTCCATTTGAGGCTTGGAGAGTTAGAAACAACAAGTTCGTTCCCTAGAGCGAAGTTTGTCATGTTTGGACCAAATTGGACAAACCTTGTCTCCATTAGAAGTTTCGCAAGTTTTAATGCTGAAGTTCCTCCCCTAGAGCTTTGTTCGTCATCTTTGGACTAAAATGGACCAAACTTGTCTCCATTCGAGGCTTGGAGCGTTAGAAACAACAAGTTCGTTCCCTAGAGCGAAGTTCGTCATGTGTGGACCAAAATGGACAAACCTTGTCTCCATTCGAAGTTTCGCAAGTTTTAATGCTGAAGTTCCTCCCCTAGAGCGTTGTTCCTCATCTTCGGACTAAAATGGACCAAACTTGTATCCATTCGAGGCTTGGAGCGTTAGAAACAACAAGTTCGTTCCCTAGAGCGAAGTTCGTCTTGTTTGGACCAAAATGGACAAACCTTGTCTCCATTCGAAGTTTCGTAAGTTTAATGCTGAAGTTCCTCCCCTAGAGCGTTGTTCGTCATCTTCGTACTAAAGTGGACGAAACTTGTCTCCATTCGAGGCTTGGAGAGTTACAAACAACAAGTTTGTTCCCTAGAGCGAAGTTCGTCTTGTTTGGACCAAAATGGACAAACCTTGTCTCCATTCGAAGTTTCGCAAGTTTAATGCTGAAGTTCCTCCCCAAGAGGGTTGTTCGTCATCTTCAGACTAAAATGGACAAAAGTTGTCTCCATTTGAGGCTTCGAGAGTTAGAAACAACAAGTTCGTTCCCTAGAGCGAAGTTTGTCATGTTTGGACCAAATTGGACAAACCTTGTCTCCATTAGAAGTTTCGCAAGTTTTAATGCTGAAGTTCCTCCCCTAGAGCTTTGTTCGTCATCTTTGGACTAAAATGGACCAAACTTGTCTCCATTCGAGGCTTGGAGCGTTAGAAACAACAAGTTCGTTCCGTAGAGCGAAGTTCGTCTTGTTTGGACCAAAATGGACAAACCTTGTCTCCATTCGAAGTTTCGCAAGTCTTAATGCTGAAGTTCCTCCCCTAGAGCGTTGTTCGTCATCTTCGGACTAAAATGGACCAAACTTGTCTCCATTTGAGGCTTGGAGAGTTAGAAACAACAAGTTCGCTCCCTAGAGCGAAGTTCGTCATGTTTCGACCAAAATGGACAAACCTTGTCTCCATTCGAAGTTTCGCAAGTTTTAATGCTGAAGTTGCTCCCCTAGAGCGTTGTTCGTCATCTGCGGACCAAAATGGACCAAACTTGTATCCATTCGAGGTTTGGAGAGTTAGAAACAACAAGTTCGTTCCCTAGAGCGAATTTCGTCATGTTTGGACCAAAATGGACAAACCTTATCTCCATTCGAAGTTTCGCAAGTTTTAATGCTGAAGTTCCTCCCCTAGAGCGTTGTTCGTCATCTTCGGGCTAAAGTGGAACAAACTTGTCTCCATTCGAGGCTTGGAGAGTTAGAAACAACAAGTTCGTTCCCTAGACCGAAGTTCGTCATGTTTGGACCAAAATGGACAAACCATGTCTCCATTCGAAATTTCGCAAGTTTTAATGCTGAAGTTTCTCCCCTAGAGCGTTGCTCGTCATCTTCGGACTAAAATGGACAAAACTTGTCTCCATTCGAAACTTGGAGAGTTAGAAACTACAAGTTCGTTCCCTAGAGCGAAGGTTGTCATGTTTGGACCAAAATGGACAAACCTTGTCTCCATTCGAAGTTTTGCAAGTTTTAATGCTGAAGTTGCTCCTCTAGAGCGTTGTTCGTCATCTTCGGACTAAAATGGACCAAACTTGTCTCCATTCGAGGCTTGGAGCGTTAGAAAAAACAAGTTCGTTCCCTAGAGCGAAGTTCGTTTTGTTTGGACCAAAATGGACAAACCTTCTCTCCATTCGAAGTTTCGCAAGTTTAATGCTGAAGTTCCTCCCCTAGAGCGTTGTTCGTCATCTTCGGACTAAAGTGGACGAAACTTGTCTCCATTCGAGGCTTGGAGAGTTAGAAACAACAAGTTTGTTCCCTAGAGCGAAGTTCGTCTTGTTTGGACCAAAATGGACAAACCTTGTCTCCATTCGAAGTTTCGCAAGTTTTAATGCTGAAGTTCCTCCCCTAGAGCGTTGTTCGTCATCTTCGGACTAAAGTGGACCAAACTTGTCTCCATTCGAGGCTTGGAGAGTTAGAAACAACAAGTTCGTTCCCTAGACCGAAGTTCGTCATGTTTGGACCAAAATGGACAAACCATGTCTCCATTCGAAATTTCGCAAGTTTTAATGCTGAAGTTTCTCCCCTAGAGCGTTGCTCGTCATCTTCGGACTAAAATGGACAAAACTTGTCTCCATTCGAATCTTGAAGAGTTAGAAACTACAAGTTCGTTCCCTAGAGCGAAGGTTGTCATGTTTGGACCAAAATGGACAAACCTTGTCTCCATTCGAAGTTTTGCAAGTTTTAATGCTGAAGTTGCTCCCCTAGAGCGTTGTTCGTCATCTTCGGACTAAAATGGACCAAACTTGTCTCCATTCGAGGCTTGGAGCGTTACAAACAACAAGTTCGTTCCCTAGAGCGAAGTTCGTCTTGTTTGGACCAAAATGGACAAACCTTGTCTCCATTCGAAGTATCGCAAGTTTAATGCTGAAGTTCCTCCCCAAGAGCGTTGATCGTCATCTTCAGACTAAAATGGACGAAAGTTGTCTCCATTTGAGGCTTGGAGAGTTAGAAACAACAAGTTCGTTCCCTAGAGCGAAGTTTGTCATGTTTGGACCAAATTGGACAAACCTTGTCTCCATTAGAAGTTTCGCAAGTTTTAATGCTGAAGTTCCTCCCCTAGAGCTTTGTTCGTCATCTTTGGACTAAAATGGACCAAACTTGTCTCCATTCGAGGCTTGGAGCGTTAGAAACAACAAGTTCGTTCCCTAGAGCGAAGTTCGTCATGTGTGGACCAAAATGGACAAACCTTGTCTCCATTCGAAGTTTCGCAAGTTTTAATGCTGAAGTTCCTCCCCTAGAGCGTTGTTCCTCATCTTCGGACTAAAATGGACCAAACTTGTATCCATTCGAGGCTTGGAGCGTTAGAAACAACAAGTTCGTTCCCTAGAGCGAAGTTCGTCTTGTTTGGACCAAAATGGACAAACCTTGTCTCCATTCGAAGTTTCGTAAGTTTAATGCTGAAGTTCCTCCCCTAGAGCGTTGTTCGTCATCTTCGGACTAAAGTGGACGAAACTTGTCTCCATTCGAGGCTTGGAGAGTTACAAACAACAAGTTTGTTCCCTAGAGCGAAGTTCGTCTTGTTTGGACCAAAATGGACAAACCTTGTCTCCATTCGAAGTTTCGCAAGTTTTAATGCTGAAGTTCCTCCCCTATAGCGTTGTTCCTCATCTTCGGACTAAAATGGACCAAACTTGTCTCCATTCGAGGCTTGGAGAGTTAGAAACAACAAGTTCGTTCCCTAGAGCGAAGGTTGTCATGTTTGGACCAAAATGGACAAACCTTGTCTCCATTCGAAGTTTTGCAAGTTTTAATGCTGAAGTTGCTCCCCTAGAGCATTGTTCGTCATCTTCGGACTAAAATGGACCAAACTTGTCTCCATTCGAGGCTTGGAGCGTTAGAAACAACAAGTTCGTTCCCTAGAGCGAAGTTCGTCTTGTTTGGACCAAAATGGACAAACCTTGTCTCCATTCGAAGTTTCGCAAGTTTAATGCTGAAGTTCCTCCCCAAGAGGGTTGTTCGTCATCTTCAGACTAAAATGGACAAAAGTTGTCTCCATTTGAGGCTTCGAGAGTTAGAAACAACAAGTTCGTTCCCTAGAGCGAAGTTTGTCATGTTTGGACCAAATTGGACAAACCTTGTCTCCATTAGAAGTTTCGCAAGTTTTAATGCTGAAGTTCCTCCCCTAGAGCTTTGTTCGTCATCTTTGGACTAAAATGGACCAAACTTGTCTCCATTCGAGGCTTGGAGCGTTAGAAACAACAAGTTCGTTCCGTAGAGCGAAGTTCGTCTTGTTTGGACCAAAATGGACAAACCTTGTCTCCATTCGAAGTTTCGCAAGTCTTAATGCTGAAGTTCCTCCCCTAGAGCGTTGTTCGTCATCTTCGGACTAAAATGGACCAAACTTGTCTCCATTTGAGGCTTGGAGAGTTAGAAACAACAAGTTCGCTCCCTAGAGCGAAGTTCGTCATGTTTCGACCAAAATGGACAAACCTTGTCTCCATTGGAAGTTTCGCAAGTTTTAATGCTGAAGTTGCTCCCCTAGAGCGTTGTTCGTCATCTGCGGACCAAACTGGACCAAACTTGTATCCATTCGAGGTTTGGAGAGTTAGAAACAACAAGTTCGTTCCCTAGAGCGAATTTCGTCATGTTTGGACCAAAATGGACAAACCTTATCTCCATTCGAAGTTTCGCAAGTTTTAATGCTGAAGTTCCTCCCCTAGAGCGTTGTTCGTCATCTTCGGGCTAAAGTGGACCAAACTTGTCTCCATTCGAGGCTTGGAGAGTTAGAAACAACAAGTTCGTTCCCTAGACCGAAGTTCGTCATGTTTGGACCAAAATGGACAAACCATGTCTCCATTCGAAATTTCGCAAGTTTTAATGCTGAAGTTTCTCCCCTAGAGCGTTGCTCGTCATCTTCGGACTAAAATGGACAAAACTTGTCTCCATTCGAAACTTGGAGAGTTAGAAACTACAAGTTCGTTCCCTAGAGCGAAGGTTGTCATGTTTGGACCAAAATGGACAAACCTTGTCTCCATTCGAAGTTTTGCAAGTTTTAATGCTGAAGTTCCTCCTCTAGAGCGTTGTTCGTCATCTTCGGACTAAAATGGACCAAACTTGTCTCCATTCGAGGCTTGGAGCGTTAGAAAAAACAAGTTCGTTCCCTAGAGCGAAGTTCGTTTTGTTTGGACCAAAATGGACAAACCTTCTCTCCATTCGAAGTTTCGCAAGTTTAATGCTGAAGTTCCTCCCCTAGAGCGTTGTTCGTCATCTTCAGACTAAAATGGACGAAACTTGTCTCCATTTGAGGCTTGGAGAGTTAGAAACAACAAGTTCGTTCCCTAGAGCGAAGTTTGTCATGTTTGGACCAAATTGGACAAACCTTGTCTCCATTCGAAGTTTCGCAAGTTTAATGCTGAAGTTCCTCCCCAAGAGCGTTGTTCGTCATCTTCAGACTAAAATGGACAAAAGTTGTCTCCATTTGAGGCTTCGAGAGTTAGAAACAACAAGTTCGTTCCCTAGAGCGAAGTTTGTCATGTTTGGACCAAATTGGACAAACCTTGTCTCCATTAGAAGTTTCGCAAGTTTTAATGCTGAAGTTCCTCCCCTAGAGCTTTGTTCGTCATCTTTGGACTAAAATTGACCAAACTTGTCTCCATTCGAGGCTTGGAGCGTTAGAAACAACAAGTTCGTTCCCTAGAGCGAAGTTCGTCTTGTTTGGACCAAAATGGACAAACCTTGTCTCCATTCGAAGTTTCGCAAGTCTTAATGCTGAAGTTCCTCCCCTAGAGCGTTGTTCGTCATCTTCGGACTAAAATGGATCAAACTTGTCTCCATTTGAGGCTTGGAGAGTTAGAAACAACAAGTTCGCTCCCTAGAGCGAAGTTCGTCATGTTTCGACCAAAATGGACAAACCTTGTCTCCATTCGAAGTTTCGCAAGTTTTAATGCTGAAGTTGCTCCCCTAGAGCGTTGTTCGTCATCTGCGGACCAAAATGGACCAAACTTGTATCCATTCGAGGTTTGGAGAGTTAGAAACAACAAGTTCGTTCCCTAGAGCGAATTTCGTCATGTTTGGACCAAAATGGACAAACCTTATCTCCATTCGAAGTTTCGCAAGTTTTAATGCTGAAGTTCCTCCCCTAGAGCGTTGTTCGTCATCTTCGGGCTAAAGTGGACCAAACTTGTCTCCATTCGAGGCTTGGAGAGTTAGAAACAACAAGTTCGTTCCCTAGACCGAAGTTCGTCATGTTTGGACCAAAATGGACAAACCATGTCTCCATTCGAAATTTCGCAAGTTTTAATGCTGAAGTTTCTTCCCCAGAGCGTTGCTCGTCATCTTCGGACTAAAATGGACAAAACTTGTCTCCATTCGAAACTTGGAGAGTTAGAAACTACAAGTTCGTTCCCTAGAGCGAAGGTTGTCATGTTTGGACCAAAATGGACAAACCTTGTCTCCATTCGAAGTTTTGCAAGTTTTAATGCTGAAGTTGCTCCTCTAGAGCGTTGTTCGTCATCTTCGGACTAAAATGGACCAAACTTGTCTCCATTCGAGGCTTGGAGCGTTAGAAAAAACAAGTTCGTTCCCTAGAGCGAAGTTCGTTTTGTTTGGACCAAAATGGACAAACCTTCTCTCCATTCGAAGTTTCGCAAGTTTAATGCTGAAGTTCCTCCCCTAGAGCGTTGTTCGTCATCTTCAGACTAAAATGGACGAAACTTGTCTCCATTTGAGGCTTGGAGAGTTAGAAACAACAAGTTCGTTCCCTAGAGCGAAGTTTGTCATGTTTGGACCAAATTGGACAAACCTTGTCTCCATTCGAAGTTTCGCAAGTTTTAATGCTGAAGTTCCTCCCCTAGAGCTTTGTTCGTCATCTTCGGACTAAAATGGACCAAACTTGTATCCATTCGAGGCTTGGAGCGTTAGAAACAACAAGTTCGTTCCCTAGAGCGAAGTTCGTCTTGTTTGGACCAAAATGGACAAACCTTGTCTCCATTCGAAGTTTCGCAAGTTTTAATGCTGAAGTTCCTCCCCTAGAGCATTGTTCGTCATCTTCGGACTAAAATGGACCAAACTTGTCTCCATTTGAGGCTTGGAGAGTTAGAAACAACAAGTTCGCTCCCTAGAGCGAAGTTCGTCATGTTTCGACCAAAATGGACAAACCTTGTCTCCATTCGAAGTTTCGCAAGTTTTAATGCTGAAGTTGCTCCCCTAGAGCGTTGTTCGTCATCTGCGGACCAAAATGGACCAAACTTGTATCCATTCGAGGCTTGGAGAGTTAGAAACAACAAGTTCGTTCCCTAGAGCGAATTTCGTCATGTTTGGACCAAAATGGACAAACCTTGTGTCCATTCGAAGTTTCGCAAGTTTTAATGCTGAAGTTCCGCCCCTAGAGCGTTGTTCGTCATCTTCGGACTAAAATGGACAAAACTTTTCTCCATTCGAGGCTTGGAGAGTTACAAACAACAAGTTCGTTCCCTAGAGCGAAGTTCGTCATGTTTGGACCAAAATGGACAAACCTTGTCTCCATTCGAAGTTTCGCAAGTTTTAATGCTGAAGTTCCTCCGCTAGAGCGTTGTTCGTCATCTTCGGACTAAAGTGGACCAAACTTGTCTCCATTTGAGGCTTGGAGAGTTAGAAACAACAAGTTCGTTCCCTAGACCGAAGTTCGTCATGTTTGGACCAAAATGGACAAACCATGTCTCCATTCGAAATTTCGCAAGTTTTAATGCTGAAGTTTCTCCCCTAGAGCGTTGCTCGTCATCTTCGGACTAAAATGGATAAAACTTCTCTCCATTCGAAACTTGGAGAGTTAGAAACTACAAGTTCGTTCCCTAGAGCGAAGGTTGTCATGTTTGGACCAAAATGGACAAACCTTGTCTCCATTCGAAGTTTTGCAAGTTTTAATGCTGAAGTTGCTCCCCTAGAGCGTTGTTCGTCATCTTCGGACTAAAATGGACCAAACTTGTCTCCATTCGAGGCTTGGAGCGTTAGAAACAACAAGTTCGTTCCCTAGAGCGAAGTTCGTCATGTTTGGATCAAAATGGACAAACCTTGTCTCCATTCGAAGTTTCGCAAGTTTAATGCTGAAGTTCCTTCCCTAGAGCGTTGTTCGTCATCTTCAGACTAAAATGGACGAAACTTGTCTCCATTTGAGGCTTGGAGAGTTAGAAACAACAAGTTCGTTCCCTAGAGCGAAGTTGGTCATGTTTGGACCAAATTGGACAAACCTTGTCTCCATTCGAAGTTTCGCAAGTTTTAATGCTGAAGTTCCTCCCCTAGAGCGTTGTTCGTCATCTTCGGACTAAAATGGACCAAACTTGTCTCCATTCGAGGCTTGGAGCGTTAGAAACAACAAGTTCGTTCCCTAGAGCGAAGTTCGTCATGTTTGGATCAAAATGGACAAACCTTGTCTCCATTCGAAGTTTCGCAAGTTTAATGCTGAAGTTCCTTCCCTAGAGCGTTGTTCGTCATCTTCAGACTAAAATGGACGAAACTTGTCTCCATTTGAGGCTTGGAGAGTTAGAAACAACAAGTTCGTTCCCTAGAGCGAAGTTTGTCATGTTTGGACCAAATTGGACAAACCTTGTCTCCATTTGAAGTTTCGCAAGTTTTAATGCTGAAGTTCCTCCCCTAGAGCTTTGTTCGTCATCTTCGAACTAAAATGGACCAAACTTGTCTCCATTCGAGGCTTGGAGCGTTAGAAACAACAAGTTCGTTCCCTAGAGCGAAGTTCGTCATGTTTGGACCAAAATGGACAAACCTTGTCTCCATTCAAAGTTTCGCAAGTTTTAATGCTGAAGTTCCTCCCTTAGAGCGTTGGTCCTCATCTTCGGACTAAAATGGACCAAACTTGTCTCCATTCGAGGCTTGGAGCGTTAGAAACAACAAGTTCGTTCCCTAGAGCGAAGTTCGTCTTGTTTGGACCAAAATGGACAAACCTTGTCTCCATTCGAAGTTTCGCAAGTTTTAATGCTGAAGTTGCTCCCCTAGAGCGTTGTTCGTCATCTTCGGACTAAAATGGACCAAACTTGTCTCCATTCGAGGCTTGGAGAGTTAGAAACAACAAGTTCGTTCCCTAGAGCGAAGTTCGTCATGTTTGGACCAAAATGGACAAACCTTGTCTCCATTCGAAGTTTCGCAAGTTTTAATGCTGAAGTTGCTCCCCTAGAGCGTTGTTCGTCATCTTCGGACCAAAATGGACCAAACTTGTATCCATTCGAGGCTTGGAGAGTTAGAAACAACAAGTTCGTTCCCTAGAGCGAAGTTCGTCTTGTTTGGACCAAAATGGACAAACCTTGTCTCCATTCGAAGTTTCGCAAGTTTTAATACTGAAGTTCCTCCCCTAGAGCGTTGTTCGTCATCTTCGGACTAAAATGGACCAAACTTGTCTCCATTCGAGGCTTGGAGATTTAGAAACAACAAGTTCGCTCCCTAGAGCGAAGTTCGTCATGTTTGGACCAAAATGGACAAACCTTGTCTCCATTCGAAGTTTCGCAAGTTTTAATGCTGAAGTTGCTCCCCTAGAGCGTTGTTCGTCATCTTCGGACTAAAATGGACCAAACTTGTCTCCATTCGAGGCTTGGAGAGTTAGAAACAACAAGTTCGTTCCCTAGAGCGAATTTCATCATGTTTGGACCAAAATGGACAAACCTTGTCTCCATTCGAAGTTTCGCATGTTTTAATGCTGAAGTTCCTCCCCTAGAGCGTTGTTCGTCATCTTCAGACTAAAATGGACGAAACTTGTCTCCATTCGAGGCTTGGAGAGTTAGAAACAACAAGTTCGTTCCCTGGAGCGAAGTTCGTCATGTTTGGACCAAAATGGACAAACCTTGTCTCCATTCGAAGTTTCGCAAGTTTTAATGCTGAAGTTGCTCCCCTAGAGCGTTGTTCGTCATCTTCGGACCAAAATGGACCAAACTTGTATCCATTCGAGGCTTGGAGAGTTACAAACAACAAGTTCGTTCCCTAGAACGAAGTTCGTCATGTTTGGACCAAAATGGACAAACCTTGTCTCCCTTCGATCATTCGCAAGTTTTAATGCTGAAGTTCCTCCCCTAGAGCGTTGTTCGTCATCTTCGGACAAAAATAGACCAAACTTGTCTCCATTTGAGGCTTGGAGAGTTAGAAACAACAAGTTCGCTCCCTAAAGCGAAGTTCGTCATGTTTCGACCAAAATGGACAAACCTTGTCTCCATTCGAAGTTTCGCAAGTTTTAATGCTGAAGTTGCTCCCCTAGAGCGTTGTTCGTCATCTGCGGACCAAAATGGACGAAACTTGTATCCATTCGAGGCTTGGAGAGTTAGAAACAACAAGTTCGTTCCCTAGAGCGAATGTCGTCATGTTTGGACCAAAATGGACAAACCTTGTCTCCATTCGATCTTTCGCAAGTTTTAATTCTGAAGTTCCTCCCCTAGAGCGTTGTTCGTCATCTTCGGACTAAAATGGACCAAACTTGTCTCCATTTGAGGCTTGGAGAGTTAGAAACAAAAAGTTCGTTCCCTAGAGCGAAGTTCGTCATGTTTGGACCAAAATGGACAAACCTTGTCTCCATTCGAAGTTTTGCAAGTTTTAATGCTGAAGTTCCTCCCCTAGGGCGTTGTTCGTCATCTTCGGACCAAAATGGACCAAACTTGTATCCATTCGAGGCTTGGAGAGTTAGAAACAACAAGTTCGTTCCTTAGAGCGAAGTTCGTCATGTTTGGACCAAAATGGACAAACCTTGTCTCCATTCGAAGTTTCGCAAGTTTTAATGCTGAAGTTCCTCCCCTAGAGCTTTGTTCGTCATCTTCGGACTAAAATGGACCAAACTTGTCTCCATTCGAGGCTTGGAGAGTTAGAAACAACAAGTTCGTTCCCTAGAGCGAACTTCGTCATGTTTGGACCAAAATGGACAAACCTTGTCTCCATTCGAAGTTTCGCAAGTTTTAATGCTGAAGTTGCTCCCCTAGAGAGTTGTTCGTCATCTTCGGACTAAAATGGACCAAACTTGTCTCCATTCGAGGCATGGAGAGTTAGAAACAACAAGTTCGTTCCCTAGAGCGAAGTTCGTCATGTTTGGACCAAAATGGACAAACCTTGTCTCCATTCGAAGTTTCGCAAGTTTTAATGTTGAAGTTCCTCCCCTAGAGCGTTGTTCGTCATCTTCGGACTAAAATGGACCAAA
Organism: Trichosanthes truncata; assembly: GCA_033996785.1. Taxonomy (NCBI): domain Eukaryota; kingdom Viridiplantae; phylum Streptophyta; class Magnoliopsida; order Cucurbitales; family Cucurbitaceae; genus Trichosanthes; species Trichosanthes truncata. Next base: position 35,764,357 of record JAWPNB010000003.1, read on the forward strand.
CTTGTCTCCATTTGAGGCTTGGAGAGTTAGAAACAACGTTCGCTCCCTAGAGCGAAGTTCGTCATGTGCGACCAAAATGGACAAACCTTGTCTCCATTCGAAGTTTCGCAAGTTTTAATACTGAAGTTGCTCCCCTAGAGCGTTGTTCGTCATCTGCGGACCAAAATGGATGAAACTTGTATCCATTCGAGGCTTGGAGAGTTAGAAACAACAAGTTCGTTCCCTAGAGCGAATTTCATCATGTTTGGACCAAAATGGACAAACCTTGTCTCCATTCGAAGTTTCGCATGTTTTAATGCTGAAGTTCCTCCCCTAGAGCGTTGTTCGTCATCTTCAGACTAAAATGGACGAAACTTGTCTCCATTCGAGGCTTGGAGAGTTAGAAACAACAAGTTCGTTCCCTGGAGCGAAGTTTGTCATGTTTGGACCAAAATGGACAAACCTTGTCTCCATTCGAAGTTTCGCAAGTTTTAATGCTGAAGTTGCTCCCCTAGAGCGTTGTTCGTCATCTTCGGACCAAAATGGACCAAACTTGTATCCATTCGAGGCTTGGAGGGTTACAAACAACAAGTTCGTTCCCTAGAACGAAGTTCGTCATGTTTGGACCAAAATGGACAAACCTTGTCTCCCTTCGATCATTCGCAAGTTTTAATGCTGAAGATCCTCCCCTAGAGCGTTGTTCGTCATCTTCGGACAAAAATAGACCAAACTTGTCTCCATTTGAGGCTTGGAGAGTTAGAAACAACAAGTTCGCTCCCTAAAGCGAAGTTCGTCATGTTTCGACCAAAATGGACAAACCTTGTCTCCATTCGAAGTTTCGCAAGTTTTAATGCTGAAGTTGCTCCCCTAGAGCGTTGTTCGTCATCTGCGGACCAAAATGGACGAAACTTGTATCCATTCGAGGCTTGGAGAGTTAGAAACAACAAGTTCGTTCCCTAGAGCGAATGTCGTCATGTTTGGACCAAAATGGACAAACCTTGTCTCCATTCGATCTTTCGCAAGTTTTAATTCTGAAGTTCCTCCCCTAGAGCGTTGTTCGTCATCTTCGGACAAAAATGGACCAAACTTGTCTCCATTTGAGGCTTGGAGAGTTAGAAACAAAAAGTTCGTTCCCTAGAGCGAAGTTCGTCATGTTTGGACCAAAATGGACAAACCTTGTCTCCATTCGAAGTTTTGCAAGTTTTAATGCTGAAGTTCCTCCCCTAGGGCGTTGTTCGTCATCTTCGGACCAAAATGGACCAAACTTGTATCCATTCGAGGCTTGGAGAGTTAGAAACAACAAGTTCGTTCCTTAGAGCGAAGTTCGTCATGTTTGGACCAAAATGGACAAACCTTGTCTCCATTCGAAGTTTCGCAAGTTTTAATGCTGAAGTTCCTCCCCTAGAGCTTTGTTCGTCATCTTCGGACTAAAATGGACCAAACTTGTCTCCATTCGAGGCTTGGAGAGTTAGAAACAACAAGTTCGTTCCCTAGAGCGAACTTCGTCATGTTTGGACCAAAATGGACAAACCTTGTCTCCATTCGAAGTTTCGCAAGTTTTAATGCTGAAGTTGCTCCCCTAGAGAGTTGTTCGTCATCTTCGGACTAAAATGGACCAAACTTGTCTCCATTCGAGGCATGGAGAGTTAGAAACAACAAGTTCGTTCCCTAGAGCGAAGTTCGTCATGTTTGGACCAAAATGGACAAACCTTGTCTCCATTCGAAGTTTCGCAAGTTTTAATGTTGAAGTTCCTCCCCTAGAGCGTTGTTCGTCATCTTCGGACTAAAATGGACCAAACTTGTCTCCATTTGAGGCTTGGAGAGTTAGAAACAACGTTCGCTCCCTAGAGCGAAGTTCGTCATGTGCGACCAAAATGGACAAACCTTGTCTCCATTCGAAGTTTCGCAAGTTTTAATACTGAAGTTGCTCCCCTAGAGCGTTGTTCGTCATCTGCGGACCAAAATGGATGAAACTTGTATCCATTCGAGGCTTGGAGAGTTAGAAACAACAAGTTCGTTCCCTAGAGCGAATTTCGTCATGTTTGGACCAAAATGGACAAACCTTGTCTCCTTTCGAAGTTTTGCAAGTTTTAATGCTGAAGTTCCTCCCCTAGAGCGTTGTTCGTCATCTTCGGACCAAAATGGACCAAACTTGTATCCATTCGAGGCTTGGAGAGTTAGAAACAACAAGTTCGTTTCCTAGAGCGAATTTCGTCATGTTTGGATTAAAATGGACATACCTTGTCTCCATTTTAAGTTTCGCAAGTTTTAATGCTGAAGTTCCTCCCCTAGAGCGTTGTTCGTCATCTTCGGACTAAAATGGACAAAACTTTTCTCCATTCGAGGCTTGGAGAGTTAGAAACAACAAGTTCGTTCCCTAGAGCGAAGTTCGTCATGTTTCGACCAAAATGGACAAACCTTGTCTCCATTCGAAGTTTCTCAAGTTTTAATGCTGAAGTACCTCCCCTAGAGCGTTGTTCGTCATCTGCGGACCAAAATGGACGAAACTTGTATCCATTCGAGGCTTGGAGAGTTAGAAACAACAAGTTCGTTCCCTAGAGCGAATTTCGTCATGTTTGGACCAAAATGGACAAACCTTGTCTCCTTTCGAAGTATTGCAAGTTTTAATGCTGAAGTTCCTCCCCTAGAGCGTTGTTCGTCATCTTCGGACTAAAATGGACAAAACTTGTCTCCATTCGAGGCTTGGAGAGTTAGAAACAACAAGTTCGTTCCCAAAAGCGAAGTTCATCATGTTTGGACCACAATGGACAAACCTTGTCTCCATTCGAAGTTTCGCAAGTTTTAATGCTGAAGTTGCTCCCCTAGAGCGTTGTTCGTCATCTTCGGACTAAAATGGACCAAACTTGTCTCCATTCGAGGCTTGAAGAGTTAGAAACAACAAGTTCGTTCCCTAGAGCGAAGTTCGTCATGTTTGGACCAAAATGGACAAACCTTGTCTCCATTCAAAGTTTCGCAAGTTTTAATGCTGAAGTTCCTCCCATACAGCGTTGTTCCTCATCTTCGGACTAAAATGGACCAAACTTGTCTCCATTCGAGGCTTGGAGAGTTAGAAACAACAAGTTCGTTCCCTAGAGCGAAGTTCGTCATGTTTGGACCAAAATGGACAAACCTTGTCTCCATTCGAAGTTTCGCATGTTTTAATGCTGAAGTTGCTCCCCTAGAGCGTTGTTCGTCATCTTCGGACCAAAATGGACCAAACTTGTATCCATTCGAGGCTTGGAGAGTTAGAAACAACAAGTTCGTTCCCTAGAGCGAAGTTCGTCATGTTTGGACCAAAATGGACAAACCTTGTCTCCATTCGAAGTTTCGCAAGTTTTAATACTGAAGTTCCTCCCCTAGAGCGTTGTTCGTCATCTTCGGACTAAAATGGACCAAACTTGTCTCCATTCGAGGCTTGGAGAGTTAGAAACAACAAGTTCGCTCCCTAGAGCGAAGTTCGTCATGTTTGGACCAAAATGGACAAACCTTGTCTCCATTCGAAGTTTCGCAAGTTTTAATGCTGAAGTTGCTCCCCTAGAGCGTTGTTCGTCATCTTCGGACTAAAATGGACCAAACTTGTCTCCATTCGAGGCTTGGAGAGTTAGAAACAACAAGTTCGTTCCCTAGAGCGAATTTCATCATGTTTGGACCAAAATGGACAAACCTTGTCTCCATTCGAAGTTTCGCATGTTTTAATGCTGAAGTTGCTCCCCTAGAGCGTTGTTCGTCATCTTCGGACCAAAATGGACCAAACTTGTATCCATTCGAGGCTTGGAGAGTTAGAAACAACAAGTTCGTTCCCTAGAGCGAAGTTCGTCATGTTTGGACCAAAATGGACAAACCTTGTCTCCATTCGAAGTTTCGCAAGTTTTAATACTGAAGTTCCTCCCCTAGAGCGTTGTTCGTCATCTTCGGACTAAAATGGACCAAACTTGTCTCCATTCGAGGCTTGGAGAGTTAGAAACAACAAGTTCGCTCCCTAGAGCGAAGTTCGTCATGTTTGGACCAAAATGGACAAACCTTGTCTCCATTCGAAGTTTCGCAAGTTTTAATGCTGAAGTTGCTCCCCTAGAGCGTTGTTCGTCATCTTCGGACTAAAATGGACCAAACTTGTCTCCATTCGAGGCTTGGAGAGTTAGAAACAACAAGTTCGTTCCCTAGAGCGAATTTCATCATGTTTGGACCAAAATGGACAAACCTTGTCTCCATTCGAAGTTTCGCATGTTTTAATGCTGAAGTTCCTCCCCTAGAGCGTTGTTCGTCATCTTCAGACTAAGATGGACGAAACTTGTCTCCATTCGAGGCTTGGAGAGTTCGAAACAACAAGTTCGTTCCCTGGAGCGAAGTTCGTCATGTTTGGACCAAAATGGACAAACCTTGTCTCCATTCGAAGTTTCGCAAGTTTTAATGCTGAAGTTGCTCCCCTAGAGCGTTGTTCGTCATCTTCGGACCAAAATGGACCAAACTTGTATCCATTCGAGGCTTGGAGAGTTACAAACAACAAGTTCGTTCCCTAGAACGAAGTTCGTCATGTTTGGACCAAAATGGACAAACCTTGTCTCCCTTCGATCATTCGCAAGTTTTAATGCTGAAGTTCCTCCCCTAGAGCGTTGTTCGTCATCTTCGGACAAAAATAGACCAAACTTGTCTCCATTTGAGGCTTGGAGAGTTATAAACAACAAGTTCGCTCCCTAAAGCGAAGTTCGTCATGTTTCGACCAAAATGGACAAACCTTGTCTCCATTCGAAGTTTCGCCAGTTTTAATGCTGAAGTTGCTCCCCTAGAGCGTTGTTCGTCATCTGCGGACCAAAATGGACGAAACTTGTATCCATTCGAGGCTTGGAGAGTTAGAAACAACAAGTTCGTTCCCTAGAGCGAATGTCGTCATGTTTGGACCAAAATGGACAAACCTTGTCTCCATTCGATCTTTCGCAAGTTTTAATTCTGAAGTTCCTCCCCTAGAGCGTTGTTCGTCATCTTCGGACTAAAATGGACCAAACTTGTCTCCATTTGAGGCTTGGAGAGTTAGAAACAAAAAGTTCGTTCCCTAGAGCGAAGTTCGTCATGTTTGGACCAAAATGGACAAACCTTGTCTCCATTCGAAGTTTTGCAAGTTTTAATGCTGAAGTTCCTCCCCTAGGGCGTTGTTCGTCATCTTCGGACCAAAATGGACCAAACTTGTATCCATTCGAGGCTTGGAGAGTTAGAAACAACAAGTTCGTTCCTTAGAGCGAAGTTCGTCATGTTTGGACCAAAATGGACAAACCTTGTCTCCATTCGAAGTTTCGCAAGTTTTAATGCTGAAGTTCCTCCCCTAGAGCTTTGTTCGTCATCTTCGGACTAAAATGGACCAAACTTGTCTCCATTCGAGGCTTGGAGAGTTAGAAACAACAAGTTCGTTCCCTAGAGCGAACTTTGTCATGTTTGGACCAAAATGGACAAACCTTGTCTCCATTCGAAGTTTCGCAAGTTTTAATGCTGAAGTTGCTCCCCTAGAGCGTTGTTCGTCATCTTCGGACTAAAATGGACGAAACTTGTCTCCATTCGAGGCATGGAGAGTTAGAAACATCAAGTTCGTTCCCTAGAGCGAAGTTCGTCATGTTTGGACCAAAATGGACAAACCTTGTCTCCATTCGAAGTTTCGCAAGTTTTAATGTTGAAGTTCCTCCCCTAGAGCGTTGTTCGTCATCTTCGGACTAAAATGGACCAAACTTGTCTCCATTTGAGGCTTGGAGAGTTAGAAACAACGTTCGCTCCCTAGAGCGAAGTTCGTCATGTGCGACCAAAATGGACAAACCTTGTCTCCATTCGAAGTTTCGCAAGTTTTAATACTGAAGTTGCTCCCCTAGAGCGTTGTTCGTCATCTGCGGACCAAAATGGATGAAACTTGTATCCATTCGAGGCTTGGAGAGTTAGAAACAACAAGTTCGTTCCCTAGAGCGAATTTCGTCATGTTTGGACCAAAATGGACAAACCTTGTCTCCTTTCGAAGTTTTGCAAGTTTTAATGCTGAAGTTCCTCCCCTAGAGCGTTGTTCGTCATCTTCGGACCAAAATGGACCAAACTTGTATCCATTCGAGGCTTGGAGAGTTAGAAACAACAAGTTCGTTTCCTAGAGCGAATTTCGTCATGTTTGAACCAAAATGGACATACCTTGTCTCCATTTTAAGTTTCGCAAGTTTTAATGCTGAAGTTCCTCCCCTAGAGCGTTGTTCGTCATCTTCGGACTAAAATGGACAAAACTTTTCTCCATTCGAGGCTTGGAGAGTTAGAAACAACAAGTTCGTTCCCTAGAGCGAAGTTCGTCATGTTTCGACCAAAATGGACAAACCTTGTCTCCATTCGAAGTTTCTCAAGTTTTAATGCTGAAGTTCCTCCCCTAGAGCGTTGTTCGTCATCTGCGGACCAAAATGGACGAAACTTGTATCCATTCGAGGCTTGGAGAGTTAGAAACAACAAGTTCGTTCCCTAGAGCGAATTTCGTCATGTTTGGACCAAAATGGACAAACCTTGTCTCCTTTCGAAGTATTGCAAGTTTTAATGCTGAAGTTCCTCCCCTAGAGCGTTGTTCGTCATCTTCGGACTAAAATGGACAAAACTTGTCTCCATTCGAGGCTTGGAGAGTTAGAAACAACAAGTTCGTTCCCAAAAGCGAAGTTCATCATGTTTGGACCACAATGGACAAACCTTGTCTCCATTCGAAGTTTCGCAAGATTTAATGCTGAAGTTGCTCCCCTAGAGCGTTGTTCGTCATCTTCGGACTAAAATGGACCAAACTTGTCTCCATTCGAGGCTTGGAGAGTTAGAAACAACAAGTTCGTTCCCTAGAGCGAAGTTCGTCATGTTTGGACCAAAATGGACAAACCTTGTCTCCATCCGATCTTTCGCAAGTTTTAATGCTGAAGTTCCTCCCCTAGAGCATTGTTCGTCATCTTCGGACAAAAATGGACCAAACTTGACTCCATTTGAGGCTTGGAGAGTTAGAAACAACAAGTTCGCTCCCTAGAGCGAAGTTCGTCATGTTTCGACCAAAATGGACAACCTTGTCTCCATTCAAAGTTTCGCAAGTTTTAATGCTGAAGTTGCTCCCCTAGAGCGTTGTTCGTCATCTGCGGACCAAAATGGACCAAACTTGTATCCATTCGAGGCTTGGAGAGTTAGAAACAACAAGTTCGTTCCCTAGAGCGAATGTCGTCATGTTTGGACCAAAATGGACAAACCTTCTCTCCATTCGATCTTTCGCAAGTTTTAATTCTGAAGTTCCTCCCCTAGAGCGTTGTTCGTCATCTTCGGACTAAAATGGACCAAACTTGTTCTCATTTGAGGCTTGGAGAGTTAGAAACAAAAAGTTCGTTCCCTAGAGCGAAGTTCGTCATGTTTGGACCAAAATGGACAAACCTTGTCTCCATTCGAAGTTTCGCAAGTTTTAATGCTGAAGTTCCTCCCCTAGGGCGTTGTTCGTCATCTTCGGACCAAAATGGACCAAACTTGTATCCATTCGAGGCTTGGAGAGTTAGAAACAACAAGTTCGTTCCCTAGAGCGAAGTTCGTCATGTTTGGACCAAAATGGACAAACCTTGTCTCCATTCGAAGTTTCGCAAGTTTTAATGCTGAAGTTCCTCCCCTAGAGCTTTGTTCGTCATCTTCGGACTAAAATGGACCAAACTTGTCTCCATTCGAGGCTTGGAGAGTTAGAAACAACAAGTTCGTTCCCTAGAGCGAAGTTCGTCATGTTTGGACCAAAATGGACAAACCTTGTCTCCATTCGAAGTTTCGCAAGTTTTAATGCTGAAGTTGCTCCCCTAGAGCGTTGTTCGTCATCTTCGGTCTAAATTGGACCAAACTTGTCTCCATTCGAGGCTTGGAGAGTTAGAAACAACAAGTTCGTTCCCTAGAGCGAAGTTCGTCATGTTTGGACCAAAATGGACAAACCTTGTCTCCATTCGAAGTTTCGCAAGTTTTAATGCTGAAGTTCCTCCCCTAGAGCGTTGTTCGTCATCTTCGGACTAAAATGGACCAAACTTGTCTCCATTTGAGGCTTGGAGAGTTAGAAACAACGTTCGCTCCCTAGAGCGAAGTTCGTCATGTTTCGACCAAAATGGACAAACCTTGTCTCCATTCGAAGTTTCGCAAGTTTTAATGCTGAAGTTGCTCCCCTAAAGCGTTGTTCGTCATCTGCGGACCAAAATGGACGAAACTTGTATCCATTCGAGGCTTGGAGAGTTAGAAACAACAAGTTCGTTCCCTAGAGCGAATTTCGTCATGTTTGGACCAAAATGGACAAACCTTGTCTCCTTTCGAAGTTTTGCAAGTTTTAATGCTGAAGTTCCTCCCCTAGAGCGTTGTTCGTCATTTTCGAACCAAAATGGACCAAACTTGTATCCATTCGAGGCTTGGAGAGTTAGAAACAACAAGTTCGTTTCCTAGAGCGAATTTCGTCATGTTTGGACCAAAATGGACAAACCTTGTCTCCTTTTGAAGTTTCGCAAGTTTTAATGCTGAAGTTCCTCCCCTAGAGCGTTGTTCGTCATCTTCGGACTAAAATAGACAAAACTTTTCTCCATTCGAGGCTTGGAGAGTTAGAAACAACAAGTTCGTTCCCTAGAGCGAAGTTCGTCATGTTTGGACCAAAATGGACAAACCTTGTCTCCATTCGAAGTTTCGTAAGTTTTAATGCTGAAGTTCCTTCCCTAGAGCGTTGTTCGTCATCTTCAGACTAAAATGGACGAAACTTGTCTCCATTTGAGGCTTGGAGAGTTAGAAACAACAAGTTCGTTCCCTAGAGCGAAGTTTGTCATGTTTGGACCAAAATGGACAAACCTTGTCTCCATTCGAAGTTTCGCAAGTTTTAATGCTGAAGTTCCTCCCCTAGAGCGTTGTTCGTCATCTTCGGACTAAAATGGACCAAACTTGTCTCCATTCGAGGCTTGGAGAGTTAGAAACAACAAGTTCGTTCCCTAGAGCGAAGTTCGTCATGTTTGGACCAAAATGGACAAACCTTGTCTCCATTCGAAGTTTCGCAAGTTTTAATGCTGAAGTTGCTCCCCTAGAGCGTTGTTCGTCATCTTCGGTCCAAAATGGACCAAACTTGTTTCCATTCGAGGCTTGGAGAGTTAGAAACAACAAGTTCGTTCCCTAGAGCAAAGTTCGTCATGTTTGGACCAAAATGGACAAACCTTGTCTCCATTCGATCTTTCGCAAGTTTTAACTGAAGTTCCTCCCCTAGAGCGTTGTTCGTCATCTTCGAACGAAAATGGACCAAACTTGTCTCCATTTGAGGCTTGGAGAGTTAGAAACAAAAAGTTCGTTCCCTAGAGCGAAGTTCGTCATGTTTGGACCAAAATGGACAAACCTTGTCTCCATTCGAAGTTTCGCAAGTTTTAATGCTGAAGTTCCTCCCCTAGAGCGTTGTTCGTCATCTTCAGACTAAAATGGACGAAACTTGTCTCCATTTGAGGCTTGGAGAGTTAGAAACAACAAGTTCGTTCCCTAGAGCGAAGTTCGTCATGTTTGGACAAAACTGGACAAACCTTGTCTCCATTCGAAGTTTCGCAAGTTTTAATGCTGAAGGTGCTCCCCTAGAGCGTTGTTCGTCATCTTCGGACTAAAATGGACCAAACTTGTCTCCATTCGAGGCTTGGAGAGTTAGAAACAACAAGTTCGTTCCCTAGAGCGAAGTTCGTCATGTTTGGACCAAAATGGACAAACCTTGTCTCCATTCGAAGTTTCGCAAGTTTTAATGCTGAAGTTCCTCCCCTAGAGCGTTGTTCGTCATCTTCGGACAAAAATGGACCAAACTTGTCTCCATTTGAGGCTTGGAGAGTTAGAAACAACAAGTTCGCTCCCTAGAGCGAAGTTCGTCATGTTTCGACCAAAATGGACAAACCTTGTCTCCATTCTAAGTTTCGCAAGTTTTAATGCTGAATTGCTCCCCTAGAGCGTTGTTCGTCATCTTCGGACTAAAATGGACCAAACTTGTCTCCATTCGAGGCTTGGAGAGTTAGAAACAACAAGTTCGTTCCCTGGAGCGAAGTTCGTCATGTTTGGACCAAAATGGACAAACCTTGTCTCCATTCGATCTTTCGCAAGTTTTAATTCTGAAGTTCCTCCCCTAGAGCTTTGTTCGTCATCTTCGGACGAAAATGGACCAAACTTGTCTCCATTCGAGGCTTGGAGAGTTAGAAACAACAAGTTCGTTCCCTAGAGCGAAGTTCGTCATGTTTGGACCAAAATGGACAAACCTTGTCTCCATTCGAAGTTTCGCAAGTTTTAATGCTGAAGTTCTTCCACTAGAGCGTTGTTCGTCATCTTCGGACTAAAATGGACCAAACTTGTCTCCATTTGAGGCTTGGTGAGTTAGAAACAAAAAGTTCGTTCCCTAGAGCGAAGTTCGTCATGTTTGGACCAAAATGGACAAACCTTGTCTCCATTCGAAGTTTCGCAAGTTTTAATGCTGAAGTTCCTCCCCTAGAGCGTTGTTCGTCATCTTCGGACTAAAATGGACCAAACTTGTCTCCATTTGAGGCTTGGAGAGTTAGAAACAACGTTCGCTCCCTAGAGCGAAGTTCGTCATGTTTCGACCAAAATGGACAAACCTTGTCTCCATTCGAAGTTTCGCAAGTTTTAATGCTGAAGTTGCTCCCCTAAAGCGTTGTTCGTCATCTGCGGACCAAAATGGACGAAACTTGTATCCATTCGAGGCTTGGAGAGTTAGAAACAACAAGTTCGTTCCCTAGAGCGAATTTCGTCATGTTTGGACCAAAATGGACAAACCTTGTCTCCTTTCGAAGTTTTGCAAGTTTTAATGCTGAAGTTCCTCCCCTAGAGCGTTGTTCGTCATTTTCGAACCAAAATGGACCAAACTTGTATCCATTCGAGGCTTGGAGAGTTAGAAACAACAAGTTCGTTTCCTAGAGCGAATTTCGTCATGTTTGGACCAAAATGGACAAACCTTGTCTCCTTTTGAAGTTTCGCAAGTTTTAATGCTGAAGTTCCTCCCCTAGAGCGTTGTTCGTCATCTTCGGACTAAAATAGACAAAACTTTTCTCCATTCGAGGCTTGGAGAGTTAGAAACAACAAGTTCGTTCCCTAGAGCGAAGTTCGTCATGTTTGGACCAAAATGGACAAACCTTGTCTCCATTCGAAGTTTCGTAAGTTTTAATGCTGAAGTTCCTTCCCTAGAGCGTTGTTCGTCATCTTCAGACTAAAATGGACGAAACTTGTCTCCATTTGAGGCTTGGAGAGTTAGAAACAACAAGTTCGTTCCCTAGAGCGAAGTTTGTCATGTTTGGACCAAAATGGACAAACCTTGTCTCCATTCGAAGTTTCGCAAGTTTTAATGCTGAAGTTCCTCCCCTAGAGCGTTGTTCGTCATCTTCGGACTAAAATGGACCAAACTTGTCTCCATTCGAGGCTTGGAGAGTTAGAAACAACAAGTTCGTTCCCTAGAGCGAAGTTCGTCATGTTTGGACCAAAATGGACAAACCTTGTCTCCATTCGAAGTTTCGCAAGTTTTAATGCTGAAGTTGCTCCCCTAGAGCGTTGTTCGTCATCTTCGGTCCAAAATGGACCAAACTTGTTTCCATTCGAGGCTTGGAGAGTTAGAAACAACAAGTTCGTTCCCTAGAGCAAAGTTCGTCATGTTTGGACCAAAATGGACAAACCTTGTCTCCATTCGATCTTTCGCAAGTTTTAACTGAAGTTCCTCCCCTAGAGCGTTGTTCGTCATCTTCGAACGAAAATGGACCAAACTTGTCTCCATTTGAGGCTTGGAGAGTTAGAAACAAAAAGTTCGTTCCCTAGAGCGAAGTTCGTCATGTTTGGACCAAAATGGACAAACCTTGTCTCCATTCGAAGTTTCGCAAGTTTTAATGCTGAAGTTCCTCCCCTAGAGCGTTGTTCGTCATCTTCAGACTAAAATGGACGAAACTTGTCTCCATTTGAGGCTTGGAGAGTTAGAAACAACAAGTTCGTTCCCTAGAGCGAAGTTCGTCATGTTTGGACAAAACTGGACAAACCTTGTCTCCATTCGAAGTTTCGCAAGTTTTAATGCTGAAGGTGCTCCCCTAGAGCGTTGTTCGTCATCTTCGGACTAAAATGGACCAAACTTGTCTCCATTCAGGGCTTGGAGAGTTAGAAACAACAAGTTCGTTCCCTAGAGCGAAGTTCGTCATGTTTGGACCAAAATGGACAAACCTTGTCTCCATTCGAAGTTTCGCAAGTTTTAATGCTGAAGTTCCTCCCCTAGAGCGTTGTTCGTCATCTTCGGACAAAAATGGACCAAACTTGTCTCCATTTGAGGCTTGGAGAGTTAGAAACAACAAGTTCGCTCCCTAGAGCGAAGTTCGTCATGTTTCGACCAAAATGGACAAACCTTGTCTCCATTCTAAGTTTCGCAAGTTTTAATGCTGAATTGCTCCCCTAGAGCGTTGTTCGTCATCTTCGGACTAAAATGGACCAAACTTGTCTCCATTCGAGGCTTGGAGAGTTAGAAACAACAAGTTCGTTCCCTGGAGCGAAGTTCGTCATGTTTGGACCAAAATGGACAAACCTTGTCTCCATTCGATCTTTCGCAAGTTTTAATTCTGAAGTTCCTCCCCTAGAGCTTTGTTCGTCATCTTCGGACGAAAATGGACCAAACTTGTCTCCATTCGAGGCTTGGAGAGTTAGAAACAACAAGTTCGTTCCCTAGAGCGAAGTTCGTCATGTTTGGACCAAAATGGACAAACCTTGTCTCCATTCGAAGTTTCGCAAGTTTTAATGCTGAAGTTCTTCCACTAGAGCGTTGTTCGTCATCTTCGGACTAAAATGGACCAAACTTGTCTCCATTTGAGGCTTGGTGAGTTAGAAACAAAAAGTTCGTTCCCTAGAGCGAAGTTCGTCATGTTTGGACCAAAATGGACAAACCTTGTCTCCATTCGAAGTTTCGCAAGTTTTAATGCTGAAGTTGCTCCCCTAGAGCGTTGTTCGTCATCTTCGGACTAAAATGGACCAAACTTGTCTCCATTTGAGGCTTGGAGAGTTAGAAACAACGTTCGCTCCCTAGAGCGAAGTTCGTCATGTTTCGACCAAAATGGACAAACCTGTCTCCATTCGAAGTTTCGCAAGTTTTAATGCTGAAGTTGCTCCCCTAGAGCGTTGTTCGTCATCTGCGGACCAAAATGGACGAAACTTGTATCCATTCGAGGCTTGGAGAGTTAGAAACAACAAGTTCGTTCCCTAGAGCGAATTTCGTCATGTTTGGACCAAAATGGACAAACCTTGTCTCCTTTCGAAGTTTTGCAAGTTTTAATGCTGAAGTTCCTCCCCTAGAGCGTTGTTCGTCATCTTCGGACCAAAATGGACCAAACTTGTATCCATTCGAGGCTTGGAGAGTTAGAAACAACAAGTTCGTTTCCTAGAGCGAATTTCGTCATGTTTGGACCAAAATGGACAAACCTTGTCTCCATTTGAAGTTTCGCAAGTTTTAATGCTGAAGTTCCTCCCCTAGAGCGTTGTTCGTCATCTTCGGACTAAAATGGACAAAACTTTTGTCCATTCGAGGCTTGGAGAGTTAGAAACAACAAGTTCGTTCCCTAGAGCGAAGTTCGTCATGTTTGGACCAAAATGGACAAACCTTGTCTCCATTCGAAGTTTCGCATGTTTTAATGCTGAAGTTCCTCCCCTAGAGCGTTGTTCGTCATCTTCAGACTAAAATGGACCAAACTTGTCTCCATTTGAGGCTTGGAGAGTTAGAAACAACAAGTTCGTTCCCTAGAGCGAAGTTCGTCATGTTTGGACCAAAATGGACAAACCTTGTCTTCATTCGAAGTTCGCAAGTTTTAATGCTGAAGTTCCTCCACTAGAGCGTTGTTCGTCATCTTCGGACTAAAATGGACCAAACTTGTCTCCATTTGAGGCTTGGAGAGTTAGAAACAACAAGTTCGTTCCCTAGAGCGAAGTTCGTCATGTTTGGACCAAAATGGACAAACCTTGTCTCCATTCGAAGTTTCGCAAGTTTTAATGCTGAAGTTGCTCCCCTAGAGCGTTGTTCGTCATCTGCGGACCAAAATGGACGAAACTTGTATCCATTCGAAGCTTGGAGAGTTAGAAACAACAAGTTCGTTCCCTAGAGCGAATTTCGTCATGTTTGGACCAAAATGGACAAACCTTGTCTCCTTTCGAAGTTTTGCAAGTTTTAATGCTGAAGTTCCTCCCCTAGAGCGTTGTTCGTCATCTGCGGACCAAAATGGACCAAACTTGTATCCATTCGAGGCTTGGAGAGTTAGAAACAACAAGTTCGTTTCCTAGAGCGAATTTCGTCATGTTTGGACCAAAATGGACAAACCTTGTCTCCATTTGAAGTTTCGCAAGTTTTAATGCTGAAGTTCCTCCCCTAGAGCGTTGTTCGTCATCTTCGGACTAAAATGGACAATACTTGTCTCCATTCGAGGCTTGGAGAGTTAGAAACAACAAGTTCGTTCCCTAGAGCGAAGTTCGTCATGTTTGGACCAAAATGGACAAACCTTGTCTCCATTCGAAGTTTCGCAAGATTTAATGCTGAAGTTGCTCCCCTAGAGCGTTGTTCGTCATCTTCGGACCAAAATGGACCAAACTTGTATCCATTCGAGGCTTGGAGAGTTAGAAACAACAAGTTCGTTCCCTAGAGCGAAGTTTGTCATCTTTGGACCAAAATGGACAAACCTTGTCTCCATTCGAAGTTTCGCAAGTTTTAATGCTGAAGTTCCTCCCCTAGAGCTTTGTTCGTCATCTTCGGACTAAAATGGACCAAACTTGTCTCCATTCGAGGCTTGGAGAGTTAGAAACAACAAGTTCGTTCCCTACAGCGAATTTCGTCATGTTTGGACCAAAATGGACAAACCTTGGCTCCATTCGAAGTTTCGCAAGTTTTAATGCTGAAGTTCCTCCCCTAGAGCGTTGTTCGTCATCTTCGGACTAAAATGGACGAAACTTGTCTCCATTGGAGGCTTGGAGAGTTAGAAACAACAAGTTCGTTCCCTAGAGCGAAGTTCGTCATGTTTGGACCAAAATGGACAAACCTTGTCTCCATTCGAAGTTTCGCAAGATTTAATGCTGAAGTTGCTCCCCTAGAGCGTTGTTCGTCATCTTCGGACCAAAATGGACCAAACTTGTATCCATTCGAGGCTTGGAGAGTTAGAAACAACAAGTTCGTTCCCTAGAGCAAAGTTCGTCATGTTTGGACCAAAATGGACAAACCTTGTCTCCATTCGATGTTTCGCAAGTTTTAATGCTGAAGTTCCTCCCCTAGAGCGTTGTTCGTCATCTTCGGACTAAACTGGACTAAACTTGTCTCCATTCGAGGCTTCGAGAGTAAGAAACAACAAGTTCGTTCAATAGAGCGAAGTTCGTCATGTTTGGACCAAAATGGACAAACCTTGTCTCCATTCGAAGTTTCGAAAGTTTTAATGCTGAAGTTCCTCCCCTAGAGCGTTGTTCGTCATCTTCAGACTAAAATGGACGAAACTTGTCTCCATTTGAGGCTTGGAGAGTTAGAAACAACAAGTTCGTTCCCTAGAGCGAAGTTTGTCATCTTTGGACCAAAATGGACAACCTTGTCTCCATTCGAAGTTTCGCAAGTTTTAATGCTGAAGTTCCTCCCCTAGAGCTTTGTTCGTCATCTTCGGACTAAAATGGACCAAACTTGTCTCCATTCGAGGCTTGGAGAGTTAGAAACAACAAGTTCGTTCCCTACAGCGAATTTCGTCATGTTTGGACCAAAATGGACAAACCTTGTCTCCATTCGAAGTTTCGCAAGTTTTAATGCTGAAGTTCCTCCCCTAGAGCGTTGTTCGTCATCTTCAGACTAAAATGGACGAAACTTGTCTCCATTTGAGGCTTGGAGAGTTAGAAACAACAAGTTCGTTCCCTAGAGCGAAGTTTGTCATGTTTGGACCAAAATGGACAAACCTTGTCTCCATTCGAAGTTTCGCAAGTTTTAATGCTGAAGTTCCTCCCCTAGAGCTTTGTTCGTCATCTTCGGACTAAAATGGACCAAACTTGTCTCCATTCGAGGCTTGGAGAGTTAGAAACAACAAGTTCGTTCCCTAGAGCGAAGTTCGTCATGTTTGGACCAAAATGGACAAACCTTGTCTCCATTCGAAGTTTCGCAAGTTTTAATGCTGAAGTTCCTCCCCTAGAGCGTTGTTCGTCATCTTCGGACTAAAATGGACCAAACTTGTCTCCATTTGAGGCTTGGAGAGTTAGAAACAACGTTCGCTCCCTAGAGCGAAGTTCGTCATGTTTCGACCAAAATGGACAAACCTTGTCTCCATTCGAAGTTTCGCAAGTTTTAATGCTGAAGTTGCTCCCCTAGAGCGTTGTTCGTCATCTGCGGACCAAAATGGACGAAACTTGTATCCATTCGAGGCTTGGAGAGTTAGAAACAACAAGTTCGTTCCCTAGAGCGAATTTCGTCATGTTTGGACCAAAATGGACAAACGTTGTCTCCTTTCGAAGTTTTGCAAGTTTTAATGCTGAAGTTCCTCCCCTAGAGCGTTGTTCGTCATCTTCGGACCAAAATGGACGAAACTTGTATCCATTCGAGGCTTGGAGAGTTAGAAACAACAAGTTCGTTTCCTAGAGCGAATTTCGTCATG
Source organism: Trichosanthes truncata (assembly GCA_033996785.1). NCBI lineage: Eukaryota > Viridiplantae > Streptophyta > Magnoliopsida > Cucurbitales > Cucurbitaceae > Trichosanthes > Trichosanthes truncata. Next base: position 35,780,952 of record JAWPNB010000003.1, read on the forward strand.
TTTGGACCAAAATGGACAAACCTTGTCTCCATTTGAAGTTTCGGAAATTTTAATGCTGAAGTTCCTCCCCTAGAGCGTTGTTCGTCATCTTCGGACTAAAATGGACAAAACTTTTCTCCATTCGAGGCTTGGAGAGTTAGAAACAACAAGTTCGTTCCCTATAGCGAAGTTCGTCATGTTTGGACCAAAATGGACAAACCTTGTCTCCATTCGAAGTTTCGCAAGTTTTAATGCTGAAGTTCCTCCCCTAGAGCTTTGTTCGTCATCTACGGACTAAAATGGACCAAACTTGTCTCCATTCGAGGCTTGGAGAGTTAGAAACAACAAGTTCGTTCCCTATAGCGAAGTTCGTCATGTTTGGACCAAAATGGACAAACCTTGTCTCCATTCGAAGTTTCGCAAGTTTTAATGCTGAAGTTCCTCCCCTAGAGCGTTGTTCGTCATCTTCAGACTAAAATGGACCAAACTTGTCTCCATTTGAGGCTTGGAGAGTTAGAAACAACAAGTTCGTTCCCTAGAGCGAAGTTCGTCATGTTTGGACCAAAATGGACAAACCTTGTCTCCATTCGAAGTTTCGCAAGTTTTAATGCTGAAGTTGCTCCCCTAGAGCGTTGTTCGTCATCTTCGGACTAAAATGGACCAAACTTGTCTCCATTCGAGGCTTGGAGAGTTAGAAACAACAAGTTCGTTCCCTAGAGCGAAGTTCGTCATGTTTGGACCAAAATGGACAAACCTTGTCTCCATTCGATCTTTCGCAAGTTTTAATTCTGAAGTTCCTCCCCTAGAGCGTTGTTCGTCATCTTCGGACTAAAATGGACAAAACTTGTCTCCATTTGACGCTTGGAGAGTTAGAAACAAAAAGTTCGTTCCCTAGAGCGAAGTTCGTCATGTTTGGACCAAAATGGACAAACCTTGTCTCCATTCGAAGTTTCGCAAGTTTTAATGCTGAAGTTGCTCCCGTAGAGCGTTGTTCGTCATCTTCGGACTAAAATGGACCAAACTTGTCTCCATTTGAGGCTTGGAGAGTTAGAAACAACGTTCGCTCCCTAGAGCGAAGTTCGTCATGTTTCGACCAAAATGGACAAACCTGTCTCCATTCGAAGTTTCGCAAGTTTTAATGCTGAAGTTGCTCCCCTAGAGCGTTGTTCGTCATCTGCGGACCAAAATGGACGAAACTTGTATCCATTCGAGGCTTGGAGAGTTAGAAACAACAAGTTCGTTCCCTAGAGCGAATTTCGTCATGTTTGGACCAAAATGGACAAACCTTGTCTCCTTTCGAAGTTTTGCAAGTTTTAATGCTGAAGTTCCTCCCCTAGAGCGTTGTTCGTCATCTTCGGACCAAAATGGACCAAACTTGTATCCATTCGAGGCTTGGAGAGTTAGAAACAACAAGTTCGTTTCCTAGAGCGAATTTCGTCATGTTTGGACCAAAATGGACAAACCTTGTCTCCATTTGAAGTTTCGCAAGTTTTAATGCTGAAGTTCCTCCCCTAGAGCGTTGTTCGTCATCTTCGGACTAAAATGGACAAAACTTTTGTCCATTCGAGGCTTGGAGAGTTAGAAACAACAAGTTCGTTCCCTAGAGCGAAGTTCGTCATGTTTGGACCAAAATGGACAAACCTTGTCTCCATTCGAAGTTTCGCATGTTTTAATGCTGAAGTTCCTCCCCTAGAGCGTTGTTCGTCATCTTCAGACTAAAATGGACCAAACTTGTCTCCATTTGAGGCTTGGAGAGTTAGAAACAACAAGTTCGTTCCCTAGAGCGAAGTTCGTCATGTTTGGACCAAAATGGACAAACCTTGTCTTCATTCGAAGTTCGCAAGTTTTAATGCTGAAGTTCCTCCACTAGAGCGTTGTTCGTCATCTTCGGACTAAAATGGACCAAACTTGTCTCCATTTGAGGCTTGGAGAGTTAGAAACAACAAGTTCGTTCCCTAGAGCGAAGTTCGTCATGTTTGGACCAAAATGGACAAACCTTGTCTCCATTCGAAGTTTCGCAAGTTTTAATGCTGAAGTTGCTCCCCTAGAGCGTTGTTCGTCATCTGCGGACCAAAATGGACGAAACTTGTATCCATTCGAAGCTTGGAGAGTTAGAAACAACAAGTTCGTTCCCTAGAGCGAATTTCGTCATGTTTGGACCAAAATGGACAAACCTTGTCTCCTTTCGAAGTTTTGCAAGTTTTAATGCTGAAGTTCCTCCCCTAGAGCGTTGTTCGTCATCTGCGGACCAAAATGGACCAAACTTGTATCCATTCGAGGCTTGGAGAGTTAGAAACAACAAGTTCGTTTCCTAGAGCGAATTTCGTCATGTTTGGACCAAAATGGACAAACCTTGTCTCCATTTGAAGTTTCGCAAGTTTTAATGCTGAAGTTCCTCCCCTAGAGCGTTGTTCGTCATCTTCGGACTAAAATGGACAATACTTGTCTCCATTCGAGGCTTGGAGAGTTAGAAACAACAAGTTCGTTCCCTAGAGCGAAGTTCGTCATGTTTGGACCAAAATGGACAAACCTTGTCTCCATTCGAAGTTTCGCAAGATTTAATGCTGAAGTTGCTCCCCTAGAGCGTTGTTCGTCATCTTCGGACCAAAATGGACCAAACTTGTATCCATTCGAGGCTTGGAGAGTTAGAAACAACAAGTTCGTTCCCTAGAGCGAAGTTTGTCATCTTTGGACCAAAATGGACAAACCTTGTCTCCATTCGAAGTTTCGCAAGTTTTAATGCTGAAGTTCCTCCCCTAGAGCTTTGTTCGTCATCTTCGGACTAACATGGACCAAACTTGTCTCCATTCGAGGCTTGGAGAGTTAGAAACAACAAGTTCGTTCCCTACAGCGAATTTCGTCATGTTTGGACCAAAATGGACAAACCTTGGCTCCATTCGAAGTTTCGCAAGTTTTAATGCTGAAGTTCCTCCCCTAGAGCGTTGTTCGTCATCTTCGGACTAAAATGGACGAAACTTGTCTCCATTGGAGGCTTGGAGAGTTAGAAACAACAAGTTCGTTCCCTAGAGCGAAGTTCGTCATGTTTGGACCAAAATGGACAAACCTTGTCTCCATTCGAAGTTTCGCAAGATTTAATGCTGAAGTTGCTCCCCTAGAGCGTTGTTCGTCATCTTCGGACCAAAATGGACCAAACTTGTATCCATTCGAGGCTTGGAGAGTTAGAAACAACAAGTTCGTTCCCTAGAGCAAAGTTCGTCATGTTTGGACCAAAATGGACAAACCTTGTCTCCATTCGATGTTTCGCAAGTTTTAATGCTGAAGTTCCTCCCCTAGAGCGTTGTTCGTCATCTTCGGACTAAACTGGACTAAACTTGTCTCCATTCGAGGCTTCGAGAGTAAGAAACAACAAGTTCGTTCAATAGAGCGAAGTTCGTCATGTTTGGACCAAAATGGACAAACCTTGTCTCCATTCGAAGTTTCGAAAGTTTTAATGCTGAAGTTCCTCCCCTAGAGCGTTGTTCGTCATCTTCAGACTAAAATGGACGAAACTTGTCTCCATTTGAGGCTTGGAGAGTTAGAAACAACAAGTTCGTTCCCTAGAGCGAAGTTTGTCATCTTTGGACCAAAATGGACAACCTTGTCTCCATTCGAAGTTTCGCAAGTTTTAATGCTGAAGTTCCTCCCCTAGAGCTTTGTTCGTCATCTTCGGACTAAAATGGACCAAACTTGTCTCCATTCGAGGCTTGGAGAGTTAGAAACAACAAGTTCGTTCCCTACAGCGAATTTCGTCATGTTTGGACCAAAATGGACAAACCTTGTCTCCATTCGAAGTTTCGCAAGTTTAGAGCGAAGTTCGTCATCTTTGGACCAAAATGGACAAACCTTGTCTCCATTCGAAGTTTCGCAAGTTTTAATGCTGAAGTTCCTCCGCTAGAGCGTTGTTCGTCATCTTCGGACTAAAATGGACCAAACTTGTCTCCATGTGAGGCTTGGAGAGTTAGAAACAACAAGTTCGTTCCCTAGAGCGAAGTTTGTCATCTTTGGACCAAAATGGACAAACCTTGTCTCCATTCGAAGTTTCGCAAGTTTTAATGCTGAAGTTCCAACCCTAGAGCGTTGTTCGTCATCTTCGGACTAAAATGGACCAAACTTGTCTCCATTTGAGGCTTGGAGAGTTAGAAACAACAAGTTCGTTCCCTAGAGCGAAGTTCGTCATCTTTGGACCAAAATGGACAAACCTTGTCTCCATTCGAAGTTTCGCAAGTTTTAATGCTGAAGTTCCTCCGCTGGAGCGTTGTTCGTCATCTTCGGACTAAAATGGACAAAACTTGTCTCCATTTGAGCCTTGGAGAGTTAGAAACAAAAAGTTCGATCCTTAGAGCGAAGTTCGTCATGTTTCGACCAAAATGTACAAACCTTGTCTCCATTCGAAGTTTGGCAAGTGTTAATGCTGAAGTTCCTCCCCTAGAGCGTTGTTCGCCATCTTCGGACTAAAATGGACCAAACTTGTCACCATTTGAGGCTTGGAGAGTTAGAAACAACAAGTTCGTTCCCTAGAGCGAAGTTCGTCATGTTTCGACCAAAATGGACAAACCTTGTCTCCATTCGAAGTTTCGCAAGTTTTAATGCTGAAGTTCCTCCGCTAGAGCGTTGTTCGTCATCTTCGGACTAAAATGGACCAAACTTGTCTCCATTTGAGGCTTGGAGAGGTAGAAACAACAAGTTCATTCCCTAGAGCGAAGTTCGTCATCTTTGGACCAAAATGGACAAACCTTGTCTCCATTCGAAGTTTCGCAAGTTTTAATGCTGAAGTTCCTCCGCTAGAGCGTTGTTCGTCATCTTCGGACTAAAATGAACCAAACTTGTCTCCATGTGAGGCTTGGAGAGTTAGAAACAACAAGTTCGTTCCCTAGAGCGAAGTTTGTCATCTTTGGACCAAAATGGACAAACCTTGTCTCCATTCGAAGTTTCGCAAGTTTTAATGCTGAAGTTCCAACCCTAGAGCGTTGTTCGTCATCTTCGGACTAAAATGGACCAAACTTGTCTCCATTTGAGGCTTGGAGAGTTAGAAACAACAAGTTCGTTCCCTAGAGCGAAGTTCGTCATCTTTGGACCAAAATGGACAAACCTTGTCTCCATTCAAAGTTTCGCAAGTTTTAATGCTGAAGTTCCTCCGCTGGAGCGTTGTTCGTCATCTTCGGACTAAAATGGACAAAACTTGTCTCCATTTGAGCCTTGGAGAGTTAGAAACAAAAAGTTCGATCCCTAGAGCGAAGTTCGTCATGTTTCGACCAAAATGTACAAACCTTGTCTCCATTCGAAGTTTGGCAAGTGTTCCCGAGAGCGAAGTTCGTCATGTTTCTAACAAAATGGACAAACCTTGTCTCCATTCGAAGTTTCGCAAGTTTTAATGCTGAAGTTCCTCCCCTAGATCGTTGTTCGTCATCTTCGGACTAAAATGGACCAAACTTGTCTCCATTGGAGGCTTGGAGAGTTAGAAACAACAAGTTCGTTCCCTATAGCGAAGTTCTTCATGTTTGGACCAAAATGGACAAACCTTGTCTCCATTCGAAGTTTCGCAAGTTTTAATGCTGAAGTTCCCCACCTAGAGCGTTGTTCGTCATTTTCGGACTAAAATGGACCAAACTTGTCTCCATTTGAGGCATGGAGAGTTAGAAACAACAAGTTCGTTCCCTAGAGCGAAGTTCGTCATGTTTGGACCAAAGTGGACAAACCTTGTCTCCATTCGAAGTTTCGCATGTTTTAATTCTGAAGTTCCTCCGCTAGAGCGTTGTTCGTCATCTTCGGACTAAAATGGACCAAACTTGTCTCCATTTGAGGCTTGGAGAGTTAGAAACAACAAGTTCGTTCCCTAGAGCGAAGCTCGTCATGTTTGGACCAAAGTGGACAAACCTTGTCTCCATTCGAAGTTTCGCATGTTTTAATTCTGAAGTTCCTCCCCTAGAGCGTTGTTCGTTGTCTTCGGACTAAAATGGACAAAACTTGTCTCCATTTGAGGCTTGGAGAGTTAGAAACAACAAGTTCGATCCCTAGAGCGAAGTTCGTCATGTTTCGACCAAAATGTACAAACCTTGTCTCCATTCGAAGTTTGGCAAGTGTTAATGCTGAAGTTCCTCCCCTAGAGCGTTGTTCGTCATCTTCGGACTAAAATGGACCAAAGTTGTCTCGATTTGATGCTTGGAGAGTTAGAAACAACAAGTTCGTTCCCTAGAGCGAAGTTCGTCATCTTTGGACCAAAATGGACAGACCTTGTCTCCATTCGAAGTTTCGCAAGTTTTAATGTTGAAGTTCCTCCCCTTGAGCGTTGTTCGTCATCTTCGGACTAAACTGGACCAAACTTGTCTCCATTCGAGGCTTGGAGAGTTAGAAACAACAATTTCGTTCCCTAGAGCGAAGTTAGTCATGATTTCGACCAAAATGTACAAACCTTGTCTCCATTCGAAGTTTGGCAAGTGTTCCCGAGAGCGAAGTTCGTCATGTTTCTAACAAAATGGACAAACCTTGTCTCCATTCGAAGTTTCGCAAGTTTTAATGCTGAAGTTCCTCCCCTAGAGCGTTGTTCGTCATCTTCGGACTAAAATGGACCAAACTTGTCTCCATTTGAGGCTTGGAGAGTTAGAAACAACTAGTTCGTTCCCTAGAGCGAAGTTCGTCATGTTTGGACCAAAATGGACAAACCATGTCTCCATTCGAAGATTCGCAAGTTTTAATTCTGAAGTTCCTCCGCTAGAGCGTTGTTCGTCATCTTCGGACTAAAATGGACCAAACTTGTCTCCATTGGAGGCTTGGAGAGTTAGAAACAACAAGTTCGTTCCCTATAGCGAAGTTCTTCATGTTTGGACCAAAATGGACAAACCTTGTCTCCATTCGAAGTTTCGCAAGTTTTAATGCTGAAGTTCCCCACCTAGAGCGTTGTTCGTCATTTTCGGACTAAAATGGACCAAGCTTGTCTCCATTTGAGGCATGGAGAGTTAGAAACAACAAGTTCGTTCCCTAGAGCGAAGTTCGTCATGTTTGGACCAAAGTGGACAAACCTTGTCTCCATTCGAAGTTTCGCATGTTTTAATTCTGAAGTTCCTCCGCTAGAGCGTTGTTCGTCATCTTCGGACTAAAATGGACCAAACTTGTCTCCATTTGAGGCTTGGAGAGTTAGAAACAACAAGTTCGTTCCCTAGAGCGAAGCTCGTCATGTTTGGACCAAAGTGGACAAACCTTGTCTCCATTCGAAGTTTCGCATGTTTTAATTCTGAAGTTCCTCCCCTAGAGCGTTGTTCGTTGTCTTCGGACTAAAATGGACAAAACTTGTCTCCATTTGAGGCTTGGAGAGTTAGAAACAACAAGTTCGATCCCTAGAGCGAAGTTCGTCATGTTTCGACCAAAATGTACAAACCTTGTCTCCATTCGAAGTTTGGCAAGTGTTAATGCTGAAGTTCCTCCCCTAGAGCGTTGTTCGTCATCTTCGGACTAAAATGGACCAAAGTTGTCTCGATTTGATGCTTGGAGAGTTAGAAACAACAAGTTCGTTCCCTAGAGCGAAGTTCGTCATCTTTGGACCAAAATGGACAGACCTTGTCTCCATTCGAAGTTTCGCAAGTTTTAATGTTGAAGTTCCTCCCCTTGAGCGTTGTTCGTCATCTTCGGACTAAACTGGACCAAACTTGTCTCCATTCGAGGCTTGGAGAGTTAGAAACAACAAGTTCGTTCCCTAGAGCGAAGTTCGTCATGATTTCGACCAAAATGTACAAACCTTGTCTCCATTCGAAGTTTGGCAAGTGTTCCCGAGAGCGAAGTTCGTCATGTTTCTAACAAAATGGACAAACCTTGTCTCCATTCGAAGTTTCGCAAGTTTTAATGCTGAAGTTCCTCCCCTAGAGCGTTGTTCGTCATCTTCGGACTAAAATGGACCAAACTTGTCTCCATTTGAGGCTTGGAGAGTTAGAAACAACTAGTTCGTTCCCTAGAGCGAAGTTCGTCATGTTTGGACCAAAATGGACAAACCTTGTCTCCATTCGAAGATTCGCAAGTTTTAATTCTGAAGTTCCTCCGCTAGAGCGTTGTTCGTCATCTTCGGACTAAAATGGACCAAACTTGTCTCCATTCGAGGCTTGGAGAGTTAGAAACAACAAGTTCGTTCCCTATAGCGAAGTTCTTCATGTTTGGACCAAAATGGACAAACCTTGTCTCCATTCGAAGTTTCGCAAGTTTTAATGCTGAAGTTCCCCACCTAGAGCGTTGTTCGTCATTTTCGGACTAAAATGGACCAAACTTGTCTCCATTTGAGGCTTGGAGAGTTAGAAACAACAAGTTCGTTCCCTAGAGCGAAGTTCGTCATCTTTGGACCAAAATGGACAAACCTTGTCTCCATTCGAAGTTTCGCAAGTTTTAATGCTGAAGTTCCTCCCCTAGAGCGTTGTTCGTCATCTTCGGACTAAAATGGACCAAACTTGTCTCCATTTGAGGCTTGAAGAGTTAGAAACAACAAGTTCGTTCCCTAGAGCGAAGTTCGTCATGTTTCGACCAAAATGGACAAACCTTGTCTCCATTCGAAGTTTCGCAAGTTTTAATGCTGAAGTTCCTCCCCTAGAGCGTTGTTCGTTGTCTTCGGACTAAAATGGACAAAACTTGTCTCCATTTGAGGCTTGGAGAGTTAGAAACAACAAGTTCGATCCCTAGAGCGAAGTTCGCATGTTTCGACCAAAATGTACAAACCTTGTCTCCATTCGAAGTTTGGCAAGTGTTAATGCTGAAGTTCCTCCCCTAGAGCGTTGTTCGTCATCTTCGGACTAAAATGGACCAAAGTTGTCTCGATTTGATGCTTGGAGAGTTAGAAACAACAAGTTCGTTCCCTAGAGCGAAGTTCGTCATCTTTGGACCAAAATGGACAGACCTTGTCTCCATTCGAAGTTTCGCAAGTTTTAATGTTGAAGTTCCTCCCCTTGAGCGTTGTTCGTCATCTTCGGACTAAACTGGACCAAACTTGTCTCCATTCGAGGCTTGGAGAGTTAGAAACAACAAGTTCGTTCCCTAGAGCGAAGTTCGTCATGTTTTGACCAAAATGGACAAACCTTGTCTCCATTCGAAGTTTCGCAAGTTTTAATGCTGAAGTTGCACCCGTAGAGCGTTGTTCGTCATCTTCGGACTAAAATGGACCAAACTTTTCTCCATTTGAGGCTTGGAGAGTTAGAAACAACAAGTTCGTTCCCTCGAGCGAAGTTCGTCATGTTTGGACCAAAGTGGACAAACCTTGTCTCCATTCGAAGTTTCGCAAGTTTTAATTCTGAAGTTCCTCCCCTTGATCGTTGTTCGTCATCTTCGGACTAAACTGGACCAAACTTGTCTCCATTTGAGGCTTGGAGAGTTAGAAACAACAAGTTCGTTCCCTAGAGCGAAGTTCGTCATGTTTGGACCAAAATGGACAAACCTTGTCTCCATTCGAAGTTTCGCAACTTTTAATGCTGAAGTTCCTCCGGTAGAGCGTTGTTCGTCATCTTCGGACTAAAATGGACCAAACTTGTCTCCATTTGAGGCTTGGAGAGTTAGAAACAACAAGTTCATTCCCTAGAGCGAAGTTCGTCATCTTTGGACCAAAATGGACAAACCTTGTCTCCATTCGAAGTTTCGCAAGTTTTAATGCTGAAGTTCCTCCCCTAGAGCGTTGTTCGAGGCTTGGAGAGTTAGAAACAACAAGTTCGTTCCCTAGAGCGAAGTTCGTCATGTTTGGACCAAAATGGACAAACCTTGTCTCCATTCGAAGTTTCGCAAGTTTTAATGCTGAAGTTCCTCCCCTAGAGCGTTGTTCGTCATCTTCGGACTAAACTGGACCAAACTTGTCTCCATTCGAGGCTTGGAGAGTTAGAAACAACAAGTTCGTTCCCTAGAGCGAAGTTCGTCATGTTTGGACCAAAATGGACAAACCTTGTCTCCATTCAAAGTTTCGCAAGTTTTAATGCTGAAGTTCCTCCCCTTGAGCGGTGTTCGTCATCTTCGGACTAAAATGGACCAAACTTGTCTCCATTTGAGGCTTGGAGAGTTAGAAACAACAAGTTCGTTCCCTAGAGCGAAGTTCGTCATCTTTGGACCAAAATGGACAAACCTTGTCTCCATTCGAAGTTTCGCAAGTTTTAATGCTGAAGTTCCTCCGCTGGAGCGTTGTTCGTCATCTTCGGACTAAAATGGACAAAACTTGTCTCCATTTGAGGCTTGGAGAGTTAGAAACAACAAGTTTGTTCCCTAGAGCGAAGTTCGTCATGTTTGGACCAAAATGGACAAACCTTGTCTCCATTCGAAGTTTCGCAAGTTTTAATGCTGAAGTTCCTCCCCTAGAGCGTTGTTCGTCATCTTCGGACTAAAATGGACCAAACTTGTCTCCATTTGAGGCTTGGAGAGTTAGAAACAACAAGTTCATTCCCTAGAGCGAAGTTCGTCATCTTTGAACCAAAATGGACAAACCTTGTCTCCATTCGAAGTTTCGCAAGTTTTAATGCTGAAGTTCCTCCCCTAGAGCGTTGTTCGTCATCTTCGGACTAAACTGGATCAAACTTGTCTCCATTCGAGGCTTGGAGAGTTAGAAACAACAAGTTCGTTCCCTAGAGCGAAGTTCGTCATGTTTGGACCAAAATGGACAAACCTTGTCTCCATTCGAAGTTTCGCAAGTTTTAATGCTGAAGTTCCTCCCCTAGAGCGTTGTTCGTCATCTTCGGACTAAAATGGACCAAACTTGTCTCCATTTGAGGCTTGGAGAGTTAGAAACAACAAGTTCGTTCCCTAGAGCGAAGTTCGTCATGTTTGGACCAAAATGGACAAACCTTGTCTCCATTCGAAGTTTCGCAAGTTTTAATGCTGAAGTTGCTCCGCTAGAGCGTTGTTCGTCATCTTCGGACTAAAATGGACCAAACTTGTCTCCATGTGAGGCTTGGAGAGTTAGAAACAACAAGTTCGTTCCCTAGAGCGAAGTTTGTCATCTTTGGACCAAAATGGACAAACCTTGTCTCCATTCGAAGTTTCGCAAGTTTTAATGCTGAAGTTCCAACCCTAGAGCGTTGTTCGTCATCTTCGGACTAACATGGACCAAACTTGTCTCCATTTGAGGCTTGGAGAGTTAGAAACAACAAGTTCGTTCCCTAGAGCGAAGTTCGTCATGTTTGGACCAAAATAGACAAACCTTGTCTCCATTCGAAGTTTCGCAAGTTTTAATGCTGAAGTTGCTCCGCTAGAGCGTTGTTCGTCATCTTCGGACTAAAATGGACCAAACTTGTCTCCATGTGAGGCTTGGAGAGTTAGAAACAACAAGTTCGTTCCCTAGAGCGAAGTTTGTCATCTTTGGACCAAAATGGACAAACCTTGTCTCCATTCGAAGTTTCGCAAGTTTTAATGCTGAAGTTCCAACCCTAGAGCGTTGTTCGTCATCTTCGGACTAAAATGGACCAAACTTGTCTCCATTTGAGGCTTGGAGAGTTAGAAACAACAAGTTCGTTCCCTAGAGCGAAGTTCGTCATCTTTGGACCAAAATGGACAAACCTTGTCTCCATTCGAAGTTTCGCAAGTTTTAATGTTGAAGTTTCTCCGCTGGAGCGTTGTTCGTCATCTTCGGACTAAAATGGACAAAACTTGTCTCCATTTGAGGCTTGGAGAGTTAGAAACAAAAAGTTCGATCCCTAGAGCGAAGTTCGTCATGTTTCGACCAAAATGTACAAACCTTGTCTCCATTCGAAGTTTGGCAAGTGTTAATGCTGAAGTTCCTCCCCTAGAGCGTTGTTCGTCATCTTCGGACTAAAATGGACCAAACTTGTCACCATTTGAGGCTTGGAGAGTTAGAAACAACAAGTTCGTTCCCTAGAGTGAAGTTCGTCATGTTTCGACCAAAATGGACAAACCTTGTCTCCATTCGAAGTTTCGCAAGTTTTAATGCTGAAGTTCCTCCGCTAGAGCGTTGTTCGTCATCTTCGGACTAAAATGGACCAAACTTGTCTCCATTTGAGTCTTGGAGAGGTAGAAACATCAAGTTCATTCCCTAGAGCGAAGTTCGTCATCTTTGGACCAAAATGGACAAACCTTGTCTCCATTCGAAGTTTCGCAAGTTTTAATGCTGAACTTCCTCCCCTAGAGCGTTGTTCGTCATCTTTGGACTAAACTGGACCAAACTTGTCTCCATTCGAGGCTTGGAGAGTTAGAAACAACAAGTTCGTTCCCGAGAGCGAAGTTCGTCATGTTTCTAACAAAATGGACAAACCTTGTCTCCATTCGAAGTTTCGCAAGTTTTAATGCTGAAGTTCCTCCCCTAGAGCGTTGTTCGTCATCTTCGGACTAAAATGGACCAAACTTGTCTCCATTTGAGGCTTGGAGAGTTAGAAACAACAAGTTCGTTCCCTAGAGCGAAGTTCGTCATGTTTGGACCAAAATGGACAAACCTTGTCTCCATTCGAAGATTCGCAAGTTTTAATTCTGAAGTTCCTCCGCGAGAGCGTTGTTCGTCATCTTCGGACTAAAATGGACCAAACTTGTCTCCATTGGAGGCTTGGAGAGTTAGAAACAACAAGTTCGTTCCCTAGAGCGAAGTTCTTCATGTTTGGACCAAAATGGACAAACCTTGTCTCCATTCGAAGTTTCGCAAGTTTTAATGCTGAAGTTCCCCACCTAGAGCGTTGTTCGTCATTTTCGGACTAAAATGGACCAAGCTTGTCTCCATTTGAGGCTTGGAGAGTTAGAAACAACAAGTTCGTTCCCTTGAGCGAAGTTCGTCATCTTTGGACCAAAATGGACAAACCTTGTCTCCATTCGAAGTTTCGCAAGTTTTAATGCTGAAGTTCCTACCCTAGAGCGTTGTTCGTCATCTTCGGACTAAAATGGACCAAACTTGTCTCCATGTGAGGCTTGGAGAGTTAGAAACAACAAGTTCGTTCCCTAGAGCGAAGTTCGTCATCTTTGGACCAAAATGGACAAACCTTGTCTCCATTCGAAGTTTCGCAAGTTTTAATGCTGAAGTTCCTCCCCTTGATCGTTGTTCGTCATCTTCGGACTAAACTGGACCAAACTTGTCTCCATTTGAGGCTTGGAGAGTTAGAAACAACAAGTTCGTTCCCTAGAGCGAAGTTTGTCATCTTTGGACCAAAATGACCAAACCTTGTCTCCATTCGAAGTTTCGCAAGTTTTAATGCTGAAGTTCCAACCCTAGAGCGTTGTTCGTCATCTGCGGACTAAAATGGACCAAACTTGTCTCCATTTGAGGCTTGGAGAGTTAGAAACAACAAGTTTGTTCCCTAGAGCGAAGTTCGTCATGTTTGGACCAAAATGGACAAACCTTATCTCCATTCGAAGTTTCGCAAGTTTTAATGCTGAAGGTCCTCCCCTTGAGCGGTGTTCGCCATCTTCGGACTAAAATGGACCAAACTTGTCTCCATTTGAGGCTTGGAGAGTTAGAAACAACAAGTTCGTTCCCGAGAGCGAAGTTCGTCATGTTTCTAACAAAATGGACAAACCTTGTCTCCATTCGAAGTTTCGCAAGTTTTAATGCTGAAGTTCCTCCCCTATAGCGTTGTTCGTCATCTTCGGACTAAAATGGACCAAACTTGTCTCCATTTGAGGCTTGGAGAGTCAGAAACAACAAGTTCATTCGCTAGAGCGAAGTTCGTCATCTTTGAACCAAAATGGACAAACCTTGTCTCCATTCGAAGTTTCGCAAGTTTTAATGCTGAAGTTCCTCCCCTAGAGCGTTGTTCGTCATCTTCGGACTAAACTGGATGAAACTTGTCTCCATTCGAGGCTTGGAGAGTTAGAAACAACAAGTTCGTTCCCTAGAGCGAAGTTCGTCATGTTTTGACCAAAATGGACAAACCTTGTCTCCATTCGAAGTTTCGCAAGTTTTAATGCTGAAGTTGCTCCCCTAGAGCGTTGTTCGTCATCTTCGGACTAAAATGGACCAAACTTGTCACCATTTGAGGCTTGGAGATTTAGAAACAACAAGTTCGTTCCCTAGAGCGAAGTTCGTCATGTTTCGACCAAAATGGACAAACCTTGTCTCCATTCGAAGTTTCGCAAGTTTTAATTCTGAAGTTCCTCCCCTATAGCGTTGTTCGTCATCTTCAGACTAAACTGGACCAAACTTGTCTCCATTCGAGGCTTGGAGAGTTAGAAACAACAAGTTCGTTCCCTAGAGCGAAGTTCGTCATGTTTGGACCAAAATGGACAAACCTTGTCTCCATTCGAAGTTTCGCAAGTTTTAATGCTGAAGTTCCTCCCCTAGAGCGTTGTTCGTCATCTTCGGACTAAAATGGACCAAACTTGTCTCCATTTGAGGCTTGGAGAGTTAGAAACAACAAGTTCGTTCCCTAGAGCGAAGTTCGTCATGTTTCGACCAAAATGGACTAACCTTGTCTCCATTCGAAGTTTCGCAAGTTTTAATGCTGAAGTTCCTCCGCTAGAGCGTTGTTCGTCATCTTCGGACTAAAATGGACCAAACTTGTCTCCATTTGAGGCTTGGAGAGGTAGAAACAACAAGTTCATTCCCTAGAGCGAAGTTCGTCATCTTTGGCCCAAAATGGACAAACCTTGTCTCCATTCGAAGTTTCGCAAGTTTTAATGCTGAAGTTCCTCCCCTAGAGCGTTGTTCGTCTTCTTTGGACTAAACTGGAACAAACTTGTCTCCATTCGAGGCTTGGAGAGTTAGAAACAACAAGTTCGTTCCCTAGAGCGAAGTTCGTCATGTTTGGACCAAAATGGACAAACCTTGTCTCCATTCGAAGTTTTAATGCTGAAGTTCCTCCCCTTGAGCGTTGTTCGTCATCTTCGGACTAAAATGGGCCAAACTTGTCTCCATTTGAGGCTTGGAGAGTTAGAAACAACAAGTTTGTTCCCTAGAGCGAAGTTCGTCATGTTTGGACCAAAATGGACAAACCTTGTCTCCATTCGAAGTTTCGCAAGTTTTAATGCTGAAGGTCCTCCCCTTGAGCGGTGTTCGTCATCTTCGGACTAAAATGGGCCAAACTTGTCTCCATTTGAGGCTTGGAGAGTTAGAAACAACAAGTTCGTTCCCGAGAGCGAAGTTCGTCATGTTTCTAACAAAATGGACAAACCTTGTCTCCATTCGAAGTTTCGCAAGTTTTAATGCTGAAGTTCCTCCCCTATAGCGTTGTTCGTCATCTTCGGACTAAACTGGACCAAACTTGTCTCCATTCGAGGCTTGGAGAGTTAGAAACAACAAGTTCGTTCCCTAGAGCGAAGTTCGTCATGTTTGGACCAAAATGGACAAACCTTGTCTCCATTCGAAGTTTCGCACGTTTTAATGCTGAAGTTCCTCCCCTAGAGCGTTGTTCGTCATCTTCGGACTAAAATGGACCAAACTTGTCTCCATTTGAGGCTTGGAGAGTTAGAAACAACAAGTTCGTTCCCTAGAGCGAAGTCCGTCATGTTTCGACCAAAATGGACAAACCTTGTCTCCATTCGAAGTTTCGCAAGTTTTAATGCTGAAGTTCCTCCGCTAGAGCGTTGTTCGTCATCTTCGGACTAAAATGGACCAAACTTGTCTCCATGTGAGGCTTGGAGAGTTAGAAACAACAAGTTCGTTCCCTAGAGCGAAGTTTGTCATCTCTGGACCAAAATGGACAAACCTTGTCTCCATTCGAAGTTTCGCAAGTTTTAATGCTGAAGTTCCAACCCTAGAGCGTTGTTCGTCATCTTCGGACTAAAATGGACCAAACTTGTCTCCATTTGAGGCTTGGAGAGTTAGAAACAACAAGTTCGTTCCCTAGAGCGAAGTTCGTCATCTTTGGACCAAAATGGACAAACCTTGTCTCCATTCGAAGTTTCGCAAGTTTTAATGCTGAAGTTCCTCCGCTGGAGCGTTGTTCGTCATCTTCAGACTAAAATGGACAAAACTTGTCTCCATTTGAGCCTTGGAGAGTTAGAAACAAAAAGTTCGATCCCTAGAGCGAAGTTCGTCATGTTTCGACCAAAATGTACAAACCTTGTCTCCATTCGAAGTTTGGCAAGTGTTAATGCTGAAGTTCCTCCCCTAGAGCGTTGTTCGTCATCTTCGGACTAAAATGGACCAAACTTGTCACCATTTGAGGCTTGGAGAGTTAGAAACAACAAGTTCGTTCCCTAGAGCGAAGTTCGTCATGTTTCGACCAAAATGGACAAACCTTGTCTCCATTCGAAGTTTCGCAAGTTTTAATGCTGAAGTTGCTCCGCTAGAGCGTTGTTCGTCATCTTCGGACTAAAATGGACCAAACTTGTCTCCATTTGAGGCTTGGAGAGGTAGAAACAACAAGTTCATTCCCTAGAGCGAAGTTCGTCATCTTTGGACCAAAATGGACAAACCTTGTCTCCATTCGAAGTTTCGCAAGTTTTAATGCTGAAGTTCCTCCGCTAGAGCGTTGTTCGTCATCTTCGGACTAAAATGGACCAAACTTGTCTCCATGTGAGGCTTGGAGAGTTAGAAACAACAAGTTCGTTCCCTAGAGCGAAGTTTGTCATCTTTGGACCAAAATGGACAAACCTTGTCTCCATTCGAAGTTTCGCAAGTTTTAATGCTGAAGTTCCAACCCTAGAGCGTTGTTCGTCATCTTCGGACTAAAATGGACCAAACTTGTCTCCATTTGAGGCTTGGAGAGTTAGAAACAACAAGTTCGTTCCCTAGAGCGAAGTTCGTCATCTTTGGACCAAAATGGACAAACCTTGTCTCCATTCGAAGTTTCGCAAGTTTTAATGCTGAAGTTCCTCCGCTGGAGCGTTGTTCGTCATCTTCGGACTAAAATGGACAAAACTTGTCTCCATTTGAGCCTTGGAGAGTTAGAAACAAAAAGTTCGATCCCTAGAGCGAAGTTCGTCATGTTTCGACCAAAATGTACAAACCTTGTCTCCATTCGAAGTTTGGCAAGTGTTAATGCTGAAGTTCCTCCCCTAGAGCGTTGTTCGCCATCTTCGGACTAAAATGGACCAAACTTGTCACCATTTGAGGCTTGGAGAGTTAGAAACAACAAGTTCGTTCCCTAGAGCGAAGTTCGTCATGTTTCGACCAAAATGGACAAACCTTGTCTCCATTCGAAGTTTCGCAAGTTTTAAGGCTGAAGTTCCTCCGCTAGAGCGTTGTTCGTCATCTTCGGACTAAAATGGACCAAACTTGTCTCCATTTGAGGCTTGGAGAGGTAGAAACAACAAGTTCATTCCCTAGAGCGAAGTTCGTCATCTTTGGACCAAAATGGACAAACCTTGTCTCCATTCGAAGTTTCGCAAGTTTTAATGCTGAAGTTCCTCCGCTAGAGCGTTGTTCGTCATCTTCGGACTAAAATGGACCAAACTTGTCTCCATGTGAGGCTTGGAGAGTTAGAAACAACAAGTTCGTTCCCTAGAGCGAAGTTTGTCATCTTTGGACCAAAATGGACAAACCTTGTCTCCATTCGAAGTTTCGCAAGTTTTAATGCTGAAGTTCCAACCCTAGAGCGTTGTTCGTCATCTTCGTTCTAAAATGGACCAAACTTGTCTCCATTTGAGGCTTGGAGAGTTAGAAACAACAAGTTCGTTCCCTAGAGCGAAGTTCGTCATCTTTGGACCAAAATGGACAAACCTTGTCTCCATTCGAAGTTTCGCAAGTTTTAATGCTGACGTTCCTCCGCTGGAGCGTTGTTCGTCATCTTCGGACTAAAATGGACAAAACTTGTCTCCATTTGAGCCTTGGAGAGTTAGAAACAAAAAGTTCGATCCCTAGAGCGAAGTTCGTCATGTTTCGACCAAAATGTACAAACCTTGTCTCCATTCGAAGTTTGGCAAGTGTTAATGCTGAAGTTCCTCCCCTAGAGCGTTGTTCGCCATCTTCGGACTAAAATGGACCAAACTTGTCACCATTTGAGGCTTGGAGAGTTAGAAACAACAAGTTCGTTCCCTAGAGCGAAGTTCGTCATGTTTCGACCAAAATGGACAAACCTTGTCTCCATTCGAAGTTTCGCAAGTTTTAATGCTGAAGTTCCTCCGCTAGAGCGTTGTTCGTCATCTTCGGACTAAAATGGACCAAACTTGTCTCCATTTGAGGCTTGGAGAGGTAGAAACAACAAGTTCATTCCCTAGAGCGAAGTTCGTCATCTTTGGACCAAAATGGACAAACCTTGTCTCCATTCGAAGTTTCGCAAGTTTTAATGCTGAAGTTCCTCCGCTAGAGCGTTGTTCGTCATCTTCGGACTAAAATGGACCAAACTTGTCTCCATGTGAGGCTTGGAGAGTTAGAAACAACAAGTTCGTTCCCTAGAGCGAAGTTTGTCATCTTTGGACCAAAATGGACAAACCTTGTCTCCATTCGAAGTTTCGCAAGTTTTAATGCTGAAGTTCCAACCCTAGAGCGTTGTTCGTCATCTTCGGACTAAAATGGACCAAACTTGTCTCCATTTGAGGCTTGGAGAGTTAGAAACAACAAGTTCGTTCCCTAGAGCGAAGTTCGTCATCTTTGGACCAAAATGGACAAACCTTGTCTCCATTCAAAGTTTCGCAAGTTTTAATGCTGAAGTTCCTCCGCTGGAGCGTTGTTCGTCATCTTCGGACTAAAATGGACAAAACTTGTCTCCATTTGAGCCTTGGAGAGTTAGAAACAAAAAGTTCGATCCCTAGAGCGAAGTTCGTCATGTTTCGACCAAAATGTACAAACCTTGTCTCCATTCGAAGTTTGGCAAGTGTTCCCGAGAGCGAAGTTCGTCATGTTTCTAACAAAATGGACAAACCTTGTCTCCATTCGAAGTTTCGCAAGTTTTAATGCTGAAGTTCCTCCCCTAGAGCGTTGTTCGTCATCTTCGGCATAAAATGGACCAAACTTGTCTCCATTGGAGGCTTGGAGAGTTAGAAACAACAAGTTCGTTCCCTATAGCGAAGTTCTTCATGTTTGGACCAAAATGGACAAACCTTGTCTCCATTCGAAGTTTCGCAAGTTTTAATGCTGAAGTTCCCCACCTAGAGCGTTGTTCGTCATTTTCGGACTAAAATGGACCTAACTTGTCTCCATTTGAGGCTTGGAGAGTTAGAAACAACAAGTTCGTTCCCTAGAGCGAAGTTCGTCATGTTTGGACCAAAGTGGACAAACCTTGTCTCCATTCGAAGTTTCGCATGTTTTAATTCTGAAGTTCCTCCGCTAGAGCGTTGTTCGTCATCTTCGGACTAAAATGGACCAAACTTGTCTCCATTTGAGGCTTGGAGAGTTAGAAACAACAAGTTCGTTCCCTAGAGCGAAGCTCGTCATGTTTGGACCAAAGTGGACAAACCTTGTCTCCATTCGAAGTTTCGCATGTTTTAATTCTGAAGTTCCTCCCCTAGAGCGTTGTTCGTTGTCTTCGGACTAAAATGGACAAAACTTGTCTCCATTTGAGGCTTGGAGAGTTAGAAACAACAAGTTCGATCCCTAGAGCGAAGTTCGTCATGTTTCGACCAAAATGTACAAACCTTGTCTCCATTCGAAGTTTGGCAAGTGTTAATGCTGAAGTTCCTCCCCTAGAGCGTTGTTCGTCATCTTCGGACTAAAATGGACCAAAGTTGTCTCGATTTGATGCTTGGAGAGTTAGAAACAACAAGTTCGTTCCCTAGAGCGAAGTTCGTCATCTTTGGACCAAAATGGACAGACCTTGTCTCCATTCGAAGTTTCGCAAGTTTTAATGTTGAAGTTCCTCCCCTTGAGCGTTGTTCGTCATCTTCGGACTAAACTGGACCAAACTTGTCTCCATTCGAGGCTTGGAGAGTTAGAAACAACAAGTTCGTTCCCTAGAGCGAAGTTCGTCATGATTTCGACCAAAATGTACAAACCTTGTCTCCATTCGAAGTTTGGCAAGTGTTCCCGAGAGCGAAGTTCGTCATGTTTCTAACAAAATGGACAAACCTTGTCTCCATTCGAAGTTTCGCAAGTTTTAATGCTGAAGTTCCTCCCCTAGAGCGTTGTTCGTCATCTTCGGACTAAAATGGACCAAACTTGTCTCCATTTGAGGCTTGGAGAGTTAGAAACAACTAGTTCGTTCCCTAGAGCGAAGTTCGTCATGTTTGGACCAAAATGGACAAACCATGTCTCCATTCGAAGATTCGCAAGTTTTAATTCTGAAGTTCCTCCGCTAGAGCGTTGTTCGTCATCTTCGGACTAAAATGGACCAAACTTGTCTCCATTGGAGGCTTGGAGAGTTAGAAACAACAAGTTCGTTCCCTATAGCGAAGTTCTTCATGTTTGGACCAAAATGGACAAACCTTGTCTCCATTCGAAGTTTCGCAAGTTTTAATGCTGAAGTTCCCCACCTAGAGCGTTGTTCGTCATTTTCGGACTAAAATGGACCAAACTTGTCTCCATTTGAGGCATGGAGAGTTAGAAACAACAAGTTCGTTCCCTAGAGCGAAGTTCGTCATGTTTGGACCAAAGTGGACAAACCTTGTCTCCATTCGAAGTTTCGCATGTTTTAATTCTGAAGTTCCTCCGCTAGAGCGTTGTTCGTCATCTTCGGACTAAAATGGACCAAACTTGTCTCCATTTGAGGCTTGGAGAGTTAGAAACAACAAGTTCGTTCCCTAGAGCGAAGCTCGTCATGTTTGGACCAAAGTGGACAAACCTTGTCTCCATTCGAAGTTTCGCATGTTTTAATTCTGAAGTTCCTCCCCTAGAGCGTTGTTCGTTGTCTTCGGACTAAAATGGACAAAACTTGTCTCCATTTGAGGCTTGGAGAGTTAGAAACAACAAGTTCGATCCCTAGAGCGAAGTTCGTCATGTTTCGACCAAAATGTACAAACCTTGTCTCCATTCGAAGTTTGGCAAGTGTTAATGCTGAAGTTCCTCCCCTAGAGCGTTGTTCGTCATCTTCGGACTAAAATGGACCAAAGTTGTCTCGATTTGATGCTTGGAGAGTTAGAAACAACAAGTACGTTCCCTAGAGCGAAGTTCGTCATGTTTTGACCAAAATGGACAAACCTTGTCTCCATTCGAAGTTTCGCAAGTTTTAATGCTGAAGTTGCACCCGTAGAGCGTTGTTCGTCATCTTCGGACTAAAATGGACCAAACTTTTCTCCATTTGAGGCTTGGAGAGTTAGAAACAACAAGTTCGTTCCCTCGAGCGAAGTTCGTCATGTTTGGACCAAAGTGGACAAACCTTGTCTCCATTCGAAGTTTCGCAAGTTTTAATTCTGAAGTTCCTCCCCTTGATCGTTGTTCGTCATCTTCGGACTAAACTGGACCAAACTTGTCTCCATTTGAGGCTTGGAGAGTTAGAAACAACAAGTTCGTTCCCTAGAGCGAAGTTCGTCATGTTTGGACCAAAATGGACAAACCTTGTCTCCATTCGAAGTTTCGCAACTTTTAATGCTGAAGTTCCTCCGGTAGAGCGTTGTTCGTCATCTTCGGACTAAAATGGACCAAACTTGTCTCCATTTGAGGCTTGGAGAGTTAGAAACAACAAGTTCATTCCCTAGAGCGAAGTTCGTCATCTTTGGACCAAAATGGACAAACCTTGTCTCCATTCGAAGTTTCGCAAGTTTTAATGCTGAAGTTCCTCCCCTAGAGCGTTGTTCGAGGCTTGGAGAGTTAGAAACAACAAGTTCGTTCCCTAGAGCGAAGTTCGTCATGTTTGGACCAAAATGGACAAACCTTGTCTCCATTCGAAGTTTCGCAAGTTTTAATGCTGAAGTTCCTCCCCTAGAGCGTTGTTCGTCATCTTCGGACTAAACTGGACCAAACTTGTCTCCATTCGAGGCTTGGAGAGTTAGAAACAACAAGTTCGTTCCCTAGAGCGAAGTTCGTCATGTTTGGACCAAAATGGACAAACCATGTCTCCATTCAAAGTTTCGCAAGTTTTAATGCTGAAGTTCCTCCCCTTGAGCGGTGTTCGTCATCTTCGGACTAAAATGGACCAAACTTGTCTCCATTTGAGGCTTGGAGAGTTAGAAACAACAAGTTCGTTTCCTAGAGCGAAGTTCGTCATCTTTGGACCAAAATGGACAAACCTTGTCTCCATTCGAAGTTTCGCAAGTTTTAATGCTGAAGTTCCTCCGCTGGAGCGTTGTTCGTCATCTTCGGACTAAAATGGACAAAACTTGTCTCCATTTGAGGCTTGGAGAGTTAGAAACAACAAGTTTGTTCCCTAGAGCGAAGTTCGTCATGTTTGGACCAAAATGGACAAACCTTGTCTCCATTCGAAGTTTCGCAAGTTTTAATGCTGAAGTTCCTCCCCTAGAGCGTTGTTCGTCATCTTCGGACTAAAATGGACCAAACTTGTCTCCATTTGAGGCTTGGAGAGTTAGAAACAACAAGTTCATTCCCTAGAGCGAAGTTCGTCATCTTTGAACCAAAATGGACAAACCTTGTCTCCATTCGAAGTTTCGCAAGTTTTAATGCTGAAGTTCCTCCCCTAGAGCGTTGTTCGTCATCTTCGGACTAAACTGGATCAAACTTGTCTCCATTCGAGGCTTGGAGAGTTAGAAACAACAAGTTCGTTCCCTAGAGCGAAGTTCGTCATGTTTGGACCAAAATGGACAAACCTTGTCTCCATTCGAAGTTTCGCAAGTTTTAATGCTGAAGTTCCTCCCCTAGAGCGTTGTTCGTCATCTTCGGACTAAAATGGACCAAACTTGTCTCCATTTGAGACTTGGAGAGTTAGAAACAACAAGTTCGTTCCCTAGAGCGAAGTTCGTCATGTTTGGACCAAAATGGACAAACCTTGTCTCCATTCGAAGTTTCGCAAGTTTTAATGCTGAAGTTGCTCCGCTAGAGCGTTGTTCGTCATCTTCGGACTAAAATGGACCAAACTTGTCTCCATGTGAGGCTTGGAGAGTTAGAAACAACAAGTTCGTTCCCTAGAGCGAAGTTTGTCATCTTTGGACCAAAATGGACAAACCTTGTCTCCATTCGAAGTTTCGCAAGTTTTAATGCTGAAGTTCCAACCCTAGAGCGTTGTTCGTCATCTTCGGACTAAAATGGACCAAACTTGTCTCCATTTGAGGCTTGGAGAGTTAGAAACAACAAGTTCGTTCCCTAGAGCGAAGTTCGTCATCTTTGGACCAAAATGGACAAACCTTGTCTCCATTCGAAGTTTCGCAAGTTTTAATGCTGAAGTTGCTCCGCTAGAGCGTTGTTCGTCATCTTCGGACTAAAATGGACCAAACTTGTCTCCATGTGAGGCTTGGAGAGTTAGAAACAACAAGTTCGTTCCCTAGAGCGAAGTTTGTCATCTTTGGACCAAAATGGACAAACCTTGTCTCCATTCGAAGTTTCGCAAGTTTTAATGCTGAAGTTCCAACCCTAGAGCGTTGTTCGTCATCTTCGGACTAAAATGGACCAAACTTGTCTCCATTTGAGGCTTGGAGAGTTAGAAACAACAAGTTCGTTCCCTAGAGCGAAGTTCGTCATCTTTGGACCAAAATGGACAAACCTTGTCTCCATTCGAAGTTTCGCAAGTTTTAATGCTGAAGTTCCTCCGCTGGAGCGTTGTTCGTCATCTTCGGACTAAAATGGACAAAACTTGTCTCCATTTGAGGCTTGGAGAGTTAGAAACAAAAAGTTCGATCCCTAGAGCGAAGTTCGTCATGTTTCGACCAAAATGTACAAACCTTGTCTCCATTCGAAGTTTGGCAAGTGTTAATGCTGAAGTTCCTCCCCTAGAGCGTTGTTCGTCATCTTCGGACTAAAATGGACCAAACTTGTCACCATTTGAGGCTTGGAGAGTTAGAAACAACAAGTTCGTTCCCTAGGGTGAAGTTCGTCATGTTTCGACCAAAATGGACAAACCTTGTCTCCATTCGAAGTTTCGCAAGTTTTAATGCTGAAGTTCCTCCGCTAGAGCGTTGTTCGTCATCTTCGGACTAAAATGGACCAAACTTGTCTCCATTTGAGGCTTGGAGAGGTAGAAACATCAAGTTCATTCCCTAGAGCGAAGTTCGTCATTTTTGGACCAAAATGGACAAACCTTGTCTCCATTCGAAGTTTCGCAAGTTTTAATGCTGAACTTCCTCCCCTAGAGCGTTGTTCGTCATCTTTGGACTAAACTGGACCAAACTTGTCTCCATTCGAGGCTTGGAGAGTTAGAAACAACAAGTTCGTTCCCGAGAGCGAAGTTCGTCATGTTTCTAACAAAATGGACAAACCTTGTCTCCATTCGAAGTTTCGCAAGTTTTAATGCTGAAGTTCCTCCCCTAGAGCGTTGTTCGTCATCTTCGGACTAAAATGGACCAAACTTGTCTCCATTTGAGGCTTGGAGAGTTAGAAACAACAAGTTCGTTCCCTAGAGCGAAGTTCGTCATGTTTGGACCAAAATGGACAAACCTTGTCTCCATTCGAAGATTCGCAAGTTTTAATTCTGAAGTTCCTCCGCGAGAGCGTTGTTCGTCATCTTCGGACTAAAATGGACCAAACTTGTCTCCATTGGAGGCTTGGAGAGTTAGAAACAACAAGTTCGTTCCCTAGAGCGAAGTTCTTCATGTTTGGACCAAAATGGACAAACCTTGTCTCCATTCGAAGTTTCGCAAGTTTTAATGCTGAAGTTCCCCACCTAGAGCGTTGTTCGTCATTTTCGGACTAAAATGGACCAAGCTTGTCTCCATTTGAGGCTTGGAGAGTTAGAAACAACAAGTTCGTTCCCTTGAGCGAAGTTCGTCATCTTTGGACCAAAATGGACAAACCTTGTCTCCATTCGAAGTTTCGCAAGTTTTAATGCTGAAGTTCCTCCGCTAGAGCGTTGTTCGTCATCTTCGGACTAAAATGGACCAAACTTGTCTCCATGTGAGGCTTGGAGAGTTAGAAACAACAAGTTCGTTCCCTAGAGCGAAGTTCGTCATCTTTGGACCAAAATGGACAAACCTTGTCTCCATTCGAAGTTTCGCAAGTTTTAATGCTGAAGTTCCTCCCCTTGATCGTTGTTCGTCATCTTCGGACTAAACTGGACCAAACTTGTCTCCATTTGAGGCTTAGAGAGTTAGAAACAACAAGTTCGTTCCCTAGAGCGAAGTTCGTCATGTTTCGACCAAAATGGACAAACCTTGTCTCCATTCGAAGTTTCGCAAGTTTTAATGCTGAAGTTCCTCCGCTAGAGCGTTGTTCGTCATCTTCGGACTAAAATGGACCAAACTTGTCTCCATTTGAGGCTTGGAGAGGTAGAAACATCAAGTTCATTCCCTAGAGCGAAGTTCGTCATCTTTGGACCAAAATGGACAAACCTTGTCTCCATTCGAAGTTTGGCAAGTGTTAATGCTGAAGTTCCTCCCCTAGAGCGTTGTTCGTCATCTTCGGACTAAAATGGACCAAAGTTGTCTCCATTTGATGCTTGGAGAGTTAGAAACAACAAGTTCGTTCCCTAGAGCGAAGTTCGTCATCTTTGGACCAAAATGGACAGACCTTGTCTCCATTCGAAGTTTCGCAAGTTTTAATGTTGAAGTTCCTCCCCTTGAGCGTTGTTCGTCATCTTCGGACTAAACTGGACCAAACTTGTCTCCATTCGAGGCTTGGAGAGTTAGAAACAACAAGTTCGTTCCCTAGAGCGAAGTTCGTCATGTTTTGACCAAAATGGACAAACCTTGTCTCCATTCGAAGTTTGGCAAGTTTTAATGCTGAAGTTGCACCCGT
Source organism: Trichosanthes truncata (assembly GCA_033996785.1). NCBI lineage: Eukaryota > Viridiplantae > Streptophyta > Magnoliopsida > Cucurbitales > Cucurbitaceae > Trichosanthes > Trichosanthes truncata. The sequence continues at coordinate 35,806,462 of JAWPNB010000003.1, forward strand.
AGAGCGTTGTTCGTCATCTTCGGACTAAAATGGACCAAACTTTTCTCCATTTGATGCTTGGAGAGTTAGAAACAACAAGTTCGTTCCCTAGAGCGAAGTTCGTCATCTTTGGACCAAAATGGACAGACCTTGTCTCCATTCGAAGTTTCGCAAGTTTTAATGTTGAAGTTCCTCCCCTTGAGCGTTGTTCGTCATCTTCGGACTAAACTGGACCAAACTTGTCTCCATTCGAGGCTTGGAGAGTTAGAAACAACAAGTTCGTTCCCTAGAGCGAAGTTCGTCATGTTTTGACCAAAATGGACAAACCTTGTCTCCATTCGAAGTTTGGCAAGTTTTAATGCTGAAGTTCCTCCCCTAGAGCGTTGTTCGTCATCTTCGGACTAAAATGGACCAAACATGTCTCCATTCGAGGCTTGGAGAGTTAGAAACAACAAGTTCGTTCCCTAGAGCGAAGTTCGTCATGTTTTGACCAAAATGGACAAACCTTGTCTCCATTCGAAGTTTCGCAAGTTTTAATGCTGAAGTTGCACCCCTAGAGCGTTGTTCGTCATCTTCGGACTAAAATGGACCAAACTTTTCTCCATTTGAGGCTTGGAGAGTCAGAAACAACAAGTTCGTTCCCTAGAGCGAAGTTCGTCATCTTTGGACCAAAATGGACAAACCTTGTCTCCATTCGAAGTTTCGCAAGTTTTAATGCTGAAGTTCCTCCCCTTGAGCGTTGTACGTCATCTTCGGACTAAACTGGACCAAACTTGTCTCCATTCGAGGCTTGGAGAGTTAGAAACAACTAGTTCGTTCCCTAGAGCGAAGTTCGTCATGTTTTGACCAAAATGGACAAACCTTGTCTCCATTCGAAGTTTCGCAAGTTTTTATGCTGAAGTTCCTCCCCTAGAGCGTTGTTCGTCGTCTTCGGACAAAAATGGACCAAACTTTTCTCCATTCGAGGCTTGGAGAGTCAGAAACAACAAGTTCGTTCCCTAGAGCGAAGTTCGTCATGTTTCGACCAAAATGGACAAACCTTGTCTCCATTCGAAGTTTCGCAAGTTTTAATGCTGAAGTTGCACCCCTAGAGCGTTGTTCGTCATCTTCAGACTAAAATGGACCAAACTTGTCTCCATTTGAGGCTTGGAGAGTCAGAAACAACAAGTTCGTTCCCTAGAGCGAAGTTCGTCATCTTTGGACCAAAATGGACAAACCTTGTCTCCATTCGAAGTTTCGCAAGTTTTAATGCTGAAGTTCCTCCCCTTGAGCGTTGTACGTCATCTTCGGACTAAACTGGACCAAACTTGTCTCCATTCGAGGCTTGGAGAGTTAGAAACAACTAGTTCGTTCCCTAGAGCGAAGTTCGTCATGTTTTGACCAAAATGGACAAACCTTGTCTCCATTCGAAGTTTCGCAAGTTTTTATGCTGAAGTTCCTCCCCTAGAGCGTTGTTCGTCATCTTCGGATAAAAATGGACCAAACTTTTCTCCATTCGAGGCTTGGAGAGTCAGAAACAACAAGTTCGTTCCCTAGAGCGAAGTTCGTCATGTTTCGACCAAAATGGACAAACCTTGTCTCCATTCGAAGTTTCGCAAGTTTTAATGCTGAAGTTGCACCCCTAGAGCGTTGTTCGTCATCTTCAGACTAAAATGGACCAAACTTGTCTCCATTTGAGGCTTGGGGAGTTAGAAACAACAAGTTCGTTCCCTACAGCGAAGTTCGTCATGTTTGGACCAAAATGGACAAACCTTGTCTCCATTCGAAGTTTCGCAAGTTTTAATGCTGAAGTTCCTCCCCTTGAGCGTTGTACGTCATCTTCGGACTAAACTGGACCAAACTTGTCTCCATTCGAGGCTTGGAGAGTTAGAAACAACAAGTTCGTTCCCTAGAGCGAAGTTCGTCATGTTTTGACCAAAATGGACAAACCTTGTCTCCATTCGAAGTTTCGCAAGTTTTTATGCTGAAGTTCCTCCCCTAGAGCGTTGTTCGTCATCTTCGGACTAAAATGGACCAAACTTGTCTCCATTTGAGGCTTGGAGAGTTAGAAACAACAACTTCGTTCCCTAGAGCGAAGTTCGTCATGTTTCGACCAAAATGGACAAACCTCGTCTCCATTCGAAGTTTCGCAAGTTTTAATGCTGAAGTTCCTCCCCTAGAGCGTTGTTCGTCGTCTTCGGAGTAAAATGGACAAAACTTGTCTCCATTTGAGGCTTGGAGAGTTAGAAACAACAAGTTCGTTCCCTAGAGCGAAGTTCGTCATGTTTGGACCAAAATGGACAAACCTTGTCTCCATTCAAAGTTTCGCAAGTTTTAATGCTGAAGTTCCTCCCCTAGAGCGTTGTTCGTCATCTTCGGACTAAAATGGACCAAACTTGTCTCCATTTGAGGCTTGGAGAGTTAGAAACAACAAGTTCGTTCCCTAGAGCGAAGTTCGTCATCTTTGGACCAAAATGGACAAACCTTGTCTCCATTCGAAGTTTCGCAAGTTTTAATGCTGAAGTTCCTCCCCTAGAGCGTTGTTCGTCGTCTTCGGACTAAAATGGACAAAACTTGTCTCCATTTGAGGCTTGGAGAGTTAGAAACAACAAGTTCGATCCCTAGAGCGAAGTTCGTCATGTTTCGACCAAAATGGACAAACCTTGTCTCCATTCGAAGTTTCGCAAGTTTTAATGCTGAAGTTCCTTCCCTAGAGTGTTGTTTGTCCATTTTTGTCCAAACATGACGAACTTCGCTCTAGGGAACGAACTTCTTGTTTCTAACTCTCCAAACCTCAACTGGAGACAAGTTTGGTCCTTTTTAGTTTGAAGATGACAAACAACGCTCTAGGGGAGGAACTTCAGCATTAAAACTTGCGAAACTTCGAATGGAGACAAGGTTTGTCCATTTTGGTCCAAACATGACGAACTTCGCTCTAGGGAACGAACTTGTTGTTTCTAACTCTCCAAGCTTCAAATGGAGACAAGTTTGGTCCATTTTAGTCCGAAGATGACGAACAACGCTCTAGGGGGGGAACTTCAGCATGAAAACTTGCGAAACTTCGAATGGAGACAAGGTTTGTCCATTTTGGTCCAAACATGACGAACTTCGCTCTAGGGAACAAACTTGTTGTTTCTAACTCTCCAAGCCTCGAATCGAGACAAGTTTTTTCCATTTTAGTCCGAAGATGACGAACAAGCCTCTAGGGGAGGAACTTCAGCATTAAAACTTGCGAAACTTCGAATGGAGACAAGGTTTGTCCATTTTGGTCCAAACATGACGAACTTCGCTCTAGGGAACGAACTTGTTGTTTCTAACTCTCCAAGCCTCGAATCGAGACAAGTTTTTTCCATTTTACTCCGAAGATGACGAACAAGGCTCTAGGGGAGGAACTTCAGCATTAAAACTTGCGAAACTTCGAATGGAGACAAGGTTTGACCATTTTTGTCCAAACATGACGAACTTCGCTCTAGGGAACGAACTTCTTGTTTCTAACTCTCCAAACCTCAACTGGAGACAAGTTTCGTCCATTTTAGTCCGAAGATGACGAACAACGCTCTAGTGGAGGAACTTCAGCATTAAAACTTGCGAAACTTCGAATGGAGACAAGGTTTGTCCATTTTGGTCCAAACATGACGAACTTCGCTCTAGGGAACGAACTTGTTGTTTCTAACTCTCCAAGCCTCGAATGGAGACAGGTTTGATCCATTTTAGTCCGAAGATGACGAACAACGCTCTAGGGGAAGAACTTCAGCATCAAAAGTTGCGAAACTTCGAATGGAGACAAGGTTTGTCCATTTTGGTCCAAACATGACGAACTTCGCTCTAGGGAACGAACTTGTTGTTTCTAACTCTCCAAGTTTCAAATGGAGACAAGTTTGGTCCATTTTAGTCCGAAGATGACGAACAACGCTCTAGGGGAAGAACTTCAGCATCAAAACTTGCGAAACTTCGAATGGAGACAAGGTTTGTCCATTTTGGTCCAAACATGACGAACTTCGCTCTAGGGAACGAACTTGTTCTTTCTAACTCTCCAAGCTTCAAATGGAGACAAGTTTGGTCCATTTTAATCCGAAGATGACGAACAACGCTCTAGGGGAGGAACTTCAGCATTAAAACTTGCGAAACTTCGAATGGAGACAAGGTTTGTCCATTTTGGTCCAAACATGACGAACTTCGCTCTAGGGAACGAAGTTGTTGTTTCTAACTCTCCAAGCCTCGAATGGAGACAAGTTTGGTCCATTCTAGTCTGAAGATGACGAACAACGCTCTAGGGGAAGAACTTCAGCATTAAAACTTGCGAAACTTCGAATGGAGACAAGGTTTGTCCATTTTGGTCCAAACATGACAAACTTCGCTCTAGGGAACGAACTTGTTGTTTCTAACTCTCCAAGCTTCAAATGGAGACAAGTTTGGTCCATTTTAGTGCGAAGATGATGAACAACGCTCTAGGGGACGAACTTCAGCATTAAAACTTGCGAAACTTCGAATGGAGACAAGGTTTGTCCATTTTGGTCCAAACATGACTAACTTCGCTCTAGGGAACGAACTTCTTGTTTCTAACTCTCCAAACCTCAACTGGAGACAAGTTTGGTCCATTTTAGTCCGAAGATGACGAACAACGCTCTAGGGGAGGAACTTCAGGATTAAAACTTGCGAAACATCGAATGGAGACAAGGTTTGTCCATTTTGGTCCAAACATGATGAACTTCGCTCTAGGGAACGAACTTGTTGTTTCTAACTCTCCAAGATTCAAATGGAGACAAGTTTGGTCCATTTTAGTCCGAATATGACGAACAAGGCTCTAGGGGAGGAACTTCAGCATTAAAACTTGCGAAACTTCGAATGGAGACAAGGTTTGACCATTTTTGTCCAAACATGACGAACTTCGCTCTAGGGAACGAACTTCTTGTTTCTAACTCTCCAAACCTCAACTGGAGACAAGTTTGGTCCATTTTAGTCCGAAGATGACAAACAACGCTCTAGGGGAGGAACTTCAGCATTAAAACTTGCGAAACTATGAATGGAGACAAGGTTTGTCCATTTTGGTCCAAACATGACGAACTTCGCTCTAGGGAACGAACTTGTTGTTTCTAACTCTCCAAGTTTCAAATGGAGACAAGTTTGGTCCATTTTAGTCCGAAGATGACGAACAACGCTCTAGGGGAAGAACTTCAGCATTAAAACTTGCGAAACTTCGAATGGAGACAAGGTTTGTCCATTTTGGTCCAAACATGACGAACTTCGCTCTAGGGAACGAACTTGTTGTTTCTAACTCTCCAAACCTCGAATCGAGACAAGTTTTTTCCATTTTAGTCCGAAGATGACGAACAAGGCTCTAGGGGAGGAACTTCAGCATTAAAACTTGCGAAACTTCGAATGGAGACAGGGTTTGACCATTTTTGTTCAAACATGACGAACTTCGCTCTAGGGAACGAACTTGTTGTTTCTAACTCTCCAAGCCTCGAATGGAGACAAGTTTTGTCCATTTTAGTCCGAAGATGACGAACAAGGCTCTATGGGCGGAACTTCAGCATTAAAACTTGCGAAACTTCGAATGGAGACAAGGTTTGTCCATTTTTGTCCAAACATGACGAACTTCGCTCTAGGGAACAAACTTCTTGTTTCTTACTCTCCAAACCTCAACTGGAGACAAGTTTGGTCCATTTTAGTCCGAAGATGACGAACAACGCTCTAGGGGAGGAACTTCAGGATTAAAACTTGCGAAACTTCGAATGGAGACAAGGTTTGTCCATTTTGGTCCAAACATGACAAACTTCGCTCTAGGGGAAGAACTTGTTCTTTCTAACTCTCCAAGCTTCAAATGGAGACAAGTTTGGTCCATTTTAGTCCGAAGATGACGAACAACGCTCTAGGGGAAGAACTTCAGCATTAAAACTTGCGAAACTTCGATTGGAGACAAGGTTTGTCCATTTTGGTCCAAACATGACGAACTTCGCTCTAGGGAACGAACTTGTTGTTTCTAACTCTCCAAGCTTCAAATGGAGACAAGTTTGGTCCATTTTAGTCCGAAGATGACGAACAACGCTCTAGGGGAGGAACTTCAGCATTAAAACTTGCGAAACTTCGAATGGAGACAAGGTTTGTCCATTTTGGTCCAAACATGACGAACTTCGCTCTAGGGAACGAAGTTGTTGTTTCTAACTCTCCAAGCCTCGAATGGAGACAAGTTTGGTCCATTTTAGTCCGAAGATGACGAACAACGCTCTAGGGGAAGAACTTCAGCATTAAAACTTGCGAAACTTCGAATGGAGACAATGTTTGTCCATTTTGGTCCAAACATGACAAACTTCGCTCTAGGGAACGAACTTGTTGTTTCTAACTCTCCAAGCTTCAAATGGAGACAAGTTTGGTCCATTTTAGTGCGAAGATGACGAACAACGCTCTAGGGGACGAACTTCAGCATTAAAACTTGCGAAACTTCGAATGGAGACAAGGTTTGTCCATTTTGGTCCAAACATGACGAACTTCGCTCTAGGGAACGAACTTGTTCTTTCTAACTCTCCAAGCTTCAAATGGAGACAAGTTTGGTCCATTTTAGTCCGAAGATGACGAACAACGCTCTAGGGGAGGAACTTCAGAATTAAAACTTGCGAAACTTCGAATGGAGACAAGGTTTGTCCATTTTGGTCCAAACATGACGAACTTCGCTCTAGGGAACGAACTTGTTGTTTCTAACTCTCCAAGCCTCGAATGGAGACAAGTTTGGTCCATTTTAGTCCGAAGATGACGAACAAGGCTCTAGAGGCGGAACTTCAGCATTAAAACTTGCGAAACTTCGAATGGAGACAAGGTTTGTCCATTTTTGTCCAAACATGACGAACTTCGCTCTAGGGAACGAACTTGTTGTTTCTAACTCTCCAAGCTTCAAATGGAGACAAGTTTGGTCCATTTTAGTCCGAAGATGACGAACAACGCTCTAGGGGAGGAACTTCAGCATTAAAACTTGCGAAACTTCGAATGGAGACAAGGTTTGTCCATTTTGGTCCAAACATGACGAACTATGCTCTAGGGAACGAAGTTGTTGTTTCTAACTCTCCAAGCCTCAAATGGAGACAAGTTTGGTCCAGTTTAGTCCGAAGATGACGAACAACGCTCTAGGGGAAGAACTTCAGCATTAAAACTTGCGAAACTTCGAATGGAGACAATGTTTGTCCATTTTGGTCCAAACATGACAAACTTCGCTCTAGGGAACGAACTTGTTGTTTCTAACTCTCCAAGCTTCAAATGGAGACAAGTTTGGTCCATTTTAGTGCGAAGATGACGAACAACGCTCTAGGGGACGAACTTCAGCATTAAAACTTGCGAAACTTCGAATGGAGACAAGGTTTGTCCATTTTGGTCCAAACATGACGAACTTCGCTCTAGGGAACGAACTTGTTCTTTCTAACTCTCCAAGCTTCAAATGGAGATAAGTTTGGTCCATTTTAGTCCGAAGATGACGAACAACGCTCTAGGGGAGGAACTTCAGAATTAAAACTTGCGAAACTTCGAATGGAGACAAGGTTTGTCCATTTTGGTCCAAACATGACGAACTTCGCTCTAGGGAACGAACTTGTTGTTTCTAACTCTCCAAGCCTCGAATGGAGACAAGTTTGGTCCATTTTAGTCCGAAGATGACGAACAAGGCTCTAGGGGCGGAACTTCAGCATTAAAACTTGCGAAACTTCGAATGGAGACAAGGTTTGTCCATTTTTGTCCTAACATGACGAACTTCGCTCTAGGGAACGAACTTCTTGTTTCTAACTCTCCAAACCTCAACTGGAGACAAGTTTGGTCCATTTTAGTCCGAAGATGACGAACAACGCTCTAGGGGAGGAACTTCAGGATTAAAACTTGCGAAACTTCGAATGGAGACAAGGTTTGTCCATTTTGGTCCAAACATGACGAACTTCGCTCTAGGGAACGAACTTGTTGTTTATAACTCTCCAAGCTTCAAATGGAGACAAGTTTGGTCCATTTTAGTGCGAAGATGACGAACAACGCTCTAGGGGACGAACTTCAGCATTAAAACTTGCGAAACTTCGAATGGAGACAAGGTTTGTCCATTTTGGTCCAAACATGACGAACTTCGCTCTAGGGAACGAACTTGTTCTTTCTAACTCTCCAAGCTTCAAATGGAGATAAGTTTGGTCCATTTTAGTCCGAAGATGACGAACAACGCTCTAGGGGAGGAACTTCAGAATTAAAACTTGCGAAACTTCGAATGGAGACAAGGTTTGTCCATTTTGGTCCAAACATGACGAACTTCGCTCTAGGGAACGAACTTGTTGTTTCTAACTCTCCAAGATTCAAATGGAGACAAGTTTGGTCCATTTTAGTCCGTATATGACGAACAAGGCTCTAGGGGAGGAACTTCAGCATTAAAACTTGCGAAACTTCGAATGGAGACAAGGTTTGACCATTTTTGTCCAAACATGACGAACTTCGCTCTAGGGAACGAACTTCTTGTTTCTAACTCTCCAAACCTCAACTGGAGACAAGTTTGGTCCATTTTAGTCCGAAGATGACAAACAACGCTCTAGGGGAGGAACTTCAGCATTAAAACTTGCGAAACTTCGAATGGAGACAAGGTTTGTCCATTTTGGTCCAAACATGACGAACTTCGCTCTAGGGAACGAACTTGTTGTTTATAACTCTCCAAGCTTCAAATGGAGACAAGTTTGGTCCATTTTAGTCCGAAGATGACGAACAACGCTCTAGGGGACGAACTTCAGCATTAAAACTTGCGAAACTTCGAATGGAGACAAGGTTTGTCCATTTTGGTCCAAACATGACGAACTTCGCTCTAGGGAACGAACTTGTTGTTTCTAACTCTCCAAGCCTCGAATCGAGACAAGTTTTTTCCATTTTAGTCCGAAGATGACGAACAAGGCTCTAGGGGAGGAACTTCAGCATTAAAACTTGCGAAACTTCGAATGGAGACAGGGTTTGACCATTTTTGTTCAAACATGACGAACTTCGCTCTAGGGAACGAACTTGTTGTTTCTAACTCTCCAAGCCTCGAATGGAGACAAGTTTGGTCCATTTTAGTCCGAAGATGACGAACAAGGCTCTATGGGCGGAACTTCAGCATTAAAACTTGCGAAACTTCGAATGGAGACAAGGTTTGTCCATTTTTGTCCAAACATGACGAACTTCGCTCTAGGGAACAAACTTCTTGTTTCTAACTCTCCAAACCTCAACTGGAGACAAGTTTGGTCCATTTTAGTCCGAAGATGACGAACAACGCTCTAGGGGAGGAACTTCAGGATTAAAACTTGCGAAACTTCGAATGGAGACAAGGTTTGTCCATTTTGGTCCAAACATGACGAACTTCGCTCTAGGGGAAGAACTTGTTCTTTCTAACTCTCCAAGCTTCAAATGGAGACAAGTTTGGTCCATTTTAGTCCGAAGATGACGAACAACGCTCTAGGGGAAGAACTTCAGCATTAAAACTTGCGAAACTTCGATTGGAGACAAGGTTTGTCCATTTTGGTCCAAACATGACGAACTTCGCTCTAGGGAACGAACTTGTTCTTTCTAACTCTCCAAGCTTCAAATGGAGACAAGTTTGGTCCATTTTAGTCCGAAGATGACGAACAACGCTCTAGGGGAGGAACTTCAGCATTAAAACTTGCGAAACTTCGAATGGAGACAAGGATTGTCCATTTTGGTCCAAACATGACGAACTTCGCTCTAGGGAACGAAGTTGTTGTTTCTAACTCTCCAAGCCTCTAATGGAGACAAGTTTGGTCCATTTAGTCCGAAGATGACGAACAACGCTCTAGGGGAAGAACTTCAGCATTAAAACTTGCGAAACTTCGAATGGAGACAATGTTTGTCCATTTTGGTCCAAACATGACAAACTTCGCTCTAGGGAACGAACTTGTTGTTTCTAACTCTCCAAGCTTCAAATGGAGTCAAGTTTGGTCCATTTTAGTGCGAAGATGACGAACAACGCTCTAGGGGACGAACTTCAGCATTAAAACTTGCGAAACTTCGAATGGAGACAAGGTTTGTCCATTTTGGTCCAAACATGACGAACGTCGCTCTAGGGAACGAACTTGTTGTTTATAACTCTCCAAGCTTCAAATGGAGACAAGTTTGGTCCATTTTAGTCCGAAGATGACGAACAACGCTCTAGGGGAGGAACTTTAGAATTAAAACTTGCGAAACTTCGAATGGAGACAAGGTTTGTCCATTTTGGTCCAAACATGACGAACTTCGCTCTAGGGAACGAACTTGTTGTTTCTAACTCTCCAAGCCTCGAATGGAGACAAGTTTGGTCCATTTTAGTCCGAAGATGACGAACAAGGCTCTAGGGGCGGAACTTCAGCATTAAAACTTGCGAAACTTCGAATGGAGACAAGGTTTGTCCATTTTTGTCCTAACATGACGAACTTCGCTCTAGGGAACGAACTTCTTGTTTCTAACTCTCCAAACCTCAACTGGAGACAAGTTTGGTCCATTTTAGTCCGAAGATGACGAACAACGCTCTAGGGGAGGAACTTCAGGATTAAAACTTGCGAAACTTCGAATGGAGACAAGGTTTGTCCATTTTGGTCCAAACATGACGAACTTCGCTCTAGGGAACGAACTTGTTGTTTCTAACTCTCCAAGATTCAAATGGAGACAAGTTTGGTCCATTTTAGTCCGTATATGACGAACAAGGCTCTAGGGGAGGAACTTCAGCATTAAAACTTGCGAAACTTCGAATGGAGACAAGGTTTGACCATTTTTGTCCAAACATGACGAACTTCGCTCTAGGGAACGAACTTCTTGTTTCTAACTCTCCAAACCTCAACTGGAGACAAGTTTGGTCCATTTTAGTCCGAAGATGACAAACAACGCTCTAGGGGAGGAACTTCAGCATTAAAACTTGCGAAACTTCGAATGGAGACAAGGTTTGTCCATTTTGGTCCAAACATGACGAACTTCGCTCTAGGGAACGAACTTGTTGTTTATAACTCTCCAAGCTTCAAATGGAGACAAGTTTGGTCCATTTTAGTCCGAAGATGACGAACAACGCTCTAGGGGACGAACTTCAGCATTAAAACTTGCGAAACTTCGAATGGAGACAAGGTTTGTCCATTTTGGTCCAAACATGACGAACTTCGCTCTAGGGAACGAACTTGTTGTTTCTAACTCTCCAAGCCTCGAATCGAGACAAGTTTTTTCCATTTTAGTCCGAAGATGACGAACAAGGCTCTAGGGGAGGAACTTCAGCATTAAAACTTGCGAAACTTCGAATGGAGACAGGGTTTGACCATTTTTGTTCAAACATGACGAACTTCGCTCTAGGGAACGAACTTGTTGTTTCTAACTCTCCAAGCCTCGAATGGAGTCAAGTTTGGTCCATTTTAGTCCGAAGATGACGAACAAGGCTCTATGGGCGGAACTTCAGCATTAAAACTTGCGAAACTTCGAATGGAGACAAGGTTTGTCCATTTTTGTCCAAACATGACGAACTTCGCTCTAGGGAACAAACTTCTTGTTTCTAACTCTCCAAACCTCAACTGGAGACAAGTTTGGTCCATTTTAGTCCGAAGATGACGAACAACGCTCTAGGGGAGGAACTTCAGGATTAAAACTTGCGAAACTTCGAATGGAGACAAGGTTTGTCCATTTTGGTCCAAACATGACGAACTTCGCTCTAGGGGAAGAACTTGTTCTTTCTAACTCTCCAAGCTTCAAATGGAGACAAGTTTGGTCCATTTTAGTCCGAAGATGACGAACAACGCTCTAGGGGAAGAACTTCAGCATTAAAACTTGCGAAACTTCGATTGGAGACAAGGTTTGTCCATTTTGGTCCAAACATGACGAACTTCGCTCTAGGGAACGAACTTGTTCTTTCTAACTCTCCAAGCTTCAAATGGAGACAAGTTTGGTCCATTTTAGTCCGAAGATGACGAACAACGCTCTAGGGGAGGAACTTCAGCATTAAAACTTGCGAAACTTCGAATGGAGACAAGGTTTGTCCATTTTGGTCCAAACATGACGAACTTCGCTCTAGGGAACGAAGTTGTTGTTTCTAACTCTCCAAGCCTCGAATGGAGACAAGTTTGGTCCATTTTAGTCCGAAGATGACGAACAACGCTCTAGGGGAAGAACTTCAGCATTAAAACTTGCGAAACTTCGAATGGAGACAATGTTTGTCCATTTTGGTCCAAACATGACAAACTTCGCTCTAGGGAACGAACTTGTTGTTTCTAACTCTCCAAGCTTCAAATGGAGACAAGTTTGGTCCATTTTAGTGCGAAGATGACGAACAACGCTCTAGGGGACGAACTTCAGCATTAAAACTTGCGAAACTTCGAATGGAGACAAGGTTTGTCCATTTTGGTCCAAACATGACGAACTTCGCTCTAGGGAACGAACTTGTTCTTTCTAACTCTCCAAGCTTCAAATGGAGACAAGTTTGGTCCATTTTAGTCCGAAGATGACGAACAACGCTCTAGGCGAGGAACTTCAGAATTAAAACTTGCGAAACTTCGAATGGAGACAAGGTTTGTCCATTTTGGTCCAAACATGACGAACTTCGCTCTAGGGAACGAACTTGTTGTTTCTAACTCTCCAAGCCTCGAATGGAGACAAGTTTGGTCCATTTTGGTCCGAAGATGACGAACAAGGCTCTAGGGGCGGAACTTCAGCATTAAAACTTGCGAAACTTCGAATGGAGACAAGGTTTGTCCATTTTTGTCCTAACATGACGAACTTCGCTCTAGGGAACGAACTTCTTGTTTCTAACTCTCCAAACCTCAACTGGAGACAAGTTTGGTCCATTTTAGTCCTAAGATGACTAACAACGCTCTAGGGGAGTAACTTCAGGATTAAAACTTGCGAAACTTCGAATGGAGACAAGGTTTGTCCATTTTGGTCCAAACATGACGAACTTCGCTCTAGGGAACGAACTTGTTGTTTCTAACTCTCCAAGATTCAAATGGAGACAAGTTTGGTCCATTTTAGTCTGTATATGACGAACAAGGCTCTAGGGGAGGAACTTCAGCATTAAAACTTGCGAAACTTCGAATGGAGACAAGGTTTGACCATTTTTGTCCAAACATGACGAACTTCGCTCTAGGGAACGAACTTCTTGTTTCTAACTCTCCAAACCTCAACTGGAGACAAGTTTGGTCCATTTTAGTCCGAAGATGACAAACAACGCTCTAGGGGAGGAACTTCAGCATTAAAACTTTTGAAACTTCGAATGGAGACAAGGTTTGTCCATTTTGGTCCAAACATGACGAACTTCGCTCTAGGGAACGAACTTGTTGTTTATAACTCTCCAAGCTTCAAATGGAGACAAGTTTGGTCCATTTTAGTCCGAAGATGACGAACAACGCTCTAGGGGACGAACTTCAGCATTAAAACTTGCGAAACTTCGAATGGAGACAAGGTTTGTCCATTTTGGTCCAAACATGACGAACTTCGCTCTAGGGAACGAACTTGTTGTTTCTAACTCTCCAAGCCTCGAATGGAGACAAGTTTGGTCCATTTTAGTCCGAAGATGACGAACAACGCTCTAGGGGAAGAACTTCAGCATTAAAACTTGCGAAACTTCGAATGGAGACAAGGTTTGTCCATTTTGGTCCAAACATGACGAACTTCGCTCTAGGGAACGAACTTGTTGTTTCTAACTCTCCAAGCTTCAAATGGAGACAAGTTTGGTCCATTTTAGTCCGAAGATGACGAACAACGCTCTAGGGGAGGAACTTCAGCATTAAAACTTGCGAAACTTCGAATGGAGACAAGGTTTGTCCATTTTGGTCCAAACATGACGAACTTCGCTCTAGGGAACGAACTTGTTGTTTCTAACTCTCCAAGCTTCAAATGGAGACAAGTTTGGTCCATTTTAGTCCGAAGATGACGAACAACGCTCTAGGGGAGGAACTTCAGCATTAAAACTTGCGAAACTTCGAATGGAGACAAGGTTTGTCCATTTTGGTCCAAACATGACGAACTTCGCTCTAGGGAACGAACTTGTTGTTTCTAACTCTCCAAGCCTCGAATGGAGACAAGTTTGGTCCATTTTAGTCCGAAGATGACGAACAACGCTCTAGGGGAAGAACTTCAGCATCAAATCTTGCGAAACTTCGAATGGAGACAAGGTTTGTCCATTTTGGTCCAAACATGACGAACTTCGCTCTAGGGAACGAACTTGTTGTTTCTAACTCTCCAAGTTTCAAATGGAGACAAGTTTGGTCCATTTTAGTCCGAAGATGACGAACAACGCTCTAGGGGAAGAACTTCAGCATTAAAACTTGCGAAACTTCGAATGGAGACAAGGTTTGTCCATTTTGGTCCAAACATGACGAACTTCGCTCTAGGGAACGAACTTGTTCTTTCTAACTCTGCAAGCTTCAAATGGAGACAAGTTTGGTCCATTTTAGTCCGAAGATGACGAACAACGCTCTAGGGGAGGAACTTCAGCATTAAAACTTGCGAAACTTCGAATGGAGACAAGGTTTGTCCATTTTGGTCCAAACATGACGAACTTCGCTCTAGGGAACGAACTTGTTCTTTCTAACTCTCCAAGCTTCAAATGGAGACAAGTTTGGTCCATTTTAGTCCGAAGATGACGAACAACGCTCTAGGGGAAGAACTTCAGCATTAAAACTTGCGAAACTTCGAATGGAGACAAGGTTTGTCCATTTTGGTCCAAACATGACGAACTTCGCTCTAGGGAACGAACTTGTTGTTTCTAACTCTCCAAGCCTCGAATGGAGACAAGTTTGGTCCATTTTAGTCCGAAGATGACGAACAAGACTCTAGGGGCGGAACTTCAGCATTAAAACTTGCGAAACTTCGAATGGAGACACGGTTTGTCCATTTTGGTCCAAACATGACGAACTTCGCTCTAGGGAACGAACTTGTTGTTTCTAACTCTCCAAGCCTCGAATGGAGACAAGTTTGGTCCATTTTAGTCCGAAGATGACGAACAACGCTCTAGGGGAAGAACTTCGGCATTAAAACTTGCGAAACTTCGAATGGAGACAAGGTTTGTCACTTTTTGTCCAAACATGACGAACTTCGCTCTAGGGAACGAACTTGTTGTTTCTAACTCTCCAAACCTCAACTGGAGACAAGTTTGGTCCATTTTAGTCCGAAGATGACGAACAACGCTCTAGGGGAGGAACTTCAGGATTAAAACTTGCGAAACTTCGAATGGAGACAAGGTTTGTCCATTTTGGTCCAAACATGACGAACTTCGCTCTAGGGAACGAACTTGTTGTTTCTAACTCTCCAAGCCTCGAATGGAGACAAGTTTGGTCCATTTTAGTCCGAAGATGACGAACAACGCTTTAGGGGAGGAACTTCAGCATTAAAACTTGCGAAACTTCGAATGGAGACAAGGTTTGTCCAATTTGGCCCAAACATGACGAACTTCGCTCTAGGGAACGAACTTGTTGTTTCTAACTCTCCAAGCCTCGAATGGAGACAAGTTTGGTCCATTTTAGTTCGAAGATGACGAACAACGCTCTAGGGGAAGAACTTCAGCATCAAAACTTGCGAAACTTCGAATGGAGACAAGGTTTGTCCATTTTGGTCCAAACATGACGAACTTCGCTCTAGGGAACGAACTTGTTGTTTCTAACTCTCCAAGTTTCAAATGGAGACAAGTTTGGTCCATTTTAGTCCGAATATGACGAACAAGGCTCTAGGGGAGGAACTTCAGCATTAAAACTTGCGAAACTTCGAATGGAGACAAGGTTTGACCATTTTTGTCCAAACATGACGAACTTCGCTCTAGGGAACGAACTTCTTGTTTCTAACTCTCCAAACCTCAACTGGAGACAAGTTTGGTCCATTTTAGTCCGAAGATGACAAACAACGCTCTAGGGGAGGAACTTCAGCATTAAAACTTGCGAAACTTCGAATGGAGACAAGGTTTGTCCATTTTGGTCCAAACATGACGAACTTCGCTCTAGGGAACGAACTTGTTGTTTATAACTCTCCAAGCTTCAAATGGAGACAAGTTTGGTCCATTTTAGTCCGAAGATGACGAACAACGCTCTAGGGGAGGAACTTCAGCATTAAAACTTGCGAAACTTCGAATGGAGACAAGGTTTGTCCATTTTGGTCCAAACATGACGAACTTCGCTCTAGGGAACGAACGTGTTGTTTCTAACTCTCCAAGCCTCGAATGGAGACAAGTTTGGTCCATTTTAGTCCGAAGATGACGAACAAGGCTCTAGGGGAGGAACTTCAGCATTAAAACTTGCGAAACTTCGAATGGAGACAAGGTTTGTCACTTTTTGTCCAAACATGACGAACTTCGCTCTAGGGAACGAACTTGTTGTTTCTAACTCTCCAAACCTCAACTGGAGACAAGTTTGGTCCATTTTAGTCCGAAGATGACGAACAACGCTCTAGGGGAGGAACTTCAGGATTAAAACTTGCGAAACTTCGAATGGAGACAAGGTTTGTCCCTTTTGGTCCAAACATGACGAACTTCGCTCTAGGGAACGAACTTGTTGTTTCTAACTCTCCAAGCTTCAAATGGAGACAAGTTTGGTCCATTTTAGTCCGAAGATGACGAACAACGCTCTAGGGGAGGAACTTCAGCATTAAAAGTTGCGAAACTTCGAATGGAGACAAGGTTTGTCCATTTTGGTCCAAACATGACGAACTTCGCTCTAGGGAACGAACTTGTTCTTTCTAACTCTCCAAGCCTCGAATGGAGACAAGTTTGGTCCATTTTAGTCCGAAGATGACGAACAAGGCTCTAGGGGAGGAACTTCAGCATTAAAACTTGCGAAACTTCGAATGGAGACAAGGTTTGTCACTTTTTGTCCAAACATGACGAACTTCGCTCTAGGGAACGAACTTGTTGTTTCTAACTCTCCAAACCTCAACTGGAGACAAGTTCGGTCCATTTTAGTCCGAAGATGACGAACAACGCTCTAGGGGAGGAACTTCAGCATTAAAACTTGCGAAACTTCGAATGGAGACAAGGTTTGTCCATTTTGGTCCAAACATGACGAACTTCGCTCTAGGGAACGAACTTGTTGTTTCTAACTCTCCAAGCCTCGAATGGAGACAAGTTTGGTCCATTTTAGTCCGAAGATGACGAACAAGGCTCTAGGGGAGGAACTGCAGCATTAAAACTTGCGAAGCTTCGAATGGAGACAAGGTTTGTCCATTTTTGTCCAAACATGACGAACTTCGCTCTAGGGAACGAACTTGTTGTTTCTAACTCTCGAAACCTCAACTGGAGACCAGTTTGGTCCATTTTAGTCCGAAGATGATGAACAACGCTCTAGGGGAGGAACTTCAGCATTAAAACTTGCGAAACTTCGAATGGAGACAAGGTTTGTCCATTTTGGTCCAAACATGACGAACTTCGCTCTAGGGAACGAACTTGTTCTTTCTAACTCTCCAAGCTTCAAATGGAGACAAGTTTGGTCCATTTTAGTCCGAAGATGACGAACAACGCTCTAGGGGAGGAGCTTCAGCAATAAAACTTGCGAAACTTCGAATGGAGACAAGGTTTGTCCATTTTGGTCCAAACATGACGAACTTCGCTCTAGGGAACGAACTTGTTGTTTCTAACTCTCCAAGCCTCGAATGGAGACAAGTTTGGTCCATTTTAGTCCGAATATGACGAACAAGGCTCTAGGGGAGGAACTGCAGCATTAAAACTTGCGAAGCTTCGAATGGAGACAAGGTTTGTCCATTTTTTTCCAAACATGACGAACTTCGCTCTAGGGAACGAACTTGTTCTTTCTAACTCTCCAAGCTTCAAATGGAGACAAGTTTGGTCCATTTTAGTCCGAAGATGACGAACAAGGCTCTAGGGGAGGAACTTCAGCATTAAAACTTGCGAAACTTCGAAAGGAGACAAGGTTTCTCCATTTTTGTCCAAACATGACGAACTTCGCTCTAGGGAACGAACTTGTTGTTTCTAACTCTCCAAACCTCAACTGGAGACAA
The DNA here is from genome assembly GCA_033996785.1 of Trichosanthes truncata. Taxonomy (NCBI): domain Eukaryota; kingdom Viridiplantae; phylum Streptophyta; class Magnoliopsida; order Cucurbitales; family Cucurbitaceae; genus Trichosanthes; species Trichosanthes truncata. The sequence goes on from JAWPNB010000003.1 coordinate 35,824,357, forward strand.
GTTTTGTCCATTTTAGTCCGAAGATGACGAACAACGCTCTAGGGGAGGAACTTCAGCATTAAAACTTGCGAAACTTCGAATGGAGACAAGGTTTGTCCATTTTGGTCCAAACATGACGAACTTCGCTCTAGGGAACGAACTTGTTGTTTCTAACTCTCCAAACCTCAACTGGAGACAAGTTTGGTCCATTTTAGTCCGCAGATGACGAACAACGCTCTAGGGGAGGAACTTCAGCATTAAAACTTGCGAAACTTCGAATGGAGACAAGGTTTGTCCATTTTTGTCCAAACATGACGAACTTCGCTCTAGGGAACGAACTTGTTGTTTCTAACTCTCCAAACCTCAACTGGAGACAAGTTTGGTCCATTTTAGTCCGCAGATGACGAACAACGCTCTAGGGGAGGAACTTCAGCATTAAAACTTGCGAAACTTCGAATGGAGACAAGGTTTGTCCATTTTGGTCCAAACATGACGAACTTCGCTCTAGGGAACGAACTTGTTGTTTCTAACTCTCCAAGCCTCGAATGGAGACAAGTTTGGTCCATTTTAGTCCGAAGATGACGCACAACGCTCTAGGGGAGGAACTTCAGCATTAAAACTTGCGAAACTTCGAATGGAGAAAAGGTTTGTCCATTTTGGTCCAAACATGACGAACTTCGCTCTAGGGAACGAACTTGTTGTTTCTAACTCTCCAAGCCTCGAATGGAGACAAGTTTCGTCCATTTTAGTCCGAAGATGACGAACAACGCTCTAGGGGAAGAACTTCAGCATTAAAAGTTGCGAAACTTCGAATGGAGACAAGGTTTGTCCATTTTCGTCCAAACATGACGAACTTCGCTCTAGGAAACGAACTTGTTGTTTCTAACTCTCCAAGCCTCGAATGGAGACAAGTTTGGTCCATTTAAGTCCGAAGATAACGAACAACGCTCTAGGGGAAGAACTTCAGCATTAAAACTTGCGAAACTTCGAATGGAGACAAGGTTTGTTCATTTTGGTCCAAACATGACGAACTTCGCTCTAGGGAACGAACTTGTTGTTTCTAACTCTCCAAGCTTCAAATTGTGACAAGTTTGGTCCATTTTAGTCCGAAGATGACGAACAAGGCTCTAGGGGAAGAACTTCAGCATTAAAACTTGCGAAACTTCGAATGGAGACAGGGTTTGTCCATTTTGGTCCAAACATGACGAACTTCGCTCTAGGGAACGAACTTGTTCTTTCTAACTCTCCAAGCTTCAAATGGAGACAAGTTTGGTCCATTTTAGTCCGAAGATGACGAACAACGCTCTAGGGGAGGAACTTCAGCATTAAAACTTGCGAAACTTCGAATGGAGACAAGGTTTGTCCATTTTTGTCCAAACATGACGAACTTCGCTCTAGGGAACGAAGTTGTTGTTTCTAACTCTCCAAACCTCAACTGGAGACAAGTTTGGTCCATTTTAGTCCGAAGATGACGAACAACGCTCTAGGGGAGGAACTTCAGCATTAAAACTTGCGAAACTTCGAATGGAGACAAGGTTTGTCCATTTTTGTCCAAACATGACGAACTTCGCTCTAGGGAACGAACTTGTTGTTTCTAACTCTCCAAACCTCAACTGGAGACAAGTTTGGTCCATTTTAGTCCGAAGATGACGAACAACGCTCTAGGGGAGGAACTTCAGCATTAAAACTTGCGAAACTTCGAATGGAGACAAGGTTTGTCCATTTTGGTCCAAACATGACGAACTTCGCTCTAGGGAACGAACTTGTTGTTTCTAACTCTCCAAGCCTCGAATGGAGACAAGTTTGGTCCATTTTAGTCCGAAGATGACGAACAACGCTCTAGGGGAGGAACTTCAGCATTAAAACTTGCGAAACTTCGAATGGAGAAAAGGTTTGTCCATTTTGGTCCAAACATGACGAACTTCGCTCTAGGGAACGAACTTGTTGTTTCTAACACTCCAAGCCTCGAATGGAGACAAGTTTCGTCCATTTTAGTCCGAAGATGACGAACAACGCTCTAGGGGAAGAACTTCAGCATTAAAACTTGCGAAACTTCGAATGGAGACAAGGTTTGTCCATTTTGGTCCAAACATGACGAACTTCGCTCTAGGGAACGAACTTGTTGTTTCTAACTCTCCAAGCCTCGAATGGAGACAAGTTTGGTCCATTTAAGTCCGAAGATGACGAACAACGCTCTAGGGGAAGAACTTCAGCAATAAAACTTGCGAAACTTCGAATGGAGACAAGGTTTGTTCATTTTGGTCCAAACATGACGAACTTCGCTCTAGGGAACGAACTTGTTGTTTCTAACTCTCCAAGCTTCAAATGGAGACAAGTTTGGTCCATTTTAGTCCGAAGATGACGAACAAGGCTCTAGGGGAAGAACTTCAGCATTAAAACTTGCGAAACTTCGAATGGAGACAGGGTTTGTCCATTTTGGTCCAAACATGACGAACTTCGCTCTAGGGAACGAATTTGTTCTTTCTAACTCTCCAAGCTTCAAATGGATACAAGTTTGGTCCATTTTAGTCCGAAGATGACGAACAACGCTCTAGGGGAGGACTTCAACATTAAAACTTGCGAAACTTCGAATGGAGACAAGGTTTGTCCATTTTTGTCCAAACATGACGAACTTCGCTCTAGGGAACGAACTTGTTGTTTCTAACACTCCAAACCTCAACTGGAGACAAGTTTGGTCCATTTTAGTCCGAAGATGACGAACAACGCTCTAGGGGAGGAACTTCAGCATTAAAACTTGCGAAACTTCGAATGGAGACAAGGTTTGTCCATTTTTGTCCAAACATGACGAACTTCGCTCTAGGGAACGAACTTGTTGTTTCTAACTCTCCAAACCTCAACTGGAGACAAGTTTGGTCCATTTTAGTCCGAAGATGACGAACAACGCTCTAGGGGAGGAACTTCAGCATTAAAACTTACGAAACTTCGAATGGAGACAAGGTTTGTCCATTTTGGTCCAAACATGACGAACTTCGCTCTAGGGAACGAACTTGTTGTTTCTAACTCTCCAAGCCTCGAATGGAGACAAGTTTCGTCCATTTTAGTCCGAAGATGACGAACAACGCTCTAGGGGAAGAACTTCAGAATTAAAACTTGCGAAACTTCGAATGGAGACAAGGTTTGTCCATTTTGGTCCAAACATGACGAACTTCGCTCTAGGGAACGAACTTGTTGTTTCTAACTCTCCAAGCCTCGAATGGAGAAAAGTTTGGTCCATTTAAGTCCGAAGATGACGAACAACGCTCTAGGGGAAGAACTTCAGCATTAAAACTTGCGAAACTTCGAATGGAGACTAGGTTTGTTCATTTTGGTCCAAACATGACGAACTTCGCTCTAGGGAACGAACTTGTTGTTTCTAACTCTCCAAGCTTCAAATGGAGACAAGTTTGGTCCATTTTAGTCCGAAGATGACGAACAACCCTCTAGGGGAAGAACTTCAGCATTAAAACTTGCGAAACTTCGAATGGAGACAGGGTTTGTCCATTTTGGTCCAAACATGACGAACTTCGCTCTAGGGAACGAACTTGTTCTTTCTAACTCTCCAAGCTTCAAATGGAGACAAGTTTGGTCCATTTTAGTCCGAAGATGACGAACAACGCTCTAGGGGAGGAACTTCAGCATTAAAACTTGCGAAACTTCGAATGGGGACAAGGTTTGTCCATTTTGGTCCAAACATGATGAACTTCGCTCTAGGGAACGAACTTGTTGATTCTAACTCTCGAAGCCTCGAATGGAGACAAGTTTGGTCCTTTTTAGTCCGAAGATGACGAACAACGCTCTTGGGGAAGAACTTCAGCATTAAAACTTGCGAAACTTCGAATGGAGACAAGGTTTGTCCATTTTGGTCCAAACATGACGAACTTCGCTCTAGGGAACGAACTTGTTGTTTCTAATTCTCCAAGCCTCGAATGGAGACAAGTTTGGTTCATTTTAGTCCGAAGATGACGAACAAGGCTCTAGGGGAGGAACTGCAGCATTAAAACTTGCGAAGCTTCGAATGGAAACAAGGTTTATCCATTTTTGTCCAAACATGACGAACTTCGCTCTAGGGAACGAACTTGTTGTTTCTAACTCTCCAAACCTCAACTGGAGACATGTTTGGTCCATTTTAGTCCGAAGATGACGATCAACGCTCTAGGGGAGGAACTTCAGCATTAAAACTTGCGAAACTTCGAATGGAGACAAGGTTTGTCCATTTTGGTCCAAACATGACGAACTTCGCTCTAGGGAACGAACTTGTTGTTTCTAACTCTCCAAGCCTCGAATGGAGACAAGTTTCGTCCATTTTAGTCCGAAGATGACGAACAACGCTCTAGGGGAAGAACTTCAGCATTAAAACTTGCGAAACTTCGAATGGAGACAAGGTTTGTCCATTTTGGTCCAAACATGACGAACTTCGCTCTAGGGAACGAACTTGTTGTTTCTAACTCTCCAAGCCTCGAATGGAGACAAGTTTGGTCCATTTAAGTCCGAAGATGACGAACAACGCTCTAGGGGAAGAACTTCAGCATTAAAACTTGCGAAACTTCGAATGGAGACAAGGTTTGTTCATTTTGGTCCAAACATGACGAACTTCGCTCTAGGGAACGAACTTGTTGTTTCTAACTCTCCAAGCTTCAAATGGAGACAAGTTTGGTCCATTTTAGTCCGAAGATGACGAACAACCCTCTAGGGGAAGAACTTCAGCATTAAAACTTGCGAAACTTCGAATGGAGACAGGGTTTGTCCATTTTGGTCCAAACATGACGAACTTCGCTCTAGGGAACGAACTTGTTCTTTCTAACTCTCCAAGCTTCAAATGGAGACAAGTTTGGTCCATTTTATTCCGAAGATGACGAACAACGCTCTAGGGGAGGAACTTCAGCATTAAAACTTGCGAAACTTCGAATGGGGTTAAGGTTTGTCCATTTTGGTCCAAACATGATGAACTTCGCTCTAGGGAACGAACTTGTTGATTCTAACTCTCGAAGCCTCGAATGGAGACAAGTTTGGTCCATTTTAGTCCGAAGATGACGAACAACGCTCTAGGGGAAGAACTTCAGCATTAAAACTTGCGAAACTTCGAATGGAGACAAGGTTTGTCCATTTTGGTCCAAACATGACGAACTTCGCTCTAGGGAACGAACTTGTTGTTTCTAATTCTCCAAGCCTCGAATGGAGACAAGTTTGGTTCATTTTAGTCCGGAGATGACGAACAAGGCTCTAGGGGAGGAACTGCATCATTAAAACTTGCGAAGCTTCGAATGGAAACAAGGTTTATCCATTTTTGTCCAAACATGACGAACTTCGCTCTAGGGAACGAACTTGTTGTTTCTAACTCTCCAAACCTCAACTGGAAACAAGTTTGGTCCATTTTAGTCCGAAGATGACGAACAACGCTCTAGGGGAGGAACTTCAGCATTAAAACTTGCGAAACTTCGAATGGAGACAAGGTTTGTCCATTTTGGTCCAAACATGACGAACTTCGCTCTAGGGAACGAACTTGTTGTTTCTAACTCTCCAAGCTTCAAATGGAGACAAGTTTGGTCCATTTGAGTCCGAAGATGACGAACAACGCTCTAGGGGAGGAACTTCAGCATTAAAACTTGCGAAACTTCGAATGGAGACAAGGTTTGTCCATTTTGGTCCAAACATGACGAAGTTCGCTCTAGGGAACGAACTTGTTGTTTCTAACTCTCCAAGCCTCGAATGGAGAAAAGTTTGGTCCATTTTAGGCCGAAGATGACGAACAACGCTCTAGGGGAAGAACTTCAGTATTAAAACTTGCGAAACTTCGAATGGAGACAAGGTTTGTCCATTTTGGTCCAAACATGTCGAACATCGCTCTAGGGAACGAACTTGTTGTTTCTAACTCTCCAAGCTTCAAATGGAGACAAGTTTGGTCCATTTTAGTCCGAAGATGACGAACAACGCTCTAGGGGAGGAACTTCAGCATTAAAACTTGCGAAACTTCGAATGGAGACAAGGTTTGTCCATTTTGGTCCAAACATGACGAACTTCGCTCTAGGGAACGAACTTGTTCTTTCTAACTCTCCAAGCTTCAAATGGAGACAAGTTTGGTCCATTTTAGTCCGAAGATGACGAACAACGCTCTAGGGGAGGAACTTCAGCATTAAAACTTGCGAAACTTCGAATGGAGACAAGGTTTGTCCATTTTGGTCCAAACATGACGAACTTCGCTCTAGGGAACGAACTTGTTGTTTCTAACTCTCCAAGCTTCAAATGGAGACAAGTTTGGTTCATTTTAGTCCGAAGATGACGAACAACGCTCTAGGGGAGGAATTTCAGCATTAAAACTTGCGAAACTTCGAATGGAGACAAGGTTTGTCCATTTTGGTCCAAACATGACGAACTTCGCTCTAGGGAACGAACTTGCTGTTTCTAATTCTCCAAGCCTCGAATGGAGACAAGTTTGGTTCATTTTAGTCCGAAGATGACGAACAAGGCTCTAGGGGAGGAACTGCAGCATTAAAACTTGCGAAGCTTCGAATGGAGACAAGGTTTGTCCATTTTTGTCCAAACATGACGAATTCGCTCTAGGGAACGAACTTGTTGTTTCTAACTCTCCAAACCTCAACTGGAGACAAGTTTGGTCCATTTTAGTCCGAAGATGACGAACAACGCTCTAGGGGAGGAACTTCAGCATTAAAACTTGCGAAACTTCGAATGGAGACAAGGTTTGTCCATTTTGGTCCAAACATGACGAACTTCGCTCTAGGGAACGAACTTGTTGTTTCTAACTCTCCAAGCCTCGAATGGAGACAAGTTTGGTCCATTTTAGTCCGAAGATGACGAACAACGCTCTAGGGGAAGAACTTCAGCATTAAAACTTGCGAAACTTCGAATGGAGACAAGGTTTGTCCATTTTGGTCCAAACATGACGAACTTCGCTCTAGGGAACGAACTTGTTCTTTCTAACTCTCCAAGCTTCAAATGGAGACAAGTTTGGTCCATTTTAGTCCGAAGATGACGAACAACGCTCTAGGGGAGGAACTTCAGCATTAAAACTTGCGAAACTTCGAATGGAGACAAGGTTTGTCCATTTTGGTCCAAACATGACGAACTTCGCTCTAGGGAACGAACTTGTTGTTTCTAACTCTCCAAGCCTCGAATGGAGACAAGTTTGGTCCATTTTAGTCCGAAGATGACGAACAACGCTCTAGGGGAAGAACTTCAGCATTAAAACTTGCGAAACTTCGAATGGAGACAAGGTTTGTCCATTTTGGTCCAAACATGACGAACTTCGCTCTAGGGAACGAACTTGTTGTTTCTAACTCTCCAAGCTTCAAATGGAGACAAGTTTGGTCCATTTTAGTCCGAAGATGACGAACAACGCTCTAGGGGAGGAACTTCAGCATTAAAACTTGCGAAACTTCGAATGGAGACAAGGTTTGTCCATTTTGGTCCAAACATGACGAAGTTCGCTCTAGGGAACGAACTTGTTATTTCTAACTCTCCAAGCCTCGAATGGAGAAAAGTTTGGTCCATTTTAGTCCGAAGATGACGAACAACGCTCTAGGGGAGGAACTTCAGCATCAAAACTTGTTTAACTTCGAATGGAAACAAGGTTTGTCCATTTTGGTCGAAACATGACGAACTTCGCTCTAGGGAAAAAATTGTTGTTTCTAACTCTCCAAGCCTCAAATGGAGACAAATTTGGTCCATTTTATTCCGAAGATGTCGAACAACGCTCTAGGGGAGGAACTTCAGCATTAAAACTTGCGAAACTTCGAATGGAGACAAGGTTCGTCCATTTTGGTCCGAGCATGATGAACTTCGCTCTAGGGAACGAACTTGTTCTTTCTAACTCTCCAAGCCTCGAATGGAGACAAGTTTGGTCCATTTTAGTCCGATGATGACGAACATTTCTCTAGGGGAGGAACTTCAGCATTAAAACTTGCAAAACTTCGAATGGAGACAAGGTTTGTCCATTTTGGTCCAAATATGACGAACTTCGCTCTAGGGAACGAACTTGTTGTGTTTAACTCTCCATGCCTCAAATGGAGACAAGTTTGGTCCATTTTAGCCCGAAGATGACGAACAACGCTCTAGGGGAGGAACTTCAGCATTAAAGCTTGCCAAACTTCGAATGGAGACAAGGTTTGTCAATTTTGGTCCAAACATGACGAACTTCGCTCAAGGGAACGAACTTGTTGTTTCTAACTCTCCAAGCCTCAAATGGAGACAAGTTTGGTCCATTTTAGTCCGAAGATGACGAACAACGCTATAGGGGAGGAACTTCAGCATTAAAACTTGCGAAACTTCGAATGGAGACAAGGTTTGTCCATTTTGGTCCAAACATGACGAACTTCGCTCTAGGGAACGAACTTGTTGTATCTAACTCTCCAAGTTTCAAATGGAGACAAGTTTGGTCCATTTTAGTGCGAAGATGACGAACAACGCTCTAGGGGAAGAACTTCAGCATTAAAACTTGCGAAACTTCGAATGGAGACAAGGTTTGTCCATTTTGGTCCAAACATGACGAACTTCGCTCTAGGGAACGAACTTGTTGTTTCTAACTCTCCAAGCCTCAAATGGAGAGACAAGTTTGGTCCATTTTAGTCCGAACATGACGAACAACGCTCTAGGGGAGGAACTTCAGCATTAAAACTTGCGAAACTTTGATTGGAGACAAGGTTTGTCCATTTTGGTCCAAACATGACGAACTTCGCTCTAGTGAACGAACTTGTTGTTTTTACTCTCCAAGTCTCAAATGGAGACAAGTTTGGTCCATTTTAGTCCGAAGATGACGAACAACGCTCTAGGAGAGGAACTTCAGCATTAAAACTTGCGAAACTTCGAATGGAGACAAGGTTTGTCCATTTTTGTCCAAACATGACGAACTTCGCTCTAGGGAACGAACTTGTTGTTTCTAACTCTCCAAGCCTCAAATAGAGATAAGTTTGGTCCATTTTAGTCCGAAGATGACGAACAATGATCTAGGTGAGGAACTTCAGCATTAAAACTTGCGAAACTTCGAATGGAGACAAGGTTTGTCCATTTTGGTCGAAACATGACGAACTTCGCTCTAGGGAACGAACTTGTTGTTTCTAACCCTCCAAGCCTCAAATGGAGACAAGTTTGGTCCATTTTAGTCCGAAGATGAGGAACAACGCTCTAGGGGAGGAACTTCAGCATTAAAACTTGCGAAACTTCGAATGGAGACAAGGTTTGTCCATTTTGGTCCAAACATGACGAACTTCGCTCTAGGGAACGAACTTGTTGTTTCTAACTCTCCAAGCCTCGAATGGAGACAAGTTTGGTCCATTTTAGTCCGAAGATGACGAACAAAGCTCTAGGGGAGGAACTTCAGCATTAAAACTTGCGAAACTTCGAATAGAGACAAGGTTTGTCCATTTTTGTCCAAGCATGACGAACTTCGGTCTAGGGAACGAAATTGTTCCTTCTAACTCTCCAAGCTTCAAATGGAGACCAGTTTGGTCCATTTTAGTCTGAAGATGACGAACAACGCTCTAGGGGAGGAACTTCAGCATTAAAACTTGCGAAACTTCGAATGGAGACAAGGTTTGTCATTTTGGTCCAAACATGACGAACTTCGCTCTAGGGAACGAACTTGTTGTTTCTAACTCTCCAAGCCTCAAATGGAGACAAGGTTGGTCCATTTTAGTCCGAAGATGATGAACAACGCTCTAGGGGAGGAACTTCAGCATCAAAACTTGCGAAACTTCGAATGGAGACAAGGTTTGTCCATTTTGGTCGAAACATGACGAACTTCGCTCTAGGGAACAAAATTGTTGTTTCTAACTCTCCAAGCCTCAAATGGAGACAAATTTGGTCCATTTTATTCCGAAGATGACGAACAACGCTCTAGGGAGGAACTTCAGCATTAAAACTTGCGAAACTTCGAATGGAGACAAGGTTCGTCCATTTTGGTCCGAGCATGATGAACTTCGCTCTAGGGAACGAACTTGTTCTTTCTAACTCTCCAAGCCTCGAATGGAGACAAGTTTGGTCCATTTTAGTCCGAAGATGACGAACATTGCTTTAGGGGAGGAACTTCAGCATTAAAACTTGCAAAACTTCGAATGGAGACAAGGTTTGTCCATTTTGGTCCAAATATGACGAACTTCGCTCTAGGGAACGAACTTGTTGTGTTTAACTCTCCATGCCTCAAATGGAGACAAGTTTGGTCCATTTTAGCCCGAAGATGACGAACAACGCTCTAGGGGAGGAACTTCAGCATTAAAGCTTGCCAAACTTCGAATGGAGACAAGGTTTGTCAATTTTGGTCCAAACATGACGAACTTCGCTCAAGGGAACGAACTTGTTGTTACTAACTCTCCAAGCCTCAAATGGAGACAAGTTTGGTCCATTTTAGTCCGAAGATGACGAACAACGCTATAGGGGAGGAACTTCAGCATTAAAACTTGCGAAACATCGAATGGAGACAAGGTTTGTCCATTTTGGTCCAAACATGACGAACTTCGCTCTAGGGAACGAACTTGTTGTTTCTAACTCTCCAAGTTTCAAATGGAGACAAGTTTGGTCCATTTTAGTGCGAAGATGACGAACAACGCTCTAGGGGAAGAACTTCAGCATTAAAACTTGCGAAACTTCGAATGGAGACAAGGTTTGTCCATTTTGGTCCAAACATGACGAACTTCGCTCTAGGGAACGAACTTGTTCTTTCTAACTCTCCAAGCTTCAAATGGAGACAAGTTTGGTCCATTTTAGTCCGAAGATGACGAACAACGCTCTAGGGGAGGAACTTCAGCATTAAAACTTGCGAAACTTCGAATGGAGACAAGGTTTGTCCATTTTGGTCCAAACATGACGAACTTCGCTCTAGGGAACGAACTTGTTGTTTCTAACTCTCCAAGCCTCGAATGGAGACAAGTTTGGTCCATTTTAGTCCGAAGATGACGAACAACGCTCTAGGTGAAGAACTTCAGCATTAAAACTTGCGAAACTTCGAATGGAGACAAGGTTTGTCCATTTTGGTCCAAACATGACGAACTTCGCTCTAGGGAACGAACTTGTTGTTTCTAACTCTCCAAGCTTCAAATGGAGACAAGTTTGGTCCATTTTAGTCCGAAGATGACGAACAACGCTCTAGGGGAGGAACTTCAGCATTAAAACTTGCGAAACTTCGAATGGAGACAAGGTTTGTCCATTTTGGTCCAAACATGACGAACTTCGCTCTAGGGAACGAACTTGTTGTTTCTAACTCTCCAAGCCTTGAATCGAGACAAGTTTTTTCCATTTTAGTCCGAAGATGACGAACAAGGCTCTAGGGGAGGAACTTCAGCATTAAAACTTGCGAAACTTCGAATGGAGACAAGGTTTGACCATTTTTGTCCAAACATGACGAACTTCGCTCTATGGAACGAACTTCTTGTTTCTAACTCTCCAAACCTCAACTGGAGACAAGTTTGGTCCATTTTAGTCCGAAGATGACGAACAACGCTCTAGGGGAGGAACTTCAGAATTAAAACTTGCGAAACTTCGAATGGAGACAAGGTTTGTCCATTTTGGTCCAAACATGACGAACTTCGCTCTAGGGAACGAACTTGTTGTTTCTAACTCTCCAAGCCTCGAATGGAAACAAGTTTGGTCCATTTTAGTCCGAAGATGACGAACAACGCTCTAGGGGAAGAACTTCAGCATTAAAACTTGCGAAACTTCGAATGGAGACAAGGTTTGTCCATTTTGGTCCAAACATGACGAACTTCGCTCTAGGGAACGAACTTGTTGTTTCTAACTCTCCAAGTTTCAAATGGAGACAAGTTTGGTCCATTTTAGTCCGAAGATGACGAACAACGCTCTAGGGGAGGAACTTCAGCATTAAAACTTGCGAAACTTCGAATGGAGACAAGGTTTGTCCATTTTGGTCCAAACATGACGAACTTCGCTCTAGGGAACGAACTTGTTCTTTCTAACTCTCCAAGCTTCAAATGGAGACAAGTTTGGTCCATTTTAGTCCGAAGATGACGAACAACGCTCTAGGGGAGGAACTTCAGCATTAAAACTTGCGAAACTTCGAATGGAGACAAGGTTTGTCCATTTTGGTCCAAACATGACGAACTTCGCTCTAGGGAACGAACTTGTTGTTTCTAACTCTCCAAGCCTCGAAATGAGATAAGTTTGGTCCATTTTAGTCCGAAGATGACGAACAACGCTCTAGGGGAGGAACTTCAGCATTAAAACTTGCGAAACTTCGAATGGAGACAAGGTTTGTCATTTTGGTCCAAACATGACGAACTTCGCTCTAGGGAACGAACTTGTTGTTTCTAACTCTCCAAGCCTCAAATGGAGACAAGGTTGGTCCATTTTAGTCCGAAGATGATGAACAACGCTCTAGGGGAGGAACTTCAGCATCAAAACTTGCGAAACTTCGAATGGAGACAAGGTTTGTCCATTTTGGTCGAAACATGACGAACTTCGCTCTAGGGAACAAAATTGTTGTTTCTAACTCTCCAAGCCTCAAATGGAGACAAATTTGGTCCATTTTATTCCGAAGATGACGAACAACGCTCTAGGGAGGAACTTCAGCATTAAAACTTGCGAAACTTCGAATGGAGACAAGGTTCGTCCATTTTGGTCCGAGCATGATGAACTTCGCTCTAGGGAACGAACTTGTTCTTTCTAACTCTCCAAGCCTCGAATGGAGACAAGTTTGGTCCATTTTAGTCCGAAGATGACGAACATTGCTTTAGGGGAGGAACTTCAGCATTAAAACTTGCAAAACTTCGAATGGAGACAAGGTTTGTCCATTTTGGTCCAAATATGACGAACTTCGCTCTAGGGAACGAACTTGTTGTGTTTTTCTCCATGCCTCAAATGGAGACAAGTTTGGTCCATTTTAGCCCGAAGATGACGAACAACGCTCTAGGGGAGGAACTTCAGCATTAAAGCTTGCCAAACTTCGAATGGAGACAAGGTTTGTCAATTTTGGTCCAAACATGACGAACTTCGCTCAAGGGAACGAACTTGTTGTTACTAACTCTCCAAGCCTCAAATGGAGACAAGTTTGGTCCATTTTAGTCCGAAGATGACGAACAACGCTATAGGGGAGGAACTTCAGCATTAAAACTTGCGAAACATCGAATGGAGACAAGGTTTGTCCATTTTGGTCCAAACATGACGAACTTCGCTCTAGGGAACGAACTTGTTGTTTCTAACTCTCCAAGTTTCAAATGGAGACAAGTTTGGTCCATTTTAGTGCGAAGATGACGAACAACGCTCTAGGGGAAGAACTTCAGCATTAAAACTTGCGAAACTTCGAATGGAGACAAGGTTTGTCCATTTTGGTCCAAACATGACGAACTTCGCTCTAGGGAACGAACTTGTTCTTTCTAACTCTCCAAGCTTCAAATGGAGACAAGTTTGGTCCATTTTAGTCCGAAGATGACGAACAACGCTCTAGGGGAGGAACTTCAGCATTAAAACTTGCGAAACTTCGAATGGAGACAAGGTTTGTCCATTTTGGTCCAAACATGACGAACTTCGCTCTAGGGAACGAACTTGTTGTTTCTAACTCTCCAAGCCTCGAATGGAGACAAGTTTGGTCCATTTTAGTCCGAAGATGACGAACAACGCTCTAGGTGAAGAACTTCAGCATTAAAACTTGCGAAACTTCGAATGGAGACAAGGTTTGTCCATTTTGGTCCAAACATGACGAACTTCGCTCTAGGGAACGAACTTGTTGTTTCTAACTCTCCAAGCTTCAAATGGAGACAAGTTTGGTCCATTTTAGTCCGAAGATGACGAACAACGCTCTAGGGGAGGAACTTCAGCATTAAAACTTGCGAAACTTCGAATGGAGACAAGGTTTGTCCATTTTGGTCCAAACATGACGAACTTCGCTCTAGGGAACGAACTTGTTGTTTCTAACTCTCCAAGCCTTGAATCGAGACAAGTTTTTTCCATTTTAGTCCGAAGATGACGAACAAGGCTCTAGGGGAGGAACTTCAGCATTAAAACTTGCGAAACTTCGAATGGAGACAAGGTTTGACCATTTTTGTCCAAACATGACGAACTTCGCTCTAGGGAACGAACTTCTTGTTTTTAACTCTCCAAACCTCAACTGGAGACAAGTTTGGTCCATTTTAGTCCGAAGATGACGAACAACGCTCTAGGGGAGGAACTTCAGAATTAAAACTTGCGAAACTTCGAATGGAGACAAGGTTTGTCCATTTTGGTCCAAACATGACGAACTTCGCTCTAGGGAACGAACTTGTTGTTTCTAACTCTCCAAGCCTCGAATGGAAACAAGTTTGGTCCATTTTAGTCCGAAGATGACGAACAACGCTCTAGGGGAAGAACTTCAGCATTAAAACTTGCGAAACTTCGAATGGAGACAAGGTTTGTCCATTTTGGTCCAAACATGACGAACTTCGCTCTAGGGAACGAACTTGTTGTTTCTAACTCTCCAAGTTTCAAATGGAGACAAGTTTGCTCCATTTTAGTCCGAAGATGACGAACAACGCTCTAGGGGAGGAACTTCAGCATTAAAACTTGCGAAACTTCGAATGGAGACAAGGTTTGTCCATTTTGGTCCAAACATGACGAACTTCGCTCTAGGGAACGAACTTGTTCTTTCTAACTCTCCAAGCTTCAAATGGAGACAAGTTTGGTCCATTTTAGTCCGAAGATGACGAACAACGCTCTAGGGGAGGAACTTCAGCATTAAAACTTGCGAAACTTCGAATGGAGACAAGGTTTGTCCATTTTGGTCCAAACATGACGAACTTCGCTCTAGGGAACGAACTTGTTGTTTCTAACTCTCCAAGCCTCGAAATGAGATAAGTTTGGTACATTTTAGTCCGAAGATGACGAACAACGCTCTAGGGGAAGAACTTCAGCATTAAAACTTGCGAAACTTCGAATGGAGACAAGGTTTGTCCATTTTGGTCCAAACATGACGAACTTCGCTCTAGGGAACGAACTTGTTCTTTCTAACTCTCCAAGCTTCAAATGGAAACAAGTATGGTCCATTTTAGTCCGAAGATGACGAACAACGCTCTAGGGGAGGAACTTCAGCATTAAAACTTGCGAAACTTCGAATGGAGACAAGGTTTGTCCATTTTGGTCCAAACATGACGAACTTCGCCCTAGGGAACGAACTTGTTGTTTCTAACTCTCCAAGCCTCGAATGGACACAAGTTTGGTCCATTTTAGTCCGAAGATGACGAACAACGCTCTAGGGGAAGAACTTCGGCATTAAAACTTGCGAAACTTCGAATGGAGACAAGGTTTGTCCATTTTTGTCCAAACATGACGAACTTCGCTCTAGGGAACGAACATGTTGTTTCTAACTCTCCAAGCTTCAAATGGAGACAAGTTTGGTCCATTTTAGTCCGAAGATGACGAACAACGCTCTAGGGGAGGAACTTCAGCATTAAAACTTGCGAAACTTCGAATGGAGACAAGGTTTGTCCATTTTGGTCCAAACATGACGAACTTCGCTCTAGGGAACGAACTTGTTGTTTCTAACTCTCCAAGCTTCAAATGGAGACAAGTTTGGTCCTTTTTAGTCCGAAGATGACGAACAACGCTCTAGGGGAGGAACTTCAGCATTAAAACTTGCGAAACTTCGAATGGAGACAAGGTTTGTCCATTTTTGTCCAAACATGACGAACTTCGCTCTAGGGAACGAACTTCTTGTTTCTAACTCTCCAAACCTCAACTGGAGACAAGTTTGGTCCATTTTAGTCCGAAGATGACGAACAACGCTCTAGGGGAGGAACTTCAGCATTAAAACTTGCGAAACTTCGAATGGAGACAAGGTTTGTCCATTTTGGTCCAAACATGACGAACTTCGCTCTAGGGAACGAACTTGTTGTTTCTAACTCTCCAAGCCTCGAATGGAGACAAGTTTGGTCCATTTTAGTCCGAAGATGACGAACAACGCTCTAGGGGAAGAACTTCGGCATTAAAACTTGCGAAACTTTGAATGGAGACAAGGTTTGTCCATTTTGGTCCAAACATGACGAACTTCGCTCTAGGGAACGAACTTGTTGTTTCTAACTCTCCAAGCTTCAAATGGAGACAAGTTTGGTCCATTTTAGTCCGAAGATGACGAACAACGCTCTAGGGGAGGAACTTCAGCATTAAAACTTGCGAAACTTCGAATGGAGACAAGGTTTGTCCATTTTGGTCCAAACATGACGAACTTCGCTCTAGGGAACGAACTTGTTGTTTCTAACTCTCCAAGCCTCGAATGGAGACAAGTTTGGTCCATTTTAGTCCGAAGATGACGAACAACGCTCTAGGGGAAGAACTTCAGCATTAAAACTTGCGAAACGTCGAATCGAGACAAGGTTTGTCCATTTTGGTCCAAACATGACGAACTTCGCTCTAGGGAACGAACTTGTTGTTTCTAACTCTCCAAGCTTCAAATGGAGACAAGTTTGGTCCATTTTAGTCCGAAGATGACGAACAACGCTCTAGGGGAGGAACTTCAGCATTAAAACTTGCGAAACTTCGAATGGAGACAAGGTTTGTCCATTTTGGTCCAAACATGACGAACTTTGCTCTAGGGAACGAACTTGTTGTTTCTAACTCTCCAAGCCTCGAATGGAGACAAGTTTGGTCCATTTTAGTCCGAAGATGACGAACAACGCTCTAGGGGAAGAACTTCGGCATTAAAACTTGCGAAACTTCGAATGGAGACAAGGTTTGTCCATTTTGGTCCAAACATGACGAACTTCGCTCTAGGGAACGAACTTGTTGTTTCTAACTCTTCAAGCTTCAAATGGAGACAAGTTTGGTCCATTTTAGTCCGAAGATGACGAACAACGCTC
This sequence comes from Trichosanthes truncata, assembly GCA_033996785.1. NCBI lineage: Eukaryota > Viridiplantae > Streptophyta > Magnoliopsida > Cucurbitales > Cucurbitaceae > Trichosanthes > Trichosanthes truncata. The sequence continues at coordinate 35,841,120 of JAWPNB010000003.1, forward strand.
TAGGGGAGGAACTTCAGCATTAAAACTTGCGAAACTTCGAATGGAGACAAGGTTTGTCCATTTTGGTCCAAACATGACGAACTTCGCTCTAGGGAACGAACTTGTTGTTTCTAACTCTCCAAGCCTCGAATGGAGACAAGTTTGGTCCATTTTAGTCCGAAGATGACGAACAACGCTCTAGGGGAAGAACTTCAGCATTAAAACTTGCGAAACTTCGAATGGAGACAAGGTTTGTCCATTTTGGTCCAAACATGACGAATTTCGCTCTAGGGAACGAACTTGTTGTTTCTAACTCTCCAAGCTTCAAATGGAGACAAGTTTGGTCCATTTTAGTCCGAAGATGACGAACAAGGCTCTAGGGGCGGAACTTCAGCATTAAAACTTGCGAAACTTCGAATGGAGACAAGGTTTGTCCATTTTTGTCCAAACATGACGAACTTCGCTTTAGGGAACGAACTTCTTGTTTCTAACTCTCCAAACCTCAACTGGAGACAAGTTTGGTCCATTTTAGTCCGAAGATGACGAACAACGCTCTAGGGGAGGAACTTCTGCATTAAAACTTGCGAAACTTCGAATGGAGACAAGGTTTGTCCATTTTGGTCCAAACATGACGAACTTCGCTCTAGGGAACGAACTTGTTGTTTCTAACTCTCCAAGCCTCGAATGGAGACAAGTTTGGTCCATTTTAGTCCGAAGATGACGAACAACGCTCTAGGGGAGGAACTTCAGCATTAAAACTTGCGAAACTTCGAATGGAGACAAGGTTTGTCCATTTTGGTCCAAACATGACGAACTTCGCTCTAGGGAACGAACTTGTTGTTTCTAACTCTCCAAGCCTCGAATGGAGACAAGTTTGGTCCATTTTAGTCCGAAGATGACGAACATTGCTTTAGGGGAGGAACTTCAGCATTAAAACTTGCAAAACTTCGAATGGAGACAAGGTTTGTCCATTTTGGTCCAAATATGACGAACTTCGCTCTAGGGAACGAACTTGTTGTGTTTAACTCTCCATGCCTCAAATGGAGACAAGTTTGGTCCATTTTAGCCCGAAGATGACGAACAACGCTCTAGGGGAGGAACTTCAGCATTAAAGCTTGCCAAACTTCGAATGGAGACAAGGTTTGTCAATTTTGGTCCAAACATGACGAACTTCGCTCAAGGGAACGAACTTGTTGTTACTAACTCTCCAAGCCTCAAATGGAGACAAGTTTGGTCCATTTTAGTCCGAAGATGACGAACAACGCTATAGGGGAGGAACTTCAGCATTAAAACTTGCGAAACATCGAATGGAGACAAGGTTTGTCCATTTTGGTCCAAACATGACGAACTTCGCTCTAGGGAACGAACTTGTTGTTTCTAACTCTCCAAGCCTCGAATGGAGACAAGTTTGGTCCATTTTAGTGCGAAGATGACGAACAACGCTCTAGGGGAAGAACTTCAGCATTAAAACTTGCGAAACTTCGAATGGAGACAAGGTTTGTCCATTTTGGTCCAAACATGACGAACTTCGCTCTTGGGAACGAACTTGTTGTTTCTAACTCTCCAAGCTTCGAATGGAGACAAGTTTGGTCCATTTTAGTCCGAAGATGACGAACAACGCTCTAGGGGAGGAACTTCAGCATTAAAATTTGCGAAACTTTGAATGGAGACAAGGTTTGTCCATTTTTGTCCAAACATGACGAACTTCGCTCTAGGGAACGAACTTGTTGTTTCTAACTCTCCAAGCCTCGAATGGAGACAAGTTTGGTCCATTTGAGTCCGAAGATGACGAACAACTCTCTAGTTGAAGAACTTCAGCATTAAAACTTGCGAAACTTCGAATGGAGACAAGGTTTGTCCATTTTGGTCCAAACATGACGAACTTCGCTCTAAGGAACGAACTTGTTGTTTCTAACTCTCCAAGCTTCAAATGGAGACAAGTTTGGTCCATTTTAGTCCGAAGATGACGAACAACGCTCTAGGGGAGGAACTTCAGCATTAAAACTTGCGAAACTTCGAATGGAGACAAGGTTTGTCCATTTTGGTCCAAACATGACGAACTTCGCTCTAGGGAACGAACTTGTTGTTTCTAACTCTCCAAGCCTCGAATCGAGACATATTTTTTCCATTTTAGTCCGAAGATGACGACAAGGCTCTAGGGGAGGAACTTCAGCATTAAAACTTGCGAAACTTCGAATGGAGACAAGGTTTGACCATTTTTGTCCAAACATGACGAACTTCGCTCTAGGGAACGAACTTCTTGTTTCTAACTCTCCAAACCTCAACTGGAGACAAGTTTGGTCCATTTTAGTCCGAAGATGACGAACAACGCTCTAGGGGAGGAACTTCAGCATTAAAACTTGCGAAACTTCGAATGGAGACAAGGTTGTCCATTTTGGTCCAAACATGACGAACTTCGCCCTAGGGAACGAACTTGTTGTTTCTAACTCTCCAAGCCTCGAATGGAGACAAGTTTGGTCCATTTTAGTTCGAAGATGACGAACAACGCTCTAGGGGAGGAACTTCAGCATTAAAACTTGCGAAACTTCGAATGGAGACAAGGTTTGTCCATTTTGGTCCAAACATGACGAACTTCGCTCTAGGGAACGAACTTGTTGTTTCTAACTCTCCAAGCTTCAAATGGAGACAAGTTTGGTCCATTTTAGTCCGAAGATGACGAACAAGGCTCTAGGGGCGGAACTTCAGCATTAAAACTTGCGAAACTTCGAATGGAGACAAGGTTTGTCCATTTTTGTCCAAACATGACGAACTTCGCTCTAGGGAACGAACTTCTTGTTTCTAACTCTCCAAACCTCAACTGGAGACAAGTTTGGTCCATTTTAGTCCGAAGATGACGAACAACGCTCTAGGGGAGGAACTTCAGCATTAAAACTTGCGAAACTTCGAATGGAGACAAGGTTTGTCCATTTTGGTCCAAACATGACGAACTTCGCTCTAGGGAACGAACTTGTTGTTTCTAACTCTCCAAGCCTCGAATGGAGACAAGTTTGGTCCATTTTAGTCCGAAGATGACGAACAACGCTCTAGGGGAGGAACTTCAGCATTAAAACTTGCGAAACTTCGAATGGAGACAAGGTTTGTCCATTTTGGTCCAAACATGACGAACTTCGCTCTAGGGAACGAACTTGTTGTTTCTAACTCTCCAAGCCTCGAATGGAGACAAGTTTGGTCCATTTTAGTCCGAAGATGACGAACATTGCTTTAGGGGAGGAACTTCAGCATTAAAACTTGCAAAACTTCGAATGGAGACAAGGTTTGTCCATTTTGGTCCAAATATGACGAACTTCGCTCTAGGGAACGAACTTGTTGTGTTTAACTCTCCATGCCTCAAATGGAGACAAGTTTGGTCCATTTTAGCCCGAAGATGACGAACAACGCTCTAGGGGAGGAACTTCAGCATTAAAGCTTGCCAAACTTCGAATGGAGACAAGGTTTGTCAATTTTGGTCCAAACATGACGAACTTCACTCAAGGGAACGAACTTGTTGTTACTAACTCTCCAAGCCTCAAATGGAGACAAGTTTGGTCCATTTTAGTCCGAAGATGACGAACAACGCTATAGGGGAGGAACTTCAGCATTAAAACTTGCGAAACATCGAATGGAGACAAGGTTTGTCCATTTTGGTCCAAACATGACGAACTTCGCTCTAGGGAACGAACTTGTTGTTTCTAACTCTCCAAGTTTCAAATGGAGACAAGTTTGGTCCATTTTAGTGCGAAGATGACGAACAACGCTCTAGGGGAAGAACTTCAGCATTAAAACTTGCGAAACTTCGAATGGAGACAAGGTTTGTCCATTTTGGTCCAAACATGACGAACTTCGCTCTAGGGAACGAACTTGTTCTTTCTAACTCTCCAAGCTTCAAATGGAGACAAGTTTGGTCCATTTTAGTCCGAAGATGACGAACAACGCTCTAGGGGAGGAACTTCAGCATTAAAACTTGCGAAACTTCGAATGGAGACAAGGTTTGTCCATTTTGGTCCAAACATGACGAACTTCGCTCTAGGGAACGAACTTGTTGTTTCTAACTCTCCAAGCCTCGAATGGAGACAAGTTTGGTCCATTTTAGTCCGAAGATGACGAACAACGCTCTAGGGGAGGAACTTCAGCATTAAAATTTGCGAAACTTTGAATGGAGACAAGGTTTGTCCATTTTTGTCCAAACATGACGAACTTCGCTCTAGGGAACGAACTTGTTGTTTCTAACTCTCCAAGCCTCGAATGGAGACAAGTTTGGTCCATTTGAGTCCGAAGATGACGAACAACTCTCTAGTTGAAGAACTTCAGCATTAAAACTTGCGAAACTTCGAATGGAGACAAGGTTTGTCCATTTTGGTCCAAACATGACGAACTTCGCTCTAAGGAACGAACTTGTTGTTTCTAACTCTCCAAGCTTCAAATGGAGACAAGTTTGGTCCATTTTAGTCCGAAGATGACGAACAACGCTCTAGGGGAGGAACTTCAGCATTAAAACTTGCGAAACTTCGAATGGAGACAAGGTTTGTCCATTTTGGTCCAAACATGACGAACTTCGCTCTAGGGAACGAACTTGTTGTTTCTAACTCTCCAAGCCTCGAATCGAGACAAGTTTTTTCCATTTTAGTCCGAAGATGACGACAAGGCTCTAGGGGAGGAACTTCAGCATTAAAACTTGCGAAACTTCGAATGGAGACAAGGTTTGACCATTTTTGTCCAAACATGACGAACTTCGCTCTAGGGAACGAACTTCTTGTTTCTAACTCTCCAAACCTCAACTGGAGACAAGTTTGGTCCATTTTAGTCCGAAGATGACGAACAACGCTCTAGGGGAGGAACTTCAGCATTAAAACTTGCGAAACTTCGAATGGAGACAAGGTTTGTCCATTTTGGTCCAAACCTCATATTCGGACTAAAATGGACCAAACTTGTCTCCATTCGAGGCTTGGAGAGTTAGAAACAACAAGTTCGTTCCCTAGAGCGAAGTTCGTCATGTTTTGACCAAAATGGACAAACCTTGTCTCCATTCGAAGTTTCGCAAGTTTTAATGCTGAAGTTGCACCCCTAGAGCGTTGTTCGTCATCTTCGGACTAAAATGGACCAAGCTTTTCTCCATTTGAGGCTTGGAGAGTCAGAAACAACAAGTTCGTTCCCTAGAGCGAAGTTCGTCATCTTTGGACCAAAATGGACAAACCTTGTCTCCATTCGAAGTTTCGCAAGTTTGTCCATTTTGGTCCGAATGGAGACAAGGTTTGTCCATTTTGGTCCAAACATGACGAACTTCGCTCTAGGGAACGAACTTGTTGTTTCTAACTCTCCAAGACTCGAAAGGAGACAAGTTTGGTCCATTTTAGTCCGAAGATGACGAACAACGCTCTAGGGGAGGAACTTCAGCATTAAAACTCGCGAAACTTCGAATGGAGACAAGGTTTGTCCATTTTGGTCCAAAAATGACGAACTTCGCTCTAGGGAACGAACTTGTTATTTCTAACTCTCCAAGCCTCAAATGGAGACAAGTTTGGTCCATTTTAGTCCGAAGATGACGAACAACGCTCTAGCGGAGGAACTTCAGCATTAAAACTTGCGAAACTTCGAAGGAGACAAGATTAGTCCATTTTGGTCCAAACATGACGAACTTCGCTCTAGGGAACGAACTTGTTGTTTCTAACTCTCCAAGCCTCAAATGGAGACAAGTTTGGTCCATTTTAGTCCGAAGATGACGAACAAGGCTCTAGGGGAGGAACTTCAGCATTAAAACTTGCGAAACTTCGAATGGAGACAAGGTTTGTCCATTTTGGTCCAAACATGACGAACTTCGCTGTAGGGAACGAACTTGTTGTTTCTAACTCTCCAAGCCTCAAATGGAGACAAGTTTGGTCCATTTTAGTCCGAAGATGACGAACAACGCTCTAGGGGAGGAACTTCAGCATTAAAACTTGCGAAACTTCGAATGGTGACAAAGTTTGTCCATTTTGGTCCAAACATGATGAACTTCGCTCTAGGGAACGAACTTGTTGTTTATAACTCTCCAAGCCTCAAATGGAGAGACAAGTTTGGTCCATTTTAGTCCGAAGATGACGAACAACGCTCTAGGGGAGGAACTTCAGCATTAAAACTTGCGAAACTTCGAATGGAGACAAGGTTTGTCCATTTTGGTCCAAAAATGACGAACTTCGCTCTAGGGAACGAACTTGTTATTTCTAACTCTCCAAGCCTCAAATGGAGACAAGTTTGGTCCATTTTAGTCCGAATATGACGAACAACGCTCTGGGGAGGAACTTCAGCATTAAAACTTGCGAAACTTCGAATGGAGACAAGGTTTGTCCATTTTGGTCCAAAGATGACGAACTTCGCTCTAGGGAACGAACTTGTTGTTTCCAACTCTCCAAGCCTCAAATGGAGACAAGTTTGGTCCATTTTAGTCCGAAGATGACGAACAACGCTCTAGCGGAGGAACTTCAGCATTAAAACTTGCGAAACTTCGAAGGAGACAAGATTAGTCCATTTTGGTCCAAACATGACGAACTTCGCTCTAGGGAACGAACTTGTTGTTTCTAACTCTCCAAGCCTCAAATGGAGACAAGTTTGGTCCATTTTAGTCCGAAGATGACGAACAAGGCTCTAGGGGAGGAACTTCAGCATTAAAACTTGCGAAACTTCGAATGGAGACAAGGTTTGTCCATTTTGGTCCAAACATGACGAACTTCGCTGTAGGGAACGAACTTGTTGTTTCTAACTCTCCAAGCCTCGAATGGAGACAAGTTTGGTCCATTTCAGTCCGAAGATGACGAACAACGCTCTAGGGGAGGAACTTCAGCATTAAAACTAGCGAAACTTCAAATGGAGACAACGTTTGTCCACTTTGGTCCAAACATGACGAACTTCGCACTAGGGAACGAACTTGTTGTTTCTAACTCTCCAAGCCTCGAATGGAGACAAGTTTGGTACATTTTAGTCCGAAGATGACGAACAACGCTCAAGGGGAGGAACTTCAGCATTAAAACTTGCGAAACTTCGAATGGAGACAAGGTTTGTCCATTTTGGTCCAAACATGACGAACTTCGCTCTAGGGAACGAACTTGTTATTTCTAACTCTCCAAGCCTCAAATGGAGACAAGTTTGGTCCATTTTAGTCCGAAGAAGACGAACAACGCTCTAGGGGAGGAACTTCAGCATTAAAACTTGCGAAACTTCGAATGGAGACAAAGTTTGTCCATTTTGGTCCAAACATGACGAACTTCGCTCTAGGGAACGAACTTGTTATTTCTAACTCTCCAAGCCTCAAATGGAGACAAGTTTGGTCCATTTTAGTCCGAATATGACGAACAACGCTCTGGGGAGGAACTTCAGCATTAAAACTTGCGAAACTTCGAATGGAGACAAGGTTTGTCCATTTTGGTCCAAACATGTCGAACGTCGCTGTAGGGAACGAACTTGTTGTTTCTATCTCTCCAAGCCTCGAATGGAGACAAGTTTGGTCCATTTTAGTCCGAAGATGACGAACAACGCTCTAGGGGAGGAACTTCAGCATTAAAACTTACGAAACTTCGAATGGAGACAAGGTTTGTCCATTTTGGTCCAAAAATGACGAACTTCGCTCTAGAGAACGAACTTGTTATTTCTAACTCTCCAAGCCTCAAATGGAGGCAAGTTTGGTCCATTTTAGTCCGAAGATGACGAACAACGCTCTAGGGGAGGAACTTCAGCATTAAAACTTGCGAAACTTCGAATGGAGACAAGGTTTGTCCATTTTGGTCCAAACATGACGAACTTCGCTCTAGGGAACGAACTTGTTGTTTCTAACTCTCCAAGCCTCAAATGGAGACAAGTTTGGTCCATTTTAGTCCGAATATGACGAACAACGCTCTAGGGGAGGAACTTCAGCATTAAAACTTGCGAAACTTCGAAGGAGACAAGGTTTGTCCATTTTGGTCCAAACATGACGAACTTCGCTCTAGGGAACGAACTTGTTGTTTCTAACTCTCCAAGCCTCAAATGGAGACAAGTTTGGTCCATTTTAGTCCGAAGATGACGAACAACGCTCTAGGGGAGGAACTTCAGCATTAAAACTTGCGAAACTTCGAATGGAGACAAGGTTTGTCCATTTTGGTCCAAACATGACGAACTTCGCTGTAGGGAACGAACTTGTTGTTTCTAACTCTCCAAGCCTCGAATGGAGACAAGTTTGGTCCATTTCAGTCCGAAGATGACGAACAACGCTCTAGGGGAGGAACTTCAGCATTAAAACTTGCGAAACTTCAAATGGAGACAACGTTTGTCCACTTTGGTCCAAACATGACGAACTTCGCACTAGGGAACGAACTTGTTGTTTCTAACTCTCCAAGCCTCGAATGGAGACAAGTTTGGTACATTTTAGTCCGAAGATGACGAACAACGCTCAAGGGGAGGAACTTCAGCATTAAAACTTGCGAAACTTCGAATGGAGACAAGGTTTGTCCATTTTGGTCCAAACATGACGAACTTCGCTCTAGGGAACGAACTTGTTATTTCTAACTCTCCAAGCCTCAAATGGAGACAAGTTTGGTCCATTTTAGTCCGAAGATGACGAACAACGATCTAGGGGAGGAACTTCAGCATTAAAACTTGCGAAACTTCGAATGGAGACAAAGTTTGCCCATTTTGGTCCAAACATGACGAACTTCGCTCTAGGGAAGGAACTTGTTGTTTATAACTCTCCAAGCCTCAAATGGAGGCAAGTTTGGTCCATTTTAGTCCGAAGATGTCGAACAACGCTCTAGGGGAGGAACTTCAGAATTAAAACTTGCGAAACTTCGAATGGAGACAAGGTTTGTCCATTTTGGTCCAAACATGACGAACTTCGCTCTAGGGAACGAACTTGTTGTTTCTAACTCTCCAAGCCTCAAATGGAGACAAGTTTGGTCCATTTTAGTCCGAAGATGACGAACAACGCTCTAGGGGAGGAACTTCAGCATTAAAACTTGCGAAACTTCGAAGGAGACAAGGTTTGTCCATTTTGGTCCAAACATGACGAACTTCGCTCTAGGGAACGAACTTGTTGTTTCTAACTCTCCAAGCCTCAAATGGAGACAAGTTTGGTCCATTTTAGTCCGAAGATGACGAACAACGCTCTAGGGGAGGAACTTCAGCATTAAAACTTGCGAAACTTCGAATGGAGACAAGGTTTGTCCATTTTGGTCCAAACATGACGAACTTCGCTGTAGGGAACGAACTTGTTGTTTCTAACTCTCCAAGCCTCGAATGGAGACAAGTTTGGTCCATTTCAGTCCGAAGATGACGAACAACGCTCTAGGGGAGGAACTTCAGCATTAAAACTTGCGAAACTTCAAATGGAGACAACGTTTGTCCACTTTGGTCCAAACATGACGAACTTCGCACTAGGGAACGAACTTGTTGTTTCTAACTCTCCAAGCCTCGAATGGAGACAAGTTTGGTACATTTTAGTCCGAAGATGACGAACAACGCTCTAGGGGAGGAACTTCAGCATTAAAACTTGCGAAACTTCGAATGGAGACAAGGTTTGTCCATTTTGGTCCAAAAATGACGAACTTCGCTCTAGGGAACGAACTTGTTATTTCTAACTCTCCAAGCCTCAAATGGAGACAAGTTTGGTCCATTTTAGTCCGAAGATGACGAACAACGCTCTAGGGGAGGAACTTCAGCATTAAAACTTGCGAAACTTCGAATGGAGACAAAGTTTGTCCATTTTGGTCCAAACATGATGAACTTCGCTCTAGGGAAGGAACTTGTTGTTTATAACTCTCCAAGCCTCAAATGGAGAGACAAGTTTGGTCCATTTTAGTCCGAAGATGACGAACAACGCTCTAGGGGAGGAACTTCAGCATTAAAACTCGCGAAACTTCGAATGGAGACAAGGTTTGTCCATTTTGGTCCAAACATGTCGAACTTCGCTGTAGGGAACGAACTTGTTGTTTCTATCTCTCCAAGCCTCGAATGGAGACAAGTTTGGTCCATTTTAGTCCGAAGATGACGAACAACGCTCTAGGGGAGGAACTTCAGCAATAAAACTTGCGAAACTTCGAATGGAGACAACGTTTGTCCATTTTGGTCCAAAAATGACGAACTTCGCTCTAGGGAACGAACTTGTTATTTCTAACTCTCCAAGCCTCAAATGGAGACAAGTTTGGTCCATTTTAGTCCGAAGATGACGAACAACGCTCTAGGGGAGGAACTTCAGCATTAAAACTTGCGAAACTTCGAATGGAGACAAAGTTTGTCCATTTTGGTCCAAACATGATGAACTTCGCTCTAGGGAACGAACTTGTTGTTTATAACTCTCCAAGCCTCAAATGGAGAGACAAGTTTGGTCCATTTTAGTCCGAAGATGACGAACAACGCTCTAGGGGAGGAACTTCAGCATTAAAACTCGCGAAACTTCGAATGGAGACAAGGTTTGTCCATTTTGGTCCAAACATGTCGAACTTCGCTGTAGGGAACGAACTTGTTGTTTCTATCTCTCCAAGCCTCGAATGGAGACAAGTTTGGTCCATTTTAGTCCGAAGATGACGAACAACGCTCTAGGGGAGGAACTTCAGCATTAAAACTTGCGAAACTTCGAATGGAGACAAGGTTTGTCCATTTTGGTCCAAAAATGACGAACTTCGCTCTAGGGAACGAACTTGTTATTTCTAACTCTCCAAGCCTCAAATGGAGACAAGTTTGGTCCATTTTAGTCCGAAGATGACGAACAACGATCTAGGGGAGGAACTTCAGTATTAAAACTTGCGAAACTTCGAATGGAGACAAGGTTTGTCCATTTTGGTCCAAACATGACGAACTTCGCTCTATGGAACGAACTTGTTGTTTCTAACTCTCCAAGCCTCAAATGGAGACAAGTTTGGTCCATTTTAGTCCGAAGATGACGAACAACGCTCTAAGGGAGGAACTTCAGCATTAAAACTTGCGAAACTTCGAATGGAGACAAGGTTTGTCCATTTTGGTCCAAACATGACGAACTTCGCTGTAGGGAACGAACTTGTTGTTTCTAACTCTCCAAGCCTCGAATGGAGACAAGTTTGGTCCATTTCAGTCCGAAGATGACGAACAAGGCTCTAGGGGAGGAACTTCAGCATTAAAACTTGCGAAACTTCAAATGGAGACAACGTTTGTCCACTTTGGTCCAAACGTGACGAACTTCGCACTAGGGAACGAACTTGTTGTTTCTAACTCTCCAAGCCTCGAATGGAGACAAGTTTGGTACATTTTAGTCCGAAGATGACGAACAACGCTCAAGGGGAGGAACTTCAGCGTTAAAACTTGCGAAACTTCGAATGGAGACAAGGTTTGTCCATTTTGGTCCAAACATGACGAACTTCGCTCTAGGGAACGAACTTGTTATTTCTAACTCTCCAAGCCTCAAATGGAGACAAGTTTGGTCCATTTTAGTCCGAAGATGACGAACAACGCTCTAGGGGAGGAACTTCAGCATTAAAACTTGCGAAACTTCGAATGGAGACAAAGTTTGTCCATTTTGGTCCAAACATGATGAACTTCGCTCTAGGGAAGGAACTTGTTGTTTATAACTCTCCAAGCCTCAAATGGAGAGACAAGTTTGGTCCATTTTAGTCCGAAGATGACGAACAACGCTCTAGGGGAGGAACTTCAGCATTAAAACTCGCGAAACTTCGAATGGAGACAAGGTTTGTCCATTTTGGTCCAAACATGTCGAACATCGCTGTAGGGAACGAACTTGTTGTTTCTATCTCTCCAAGCATCGAATGGAGACACGTTTGGTCCATTTTAGTCCGAAGATGACGAACAACGCTCTAGGGGAGGAACTTCAGCATTAAAACTTGCGAAACTTCGAATGGAGACAAGGTTTGTCCATTTTGGTCCAAAAATGACGAACTTCGCTCTAGGGAACGAACTTGTTATTTCTAACTCTCCAAGCCTCAAATGGAGACAAGTTTGGTCCATTTTAGTCCGAAGATGACGAACAACGCTCTAGGGGAGGAACTTCAGCATTAAAACTTGCGAAACTTCGAATGGAGACAAGGTTTGTCCATTTTGGTCCAAAAATGACGAACTTCGCTCTAGGGAACGAACTTGTTATTTCTAACTCTCCAAGCCTCAAATGGAGACAAGTTTGGTCCATTTTAGTCCGAATATGACGAACAACGCTCTGGGGAGGAACTTCAGCTTTAAAACTTGCGAAACTTCGAATGGAGACAAGGTTTGTCCATTTTGGTCCAAACATGTCGAACTTCGCTGTAGGGAACGAACTTGTTGTTTCTATCTCTCCAAGCCTCGAATGGAGACAAGTTTGGTCCATTTTAGTCCGAAGATGACGAACAACGCTCTAGGGGAGGAACTTCAGCATTAAAACTTGCGAAACTTCGAATGGAGACAAGGTTTGTCCATTTTGGTCCAAAAATGACGAACTTTGCTCTAGGGAACGAACTTGTTATTTCTAACTCTCCAAGCCTCAAATGGAGACAAGTTTGGTCCATTTTAGTCCGAAGATGACGAACAACGCTCTAGGGGAGGAACTTCAGCATTAAAACTTGCGAAACTTCGAATGGAGACAAGGTTTGTCCATTTTAGTCCAAACATGACGAACTTCGCTCTAGGGAACGAACTTGTTGTTTCTAACTCTCCAAGCCTCAAATGGAGACAAGTTTGGTCCATTTTAGTCCGAAGATGACGAACAACGCTCTAGGGGAGGAACTTCAGCATTAAAACTTGCGAAACTTCGAATGGAGACAAGGTTTGTCCATTTTGGTCCAAACATGACGAACTTCGCTGTAGGGAACGAACTTGTTGTTTCTATCTCTCCAAGCCTCGAATGGAGACAAGTTTGGTCCATTTTAGTCCGAAGATGACGAACAACGCTCTAGGGGAGGAACTTCAGCATTAAAACTTGCGAAACTTCGAATGGAGACAAGGTTTGTCCATTTTGGTCCAAAAATGACGAACTTCGCTCTAGGGAACGAACTTGTTATTTCTAACTCTCCAAGCCTCAAATGGAGACAAGTTTGGTCCATTTTAGTCCGAAGATGACGAACAACGCTCTAGGGGAGGAACTTCAGCATTAAAACTTGCGAAACTTCGAATGGAGACAAGGTTTGTCCATTTTGGTCCAAACATGACGAACTTCGCTCTAGGGAACGAACTTGTTGTTTCTAACTCTCCAAGCCTCAAATGGAGACAAGTTTGGTCCATTTTAGTCCGAAGATGACGAACAACGCTCTAGGGGAGGAACTTCAGCATTAAAACTTGCGAAACTTCGAATGGAGACAAAGTTTGTCCATTTTGGTCCAAACATGATGAACTTCGCTCTAGGGAAGGAACTTGTTGTTTATAACTCTCCAAGCCTCAAATGGAGAGACAAGTTTGGTCCATTTCAGTCCGAAGATGACGAACAACGCTCTAGGGGAGGAACTTCAGCATTAAAACTTGCGAAACTTCAAATGGAGACAACGTTTGTCCACTTTGGTCCAAACGTGACGAACTTCGCACTAGGGAACGAACTTGTTGTTTCTAACTCTCCAAGCCTCGAATGGAGACAAGTTTGGTACATTTTATCCGAAGATGACGAACAACGCTCAAGGGGAGGAACTTCAGCATTAAAACTTGCGAAACTTCGAATGGAGACAAGGTTTGTCCATTTTGGTCCAAACATGACGAACTTCGCTCTAGGGAACGAACTTGTTATTTCTAACTCTCCAAGCCTCAAATGGAGACAAGTTTGGTCCATTTTAGTCCGAAGATAACGAACAACGCTCTAGGGGAGGAACTTCAGCATTAAAACTTGGGAAACTTCGAATGGAGACAAAGTTTGTCCATTTTGGTCCAAACATGATGAACTTCGCTCTAGGGAAGGAACTTGTTGTTTATAACTCTCCAAGCCTCAAATGGAGAGACAAGTTTGGTCCATTTTAGTCCGAAGATGACGAACAACGCTCTAGGGGAGGAACTTCAGCATTAAAACTCGCGAAACTTCGAATGGAGACAAGGTTTGTCCATTTTGGTCCAAACATGTCGAACTTCGCTGTAGGGAACGAACTTGTTGTTTCTATCTCTCCAAGCATCGAATGGAGACACGTTTTGTCCATTTTAGTCCGAAGATGACGAACAACGCTCTAGGGGAGGAACTTCAGCATTAAAACTTGCGAAACTTCGAATGGAGACAAGGTTTGTCCATTTTGGTCCTAAAATGACGAACTTCGCTCTAGGGAACGAACTTGTTATTTCTAACTCTCCAAGCCTCAAATGGAGACAAGTTTGGTCCATTTTAGTCCGAATATGACGAACAAAGCTCTGGGGAGGAACTTCAGCATTAAAACTTGCGAAACTTCGAATGGAGACAAGGTTTGTCCGTTTTGGTCCAAACATGTCGAACTTCGCTGTAGGGAACGAACTTGTTGTTTCTATCTCTCCAAGCCTCGAATGGAGACAAGTTTGGTCCATTTTAGTCCGAAGATGACGAACAACGCTCTAGGGGAGGAACTTCAGCATTAAAACTTGCGAAACTTCGAATGGAGACAAGGTTTGTCCATTTTGGTCCAAAAATGACGAACTTCGCTCTAGGGAACGAACTTGTTATTTCTAACTCTCCAAGCCTCAAATGGAGACAAGTTTGGTCCATTTTAGTCCGAATATGACGAACAACGCTCTGGGGAGGAACTTCAGCTTTAAAACTTGCGAAACTTCGAATGGAGACAAGGTTTGTCCATTTTGGTCCAAACATGTCGAACTTCGCTGTAGGGAACGAACTTGTTGTTTCTATCTCTCCAAGCCTCGAATGGAGACAAGTTTGGTCCATTTTAGTCCGAAGATTACGAACAACGCTCTAGGGGAGGAACTTCAGCATTAAAACTTGCGAAACTTCGAATGGAGACAAGGTTTGTCCATTTTGGTCCAAATATGACGAACTTCGCTCAAGGGAACGAACTTGTTGTTTCTAACTCTCCAAGCCTCAAATGGAGACAAGTTTGGTCCATTTTAGTCCGAAGATGACGAACAACGCTCTAGGGGAGGAACTTCAGCATTAAAACTTGCGAAACTTCGAATGGAGACAAGGTTTGTCCATTTTGGTCCAAACATGACGAACTTCGCTGTAGGGAATGAACTTGTTGTTTCTATCTCTCCAAGCCTCGAATGGAGACAAGTTTGGTCCATTTTAGTCCGAAGATGACGAACAACGCTCTAGGGGAGGAACTTCAGCATTAAAACTTGCGCAACTTCGAATGGAGACAAGGTTTGTCCATTTTGGTCCAAAAATGACGAACTTCGCTCTAGGGAACGAACTTGTTATTTCTAACTCTCCAAGCCTCAAATGGAGACAAGTTTGGTCCATTTTAGTCCGAAGATGACGAACAACGCTCTAGGGGAGGAACTTCAGCATTAAAACTTGCGAAACTTCGAATGGAGACAAGGTTTGTCCATTTTGGTCCAAACATGACGAACTTCGCTCTAGGGAACGAACTTGTTGTTTCTAACTCTCCAAGCCTCAAATGGAGCCAAGTTTGGTCCATTTTAGTCCGAAGATGACGAACAACGCTCTAGGGGAGGAAGTTCAGCATTAAAACTTGCGAAACTTCGAATGGAGACAAAGTTTGTCCATTTTGGTCCAAACATGATGAACTTCGCTCTAGGGAAGGAACTTGTTGTTTATAACTCTCCAAGCCTCAAATGGAGAGACAAGTTTGGTCCATTTTAGTCCGAAGATGACGAACAACGCTCTAGGGGAGGAACTTCAGCATTAAAACTTGCGAAACTTCAAATGGAGACAACGTTTGTCCACTTTGGTCCAAACGTGACGAACTTCGCACTAGGGAACGAACTTGTTGTTTCTAACTCTCCAAGCCTCGAATGGAGACAAGTTTGGTACATTTTAGTCCGAAGATGACGAACAACGCTCAAGGGGAGGAACTTCAGCATTAAAACTTGCGAAACTTCGAATGGAGACAAGCTTTGTCCATTTTGGTCCAAACATGACGAACTTCGCTCTAGGGAACGAACTTGTTATTTCTAACTCTCCAAGCCTCAAATGGAGACAAGTTTGGTCCATTTTAGTCCGAAGATGACGAACAACGCTCTAGGGGAGGAACTTCAGCATTAAAAATTGCGAAACTTCGAATGGAGACATGGTTTGTCCATTTTGGTCCAAACATGACGAACTTCGCTCTAGGGAACGAACTTGTTGTTTCTCACTCTCCAAGCCTCAAATGGAGACAAGTTTGGTCCATTTTAGTCCGAAGATGACAAACAACGCTCTAGGGGAGGAACTTCATCATTAAAACTCGCGAAACTTCGAATGGAGACAAGGTTTGTCCATTTTGGTCCAAACATGACGAACTTCGCTATAGGGAACGAACTTGTTGTTTCTATCTCTCCAAGCCTCGAATGGAGACAAGTTTGGTCCATTTTAGTCCGAAGATGACGAACAACGCTCTAGGGGAGGAACTTCAGCATTAAAACTTGCGAAACTTCGAATGGACACAAGGTTTGTCCATTTTGGTCCAAAAATGACGAACTTCGCTCTAGGGAACGAACTTGTTATTTCTAACTCTCCAAGCCTCAAATGGAGACAAGTTTGGTCCATTTTAGTCCGAATATGACGAACAACGCTCTAGGGGAGGAACTTCAGCATTAAAACTTGCGAAACTTCGAAGGAGACAAGGTTTGTCCATTTTGGTCCAAACATGACGAACTTCGCTCTAGGGAACGAACTTGTTGTTTCTAACTCTCCAAGCCTCAAATGGAGACAAGTTTGGTCCATTTTAGTCCGAAGATGACGAACAACGCTCTAGGGGAGGAACTTCAGCATTAAAACTTGCGAAACTTCGAATGGAGACAAGGTTTGTCCATTTTGGTCCAAACATGACGAACTTCGCTGTAGGGAACGAACTTGTTGTTTCTAACTCTCCAAGCCTCGAATGGAGACAAGTTTGGTCCATTTCAGTCCGAAGATGACGAACAACGCTCTATGGGAGGAACTTCAGCATTAAAACTTGCGAAACTTCAAATGGAGACAACGTTTGTCCACTTTGGTCCAAACATGACGAACTTCGCACTAGGGAACGAACTTGTTGTTTCTAACTCTCCAAGGCTCGAATGGAGACAAGTTTGGTACATTTTAGTCCGAAGATGACGAACAACGCTCAAGGGGAGGAACTTCAGCATTAAAACTTGCGAAACTTCGAATGGAGACAAGGTTTGTCCATTTTGGTCCAAACATGACGAACTTCGCTCTAGGGAACGAACTTGTTATTTCTTACTCTCCAAGCCTCAAATGGAAACAAGTTTGGTCCATTTTAGTCCGAAGATGACGAACAACGCTCTAGGGGAGGAACTTCAGCATTAAAACTCGCGAAACTTCGAATGGAGACAAGGTTTGTCCATTTTGGTCCAAACATGTCGAACTTCGCTGTAGGGAACGAACTTGTTGTTTCTATCTCTCCAAGCCTCGAATGGAGACAAGTTTGGTCCATTTTAGTCCGAAGATGACGAACAACGCTCTAGGGGAGGAACTTCAGCATTAAAACTTGCGAAACTTCGAATGGAGACAAGGTTTGTCCATTTTGGTCCAAAAATGACGAACTTCACTCTAGGGAACGAACGTGTTATTTCTAACTCTCCAAGCCTCAAATGGAGACAAGTTTGGTCCATTTTAGTCCGAAGATGACGAACAACGCTCTAGGGGAGGAACTTCAGCATTAAAACTTGCGAAACTTCGAATGGAGACAAGGTTTGTCCATTTTGGTCCAAACATGACGAACTTCGCTCTAGGGAACGAACTTGTTGTTTCTAACTCTCCAAGCCTCAAATGGAGAGACAAGTTTGGTCCATTTTAGTCCGAAGATGACGAACAACGCTCTAGGGGAGGAACTTCAGCATTAAAACTTGCGAAACTTCGAATGGAGACAAGGTTTGTCCATTTTGGTCCAAAAATGACGAACTTCGCTCTAGGGAACGAACTTGTTATTTCTAACTCTCCAAGCCTCAAATGGAGACAAGTTTGGTCCATTTTAGTCCGAATATGACGAACAACGCTCTGGGGAGGAACTTCAGCATTAAAACTTGCGAAACTTCGAATGGAGACAAGGTTTGTCCATTTTGGTCCAAACATGTCGAACTTCGCTGTAGGGAACGAACTTGTTGTTTCTATCTCTCCAAGCCTCGAATGGAGACAAGTTTGGTCCATTTTAGTCCGAAGATGACGAACAACGCTCTAGGGGAGGAACTTCAGCATTAAAACTTGCGAAACTTCGAATGGAGACAAGCTTTGTCCATTTTGGTCCAAACATGACGAACTTCGCTCTAGGGAACGAACTTGTTGTTTTTAACTCTCCAAGCCTCAAATGGAGACAAGTTTGGTCCATTTTAGTCCGAAGATGACGAACAACGCTCTAGGGGAGGAACTTCAGCATTAAAACTTGCGAAACTTCGAATGGAGACAAGGTTTGTCCATTTTGGTCCAAACATGACGAACTTCGCTGTAGGGAACGAACTTGTTGTTTCTAACTCTCCAAGCCTCGAATGGAGACAAGTTTGGTCCATTTCAGTCCGAAGATGACGAACAACGCTCTAGGGGAGGAACTTCAGCATTAAAACTTGCGAAACTTCAAATGGAGACAACGTTTGTCCACTTTGGTCCAAACATGACGAACTTCGCACTAGGGAACGAACTTGTTGTTTCTAACTCTCCAAGCCTCGATTGGAGACAAGTTTGGTACATTTTAGTCCGAAGATGACGAACAACGCTCAAGGGGAGGAACTTCAGCATTAAAACTTGCGAAACTTCGAATGGAGACAAGCTTTGTCCATTTTGGTCCAAACATGTCGAACTTCGCTCTAGGGAACGAACTTGTTATTTCTAACTCTCGAAGCCTCAAATGGAGACAAGTTTGGTCCATTTTAGTCCGAAGATGACGAACAACGCTCTAGGGGAGGAACTTCAGCATTAAAACCTGCGAAACTTCGAATGGAGACAAAGTTTGTCCATTTTGGTCCAAACATGATGAACTTCGCTCTAGGGAACGAACTTGTTGTTTATAACTCTCCAAGCCTCAAATGGAGACAAGTTTGGTCCATTTTAGTCCGAAGATGACGAACAACGCTCTAGGGGAGGAACTTCAGCATTAAAACTTGCGAAACTTCGATTGGAGACAAGGTTTGTCCATTTTGGTCCAAACATGACGAACTTTGCTCTAGGGAACAAACTTGTTGTTTCTAACTCTCCAAGCCTCAAATGGAGACAAGTTTGGTCCATTTTAGTCCGAAGATGATGAACAACGCTCTAGGGGAGGAACTTCAGCATTACAACTTGCGAAACTTCGAATGGAGACATGGTTTGTCCATTTTGGTCCAAACATGACGAACTTCGCTCTAGGGAACGAACTTGTTGTTTCTCACTCTCCAAGCCTCAAATGGAGACAAGTTTGGTCCATTTTAGTCCGAAGATGACGAACAACGCTCTAGGGTTGGAACTTCAGCATTAAAACTCGCGAAACTTCGAATGGAGACAAGGTTTGTCCATTTTGGTCCAAACATGACGAACTTCGCTCTAGGGAACGAACTTGTTGTTTCTAACTCTCCAAGCCTCGAATGGAGACAAGTTTGGTCCATTTTAGTCCGAAGATGACGAACAACGCTCTAGGGGAGGAACTTCAGCATTAAAACTTGCGAAACTTCGAATGGAGACAAGGTTTG
This sequence comes from Trichosanthes truncata, assembly GCA_033996785.1. NCBI lineage: Eukaryota > Viridiplantae > Streptophyta > Magnoliopsida > Cucurbitales > Cucurbitaceae > Trichosanthes > Trichosanthes truncata. The sequence goes on from JAWPNB010000003.1 coordinate 35,860,773, forward strand.
TCCATTTTGGTCCAAAAATGACGAACTTCGCTCTAGGGAACGAACTTGTTATTTCTAACTCTCCAAGCCTCAAATGGAGACAAGTTTGGTCCATTTTAGTCCGAATATGACGAACAACGCTCTGGGGAGGAACTTCTGCATTAAAACTTGCGAAACTTCGAAGGAGACAAGGTTTGTCCATTTTGGTCCAAACATGACGAACTTCGCTCTAGGGGAGGAACTTCAGCATTAAAACTTGCGAAACTTCAAATGGAGACAACGTTTGTCCACTTTGGTCCAAACATGACGAACTTCGCACTAGGGAACGAACTTGTTGTTTCTAACTCTCCAAGCCTCGATTGGAGACAAGTTTGGTACATTTTAGTCCGAAGATGACGAACAACGCTCAAGGGGAGGAACTTCAGCATTAAAACTTGCGAAACTTCGAATGGAGACAAGCTTTGTCCATTTTGGTCCAAACATGTCGAACTTCGCTCTAGGGAACGAACTTGTTATTTCTAACTCTCGAAGACTCAAATGGAGACAAGTTTGGTCCATTTTAGTCCGAAGATGACGAACAACGCTCTAGGGGAGGAACTTCAGCATTAAAACCTGCGAAACTTCGAATGGAGACAAAGTTTGTCCATTTTGGTCCAAACATGATGAACTTCGCTCTAGGGAACGAACTTGTTGTTTATAACTCTCCAAGCCTCAAATGGAGACAAGTTTGGTCCATTTTAGTCCGAAGATGACGAACAACGCTCTAGGGGAGGAACTTCAGCATTAAAACTTGCGAAACTTCGATTGGAGACAAGGTTTGTCCATTTTGGTCCAAACATGACGAACTTTGCTCTAGGGAACAAACTTGTTGTTTCTAACTCTCCAAGCCTCAAATGGAGACAAGTTTGGTCCATTTTAGTCCGAAGATGATGAACAACGCTCTAGGGGAGGAACTTCAGCATTACAACTTGCGAAACTTCGAATGGAGACATGGTTTGTCCATTTTGGTCCAAACATGACGAACTTCGCTCTAGGGAACGAACTTGTTGTTTCTCACTCTCCAAGCCTCAAATGGAGACAAGTTTGGTCCATTTTAGTCCGAAGATGACGAACAACGCTCTAGGGTTGGAACTTCAGCATTAAAACTCGCGAAACTTCGAATGGAGACAAGGTTTGTCCATTTTGGTCCAAACATGACGAACTTCGCTCTAGGGAACGAACTTGTTGTTTCTAACTCTCCAAGCCTCGAATGGAGACAAGTTTGGTCCATTTTAGTCCGAAGATGACGAACAACGCTCTAGGGGAGGAACTTCAGCATTAAAACTTGCGAAACTTCGAATGGAGACAAGGTTTGTCCATTTTGGTCCAAAAATGACGAACTTCGCTCTAGGGAACGAACTTGTTATTTCTAACTCTCCAAGCCTCAAATGGAGACAAGTTTGGTCCATTTTAGTCCGAATATGACGAACAACGCTCTGGGGAGGAACTTCAGCATTAAAACTTGCGAAACTTCGAAGGAGACAAGGTTTGTCCATTTTGGTCCAAACATGACGAACTTCGCTCTAGGGAACGAACTTGTTGTTTCTCACTCTCCAAGCCTCAAATGGAGACAAGTTTGGTCCATTTTAGTCCAAAGATGACGAACAACGCTCTAGGGGAGGAACTTCAGCATTAAAACTTTCGAAACTTCGAATGGAGACAAGGTTTGTCCATTTTGGTCCAAACATGACGAACTTCGCTCTAGGGAACGAACTTGTTGTTTCTAACTCTCCAAGCCTCGAATGGAGACAAGTTTGGTCCATTTTAGTCCGAAGATGACGAACAACGCTCTAGGGGAGGAACTTCAGCATTAAAACTTGCGAAACTTCAAATGGAGACAACGTTTGTCCACTTTGGTCCAAACATGACGAACTTCGCACTAGGGAACGAACTTGTTGTTTCTAACTCTCCAAGCCTCGAATGGAGACAGGTTTGGTACATTTTAGTCCGAAGATGACGAACAACGCTCAAGGGGAGGAACTTCAGCATTAAAACTTGCGAAACTTCGAATGGAGACAAGCTTTGTCCATTTTGGTCCAAACATGACGAACTTCGCTCTAGGGAACGAACTTGTTATTTCTAGCTCTCCAAGCCTCAAATGGAGACAAGTTTGGTCCATTTTAGTCCGAAGATGACGAACAACGCTCTAGGGGAGGAACTTCAGCATTAAAACTTGCGAAACTTCGAATGGAGACAAGGTTTGTCCATTTTGGTCAAAACATGATGAACTTCGCTCTAGGGAACGAACTTGTTGTTTATAACTCTCCAAGCCTCAAATGGAGAGACAAGTTTGGTCCATTTTAGTCCGAAGATGACGAACAACGCTCTAGGGGAGGAACTTCAGCATTAAAACAACCACCTGGTTTAGTGGCTGAGCGCTTGCCTTACCACTCCCATGGTGGGGGTTCGATCCTGCAACTATGCAGTTTACTATTTATTTACCGCCCAAATTTTATCAAACAACCACCTGGCTTAGTGGCTGAGCGCTTGCCTTACCACTCCCATGGTGGGGGTTCGATCCTGCAACTATGCAGTCTATTAATTATTTACCGCCCAAATTTTTTTGTTTTGTGGATGATTTGATGATCTTTAGTGGGGGTGATCATCATTCGTTGGAGGCTATTCGGGGTGTGTTGCATCGCTTTCAGGTTCTTTCGGGTTTGGTGGCAAATACTGCTAAGAGCTCGTTGTTCTGTGCTGGGTTGCCAGTGTCGGAGGCGTCTGGGTATGCTAGACTGTTGGGGTTTTCTTTGGATGAGTTACCTGTTCGTTATTTGGGGGTTCCTTTGCTGACTCGTAGGTTATGCTATAGGGATTGTAAGCCTTTGTTAGACAGGGTGACTGTGCGAGTTAGGAGCTGGCAGGCTCGTGCTCTTTCTTATGCAGGGAGGGTGCAGTTGATTCAGTCGGTGTTGCAGAGTTTTCATGTTTATTGGGCTAGTGTCTTTGTTTTGCCCTCCCAGGTTACTCATGAGCTAGAGCGGATTTTGAGGTCTTATCTCTGGCAAGGGGATCCGAGTGGTGTGGGTGGGGCAAAGGTTGCTTGGGCAGAAGTGTGTTTGCCTAAGAGTGAGGGGGGTTTGGGGTTGCGAGACTTGGCAGCGTGGAATATGGCGGCAATTATGAAGCTTTTGTGGTTGCTCTTCTTGAAGTCTGGCTCGTTATGGGTTGCATGGGTGGAGGCTTATGTATTGAATGGCCAATCATTGTGGTCTATTCGTCTATCATCAAGGTGGTCGTGGTGTTTGAGGAAGGTTCTGAGTCTGCGTGATAGATTCAGGGAGTTCGTGTCTTTTCGGATTGGTGATGGTCGTAGATGTTTTATCTGGGTTGATCCTTGGCTGCCTGAGGGTTCTGTTGTTAGTCGGTATGGGCAGCGGGTTGTGTATGATGCTGGTAGTTCTATGGGTGCTCGTGTTTTTGATTTCTTAACTTCTGAGGGGGAGTGGTGGTGGCCTGAGGTGTCATGGGAATTGATGGAGTTGGCTCCTCAGGTTCGTGGGGTTCGTCCTTGCCTGGGGAGAGATGATTCTCTTGTATGGTTGCTGTCTCCTTCTGGTGAGTTCTCTGTTGCTAGTGCTTGGGAGGCTATTAGGCCGCGGAGTGATGTGGTGCCGTGGTTTCGCCTGCTTTGGTTCGGGGGTAATATCCCGATGCACACATTTATTGCTTGGATGGCTGTTCGTGATAGGCTCTATACTCGTGATCGATTACTTCGGTGGGGTGTATCATCATCGGCCTCTTGCCTGTTGTGTGTTGATGGGGTTGAGTCTCGGGATCATCTATTCTTCGCTTGTCCGTTTAGTAGAGTTGTGTGGAGTGGGATGTTGCTCTGGGGGTGTTCATCACATAGGATTGCCTCTTGGGATGTGGAACTCCAATGGATCTGTGCAAGGAGTAGGGGGAAGAGGCGGCGGAATCGGGTTTGGAGGGTTGCTTGGGTGTCTGTGCTTTATCATATTTGGCGGGAGCGAAATTTTCGGCTCCATGGCAGGCGGACTAGTTCTCCTGAGGCAGTTTTGTGGATGGCTCAGTCTGATGTTCGGTTTCGTTGTGAGTCCTGGCAGGGTCGGGCGCGTGGTAGGCTGGGTCCTCCTTGGGATTGGTTTTAAATTTGCTTGCTATTGTTGGTTTTCGTTTTCACCTGGCTCGGGTTGTGAGCTGTTGTTTAGTTCCCTGCTCGGGTTGTGAGCGCTCTTTCTATTGTGCACTTTTTGCGTTTTTACCTTGACCTCGGGCTATGAGGTCCTCCTCTTTTTGCAGTAATATATTTATTTTGCAAAAAAAAAAAAACTTCAGCATTAAAACTTGCGAAACTTCGATTGGAGACAAGGTTTGTCCATTTTGGTCCAAACATGACGAACTTCGCTCTAGGGAACGAACTTGTTATTTCTAACTCTCCAAGCCTCAAATGGAGACAAGTTTGGTCCATTTTAGTCCGAAGATGACGAACAACGCTCTAGGGGAGGAACTTCAGCATTACAACTTGCGAAACTTCGAATGGAGACAAGGTTTGTCCATTTTGGTCCAAACATGACGAACTTCGCTCTAGGGAACGAACTTGTTGTTTCTCACTCTCCAAGCCTCAAATGGAGACAAGTTTGGTCCATTTTAGTCCGAAGATGACGAACAACGCTCTAGGGGAGGAACTTCAGCATTAAAACTCGCGAAACTTCGAATGGAGACAAGGTTTGTCCATTTTGGTCCAAACATGACGAACTTCGCTCTAGGGAACGAACTTGTTGTTTCTAACTCTCCAAGCTTCGAATGGAGACAAGTTTGGTCCATTTTCGTCCGAAGATGACGAACAACGCTCTAGGGGAGGAACTTCAGCATTAAAACTTGCGAAACTTCGAATGGAGACAAGGTTTGTCCATTTTGGTCCAAAAATGACGAACTTCGCTCTAGGGAACGAACTTGTTATTTCTAACTCTCCAAGCCTCAAATGGAGACAAGTTTGGTCCATTTTAGTCCGAATAAGACGAACAATGCTCTAGGGGAGGAACTTCAGCATTAAAACTTGCGAAACTTCGAAGGAGACAAGGTTTGTCCATTTTGGTCCAAACATGACGAACTTCGCTCTAGGGAACGAACTTGTTGTTTCTAACTCTCCAAGCCTCAAATGGAGACAAGTTTGGTTTATTTTAGTTCGAAGATGACGAACAACGCTCTAGGGGAGGAACTTCAGCATTAAAACTTGCGAAACTTCGAATGGAGACAAGGTTTGTACATTTTGGACCAAACATGACGAACTTCGCTCTAGGGAACGAACTTGTTGTTTCTAACTCTCCAAGCCTCGAATGGAGACAAGTTTGGTCCATTTTAGTCCGAAGATGACGAACAACGCTCTAGGGGAGGAACTTCAGCATTAAAACTTGCGAAACTTCGAATGGAGACAAGGTTTGTCCATTTTGGTCCAAAAATGACGAACTTCGCTCTATGGAACGAACTTGTTATTTCTAACTCTCCAAGCCTCAAATGGAGACAAGTTTGGTCCATTTTAGTCCGAATATGACGAACAACGCTCTAGGGGAGGAACTTCAGTATTAAAACTTGCGAAACTTCGAAGGAGACAAGGTTTGTCCATTTTGGTCCAAACATGACGGACTTCGCTCTCGGGAACGAACTTGTTGTTTCTAACTCTCCAAGCCTCAAATGGAGACAAGTTTGGTCCATTTTAGTCCGAATATAACGAACAACGCTCTAGGGGAGGAACTTCAGCATTAAAACTTGCGAAACTTCGAATGGAGACAAGGTTTGTCGATTTTTGTCCAAGCATGACGAACTTCGGTCTAGGGAACGAAATTGTTCCTTCTAACTCTCCAACCTTCAAATGGAGACAAGTTTGGTCCATTTTAGTCCGAAGATGACGAACAACGCTCTAGGGGAGGAACTTCAGCATTAAAACTTGCGAAACTTCGAATGGAGACAAGGTTTGTCCATTTTGGTCCAAACATGACGAACTTCGCTCTAGGGAAGGAACCTGTTGTTTCTAACTCTCCAAGCCTCGAATGGAGACAAGTTTGGTCCAGTTTAGTCCGAAGATGACGAACAACGCTCTAGGGGAGGAGCTTCAGCATTAAAACTTGCGAAACTTCGAATGGAGACAAGGTTTGTCCATTTTGGTCCAAAAATGACGAACTTCGCTCTAGGGAACGAACTTGTTATTTCTAACTCTCCAAGCCTCAAATGGAGACAAGTTTGGTCCATTTTAGTCCGAATATGACGAACAACGCTCTAGGGGAGGAACTTCAGCATTAAAACTTGCGAAACTTCGAAGGAGACAAGGTTTGTCCATTTTGGTCCAAACATGACGAACTTCGCTCTAGGGAACGAACTTGTTGTTTCTAACTCTCCAAGCCTCAAATGGAGACAAGTTTGGTCCATTTTAGTCCGAAGATGACGATCAATGCTCTAGGGGAGAATCTTCAGCATTAAAACTTGCGAAGCTTCGAATGGAGACAAGGTTTGCACATTTTGGTATAAACATGACGAACTTCGCTCTAGGGAACGAACTTGTTGTTTCTAACTCTCCAAGCCTCGAATGGAGACAAGTTTGGTCTATTTTAGTCCGAAGATGACGAACAACGCTCTAGGGGAGGAACTTCAGCATTAAAACTTGCGAAACTTCGAATGGAGACAAGGTTTGTACATTTTGGTCCAAACATGACGAACTTCGCTCTAGGGAACGAACTTGTTGTTTCTTACTCTCCAAGCCTCGAATGGAGACAAGTTTGGTCCATTTTAGTCCGAATATGACGAACAACGCTCTAGGGGAGGAACTTCAGCATTAAAACTTGCGAAACTTCGAATGGAGACAAGGTTTGTCCATTTTGGTCCAAAAATGACGAACTTCGCTCTAGGGAATGAACTTGTTATTTCTAACTCTCCAAGACTCAAATGGAGACAAGTTTGGTCCATTTTAGTCCGAATATGACGAAGAACGCTCTAGGGGAGGAACTTCAGTATTAAAACTTGCGAAACTTCGAAGGAGACAAGGTTTGTCCATTTTGGTCCAAACATGACGAACTTCGCTCGAGGGAACGAACTTGTTGTTTCTAACTCTCCAAGCCTCGAATGGAGACAAGTTTGGTCCATTTTAGTCCGAATATGACGAACAACGCTCTAGGGGAGGAACTTCAGCATTAAAACTTGCGAAACTTCGAATGGAGACAAGGTTTGTCCATTTTGGTCCAAAAATGACGAACTTCGCTCTAGGGAACGAACTTGTTATTTCTAACTCTCCAAGACTCAAATCGAGACAAGTTTGGTCCATTTTAGTCCGAATATGACGAACAACGCTCTAGGGGAGGAACTTCAGCATTAAAACATGCGAAACTTCGAATAGAGACAAGGTTTGTCCATTTTTGTCCAAGCATGACGAACTTCGGTCTAGGGAACGAAATTGTTCCTTCTAACTCTCCAAGCTTCAAATGGAGACCAGTTTGGTCCATTTTAGTCCGAAGATGACGAACAACGCTCTAGGGGAGGAACTTCAGCATTAAAACTTGCGAAACTTCGAATGGAGACAAGGTTTGTCATTTTGGTCCAAACATGACGAACTTCGCTCTAGGGAACGAACTTGTTGTTTCTAACTCTCCAAGCCTCGAATGGAGACAAGTTTGGTCCATTTTAGTCCGAAGATGACGAACAACGCTCTAGGGGAGGAACTTCAGCATTAAAACTTGCGAAACTTCGAATGGAGACAAGGTTTGTCCATTTTGGTCCAAACATGACGAACTTCGCTCTAGCGAACGAACTTGTTGTTTCTAACTCTCCAAGCCTCAAATGGAGAGACAAGTTTGGTCCATTTTAGTCCGAACATGACGAACAACGCTCTAGGGGAGGAACTTCAGCATTAAAACTTGCGAAACTTCGATTGGAGACAAGGTTTGTCCATTTTGGTCCAAACATGACGAACTTCGCTCTAGGGAACGAACTTGTTGTTTTTATTCTCCAAGTCTCAAATGGAGACAAGTTTGGTCCATTTTAGTCCGAAGATGACGAACAACGCTCTAGGAGAGGAACTTCAGCATTAAAACTTGCGAAACTTCGAATGGAGACAAGGTTTGTCCATTTTGTGCCAAACATGACGAATTTCGCTCTAGGGAACGAACTTGTTGTTTCTAACTCTCCAAGCCTCAAATGGAGATAAGTTTGGTCCATTTTAGTCCGAAGATGACGAACAATGCTCTAGGTGAGGAACTTCAGTATTAAAACTTGCGAAACTTCGAAGGAGACAAGGTTTGTCCATTTTGGTCCAAACATGACGAACTTCGCTCTAGGGAACGAACTTGTTGTTTCTAACTCTCCAAGACTCAAATGGAGACAAGTTTGGTCCATTTTAGTCCGAATATGTTGAAGAACGCTCTAGGGGAGGAACTTCAGTATTAAAACTTGCGAAACTTCGAAGGAGACAAGGTTTGTCCATTTTGGTCCAAACATGACGAACTTCGCTCTAGGGAACGAACTTGTTGTTTCTAACTCTCCAAGCCTCAAATGGAGACAAGTTTGGTCCATTTTAGTCCGAATATGACGAACAACGCTCTAGGGGAGGAACTTCAGCATTAAAACTTGCGAAACTTCGAATAGAGACAAGGTTTGTCCATTTTTGTCCAAGCATGACGAACTTCGGTCTAGGGAACGAAATTGTTCCTTCTAACTCTCCAAGCTTCAAATGGAGACCAGTTTGGTCCATTTTAGTCCGAAGATGACGAACAACGCTCTAGGGGAGGAACTTCAGCATTAAAACTTGCGAAACTTCGAATGGAGACAAGGTTTGTCATTTTGGTCCAAACATGACGAACTTCGCTCTAGGGAACGAACTTGTTGTTTCTAACTCTCCAAGCCTCGAATGGAGACAAGTTTGGTCCATTTTAGTCCGAAGATGACGAACAACGCTCTAGGGGAGGAACTTCAGCATTAAAACTTGCGAAACTTCGAATGGAGACAAGGTTTGTCCATTTTGGTCCAAACATGACGAACTTCGCTCTAGGGAACGAACTTGTTGTTTCTAACTCTCCAAGCCTCAAATGGAGAGACAAGTTTGGTCCATTTTAGTCCGAACATGACGAACAACGCTCTAGGGGAGGAACTTCAGCATTAAAACTTGCGAAACTTCGATTGGAGACAAGGTTTGTCCATTTTGGTCCAAACATGACGAACTTCGCTCTAGGGAACGAACTTGTTGTTTTTACTCTCCAAGTCTCAAATGGAGACAAGTTTGGTCCATTTTAGTCCGAAGATGACGAACAACGCTCTAGGAGAGGAACTTCAGCATTAAAACTTGCGAAACTTCGAATGGAGACAAGGTTTGTCCATTTTGGTCCAAACATGACGAACTTCGCTCTAGGGAACGAACTTGTTGTTTCTAACTCTCCAAGCCTCAAATGGAGAGACAAGTTTGGTCCATTTTAGTCCGAACATGACGAACAACGCTCTAGGGGAGGAACTTCAGCATTAAAACTTGCGAAACTTCGATTGGAGACAAGGTTTGTCCATTTTGGTCCAAACATGACGAACTTCGCTCTAGGGAACGAACTTGTTGTTTTTACTCTCCAAGTCTCAAATGGAGACAAGTTTGGTCCATTTTAGTCCGAAGATGACGAACAACGCTCTAGGAGAGGAACTTCAGCATTAAAACTTGCGAAACTTCGAATGGAGACAAGGTTTGTCCATTTTGGTCCAAACATGACGAACTTCGCTCTAGGGAACGAACTTGTTGTTTCTAACTCTCCAAGCCTCAAATGGAGATAAGTTTGGTCCATTTTAGTCCGAAGATGACGAACAATGCTCTAGGTGAGGAACTTCAGCATTAAAACTTGCGAAACTTCGAATGGAGACAAGGTTTGTCCATTTTGGTCGAAACATGACGAACTTCGCTCTAGGGAACGAACTTGTTGTTTCTAACTCTCCAAGCCTCAAATGGAGACAAGTTTGGTCCATTTTAGTCCGAAGATGAGGAACAACGCTCTAGGGGAGGAACTTCAGCATTAAAACTTGCGAAACTTCGAATGGAGACAAGGTTTGTCCATTTTGGTCCAAACTTGACGAACTTCGCTCTAGGGAACGAACTTGTTGTTTCTAACTCTCCAAGCCTCAAATGGAGACAAGGTTGGTCCATTTTAGTCCGAAGATGACGAACAACCCTCTAGGGGAGGAACTTCAGCATCAAAACTTGCGAAACTTCGAATGGAGACAAGGTTTGTCCATTTTGGTCGAAACATGACGAACTTCGCTCTGGGGAACAAAATTGTTGTTTCTAACTCTCCAAGCCTCAAATGGAGACAAATTTGGTCCATTTTATTCCGAAGATGACGAACAACGCTTTAGGGGAGGAACTTCACCATTAAAACTTGCGAAACTTCGAATGGAGACAAGGTTTGTACATTTTGGTATAAACATGACGAACTTCGCTCTAGGGAACGAACTTGTTGTTTCTAACTCTCCAAGCCTCGAATGGAGACAAGTTTGGTCCATTTTAGTCCGAAGATGACGAACAACGCTCTAGGGGAGGAACTTCAGCATTAAAACTTGCGAAACTTCGAATGGAGACAAGGTTTGTCATTTTGGTCCAAACATGACGAACTTCGCTCTAGGGAACGAACTTGTTGTTTCTAACTCTCCAAGCCTCGAATGGAGACAAGTTTGGTCCATTTTAGTCCGAAGATGACGAACAACGCTCTAGGGGAGGAACTTCAGCATTAAAACTTGCGAAACTTCGAATGGAGACAAGGTTTGTACATTTTGGTCCAAACATGACGAACTTCGCTCTAGGGAACGAACTTGTTGTTTCTTACTCTCCAAGCCTCGAATGGAGACAAGTTTGGTCCATTTTAGTCCGAATATGACGAACAACGCTCTAGGGGAGGAACTTCAGCATTAAAACTTGCGAAACTTCGAATGGAGACAAGGTTTGTCCATTTTGGTCCAAAAATGACGAACTTCGCTCTAGGGAATGAACTTGTTATTTCTAACTCTCCAAGACTCAAATGGAGACAAGTTTGGTCCATTTTAGTCCGAATATGACGAAGAACGCTCTAGGGGAGGAACTTCAGTATTAAAACTTGCGAAACTTCGAATGGAGACAAGGTTTGTCCATTTTGGTCCAAACATGACGAACTTCGCTCTAGGGAACAAAATTGTTGTTTCTAACTCTCCAAGCCTCAAATGGAGACATATTTGGTCCATTTTATTCCGAAGATGACGAACAACGCTCTAGGGGAGGAACTTCGGCATTAAAACTTGCGAAACTTCGAATGGAGACAAGGTTCGTCCATTTTGGTCCGAGCATGATGAACTTCGCTCTAGGGAACGAACTTGTTCTTTTTAACTCTCCAAGCCTCGAATGGAGACAAGTTTGGTCCATTTTAGTCCGAAGATGACGAACATTGCTCTAGGGGAGGAACTTCAGCATTAAAACTTGCAAAACTTCGAATGGAGACAAGGTTTGTTCATTTTGGTCCAAATATGACGAACTTCGCTCTAGGGAACGAACTTGTTGTGTTTAACTCTCCATGCCTCAAATGGAGACAAGTTTGGTCCATTTTAGCCCGAAGATGACGAACAACGCTCTAGGGGAGGAACTTCAGCATTAAAGCTTGCCAAACTTCGAATGGAGACAAGGTTTGTCAATTTTGGTCCAAACATGACGAACTTCGCTCAAGGGAACGAACTGGTTGTTTCTAACTCTCTAAGCCTCAAATGGAGACAAGTTTGGTCCATTTTAGTCCGAAGATGACGAACAACGCTATAGGGGAGGAACTTCAGCATTAAAACTTGCGAAACTTCGAATTGACACAAGGTTTGTCCATTTTGGTCCAAACATGACGAACTTCGCTCTAGGGAACGAACTTGTTGTTTCTAACTCTCCAAGTTTCAAATGGAGACAAGTTTGGTCAATTTTAGTGCGAAGATGACGAACAACGCTCTAGGGGAAGAACTTCAGCATTAAAACTTGCAAAACTTCGAATGGAGACAAGGTTTGTCCATTTTGGTCCAAACATGACGAACTTCGCTCTAGGGAACGAACTTGTTGTTTTTACTCTCCAAGTCTCAAATGGAGACAAGTTTGGTCCATTTTAGTCCGAAGATGACGAACAACGCTCTAGGAGAGGAACTTCAGCATTAAAACTTGCGAAACTTCGAATGGAGACAAGGTTTGTCCAGTTTGGTCCAAACATGACGAACTTCGCTCTAGGGAACGAACTTGTTGTTTCTAACTCTCCAAGCCTCAAATGGAGATAAGTTTGGTCCATTTTAGTCCGAAGATGACGAACAATGCTCTAGGTGAGGAACTTCAGCATTAAAACTTGCGAAACTTCGAATGGAGACAAGGTTTGTCCATTTTGGTCGAAACATGACGAACTTCGCTCTAGGGAACGAACTTGTTGTTTCTCACTCTCCAAGCCTCAAATGGAGACAAGTTTGGTCCATTTTAGTCCGAAGATGAGGAACAACGCTCTAGGGGAGGAACTTCAGCATTAAAACTTGCGAAACATCGAATGGAGACAAGGTTTGTCCATTTTGGTCCAAACATGACGAACTTCGCTCTAGGGAACGAACTTGTTGTTTCTAACTCTCCAAGCCTCAAATGGAGACAAGTTTGGTCCATTTTAGTCCGAAGATGACGAACAATGCTCTAGGGGAGAATCTTCAGCATTAAAACTTGCGAAGCTTCGAATGGAGACAAGGTTTGCACATTTTGGTATAAACATGACGAACTTCGCTCTATGGAACGAACTTGTTGTTTCTAACTCTCCAAGCCTCGAATGGAGACAAGTTTGGTCCATTTTAGTCCGAAGATGACGAACAACGCTCTAGGGGAGGAACTTCAGCATTAAAACTTGCGAAACTTCGAATGGAGACAAGGTTTGTCCATTTTGGTCCAAACATGACGAACTTCGCTCTAGGGAAGGAACCTGTTGTTTCTAACTCTCCAAGCCTCGAATGGAGACAAGTTTGGTCCAGTTTAGTCCGAAGATGACGAACAACGCTCTAGGGGAGGAGCTTCAGCATTAAAACTTGCGAAACTTCGAATGGAGACAAGGTTTGTCCATTTTGGTCCAAAAATGACGAACTTCGCTCTAGGGAACGAACTTGTTATTTCTAACTCTCCAAGCCTCAAATGGAGACAAGTTTGGTCCATTTTAGTCCGAAGATGACGAACAACGCTCTAGGGGAGGAACTTCAGCATTAAAACTTGCGAAACTTCGAATGGAGACAAGGTTTGTCATTTTGGTCCAAACATGACGAACTTCGCTCTAGGGAACGAACTTGTTGTTTCTAACTCTCCAAGCCTCGAATGGAGACAAGTTTGGTCCATTTTAGTCCGAAGATGACGAACAACGCTCTAGGGGAGGATCTTCAGCATTAAAACTTGCGAAACTTCGAATGGAGACAAGGTTTGTACATTTTGGTCCAAACATGACGAACTTCGCTCTAGGGAACGAACTTGTTGTTTCTAACTCTCCAAGCCTCGAATGGAGACAAGTTTGGTCCATTTTAGTCCGAAGATGACGAACAAAGCTCTAGGGGAGGAACTTCAGCATTAAAACTTGCGAAACTTCGAATAGAGACAAGGTTTGTCGATTTTGGGCCAAGCATGACGAACTTCGGTCTAGGGAACGAAATTGTTCCTTCTAACTCTCCAAGCTTCAAATGGAGACCAGTTTGGTCCATTTTAGTCCGAAGATGACGAACAACGCTCTAGGGGAGGAACTTCAGCATTAAAACTTGCGAAACTTCGAATGGAGACAAGGTTTGTCATTTTGGTCCAAACATGACGAACTTCGCTCTAGGGAACGAACTTGTTGTTTCTAACTCTCCAAGCCTCAAATGGAGACAAGGTTGGTCCATTTTAGTCCGAAGATGACGAACAACGCTCTAGGGGAGGAACTTCAGCATCAAAACTTGCGAAACTTCGAATGGAGACAAGGTTTGTCCATTTTGGTCCAAACATGACGAACTTCGCTCTAGGGAACAAAATTGTTGTTTCTAACTCTCCAAGCCTCAAATGGAGACAAATTTGGTCCATTTTATTCCGAAGATGACGAACAACGCTCTAGGGGAGGAACTTCGGCATTAAAACTTGCGAAACTTCGAATGGAGACAAGGTTCGTCCATTTTGGTCCGAGCATGATGAACTTCGCTCTAGGGAACGAACTTGTTCTTTTTAACTCTCCAAGCCTCGAATGGAGACAAGTTTGGTCCATTTTAGTCCGAAGATGACGAACATTGCTCTAGGGGAGGAACTTCAGCATTAAAACTTGCAAAACTTCGAATGGAGACAAGGTTTGTTCATTTTGGTCCAAATATGACGAACTTCGCTCTAGGGAACGAACTTGTTGTGTTTAACTCTCCATGCCTCAAATGGAGACAAGTTTGGTCCATTTTAGCCCGAAGATGACGAACAACGCTCTAGGGGAGGAACTTCAGCATTAAAGCTTGCCAAACTTCGAATGGAGACAAGGTTTGTCAATTTTGGTCCAAACATGACGAACTTCGCTCAAGGGAACGAACTGGTTGTTTCTAACTCTCTAAGCCTCAAATGGAGACAAGTTTGGTCCATTTTAGTCCGAAGATGACGAACAACGCTATAGGGGAGGAACTTCAGCATTAAAACTTGCGAAACTTCGAATTGACACAAGGTTTGTCCATTTTGGTCCAAACATGACGAACTTCGCTCTAGGGAACAAACTTGTTGTTTCTAACTCTCCAAGTTTCAAATGGAGACAAGTTTGGTCCATTTTAGTGCGAAGATGACGAACAACGCTCTAGGGGAAGAACTTCAGCATTAAAACTTGCGAAACTTCGAATGGAGACAAGGTTTGTCCATTTTGGTCCAAACATGACGAACTTCGCTCTAGGGAACGAACTTGTTGTTTTTACTCTCCAAGTCTCAAATGGAGACAAGTTTGGTCCATTTTAGTCCGAAGATGACGAACAACGCTCTAGGAGAGGAACTTCAGCATTAAAACTTGCGAAACTTCGAATGGAGACAAGGTTTGTCCAGTTTGGTCCAAACATGACGAACTTCGCTCTAGGGAACGAACTTGTTGTTTCTAACTCTCCAAGCCTCAAATGGAGATAAGTTTGGTCCATTTTAGTCCGAAGATGACGAACAATGCTCTAGGTGAGGAACTTCAGCATTAAAACTTGCGAAACTTCGAATGGAGACAAGGTTTGTCCATTTTGGTCGAAACATGACGAACTTCGCTCTAGGGAACGAACTTGTTGTTTCTCACTCTCCAAGCCTCAAATGGAGACAAGTTTGGTCCATTTTAGTCCGAAGATGAGGAACAACGCTCTAGGGGAGGAACTTCAGCATTAAAACTTGCGAAACATCGAATGGAGACAAGGTTTGTCCATTTTGGTCCAAACATGACGAACTTCGCTCTAGGGAACGAACTTGTTGTTTCTAACTCTCCAAGCCTCAAATGGAGACAAGGTTGGTCCATTTTAGTCCGAAGATGACGAACAACCCTCTAGGGGAGGAACTTCAGCATCAAAACTTGCGAAACTTCGAATGGAGACAAGGTTTGTCCATTTTGGTCGAAACATGACGAAATACGCTCTAGGGAACAAAATTGTTGTTTCTAATTCTCCAAGCCTCAAATGGAGACAAATTTGGTCCATTTTATTCCGAAGATGACGAACAACGCTTTAGGGGAGGAACTTCAGAATTAAAACTTGCGAAACTTCGAATGGAGACAAGGTTTGTACATTTTGGTATAAACATGACGAACTTCGCTCTAGGGAACGAACTTGTTGTTTCTAACTCTCCAAGCCTCGAATGGAGACAAGTTTGGTCCATTTTAGTCCGAAGATGACGAACAATGCTCTAGGGGAGGAACTTCAGCATTAAAACTTGCGAAACTTCGAATGGAGACAAGGTTTGTACATTTTGGTCCAAACATGACGAACTTCGCTCTAGGGAACGAACTTGTTGTTTCTAACTCTCCAAGTTTCAAATGGAGACAAGTTTGGTCCATTTTAGTGCGAAGATGACGAACAACGCTCTAGGGGAAGAACTTCAGCATTAAAACTTGCGAAACTTCGAATGGAGACAAGGTTTGTCCATTTTGGTCCAAACATGACGAACTTCGCTCTAGGGAACGAACTTGTTGTTTCTATCTCTCCAAGCCTCAAATGGAGAGACAAGTTTGGTCCATTTTAGTCCGAACATGACGAACAACGCTCTAGGGGAGGAACTTCAGCATTAAAACTTGCGAAACTTCGAATGGAGACAAGGTTTGTCCATTTTGGTCCAAACATGACGAACTTCGCTCTAGGGAACGAACTTGTTCTTTCTAACTCTCCAAGCTTCAAATGGAGACAAGTTTGGTCCATTTTAGTCCGAAGATGACGAACAACGCTCTAGGGGAGGAACTTCAGCATTAAAACTTGCGAAACTTCGAATGGAGACAAGGTTTGTCCATTTTGGTCCAAACATGACGAACTTCGCTCTAGGGAACGAACTTGTTGTTTCTAACTCTCCAAGCCTCGAATGGTGACAAGTTTGGTCCATTTTAGTCCGAAGATGACGAACAACGCTCTAGGGGAAGAACTTCAGCATTAAAACTTGCGAAACTTCGAATGGAGACAAGGTTTGTCCATTTTGGTCCAAACATGACGAACTTCGCTCTAGGGAACGAACTTGTTGTTTCATACTCTCCAAGTTTCAAATGGAGACAAGTTTGGTCCATTTTAGTCCGAAGATGACGAACAACGCTCTAGGGGAGGAACTTCAGCATTAAAACTTGCGAAACTTCGAATGGAGACAAGGTTTGTCCATTTTGGTCCAAACATGACGAACTTCGCTCTAGGGAACGAACTTGTTCTTTCTAACTCTCCAAGCTTCAAATGGAGACAAGTTTGGTCCATTTTAGTCCGAAGATGACGAACAACGCTCTAGGGGAGGAACTTCAGCATTAAAACTTGCGAAACTTCGAATGGAGACAAGGTTTGTCCATTTTGGTCCAAACATGACGAACTTCGCTCTAGGGAACGAACTTGTTGTTTCTAACTCTCCAAGCCTCGAATGGAGACAAGTTTGGTCCATTTTAGTCCGAAGATGACGAACAACGCTCTAGGGGAAGAACTTCAGAATTAAAACTTGCGAAACTTCGAATGGAGACAAGGTTTGTCCATTTTGGTCGAAACATGACAAACTTCGCTCTAGGGAACGAACTTGTTGTTTCTAACTCTCCAAGCTTCAAATGGAGACAAGTTTGGTCCATTTTAGTGCTAAGATGACGAACAACGCTCTAGGGGACGAACTTCAGCATTAAAACTTGCGAAACTTCGAATGGAGACAAGGTTTGTCCATTTTGGTCCAAACATGACGAACTTCGCTCTAGGGAACGAACTTGTTCTTTCTAACTCTCCAAGCTTCAAATGGAGACAAGTTTGGTCCATTTTAGTCCGAAGATGACGAACAACGCTCTAGGGGAGGAACTTCAGCATTAAAACTTGCGAAACTTCGAATGGAGACAAGGTTTGTCCATTTTGGACCAAACATGACGAACTTCGCTCTAGGGAACGAACTTGTTGTTTCTAACTCTCCAAGCCTCGAATGGAGACAAGTTTGGTCCATTTTAGTCCGAAGATGACGAACAACGCTCTAGGGGAGGAACTTCAGCATTAAAACTTGTGAAACTTTGAATGGAGACAAGGTTTGTCCATTTTTGTCCAAACATGACGAACTTCGCTCTAGGGAACGAACTTGTTGTTTCTAACTCTCCAAGCCTCGAATGGAGACAAGTTTGGTCCATTTTAGTCCGAAGATGACGAACAACGCTCTAGGGGAAGAACTTCAGAATTAAAACTTGCGAAACTTCGAATGGAGACAAGGTTTGTCCATTTTGGTCGAAACATGACAAACTTCGCTCTAGGGAACGAACTTGTTGTTTCTAACTCTCCAAGCTTCAAATGGAGACAAGTTTGGTCCATTTTAGTGCTAAGATGACGAACAACGCTCTAGGGGATGAACTTCAGCATTAAAACTTGCGAAACTTCGAATGGAGACAAGGTATGTCCATTTTGGTCCAAACATGACGAACTTCGCTCTAGGGAACGAACTTGTTCTTTCTAACTCTCCAAGCTTCAAATGGAGACAAGTTTGGTCCATTTTAGTCCGAAGATGACGAACAACGCTCTAGGGGAGGAACTTCAGCATTAAAACTTGCGAAACTTCGAATGGAGACAAGGTTTGTCCATTTTGGTCCAAACATGACGAACTTCGCTCTAGGGAACGAACTTGTTGTTTCTAACTCTCCAAGCCTCGAATGGAGACAAGTTTGGTCCATTTTAGTCCGAAGATGACGAACAACGCTCTAGGGGAAGAACTTCAGAATTAAAACTTGCGAAACTTCGAATGGAGACAAGGTTTGTCCATTTTGGTCGAAACATGACAAACTTCGCTCTAGGGAACGAACTTGTTGTTTCTAACTCTCCAAGCTTCAAATGGAGACAAGTTTGGTCCATTTTAGTGCTAAGATGACGAACAACGCTCTAGGGGACGAACTTCAGCATTAAAACTTGCGAAACTTCGAATGGAGACAAGGTTTGTCCATTTTGGTCCAAACATGACGAACTTCGCTCTAGGGAACGAACTTGTTCTTTCTAACTCTCCAAGCTTCAAATGGAGACAAGTTTGGTCCATTTTAGTCCGAAGATGACGAACAACGCTCTAGGGGAGGAACTTCAGCATTAAAACTTGCGAAACTTCGAATGGAGACAAGGTTTGTCCATTTTGGTCCAAACATGACGAACTTCGCTCTAGGGAACGAACTTGTTGTTTCTAACTCTCCAAGCCTCGAATGGAGACAAGTTTGGTCCATTTTAGTCCGAAGATGACGAACAACGCTCTAGGGGAGGAACTTCAGCATTAAAACTTGTGAAACTTTGAATGGAGACAAGGTTTGTCCATTTTTGTCCAAACATGACGAACTTCGCTCTAGGGAACGAACTTGTTGTTTCTAACTCTCCAAGCCTCGAATGGAGACAAGTTTGGTCCATTTTAGTCCGAAGATGACGAACAACGCTCTAGGGGAAGAACTTCAGAATTAAAACTTGCGAAACTTCGAATGGAGACAAGGTTTGTCCATTTTGGTCGAAACATGACAAACTTCGCTCTAGGGAACGAACTTGTTGTTTCTAACTCTCCAAGCTTCAAATGGAGACAAGTTTGGTCCATTTTAGTGCTAAGATGACGAACAACGCTCTAGGGGACGAACTTCAGCATTAAAACTTGCGAAACTTCGAATGGAGACAAGGTTTGTCCATTTTGGTCCAAACATGACGAACTTCGCTCTAGGGAACGAACTTGTTCTTTCTAACTCTCCAAGCTTCAAATGGAGACAAGTTTGGTCCATTTTAGTCCGAAGATGACGAACAACGCTCTAGGGGAGGAACTTCAGCATTAAAACTTGCGAAACTTCGAATGGAGACAAGGTTTGTCCATTTTGGACCAAACATGACGAACTTCGCTCTAGGGAACGAACTTGTTGTTTCTAACTCTCCAAGCCTCGAATGGAGACAAGTTTGGTCCCTTTTAGTCCGAAGATGACGAACAACGCTCTAGGGGAGGAACTTCAGCATTAAAACTTGTGAAACTTTGAATGGAGACAAGGTTTGTCCATTTTTGTCCAAACATGACGAACTTCGCTCTAGGGAACGAACTTGTTGTTTCTAACTCTCCAAGCCTCGAATGGAGACAAGTTTGGTCCATTTTAGTCCGAAGATGACGAACAACGCTCTAGGTGAAGAACTTCAGCATTAAAACTTGCGAAACTTCGAATGGAGACAAGGTTTGTCCATTTTGGTCCAAACATGACGAACTTCGCTCTAGGGAACGAACTTGTTGTTTCTAACTCTCCAAGCTTCAAATGGAGACAAGTTTGGTCCATTTTAGTCCGAAGATGACGAACAACGCTCTAGGGGAGGAACTTCAGCATTAAAACTTGCGAAACTTCGAATGGAGACAAGGTTTGTCCATTTTGGTCGAAACATGACGAACTTCGCTCTAGGGAACGAACTTGTTGTTTCTAACTCTCCAAGCCTCGAA
Source organism: Trichosanthes truncata (assembly GCA_033996785.1). Lineage (NCBI taxonomy): Eukaryota > Viridiplantae > Streptophyta > Magnoliopsida > Cucurbitales > Cucurbitaceae > Trichosanthes > Trichosanthes truncata. The sequence continues at coordinate 35,880,859 of JAWPNB010000003.1, forward strand.
TCGAGACAAGTTTTTTCCATTTTAGTCCGAAGATGACGAACAAGGCTCTAGGGGAGGAACTTCAGCATTAAAACTTGCGAAACTTCGAATGGAGACAAGGTTTGTCCATTTTGGTCCAAACATGACGAACTTCGCTCTAGGGAACGAACTTGTTCTTTCTAACTCTCCAAGCTTCAAATGGAGACAAGTTTGGTCCATTTTAGTCCGAAGATGACGAACAACGCTCTAGGGGAGGAACTTCAGCATTAAAACTTGCGAAACTTCGAATGGAGACAAGGTTTGTCCATTTTGGTCCAAACATGACGAACTTCGCTCTAGGGAACGAACTTGTTGTTTCTAACTCTCCAAGCCTCGAATGGAGACAAGTTTGGTCCATTTTAGTCCGAAGATGACGAACAACGCTCTAGGGGAAGAACTTCAGAATTAAAACTTGCGAAACTTCGAATGGAGACAAGGTTTGTCCATTTTGGTCGAAACATGACAAACTTCGCTCTAGGGAACGAACTTGTTGTTTCTAACTCTCCAAGCTTCAAATGGAGACAAGTTTGGTCCATTTTAGTGCTAAGATGACGAACAACGCTCTAGGGGACGAACTTCAGCATTAAAACTTGCGAAACTTCGAATGGAGACAAGGTTTGTCCATTTTGGTCCAAACATGACGAACTTCGCTCTAGGGAACGAACTTGTTCTTTCTAACTCTCCAAGCTTCAAATGGAGACAAGTTTGGTCCATTTTAGTCCGAAGATGACGAACAACGCTCTAGGGGAGGAACTTCAGCATTAAAACTTGCGAAACTTCGAATGGAGACAAGGTTTGTCCATTTTGGACCAAACATGACGAACTTCGCTCTAGGGAACGAACTTGTTGTTTCTAACTCTCCAAGCCTCGAATAGAGACAAGTTTGGTCCATTTTAGTCCGAAGATGACGAACAACGCTCTAGGGGAGGAACTTCAGCATTAAAACTTGTGAAACTTTGAATGGAGACAAGGTTTGTCCATTTTTGTCCAAACATGACGAACTTCGCTCTAGGGAACGAACTTGTTGTTTCTAACTCTCCAAGCCTCGAATGGAGACAAGTTTGGTCCATTTTAGTCCGAAGATGACGAACAACGCTCTAGGTGAAGAACTTCAGCATTAAAACTTGCGAAACTTCGAATGGAGACAAGGTTTGTCCATTTTGGTCCAAACATGACGAACTTCGCTCTAGGGAACGAACTTGTTGTTTCTAACTCTCCAAGCTTCAAATGGAGACAAGTTTGGTCCATTTTAGTCCGAAGATGACGAACAACGCTCTAGGGGAGGAACTTCAGCATTAAAACTTGCGAAACTTCGAATGGAGACAAGGTTTGTCCATTTTGGTCCAAACATGACGAACTTCGCTCTAGGGAACGAACTTGTTGTTTCTAACTCTCCAAGCCTCGAATCGAGACAAGTTTTTTCCATTTTAGTCCGAAGATGACGAACAAGGCTCTAGGGGAGGAACTTCAGCATTAAAACTTGCGAAACTTCGAATGGAGACAAGGTTTGACCATTTTTGTCCAAACATGACGAACTTCGCTCTAGGGAACGAACTTGTTGTTTCTAACTCTCCAAGCCTCGACTGGAGACAAGTTTGGTCCATTTTAGTCCGAAGATGACGAACAACGCTCTAGGGGAGGAACTTCAGCATTAAAACTTGCGAAACTTCGAATGGAGACAAGGTTTGTCCATTTTGGTCCAAACATGACGAACTTCGCTCTAGGGAACGAACTTGTTGTTTCTAACTCTCCAAGCCTCGAATGGAGACAAGTTTGGTCCATTTTAGTCCGAAGATGACGAACAACGCTCTAGGGGAAGAACTTCAGCATTAAAACTTGCGAAACTTCGAATGGAGACAAGGTTTGTCCATTTTGGTCCAAACATGACGAACTTTGCTCTAGGGAACGAACTTGTTGTTTCTAACTCTCCAAGTTTCAAATGGCGACAAGTTTGGTCCATTTTAGTCCGAAGATGACGAACAACGCTCTAGGGGAGGAACTTCAGCATTAAAACTTGCGAAACTTTGAATGGAGACAAGGTTTGTCCATTTTTGTCCAAACATGACGAACTTCGCTCTAGGGAACGAACTTGTTGTTTCTAACTCTCCAAGCCTCGAATGGAGACAAGTTTGGTCCATTTTAGTCCGAAGATGACGAACAACGCTCTAGGGGAAGAACTTCAGCATTAAAACTTGCGAAACTTCGAATGGAGACAAGGTTTGTCCATTTTGGTCCAAACATGACGAACTTCGCTCTAGGGAACGAACATGTCTTTTCTAACTCTCCAAGCTTCAAATGGAGACAAGTTTGGTCCATTTTAGTCCGAAGATGACGAACAACGCTCTAGGGGAGGAACTTCAGCATTAAAACTTGCGAAACTTCGAATGGAGACAAGGTTTGTCCATTTTGGTCCAAACATGACGAACTTCGATCTAGGGAACGAACTTGTTCTTTCTAACTCTCCAAGCTTCAAATGGAGACAAGTTTGGTCCATTTTAGTCCGAAGATGACGAACAACGCTCTAGGGGAGGAACTTCAGCATTAAAACTTGCGAAACTTCGAATGGAGACAAGGTTTGTCCATTTTGGTCCAAACATGACGAACTTCGCCCTAGGGAACGAACTTGTTGTTTCTAACTCTCCAAGCCTCGAATGGAGACAAGTTTGGTCCATTTTAGTTCGAAGATGACGAACAAGGCTCTAGGGGCGGAACTTCAGCATTAAAACTTGCGAAACTTCGAATGGAGACAAGGTTTGTCCATTTTTGTCCAAACATGACGAACTTCGCTCTAGGGAACGAACTTCTTGTTTCTAACTCTCCAAACCTCAACTGGAGACAAGTTTGGTCCATTTTAGTCCGAAGATGACGAACAACGCTCTAGGGGAGGAACTTCAGCATTAAAACTTGCGAAACTTCGAATGGAGACAAGGTTTGTCCATTTTGGTCCAAACATGACGAACTTCGCTCTAGGGAACGAACTTGTTGTTTCTAACTCTCCAAGCCTCGAATGGAGACAAGTTTGGTCCATTTTAGTCCGAAGATGACGAACAACGCTCTAGGGGAAGAACTTCGGCATTAAAACTTGCGAAACTTCGAATGGAGACAAGGTTTGTCCATTTTGGTCCAAACATGACGAACTTCGCTCTAGGGAACGAACTTGTTGTTTCTAACTCTCCAAGCTTCAAATGGAGACAAGTTTGGTCCATTTTAGTCCGAAGATGACGAACAACGCTCTAGGGGAGGAACTTCAGCATTAAAACTTGCGAAACTTCGAATGGAGACAAGGTTTGTCCATTTTGGTCCAAACATGACGAACTTCGCTCTAGGGAACGAACTTGTTGTTTCTAACTCTCCAAGTTTCAAATGGAGACAAGTTTGGTCCATTTTAGTGCGAAGATGACGAACAACGCTCTAGGGGAGGAACTTCAGCATTAAAACTTGCGAAACTTCGAATGGAGACAAGGTTTGTCCATTTTGGTCCAAACATGACGAACTTCGCTCTAGGGAACGAACTTGTTGTTTCTAACACTCCAAGCCTCGAATGGAGACAAGTTTGGTCCATTTTAGTCCGAAGATGACGAACAAGGCTCTAGGGGCGGAACTTCAGCATTAAAACTTGCGAAACTTCGAATGGAGACAAGGTTTGTCCATTTTTGTCCAAACATGACGAACTTCGCTCTAGGGAACGAACTTCTTGTTTCTAACTCTCCAAACCTCAACTGGAGACAAGTTTGGTCCATTTTAGTCCGAAGATGACGAACAACGCTCTAGGGGAGGAACTTCAGCATTAAAACTTGCGAAACTTCGAATGGAGACAAGGTTTGTCCATTCTGGTCCAAACATGACGAACTTCGCTCTAGGGAACGAACTTGTTGTTTCTAACTCTCCAAGCCTCGAATGGAGACAAGTTTGGTCCATTTTAGTCCGAAGATGACGAACAACGCTCTAGGGGAGGAACTTCAGCATTAAAACTTGCGAAACTTCGAATGGAGACAAGGTTTGTCCATTTTGGTCCAAACATGACGAACTTCGCTCTAGGGAACGAACTTGTTGTTTCTAACTCTCCAAGCCTCGAATGGAGACAAGTTTGGTCCATTTTAGTCCGAAGATGACGAACAACGCTCTAGGGGAAGAAGTTCGGCATTAAAACTTGCGAAACTTCGAATGGAGACAAGGTTTGTCCATGTTGGTCCAAACATGACGAACTTCGCTCTAGGGAACGAACTTGTTGTTTCTAACTCTCCAAGCTTCAAATGGAGACAAGTTTGGTCCATTTTAGTCCGAAGATGACGAACAACGCTATAGGGGAGGAACTTCAGCATTAAAACTTGCGAAACTTCGAATGGAGACAAGGTTTGTCCATTTTGGTCCAAACATGACGAACTTCGCTCTAGGGAACGAACTTGTTGTTTCTAACTCTCCAAGCCTCGAATGGAGACAAGTTTGGTCCATTTTAGTCCGAATATGACGATCAAGGCTCTAGGGGATGTTCTTCAGCATTAAAACTTGCGAAACTTCGAATGGAGACAAGGTTTGACCATTTTTGTCCAAACATGACGAACTTCGCTCTAGGGAACGAACTTGTTGTTTCTAACACTCCAAGCCTCGAATGGAGACAAGTTTGGTCCATTTTAGTCCGAAGATGACGAACAACGCTCTAGGGGAAGAACTACAGCATTAAAACTTGCGAAACTTCGAATGGAGACAAGGTTTGTCCATTTTGGTCCAAACATGACGAACTTCGCTCTAGGGAACGAACATGTTGTTTCTAACTCTCCAAGCTTCAAATGGAGACAAGTTTGGTCCATTTTAGTCCGAAGATGACGAACAACGCTCTAGGGGAGGAACTTCAGCATTAAAACTTGCGAAACTTCGAATGGAGACAAGGTTTGTCCATTTTGGTCCAAACATGACGAACTTCGCTCTAGGGAACGAACTTGTTGTTTCTAACTCTCCAAGCCTCGAATGGAGACAAGTTTGGTCCATTTTAGTCCGAAGATGACGAACAACGCTCTAGGGGAAGAACCTCAGCATTAAAACTTGCGAAACTTTGAATGGAGACAAGGTTTGTCCATTTTGGTCCAAACATGACGAACTTTGCTCTAGGGAACGAACTTGTTGTTTCTAACTCTCCAAATTTCAAATGGCGACAAGTTTGGTCCATTTTAGTCCGAAGATGACGAACAACGCTCTAGGGGAGGAACTTCAGCATTAAAACTTGCGAAACTTCGAATGGAGACAAGGTTTGTCCATTTTGGTCCAAACATGACGAACTTCGCTCTAGGGAACGAACTTGTTGTTTCTAACTCTCCAAGCCTCAAATGGAGACAAGTTTGGTCCATTTTAGTGCGAAGATGACGAACAACGCTCTAGGGGAAGAACTTCAGAATTAAAACTTGCGAAACTTCGAATGGAGACAAGGTTTGTCCATTTTGGTCCAAACATGACAAACTTCGCTCTAGGGAACGAACTTGTTGTTTCTAACTCTCCAAGCTTCAAATGGAGACAAGTTTGGTCCATTTTAGTGCGAAGATGACGAACAACGCTCTAGGGGACGAACTTCAGCATTAAAACTTGCGAAACTTTGAATGGAGACAAGGTTTGTCCATTTTGGTTCAAACATGACGAACTTCGCTCTAGGGAACGAACTTGTTCTTTCTAACTCTCCAAGCTTCAAATGGAGACAAGTTTGGTCCATTTTAGTCCGAAGATGACGAACAACGCTCTAGGGGAGGAACTTCAGCATTAAAACTTGCGAAACTTCGAATGGAGACAAGGTTTGTCCATTTTGGTCCAAACATGACGAACTTCGCTCTAGGGAACGAACTTGTTGTTTCTAACTCTCCAAGCCTCGAATGGAGACAAGTTTGATCCATTTTAGTCCGAAGATGACGAACAAGGCTCTAGGGGCGGAACTTCAGCATTAAAACTTGCGAAACTTCGAATGGAGACAAGGTTTGTCCATTTTTGTCCAAACAAGACGAACTTCGCTCTAGGGAACGAACTTCTTGTTTCTAACTCTCCAAACCTCAACTGGAGACAAGTTTCGTCCATTTTAGTCCGAAGATGACGAACAACGCTCTAGGGGAGGAACTTCAGCATTAAAACTTGCGAAACTTCGAATGGAGACAAGGTTTGTCCATTTTGGTCCAAACATGACGAACTTCGCTCTAGGGAACGAACTTGTTGTTTCTAACTCTCCAAGCCTCGAATGGAGACAAGTTTGGTCCATTTTAGTCCGAAGATGACGAACAACGCTCTAGGGGAAGAACTTCGTTATTTAAAACTTGCGAAACTTCGAATGGAGACAAGGTTTGTCCATTTTGGTCCAAACATGACGAACTTCGCTCTAGGGAACGAACTTGTTGTTTCTAACTCTCCAAGCTTCAAATGGAGACAAGTTTGGTCCATTTTAGTCCGAAGATGACGAACAACGCTCTAGGGGAAGAAGTTCGGCATTAAAACTTGCGAAACTTCGAATGGAGACAAGGTTTGTCCATGTTGGTCCAAACATGACGAACTTCGCTCTAGGGAACGAACTTGTTGTTTCTAACTCTCCAAGCTTCAAATGGAGACAAGTTTGGTCCATTTTAGTCCGAAGATGACGAACAACGCTATAGGGGAGGAACTTCAGCATTAAAACTTGCGAAACTTCGAATGGAGACAAGGTTTGTCCATTTTGGTCCAAACATGACGAACTTCGCTCTAGGGAACGAACTTGTTGTTTCTAACTCTCCAAGCCTCGAATGGAGACAAGTTTGGTCCATTTTAGTCCGAATATGACGATCAAGGCTCTAGGGGATGTTCTTCAGCATTAAAACTTGCGAAACTTCGAATGGAGACAAGGTTTGACCATTTTTGTCCAAACATGACGAACTTCGCTCTAGGGAACGAACTTGTTGTTTCTAACACTCCAAGCCTCGAATGGAGACAAGTTTGGTCCATTTTAGTCCGAAGATGACGAACAACGCTCTAGGGGAAGAACTACAGCATTAAAACTTGCGAAACTTCGAATGGAGACAAGGTTTGTCCATTTTGGTCCAAACATGACGAACTTCGCTCTAGGGAACGAACATGTTGTTTCTAACTCTCCAAGCTTCAAATGGAGACAAGTTTGGTCCATTTTAGTCCGAAGATGACGAACAACGCTCTAGGGGAGGAACTTCAGCATTAAAACTTGCGAAACTTCGAATGGAGACAAGGTTTGTCCATTTTGGTCCAAACATGACGAACTTCGCTCTAGGGAACGAACTTGTTGTTTCTAACTCTCCAAGCCTCGAATGGAGACAAGTTTGGTCCATTTTAGTCCGAAGATGACGAACAACGCTCTAGGGGAAGAACCTCAGCATTAAAACTTGCGAAACTTTGAATGGAGACAAGGTTTGTCCATTTTGGTCCAAACATGACGAACTTTGCTCTAGGGAACGAACTTGTTGTTTCTAACTCTCCAAATTTCAAATGGCGACAAGTTTGGTCCATTTTAGTCCGAAGATGACGAACAACGCTCTAGGGGAGGAACTTCAGCATTAAAACTTGCGAAACTTCGAATGGAGACAAGGTTTGTCCATTTTGGTCCAAACATGACGAACTTCGCTCTAGGGAACGAACTTGTTGTTTCTAACTCTCCAAGCCTCAAATGGAGACAAGTTTGGTCCATTTTAGTGCGAAGATGACGAACAACGCTCTAGGGGAAGAACTTCAGAATTAAAACTTGCGAAACTTCGAATGGAGACAAGGTTTGTCCATTTTGGTCCAAACATGACAAACTTCGCTCTAGGGAACGAACTTGTTGTTTCTAACTCTCCAAGCTTCAAATGGAGACAAGTTTGGTCCATTTTAGTGCGAAGATGACGAACAACGCTCTAGGGGACGAACTTCAGCATTAAAACTTGCGAAACTTTGAATGGAGACAAGGTTTGTCCATTTTGGTTCAAACATGACGAACTTCGCTCTAGGGAACGAACTTGTTCTTTCTAACTCTCCAAGCTTCAAATGGAGACAAGTTTGGTCCATTTTAGTCCGAAGATGACGAACAACGCTCTAGGGGAGGAACTTCAGCATTAAAACTTGCGAAACTTCGAATGGAGACAAGGTTTGTCCATTTTGGTCCAAACATGACGAACTTCGCTCTAGGGAACGAACTTGTTGTTTCTAACTCTCCAAGCCTCGAATGGAGACAAGTTTGATCCATTTTAGTCCGAAGATGACGAACAAGGCTCTAGGGGCGGAACTTCAGCATTAAAACTTGCGAAACTTCGAATGGAGACAAGGTTTGTCCATTTTTGTCCAAACAAGACGAACTTCGCTCTAGGGAACGAACTTCTTGTTTCTAACTCTCCAAACCTCAACTGGAGACAAGTTTCGTCCATTTTAGTCCGAAGATGACGAACAACGCTCTAGGGGAGGAACTTCAGCATTAAAACTTGCGAAACTTCGAATGGAGACAAGGTTTGTCCATTTTGGTCCAAACATGACGAACTTCGCTCTAGGGAACGAACTTGTTGTTTCTAACTCTCCAAGCCTCGAATGGAGACAAGTTTGGTCCATTTTAGTCCGAAGATGACGAACAACGCTCTAGGGGAAGAACTTCGTTATTTAAAACTTGCGAAACTTCGAATGGAGACAAGGTTTGTCCATTTTGGTCCAAACATGACGAACTTCGCTCTAGGGAACGAACTTGTTGTTTCTAACTCTCCAAGCTTCAAATGGAGACAAGTTTGGTCCATTTTAGTCCGAAGATGACGAACAACGCTCTAGGGGAGGAACTTCAGCATTAAAACTTGCGAAACTTCGAATGGAGACAAGGTTTGTCCATTTTGGTCCAAACATGACGAACTTCGCTCTAGGGAACGAACTTGTTGTTTCTAACTCTCCAAGTTTCAAATGGAGACAAGTTTGGTCCATTTTAGTGCGAAGATGACGAACAACGCTCTAGGGGAGGAACTTCAGCATTAAAACTTGCGAAACTTCGAATGGAGACAAGGTTTGTCCAATTTGGTCCAAACATGACGAACTTCGCTCTAGGGAACGAACTTGTTGTTTCTAACACTCCAAGCCTCGAATGGAGACAAGTTTGGTCCATTTTAGTCCGAAGATGACGAACAACGCTCTAGGGGAGGAACTTCAGCATTAAAACTTGCGAAACTTCGAATGGAGACAAGGTTTGTCCATTTTGGTCCAAACATGACGAACTTCGCTCTAGGGAACGAACTTGTTGTTTCTAACTCTCCAAGCCTCGAATGGAGACAAGTTTGGTCCATTTTAGTCCGAAGATGACGAACAACGCTCTAGGGGAAGAACTTCAGCATTAAAACTTGCGAAACTTCGAATGGAGACAAGGTTTGTCCATTTTGGTCCAAACATGACGAACTTCTCTCTAGGGAACGAACATGTCTTTTCTAACTCTCCAAGCTTCAAATGGAGACAAGTTTGGTCCATTTTAGTCCGAAGATGACGAACAACGCTCTAGGGGAGGAACTTCAGCATTAAAACTTGCGAAACTTCGAATGGAGACAAGGTTTGTCCATTTTGGTCCAAACATGACGAACTTCGCTCTAGGGAACGAACTTGTTCTTTCTAACTCTCCAAGCTTCAAATGGAGACAAGTTTGGTCCATTTTAGTCCGAAGATGACGAACAACGCTCTAGGGGAGGAACTTCAGCATTAAAACTTGCGAAACTTCGAATGGAGACAAGGTTTGTCCATTTTGGTCCAAACATGACGAACTTCGCCCTAGGGAACGAACTTGTTGTTTCTAACTCTCCAAGCCTCGAATGGAGACAAGTTTGGTCCATTTTAGTTCGAAGATGACGAACAAGGCTCTAGGGGCGGAACTTCAGCATTAAAACTTGCGAAACTTCGAATGGAGACAAGGTTTGTCCATTTTTGTCCAAACATGACGAACTTCGCTCTAGGGAACGAACTTCTTGTTTCTAACTCTCCAAACCTCAACTGGAGACAAGTTTGGTCCATTTTAGTCCGAAGATGACGAACAACGCTCTAGGGGAGGAACTTCAGCATTAAAACTTGCGAAACTTCGAATGGAGACAAGGTTTGTCCATTCTGGTCCAAACATGACGAACTTCGCTCTAGGGAACGAACTTGTTGTTTCTAACTCTCCAAGCCTCGAATGGAGACAAGTTTGGTCCATTTTAGTCCGAAGATGACGAACAACGCTCTAGGGGAAGAACTTCAGCATTAAAACTTGCGAAACTTTGAATGGAGACAAGGTTTGTCCATTTTGGTCCAAACATGACGAACTTTGCTCTAGGGAACGAACTTGTTGTTTCTAACTCTCCAAGTTTCAAATGGCGACAAGTTTGGTCCATTTTAGTCCGAAGATGACGAACAACGCTCTAGGGGAGGAACTTCAGCATTAAAACTTGCGAAACTTCGAATGGAGACAAGGTTTGTCCATTTTGGTCCAAACATGACGAACTTCGCTCTAGGGAACGAACTTGTTGTTTCTAACACTCCAAGCCTCGAATGGAGACAAGTTTGGTCCATTTTAGTCCGAAGATGACGAACAAGGCTCTAGGGGCGGAACTTCAGCATTAAAACTTGCGAAACTTCGAATGGAGACAAGGTTTGTCCATTTTTGTCCAAACATGACGAACTTCGCTCTAGGAAACGAACTTCTTGTTTCTAACTCTCCAAACCTCAACTGGAGACAAGTTTGGTCCATTTTAGTCCGAAGATGACGAACAACGCTCTAGGGGAGGAACTTCAGCATTAAAACTTGCGAAACTTCGAATGGAGACAAGGTTTGTCCATTCTGGTCCAAACATGACGAACTTCGCTCTAGGGAACGAACTTGTTGTTTCTAACTCTCCAAGCCTCGAATGGAGACAAGTTTGGTCCATTTTAGTCCGAAGATGACGAACAACGCTCTAGGGGAGGAACTTCAGCATTAAAACTTGCGAAACTTCGAATGGAGACAAGGTTTGTCCATTTTGGTCCAAACATGACGAACTTCGCTCTAGGGAACAAACTTGTTGTTTCTAACTCTCCAAGCCTCGAATGGAGACAAGTTTGGTCCATTTTAGTCCGAAGATGACGAACAACGCTCTAGGGGAAGAAGTTCGGCATTAAAACTTGCGAAACTTCGAATGGAGACAAGGTTTGTCCATGTTGGTCCAAACATGACGAACTTCGCTCTAGGGAACGAACTTGTTGTTTCTAACTCTCCAAGCTTCAAATGGAGACAAGTTTGGTCCATTTTAGTCCGAAGATGACGAACAACGCTCTAGGGGAGGAACTTCAGCATTAAAACTTGCGAAACTTCGAATGGAGACAAGGTTTGTCCATTTTGGTCCAAACATGACGAACTTCGCTCTAGGGAACGAACTTGTTGTTTCTAACTCTCCAAGCCTCGAATGGAGACAAGTTTGGTCCATTTTAGTCCGAATATGACGATCAAGGCTCTAGGGGATGTTCTTCAGCATTAAAACTTGCGAAACTTCGAATGGAGACAAGGTTTGACCATTTTTGTCCAAACATGACGAACTTCGCTCTAGGGAACGAACTTGTTGTTTCTAACTCTCCAAGCCTCGAATGGAGACAAGTTTGGTCCATTTTAGTCCGAAGATGACGAACAACGCTCTAGGGGAAGAACTACAGCATTAAAACTTGCGAAACTTCGAATGGAGACAAGGTTTGTCCATTTTGGTCCAAACATGACGAATTTCGCTCTAGGGAACGAACATGTTGTTTCTAACAATCCAAGCTTCAAATGGAGACAAGTTTGGTCCATTTTAGTCCGAAGATGACGAACAACGCTCTAGGGGAGGAACTTCAGCATTAAAACTTGCGAAACTTCGAATGGAGACAAGGTTTGTCCATTTTGGTCCAAACATGACGAACTTCGCTCTAGGGAACGAACTTGTTGTTTCTAACTCTCCAAGCCTCGAATGGAGACAAGTTTGGTCCATTTTAGTCCGAAGATGACGAACAACGCTCTAGGGGAAGAACTTCAGCATTAAAACTTGCGAAACTTTGAATGGAGACAAGGTTTGTCCATTTTGGTCCAAACATGACGAACTTTGCTCTAGGGAACGAACTTGTTGTTTCTAACTCTCCAAGTTTCAAATGGCGACAAGTTTGGTCCATTTTAGTCCGAAGATGACGAACAACGCTCTAGGGGAGGAACTTCAGCATTAAAACTTGCGAAACTTCGAATGGAGACAAGGTTTGTCCATTTTGGTCCAAACATGACGAACTTCGCTCTAGGGAACGAACTTGTTGTTTCTAACTCTCCAAGCCTCGAATGGAGACAAGTTTGGTCCATTTTAGTCCGAAGATGACGAACAACGCTCTAGGGGAAGAACTTCAGAATTAAAACTTGCGAAACTTCGAATGGAGACAAGGTTTGTCCATTTTGGTCCAAACATGACAAACTTCGCTCTAGGGAACGAACTTGTTGTTTCTAACTCTCCAAGCTTCAAATGGAGACAAGTTTGGTCCATTTTAGTGCGAAGATGACGAACAACGCTCTAGGGGACGAACTTCAGCATTAAAACTTGCGAAACTTTGAATGGAGACAAGGTTTGTCCATTTTGGTTCAAACATGACGAACTTCGCTCTAGGGAACGAACTTGTTCTTTCTAACTCTCCAAGCTTCAAATGGAGACAAGTTTGGTCCATTTTAGTCCGAAGATGACGAACAACGCTCTAGGGGAGGAACTTCAGCATTAAAACTTGCGAAACTTCGAATGGAGACAAGGTTTGTCCATTTTGGTCCAAACATGACGAACTTCGCTCTAGGGAACGAACTTGTTGTTTCTAACTCTCCAAGCCTCGAATGGAGACAAGTTTGGTCCATTTTAGTCCGAAGATGACGAACAAGGCTCTAGGGGCGGAACTTCAGCATTAAAACTTGCGAAACTTCGAATGGAGACAAGGTTTGTCCATTTTTGTCCAAACAAGACGAACTTCGCTCTAGGGAACGAACTTCTTGTTTCTAACTCTCAAAACCTCAACTGGAGACAAGTTTCGTCCATTTTAGTCCGAAGATGACGAACAACGCTCTAGGGGAGGAACTTCAGCATTAAAACTTGCGAAACTTCGAATGGAGACAAGGTTTGTCCATTTTGGTCCAAACATGACGAACTTCGCTCTAGGGAACGAACTTGTTGTTTCTAACTCTCCAAGCCTCGAATGGAGACAAGTTTGGTCCATTTTAGTCCGAAGATGACGAACAACGCTCTAGGGGAAGAACTTCGTTATTTAAAACTTGCGAAACTTCGAATGGAGACAAGGTTTGTCCATTTTGGTCCAAACATGACGAATTTC